>CM068375.1:411231253-412622036 GCA_034769895.1 Magicicada septendecula
TGTGTCTACATTCAGTATGTTATTATTAATATATTACACATCAACATTGTAATATTGTATGTTATTAATTATTATTATTATTGTTAGACATATAAGGCTTGTTTTGGTTGTAGTAAATGTAATTATTATTTTGTTAATTATATGTGTGTGTGTGTATGTGTGTATATATATATATATATATATATATATATATAGAGAGAGAGAGAGAGAGAGAGAGAGAGAGAGAGAGAGAGAGAGAGAGAGAGAACCTTCAAGGCTGCAAAAGAGAGAGGAAGCGAGAGAGAAAAAAGATTATTTTGTATAATTATGTAAATATATATATATATATATAGATAAAGTGTCTATTTTGTTTAGTTATGTATATAGAGAGAGCGCGTATAATTTGCTCAATTATAATTGTCTTGTGAATAGAGAACGTGTGTGTGTAGAGACAGAAAAAAATTATAGCTTATGATTTGATTGTAAAAGCTTTCGATATTATTAAAACTTATATATATAAACCATAACCTACGTTATTTTTATTATTATACCACTTATACAAAACAATTATTCCTATCATTCTTGAATAAGCGCAAAAGCAGTTGAGATGTAGCAGCATGGAATGTAGCAGAAACCGGTTTTTATAGCGCTACATCTTACAACAACTTGCCTGAGACAGCTCAACGTCTGACAATAAACCACACACACACACACACACACACACACACACACACACACACACACACAGAGCTTTATAAAACACGGACGCCAGCTATCAGTTCCTCTTTGAATACATTAACGGAACGTGGTAGTGTTTCACACACACACCGCTTGTACCAGCTTAGATGCTGTTTGACTGGTTTACAGGAGAATCGTCACAGGAGTAAATATATTTATTCAGTTAACAATTTTAGTAACGCATGATAAGAATATATGTTTTCTAAACAGTATTCAAATCGATGCATCTGTTTTATATTAACACAATATAAACATTATAATAATACAATATCCGGTTTTGAGTACCGGAGGAACCGCGTCGGGATGTCATTAATCACCAAATTTCGGAACCCGTCAGGTACCTATTGTCCCAAATTTTAACCGATCAATTTCGCGTAACGGTTTCTCCTCCCCGTCCAGAGTTTAGACATACAGGAGTTGTTTTAGGGTGTACCCCCCCCCCATCCGTTGATTTAAACATTTCGGGTGTCAAAATTCGGACACCAAAAATTTCGGGTAACCCCATCCGTTGATTTAAACATTTCGGGTACTAAATTTCAGACACCGAAAATTTCGGGTACCCGCATCCGTTGATTTAAACATTTCAGACATCACGCCCTCTACGTCGTCGTCATGTGGGCGTACCCACAAATTTCGGGTACCCCCATCCGTTGTTTTAATCATTTAGGGTACCAAAATTCTGACATTAAAAAAATTTCGAGAGAGAACGATTATTTTGTTACATCAAAATAAACCAGAACGCGGAAGTGTTTTAACATTCGGACACCAGCTGCCAGGGCCTCTGTCATGCAAATTTCGGGTACCCCCATCCGTTGATTTAAACATTTCGGGTAACGGTAACCGATACCCCCAAAATTTCGAGTAACGGTACCCGATGACATCGCCTCTCCGGGCAACCGCCGAATTCCGGGTACCCCCATCCGCTACACATTGTTTTCGGCTACCAAATTTTGGACATGCAGAAACCGCGGCCTCCGTGACGTCTTGAAACAGGTTTTAGCCATACGGACGCCAGCGACTTGAGCCTCTGTGTGATGTCATGAACTGGAACACGGAAGTGTTTCAGTCACACATACACACACATACACACACACACACACACACACACACAAAACAGTGACGTCACATGGACAGCTCGGACACCAGCTGCCAGTGCCTCTATGACGTCATGAACTGGAACCCGGTAGTGTTTTCAACTGGAACCCGGAAGTTTTCTCATACGCTCACTTTCCCTCTTCGTTAAATAATTTCTTGTGTAACAACCGGGCTTATCAAGCTGGATTCAACGCTAGGTTGAATTGAGCCATAAGTCAATAATAATACATCAATAAACATAAATTTTCGCTAATAGTAAACCAAAACTAAACGGGAAGTTAGCTCACCAGAACCCCAAACTATACACCGTATATCGTCTTATTACAATATTGCCGTCTTAAGTGAACAATAATGACGTCAGCACAATGTGTATGCCGTTCCAAACTGTTGTTATAACCAAACTTGTTATGCTAAGCAGTGACTTCAATAGAATGAGTCAGTCTCAGCTTCAAACACAGATACTTACACGAGAATATTTAATGTGGTTTTATAAAGTTTCATTAGAAAGAATTTGTATTATAGGCTGAATATGAATAAAATTTATTTCACCCATGACAAAGGCCGCAGGTTGCAACTGTATATAATACTGACTACTTTCCTTTGATTGCCGGTGTTGGTTAAGTCACTGAGCCGTGTCTCTCATAAAATTAATTCATTTTAAATACTGTATTACTATTTGTGTCAGTGTATGTGCAAGAGGTTAGTAGTTTTGTTTAGATAGAGAAATTTTCGCGTAGTAAAAAATACACAGACACGCAGACACATACACAGATACAGAGACACACACACATACGCGCGCGCGCGTATTGTTATATATTGTTACCCAACGGAACACTCTCGAACAATAGTGTGTCGTAACGTGTTCCTAAAGCTTTGACGGCCGGTGTCAGTTGTGCGATTCAAGTTATCCGGGCTGTTTGGCCGCGGTTCATGGTTTATTGCCAAACCAAACGTTTCAACAGCTCCAATGGCTGCCATCATCAATGGAATTTAAAAAAAAAAACCGGAACTTATGTTGTTCACGTCCGGCCCACAGTAGGCTACTGTGGTAAAGGCTGATTTAAAAAAAAAACTACTGAACGTAGGGTGTTCACGGCAGGCCCTCAGTACTGTGGTAAAGGCTCCACAGTACCTTTACCACAGTACTGTGGTCCTGACGTGAACACCCTACGTTAAGGATTTTTTTTAAATTCCACTGATGATGGCAGCCATTGGAGCTGTTGAAACGTTTGGTGTGGTAGGACCACGGCCAAACAGCCCGGATAACTTGAATCACTCAACAGAGTGTGTCGTTCTACTTGTTTCTACCCTATTCCAGCAGAGCCCAGCTGTAATGTTTGTGTGCGTACATATTGCTGCTGCTTTGAAATGAAAGACAATTACATGACACTTAAGATGCGTTAACAATCGAGACTGTTCCAGACTGCAGCTGTCCGCTCACTGCGTTCAAGGACACTGTTTCTAGTGGATTCGAGATCGCCTGTAATAGGTGCTTGTTTAATACTTCATCAAAAATGGCAGCTTATTCTGCCATCTCAGCGGGGTATAAATATAAGCATCCAGCGAATGTCAGTCAGTTTACGTCGGGCGGTTACATAGTGCGTTCAAGTGGTTATTAGAGAAAAGTGATTATTGTGCGGGACTCTATTAGTGGACATTATTATTGCTTGTGGAGAAATTTATCTGAATTATTACACAGGAATAACCTTGTTAGTAACTTGTTGATTACAAACTGTTGTGATTAATTAAAACTAGTGATTAGTGACTTAATTGGTGGCTATATTTTGTTTTCCACAGTACCATACGACGATCAGTGAGATCGTCGTAAATATATTTATACTCTCCCACACCACCACTCTTTTCTCGCGTAATGTACGCAATATCGCACGATCTATTTTCTCTGTTCTCTATAGCAGTTTTTGTGCTCTCACGGCCGCTTGTTTCCGTGTAATTATGTGCTTTTGTGTGTGTGTGTGTGTGTGTGATGTAGACAATAAATTAATTGAGCTCTGAAGAACAATGGCACACAGTAAAAGAACTATGTTTTGACACGGTGTTTTTTTGTTAGCCTACACATGCAGTGACATTAATTTCAACTTTCATCATAGTGTCGGCACGCACAGCCATTATTCACTTCTTGCCTCTTCTAACTAAAATTCTGTAATAGTTTGTCACCAGTATATCAGATACTTGATACACTCGTGATCGATTCGATCCTATCCTTAATGTGACTCCACTTATACGATCTGCCTATATTTCCTGGTGTTCATTACTGTATTACTCACGAACACTACAAAACTAACCTAAAAATCTAATACAATGTTTCTTGTGTTTTTTCTTTTCTATTTTCATCCATCTCATTGAGCTGAATATTGAATTACGTTGTGACTCACATATTTCCATCCGTCCCTTCACTTATACACCTATTAATGTGTGGGTATAACCGTGGCAGTCTGTATAGCTTGGCAGCTTTTAAACAATGAATAAACTGATAGATAGACTTGGAAATTATCAGAAGTACGCAAAAAATACAAATTTTGCAGCACACGAAACATTGTTTTCTTACCGCTAAGCTACAGGTGTCGCTTCGCAAACTTTTCAACTGACCCTCGGAAATACTCAACTTTTCAGGAAAGTTTTTCTTACAGTCCGATTAAATTTTAACACATAGTTAACTTAAAATATATAGAAACGGCTGGATTCTCTATTCTCTCCCCGGCGTTGTAACATTGTTCCTTTGTGTTTTCTAATCAGTTTCCCCGGCATCGCCTTCCGCCATTATAAGAAAAATAATTTCTCTTATTTAAAGAGGGAGCGAGAATTTACATTAAATCGCTTTGCCTTCCTTTCTAATTAGTAAACTCGAACTGCAAAACGACTGAGAAGGAACTGTTTGCCACAGAAAAAATTGTCCGCACGAGAAAATGTAACTTTAAGTCCGTAATTTGTCTATAATATACCGCAGCGTATTGTGTTCGAAATGTTAAAAATTTTTAGTCAGAAAAAGATTGTGTGTGTGTGTGTGTGTGTGATATATATATATATATATATATATAGAGAGAGAGAGAGAGAGAGACAGACAGACAGACAGACAGACAGAGGAAGGAAGGCAGATTGCAGACTAACATCTCAAACATCATCACCGCCACCAATTTTCAGGTAGCATGAAAGTACAAATGAATTTATTGAGGAGAAAACAAATTATAAATATATCACTGCTGACTCGGAACACAATTTTTTTTTATTGGTACAAATGTAAGTCTTACCCAGTTTTACCTTGTAGCCTGAACCAGTTTTCACTTATTACAAGCTTCGTCAGAATGGCTTATTACAAACATCCTAAACAAACATACATAATACAGATCACACAAACTATTCGAACATATCACACCGCGCGCGCGCGCACACACACACACACACACACACACTACATTGATCTTTCGAACGACGGCGCCGTCACCAAGAACAAGACAGACAGCGCTTTTAGCTGCAGCCTCTGATGAAGCTTGAAATAAGCGAAAACTATTTCAAGCTACAAGGTAAAAGTTTTACATTTTCACCATTAAAAAAAAAAATTGTCTTCCGAGTCAGTAGTGATATATTTATAATTAGTTCAAACACTTTTTGCTACAGTCTGTTTCTTGATGTATATAATATATTGATTATTTGTAATGACTTTACCTCAAGATGTTTTTCCTTATTTGGAACATGTTTCGGGACGCTTTGTGTTCCCATCCGCAGCTTTCCTAATTTTGATTCTAGTAAAGTACTTGTGTGTTGGTAGGTTGTTGTTGTGGTTTCCTGTTGGCCTTTGGCACTTTAAATTGGTATTATTGTGAGTGATTGTGGTGTGTATGTAAGTATTTTGTGTATTTTTTAATGTTGAGTGGTTTTGAAAAAATAATGAAAAACATCTTGAGATACAATCATTATAAATATTAAATATATTTATAATTAGTTAATCAACGGACACGTCATGGAAAAAGCCAGGAGAAAACAAAATTTTACAGACCCAAATAAATACTTTGCTATCTCAGTTGCAACTGAATACATTATTTCGGAAATAAAATCATGCAGAGCACACTACTAATCTGACTGTATACTACTATACTATAGGCTACTACGATTGTATCCAAAGTGTTCTCATTCTGATCAGAATCTCTTATTCATTTATTCCGTTAACCCACTTTCTAGCTCCACTTTTCTCCATATCCACATCTCAACAGGCTTAGTCTTATCTACGTTCACATTTATTTAACAAAACGATTCAGAAATATCAATTCAATAATAGTTTTCTCATTTCAACATTCCACACTGCTGTAGAAAAGTATTATTGTTATTAAAATTTTACTTTCTCAAGAAAATCTCAAACTAATCTCTTCTCCCGCTCTCCGTTATCTCAATCCTCCAAATCGTTTTTACTTTCCTCTCCTTTACCAAGTTTTCATTGTTGTTGCTTTTCATAACTTTTTTCCGTACGTTAAGCTTCTTTGAAATTTGCTTTTATTTTCATTAATGGATTAATCCTATTTGATACATTTACCAACATAGCATACTCATTATGAAATATATAAAACATTAATGCATGAAAAATAATAGAAAAAAAAATTCCAACTAATATAAAAAGAATTCTTTCACTTAATCGACGAACAAGATACACGTCTACCAAGTAACCGCATCCCCAACAGTCTATATAAGTTGTTAAAGTGTAGAATTGTAGTAGAGGTTGTCAACGATAGAGAAGCGTATGCGCAGTGAAACAGGATTGTAGTAGTGGGGGGGAGTGGGTATACCTACCAATGTTGTCGTGTACCCCCACCTTTCTCCCTACCGGCGCAAATTGAGCTTCATTAACGTTGACAATCTCTACACTCATGTACATACATGTCTATCATAACTTTCATGCATCTATAATATAATGCATTCAAAAACTATATATTTTAAAAATATTATTATGAAATGAATATAGATTTGCGCTTTAATAAAAAAAGCACTACACACACGCACACACAAAAACACACACACACCAAACATAACGATACACATAACGATATACAAAAATAACAAAATTTTTTTTCAGTGGAAAAAACAATAACAAGAATATTTAACATTAGGTTCTCAAATTAACAAAGCGAAATAAGCAGAATAAATTCACATAGAACCAGATTCATCATTTTTAAACAATGAAAACATTAAGTAAACTTAAAAAACTTTAGAGAAAACTAAAATGATTTTTAATCAATATGAAATGTTGCACATAATAATATATTATCACTTTCTCATACAAATTTTATGATAAACCAGTAAGCTATTTTTCAGAAAAAAGTCAACTTTAGAATAATTTAAAATATCCATTGAACAGCTATGTCGATTCAGTGTACGTATTTTACAAGAGTTGATAATGAAGTATCAGAAAAAATCAAAGTCTATTATTAGTTGTAATGTTGAAAAGAATAAGGTAAAACAAAACACCTTTAACTCACATTTTGCATTATATAAGTTATTCTAAATATAAAAGCCAAATTAATATGTTTTTTTTTCAATATTAGATACGAATTTGTAAAACAATTTTTATTTAACTGTACATAAGAAACTCAAGGCAATGTATAAACATCCACAAAAAAATTAAAATGCCATTGAACACGTACTGTAATTCAAAACATTAATAAGGAAAACGTCTAACATAGTTTTTAGTTCTTTTGTTTACAAGACCGTGTTATTTATTCACAACACATTACTACAAAATTTATTTTTTTAAATTGAAGGATAAGTATATGTCAAACTACGTATTACGTTTCAAACCAGTAGTTTACTATGGTCGGTCGTTTCACAATTTGATGTAACTAAACAACGTTCTAAAAGCTGGCGATCCAAATATTCTCGTTGAATAATGATGACGTACATTGTAATATAAAGTACTTACATAGTTGCTGCAATATAACTATTTCTAAGAGGAAAAGCTAGTATGAGAAATCCACTGTGTAAATATTGATAAGGAGGTTCCACTATCGTCGCGTTTTTTTTTCACTGGACACAAAATACAGACACCAATTACAGTCACTAATTACCTGTTTTGATTAGTCACAAATAACAGTTTAAAATCAACAAAGTACTCTCACAGAATAATTCAAGTTAAATCTGTCCAAACGTAATAATAATGTCAACTTATTACAATGCCGCACTAGTTGTAACTCAACAATAACTTTCCACTAATCCACTTGATCCGCACTCTACAATGTCGCCAGGTGTAGCTCACTTCTGAGTCGGCCGCCGTTGCTTATATAGGTCTCGCAGATGTTCCAGAATAATTTTCCATTCTTTTGGTGGCGTGCCAGCATAATTTGCGCAGTGAAGAGTGATCGAACAGTCTGGAAGGTTCTTAACTGCACGACCTTGGCTAGCCGAGAAAAGCTTAGATATTTCAGTAGCTGCATCTGCCAAGCGTTACGTAATTGTCATAACAATATCTCTGTTTTGGTTTAAAACAAAGAATACAAACAGCAACACGTGATCGCAATTTGAAAATGTACGCCAGTGCAAAAAAAATATAATTCACGACATTCCAAAACTCTCAATGCTGTAACAACAAAAGATAAAGCGTTTATCTTAGCGAAATTAGTGAAATAAATAAATATGATACAGTTAGAGAATCGATGAGAAACTGATGATATACAAACTACAGTACTACAAATAGAAAGTTACTCAGGAGACAAATAATTACAAGAAACACATTTTGGTGTAATACATATACATATACAGCTTTTATTGATAGTGATGGGAAGAGAAAGCGGATTATAGCTTAGGGACATATGTGCGAGTACTTGAATATAATGTTAACTTAGCGTACATATTAATCTACACACACAGATACAGCTCAAGTAAATTATGTGGGCAGACATACACAGGAGATAAATAATTACAAGAAACACATTTTGGTGTAATACATATTGCAATAGAACACTGCAGTAAAGGAAATTGTAGCAAGGACTACATGCTGTTATAGCAGGTTTATGACGTTGTAGACAAGATAAAATTTTATTTTTGTTTGAGTATGTAAATTAGATGTAAATATTGAAATAAGAATTGGGTGAAAGACCCAATGTATCAAAATGCCCATAAATGTATTTGTGATCATGTCATGTGCGAGTTAAATGTGCGAGTGCGCGTGTAATTCGTATTTTATGAATAACTCCATTATAGATGAACGTACCGAACGGAGATTTGGACAACGCAAGCATCTTAAATAGCGCTATATTTTCTAGGTGTCTGAGACTTGTTACGTACTATATTAATAGGGATTTGGTTAGTAAAAAGCAACTTTTATAAATGCCTTATCTTTTAGAAGTCAGAAAATTTATAGATAAAATCTATATCTGCTTCTGCAGAAATCTGCAAATCTTCTCAAGAAGTCGTCTATCAGTTTTATCCATCAATCACGTGATAGCTGTTTCGACCAATCAGCGGCCCCAATTTGCATTAAGATTGGGTCTCCGCCGACGAATATCGAGTCAGTTCCATCCTGCAGCTCGAATATTACGGACGTGGTCTCTGTGCGAGTTTTTCGTACAGAAACGTGCGTCGGACAATTTAGCGACGAGTTACCCGTTAGCTAATACCTTGACTGGGTACGAACTCAATATTAGTTCAAAATAATAAAATATTTAATCTTTTTTTACAGTGCTAGTCTCGCGTGAGTGAAGATTTCCGCATAGGAAAGGTTTATCCATCCGATATAGTCCTGTGTTATCGCGAGGACACCTCAAGACGCGGGAATGTGCACGCTTAAAGCACCAAAATTAAATAATATTAAATTACAGCCCTGTTACTGTGCCCTGAGATAAGAGTAGACTGGTTATCGGTGTGTCTGCGTGCGTGCGTACTTGAGGAGTGTCAGCGAAGCGGCTGTGTGCAGAAAGGAGGAGACGAGAGAGGAGCAGAGTGCGGCGAATCACAGGACCAGCAGTGAGACGAATCAACATACTTGGAATCAACGTTCAAGTAACAAATTGACTTTTTTTAAAAAACAGATCAGTCTGATATCCAGAGACAATTTTGGAGTAAAATAAATATTTTTGTGAATTACAAACCATTTAAAAATTTTGTTTTAAAATATACAACCTTGCTCCAGATAACTGACTATAGTATTCAATTATTACTATGCCTAATATATGTTTTGTCGCATAGTAAATGGCGCTCGCAACGATGGGACAGTAAAAGTGCAAGAAATATATTAAATATAACCTGTTACATAGTACTAAATTGCAATACCCAAAGTTTTTGGCAAGACAAAACAGTTTGTTATAAAAAATGTTGTAGTGTTTTGATGTATTCAAATTGTCTTCAGAGTGTGTATCATTTAAATGTTGCATATGCTCAGAAAGACTAGTTTTTAGGTTAGAATCGTAATTTAGTATTGGAACGTTACCTGGAGTGAATTATCTTATTTGTATAGGTTAAGGATTTATGTAGACATTGTGTTATATGATTTCTGACTGTTTACTGTGCGTTGCGATTAAAATTTAGATTAGGGAAATTAAACGTAGACGTAAGGAATATTTGTGGCGTACGTAAGTTAGGTCATAAAGATAAACTTGGTTGTTGTGTTTGGTTATCGTGTTCAAAATGGCGGAAGGTCTATCAGCTGAGTTACAAATTACACTAAATGCAGTCTTAGCTAATATTCAACCTGTACGTGATGAAAGCAATAAAAATAATAAAGCATTACAAGACGATAATAAAATATTAAACGAAAACTTAAAATCTGTAAGAGACGAAGCTGAGAGTCAAAATAAAAAAATCTTCGCGGTCATTCACGAGAAAGCTAAACAGAATAAAATCATAGTTGAAGCGGCTGAAAGCAAAATCACGGAAAAAGTTGAATCTATCCGCGTGGAGTTTGAGTCCGCAATAGCATTAACAACACGAGTAACAGAATGTGAGAAGCGTATGATTGCGGTAGAGGAGTCTATGCGAGAACAGACGGCCACAGTAAATGAATCCATAAACACACATGAAAACAAATTAGAACGGTTAGACAGAAAATAAAACAAATACAACAGACTAATCCAATCGCAAACCAGGTCACTTACGTATACAAAACACAGGACGACATTAACACGTACATGAAATTTTATGGCCTCGAGCATCAAAATCCCATACAGTTCCTTAAGCAATGCCGGCGTAATATGGAGCACATCGCTGACAATCTTAGCGATGTTAACAAAATAAACTGGATGGTGTGTCAGTTAAAGAGGACTGCGGCTGAATGGTTTTCGATCGTCCAAGATAAAATTGTGGTATATGAAGATCTGGTTAACCACTTTAAAGCAAGGTATTGGAACGACGAAATACAGCGGAAAATACGCGTACAGCTGGAGTTTGGTAAGTATACTCCAAGTAAGGGAAGTAAGGAGAAATACTTGATCCAGCTTGTAGCCAAGGCGAAACACCTGGAGCCGGTAATATCAGAAGCTGAAATTGTCAGCAAGCTAGCACATCATTTCAACAGGCGAATACAAGTGGCTGTAATTATACAAGGAATCAAAACATTAGAAGACCTGCTGTTGTTAATAACAAAATGGGAAAATGTAGACGGGAATCCCGAAACATACAACGTACACACAAAGGTAAACATCAATTACACACCAAAACAAAATGAATATAAAGATAAGCAATGGAAAAAGCCGGATCGCGAACAAAATTCACCCAAAATATGTAGTCATAAAGTTGCGACCATAACGGAAGACAAAACATGAAAACATAGAAAATAATAACATGATTAGGACCTAATGTGTATCTGGGTATATATTGAATAAATGTCATAAGATAATTGTTAAAGTAAGTAAATTGTGTAAATTCATGTGTGTTTGAACCATGTGGGTAAATATGTTGAGAAGTGTGCGACTGGAGAGTAGGTATTATGACGTCATGAACTATTCATACTAGCTTATCTCTCTACCACTTGATAACAGATTATCAACCTCGTGCTTATGTCAAAATTTATTGGAAGAAAATATTTTAGTTTAAAAAGGAGTATTTATTTATTTATTTTGAGTTTGAGTATATGTTTATAAAAAAGAAAATGAAATTATTTTATTGTTTAAAAAAAAGAAAAAAAATTTGTGTTAATGTAAACAAATTTTTTTTTATCCGAGGAGGGGATATTCCTGCAATAGAACACTGCAGTAAAGGAAACTGTACCAAGGACTACATGCCGTTATAGCAGGTTTATGACGTTTTAGACAAGATAAAATTTGATTTTTGTTTGAGTATGTAAATTAGATGTAAGTATTGAAATAAGAATTGGGTGAAAGACTATTATGTATCAAAATGCCCATAAATGTATTTGTGATCATGTCATGTGCGAGTTAAATGTGCGAGTGCGCGTGTCATTCGTATTTTATGAATAACTCCATTATAAATGAACGTACCGAACGCAGATTTGGGCAGCGCAAGCATCTTAAATAGCGCTATATTTTCTGGGTGTCTGAGACTTGTTACGTACTATATTAATAGGGATTTGGTTAGTAAAAATCAACTTCTATAAATGCCTTATCTTTTAGAAGTCAGCAAATTTATAGATAAAATCTATACCTGCTTCTGCAGAAATATGCAAATCTTTTCAAGAAGTCGTCTATCAGTTTTATCCATCAATCATGTGATAGCTGTTTCGACCAATCAGCGGCCCCAATTTGCATTAAGATTGGGTCTCCGCCGACGAATATCGAGTCAGTTCCATCCTGCAGCTCGAATATTACGGACGTGGTCTCTGTGCGAGTTTTTCGTACAGAAACGTGCGTAGGACAATTTAGCGACGAGTTACCCGTCAGCTAATACCTTGACTGGGTACGAACTCAATATTAGTTCAAAATAATAAAATATTTAATCTTTTTTTACAGTGCTAGTCTCGCGTGAGAGAAGATTTCCGCATAGGAAAGGTTTATCCATCCGGGATACTCCTGTGTTATCGCGAGGACACCTAAAGACGCGGGAATGTGCACGCTTAAAGCACCAAAATTAAATAATATTAAATTACAGCCCTGTTACTGTGCCCTGAGATAAGAGTAGACTGGTTATCGGTGTGTCTGCGTGCGTGCGTACTTGAGGAGTGTCAGCGAAGCGGCTGTGTGCAGAAAGGAGGAGACGAGAGAGGAGCAGAGTGCGGCGAATCACAGGACCAGCAGTGAGACGAATCAAGATACTTGGAATCAACGTTCAAGTAACGAATTGACATTTTTTTAAAAACAGATCAGTCTGATATTCAGAGACAAATTTAGAAGTAAAATAAATATTTTTGTGAATTAAAAACCATTAAAAAATTTTGTTTTAAAATATACAACCTTGCTCCAGATAACTGACTATAGTGTTCAATTATTACTATGTCTAATATATGTTCTGTCGCAATATACATATACAGCTTTTATTAGTAGTAGGTGCAACAGTGATGGGAAGAGAAAGCGGATTATAGCTTAGGGACATACAGCTCAAGTAAATTATGTGGGCAGACATACGCAGGAGGTAAATAATTACAAGAAACACATTTTGGTGTAACACATATACATATACAGCTTTTATTAATAGTGGGTGCAACAGTGATGGGAAGAGAAAGCGGATTATAGCTTAGGGACATATGTGGGAGTACTTGAATATATAACGTTAACTTAGAGTACATATTAATCTACACACACACAGATGCAGCTCAAGTAAATTATGTGGGCAGACATATACAGGAGATAAATAATTACAAGAAGCACATTTTGGTGTAACACATATACAAATACAGCTTTTATTAATAGTGGGTGAAACAGTGATGGGAAGAGAAAGCGGATTATAGCTTAGGGACATATGTGGGAGTACTTGAATACATAACGTTAACTTAGCGTACATATTAATATATACACACAGATACAGCTCAAGTAAATTATGTGGGCAGACATACATTAATATTGTAATTGGCTTAGTTAGGAGTACATAATACAGCCTGAAGCTATTAGGTTACTCTTTGTATGTGCCTCTGTTTAACCACACTCGCTAACAGATTTGATCTCTTGCTTTCGTACACCGGATAGAGAGAGAGAAGAGCATTTACTTAAGCGTCTACATTATTAATTCTATGATATGATTTTTAGTGACGTGAGAAAAATGATTTTTAAATTATTGTAGTTTAGACGCTGTAAAAACTAAAGTAGTTTAGTTTAGTTTAACAAATTCTACATAGGCCAGACAGAACGTTGGTTTAAACAGACTACATTGAAGACACAAAGCCACTACACTCCACCACCGAATTCACCTTTGCAAACTATCTGAATGAAGCAAACCACACATACGCAAACATAAACATTAACACGGATATCCTACACGTACACACAAAAGGCCGAAAACTAGACACTCCTGAAAAACTATAAATATACAAACACACAAAAACACATAAAAACGATATCCTAAACGAACAGACACAATTCAAATCACACATACTAATCGAACATATCACACCGCACACACAAATCATCGATCTTTGAAACGACGGCGCCGTCACCAAGAACAAGACGGACAGCGCTTCTAGTGGCAGCTTCTTACAAAGCTTATAATAAGCAAAAACTGGTTCACACTATAAGGTAAAAATTTTGCTTTTTACCAATAAAAAATTTAGTGCTCCGAGTCAGTAGTATTATATTTATAATTACCTATATATATATATATATATATATATATATATATATATATATGAGAAATTCTATGATATGATTTTTAGTGACGGAAGAAAAATTATTTTAAATTATTGTAGTTAAAATTAATAATGAGCAACCAGTAACCAGTATATTTTATCATAACGTTTAAAACATTTCTGTATCACAGGTCTTAAAATTAACTTTCAGATCTATGTATTAACACTGAAGACAGTACATGTAGAAATAATGGCATCCACAGGAAAGGTAAAGGCAATTCTTAGGTGCAAAAACGTAAAACGTTTAACAGGTGGAAGAAGAAGACAAGAAGACAAAGCAGAGGAAACTAGGAAGTACGTTAACCAGCTCCAACTGACTTATTAAGTAATGATCCCCGGGTGTATTAGTAGATTTAGAGAGGTTTATGTGGATTAAAACCCCACACTACCATAGCAACTTTGGGACTAATGATGAGTTAGCTAGTGCATAGCACCAAACGCATGAATGCTTGCTGCATTTCTCCCTCAAAACAAAAATTAACCATTAAAAAACTAGTTTACCTTATTCATCTCACACAAAAACTCTTTAATGAAATAATCAAAATGTAATTTTATAATAAAGTAAAATCTTTACATACATACGATTAACATATGTCTTTTTAAGTAACTCTTGATGTTTTTTGCAGTATTTGAGCACTCATTAAGTATTTGCAGCATTTTAGTATTGCAGTATTGAATGAACCTTATATATGGCAGCGAAACATGGGTAACGACAAAGGCACAAGAAAATCGAATTCAGGCACAGGAAATGAGATTCTTAAGAGGAGTTAAGGGCTGTAGTCGAACAGACAGAATAAGAAATGAAACATTAGACAAGAACTTCAGTTATTCAACTTAAAGGAAAACATAAAATTTAATAGGAACAAGTGGCAAGAATATTTAGAAAGAATACAGGATTCCAGTAAAAGCTAGAAAATACAAAGCCAGAGGAAGAAGAAATTTAGGTAGACCAACGAAAAGGTGGGAACCGTAACAGGCAGATTGGCTAAAACACGAAGTGAAGAAGGAGAAGTATTGTATGGACATTTTCAAAGAACAATCAATCCTGAAAATGTATAATCGGCTACTTAGTTTTATCTCTATATTTGGACGTAATGAACATTTCGTAAAGATTTCTGTACAAATCAGATATTTATGTATTCATTAGCATACAAGGCCGGCCTCAGCGCTTCTGCCGACCTGTGCAGTATTTACGAGAGCCGCCCCTCTCCCTATTTTAACTCTGAACACATTCACGCACACTAGACCTAATCTAAAGATACGGCGATTACCTTTAAATGACGACTAGGAATGTTAGCATTGCTGTGTTTATCAAATTACTAGAACTTTTTCGCGTTTACGATTCGGCGAACGGCTACAATAAAAATTTTAGAGACAAGGAATTGTAGAAGGAATCGTGAGACAATAAGAATGTATGCCTTATGTGATGACTTAAAATTAAAATACTAACTAAAATTCATTATGATTGAAATATAACAAAAGTAATGCATCATACACCTTAGTTAAAAAATACTCGTCTAATTTTTGCACTGGCAAACTCCTTTATGACCTCGTTGCAATTAAGTGATTCAGCTAACTGATGTTCTGTAGATATAGTCGCCAGACCAATCAGGCGAGTCTCGGACATACTCGATCTGAGATGAGTTTTAATAAGTTTGACCTTCGAAAAAATCAGGTTTACGTTCGCCCGTTCACGAGTTTTCGACTGTTCGTTAAAATCCGCTGACTTTATACATAAAGTAATTTTTACTGATCTTATATATTGTGATGAAATTAAGTGAATAACTTTATTTTTTTACCAATAAAAAGTTTTGTGTTCCAAGTCGTAGTGAAATAATTATATTTAGTTAAGAAATGGACACGTCATGGACAACGAAATCCAAGAATTTATTTTTTCCTCAATTTCAAAATTAACATCGCGGAATCTGCCGCTCTTTAAAATTTGCCGCCCCTGCCTGGAACCGGGCCTGTTAGTATATTTATTTAGGTATCTTCTTGCGGCAGTTTAGTTGCTAAACGTTCAGAACCATGGGAGATTATACTCTTAAATATAATTAAAAAAATGTCCTGTACGGTGGGAGCTGAATATTATGAGTATACTTAATAGAATAGAGCAATATCGACTAAAATGTTTGAGACATCTTAACCGAATTGATGACTACAGCATCACCAAACAACTACAGTAGAACTCCATTTATCTGAACTAATGAGTCCCAGACGTAACTCGGATATGCAGAAATTCGGATAATTGGGACAAACATAAGAAAAAGGTTATGTTGTGAAATAAAGTGCGAAAATTGCTCAAAAATCACTTTTGTTTATTTTTAATACATCAATACAGTATCTTAATAAAAACCAGGTCACACGTATTTTGCAAAATGTTCACTTTTACTACAGAAAAATTAAAACTAATACTCACACATAATTATAATCTTAGGGGAGCAGTAGGCTAGAAACAATTGCACTGATCAGTGCGTAAACTATGATGGATAGCTAACACAGACTAATATGTATTTCATTTGCTTACATATGTTTTTTGTTAGTACGGCAAATGCAATTTAAATAAACTTTTTTTAAAATTACATTTTTTGAAATTTTCTTATAACGATTTGAATAATTGGCGATTCGGATAACTGGAGTTCGGATAAATGGAGTTCTACTGTATAAAATTATAAGCCGAAAGGACGGACAGGCGTGGGACGTCCAAAGAAGTGTTGGAGTGACCAGCTCTAGTCCCTCCGTTTGACACATGATCAAACCACTTTTTGGTTTAATCATTACTGAAGATGATGATTTAGATACTTATATAAACATCTGGAATGGTACAGGTTTATTTTGCGGAACGTGCGCACGTTCAAATACAGAGGCAAAAAAATAAGCCAAAATAAACTTGCATAAGTAATTGTTATTTGATAAAATATATACAAAGTAGATTAGTATTTAATTTTTTTACGTACATTAAGATAATATTTGTAAACACATTAAAAAAACACTGAAAAGCTTGTAGAAACGGATCAAAGTTCAATTAAAAAAATCTACTATAAAAAATATGAAACATACATAGTTAGTACCACGAAATTTCAAAAATATTTAAAATGGTTTGTAATTTATAACAGTACCAATTTTTTTCAGACCTACAGTAAAATTTCTGAAAATTTCCTTCTGCTACAGACAAACGTTTCCCCGGAAGACGTTCTATCTAGAATAAATTCTTTTCTAACTAGAATCAAACTGTGATTCTCGAAAAGTATATCGAAAGAAATAGTCTTGTTTGGTAAATCATGGCGCCAAAGGCGGAAGATGTAACCCATTCTCCCCGGGGTAAATAGAGAGAATCGCTACCTTGCGATGAAGAGGGATCTTCAAAGGCTAGGGGACTAAACTCTGACAGAAAATCAAGGTAGACCAGGCTCTAAGCTGTAGTGAAAGCACCTAGTCTAGGAGACGGAAACCTTGAATAAAAATGACCCGGCCCTCCAGGTTGGGCGAAAGGCCAACAACCCCTCCCCCTAAAACCAATATGTTCAGGAACCAATCATCATGCCTCGGAATAAGGATGGGATTAAACGGCAACGACTAAGGCACAAGAAACTGGACAATGCGATAGGAACTTGGAACGTTAGGTCGTTGATGAAAACAGGAGTAGTGAAAGATCTACTACTGCAGATAAGCTGTATAAAGACAATGATCTGGCCACCACCATCCGACTGCATATATTGCAATGGGCAGGACACATCATTAGGATGGAAGGCAACCGATTACCTAGGAAGGTATTATTTAGTCAAATCGAAGGTAGAAGGCCTGTCGGAAGACCCAAGAAACGCTGGATTGACGCTGTGGCGAGGGATACTGATAATTTACTTAAAATAAAACGATGGACATCGATCGCCAACGACAGGGAAACATGCAGGCGGATGATTAAGGAGGCAAAGGTTTGACTTCGAACTGTGACGCCATAGAAGAAGAAGAAGTATGATACGTATGAATACTGAATTTGAATCATCTGCACGTAAAAAAAAGTAATCAAAATTTAACCTCAATTATGTCATCACTGAAGCATAGGTTTTACATTTTGCATCTTGTCCGTTAACAGTTCCTTGCCAACGCGACCTATAAACACGTTTCACACTAATTTTTACAATACTATGTTCCATTCACTAAAATAGTTGTTTATTGGTGACTGAAAAATTTTGATTCCTTTTCTTTTCTCATGTGTGTAGTTTTAAGATACGAAGCATATGTATCAATCATATGCAATAAATATACATTCCTACTGTTTTCGTTTCAACTTATACATTATTTGTATTCAGCTTTCGCAACAAGAGTCCACATTCCTTGCAACATTAAAAATAAAATATTACAAGTATTCATAACAGTTGTGGTAATAAGAAATTCTACTACACACAGGGGAACTGGTATTATTTTTATTACTATTTTTGTTCCATATTATTGAAATAATAACATAAATTTAATAACGTTACAAAATGGCTTACGTTATCCGCATCCTTTTAGAAGAAAATTCAGAAAGCGTTGTCTTAATTGTCTGTTCAAATCAAATCATATAATTCGGTCGGTACCTACCCTTCTTGAAAAGTTGAAGACGCAAATTAAATTTAGAATATATAATCACAAAATATATATTTTATTTATGTCATTCCAATTACATATCTCATTCTATATTTACTTTCCGTTTAATTTACTATCCGACGAGTTCTAAAACACAGAGTTCATAATGAAATTATGCAAATTCATGGCAGTTCCTACCCTTACTTATGACTCAGAACTGTAGACAAAGTCTGCCTGCCAATATCAAGAACTCAGGCTTTGGAAATGAAATTTTTGGGTTCAGTAACTGGGTACACAAAATTAGATAAGAGAGGAACTTTCCGTTTAAGTTGAAGACGTAAACGGAATTATCAATAAGTATAAGGAAAACCGATAACAACATATTAGCAGTATGGTGAGTGACAGATTCCCCAATTATTGGATCAGTCGAAAGAGAAGAGAAGCCTGGGAAGACCCAAGAAGAGATGGTCTGACAAGTTTGGAGGCGAACAGACTGAACACTCTAAGCCGTGAAGAAGAAGAAGACGTGTTATTTACATTTTATATTTATTGTATATTTCCATTTCGTATTTCAATTAGAAATTTATATGACCATTTCACACAAAATTCAGGTATAGTTTGTTTTGTATACAAGTCTCGTGAATAATATTTTTCATGAATAAAATCCGTTTATGATGTATTGGTATTTTACATTATGTATTTTTTTTCAATTGATAACTAGACGTATGTTCACAAAAGGCAAAGCGTCTTGCGTCTTTAAAGACCGCCAGTGTCAGTGACTCTCATTATTTAACATGCCAAGAAACTACTCATTGTTAGCTGACAATACACAACAACAACAACAACAAAACCAAACAATACGGAGACAGTATTCTTCTCAGTCTGTATGCAGTTATTAAGAACGTAGCATGCTATTGGCGGAGCGACAACAGTTACGTATCACAATGCAGCGCTTACAGCCATTCCGTCTACACCTTCATTATAATTTTCTATTCATCGATAAATATTCTAACTTGACTTGTCTGTGGTGACAAACATTTTCATTTTCATAAAATAATACACATACCTCAGAATAATCATAATAATAATAATCAATACATAATTAAATGTTTTAGACAAGGAAAGGATTTTAAAAAAAATCCCAATTCAAAAATATAATTCATTTATGCAAACAGTTCGAATCATGCCAATACAATTTTCTTTCATCTCCAAAGACAAGAATAAGTCCCGTCGAACTCATCAAAATCCACAGTGCAATTTGTGTTACTGTAGACAATAAATTAACAACAAATTAATTGTTAAAATTAAGAAATAATTTGTAAACAAAAAATTTTATAAAATGTAATATTGAGCTGATTACTTATTTAATGTAGCCTATCTCAATATAAAATAAACTTGATTTAATGCAGAAAGCTTCAAAACATTACTCTTGTAAACATTACTTCGCCCGACCAAAATATCAGCTATCAAATTATTTTTAGAAAATATGGACTTTATTTTATTGAAACAATACACTCACCGGTGATCAAAATAAATTTTATTTTTTATTTTTCTCTTATTAAACCAATTAAGTAGTAATTAAATCAACGTAATAAAAAATATTTCAACATAGAGAACAAGATATTTTACATAATTCATAGTCTCTATACTCACTTGAAACTTTCAAATGTTCTTTTATTTTAAATACACTTATCTTGGATTTCACCATAAAATAGAAGGAAAATAATGATGCAGAATAGTAACCCAATGATTGACACCTGTTTATAATGAAAAGCGTTCTAAAGGAGTAAGTAGTGTCAAGGGCATATGATGTTGCTGATCGTACCGTCACGACGGATGACATCATGATATCTCAGGCTGCGACGTCACAGTCAGATTGCCGTAACGTCAGATGACCGCGTATGGCTTAGTATGGTCTCAGGTATATGTGTATGAGAGAAAGATATATATATATATATATATATATATATATAGAGAGAGAGAGAGAGAGAGAGAGAGAGACAGACAGACAGACAGACAGACAGACAGAAAGACAGATAGACAGACAGACAGACAGAGGCAGAGACAGGCAGACAGACAGAGACAGAGGCAGAGACAGACAGACAGTCAGACTGATAGATATTGTGGATTGAAAGTCACATGACAGACAGATGGGGGCATCACTTTCAGGAGAGATGCGATGTGATTGCTCGGTTAGGTTTTGGCGGCGAATGTTGTGATGGGTGGGTTCTTGACCGCCTCTAGTAGAAGGTCGGAACATTAAACGTGGCAACGTTGAGTCTGAGGCCTATAAGCATAGTGTAATATAGCTAAAGTTAACATGTTATATTTTATTTTATTTTCATAGCATTACTAAAATCATGAGCAGGCCTATTTATAGCTAAATCTAAATTATAGGTCTGTGCGAAACGTTTAAGTTGAAGAGATTATTGACTTAGTGTTAGCCCTAATGAATTAATTTTGTTCAAATTATTGAATTAGTATCATACGAATGAGTTAATTGTTACATTTCTTAAATAATATAATAGTATTTTACATAATAAACTTTTTATTTGCAAAAAGTGAAGAATTATAAAACTGCTGTTAACCGGCAATTAAAAATGACGCGATTTTATTGTTGAAATACATAAATTAAGAGATCGTTTAGTCGCACTCAAATATCAGCTGGTTCCAGTGTTGCCACGTTTAATGTTCCGCCCTTCTACTAGAGCCGGCCATGGTTGGTTAGGTTAGGATGAAAACGTTGACGGAAAAATTAAAAGGAGCAGTGAATTCGTCTATCTTCGATCGTGACTCGCTTCCAGCCGTATCCACTTCGGAGTTTAGTAGAGTTTACTTTACTTCCATAATACCAGTTTCCTACATCAGTGTCCAAATATTCTTACTATTAACGTAACCCGTATTTTACAAATTGTGACATTTTATAGTGAAAAAATAGCGTTTATTTGCCTTAAAAAAATATAATTTTAGATTTTACCACTTGCGTTTAGTTTTAATTGAACTATATTTACTTCAAGTCAACATGCACGGTAATATCTGTAAAACACAATAATATTTATTACCAACTAAAAACATTTGACAACTATTTCACAAAAAACGTTATATTTGTGAAATTCTGACAATTATGTCTATTGGTGTTATCATCTTCAGGAAGTGTAAACTTATTTACTGAATTTACAAATTTTAAATAGTCTTTTTTTCGTGTTGTTTGAGACTTGTCCGGAAAGACAAGCCTTGGGCTGATCTGGGGCAAGACCCCTTCAGCCGGATGGAAGGATGTGGGGAGACGGGCCGGAAGCAAAGAACGTGGAAGCACATAGAAGGTAGATTAGTGCGTGTCTGTGTATTTGTGTGTAGATGTAGTTTGAAGCCATATAGGTGAAGGAAGTAGTTGATGGAATTACCATTAATTTTAGTTTATTTTATTTTTCAGGGCGGCCAAGACAAAGACGAGTAGCCCGGTTCGCCAAATCTGGAATTAGGCGACAGAGTAGCGTCAAGGTAGGGGGGAGGACACAAAGAAGAGTTTTAAAGACTTGGTAAGAAGTTAGAGAAACTTAAATTAATGTGTGATCAGGAAGGATGGCAGGTTGAGTATTTTTGTAATTTGGAATTAGGTGGCGGGGAGGAGTTTCTGGGAGGAGGTCCATCGGCTACGGTAAGGAGACGGTATATGAGGAAGAAGGTCTGCGGGTATTGCGGGTAGTTCTGTTGATGGAGGTGGCTAGGAATTATAGGGAAGTGCGTTGTGTAGCGGTTTTTGAGTATTTCCAATTGAGCTTGTACGGGAAGGAATCGAGGTTAGGGAAAAGTGTATTTAGTGCATACAGAGCGCAAATAAATAGTCGAATAAGAAATAACAATAAATACAAATCAATACAAATGAATACATAATGTTTCATTAAGAAAATTAGGAACGTATCATAATGTGACGTTATCGAATTGATGAAAATGATAAACTTAATCAACGGGGGAGGCAACAAATAGAAAACGGAATGGGGATTCAGTGGCGCTTAAATAGCTGTTTGACCGGATTATGCGGATGACGTGTGTCTTCTTGCAGAAAGCCTACGAGATACGGAATTTAAATTGAACGATCTGAAAATAGAAGCCAACCAAGTAAGCTCAAAGATAAATAACAAAAAACCAAGGAAATGCGTATTAACCATAAAATAATTCTTACTTGAAGCTAGACGGAAGGGCTGAGGAATTTTGCTATATGAGTAGCACTGTTAGTCAGGATGGAAGTGCTCTTGGGGATGTGATAAGTAGTATAAATACAGAAAAAGGAGCATTTGCACAGTTAAGACCAGTATGGAGATCACCCCATATACGCAGGAAGATAAAAATCAGATTATTTGACTCAAATGTCAAATCGTTGTTACCGTATGGATGTGAGACCTGGAAAGTGACAAAGGACATTACCACAAGGTTACAGACTTTCATAAACCGTTGCCTGAGGTATATAATAAGAATTTGGTGGCCCAAGACCATCTCGAACAAAGATCTATGGGAGGGCACAAGTCAGAGTACCATCCAACTACAGATAAAGAGAAGAAAATGGAGGTGGATCGGTCACACCCTGAGAAGACCACCAAAAAATATCGCTAGACAGGCTCTGCATTGGATCCTCAAGGTAGCCGCAGACGTGGAAGACCGAGGAACACCTGGAAGAGGACTATGGAAAGAGAGCTAACTGGTGTCAACAAGACATGCAGGGAGGTGAAGGCCCTGGCAACGGACAGAACACGCTGGAGAAATTTCGTCCTATACTTCTATATTCCAACTAGGAATTTAAGGACTTAAGTCAAGTAAGTCAAAAAACAACTATAAATACAAATGAATACATAATGTTTCATGAAGAAAATTAGGAAGGTAGCATAATGTGACGTTACCGAATTGATAAAGGTGATAAACTTAATCAGCGGGAGAGTTATAAACAGAAAGCAGTGGTATGTCAAAGCAGGTGGAAAGAGAATGTGGGAAATTTACTATTACGGAGCAAGGAAATAAAGAGACGTAGCCGTTGCAGCACCGTTCGTTGCCCCCATCGTTTGACCTGCAGCCATTCACATTACACTCGCACAGTATCGCGCAGAGTCATCGCATTTGTAACCGAGCGTACAATTCATGCACAAACTAGTAAAGTGCATCACGCTGTGTGTGCAGGCGACATCTATTGTCTGCCAGCGGCACTTTGTTACTATCTGGTCCACAGGGACTCTGACGTTGGCACATCTTACCGGTACTTTATCTGATGGGCATTCGTAAAACGTTTACTTTATATTACTAACAAAGAGACATGTATGAAAGTAGTTTAAATTTAATAAGTTCTACTTACTAAGCTTTTAACAAAATTATTTATTCTAGAAAGTTCAAACGATACACTGACACTAAAGAATGCTATATGATTTCAACAGTTTCTTATCTAATTACAAGGAGTAAAGATGAAAATTGCTATAAACGTTACTAAATATATGCTGAATTTTCGTATAATAAATTTAACGTCGTCGTCATCGTTAGTAGCCTTAGTAGCCTGTTCCAGTCTCAATAAAAATTATCCAACCATTGTTTACGGGGTCATCCCACACCTCTCTTTTTCCCTTTGGATGATAGTCAAGGGCTCTTCTTGCAAAACTAGTTGGATGTATTCTCTCTACGTGTAACCGCCACTCCGTTTTGAACTGGGAGATTTCCTCATTTAAGCTTTCAGCTATTCCTAGCTCCATTCTAGTATGATCATTTGTGATAAGGTCTCTCCTGGTACAACACTTTACAGCCCTCAAGAACCTGATTTCCGCTCCTTGTGTTCTAGTTATATCGTTGCGTTTGGTAATCTAAGCCTCACTACCATACAGTAGTTGAGGTGTGGCCATTACAGTACAATATTTCAGTTGCTCCTCTTTCTTTGTTTTCTTCTTTAAGTGTTCAACGATATAGCCACAAAATGACTAGAAGAAGAGACTTATTTTGCTTTCAAGAAAATTATGTAAATTTAGGGTAGAAAGTAGTAATTAAATAAATGAAATTTTATTTACTGAGCTTCCAACAAAATTATTTATTCTAGAAAGTTCAAACGATACACTGATTCTATGTGATTCCGACAGAGCTTTTTGTATAGTCACGTGCAGTAAAGATGACAGTTAAACCAGCCGTTCCTAAATTTATGCTGATTTTTTGTATAAATTCCTCAATACCGTGTAATATTATTTTTACTGGATCGTTCAGTCTTTCGACTAGTCTGTACCCTCGCCATATAAACCCGTGGTGCGTGTGTGAAAGAGTCTCTCACAGGTATATGGGACCTACAGTTTAACGCCGGATCCGAACGGCATAGTTGGGGAGGGTTTATACTAAGCAGGATAACTTTCGCTGGTTTCCCATTACCTTGCGGGGGAGAATGGTCGTATCTGAATCAGATGGCCCCGGCGGAAATCCGCGGGAATCCTGTGTAATATAGATAATAATATAAAATATTGCTAATACATGACTACGGGTAACTTGTGTGTGACATAATAAAATCCTTTGACGTCAGAAAGAAGACGTCCGTTAATTCATTCCTTCCCAACATAATATCTTACGGAGGCAACCATGTAGTAGCTCATGTATTTTATGCGTGTTTTTTTTGCAGATTTCAACTGTTAATTCTCAATTGGAATCTTGCCAGATCATAACACCTCCCTTATTACCATTATAAAAACTCCCTTGTAATATTAATGTCTCGGGTGTCTATTTATTTCTAAGATACTTGCATTCCCATGACTAATGAGAAATTATATTGTAACGAGAACCCTATAAAACAGCCTAGAATTTTCTCCATCCCCCCCTACAGGTCAAGCAGATATAGCCTCAGTCAAGGCCGCGCACAAGTACGTTCCAGAGTTCTCAGGAGAATACTTGAATAAAGCAATAAGTGGTGTGCAGTTGAGGATGGAAAATTTCTAGAAGACGTGTATCATTGACTTAGATGCATTTATGTTCTAGTGTATATAAATACTGGTGCACGTACATAGTGTTACGTCATTACAGGAAGTTCTGCATATTTCTCGGCTATCCCAGACAGAGCCCGGCTGTAATGTTTGTGACACTTGATATGCGTCAACAAACGAGGCTGTTCCAGACCATACAAGTCGGCGCACTGTGTTCAAGGAAGCAATCAATTACGCTCTAGTGTTTACGAGTAGTGTTGAAGCGTATTATGGATTATTCTGGAACATTTGTGGTATCTATTTAAACAACGGTAATTGCCCCTTAGAAGTGAGTTGAAATAGCCTTTATTCAAGGGAGAGTCGAAGTATTGGGGTGAAGGTGTCACAATTGTGCGAGACTCTATTAGTTGACAATATTATTGCGTGTGGACAAATTTTAATTAGATTATTGTACAAGTTGATTATAAACTGTTATTTGTGATAATTAAAGCTTGTTTGTAATGACTTAATTCGTGTCTTTATTTTGATTTCCACTGTACCACACGACGATCAGTGACACAGTCGTTACAATATGTTTCCCTCAGTGTATGTACAGCGACATATTTACTGTAAAATCGATATCATTTCCTTTTGTTTAAAACACCTTTTGTTTTGGGACTTACATTAATTATGTAATAAACAATTTAATAAAAATAGAAATCAAATTTAGTATCTATGACTAATTGTTACATGGTGCATAACAAAACAACCTGTTCTGGAGACATAGTAAATAAATGATCTTTTCGATCACTTAGTAAAAGTGCTTGACAGAAAGTAATCCTTTAATCGTTTAGTAATGAATATATGAAAATGTGCCTGATAGAAAGTATCTTAATCCTTCAACTTCAAAATTTAAATGTCAGGTCAAAATACATAAGGAAGGTTTACCAGTAAGACCAATTATTTCGTTTATTAATGCACCATCTTATAAAATATTTAAAGATATAGTAAGTCCTTAAATTCGTAGTGACCGTCAATCAATTAATTTTTCCGTTGAAGGGTTTGTGAGGATCGGTCAAAAAATATAACACAAACAAGTTAAATAAATATAACACAAATATAGGCACAAAAAAGTTAAAATTTGTGTTATATTTTTTGACCGATCCTCACAAATCCTTCACCGAAAAAAAAGATATAAGTAAGATTTTGAAGGAAGTATATCAATATTGGGAGGAATATAGTGTTAAGAATAACATGGAGCTTATAGAAAAATTAATAAAAGTGGTAGTCAATGAAAATGTTAATCTCGTATCCTTAGATGTTAAAGATATGTTTACTAGTATAAAGCCAAATAAATAATGTTAATGAGGGTAGGACGGAGTTAGGGGGGTGTACAATGTAGGTACACCCCGGAAGCAACAAATAGTTCCGCTATGAGTTGCCGAGTTGCCGCTGCTGCAAAGCAATTTCTTACACAACTTCCTGTTTCGTAACCTTTCACAGTACATAGTTAGTTTCTCGCACATGGACATTGTCAGCTGTAATGTTACTGTTTGTACAGACTTTCTTGCAGTAGTACTACTATAAATTTCATTCATATTTGCTCATTTTTCTTCTATATGTTTTATATTATTATTAATTTGTAATTTCGTAGTGACCGTCAAGCGATGAATTTTAACAACGAAGGGTTTGCGAGGATCGGTGAAAAAAGTATAACATAAATTATAAATTATTTGTGTCGACGTTTCGATAATATATATTGTCATCATCAGGACCTGTGTACGGATACAAGAGAAAGTATCAAACACTACAGATAAATTAGTTGTTTGAATGTGTTTCTGTATGTGAGTGTGTATATATGAAAGAGCTGAAGCCGTTTGTTTCACATCATCAAAGTAATTGAATTATTTTCCTTAAATACATCCAGAAAATTATAATAAAACAGAACGTATTTATACACTATTACAATTTAAATTACTGATAATGTAAAAGTCCCTTAATGGTATTTGCAATTATTTATAATGGTAGTTATCAACAATTATATATTGGAAATGGTACAGCAAACATTTCTACATGCACATGACTGCATATAACATAGTATAAAATAATATAGCTGGCCCAGTAGGAATGTACAATAATGTATATTATTAAAAGTTATTTTTATCATGTTTCGCTCACTATTGGTATTGAAAACACTGTTGTTCATTTAGAGAACTCTGTACACAATAAATGTAAAGAATTACAAACTTAAATAAGAGAATTTACAAAATATTACAAACAAAACTTATGGTTAAACAATCTACCAAATGAAAATGGATATTACTTAAAATCATATTGTTGTAAATTATTATTTACCGAGAATAATTTATAATTTGTGTTATACTTTTTTGACCGATTCTCGCAAACCATTCATCTTTAAAATTATTATTAATAATAATAAAACTTTTTGTAGAAGAATATATTTTATTATTTTGAGAATGTTTCAATAGTATTTAACTATCATAATTGAAATACAGTTAGGAATATCATAACAACGATGATAATTAAATACTATTGCAACATTGTAATTCACAAAATAATAAAAAATATTCTTTACAAAAAGTTTTATTATTATTAATAATACTATAAATTTATAGGGTGTCAGGAGGGAACCTCGCTTCCTTACATGGCAACCTCGCCTTCTAGCGGTGACCCCTGTTTCTACTAATAAGGCTCTGGCGTCCGAGTGTCACCCAAAAGTGACCCAATCTACCAAGTTCCAACGGGCTTCTAGGAGGGCGGATTAGCGGGTAGAGTTTAGGGCACCCATTTGTCCTTGAGTTGGGAAACTGTCCCTAAAAGCGGAAGAGCCAGCTGATGGTGAACGGCATAGGACCCCCAGGACTAACAATCATGGTTGTATCTTGGATTAGATGAAATACTGCTAGCCTAAACTTTGTTCAACGGTGGAAAGTCAAGGGGGGAACCAATTGAACCAAACGTAGTCCACAGTGGCTCATACGCAAAAAAAATACTATAAATTTTTAAAGTTAATTATTTGTAGGAGACAAAAGTAAGCTCAGTGACTATTTATTGCAAATAAGTGAAACCTTCTCATTAGAATTTACCTTAATTTTGAATAAGTAACATTTAAATAGAATGGCGGTTACTTCCATGTTCCATAAGGAAATGGAATTATGGTGATGGTGAAAAAAGTCGTGTTCGAGATAAGGGCTGATTCTGATTGTACTACCCTCAAAAGATGAAGAAAAATTTTTTTCGAAAAGTGTCTCTGTGTGTGTCTGCGTGTAGAAATTTGTCTATGCCAAACGATAACTGCCGCAAATTCAAACAGAATCAAATAATGTTTTGCATATTGCGTGAGATGTAGAGGACTCAAGGCGTGCAGTCTTTGATGAAGATCGGTTAAGGGGAAGGGGTAGTTTACCTGCAACGGTTTACGTATTAACGAGAGTAAAGTACTTGAAAATTCATTTAAACTGTTTCAAACAATGCTAATTGTTAAACATAAAATAATTTTGTTGCCAGGCAATAAAATTATAATGTTTTCATTTTAATTTAAATCATGTATGAGTGAAAATACATCGTTCCTGGCAGGCAAGCATATTTCAAAAATGTAATGTTTACGTTTCCAAAGTTTTATAATTGTGATTATCGCAATAAAAAGGCAAGACACACACACACACACACACACACACACACACACACACACACACACACACACACACACACACACAATTCGCGTTATTTCTGGACTCACTCATGTTTATTTTCTTAAGTTTGCACGTTTTTTAAATGGATAATGCCGAAACCCACACCAACACAACGCGTGCAAGTCGAAAAGGTGTTCAGCGTGGACAGCGATTTGCTTCCTGTGGATCGCTGGCCAGTGTAACTGCACGTGTTTACAGAGGAAAGGTTGATAGACAGACTTTTCGTCTTACAGAATGAGCCCTCTGCAAGATACTCAGGGTCCATGAGAGACTTCGGAGCGCTCCTACTTTTCGGCGTGTTTGTTCTGTGAAACGTACACTGTAGATTTGCAGCTTTACTCTGAGCAACGCTCCACAGGGAATGTTGAAAATTTTTATCCTCGGTGTACTCTAATACACACTAAAACCTGTTCTGATGTTTTGATTACGGACATCATAATATTAAATCTTTGGAAACTTCAGCATTACTTAATGGAGATCAAACATTAACTTTTACAAGCCATTAATTTTATGCATATTTTGAAGCAATAAACGTTTTAATAAATTAATACAGTCTGTGTACTTATTGTTATTATGACATAAAAATTACAAATTAATATGTGCATGTGTGTATGTATGGAAAATATAGGGGAGACCGGGGATGGTTGGCGCACGGGTTGGTTGGCGCAACAGCGGTAATTTTTGTTCTACGGGGTTGGTAACACTGCTGGTCATGTGACCACATCGTCTTGCCATTAAGGCATAGTGAGTGTGTTTTGGTTGAGTTTGGCAGATATTATAGGTTATAACAGGTATAACACCTGTGCTGTGCTACATTATTCGATTTTTACCAACGTTTAAGTAAATGTTTGCATTCTTACTTAATATTTTTCACAGAGTTTAATGGCAACTGAACAACTGAATCATATAAATATTCGGATTCCTCTTGTTTTAAGCTATAAAATGACAAGTTGTTTGAGTTAATTTGACCACCGTTGTCCGTTACAGAACGGCTTAACCAACAAAATCGCGTGATGGGGCAGGTTGGCGAATGCCATGGGGGACAGGTTGGCGCGTGTATCGTGCGCCAACCTGCCCCATCAAACACATTTGAATGCAATTTTTTTTTAATTTACTTATATTTAGGCGTATATGTAAATAGAATTATGATTGCTCTATTGACAATTTACGACGTCCCTTCCATTTTGCGGGACTCTCTGCCCATTGCTACTAATCCGAAGAACATCATCAGTGGTTTTAAGGGAACTGGTGTTTATCCATATAACCCCTGAGGGTTTTCAAGAGAATGACTTTTTATCCTCCTACGTAACTGATCATCCAAATCCTGAAAACGCTGTCATGGACAATTCTGCGGTGGAACAAGGAATTCTAGAAGGTCTGGATGATCCTGATCCATTGGTCTTTAAAGATCTAACATTTTCAACGGCAATAAAAACTCACATCACTTCGAATCCTGGAATCCAGGACCTTCAAGAGCACCTGATGCACCAACGTTTGATTCTGCGACTTCAGGTCTTTCAGTTATGCCTAACAGACTTTTAGAAAACATCACACCTGAACATATGCGCCCCTATCCAAAAGTAGGAGATAGAAAACAAAGTAACAAAGGAAAAGAAAAAGAGTAACAGCTATATTGACTGATACGCCAGTACAAAATTCTCTCGAAGTAGAGCAAAATGCATCGAAAATGAAAAAGTCTAAGAAGACTCCACCGACTAAACGTCAAAAGACCGTAACTCAGAAGACAAAGAAAATGGAGAAAACGGAAGTTATGATTAGGAAGTTTTTTGCCTTTATTGCATGTCTTCGTTTAAGAGCAGCAAACCCCGTGAACCGTGGATACAGTGCACTGAATGTCATATGTGAGCTCATGAAGAATATGCTGGAGGACCAGATATATTTTTTAAGTGTGCAAAATTGTGATCCAATAGATGACATAGAATAAAAAATTGATTAACTTTTTGCCATTACAACATTGTAGGTTTTTATAAGTTTTGCAAAAATGTTAAGTTACAGACATTGTTAACTTTTTCTGAGTTCATAAAGTTAGAGTTTTGAGTTCTTTGTTCTAGATTCGAACTTACACAGAATCATTTCAAATTATGTTACACCATCTAATATTAAGCGTTAGATTGTGATTGTTTAGTTTAACTACTACGTCACTGCAACTACAATGTGGTTACCTTAGATCTACCAACAAAAATTAAAATTACAGGTTCTAAAAATAATAAGTTGCCTACATGTTATTTATTCGTAGTCCTTCAGTCTTCGACTGGTTTGTATCCTCCCCGCATATACCCCTGGTGCGTGTGGTACTGATTCTCTCACAGGTATATGGAACCTACAGTTTAACGCCGGATCCGAACGGCATAGTTGGGGAAGGTTTATACTAAGCAGGATACCTCTCGCTAGTTTGCCATTGCCTTGCGAGGGGGAACGGTCGTATCTAAATCAGATGGCCCCCGGCGGGAATTGAACCCGCGCCGACAGCGTACCAGCGCCACACGCTAGCCACGACCGCTCCATGTTATTTATATGTAATATTTTTCTCATTTTACTATACTGTAGGCTATTTTAGTTCCTTAATCTATTTCAAAGATTTTTAGTTCATTAATTTTAGTGATAAAATTAATTTAGACTTTAAGATACTGCCGTAGGTTTTTAAGATCTCGAATTTACAGACTGAAAAACGTATAGACTCATGTCAAACGCAGATAATAATTTAAAAAAAAAACATAAATTTTGTTTTGTATAAAGTATTGTGTAAGTTAAAATTAAACAGTTTGTTCAAAAAGCATTGTAAATTATTTATATTCCTAAATAAATATAGTGCGCCAACCTACCCCATGTAGTGCGCCAACCTGCCCCGATATTGGTGCAGGTTGGCGCAATTGCAGGGGCAGATAATTTATTTTTTATCAAGAAAACTATAAAAATATAACGTAAAATAAAAATATACAGATGTACAAAAGATATCAGTAGATGATATTCCGATTTTTTTTGTTCATATCCCGTATTATTTTCTTCATAAAAAATTCAAATGTAAAAAGTGCGCCAACCATCCCCGGTCTCCTCTATAAATATTTTTCTCCTCTGAAAATTGTTTGCCCCTCCTGAAAAATATTTTGGCCTCTCTGATGGCTAGTTATTCCAGCCTGTGTGGAATATAGCGTTATGACATGGATCAGAATGGTGCGTGTTAAACAGAAGGCACAAACGTATTATGGAAGAAATCTTTTGCTGTGAAATTTATAATTATATGGGTGAACAGAATCGTCGTTCATGAAATCAGAAGACGAATGGAAAGAAACAAAGACTTGATTTTAAAAAAGAAAAATGACTAGTATAGTATTGACAGGAAAGACTTTGAGATCACTATAGACATCATCCACCCTCGGCCGATAACTCGCAGCGAGAGTCCAATCTCATTACAGGAATCAGATCACAGCTCTCTTTGGCCATCTCTTCGTTCGACCTACAAACATTTTATCCAAAAGTACAGTCCTTCCTCACGAAGGTTGAGGATAGTCTTCACCCACCTGACATTGGGGTACCATTTTAGCTGATACGTCATTTCTTCAGAACTCAAGCATCCACTTATTTGACGTTTGTCACCGTATCTAGCTCTGCTTCTTGTTTATATGTGTACTACGTTATCGGCAACAAAGAAGTAGTTTCGACGGAAATATTTCATTTCAATTTGTCAAACATAAAACTTTATTTACAATGGGGGGATATTTTTTTAGAAATTATCGAACCGAATTCAAGTAAATTATTTAAATTATAAATTTTATAACCTGGAAGTCTGGTATGGTTTTCCATACCAATTTTTTTATTGTTTACCGTACTTATGGTTTACGTAGTGATCGGACATGCATATGTCCCGTTCTTTTTTCCCATTTTTCTGTTCGTTCCCTAGTAGTCAGAACTACACTGTTGATGATTATTGAAAATACGATCCGAGCTGTAAGGCGTGGTCTACTACTTATTACCATGGTGACGGGTGTTATTATCAGACGTTTCGACACCACCTGTGCAGGCCATCTTCAGTAAAACGGTTCTAAATACAACTGACAAGGTGTTCGACAGTGAAACCACAGCATTTCCCAAAGTACTGTGGTTTACTGACAAACACCTCATCATCATTCATCACCACTCCAAGGACTAGGCCTTAGACCTGTTCCGGAACCAATCTCCTCCTCGGTCTACCGACATCTCTTTTCCCAGCAGGGTGATAACCCAAGGCAGCGAAAGGTAGACGGACATCAGGCATGCAATTAAAGTGTTCATATCGTCTCCTTCTGTGTTCTTCAATCTAATGTTGCAATGACACAATGTTTAAATTGTGTTTAATACTCTCGTTCCATTTCGGACCCAAGACAGAACAACCTTGCGTCCCTCTTAGAAATTTTATTTCGGCTGCCTGAACCATCTGCACGTCCCTTTTACCAAGAGTTTATGTCTTACTAGCATACAGGACATGGGCACAGCCATAGTTTTATAAAATTTCATTTGAGAATCCTTCCTTGTTTTATTTTTCAGGTACCTATGAATCGTTCCACAGACGAATCTAAATTTTGTTACCTTACTGTCCTAATCAATATCAGTTCCATATGAGATATTACAATACAGGTATTTAAAATGACTAATCCGATCCAAAATCTGATTATTCACAACTATCTTAGTTCTTATAGGATACCTACCCTGAAATGCCATCGTTTTAGATTCTGTAGCAGAGGCCTGTAGCTCATAGCAATCCAGGTATTTAAAATGACTAATCCGATCGAAAGTCTGATTATTCACGACGATCTTAGTTCTTATAGGATATCTGCCCTGAAATGCCATCGTTTTAGATTTTGTAGCAGAGATCTGTAGCCCATAGTCTTGTAAGATTCTGACAAACACCTTGTCGGTTGGGGTACAAAAGTTCCAAAGCGAAAGTTCCAATCGGAAAGTGCTAAGAAAAAATTCCAATATCCGAAAGTTCCATAAATATATTTCCCCAAAACAACATTAGTTCCAAAATATATAATTCCAATCATAAATTAGTACAAAAATGTTTATAAAATGTGTTTATAAAAATTCTCAAAAATTTAAATTGTAACCGACGGCTTTCAAATATCCAAGTATGTCATCTTCATCAACAAAATTTTGAAAATTGGAATCTGTGTTGAATATTCTGTCTTCAATAATTTGATAAAAGGGCTCCCGAGGTTTTTTGATTTTTTCGTCAAGAGAAAGTTGTTTTAGCAGAGCTTCCGTATCCCCTTGTTCCTTTTGTATCTCCGTTACAGATGCATATAAACTAGGGTGATGCCGTCCAACAACAACTTGAAAACGGTTGTACCATCCCTCAGAAGAATTGTTTGTCCTAGCAAAATGCTGGAGCACAGTGTCGTATTGATTCCATAACTTTGGAGGATATAGTACTGGAAGGGCTCTTCTTATTCCTTGAGCACGTCTACCGCGGATGTACGTGAGCTCAAAATAATCAGCTCTGGGAAGGAATTCCTCCGGAACCTCATCGATAAAGATATCAAAAAAATCAGGATATCGGTCTACAGGAACAATTAGAAAAATTAGGACAATTAGAACTGAAAAAATAATAATATTGGGAAAATAATTTTGTTAGAAAAGGGGAGTTGGAAAATTAATAATTTTGAAAATTTTGCATTGGAACTTTTAGATTGGAACTTTTGACCCCGTACCACCTTGTCAGTTGTATTCAAAACCGTTTTCACTGAAGATGTCGTCCAGCGGTGGGGCCGAAATGGGTTTGCTAACATCCGTCAGAATGGTAGTTATAGGAGACCACGGCCTTACAGCTCGGATTGTATTTCCAATAATTATGACGTCGGCCGTGTAAAGCCTTTGTAACAGGTTACACTGTTAGTGAGTTATTCTCTCCGCAATTCAATTATTCCTACAAAATTATAATAGTCTATACAGTGATAGATACTGAATTAGACTGAACTCCAAGTCTCTGATGGAGGGGATAAAGTATGCGTAATTGTGTTGTGTGTGTCTGTGTTGGTATTTTTTGTTTGTCAAGGCCAAAGATTCATCAGCCCTGTTCACAGTGCAAACTGGCATCCATCACAAAGGCAGACTACCATCTTGTAATATTATTGCAGTCCGCTTTTCACCGTTGCGATAGTAAGTGCGTTTAAAGACTACGTATTATTGGCAACTTAGTCCTCTTTAAGTAGTTGTGTTATAGTAACATTAAAACACGAATTTGTGGACTATAGTGTAAGATTAATGTACTTTATTTACTTTCTGTTAGTGAGTGAATTATCCGGTTATTGTTTATTTGTAAATGTCTGTTCACAATGTCTCTTCAAGGATCATCGAAACAAAGAAAAAAAGTTTCGTTCTTTATAGTGAAGGTCGCGATATAATTATTAATATCATTGAAAAATGTGATAAAGAAAAACGACTAAATTCGCTGACACACCCACTTAATTAAGGAACAAAACGATTTGCGTATTACTGTGATAAATCAAAAAGCTTCATTAAATACTTAAGGAAGAAAAGAAAATGCAGTCCAGATGGAAAACTCTCAAACCGGGCAAAAAACGTAAAACATGTGACAAAAGGAAACTTTTTCTTGATGATTTCGATAAATGTGTTGTAAGAAATATTGTTCAAGATTTTTATAAAAATCAAAACGTTGTGCCTACTGTTAAAAAACTCCTACCTATCGAGAAAGAAAGAATCCATTTTCCATGGGGCGCTAAATCATTAACGCGAGTGCTTAAAAGTGTGGGATTCAAATGAAAGAAATGAAAAAGTAAAAGTAAAGTGTTAATTATAAAACCAGAAATTGTAATGATGCGTTACAAGTACCTTGCGCAAATTAAAAGCTTTCGGGAATCTGGGAGAAACATATTTTTTTTAGATGAAACATGGGTTGACAGTAATATAACTGTAGATAAATGTTGGCAGTCAAATGAGGTTTCTGGTGTGTTACAGAATTACAATGCAGGTAACAGATTAGTGATTTTACATGCAGGAAGTAAAAATGGCTTTATTCCAAGTGCTAAACTTTTGTACAAACTTGGAAGTGCTAGTGGTGACTATCATGGACAGATGAACTACGGAAATTTTAAAAAATGGGTTGAGAATAAGTTGTTGCCAAATATTCCGCCGGCATCAGTAATAGTTATGGACAATGCGCCGTATCATTCTGTTTTAGCTGCAAAGATTCCGACAAAGCATTCTACGAAACTCGATATGATACAATTTCTGGGAAATAAGGGTATTAATTGCGATGAAGGTATGAGAAAGAAACATCTTTTTCAAATTATAGAACTCCATCGGCCCAGAGAAATAAAATCAAGATTGACCAATTTTTATCAAGCAAGGGTCACACTTTTGTCTTCCTCCCTATATGTGCGACCTCAATCCTATTAAGCTTGCCTGGGCAAAAGTTAAAAACTACATACAAAATTTCAACAGTCATGGAAGTCTTAATTTTACGGAATTGACTGAAATAACTGAGCAAGCAGTAATGTCGGTAACTGAAAGTGACTGGGTAGGGTACTGCAAGAAAGTTGGGGAGGTAGAGGACTACTACTGGGAAAGTGATGGGATAGTGTCAGACGTTATTGACAAGATTATTATCACATCAGTTTCGAATGATGATAATATCAGCAGTGATAGTAGTGACAACACAGACAGCAGTGACAGTGACTCTGATCGCAGTTTCAATACTAACAGGGAAAAGGAAACAGATGAGGAGTTAGCTCGCTCTCTTTAAAATGTAAGTCATCTATTACATTTCGAAATGATAATCTATGTGACATTAAAATTAGATTTTAATACTAATAATATTTAACAGTGAAAATTCTTGTACAACACATAGCGTCACAGTTCCCTGGCTTAATGCTCAATGAGAGGAAAGTGAGCGTTGAGTGAGTTTTGATAATGCATGTGAATCGGGATTTCTCAGTAATCGCTGACTGTTTAACGCAACTACGCGTCCTTGTTTCTACGCTCTCTCTCTGCCCGCGTTACTCTCAGAGACTTGGAGTTCAGTCTAACGCAGTACTAGTACCCCATACTAACCAATAGAGCCATAGAGCCAGTAGTAGCTTATTAGAATTTCCCCTTCGGCTCTTAGACATCTTCATGAATTATTTGCCTTTAAACCACAGTAAAGGTTGTTCTTGGTGCATGACATTAATATAGGCATGGCTACACTATGGTCAACAGTGACAAGCCACTCTAGAATTTCGCTGGTTTATGTACATTTTACAAAACTCTCCTTGACATTACTGGTCGGTTTACACAATTGCCTTTTGTAATTATGTTTCGTTGTTACGTATTTTTCTTTTGTGTTACCGTCATAACATTATTACAAAAATACTGTTACGTAATACGGAACGTTCTACAAGTATCTAGGACATCCCAGCAGAGCCCAGCTGTAACGTGATTGTGCGTAAGATACACATTGCTGCTACTTTGAGATGAAAGACAATTACGTGACACTTATCATGCGCCATCAATCGAGGCCCGCACCCGTCAGCGCACTGTGTTCAAGGACGCTGTTTCTATTGGATTCTCGAGAGGACTTGTTTGTTTAATACGTCTTCCAATGTTACCGATTATTCTGGGAAGTTACCGATTCAGCGGGGTATAAATATAGGCATTCAGCGACGGTGGCGATTTATTCAAGTGAGGTTCGAAGTATTGTGGCGGACTGTTATTGTGTTATAATTGTGCGCGACTCTATTAGTTGACATTATTAGTGCGTGAGGACAAAATGTATTTGAATTATTGTACGAGTATAATCTTGTTGAATAACATGTTGATTACAAACTATTAATTGTGATTAATTGAAGCTGGTGATTAGTGACGTAATTGGTGTCAAATATTTAGTTTTCCACTGTACCATACGACGATCAGTGAGATCGTCGTAAAAATACATTTGGATTTTACTGTGAGTTTGTGTTAGTACATTTTGTATTACATAAATAAATTTGTATACAATTTATGTCATACTTTCTTTTATTTTGCAACAACTGCTAGGGAGCTTAAAAAGATGCAAGAGAACTATTTATTAAAAATACCGGTTGAGAAAACTGCAATCAGCGCAAGGTGAACCGTACACCCTCCACGTGTCACAACGTTTCTCAGGTGAGAGAATGAAGTATATACCGGCACACTGCACGTGTTGTAACTTACACCACGTTTGCATATTAAACATTACTGGGTCTGGTCTCTCGTCTACTGTCATGTATCAAGGCACCTGGCTCGTGTCCAATACAGATTGTAGCAAGTTAATATTACAACACGTTCGTATAATTGTGTTCATTTGATTCCGCTTTAGCATTGGCAAATAATAAATAACTTTACTGTCAATTATGTGATCAGTTCATAGAATCTAGAATCGGCAGACATACCTAGCTGCATTCAAAATCCCTATAAATTATATAATCATAAAATTTCTTCTTCTTCTTCTTCTTCTTCTTCTTCTTCTTCTTCTTCTTCTTCTTCTTCTTCTTCTTCTTCTTCTTCTTCTTCTTCTTCTTCTCTTCAAGAATTAGGTTATATAAACCTTTTCCGGCACACATCTCATCCTCGGACGACCCGAGGCTCTTGTACAACTGGGTTTGTAGTTCAATGCCGATTTCGGCAATCGATCCTCTGTCATCCTTTGCAGATGATCCCACCATTGTCTTCTATAAATTGAAATAATTTCATTTACCTCCTTTACTTTAAGTTCTGCTCTGATATCATCATTCCTTATTCCATATATTATTATGTATAATTTAAAGTATTTCGAAGAAACTGCATTTCAGCACTCTGAATCTTGCCGTTTACTTTTTTCGTCATGACTCACGACATATGTCATGACTGGCATATGTTAATGTGGGTATTGCAATTGTCTAATAAAATTGAATCCTTGTGCTGTATCTTGTTTTATTCCTAAGATTTCTATGAATCGAACCACAAATATTCCTAAATTTAATTATATTCTCTTTTACATCTACTAAGGTTTATAGCTTACTGCACAGCCGAGATATTTCAAACGCTTTGTAGGTAATTACAAGGCCAATTACCTTTACAGGTTTTAATACTTCTAGCACCCAAAGCAGCCATACAATTCGTTTCCCAGTAAAAATATAAAATAATCAGGGATTGAATTATATAATCTGATGTGCACGATCACAAGCGACCATCTACTTGAGGCTCACATTTTTTGAAGTATATTGTCTACTCAACGTTAAATACAATATTTTAAAACTTGTCAACATTAACGATACGATAATTTGAAATTACTCTATAAATTTTAACTGCACACGGAAAGATATTAATATATCATTTACATTAGCATATCCTAACTGTCCACAAGAACTACATTAGTATCCTAATTCTGTGTTTTCGCTTATATTGTATTTCTATAAGTCTGAAGTAATAACGTTTATTTTAGATTGATTTCGTGAATATTTCTTTGTTTCATTATTCCCAACATCGTCGTAATCAAACCTTCTTAACAAACAGGTTTTGAGTCGTTTCTTATTTGTTTTCCAAATGTTTAACACTTCTTCCTCAGCGATAACTGTAAGACATTTATCACATCTTAGACGCATTTAGTCATGCGATACAAACTGATATTTTTTGTGATTATAGTCTGGCTCAAGGGTGACTGTTGTTAGTAAAGAATTACGTACATTAGGAGGCTGAAAAACGTAACTAATCTTATTTTTACAGATTCAGGAGAGTCGGAGACTTTCGTTGGCCTGTTCAGTACAAAATAAATCCATTATATCCATTGATCTGTCCATGTCCATCACATCGCTTACGTCTAAACGTACGCTTAGTAATCCAAGCGACATATTTACGCTTCGCAGCTGCTTCTCAAGTTGATGAACTTTAAATCTAAATAAGTATTACGGCAAATTTAATGAAGATCCGTTATGTTGAACAATATATACTTTGCATATTATTTAATACAAATAAAGCTTGATTTCCCTACAACGGCAACCCATATTGCACTATGTCTGTAACCGATTGTCAGTAATTCAAAATTTTATGTCGTATAAAATGTTTGTTGAATATGTAGTTTAAAATTCAGAAAATTTTGTGATTTTTAATTTTTCTATCATACACATAAACTTCATGTTTTAAGTTCTATCTCCAAAGACAGCAATTTTCAATACATGAACTACATTATGTCTTATAATACAGGCAACGACGTTGTGAATAATTGCATAAGTTCAACCTTATGTGAGGGACCATTAGGCGAACTGTTAAGTCAGCAAGTAAAGGAACACGCCTAAAATGCTACAAGCTGATGGCCCTTCCAACAATTCTTTATGGGTCTGAGAATTGGACTTTAACGAAAGAGTAGGCCAGTCGCATCCAAGCGACTGAAATGAGATTCCTCAGGTACGTGGCAGGGTATACTCCCCGTGATCATAGAAGAAACACACATATACAGCAGGAACTGAATATTATGAGTATACTCGACAGGATCGCCCAGTATCGGCTGATTTGGTGCCGAATGGATGACTGTCGCATCCCCAAACAAATATGGAACTATAAGCCAAGGTGACGGAAAGGTGTGGGGCGTCCGAGGAAGCGCTGGAGTGACCAGTTGTAATTTTTGTCTATTTGAGACCGGAACAAACCATTCTTGGTTTAAACCTTGAGGATGATTATGATAATGAAACACTTTGTAATCAACAAGTTAGTCTCTCACAACAAATGAAAATAAATATTGCTCACACCCACAATTGCACCGCATATTTATAAAATACATAACACTTCGCCACAATACTTCGAACCACACTGGAATAAATCGCAAATAAAACTGAACTAAGCGTCGCTGGTGAAATCTTGTATTTATACTCCGCTGAAATTCCAGCATATTCCGTACTACGCGTCTACTAGAAAACACTAGAGCGTAATTGAATGCGGCCTTGAACACAGCGCGCGCGGACCGGTATGATCTGGAAAAGTCTCGTTGCAGACCCGTGACAAGTGTCACGTAATTGTACTTCATCTCAAAGTAGCACCAATACGTACGCACACACACATTACAGCCGGATTCCACTGGAATACCCGAGAAACACGTAGCGTGCTCTGTAATGTCGTAACATTATGTTGGGAGGATACCATTATCTGTAGACTATAAACGTGTTCGTAAACCATTCATATCGGTTCAGACTTTACTTCGTAATTAAACTACTCTGCCAATCAAGCGCAATATGTCTGAATTAAAGTGAGATTGGATGCGATGGTTGTATAGTACATTATTCCCTATGCTGAAACTGACCACGTTAAAACGGACCCCGCTTATAATTGACAGCTCTAAGAAGTTTGAAATGTTGGAAAGTAAAAGACAATCTATCTCAGAAATGACGCTTTGCAACTCTGGTTGGACAATGTATGCACGTGTCTATACGGTCGCTGTGCCGTTTAACTTATTGCGACAATCACCGCGGGCTTGTCTCCCTCACGCTTCTCTCAAAGCCAGCGCATTGTTCTTTCCTAGATTTTGGTCTAGATGAGCGAAGTAAAAGACAATCTATCTCAGAACTGACGCTTTGCAACTCTGGTTGGACAATGTATGCACGTGTCTATAGGGTCGCTGTGCCGTTTAACTTATTGCGGCAATCACCGCGGGCTTGTCTCCCTCACGCTTCTCTCAAAGCCAGCGCATTGTTCTTTCGTAGATTTTGGTCTAGATGAGCGAAGTAAAAGACAATCTATCTCAGAACTGACGCTTTGCAACTCTGGTTGGACAATGTATGCACGTGTCTATAGGGTCGCTGTGCCGTTTAACTTATTGCGACTATCACCGCGGGCTTGTCTCCCTCGCGCTTCTCTCAATGCCAGCGCATTGTTCTTTCCTAGATTTTGGTCTAGATGAGCGAAGTAAAAGACAACTTGAAATTCATCATTGCTATCAAAAAAGTATGTTCAGCAATCAAAAAACGAAAACATGTCGCCACATTATGAACACTTGTGACACCTTCGTAAATTATTAACTAAGCAATTTAACTCCAATCAATCTCAAACGAAATTTAATAATTTTGTAATGTCAGTAAATACTGATAATGATTCTGAAACATTGGTTTTGAAAAAGAAGGACATTTGACAAAGTTGTACTCTAATTATGAATATCTTGTTTAAAATATAAACTGTTCTTTCAAATGGATTGAGTGTTTATTACAATTGTGTATACAGTATTTTATATAATATATACCTTAACTGTTTTTTAATTGATGTACTCATGTACTGTTACCTATTTTCAATAAATACAGTAAATTAAAGAGTTTCTATTTTTATAAATGTAGTTTAAATGATGCCTATGTCCAAGGTTAGTTTCTTTTGGTTAGGTTTACATATAATTGCACAGTAAAAAAAAATAATTTTTTAAGAACAACATTTTAAGTATACGTTTAGCGTGTTTATGAATGAAGAAAAAGAAAGTGCTTGAAGGTCAAAAAATACTCAGTTCACTTTGTTTTTAGTTACGGTTGTTTTATGCGTTCTGATTTTATCAACACATATGTTAATCTACTGTAATCACTGTATTAACTTATTGAACGTTAGATTTTGCCAAGCATCAGTTTCGTATTCTTTAAAAAATAAATTAAACTGAAACATTCTTATCTAACCTTACATACTAACAAATTATGTATTTTCGGTTTACGTTTAGCAATGCAGTCTTTTACAGTTGTCACATTTCTTCTTATTTACCCTGTCATGTTTCGATACTATGGCGTAAACAAAAATTAAAACATGCAGTGCAGGTACTGTACGCACAAGAGTTTTGCTGCCGAGACGCCTGACGAGCGAGTGGTCTGCTGTATGATAATGCGTGCTTGTATTGGTGGGGTATTACTGGTTCTGAAAACATTGTTCAGACATTCAGAAGATCTATTTAGTTGTAGTTTTGTGTGCGTATTAAATTGAACGTTCGTAACTGTAATTTATTGAATATTTCGTTGAAGTGTGTTTTTTATTCGCTACAAGGAATACCTTGTGAGAGACAGTCAAGTCATACCGATACTGTGTTAAACGTATTTTAAACGTGTAGTATTACAGTGATGCGTGCAGTGGAATGGCATACGTCACCACGTTCCTTGTTCGGTAGCAACGGTGAACTGCTGATAGTACGTTTCTTGAGAAAGTACTGTTATAGGATAGTTTCTGCGGTGGATATTGAGAGCCGGTATTAAATAAAACCGAGTTCATACGCACAGCTTCAATGTATATGTTATCTCATAATCATGGCTACAAAAGTAAAATATAAGAACAATTTAAATTCTGAGTTTACTATTTTTACTATTTTTGAGTTTAATGATGATAACTCGACTTTGTGTCATACTAGATTGAACATATGATACTTTGTTGTGAGTCAGTGATAAACGCATTACATAACAGTAATCAATAGACATTATTGCACGTGTTTAACAGAAATCTATATAGCTGAAGAAGCAGTGGACCCGTTAGCCAACGGGATGGACAAATAGAGGATAAACGGGAGCGAATTGTGGTTGTTGACTTCACCAGTTTATTTTGTGTTTGTTTACTGGCAATAGGTACATTTGGTGTGAATAATACTTACTAAGGCTGGGCACATACGTAAGTTTCTTATTTCCTGATATCTACTAATCGCATTGTCGTCTGAAATGATTCGTTCTATATAGGCCTACGTTGTTTTTATTTTCTCCAAATGAAATGTGTTGTAGGCGAGTGTGTTGTGTTAGTGTTGGCGAATGTTTATTGTTTTCGTGTTATCGTAGTGTTATTTATGCCGACATGGACTCGTCTTTTTAAACATTGTTGGTACAGCATCCACAATATCGTTAATGTCATTGTTTTGAATGGAATTTTTTTTTAGTTAAGCTTACATAAGTCTCAATCTTTGTTTCATCTCTGCCTGTAATATATGTAAAATGTTTATTTACAGTAGGCCTATTGGCAAATCTATGTGCTGATTTTGTGTTGTTAACGTTAGTAAATATTTTGTAAAGCTACTCAGATAACAGTTTGATAGACAATAAGGGACAACGTCTACTAGCAGAGATTGCAAAGGTAGTGTTGTATAATTTAAATATTGTGTTTTTGTAATTAAATATGTTTTAGAATTGGGTTACGGGGTATGTTTGAGTAGATTAGTTTCATAACGTATAAAAAGGAATAATTGGAAAATTCTTCATTGCCTCGAGTACAGAGCCGCTTTTGTAAACAAGTTTCACTTTCAACTTTGTAAACAAGATTAGGTAATATAAGGTAAGCGTAAAGCGAGGTAAAGCACCAACTGCAGAGGGTTGCCGTGCGTAGCACATACCCGTGCGTGCGAACAAAATGACACATTGGTAATATTCTGTATTAACAGTAATTTAAAAAATAATAGTTTTAATGGAAGTAATAAATCGGAAAGATACTGTTAACTAGTAACTTGAGATTAATTTAGAAATATCGAAGAGTAATTACATTGCGACATTTGTTGGAATAAATATACTTTATGTTTTTAGCATCTTTGAATTCTAATTCTTAACTCAGTAAACTACCTACACTTACTATCTGTTTTGCCACTCGAGCAGGTAGTATATTTTGCTGGTAATTTCTCTTACGATAATCCATCGGTATAACAGTAGTTTGTTTCTGACTACTGTCCATTGTACGATGTTCTGTCTGTCACTTCTTGGGTATACTTCCGAGTGTTGGCCCGTAGTCTGAACAGTGCTGTTCGAACAGATATCTGTAGTCTTTTCGGTATTACCATGTTTTTAGCAGTGTGCAAAACTTATGCAAAAATGAATTCAATAAATATTAAGGGTATAAAGTTGTTCATTTACACATTCTCTCTCTCTCATGCACACGCACGCACACACACGCGCGCGCGCGCAAGTAGAGTAAAGATAGCACACCCTCTGAGAATAGTCTGATCGACTGAAATGATAGCCAACTCGCAATGAATATTAACGAGTAAATATTATAGAACACTGCCTACTGTTGTTTGCGTTTTAATTTGGTTAACTCATTTTTCCAGTTACTGTCCAAGATGTCAGTAACTAAAATTTTAAATCTGCTATTTACAGTCTTGTTTTTAACAGCATTATTTTAAATTTAATCAACTTAGCCATATACATTTGTAGGCCTAATATTTTACTGTAGCCTATATTCTCTGCGTTGCCTATCTTCAGATTGCTTATCACAATCACAATCATTTACTGACTTGAAGTTGAGGTTAAGAGCTGGAAAGCGCTTATCTAAAGTTTGATAGTACTGTACACATTTCTGACACCCCATGTTTATGAGATTTGTGAATCCAAAAACAAAAGTTTGGTAAGTAGCCTGCCTTAGATTATATGAAACAAATCACTCAATACAGGTAAACTGTTATATTCAATAAGGTTATTCAGTGAAAACCTCTAAGCATACTAAAGCAGTTTTACGCCTTCATAAAAAACATGTTCACTGGTCATAATATTATATAATAACAGTAATATGAATAATAATATTAATAATACCATATGTTAATGTATGTTTAACGAAAATAATTGATTTGGGGTCTAGAACTTTATTTCTATAATGAGACATAGGCTACATAAACTTATTATAGTAATTTCATGAATTTTATTACCATATACAGTATAGCCTATTTTATATATATAGGCCTACAATCCTTACATAATCTATAATTTTATTTTTAATTAGCATCAAAATAATAGTGTAAAACAAAAAAATCACAGTACTACAGTACTAAGACATTTTAAGGTTTTAATTTTACTAGATCTTATAAAAAAATTGACGTTTAATCGTGAAAGTTCCCTGTAGTTTCAAGACAATGTGTGAAGCAATCTCTAGACTGTAGTTTACATAGTGCGGTCCAACAGCCGTCTCCAGATATTGTGTGTTACCGGTACTCTCCTTTGAAATGGCACCGTCCGTCCCGGCATTCCTCAAAACTACAGCATACGTTTCTCCCATAAAAGTCGCACTGAAACACATCACGAATCATGGGTGTTGTTTAATATTCTGTGTTTAATATGTTTCAGTTTATAGTAGGCCTAACTTTAATAAAATTTGTTAGCGCATTTCTAATATACTCGTCTTTTACTGCCACTACAAAATAATGTCCACTAATAATATATTTTTAAAAATAATATATAAAATTTAATATAATTTTTGCTAAAGTATAGATACATAGTTTCCTGTCTGACTGGAGTTTCTGCATGTCGTAATGACAACTAAAATATTGCTGTGTGAGATGGCAATTTTAATGTACTTTTCCAAAAAATAATGTAAAACTTGAAAAAAGATACAATTAACAATGTGAGCAGACAGGATTTTTCTCCAGAAGTTGGGAAGGGGGGTTCTGTCAAAATGTGGTAATGTTTTGAATTTTTATCAATGAAAACTACTAAAATTAAAAGAATAGAAACTCGTTATTTGCTACTTATTTTGCTGTAATGAAGAAGGTAAGTTTGCAAGCATAAGGGATACATTAATGTATGTTTAAAACTTACCAGCGCACTAAGCAATAAAAGTGACATCTTAAATACAATACAAACTAACAAACGTTACCAGGAAACTGATAAAATTTTCTTCTATCTTCTGCGTCACTGAGACGGTTAAATATCTTGTGCACATTTTTTAAAACATGACCGTAGTGAGATACACGTAAACGGGCCTATAAAATTTGCAACAAATTGATTAAATCGGTTTACTAATTTTGTCATAGAAATTAATAAAAATTGGAACTGTAGGCCCATAAACACAAACATTTCAAAACCCCGTTGCAGTTGGCGTTAATATGCTTACGACTCACGTTGTATTAAAGTTGTCATACTCTGTCCGATCTTAGTTAGTCTCCACCTGTTTTTACCCGTCGATTGCGCCCCGCACTTTCAATTTACCACAACTGACCGAATCCGTGCCAACTAGTAGGCCAAAATTTCCTGTTCCAGGCTTTGATAAAGTTTCAATTATATGAATTTTTTTATTTGTGCGAACAACCTATTTCTTTTAATATTTTAAGTAGATCAGATTAGGTTGGCTTAGGTTAATTTGGGTTAGGCTAGGTCAGATCAGGTTACGTTAGGTTAGGATAGGTTAGGAATGAGTGGAATTGTAATTATAATTTCTGTATTATAACAATGACATGAAAATATTATTCACGATCGGCACCGCGACAGCATAAACTTTACACTACTATAGCACAGAGAAAGTTGATTGTTTGCAACAGTATATAGATCCAAACACTGGAATCAGCTCTACGCATCACCATTCCAAGCGTGAGCCTTCACACGGCTTTGGTAGTCGCAGTGTGTGTCCGTAGCTGATTGGACGATATTTTCGATCGCCACTGTCTGGGTCGCAATCGACCGGGTCCAAATTTTCACCTCACGTTGAAAATGACTAGGTTTTGATTAGGTCGCAACTATCCGCTGTCCATACAGTTAACCGATAAAGAGCATGCAGCACTTATAAATGGCTCCGCGTTCGTTTGTAGGTTTACGTGTTACCGAATAACGGACTGGTTTTACGATTTGACTTGTTTTTATCTGTAATAATGCGCTACATTAAATGAATACAAAATGCTATTAAATACTGATTTAAAACCGTGTACAGCAATAGGCACAGCTGTGTAAAATTCTGGTAGCAAACAGAAACTGTTTAGTTTACAAATTGTTGATGAAGAAATTACTGCAATATAAATACCGTACACCAAGTTGGATTCACTGCCGACTGAATACACATTTCTGTTCTACTCGGTGTTACGATGCAGGCCTAAACTCAATTGTTAATGTTCGTGAAGTCATATTAATTAGACAAATTATTTAAACCGATAAACAAAACGAGACGTGAGGCAAAATTAAAATTCTACAAAACAATGGCTGTTCCAGTGCTGTTACATGGCAGTGAATCATGGATTACGAAACAGAGAGATAAAAGCACATACAATCAGCAGAGTTGAGATTTTTAAGAAGGAATAAAGGATGCACAAGAAGGAATCGTATAAGAAATGAAGATATACGGGAAAAATTAAACATATTATCTAAATAAGAAAATTGAAGAATACAGAGGAAAATGGAGATCATTGAAGTCGCATGGATGAAGATAGAATACCAGTAATTGTAAACAAGTAAAAGCTTTGTGGAAGAAGGGATGTAGGAAGATCAAGAAAGAAATGGATCTGATAAAGTGGAGTCGGAACAGGCACATTTCCTGAAGAGTAGAAAAAGAAGATTTAAATCGATTTATACGACGCTTTACCAGCACAATATTTAAATTTTTGACATTTTTTCTCTATCCTCTCGTTAGATGGGGGTGGTTAATCTGTAAAACCTCCCTTGCTGTGTCACTGAGCCTAATAATTGTCCAATCGCAATTGTGATATTACTAATTAAAATAATATCTATGTCGTAACTAAAATAATTGTATTCCAACTACGTTTATACACTATTATTATAATTGACTTATTGCCATATAGGGTAAGCAGAAAACGCATGAAATAAAAATTAGAAGTAATTGTAACAATTTTTTGTCAATTAAAATTATGACACATCTCATCTATGTTCTACTTGTAATGTACTGTATGTTTTGTATTACTTCCGTAACAAAATCTATATTTCTTTTATTACATGTCCGCAAAAGAAACAGATTGTTAAAAACGTATTTGAAAGTTTATAGGTTTACCGACTTTACTTTTATTCTGATTGTAACTATAGATAGTCTCTGTTGGTAACACTATATATCACCTTCAAAAGAAACATGTTCACTGGTAATAATATAGCCTACACATTGTTTCAACTAATTTACAAATTTTTGTATATTTGTCTTTTAACTCTTGTCCTGTTTGTCAACGTTATACTAAACTTAAATTTTAACGACTTTAGTTCTTGTCACGATTACTACTTTATTCCGTTTGTAAACAATTCCTCTCTTTTTGGTAACGTATTATATTGAAGCCCTTCAAAACAAACGCGTAATATAGCCTTGAAAATCATAACTGGTAAATTCATTTATTCTCACACCTATTTATTAAATTTGCTAAACATTTTCTCTAAACTTTTGTGGTTTTTGTTACGGCAAGGGTACACGTACATTGAGAAATTGCTACATTTGTGTCCGATTGCATCCGGGAAACCAAAACTAACGAGGCATATCTGATAAAGTGTACTACTGAGTCCCATATAGGCATACGCGTGGCGCAAATTGCTACATATGTGTCCGATTGCATCCGGGAAACCAAAACTAACGAGGCATATTTGATAAAGTGTACTTCTGCGTCCCATATAGGCATACGCGTGGCGCAAATTTCGACATATGTGTCCGATTGCATCCGGGAAACCAAAACTAACGAGGCATATCTGATAAAGTTTACTTCTGAGTCCCATATAGGCATACGCGTGGCGCAAATTTAATTTCACAAAAAAAGAAAAGTAAAACATAAAAATAAATAAACTCCTTAACATTCCCTTGACACAGTAATTTTTACTTCCAATATTTGTAACGTTCGAGCAACAAGATTGGCACTCAATTTGTTGTCTGAGTAGAAAAACTATAAACTATTTTTAAACTACTCAGAATGTCGCTTATTAGGCCTATGTTATTATGACTCAGTGTTAACCAAAGAAGAGAGAATATTCGCTTTAAAAGTTTTTATAAAAGTGATGTTACTGCTGTTATTGACGTAAGAAATGATTAGTTCAGTTAAAATCTACCATCCCAAAAATGGTTGTACGACATACCAGACAAATTCTGAAAACACAGTTCAGTAATGAGACATGTCTGTAGACGGAAAACGTTTGAAACATAAAAACACTATCCAAATTTTAAAAACTAATATATTATTTAATAATGGTAAAAATATTTATTATTCTATCAAAAATAATTATAATTAATTTATTTTGTTTAGTTGAAGAGTCAAGTAATGGTTGAATACGCTGTATATTTTGGGAGAATACTGCGGTGTCATATTTATTTTATTAAAAATGTTAATGTTTTATTGTCTGGTGTGAAATTTAAAAAATTGTACACGCCTGCTTTCAGAAATAATTGGTCCCTTTTTTTGCGTTCTCACTATCAGTAGATTAGATCTTAGACATGTATTGTAGACGCAAACAATACTTACGTATCTGCCTGGTCTGCACACTTCAGCATGAACGACGGACGCGATCAGCACAGTGAGCACAAGCGCACACAGAAGCACGAGAGAAGCCTTCATGTTGTCACAACCAGTGAAGCAGACAGTACTCCTTACAGTAATCCCACTATTTATACTATCGACAGTACGCCATCTTTTGAATTTTTTGTCACGACAAAATAATTTGCAACAATAATATGTTAAAATTTCTTTGTAATATATACAGTCATGTTTTCCGCCCAAATAAACTGAACTTTGACATTTTAGGAAAAGGAGCAACGAGATTAAAATTTCAATAAACAAGTAAACAAGTTGTCAAAACTCTGCGTCTAATAAGGCACAAAATCACACATAAAACATTGTTGCAGACCTCTTGCAGTCTGGACATTTGTACTGTTGATACTGAAAACCAGAAAAAGTTTTACAGCATTATTAAATCAATTGTGTTTTATTATAGTCATTGAGAATTAAAGTGATCATATACATGTTGTCATCCGATTTTGGCCCACTTTAATTAAAACTAAAATTGCGACAAAACACGAACCTGTATTGCGACGAATCTACGAATAGAAGACATGTAAAAGTGACTTAATTTGTTGCGTCGCTTAAAATAGGCCTAATATAAAAATTTCTCGTTTTTTATTATCAAACGTTATTATTTGTCGAAAACTGATTGAAAGCAGATGTTCAGAAGGTTACATACGTTTGTTAGTACGGAATTGCACTGGGGGTATCTTATTAGTAAACTTTACTAATCATATTTTTTATGATTTTAATACTTGTTTAAGCTTGATTCGGAGGGCAAGGGGTTGTGATGCAAACAGATGACTTCACTGAAGAGTCTCCACTACAACTCCTTGTTGACGTACAAGCCGATGGGCCGTGTTGTGGCCAGTAAACTACTGCATGGGTGCGGTAACCATTCTGTACGTCTAAGCGGGTCGGTAAGGAGATCCTCCGGCCCTGGTCTGGCAAGAGCATACGGACGCAGCGCACAGTAGAGGAACGTCAAGGAGGCCAACAGTTGCACATAGGCATATGAGCTAAGCGGGTTAGTCTATAGAGACCACTCGATATCTGAGGCGAAGACGGGTTTATACGTAACAACAGACCAAACTCAAAGTGCGAGACCCTCTAGGTTGATGGTTGGCAATCCTGTACCAAAACATGGAAATTAAGTCGTTCAATGTAGTTCTTTTGACAAAGCCGGTGTCGATGGTACAACAGCACTTTATTGCCTTCATAAATTTAATATTTGCACTATTAGTAATAATAAAGAAAGGTTATATAGTTCTAAGACTTTCGCGGCCGATGTCAGTAGTATTAAAAGTATGTACCGAGGTGTTTGGCCGTGTGGTCTATGGTTTTCAAACAAACCAAACGTTTCGACAGTACCACTGGCTGCCATCATCAGTGCTATTCGAGGAATTCGAGTTTACCTGAACGCGGGTTGTTAAACGTCAGGCCCACATCAATGTCAGCATTTACAACAGTACTGTAGGCCTGACGTTTAACAACCAGCGTTCAGGTAGACTCGAATACCACGGATGATGACAGCCAGTGGTGCTGTCGAAACGTTTGGTTTGTTTGAAAACCATGAACAACGGCCAAACAGCCCGCTACATACTTTTAATACTAAAGAAAAGTTATGTAAATAAGTGACCCTGCTGAAGCCGCCACTTATTTAGGGTATCCTCAAAATTATTCCTCACATTAATATGTATACTGCTTATGAAAATAAAAAACTTAATTACTAACAAAATAAACAGTTCATTTAATATGTGATGCTATAGGCTTATATAAAAAAAAATTACAATCCAGAGTATACATATTATATTATCTGAAAACTGTAAATAAGTAAATCTCTTCAGGCTATATATTTGTTCAATAAACTACTCTGCCAATCAAGCGAAATGTGTCTGCATTAAAATACGATTAGATACAATGGATATACCTATAGGCTAAGGCATTTCCACTCTACTATATCGGACGCATTATTTTATGGCTTTATTGTGAGTTTTGTGATACATTCTACACACACAAGACAGTTTATGCAAAACAAGGTATGTGTGTTAAACTCGGGTACTGTGTAAAATATCCGACTACTGTGTAAAATATAAAGTATATAGACAAATGCGATATGAGTCCTGTGAATGTGAAACGTAATTATAATTATAATTACATAGTACATAATTTATCCTGAATAAGTGTTAGAGTTATGGTTTACCTAAACACCCGACTATTGTTTTCCGTGTCATTGTGCGTTATGTCGCCTCGTTTCGACAACAATTTCAAAGGACTTGCATTGTTACGTAACAAACAAAGTTGTATAATATTTTAAGTAACAATTGCATACACAGTACTTCTAGAACAAAAATGTGTACTCTTTATGGAGATTTTGCATTACCAGATTTGAACCGATTGTTGAGAGGACTATGATTTTCCGTACCTGGAGAAGATATAACAATAGGTAACACCATTATCCAGCTATATAGGAATAACAAAAACATCAGACCGGAAGCAACTGCGACACTTGCTTACCGATATTTATAAATTCGCTACAATTTTTCTAGAACAATTTCTGGATTTTTTTTATACTATCTGTAGAGAAACAACAGCATTTTAGAAAAAAAGTGATCCGTTTTAAATATCTCGGCTGTACAATAAGTTGCGAATCTGAGTATCACATGAAAGAAAAGATAAATAAATTTATGAATATTTGTGGTACGATTCACAGAGATTTTAGAAATAAAACAAGACAGCAAAAGAATTTAATTTTATAAGACAATGACAATACCGACATTGACATATGCGAGTCAGGCGTGGGTCATGACAAAAAAGAAATGCGGTAAGATTCAGAGTGCTGAAATGCAGTTTCTTTGAAATACGTATTTTAAATTGTACACTCCAAGATAGAATAAGGAATTAGGATACCAGAACAGAACTCAAAGAAAAGACATAAGTGACATTATTTCAATTTACAGAAGGAAATGGTAGGTTCATCTGTAAAGGACAGAGGATCAATTGCCGACTGCGGCACTGAACTATAAAGCCATTGGTTGAGGATACGTGGGTCGCCCAAGGATGAGATAGGTGCCGGAACAGGTTTATATACCCAAATCCTTGAAGAGAAGAAGAAGAAGGACTAGGGGAACGAAACTTTAAAAGTCATGAGAGAAAAGCTCATTTTATATCGTATAGGTCTGTCGCATTTACACAACAATTTACAAGTTACGTACATCCATTCGTATACTAGGAAGAGATTAATCTGGCAGGGTACAAAAGATATATAAGGATATGTAATCTGGCGGTGTAAGGATATGTAAGTGACGTTATTTAGAACAGCGAATTATTAATTTTAAATATAAACTCAAGTAGAACCCTACATAAAAGTACAGTGAGCCAGTGGCAGGACCATAAACTATGACAAGAAGAAGACAAACACAAGTTGCTTAGCTGAAGTCAATGGAAAGAATGATTGGCAGAACACGGTGAGATACCACAATAACAAATGTCAATATTCGGGAAGAATGCCATGTGTGTGACAGACCTTGTGGACTGGATACAGGAAAGGCGACGACTCTGCAATGACCATGTCTGCAGGTTGCATGATGACAGATTAGCAAAGGGGGCTCGGGACAATCGTTTGAAAGGCAAAAGATAAATTGAGCGACTATAAATCTGATAGTAGAATATAATGTAACTGGTTTTAAACAGGTAAGAAAATAAAGGTAAGAAGAAGAAGAAGAAGAAGAAGAAGAAGAAGAAGAAGAAGAAGAAGAAGAAGAAGAAGAAGAAGAAGAAGAAGAAGAAGTGAAAAAATAAATTTTAAGTTAACTTAATTATTCCACTCGTGTTGATAATCAAGTAACAGCGTAATCAGTAGCTTAATGTAATAGTTCAGATCTGTGCGAATGTTTTTTACTTCCATGTTCCATAAGGAAATAGAAGTGTGGTCATGGGGACAAAAAATCGTGTTCGAGATAACGGCAGATTCTGATTGTACTACCATCAAAACATGAAAAAAGTCATCTTTCGAAAAGTGTGTGTGTGTGTGTGTGTGTGTGTGTGTGTGTGTGTGTGTGTGTGTGTGTGTGTGTGTGTGTGTGTGTGTGTGTGTGTGTGTGTGTGTGTGTGTGTGTGTGTGTGTGTGTGTGTGTGTGTGTGTGTGTGTGTGTAGAATTTTATTTCGCAAACGATAACAGCCGGGCAAATTCAAATAGAATCAAATATTTTTTTGCATACAGTCCTGAATTGTAGAGGACTCAAGGGCTGTTGTTTTTGGTGAAGATCGGTTAAGGAAAAGTTGTAGCTTACCTGCAACGTTTTACATTATAACAACAGTGAAGTGCTTAATTTATATAAATAAAGTATCCTGAAGAGAAGGTCATAATAATCGACTGTAGAAAGGTAGATGAAATATCTATAAATAAAAAGGGTAGTTGAAGGGGAAGGGGTAAATTTTTATAAATTAAAATGATAGTTGATGATGGCGGAGGTAAATTTTTATAAGTTTTATATGTGTACTACGATATTGACAACAAAGAAATAGTTTCTATGGAAACATTTCATTTCACTTTAACAAAATTCTATAATTTTCATTTTGATTTAAATCACGAATGAGTGAAAATATATCGTTCCTGGCAGGCAAGCCTATCTCAATTATGTAATGTTTACTTTTCTAAAGTTTTATTATTGTGATTACCGCGTTAAAAAGGCCGGCAGGACACACACACACACGCGCGCACAAAATTCGCGTTATTTCTGGCCTCACTCATGTTTATTTTCTTATGTTTGCATGCTTTTAAAATGGAAAGTGCCGAAACCCACACCAACACAACGTTTGCAAGCCGAAAAGGTGGACATCGATTTGCTTCCTGTGGATCCCTGGGCAGTTTTGTTGTATTAAAGCAATTAATACATACAGGTATGTATTAAGACATAAAATGTAATATTAGCTACTATTTCCCTATATTCTGTGATATTCAAATAACTGTTAAATGTGAATTTTTGTTATATGAAATCTTAAGATGAAACTCACTCAAGCGTGAAGTAATAAAATCCCAGATAATTATCTGTGCAGGCTTTGCCAATTCCAAGCAAAGCGTTGCATGAAAAAATATTCGTGACCGGTAATTGGCCTATTAGAACGCAGTAAAATCATTGAAAATTGTCTGTTGCCATGTGCAGATCAAGTCAGTTCATTTTTGAGCATTCGTCTAGTAAACGTGCGGTCCGCGTTCAAGAAGTTTCTCTTGCGTGAACACGTAAACTGTGCGAAAGGTGTACGAAAACTTGGAACTCTGTGTTAGTTATTCTACAGACCCAAGTAATTCACTTGTAATAATATAATTGTGAATTTCTAGTAGCCGTGTAAATCAAGATATCCTCATAGGGCGTTCTACCGACCGCGGTAGAGCTGGTGACGCGAGGTTGAAGACGAGGCGGAAGGTGTGCGCCTATACACCGCTTGTCATTAAACACCCACGTTACACCTTGAGATACGTAAATAAGTAAAACAATATTTTAAATTATTTTAAAAACCTTTGACAATCAATAATCAGTGTTATCGCAGCGAGGCAGTGTTGCAGTTCGACGAGCAAGTTCAGCGTGTTTATCATCAGGACACCAGCCAAGCAGAATCCACGAGGGAAGAACACGCGAAATATACTCATCGCCTTCAGCCATCTCGCCGCATCAAATTGGAACATCTTCACTCAAGTAACAATTTCAGATCTGAACTTTATATAAACTTGTGTTCAAACAATATTTCAAAATTCATAACATTTGTGTATGTTTAAAAATATATCGTATGAACTCTTATTTAATTGGTGTGCAATAAATAATTATAGTACCTCCAATATAGACTTGTTGATTTATAAAACACACACTTTAATCCTATGCGCAAGAATTAATTCATTTGTGTTGTCGCAATATATATATATATATATATGTTATATGTTATATGTTATGTAACGCAACATAGTTGAGGTCCCCCAACGTTACATAAAAGATTGAATGAAATATGGTCAAGGACCATACCCTGACTTAAGGTTGTTCAATAGGTCATGTGCTCGAGAAGTAACTCAAACCAGAAGGAGGCAATGACTAGTATTAAATGTATAAAAACCAGACTAAGGAATGATTGAATGTTATGAATTGTTTGTTTGGTACTGTGGCATGTTCAGGTCACAGAGTATTTTATATTGTATGTTGACTATACTAAAGATGAAATAATGTTATTTGATAATAATACTTCACCAATAATTATGTTTATGTTTATATTGGATTTGTATTTATATAACCCAGTATAGTTACCAATGTTAGGTACTGTACTAAGTTGTCAGTATTGTATAATGTTGAAAAATAATGTTGTTCTAATTAATGTTTATAAACTGGATCAGGAGTGTGACCAGTGTTTTAAATCTAACAAGTAGTTCTGACAATTATGTCATAAATTAATAAAGGGTTCCAGAACCAGTTAATTAATATAAAAAAACAACTAACCACCAGTAAATTAAAATTCATGTAATTAACTATGTAATCAATAATTAATTGTACAGTAGGTCAGGTAAAAAAGAAAATTAAGTTAAAAACCAAATAATGTTATAATGGTTGTAAATGAATCTATAGGCCTAAATTCCATATTAGTGAAAGGAAATTAATACCTTTTTAGTAAACCCAGTCCAACGAAACTCTAGTAAAACATTTACTGTTTAATAAGGAAGGTTAGGGGAGAATTTTATGTGATTCAATATTAATCCAAGCATGGAGTATTTTATTGGAAAGGAGTAGTAATATTCTATAATGCCGGCTCAAGGATATATAGAAAACATGGTTGTTAAGGCAACTGATTTTTAATAAGTTGTTGATTTTGGATAGATGGTACTGATTGTTAGAAGCGATTAGATTGAAATGAACCGATATATTTAAATATATGAATAAATATAAAGGAAAGATATATCCAAACTGAAAAAGCTTTTTTTGTAAAACAATTATATTTGAACGCTAATGAATCGTACAAATTAAATAACACTCTAAATTATCAATGAGTAAAATAAAAAAGAATTGAAAGCTTCTCACCTCAGTCACTAAATATTTCCGCTGAAATTGGTATCAAACCAATTCATGCTATAAATTGAAGACCAGTAAAGAGTTAAAGCCTGAATTAACGGAAATATTTGGAAATACAGAAGATTCGGTTGACGAAATAACCTTCATTGACAGCGTAAGCTGAGATCCTAATTCCAGTTCGTTGGGACCAAGAATTGTGAAGACGCAAAACAAAAATCGAAGCACAAGAGTTCCTGTGGGATTACCATCATCCATTCATTGAAAACCAGAGCAGTTTAACTGGGTGAAGACGATATAAACTGGATTTTGACCGCTGTTGACAAACATTCACCGCCTAATGAAGCTTTCGCCGTTTGGGTAAAAAACAAATTATTTTCATATCATTGTATTTTAAGTAAATAATTTTATTCCTTTTGTAAATTGAACAACCTTAATTATGCGTTTTACCTGGCCTTACTAATGGTTCAAAGAACTACACGAACCCTGGTATAAGAATTATTTGTCATTATTTTCAAAGTATATATGTTTTTTTTTTAGAGTTCGAATAATTAAGAATCGATATATGTTGGGATAGTCGATTGGATCGTCTTATTGTTTGTCTGAGACAACGTAACTTGTTAAATACCAGAGAAAAATAAATAAAGTACATTTGTTGTATGAGATAACGTTTTAATCATTGCAGAGAAAATACTATATGTAATTGGCGTAATAATTTATTAACAGATTGATACAAACACTCAGAATAACTAACCTATAAGTACACTTATTTCTAGTAATAGCGCTCCAAGTTTACAGCTGGTGGGACGGGAGATTGCTGAACTAACGGGTTTTGTCATACTAAATTTGAATGAAATTTTATCGTTGAGGGACTAGGGTTGAGACAAAAACCACTTACATTCAGTAAATACTCCATATATATTGCTCATATTAAACAACCACTGAGAATTAAATTAAGTCTACAGAATAATACCATTATAAATTCAGGAATATAATTCTAAGTTTGTGGACTTAATAATCTGTGTTCTGAGGGTTTCACTGGTCACAACCGCAAGATATATTAGTTAATAACATATTAATTAAACCAAGTAACAGCATTTTAATTGTTACGAATCGCCACCTACAACGTATTACTTGGCGTTTGTTACACCGGAGTCTCTTATAACTAATTACACTCATAGACAAGATTTCTTTATAATTTGACGTCTCCAGCTGGTATCATACATTATAACATACGTCCTCACATAATTAACAAGCAGTTCGTTACTAAATTGATTACAACAGTGGGGTTTTCAAACGTAATCATAGGTGATCTTTATTTCTCTCTTTTTACAAATTGGCTAGCCCAAACAGTGGGGCTTGATTACATCAGAGCATCATCACCACTATCTAATATTATTATATCTTTTTACAAATTGACGCTCCCAACGTGGGGCATCATCGTCTCATCTTAACACCTAATTATTTCTTTTTTTTACAATATATATATATATATATATATATATATATATAATGATAAAACAATTTATAAATGGTCTATACAGGAACCGACAAGAACTGGACAATTCGTAACCTGTTCTTAAACACATGTTTTGAACAATAATGAACAATTATATTCTTGTGTTACTAGAGAGAATGTGTGTGTGTGTGTGTGTATACATGTGTATTGGTGCGTATGTCTTATGCCTGCTCTTACCTGTTGTACTCCAAGAAGTCATTGTGTCTTTGTGTACACACGTATCTTCGTTGTGGTAGTGAGCTGTAGTTCAGACAGACAAAGTATGTCTATATTACAAATTATAACGTCTATATATTGTAATATTATAACTTGTATGTCTGCCGTATTAAATATGATTATTTAATAAAAATTCGCACGCTGACAATACCAACACCAATGTGATTGATGTCATTTTAAGACATCCGTAATGACACATGTGTGGATACAATTTGAATCTGATTGGTTAAATTATAACCAAAATATAAACAAATTAGGGTAAAAGTGACACATATTAGGGTGCAATAAAATAAACCCAAGAAGGGTATTTTACAACCTCCTCCCTACCTGACACATCTGCCCACAGTTATTGTTTTCAGAAACAGTTCTAGTACTGAGCCCTTACAAATTAACAGTTCACAATTCACGCTCAATAACACGTGCTGGGTTCACACACGCACAAACACCCAACATCTAACAAATTAATAAACGATAGCAGCACAAAGATTGTCCTATTGGCCTACACAATATACGTAGCGTAGCTCGTACCGTTAGACTGATTTCTTTGTGTGCATCCACATGACGAACAGATTCCCCTGCCAGACATTAATTTATATGTTAATAAAAACTGTAGTAAAGCACTCCAGACAAATAACGGACCACCGTTATAAACTATCTAAGAATTCCACCATAAATTAGGAGTGAATGTAACAGAGCGAATATTTAGTACAAAACGTCGAGAGTGTATCGCAAACCAGCAAACAAGCAAAGGGCCACAAGTGAAATAAATGTTTTTCTTTACATGTACATTACGTGGTGTTGATGGGAGGGTAGCTTAAGGGTAGATGTAAGAGAAGTAGTGGGTACATTGCAGAGTGAGAGATAGAGAGAGAGTGAGATATATATATATATATATATATATAGAGAGAGAGAGAGAGAGAGAGACGTATATAATTAATTGTGTGCATTTGTAAACGGTAAAAGAGTGTATGTTTGTACGTGACCTAAACAATGACTATATTCAGACATATTGGCTCAGTATATAATGAACTAGTTCTTCCGTTTCCAAAATGATGAATGTAAGGCAATACTTGCAAGTAGGAGAAGAGGGCTGTAAAACTGTTCCCCAAGACCTCTCGAGGGTCACGTTTATTGCAGACCTATTGTTCGCGCAAGGAACACTTTGAGGCCCCACACGTATCACCTTTACTCACTAATTATTTAAATAGTCAGCTAATTAATGTGTTACAAACAATCAATTAGTACGTAAGCAAAGACAAAATCACCACTAATATCATTATTCTATTAGTTTACACATGAAAACTAACTACGAGTGAGTGTGAAAATATGCAAAAATTGAAGTGTGGAAAACCGAGGTGCGAAACAAACCTGGACCATATTTAACATGTTTGAGAAGGCTGCCAAGCACTCTTCGACCTGTCAGCTACCTTGACTATAACACCACGACCGATTCTGAACGAAAAAACAGACGCCACTCATTCTCGATGGAGGACTCTGCCCGAAGTGGAAACTCCGGCATCAGAATCATCCGGCCAGTATAATCAACATCGTCCAGGACACCCACCCCACACACACAAGCACGGTAACAACCACGAAAATAAACAAGTAAAAATTAATATTAATCTTTCGTAACAGATACTATAAACGGAACATAAACTGTGATATAAGTAAAGACAAAAACGCATACGTAAGTGTAAACAATGTAAATACAAAAAATAAGTAATATAATAGAATTTTGTAAACTTAACATTATTTTCTAATAACTTCTAAATTTACTTGAAATGGGTGCACAGTTACTAATATATTCTTGAACGAAAGTGAATGGCATTTTTTAAAGTACTACAAGTAAATTTTCATTTTTATAAATAATGATTTAAATAGTTATATATATCTTTATGTAAGGCACCTACAACCTTGCCTCATTTGTGTGTTTATATATTTTTGTTTATATGGTTGTTTTTATATTATGATGTGTATATTTATGTGTATAATACGGCTAATGCTTGTGAAACAGCTTCTTTTAAAAAGTGACATTTAATTTCGCATTTCTGTTCAATCTTTAAAGAATTTGTTTTCAATCAATCAGTGGTTTTATTAATATTTATTCCAAGCCACGAAACCAAACTTTTCTTCTCTCTTCTTACATAACAATTTATTGTGCAACAAAAGGGACTTTACGTATACAGAAATCCCACGACCTAGCAGGTAGTTTAATCGATAGTTACGCGGAGTACTCTTCAGATACGGAATATATAAACTGTAATGTTGCTATATGTGTGTGTATGCGCGCGGACACGAAAACATGAAATAATAGAAAACAAATTTATGTTTCGTGCGAAGGGAACAGAGAAAATCTACTTTTCTGTTTCCTCCACATTCTTTACAGTGCCAGAAAATATAATAAGCGAGCAAAATTTGTACATTGTGTGTAAAACAAACACGTAAATATTAACAAATGTTCCAAACTATGTCTCGTATGCCGTATCGTCAGAGGGGGCACCACCTGTTTTCTGGAGATACGTAAGACTCTTTGTTAACAGTCTGACATGTTATCAAACTGACGTATGCGGGAAGAGGAAAACAAAACAAATTATTGGTATAAGCAACAGTTATCGGTTTTTTTCATTTGGACAAACAATTTCACTAATGGATTGTTATACATTTTCCGTGTTGTTTACAGTTTTATTAGACACAATCATGAAACTGACTATTGAACTTCGTAAACATATATAGGTATACACTTACCCCCGCTGACAGATCATATAAGAGTTTAATGAAATTACATTTAGTAACAGCATTAGCACTAGTAGTAGCAGTAGTAGTAGTAGTAGTAGTAGTAGTAGTAGTAGTAGTAGTAGTAGTAGTAGTAGTAGTAGTAGTAGTAGCAGCAGTAGTAGCAGTAGTAGTAGTAGTAGTAGTAGTAGTAGTAGTAGTAGTAGTAGTAGTAGTAGTAGTAGTAGTAGTTCCTCTTTACTTTGTTGTTATAGTGTTAGACAAAGCAATGGCGAATCTACTACAGAATGGTTGAATTATAGTACAGTGCCTTGCATCCCATGTTATAAGTTATTTTTGTGTCTGGGTTTGGGACAAGTTTATGTTCAGCTCTTAAAGTGATTTATGTCTCATTATTTTGTATTTAATTTATAAGCAACAAAAGAAGTAATTCCTAGTTTTTCATATATTTGTGTAAACAAACATGAAACCTCTTATTTTATACATCTGCTCTTTGCCTCCTATGTTTATGTTATTGTGAGCTCGCATACATGTAAAAATAAAAGTACATTTATTTTCAGGTGCAACAATGTGGTGTAAGGAAACATTGTCATTTTAATAAAGATCAGACCAGAGAATAAAACTAAAAGTTTAGCAAAAACAATTTTAGTCCAAAAACGTGTACCGTGGAAAAGATTGACACATAATTATTTGTAACACAACATACACGTACAGCGATATCCTTGTTTGATTATTAATTAGTGTCAGTTATGTTAAAGGTCAAGAAACTGTGATAACTTACAAAACACAGAACATATTGGTACTTTCAATAGCAAAAAGTTAGCCAACAAAAAATGTTCTGACATTTGCCCTGCAAAAAATTTGTTAATCTCATTTGAAGACAGTCTCGTTAAACTGACTGTATCAGTATCTTCAAAAACATAACCTTGATCATACGTCATCAGAGTTTAAATAATTTTGATTAGTTTACCGATTTCTCTAAAACGTGTAAAGATTTTCTGCCGCGCGTTTCTTTGCGGGGCGGTTTGTACAACAACGGAGGCAAATGAGGCCATTTATGCACACGCGCGGCAAAAATCATAACATGGCGCCTTACTCTAGAGAACGCGCGACAGAAAGTCTTGCCGCGCGTGTTGGAAGTACATGTGTGTAAATTGTGCTTTTATGCAATCGCGCGGCAATCGTTCCCACGGCCGCAGTACACCCAACTTCTCCTACAACACATTAGTTTTTTTTTTTTTTTAGTGATTCGTCAATAACTACAATAATGATATTTAATGACGCAAAAAATAATAATTATTTTTGTACAATGGAATATGTTATGATAAAATATAGAATAATAATTTTTTATTTCTGTTCAAATTATTTGATTATTACTATTAACTAAACTGTTGCCAACAATTTTGAACTAATTGTATGACTTAATAAATGTTCATAAAACATATTTCTTTCTTCTTTAAATGTGACGACAAACAAAAAATACTTAAATTGTTTAAAAACAGTAGCCTATTTGTATTTTTGTAGCCTTATATATGTGGAGGTACTTTTCTGTTAGTTAGCTCTCACTGTGATTAACTATGGTAACGTAATGTTTTGTTCAATGCTGTTTTCACTTGAAAATTGTTTTTAAGATTTCCATTTTAAGATTTCATATGGCGTTTCAGATTTCACTCTCTTTATTAAAGTGAAAATTACTAAATTAGTTAGAATGTCAGTAGTAAAAATAATGACAGATTACTGGGCAATTAACCAAATAGTACATGTACGTATTTTTGGTTCACTGCAAGACTAGGCCGAATAATTAAAAAGAGTCAGCTACACTTGTATTCTTAGATTAAATTTTATTTAGTATTTTTTCTTAGATCAAATTTAATTTTATGTACGTGACTTATCTCATAGTTATTGCCAGCATTTCCTGTGGAGTAAATGCCAACCCCTGCAATAAATACTGTCTCGTTTGAATCATTTCTAGGATTTACTTGACTAATTCATCATATGATGACTCAGAAATTAGAAAAAAATTAAAAAACATCTCTCCGTCTTCCCATAATTTTCCATAGAGTTTATGGCATGCCTCGTCAATAAAACGACTACGATCGATGGGATGAACAGTTCATCGTCTTTTCCGTCGTTGTCGATTCACGTAATACAACACGACCGGATCCATCTTTCAAGAGCAGTGCCAAACGAATATGAGAGAATGTATACAGAGGTGGGCAGCACTCCTTGCTGCGCGGCAGAAAACCTTGTCTCGCGAGTGCGTGAAAGGGGCCTAAGTAATTAACCTTTACAAAGACGTCTTTTTGCGATCAATCGCCAGTATCATAGCATTATTATGTGGACTTTATCGACTACATATCTTAGGTTACAAAAATGTTTATTGCTTTCCAAGTAACTTATACATCATTCTGTGATAACGTTACTGCTGTCGCTACTTCTCACGTCATGGCTTCTATCGACGCCGAACAACTCTGCAGCATAAAAGTATAGACACAAATGACAAATTTTATAAAATTAGGATGGTTTGTTTACTCAAACCCATAGAGAGGTTTACCGGTTCAAACGTCGCAAGATTCCGATCTACTGGGGTTATGCTTCTTCACGATATTCACGATAATGCCCCGCTATGGAAGCTAAATACTTCACTGCACAGCTTTGGATCCCTCCCTATGGAAGCTATGGAAGACTTGGACTCCTCTCTATAGCCCGCATTTATTTCCTTGTGCTGTTTATTGGTTTGGACCCCACAAAATAAAACGTAGACAGGTAATATTTGCAGTGACGAAGAGGTGCGATACGTCTGGGTAATTGGGTACGAACAAGTCCAACAAATTTTTATGAAGAAGGATTTAAAAAACTGTCAGTGTAATGAAGGAAATGTGTACATAATAGTGTGCCATACTTCCCGGTTTGGCCGGGATAGTCACGGTCTCAGAGTCCAGCCCCTGCGTCCTTCCCGATTGTCGAAATATCCCGGTCGGTGCATTTGGTTCTTACAAAAAATAATGGGCAAGTACAATAGTATCGTCTTGTTTGGGAGGAGAGGCTTCGCTCTGAGTACCGCTGGCCCTCCGGACGAGCCTAATCCGGTAAGTTAGAGGGGGAATAAACTTTGCATCAGCTATTGTAAACCTGGAACTTCACCTACTGTAGAGAGTGTGTTCTCATTCATGAATAACGCTTGGGCAGATGGCAGAGCTTTAATGCAGGAGTCAACAGAGCGTGCGTTGATGCTGTGTAAAGTAAATTTTGGGACTTAGTTGTAATGAATTGATTGACAAAATAAAACACGAAAAGGACATAGGCTATTGAGAAAGGTGACAGAAAAAATATATAACTTGTTTAAAAAACAAGTTTAATTTAAATACCTCTTGCAAGTTGATAATGTAATGAGTAGTTTTTTGATTGAACAAAATTCAAAGAAGGTACTGCACTTGTAACATCACTTGTGGTAGAATACAGTTACTTAAAAATTTTAAAACTAGCCACTTGGACTAGACGGAAGCAAAGAAATGGCTGGAGCCCATCTTGACAGGACTTGCAATACAACAAACCGTTAGCAGTAACAATCCTTTTTTTATTGGTGCTTACTCATCTTACAATAAAAACATATTATCCTCAAACACCTGAATATGAACAGTCAATAAAATCAACAAGTAAAAGTTTCATGCTACTGGCAATAACCAATTATTCAGTATTAAAAACAGTATTTAACAATTAACTTCTTGTGTACTTCATACCAGTTTTTAGTTTTCATTTTCTGAACAAAAGTGTATATATATATATATATATATATATATATACAGTGCATATCAATCACAGTCGCCAATGCTGCTAACAATAAAATAATCCAAGCGGAACAGGTGGATACTTTTAGCACCATTTAAAAAAGAAAAAAAAAAAATATATATATATATATATATATATATCACAAGTATATATCCACCTGACTAGTTCTAACAAAATTTTAATTGTTCTGAATACGAAAATATTGTTTATGTGTAGACTTTTTATACCAATCATTATATACATGTATACAGTCTGTCTCAACGACAATTGCCAATAGCAGTAACAACAAAAAATTATCAAGTAGTAGTCTATAACAAGTAGATACGTTTTATCATAGTTAAGAATATAAATTTTGATACGTAGTTGTAACAAAGTTTCGATCATTATAAAAAAGAAAATACGGTTTATGTGTAAGTTTTTAGATCAACACACACATATATATATATATTGCGACAATACAAACAGATACGGTACTGTGCATTGCCAAAATAATTTAAATAAATAAAAAAATAAAGAAATATTGATTGATAAACATGATTCAGATTGCAAGCTGGATTGTTTAAAATATAGCGAACGCACCGTTCAGGCACGTACACGCATATCTGGCCCACCTGTCGCTAGCGTTCTGTACATGTGTATTTGTTTTGTGTGTGTGAAGCCAGTCCGTTCCTGAACATTAACCATTCCTTTTCAAATATTGATAGATTTTATGTTTTATTTTAATTATAAGAAAAATATTTAGGATATTGTAAAACGAAAGACACCAGAGGATGTAGAAAGTAAAGGTGAACAAAGGGTTAAAAGACCGTGACAAAGCGACGGAAAGTGCAATTACTATAAGTAAAAAGTGAATAGCTCTTTTTATTATTACAATAAAGAACTGTAATTTACGTATAGTAAACATATAAAAATTAGCGATCTATTGAGCCTCGTGTAGTGTGAAACAGACTTCGTAATTCGCGAAGATAGGCGAAATTAATGAATTGAAGCAGAGTGGGGGTAAAGACGCTTCGAAAAACTCTGACAAGATGAAAATTGCTCAGACTTGAGCTTTTGCACGACCTGGCTATAAATACCAGGTCGCGCTAATAAAGTTCCTTCTTAATATTCAACCGTTGCCGTAGGAGGCTGTCAGTCAACTACGTGATCATAAATCTACAGTAAGCGTCACCTGACGACTTGTGAGGCAGAAAAGAGGTTCGATGGACACACCTACAACCCTTGATGTGAGCAGAGCCAACAACGACTAAGAAAGACAAGCAGTGGAAGCCTGGGAGAGGACCAGAGGAAGCGAGGACATGAAAGACTGGAACAAGAACTGGAAGAGTACCCGAGGGCCGGAAGAGGACACACTGATGTCGCCACATCAAACGAGGTGATAACCAACCGTAATAAAAAGTAGACAATTGAAAGACAATATTGAAACTAGAATGAAAGACATTCCAACTGTTGCTAACAGAATTTAAATTGGACATGTAATGTAAAGTCTTATTATAATTTAGAATAATGTCTCATGTTGAGAAAGTAATATTCGAATAACGTAAATGCTATGAGAGAGCAAGGCTTGATTTTTAAATTGACGTAAAGTAGAATAATTAGTAGAGCCTTTAATTGCTAAAAGAATAATGCATAAGCTATAAATTTAAAAGAGAATTAAAGCCAAGTAAAAAAAAGAAATAATTGAAACAAAAGTAAATTCATTGTGAATTGATAAGCAATTGTAAAAGATGGCCACACTAAATGAGTAAGCCGAGAGCAGAAGTAGATAATTAAGAGTAGATAATAAGTTTTGTGTATAAACCGCTTAGGCATAAATTGTTGACATAAATCACATACATAATATCGCACAGGGGAGGAATAATGAATATTTTTTTGTATTGCCGAAATAAGTAAAGAGATTGATAATTAAATAATGTAAAACATTTAAAAACTTAAAAACATTGTCTTGTTATTACAATTACACCCAAACCAAACAAGTAAAAGTTGTTATGCTATATAACTTATCGCGCCAAAAGCTTGGGGCTTCCCAATAATAAATAACTTTGGAATAGTTACGTTACAATATATATATATATATATATATATATATATATATAATCACGTTTATCCATCATTAGCTAAACATGCAAGTTCTGACCAGAGAAGTTCATCTTTTTGAGACCCCATATATAAAAGTTACGAGTAAGCTTAGACATTTTATTCTTACATATTCGTAATCAGCATAAAAAACCGTAAAAATATATATCCGTTTCAAGATAGTTTGTTGAAAAAAGTTGAATAATAATTACCCTGTTAACTTTATCGTTACAAACCACTCACACGTTTAAAAAAATGCATTACTATTTTATCACGGATATCGGTTTAGCTTTTAGTGATGAAAAATATGCACAGTGTTGCCACAAAATGTATATAAAGTTACGAAGGTCACAACGTTGCCAAGTCTACTGAACGTAAGCAATTCCTGCAGCTGCTGTGTCTCGGCTGTGTATTCCAGTCGCCTACGTTTAATTCCTGTATACGATCTTAGTTATTTTTAATTTCAGTACCGTAGTAAAAATAATCTTTGAAAGACGTAATCAACTATTTTTCAACGCTGTTATTAAAAAGTGGGTTAATCATTCAATGACAGAAAACATATAAGGTATAAAATGTTGTGATCACTTTATTCACACGTTCTTTTCTTGACACGTAAATAACTATATACTAAATAAAGATATAATAAGTATATCTTCATTGTACATTAGTATAATATGTAGTTAAAAAGTACAGTACAACCTGTCACATCTTGACCTGTGATATCCGGAACCTCCCATATCCGGACGTATCTCCAAACTAATTTTTGCAATTTTGGTTAGCGAATGGTTAGGGATGTAAAGATACTACTCTTGATGTTTTGGCTGATCACCCCTTTTTCTTCACTACACTTACGTCATTCTGCGATATGGTTCACTATTTTTGAATATTTAAGTTTTTACAATTGAAATACTTTATTTGGGGCAACTGAATCTGGGGCAGCGGCGTTAGGTCGACTCACTTTGGCTTCATGGCTTCCAAAAAACGTGTGCATTGTATGAAGCAGCCGAATCACAAACTTTTTCAAAAACTGATGTAGGCGTACTGTAAGTAAAACTTTTTAACCAATTTTACTTTTTGTATTTTAAAGAGTACAGTGTACAAATGCAAATGCTAAACCAATAGAAACGTCTAAAAAACACGTTCTTCTTCTGTGTATCTTCTGTAATTGTTAATTATATTAATTGAGATTTTGGCTACTTATAGAGATTTAATTACTGAACACAATGCAGTTTTCAGAATTGCTGTATATTTATTGGTTTTGAAGTTATCGCAGGTTGAACTGCAAAAATGGATTGAATAAAACTTACTCATCCGGCCGCGTGTTTGACCACGAAGTTAGAGCGAGATAGTTGCTTATTATACCCTTTCTGTCTAGCGTACGGAGCAGCGCACAGTGTCCCTTTCAATACAGTATATTTAATGTATCTTTTAAATGTCAATAAATTTCAATGTAGATAATGTAGAATGTAGAAAATGTAGATAAAGAATAGATTATGATATTGATTATAATTATAATAATTGGAAGCTTGTTTCAAATATATTATACTACATAGAAAAGTTTATACACGCACTCATGCGCGCACGCGTGTGCACGTACGCGCACCCACCCACGCAGGCATATTATATATATATATAAAATTTGTGATGTTTTCAATTTGTTTCTTCTGCAAGTAGTATAATTTCGTATATTCTTTTTAACACCTGACGCACGTTTCACTGAAAAATATCAGTATCATCTGAGGTTTCTAAGTAAATTAATAACAATCGAAATAATTCTATTAATATAAAATTAACGAATAATAAAAAATTCCGACTTAATTTTACATCTTGTGCCATTTTGTCAATGTTATATGTGGACAGACTTGCTTACTTTTCTATTAAATGTAGAAATAGATTTTACCATTATTTTTTGCCGCAAACCATTTAATCTTGTTATTTAATCCTTTTTCTATATGAATAGCTCATTACAATTATTGTTAATATTTCGTGTAAACAGCAGAGAGATGCTAAGTAGGACATTGTCTCAGGTAAGATTGCATGGTAAATCAAGACTCGCGCGTATTTCTTCCACCAGTCGGACGTCACGCGGCAAAAACAGCTGATCGCTAGGTTAGCGCGGGAAGCCGGAATGGCCCCCCTGTGTTGTGTCTATTCAGCGCTAACACCACAAGATTTCTCATTCCCGTCAACATGAGTACCTGCTCAAGGTCAAATAACATTCTTAATGTTGTAATGACAGACGTGTACGTTTACAAAACACTGTTTTGGCTGACACATATATACACATCTACGTCTGAACTCGCAACCTCTTATTTATCAGCTGGCCGGTTTTACGTTTCCACCAAACGTGTTCCAGAAAATCATATTAAAATAATATGAATATTTTATAATAAAAACATAATAAAAATAATAATAATATACAATTTAAAAAGTTAATACACTACCTGTTGCTTATCCTAAGTTTTGTGCCGTATCACTTTTCCAAGGATTCATAAAATTGTTATCTCGAATGATACATGGATCTTGTAGAGCTCGTAATCCTAATGTTCCTTGCATGATTGATGGAATATGTACACATAATAACCGAGCAACATTTTACGTTAAACTATTGAAAATAACAATGGTTTTCCAAAGTACCGGAGACGAGATGACGGAATTGTTGAACTAAAAGGAATACCGTATATCATTTGATAATCGTGATTCGTTCAATACAATCGCTTCCTAATTCTACAGTACAATGCTCACATCAATATTGAAAACCGATAAATACATGTATAAATAGGCTTACCATACGTCCCGGTTTGACCGGGATTGTCCCGGTTTGACGACCTGATTCCGGGGTCCCGGCCAGTTTGTCAATTGTCCCGGTTTGAAAATTGACGAGAGTAGTTTCCGTCCGGGCGAAGACGTTGTGCAAGCTAAGCTCCCGATTTTTGGTTAAATAAATAGAAAAGAGAGTTTGAAAGATTAAAAGTAATTTTTCATGAATGGAAAATTCAAAAGCTGCAGTAGTCACTTTGCACGAGTATACACATTCAAATGACTTAGGGAGCACAAAAATCCTAATGTGTGCTACACTTGCTTTCCTTCGAAAAGATGTAGAATGTGGCTGGTAGTATATCCATGGTCAAGTTCCAGAGGAAGAGAAACTCGATTAATTCTTTAATTGTGTCGTAGAACAATAGCTAGACAATGATTAGTGCCACAGGAGTTACGGAACTGCTACTTCCGACGTCATACAATGAATAATACCGTACAAGCACGCATCAGAAACTAAACAGCCACGTTGGAAGACCACATCCAAGAATAAAAAACATTATCAAATGTTTATAATCTGAGGCAGAGAAATGTATTCAGAACACGATGTAACGATGGAGTGAAATTTTTAAGCTATGAAAAGGACGAAAAAGTATACTGAATTGGATAAACTAAAAGATATGAAAAAGATTCTGAAGTTGGGATGTTTCTCAAGATCACGTCGTCCGTTCTACAAGTTGACTAATAAAAATAAATAAAAAATAACCTTCCTTTTTAATTTAGAGAGAGAGAGAGAGAGAGAGAGAGAGAGAGAGAGAGAGAGAGAGAGAGAGAGAGAGAGAGTGAGGGAGCGGCTATGCAAGTGTGTGTGTGTGTGAGTTTTATAAAAATTGTAACTTGGTAAACGTAGTTGGTAACAAAAAATACATTTAACGAATTATAAAAACATAAACACAATACAGGGTGGATGTACATACATCGTTGCTTGTGTGTTCGCAAGTGGGAGGTACTCTCACGTATCAAAAATTAATTACGTGTCTTATCTACTAGAGTGTTCGCAAGTGAAACGAGTTGCAAGTGCCACTGTTCGTAAGTGGGAGCACACCATCGTCGGCCGGATACGAAAAGCAGATTAATTTACGTGGTTTCTTCGAGACAAAAGCATCAACATGAATCAAAAAATTTAACTTGCAACCATTATTTTAGTAAAACGTAGATGATTGTGGGTATCATAGCTTAGGCTTTTAGAGCATAGGCTTGTACATTTATCTAGGATTTACATTATGTAGCTGATGATAGAAGTTCAAATGCTAGTTCCTGGTCCCTAAAAACATGGGTATCTCAGCTGGGAGAGTGAACTCCAAGACAAAATACTGATCCTTCAAATGTGTGCGTGTCGGGTAGGTATAGGCCTACTATGGGCTCCTTAAAAAAGCTACTGCTAAAATAACAGTGATTTGTTCTAATTTTGTTTGCTACATAATAAGGTGACGCCGTATAACATTAAAATTTGGGTTTGGCAAAGATTATCAGAATTGGCACATTCAACAATTAAAAGTTTTGTACGAATGAGCAGAAAATAATGGTATTTAAAAGGAATTATAAAGACATATCTTATGGTCATAAACAAACCGTAGAAGAAATTACTATTGTAATCAGTATAGTCATATTTGGACAGGTGTAGAAAAATATGGAGAAGCCTGTACAGGTGTGTCGGTGCTGATGGGAACACACATAAAAACGTTTGTATGAGATTAAACGTATGTATCCAAGATAAATACCGTTTTATCTACAACAGGTGGCTTCGAAATATGAATTTGGGGATTTCCCTTTTATTTAGGGGGAATTGTTATAAGGTAAATACAGTACAACCTGTCACATCCGGACCTGTGATATCCGGAACCTCCCATATCCGGACGTATCTCCAAACTAATTTTTGCAATTCTGTAATTGTTAATTATATTAATTGAGATTTTGGCTACTTATAGAGATTTAATTACTGAACACAATGCAGTTTTCAGAATTGCTGTATATTTATTGGTTTTGAAGTTATCGCAGGTTGAACTGCAAAAATGAATCGACTAAAATTTACTCATCCGCCGCGTGTTTCACTGACGAAAGTAGAGCGAGATAGTTGCTATTATACCCTCTCTGTCTAGCGTACGGCGCAGCGCACAGTCTCCCTTTATGTACATAAATATGTAGGAAAAATAAGGAAAATATGTAGCTAAATATGTAATATTTAAGAAATATGTAGTATTAAAATACTTTCACATCAACAATATAATTTACATTTTACGAGAACATAACAGTGCCCTCTTTGAAAGGTTTTGAAAATAATAGGTGCTTCATTTTAAACTTTTTAAAATAACTTTCAAAACATGCAAATATATTTTGAGCAAAGTCAATGTAATCCATAAAATACTAATCAAGTTCGGGGCTGACACTAATCACCAGTTAGATTACCACTTCTGTTACAGAAAATAAGTTAACCCTCAGAATACACAGTATCTGAAAGTTCAACTCTTTGTTGAAGAGTTTACAATAAGACAGCATGCATACGAAATGAATTACTTTTCAATTGTTTATTGTACTTTAGAAAATTTATGAAAACATATTTTAGAAAACAGTATTAAAAAAGAAACCTTGATATTATAAAATTAACAACAACAAAGTATTTTACCTATGGATTTCTGTAGTATAGGACATGAGTATAAAGTAAAAAATTGAGAATTATTAACTATTTAACAAAGTATTTTACTAGGAGAGTTGAAATTACTATAAAATTAAAGGTAGATTTTTGACTTGAAAATCTATATTGTATATATATATATATATATAAAACTCTACTATAACTCTGCATAAGAATAAAGTGTCCATGTAAGTTTTTTTTTCCACTGTTTAGTTGCACAATTAATTATTAAATACTTTTCTATATTGTCTGTTGACATGGACTGTCTTCGGTCTGAGAGTATGTTTTTATATAGAAAAGGATCTCTCGACATCACATGTCGTCACCGGCGCATGTTTGTATAGAGGAATCGTACTTGGAAGAATATTCTCAATCGATTCTACAGTTTCGCCGTTACATATGCGATAAATGGTATGTAAAGTTGAGTAACCAGGGTTTCTATTCAGCACAGCATTTAATTTAGTAGAAACTTTGTCACCGACTTCACCCTGCACAGCATTTAACTTGTTAACTGCTTCTTCAACTATTCCTACGGCCTCTTGGAGAGTCAGACCTGCAGTCTCCAGTTTCTTGATACAACTGAAATGCGTTTTGATGTACGAAACTGAACATATCACCTTAGAGTTGTTGAATGCAGACAAGGATTCGCTCGCTGACACTGCAGAATCGGGAGATAATGTTTCCACCACATACTTCACAGCTTCAAAGTTGTCACTGTAGAAATTTACGGCTTCGATCCAGGTTCCCCATCTTGTAATTACGGGTTCTGGAGGCAGAGGTGTGTCAGGTAGCCTTTGTTTGTAGCACTGGATACGGTAAGGAGCTTTCAAGAACACCTTTTTTGTTGCTGATATTAATGTATTTACTTCGGGGAAAAGGTCTCTGACAGTTTCAGCTACTCGATGCAATCCATGAGCCAGGCATGTAACATGTAGTAGGTTGGGGTAAAACACATTTAGAGAATTACCTGCTTTTAACATGTATGCTGCTGCATCTGTATACAACAGCAGTACCTTCTCTTCTTTAACACCATTTGGCCATAACAAACTTGGCAAAATACAGCTTTATCGTCAGTTGTAAAAGCACTGTCAATCTGTACCCATGATTTTAACTTAGATGACAAAGATGATGCGGTCGGTGCCATGATAAAACAAGGATATTTGTATTTAAAACTCTTAAGAACTTGCGTTGAACAATACCGCACACTATATTATTTAAGACGTCTTTTGTCCAACAACGAGAATCCGCCAAGGCAAGAAAAAGCAAGCGCGAAGTGTAGGCGAAAGACAAAACACTGACTTGACAATAACATCAACACACCACACTGCACACCAGATTGTTATTTACGTGTAGGCTTACACTCCGAGAGCGTCGATAATACTGGCGTCAAAAATCACATTGTGCCCTACAATAGCATAGAGTTATATGGATATTTGTTTGTTTAGGTAGATGGAATCCGTTGCGAGAATTGCAAGATCTGCGAAGAGTATTTATTTACCGCGGACAGCACGTTCTTTCCCCATCGAGCCTGCTGAACGTGCGAACGAAACGTAAATAAGGAGTGCGGCCGCGCATACCATTCTCATTAACATCCCGTGCAAAATGCCTTACTTGTCGCTTGAGTTCGTAAAAAATTTTACTTCTTGAAAGTAGAATCTATGTGTGCAATTGAAACAGATGCAATATTTTGCCTTTTCTTGTAATAAATTTAATTGGACCTGATTCTGATTAATTGCACATTTGCGCATCTGAGTAATGTTGTTATAGGCCTAACTATTTTTTGCCATTTCAATTTTCAAATTTAAGTAAAGTATAGTAAAATAGCTAAAATATGTAGAAATATGTAAGATGGAGTGAAATATGTAATATGAACAAAATATGTAAAAATATGTAAAATTAAACTCGCGGATAAGACACCTATTGGCATGATTCGCCGATATCTGGCTTTTCCGTGTAAATGTGCACTCAGCATTCAAATATGTAATTACATAAAAATCCGGGCCTTAATCATCACCTACACCTGCATAAATATGAATGTAGGGGCTACTCATTACAGTATTCACTTCCCCTTCCTTTGTATTTTGATTTGACAGCATTACAGGATGTTTACACTACCTTGTAAGCACGTATGTTTCCCCTTCTGTTTTGTCCAATATACAGTAGATTTGATAGAAATTTTAAATGAAGAAGGAAACTGCTACTTGGTAAATTAATATGTATTGTGCTTTTAAAAGGAAAAGAGAGATAGCTACCGTTTTTCTAATTCTATCAGTAGGATAGAAAACAGATATAATATAAAATGTATGAGACCCCATTAATATTAAGTATTTATCTCTAAATCACCAGTCGATTGTCTCAAAATAATGCGAAAAATTGCGAAAGAAACTACCGTGTAGTTATTTTTATCTCGCAAGGGTGTGTACGATGAACTATAGAAAAGAAACTTGTAGATAAATGTTTTTAAACAATGCCGTTTGGTTGCTAATCCCCGACCTTATAACTTTTTTATATACTTGCTTTTGTATAGAAAAGTCTTATAAAGTGAAAAGAAATTAGTAAAAGAGAATGGAAAATTCCAGGGTGAGGAAGAATATTTAACGTTACGAATTATAAAACGAAGGAGATATTACAGCTGCAATAAAGAGCAGGCAACGAATTATATCAAGGGCTCAAGAGAGAAGTAACGCAACGGAAGGCTGATTGGAATTCCTCAACTTAAATGTGAAGGAGGTATTGTATAATATTAATACTACCTGTAACTACCGCAGACCTTCCTTTGTCATAAACCGTCTCCTCACCATTCCCGATGGACCTCCTCCCAGAAACCCCCGCCAACGGAGAAATAGAAATAATTAAGTCTCTTCGTCATACTTACTACACCTGGCTTCCTTATTGATAACTTAACATCTTAAATTTTCCTATCTACCTATCCGGTCTTTATCCCTCTCCTTTGTGCCTCCCCGCCTTACCTTGACGCCTCTCTGACACTTCCCTCCACCTTTGGCGTCCTGCGTTACTCGACCTCGTCTTGGCTGTCGTTTGACTTATACTTTTATTATGGCTCTACCATCACCCATTTGGCTCTGCACACTACGTAAACACACAAATACACATCCATACACTACACTCTATCCTGAATGCCTCCACCTACTTCGCCACCGGTCCGCGCTGCGCTGGCGTGCGACTCCTCTAAATCTCCAATCGGCGGAAGGGTGCTTGCCCCAGATCAGCCTGAGTCTTATCCTCTGAGACAAGTCTCAGACAACGCAAAAAAAGGTATAATATTATAGCCTACTGTCTACTATGACTGTGAGACGCGAATATGACAGCAGATACGCAAGAATGTAGGAGGCTACAGAAGAATAAAGGAACGGTCCAACTTCGGATATTATGGCTTAAGTAATCATATTAGAAAGGATTATTACAATTTATTTTATACACCACACAATATATGTGATAATTTTAATTTTTTATTTATCTATAAATTTTGAAACGAATTAAGACCTGTATTAACATCAACCGTTGTGTATATAATTCTTTTCACTCAGACTTTTCACAAAGTTTAGTGATATATTAAAACCATGTGTAAGATAATCAATTTTTGTGAAACCTATAATATACCCATTAAATAGTGTAGACTAGACAAGTATGATAGTAGCTTAATACAGTCTTTTTTCCGGGATGAAAGGGAAATTATAATATTGTGCGCTTAAGAATGAAACTTTTTTTGTTACTAGACCAACGTTTATGAAAATCTATTTGGCTTCATTTCTCAGATTGTAATAAAATTGGAATCAATTATAGCCTATATCAAATTAAAAATTTTTGCCAAAATTATTTGTTACTAACCAAGTTTACTTTATTTTCTTAACCGATGGATTTTTGCCTATCAAATTCCGTTTATTAGACATCGATTTTTCAATATAAAATTGGTCTCTAGATTACTGATTTGCGTTAATGCGTCCAAGAAAAATAGTATTTTGATAAACCTTATTACTAAGTTTTAATGTTTGTTTACATACGGCGTTTTCAAGAAACTGTAACAGTGTTAGAATAAATAGGCCTACTTAAAAATTTGATTACATACCTGCACCTAGTTTCGTATACAGAAGCAGTGTAAAAAGTATTTTGTAAAGCTTTCTTACAAAATTATAACATAACTGAAGCCCAAATGATGTTTAAGATTTTGCACGTTAAGTCATATGAAGTTTACTTAAGAACCTGTTACGTTCAGACTTCCTGAGATACAGTTATTGAGAAGAACAAGAGTAACAGAAAGAAAGAGAGAGAGAGTGAGAGAGAGGTCAAAGTACATGATGTTTACTACAGTTGGCTACTTATAAGGAACTTGAAAATAATTAAACTTATTGTAGTGTAGAAAGTTAACGAAACATGAACCAAAAGCGAGGATTATGTGCAGCAGACTCAAGAGTTTTATTAACAGGATCCAAACAGCCTTTGGTGAAACGATTATTACGTTAAATAATTTATTCGCAATTAAGAAGTGGTACATTTTGAAGAAAGGAAAAAACCGAGGATGAGGAACTTATAAGTTGCTATTAAAATATGTAACTTACCTTTTGGATACCTAATTATTTTACAAGCAAGTTACGGAAACTATAAAAAAAATTAATTCTTAATATATAAGCCTTCACGTATTATTTCAAAAAAATTAGATTACTGCTCACTGTGATATACGAAAAGAAAAATTATAATTAATGTAACATTACAACTCTTCAACTCTGTAAGATATAAACTCTTCTGCTTCTGCAGGTTGTTATTTATATTATTGGTACTTGTAGAAATTTTTATTAATCAGAATGGTGAATAAATTTCCAACGGATGGGAGTCAACTTGAAACATGTTGCTTCGGTACTACTGTATACCAATAACTGCATAACTATATTCTTACAAATGATTTTCGGTATGAATGAGAATAATTAAAAATTCGTAATTCTCTCTCCCCCGTCTCTCTTCTCCCCCTCACTCTTTCTCTGTCAATTTTCCCCATCTACCTCACTAATAGGGGCAAACCTCACTACTACCTTTAATTAAACATGACTACCTCACTATTAATTTCCTTTTATTTTCATTAAGTTAGCACGGCAGGTCCTTCTGCGACTGCACCCAAAGCGCGCCTCTTTAAGTGTTTGTTGAAATGTTACACTGCTACAAACAGATTACTCAAGTTTGAATGTGTAGTCTGTACGAACACAATGAATGATTAAACAAACAGGCACAAACAAACAGTGAAGGATTGTGTGTAACACTGAAATTGTTGACAAGAAAAAGAAGAAACTGTACGACTTGGCGCGCGTGCGTGTGCGCGCGCGCGAGAGAGAGAGTGAGTGAGTGAGTGAGTGAGAGGACTGAAAGAGAGAACATGGGCAGAGGTAAAAAAAATCTGTCGCATTAAATTCACGCCAACAACATTCTTAATGTCGTAATAACACAACAGTCTTTGTTTACGAAAATTACTACCGTCGTCACGACACAAATATACAGATCTAATGTGTGTTGGCAGGCTGACGCGTTCGTACTACTAATTCATTCGAAGGCTGTATTCACTCCTGTCTGTATTAAAATAATACAAATGTTGTTTTATAGTAATAATATAATAATAATAATAACAACTATCACGATTTGTAGGCTTAAGCATTCATAACATAAACAGTTTTCTAACGTTCCCTCCACTCAAAAGACTTCTACGAACTTTTTTAACCTATTGATTTTACTCCATTTTTAATAATTCACCAATCCCTTCAGTTTATAACTTACTGCTTACATTTCGGAGTCATGTGATGGTATGAAACTTTTATTGAGCAGAATTCAGTATGACGGATATTCGTGGCATACCTACGGAGATGTGAAAGTAACGTAGTTATACTTCGATTGCAGCTTGGATTCACTAAATTCTGTTGCCTTCTGTACGAGCGGGTAAATTCTATGCAGGAATGGGAAAATTATTATGTAAAAAAAAGCAGTGATCATTAAAGACAGAGGCACTGAGTGTAGGAGATCAGACCGTTGTAGGTCAAGTACTAGTAAAACCTGGAAAAGCTTATCGTTCACTACTACATATTAAGTAGGTTTAATGAAAATTATGTAAATGGAACGGATGTAATTTCGAAACTGTTAATTTCCTTCAAGTGTGTACTAAAGTAAAGAATTTTACAATTTATAAGTTGGTAATTACACCAGGTAATGCTAACAACCAGTAGCCTACTGATTCGAATGTGTGTGTGAAGAGGGCTTTTGAGTCGATAATAACGCTATTACCTACTTGACACAGAAATTCCCGTGTCACCTGCATTTTTTATTATGCAAACGTTCGGAGGATGTAAATTTTTCAACAACATTGTTGGAGTGCCAACCTTTAGAATGAACCGTTGTGGCGGAATGCAAGATTGATTTAAAGAATTCAAAAATTCTTGGAGATAGTACACTATATTTTCAATATTAAATACGGTGTTAATAGATTCTTCGGACTTTTTATTATCCCCAGAAAATTTTTCCAAACTTGTATCATTATTTTCCTTCACAGATTCGATTCTTTGGGAATAACCACTTGTAATTTTTATCAAGTAAACACTTGACGTTTTGCACAGAATTTAGCAATTAATACAGTGTTGTACTATTTACTATGTCCCAGTTTTTCGTCAATTTCTGTGAAGCTATCGTCATTAGGAACACTACCGTCACCGAGGTGCAGTAAGTTTGTAGAAAAATCACCATCTCCTCCTCCTCCTAAATGGGCTCTCATATTGCTTTGCAAATTTAGTCTGAATAGCATTCCACATCGCCGAGGACTTTAAACACACTGAGACAATATCAGCGCGGGTTCCTCTTGCAGTTACCGGTAATCTCTAGCGAGAATCCTCTGAAATAACAAATGTTACGCTACCCACTAATTTGTTACAATTTCTTAAGTCTTGGAGAGTTTGATTGACCGTTTCTATACAGTCCACAAATCGCCTTCGTTTTACCGTTCATGATTAGTTTCCGTTTTGATCGCTCTTTCTTTTGTCATGCCTCCTCTTCAATACGAATTGCTTTTTTAATAGGAGTCAGTGAGAATACTTGACTTTTTCTTCTTGGCGCATTTCTATTTTATTTTTGCAGTCGCTTTCGGATAAGGGCGAATTTATTCTGGTGTCAATTGTGATAAGGTATTAGCAGATGTCTCGTTTATTTCCGACGTGGGAGGTCCGGCTACTGTGGTCTCTTGACAATCTTTTGTTGGTGTTAATCTTCCTTCATAATTACTTTTGTCTCCTATCTCTCTGTCATTACTAAAACCTGCTGTCAGTTAGATGGTGTAGCTGCCTTTGAAAGAGCATCTTCTGCTAGCCCAGGTATGTCATGGTTTTACCTGGGTTTATTGTCATCCAGCTCTCAGCGGCTGCACCGAAACAGGCCATATAAACACTTGTCTAATGGCTGAAGTCAGATTGTAACGGGTATGAGGTATAAACTGTTTCATAAATAGTAAAAAAAGAGAGGCTGTAATTTATCTTGATGGATGTGCTACTCCAATACAACCTGCTGGTCCATAAATAATCAAAGTGATATCTACATAACATTCTGTGGATATAACGATAAGTGGTGGTTTCCAGCTGCCATCTATGAAAATACCACTGGTTTCACCCTTTTCCAAAGGGGTAACCCTGCTGACTTGTTTATTTCCCTTCAAACTGACAACTTTGTTAGGACAGTGCACTGTCGTTATGCTGCCTGGTTTCCTTCACATTCCAAATATTGTGACAGTAAAAATGAAGGCGACTTATCACAGAATTCCAATATTGAAGAAAGTTTTATGTTATGTTTATTAAAACTAAATGCTATTGCAAAACTTGTTGCTTCAGCCTCTCTAAAAGACAACCTTGAATGTCGCTGCATGAAGCCAGTAAAACAAACTTTTACCGGCCCAGTTCACCAGAAAATCGACATTACTTGCAACCAAGTATTCGGAGGCTAACATACGAATATTCTTAGGGTACAAACCATAATAACTAACAGAATAGTGCAGATCATAACACAGAAATCTGATTTTTCTTTTTGTTCTTTCCTAAATACAAGTTGTGGAAAACGCCGAGTCTTTGTAGGGTTTGTGAGCTACATCGCCCCAGAAAGTTTTTCACTTGTACGTTTGAACCAAATATGAAAAAAAGAAAACAGAACAAAATGTTTTACTTACATTGTACCAACATACCACTTTCCTTCTGGTGAAATTGAAGGTACACCTTTAATTTTAAAATTAGTGGCTGAAGTGTAGTGCTGCTGGCCACTCTACCTTTAGTGCGTGTGTCGAACACTCACTTTAGGCAACCTATTCTACCTCCTAAATTTCCTAGGCGGCATAAAAAGGAGCCATTATTACTATTATCATTTTAAAAATTTTAGTTTTTTAGGATTTAATAAACACGTAATCTTCATTATAGGATCACAAGTAACTGACACATAATTAATTCTGAGATCTGTTAGGTTATGAATTAATTTTCTTTTAAAAGTTATAGAGAAACATAACTTGCCCTCATGTTGCCACATTGCTTTTGTATTAGTATGATTCAATTGTACACTTACCATGGATCCAACAAAGTACGTAGCTGTAAACACCGATAGCAAATTAGTGACAAGAAGGTTGCTTTACACGTTCTAAAATACAAAAGGGAACAAAGACTCATTTTACTGTACACTGCTATAATCAGACTGGAGGAGCATGTACTACAAGCTATAACAAAAACGTTATACAGTTGCAGAGGTGCTGCGACTAAGGGACACTTGAAGAAGTACAAAGTATCAACTTATGTCTCTCTGCTCTCCCCTATATGGTAATACTGTCTTATAACGACTGTTAAACAAATCAAATGTATTGTATACCTTTATATGTGTATTTATACACAATATATCATAAACTTTTTTGTGGCAAAAATACCTTTATATGTGTATTTATACACAATATATCATAAAAGTTTTTTGCGACAAAAATATCTGTCAAATTTTTGTATGTTGTAATGGTACATATAACACTACCAACACCAGCGTACCACAAATAAGTTGAAAGCCACTACAATTAAGAATACCTACAAGGTCAAGCATACGATCATGGATAAAAAAGGAAGTATCATAAGCCAAAACCAAGTGAATTAAAATGAAGAAGGAATTACCAGTAAATGTGCAACTAAAGAAGATAAAGCAAGACTAACGACGAGACGACATACATAATTACCCAATACATCAAACAGTGAGAAGGAAACCCGTTAAAGACAAAATCAAGAAGAAACCTATTAACCGTGAGAAGGAAACCAGTGAAAACGCCATGAAGAAACTTATTAAGAGGGAGGAAGGAAATCGGTGAAGAGAAGAAGAAAATATCCAGATCAAACACAAAAAAGGGAGATAACATGAATTATAATGAACTAACATATGGCAATAAAAGAATTATTATAAAAGAAGGAAGAATAAATGGAATAAACAACATGATTTAAACCCCTAAGCTGCAAAACAAATTGACACTTGACCAAAACTTATTAAGTGAATACCTTCCTTGACAATGTAATACAAACATTAATAAATAAGAATGAATTATTGAACATAAAAAGTAACAAAGAGAATGAATAATAATAAGTTCTTAGCTAAATTATGTGTAGACATGAAAAGAGGGCTATGTCCAAAACACCAATGACCAATTGTAAAGTGGAACTGATATTAGAAATAACCACTAATTACCAATAGTAAAGACTGTAAAAGATAAACAAAATGTAATCTAATAATAACCAATAGATATACCAGTACTACATAAAGTCAAATAAATCAAATGTAATACAGAAACACAAAACCGACAATAATCCATTGTTGTATATTATAACTATATGCTTGCCATAGAATGGATGCATGATGAACAAAATTATCTTGTAAACTTATCATAAAAGAGTAGGAACTAAACCAACAACATTGAATGAGGCAGAATACTATTCGAATAAGTAAATTCAAGGATTATAGCCACCCAAATACTAATAATAACAATAATAATAAATAAACCATGTTGACAGCTAGATGCAAGTAATCTTGGTTACTTTAAACCAAAGCAATTTTCAGTATAAATGCAGAATGAACTACTGCACAATAATAACAGTGCTATCAAAACAATGATAAGAGATATTCAAGCAATAACGAGAATAATTTGATAGGATTACAACCCATATAAATGGTAACTTCCTAAAGTATATTAAACTCACTTAACAAACTATAGTTAAGGTAATAAAACCACAAGATGAAGAAAAAGGACACTATCAGAAGTGACAATGACCAATGCAGTATGCATAGGCCATAATAAAATGTTATTAACTATTAATGTTATAATAATATTAAGTATCATGTACATGTTGTGTTTATGTTAGTGTCTATACAGGAAAGTACAGAGCAACTCACCGCAGCTAATAATAGAAGAGTCAACGCAACTTCTTCAGAATCGAACTCATGAAATGGAACAAAAAACATTCTAAACTATTTAAACAAAATTAATAAACGATGTCAAAGAGTAAGTAAACCGATTTATTCATATCGGATTCAATAATAGATTGAATTGGGTAGAATAAATCAATAAACCAAAAATTAATAATAAAAACCAAAACGTTAAGAATAATAATAAAACAGACAATCTCGTCGTGCTAAAATGTTCATACACACTTTTTAAGAGAAAATTACTTAAAACTTCGAATCTAACAAGAAAAATATTGTGTCGAGTATTCATAATGCAAACCCTTAGATATCAAATATGAAATGAAAATATAAGTACCAAGTAAAATGTATATTCTATAGCCGGCAGAATAAGGGAAGGACAAATAAAATAGAGGCAGGATATCAAGAGAATGGAAAACATGGGACTACCTAAACAAGTAATAAGATACAGACCTCAGGGAAGACGAGATATAGGTAGGGCAAGGAAAAGAGATGCCTTCAGTGAAGGCAAAACAGGCTGTAATCCTATACCTTGACGTGGAGAAGATTCCTAATACTTAATAGCACACTTAAGAACAAAATATTGGTATGGAGAATCATACATGACTTCCATGTTCTAAGATTTATATTTAAAATCATTTTCGAAATGAAATATTTCCATTGAAACTACTTCTTTCTACTTACTGCTTCAGCCACTTACTGTGGGCACTAACGTATACCACCTCACGTTATCGCACTTGATTTTCACTGATGGTGGAAGTCGATGGCACTGGCGAAACGTCTGGTTTTGCAGAAAACATTGGTCTACGGCCAAACAGGCCGGGAAGGAATTTTAAAAACAAACTGCTTCTTTGTTGTCAATAACGTAGTACATATATACAAAAAATTATCAGGTAAACTATTACGTTACAACAAAAAAATGTTTCAGGTAAACTACCCTTTCCCCGTAACCGATCTTCACCAAAATCAATAGGCCTTGAGTCCTCTATAACTCGGGCACATATGTAAAAAAATATCTGATTCTGTTTGAATTTACGGCAGTTATCGTTCGTCATGAAAAAATTTCTCTTGTTACAACATAAAATATTGCAGGTAAACTACCCCTTTATCTTAACCGATCTTCACAAAAAACAATAGGTCTTGAATACTCTACAATTCAGGGCTGTATGCAAAAAATTATTTGATTCTGTTTGAATTTGCGGCTCTTATCGTTTGCCATAAAAAATCTAGACAGACACACAGACACTTTTCGATAAATTACTTTTTTTCATGTTTTGAGGGTAGTATAATCAGAATCTGCAAAAATCTCTAACACGATTTTTTTTGCCATCACCATACTTCCATTTCCTTATGGAACATGAAAGTAAAATCAAAGTAAAATTCTGATGGCAACAAAAATCAAATATTCTATCAAAAATTGGGGATATACATTTTTGGTAGGTATTTGGTAGGCCTACCTGCATTGCACAAGGAATGTGTTATTTTCAATAGGTTATTGATAAAAAAAGACTTACAAGTACATTGATTTTTATTACAAAATTTATACAAAACAGTTTCAATTCTAAGGTATCAATAATTAATAATTATTAAGGATAATGAACAAATTATTTCTTCATAGAAGATACATAAAAACATTGCAAAAATAATACATATCAGACAAATATTATTACAACAAAAATACCACACAGACATTTGGGCTTTGTTACTTTATCAGTAACTATAAGATTACATTCATAAAGTACATAGAATATTTATTTACAAGAACATAATTACAAAAAGTGAAAACACCTTTGATGAAATAAACATTTTATTTATTGCATCAAACATAACTAAACTCAGATGACAATATAAATGAACTAAATATAGGTTTTTCTGCGAGGGAGTGTAGGATTGATTAGGGGTTCAATTAGTTGAAATTATTAAAAAAAAAAGCATAAACTATAAATAGAAAAACTAGACTGGTATGTTTACAACAAAATGAAAACTTCAAGTTACATTTAAGAGATATTCCGTGTCAAATCAACAAGTGCTACAACCTGACCCTCTTAGATTTATTTGAAATTAAGTATGCATGTAGTATTCATAAATAGTAACACAAATCAATTTTTTCACATGTTTCTGACGAAAGGTTACTGAGTAATGGGTGCTCAAAAATGAAAAAATAAATAAAATTTTTGACTTGCGCAACAATATTGATTTGTTCACAACTTGTGTTCTAATTAAGCTAGAACAATGACATCAAGTTCATTTGAAAGCTCTTTTGAAGGGCTTTCATATGATATAAAACATAATTAGTTGAAAATATATATATTTTTTATAAACACATCATTATTGCATTTACTGAATTTTGAAAAACTGTATTTTTAAAATTCTCAAAAAAATATATGTGAAAGATATTGTTTTCCTCTACATATTCTGAAAGTTTCAACTTGGGATGAGCATGGGATCACTATAAAAGTAATTTTATGTTTATCACGATTCTGTAAAACGTCATTCAGATCGGTGAATTATTATTATTTTTATTTTCCTACCCGTGACAATTTTTCAGAATCATAGTTGGATTTATTACTTGGCCTACAAAATTGTACTTTTCTTTCATACAAATAACTGTGTTTTAAAGCTTAGCACTAGCTAAATTAATAGCTCAAAATTAATAAATTGACCTACATATCTAAAATATATATCTTAATACAGTGATCCAGGTTTTCCGTGTACAAGCAAAAAAATCTCATTTTAAAGACTATATACAAAATGGTTGGTTGGTGTGACTATCTCCCATCTGTTTAGTATTTTGTCATCGGATAATATTCAGTCAGCTGTTGTCAACTGTTGTTGAAAGTGACCTGTACATTTTCTTTTGGTGTGACATAGCCTATAAAGTGAAAAAAATGTGATTAATTCTGAAATGTTGTGTTTTGAAATTAGCTTAAAGGTACTTTTGTACAATTCTCACAACGGTGTAAAAGTTTATATGCCTACAACCAGTTAATATTGTAACGAGACATATGAGCCCAAATATTTCAGTAACCCAAAATATTAACACATGTCAATAATTGAGTGAAAGAGACAAACCAAATGTTTCTTCTAAAAGGCCAAGCATGAAACTACATGAGCTACTCATCACCAAGGATAAACTCACAACAATAAGAGTTAATAAAACTAATGGTAACTAACAAGTGAAATAACATTATAAGAAAAAGAAGATGCACCGAACAATGGTTGTACCACAGGAACCAACAACCCAATAGTTTTCGGTCAGTAAGGAACCAATGAAGACAAGGAAGAAACATACTACGAGAAAGACACCTAACAACCATGGTATAAAATATAGATTCCAAGAGCCAGTCAACTATAGAACATCTTACCCGTATATGCAATGACTGAACAACTTACAGATTGAAGAGATGGACAAGAACTGACTAACTGAGATGACCAATATTGTAACGCAACAGAAATGCTAGCACTCAAGTTACATAAAAACAAGGTTCACAGAATAATAAACAAGTCAATATTTAACCCCATGATAGAACAAAGATCTAATAATTATATTTATAATCATAGATAAAGGTAAATAAGGATGCAAGGTAATATTAACAAGAATAACCGAACCTGTAAGTTAGACAATAGTTGATGATATATGTTTAATGAAAAACAAACAAAAAATGAAACAATAATTTACTAATAGCAAATAAGAATTTTGAGTTAAGAGGTATTATTTTGTGACAACAAATGTTATGATAAAGTTTATGTTATGTTATACCAAATATGTGTTGAGTTAATGAAAGATAATGAAACAAGATGTATTATTCAATGACTGTTGTAGAATGAAGTGTGAAGCAGCTAATTAACGTTAATAGATTTGAATTTTCTTATATGTGATCCATAGGTCAAGATAAAATTGTTATTAGATATGGAAAAAATAATTGTTTATGTAAATGTTAATAGTTAAGATTTAATTATATGTATGAATTTATGTAAAGGGGCTATAGATGTGTACCAGTTATAAACACAGGTAGATCTGTTTACAATAAAAGGCCTAACAGCCAAAACCACTATATAACCACTCATAACATAAAGGTTAGGTACATCAATTAATAATAATTAATGAATACGATTTGAAGAGCTAGAAAAAACGTTAAATTAATAATGATATATAATAAAATTTATACAAATTATGATAATACCATAATGCCATGATATCGATTAATAACATTTAATATCGAAAGTGGATTAAATATAAAAAAAGGAAAAAAACCGGCTTATATCAAAAACCAGCAGAATATGTGTAGAAAATAATAAACCAACTATCGGTAAAGTTACATTCCGATAGGATAGCAAATTGATAAGGAATAGACAAAAAATATATGAAATAAACACTATATTCAAAACATGTGGAAGGAAGAAGTCGTGTGTTGCTAGGGACGACAGAAGAAGAGGAAGTTGTTAATTTGACAATAATTGCTTTGATGATCTGAATGTGATGAGATTAAAAAACCCAAGAATTATCTATTTAATCGGAATATTTTAAATCATCAGACACGATTATAAAACACAAAATCCTAATGACAATGTTTATGACTATCACCAGTACAGTTTAATCCAAATAACACTACAGTATGAAATCACAATAGAGAATAAATAACTGGATTATACAAGGAAGAACTTGAACTGTCCCATATCCGAAGGGAATTGATGATATATTAAACCAAATAGAAAGAATTAACAGTATCACAATTAATAATATTCACTACACCAGAAGTTATAACCTTTCAAAAACACGGAACAACACTAATTGCTTCAACCAAGAGAAGAACGTATTTGGATCCTGGCGTTGCAGAAGAAGCATCAATCGGGCTGTAAACCAATCCAGTAAGCTGTAATTCCGAAGTGGACAGGAGAAGAATTCCATTCTATTAAATCGAAGAAAGAAAATCGTACGGCATAATTGTCCAGAACAGTAAATTTATCAATCAACCGCCTACACGATTGGCTTCGTTCTAGTCTCGTAAATTATTATTATATTAATCATACTAACTACACAACACTTTAAATTTGTAAATCTTGCATTCTTATCTATGTATTTTTAATCTTCCCCACAGTTACAAGAACCTTCACACCCTGAATTAAATTAATTACAAATTAAAACACACTATATAACTAAATTTAAATAAAGTATCAGAATAATCAACAATCGATTCATACAATCTATAGCTCAAGCATATGTTAATTAGAACATATATTATTCAATGTTAAAGAAGTAAACAAATAAAGAACCTTTATATATTGGCAAAATCTTGTTATTTGGAGTATGGTTTAATGAGCTAGGAATAAAAAAGTAACTGAATAAGTTTAGAATAATTGGTTAACATAAACATTGAAATAACCTATAAGTTTCGTTGAGCCGATACTACAGCGCTTATAGCGGAATTATCTGACACCAAAGAGAGAGAGTAAAAATACAAAATTAGACAGAATTCTCTTCAAGGTATAATAGGGTTGAACGGAATTATAAAATAACTCATTAATTATTTAAGTTACAGGTACACAAACACTGATAGATTTTAGAGAGCTAAGTTAATAATTAATTACTTACATCAATACATCCCACAACTCCAAATATCTCCGAGATTTACATAATTAAAATAATTCAAAACACATTGGCATAGGTGTATGTACAAATTGAGAAACACAACAGTGGGGTTTTAAGGAGAGGAAACCCATTCCTGTACAATATACAACAGATAATATTATAAATGTATAGGACAAGATATGTTATAAAAGAATGAAAGTAACTAGACTGTTAACTGAATAGAAGCTGTGAATAAAAGCATAGTAACATGTTATGCATAGCACCCATGTAACATAAAGAAGTATTAAAATTGTCTCATAATAATAACAAATATTACTCAAATAGTCAAACAATCATGTAAGATAAGAAAAGGCAATAACTAAAGAGTTATTAGTTATCATTAATAAAACCAAACTTGAGAAAATAAGGTTAAAAGAATGTAAATTTGTATCAACCTAACATACACATTGTTGGTACAAATTTCACCTAAATTCACATCTATCAGTAGGAAAAGCCTACCTAAACCAAAATGTTTTGTGCCTTAAACCAAGAAGAACTGATAAGCTTTCTACAGGTACCAATATAAGATACCCAAAATGGATTTTAAATAAGAATTTAAGTAAATAAAGTGAACCAAAACCGACCAAAAGGGGATTCACTAAGTAAAACGTGAACAAAACCACTTTATAATACCAAATAGAAGTAAAAGGTTAATGTCTATACCACAAGTAAGGTGTAATGCCACTATTGTAATAGTATAAGAATATTATAAGAAAGGATATAATGTATTATAATCGTAATTAAGAACACCTGTCATGTGACACTAGGTGTAAGTAATGTTAGTCAATGATATACACTAAGGGACAGACCAGTGTACAAAAAACACTAAACCAATTATAAAGAGACTACTATGATTAAACTATTGTAACTAAATAATAGTAGAAAGAGATAAAAGAATACCAAATAAGAATGGAAATAAGTGTACACCTCATAGTGCAAAATAGAGGTCAGAGAGAGATAACTATATAAGAATACAGCAGTTCTATAAGGAGAAATTTACCTCCAAACTTATAAATTTTGCACAATCATCTGGCGATATAAGAGCTTCTACAACAATGGACTCTGTAACAAAGAAAGAATTTTAGCTAACAGAGAAAAATAATTATCATTGCCAGTATCAACAAAAGTGCAAATTACTAAATGAAATAATTGCAATTTTATGGGAAATAATGTTATTAAACTAATTATGTACTTTATTAAGAACTTTTGTTTTCCAGCAGCTTCCAAAACTCTTTATATAAAAAATAATATAAACAAACTTATTTAGAGCTTCTAACAATACTTATCTTAAAATTATCATATGATTATACTTTCCAAAGGAAGCCCCTGATTTGAAAGCATTGACACATAATACTACTAATTAAAAATGATTCCAACTACTATGTTACTAAATTTTCTCATTTAAAATGTAAATGGGACTGTTAATAACTTTATATTGTTGTCATTAACAAGACAAAACAATCATTAATGGCTATTTTATCACAAACTTCAAAATCTCCTATAAAGCTTGCTCAATGAAATAGGACATTCCTGATGCAGAAAATTAACTTTGCCATAACACAAATTAAATAGGCTAACACCCAAACAAAAAAATGCTTTGAAAACAAAACATTAATGAAATATGGTATGAATTAATTGTGCTACATTCAAAGCTGATTTTCTTAATTGATTTAAAGTACCTATACAAGTCTAGTTTGTCAAGTAAAGATAATTTAGGTAAACCTAACACTACATATGAAACAAACATTAAATCAAATATGCTAATGTTACAAAATTCACAAACAGAAAAAAAAAATTTAAATTATCTATAGGCTAAATTGCTTTGATTATATTACCTTCTCCACTTCATATGTTTTCCACATCAATATCATCTGATGTCGATACTACTGATGGTGCAATAATAGTCATTTTTTCCCAGTCAATTCTGGAAAGTTCAGGAGGAACCTGAAAGATCATTACAAAACTCATACATAATTTTTCACTAAGTTAATAATTATAATAATATTAAGCTAATAATTAAGAGAATAATTAATTTTCTTAACCTAGCACAATATTTGTAGGCTAGCACTATGAATTTACAAAAAGTTAATGGATTTTGTGTAAATTTCTAAAAAAAATTAAATTTACAGCATAATCTAGTAGTTATTTTATAGTAATCTATTTTAATTTAAATGAACTCAAGTCACTATTGCTTGGTTACATCCCTGCACTGAAGATTCCTGAAAAAGATTTCTAATATAATCACACAAACTCGAAAAACAAAAACTGTTCAAATGATTAACATTGAATAATATAATCCTGATTATAACGGTATTATAACTAGCAAATACATTACGGATAATTCATCCATACTCCGTATCATTTAAATCTACTATTAAGTATAACACACCCCATAAAATTTAGAATATTAAGATACTAATTTTTTTAAATTTCATGTGATATTAGTTGAGTATCATTTAGGAGGTTAAACAATATAAATACAATTCTACACATTAAGTTACAGATTATAAATACAGATAATAAGAAATTAAATAAAAATAACACTATAGGCCTACATCAATTATCGGGTTTAAGAACCTGCTGCTGTAAGCAGTGATAATTTTAGTTTAGTGAGCTTTAATCAGACTTGCATGCAATAATAAATTTTACATAAGATAAAAGAACGATGCTTTCTTTAGTCACCAGCAAAACCTTTTCTGTCTGCAAGTTAATATTATAAAATTTAAAAACAGCACAATTTTATTAAAAAATTTAATCGAGATTAAAAAGCTTTTTAACTCAAAAATTAAAGAAGTCACAGTTCAAATTCTCTTTTCACTTTTTCTTTTACCTGACAAATGTTAGTCCTTAATTTTTAAAGCAGAGCTGTGTTAAAATAAAATTTTTATGTCAAATAAATTACAATTTAATGGACTCGATGTTATGAAAGTAACTATGTGTACAAAATATTACAACAGTTTGCTTCCGTATTACAGTAGCCATAGGCCTATATTATAAATTTTGTTATATTAGGTGTTAAAATTAACCTTAACTTATTAAGTCATATCTTATTTAATTAATTACGTTTCTCTGAAAAATCCTGAATTTGAAAGTATATTTAGAGTAATATAGTGGGACTGAAGAATAAAATAAAATATGTTAACTAGTTAAATACGAGCAGAGTACAAATTAAATATATTATGGTAAGGCCTACCATCTTGTGTTAGGTAGGACCTCATTTTACGAATAAAATGACTTACAAATTGGATACATTACACAAATATAGGTAGGCCTATTTCATTTTTACAATTGAAAACGTACGCAGTCTAGCTAATATTTCTATAGGCTAATGGGTGTACTCAGTAGGAACTCAAGGCTTAGTACTTGTCTTCAGACATTTTATACTTCATATCAAAGCCATAGATTAAATTACTGGCAAAAAATTTAGGCAGAATTTACGAACAAAATTTAGCATAAATTTCAGGCCTAATCTACCACTCAAACTTACTTGATCAGACACTTGTGTGTGTCCTAAATCTTGTGAAATTCGATCGCATACATTTTCCGGAAACAGTCTTACATCTGTAAGAAAATTAAAATTATGTAATGTTCATACATGAATCACCATAAAAGTAATAAATGGAATTTTTTTAGAGTAGACAAAATAATTGTCAGACTTACAGGAGTATCTATAATAAAAAAAAAATATTTTTAAGTTAACTAGAGTTTAAGGGGTGATTTTATACACCAAATATAAGGTAACATGAATAAATTAACACTGAACTTACTACGTTCCCAGTCAAATATGAAAGTAAAGTATGAAAATATATGTAGACATGCACTATTGGTGTAAGTTCTGGAGCTAAAGATAATTCAACTGTGATACAGAACTTAGTCTATTATACTTAACACCCAGGCCTATAAACTTTTGATCTTTTTCTAAAAGTAATTAATTGTATTTCAGAGTTAGGTTAGGCTTACAGGCTAATCCGCAGTAAGTTTAGCTAAATCAGTTATATTATCATAGGCCAGACTTAATCTAAATAAAATTATTCTGTGTAAAGGTATCAGTAACTTGATATTTATACAGAATAAGCATTTAATACAGAATACATATTTCATTTAACTGGAGTCAGTTCCCTCACAGGGTCTTTTTCAAAAATGGGTTAATTAATTTTATATTTTTAGTTGATTAGAATTAAGGGGTGCTTTTATACACTGAATATAAATAACAATTAAAACTATATGTACCTTTTTTTGCTGTACGTCTCCTAGGCCTACTTTCACAGTCATCTGAAAAGTAAAATATGACAATTGATGTAGACATGCAAGTATCTGGAGCTAGAGACAATTTACTGTGATAAAGAACTTAGCCTATTATACTTAACACCCAAGCCTACATAACACAAACAAATTTTGATTTTTTCCTAAAAGTAATTCATTTTATTTCAGAGTTAGGTTAGGCTTACAGGCTATTCCGCTGTAAGTTAATCGGCTAATGCCCTGCTAGTTTGCTAGTTTTGTTAACATAATTAATCTTTCAGCGAAATCAGTTCTATTATCACAGGAACTTTGCTGTTGTTAATAATACATCAGCACAAAACTAACTGGAAGTTTATTCTAGTCCTAGGGTTATAGAATCAAAGTCTTATCTAAACACTGAACTATCCTTAACTGATAATTTCATGTTATGACATCCAACTTGCATACAATACAATAAATACTCATGTTCTTGTATACCACAAAGAATCTATGATTTCTATTCAAATATTATTATTCTGATATTTTCATGTTTCTGTTTTACCCTGCACTTTTCAAAGCAGGAATTACAATATTAAAGTTTTACAACAATGCATCTAATAAAATTATTCTGTGTAAAGGTTTAGTAACCTGATATTTATATCACTATTGTATTAACAACTCGGAACACTAAGTGTGTTTGATATTTATGTAGCATAAGGTGACGCGTATATGACAGGTTTTATTAATGCAGTAAAGGAACAAATCTAATTTAAATAGTCTTTGTATTATTTTGGAATTCAATTTTTTAAAGCAAATGATAATACCTTATGCACCTTTAAAGGTTTTTACTTATTGGGGATAAGTGAACTGAATTAAAACATCAAACAAATGATTTTTGTTTCACAATCAAAACAATACGCCTACTGTATTAAATTTATTATGGCAATTCTATTTACCCTAAAACACTACAATACAAAACTCCAGAATTTTTGTTTTTGTATAAATTGGCCCGCTAATAATGAAAAAATAAAATTGTATTAATTAAATTAGAATGCTAACTTGCTCAATTATTAAATTTTGGGCAGAACACAGTGCTATTAGGCATAGTTGGTTCTATAACAGATACGTGTTCGACAAAGTAATCTAGACATGAAACATAACCTAACGTATTTCTTTTATGAATTTTATGAAAAATGCTGAATTTGAAAGTATATTTAGAGTAATATAGCTGGACTGAAGAATTAAATAAAATTTGTAACTAGTTAAATACGAGCAGAGTTCAAATTAAATATATTATAGTAAGGCGTACCATCTTGTGTTAGGTAGGACCACATTTTACGAATAAAATGATTTACAAATTGGATACATTACACATATATAGGTAGGCTAGAGTAGACAAAATAATTGTCAGACTTACAGGAGTATCTATAATAAAGAAACTTTATTTAATTAAATTGCTTCAGTGCCTTACAGGGACTTTTTTTAAAAATTAGTTAATTACCCCTTGGGTAATTATGAAGATTCTCATCAATGCTGATATTGCGCTGATATATTTTTATTATATTCTTCTATGTTATATAAACACGAGTAAAATAATTTTAAACGGCGGTCGAACCTATTTACGGAGACAAAAAATTAAATTTTTACTCCCATAAGAACGCATGGCGTTAGCCTAGGTATATTGTATTAATTAAATTAGAATGCTAATTTGCTCCATTATTAAATTTTGGACAGAACACAGTGATATTATGTATAGTTGGGTCTATAACAACCGGTAGGCCTAGTGTACAACCCAAAGTAATCGAGACATTCATACATAACCTAACAGCTAATTTCCTACAAAAAACGGACAACATACACTAAATAAATGATCATCTTACCTTTCATTATTATTCCTAGCGCCTCCAACATATTTTTACTTCGACTTGCAATCACAAACACTTCATACGAATTACAAAATTCTGTCCCACACACGTTAGCAAACTCAACGAATTACCGCACGAGACGACTAAACAGAATAAATTATGGCAGGTCCCAATATTTCGTTATACCAACTAAACAGAATAAAAACACATTTTCCTCTGTAGTGTCTGTCTTTTTTACACATGTTACAAATTTTATAGAATAATTATTACGAATGCCAATATGGCCGACTAACTACCCATATTTCATTATATACATTTGTATATATCGAACAGGTTGTCTGGCTTCAGCGTACAGCAAAAATACGATGTATAAAAATTTGTATAAGTTTTTCGTACGCTGACACACCATAACTTGGGCAAAATAACTTCTTCACCTAAAGATGTACTTATACAAGTTCCTCAAATTTGTTTTAGATACCCTGGGTAAAAATTGGCGTGTGATGAAGAAATTATGCGGCGCTAAGTCTATATATATATATATATATATATATATATATATTGCAACGATACGTTTAGCATAAGTAAATGTATCAACCCCTGACTGAGGTATGATAACGTGCTTTCGTATATAAGTATGAAATATGTAAGATGTACATAATAAAAATGATATAATAAATATTCGTTCGGTATAAGAAATAATGTAATAAATATAAGTACTATTTATTTTTAAATAAATCAAATATTGTAAGTAAGCATGTATATGGAAACATATGGCTTAGTTGGTTTTAAAATGTAACGAAGGGGAGCAATTGACACGCGCTAACTCGCAGAGGTGACGTCTGAACGACATGCGGCCGCCTGTGTATCAGTCTGCGTGTGTGTGTATGTGTAATGTGTAAATAACAGACAGGTTAAATTATGCAAACGAGGGTGGAAGATTTCACACAGTTTTTTAAGTACTGTACGTGAACCATAAGTCACACGAATCAGCGACATATGTAAAAACATAGCTGACGCCTAGCGCTTCAATTTGGCGTTAAGTGGGCATTAATCGTGGGAACGGTTCGGACACCGTGTGAAATTTTGCCATTACTGCCATAATTTACACAGCGCAACATTCAAAATTTGCATAAATAAGGTTTAATATTATACTGAACGATTGGTGTAATAACATTTATAAAAAAGTGTGCGCTTCATAGAAAGACGCGTAGGTTGAAACTAACGATTAAACCGACGCGCCGGCCTGTTCAATGTTGTCAGAACAGTTTCCAACAGGAATTCCAACGAGGCAACAGTATTAAACACCAGCGAGCGACACACTCTTTCTCAGATCAAGTTTATTTAGTACGAGGAATCCACGCATCTCGACATCGTAAATTTTACAAAGTTGTAGTAATGTTTTAAACGGTAGTATATAAACTGAAGTGCGATGAAACAGGCAGTACGTCGGTGCAGTTATTAAAGAACTCGTGTGATTTGAAACAGACTATATAAATGAATCTACGAGAGTTGAAACTACATAAATGAATCTACGAGAGTTTTAACTACATAGAACTTCTAGACAGCTACGAGGGACAAGAAAGAAGAGGACGAGGAACTAGACAAGAAGACGAGAGGACGCAGGGACAGCACATGCAGCTACATGCAACCGTACATCATCACGACAAATTGTTTAAATATTCTGTTTCTTTTTTGTTAAATTCTGTATTGCCAAGGTTAATGGTTCGAGGGTAAAATGTGTGTTTAGTTTTGTTCTTGATTTTTGTTTTGTTGTATTAATGTGTTGAGTTTTTTGTTGATTGTAATAGTCTTTTGGTTTTTTCAAAACTTATTTTATTTTCTATGTTATTGTATTTATTATTATTGTATGAAAATAAAATAAGATTAGAAAAAACCAAAAGACTATTACAATCAACAAAAAACTGAACACAAAAACAAAACATAAATCAAGAACAAAAATACAAAATTAAACACACATTTTACCCTCGAACCATTAACCTTAGCAATACAGAATTTAACAAAAAAGAAACAGAATATTTAAACAATATGTCAAAAACTAACATAACTCAAAATGCAAACAAAAACTAGAAAATTTAATAGTAGAAATATAATTTGCCATCAACCTAATAAAAGACAATATAGAAGAAGAAAAATGAACTGAAGCAACTCATATAATTAAAAAAAATAATCGCTAGCGAAATGAAAAACAAAGAAAAACAAAAGAAAGACAATAAAACAATAAAAAAAATTAAAAATAAAGTAAAGAACAATAATTTAATAATAACTAAAGCAGACAAAAGTCAAGCAACAGTAGTCATTGATAAACCAGACTAAATTAAAAAAACCGAAGACTTCATCAACAATAATAATTTCATACAACTAAACAAAAACCCAACAGAAAACTGTCTTAAACAAACAATAAAACTAATAAAAACAACTAAAAACATTTTCAACATGAAAAATACAGATATATATATATATTTTTATAAATAAATAATAATCCAGAACCACCTAAAATGAATAGCCTTATAAAATTACACAAATTAAACAACCCAATACGTCCATTAATTAACTTAAAAAAAGCTCCTACATACAAAATAGCAAAAATAATAGAACAAAAACTAAAAAATAACCATCATAACATAAAAAATACATACGAATTAATAGACAAACTGAAAACAATAAATATAAATGAAAATACATTTTTTACATCATATGACATCACAAACATGTACACCAACATCCCAGTAGAAGAAACAATAGACATAATAATAAACAAACTTAAAGAACAAAATGAAAACAAACAATATATAACCGAAATAAAAAATAGCCTCCAATTAATACTAAAACAAAATTACTTTGAATTTAATAGCAAAATTTATCAACAGCAAGAAGGTTTATCAATTGGATCACCATTATCAAGCATAATAGCAGAAATATTCCTACAACACATAGACACAAAAATACAAAATATTATAAAATCACAGGACCCAAATGGCATATGGATAAGATATGTAGAGGATGGACTATATGTATCAAATAACAAAAACACAAATGCAGAGAACATACTGAAACAAATCAATAACATACATCCTAAAATACAATTCACAGAAGAAAAAGAAAAACATAAAAGAATCAACTATTTAGACAACCATCACAAGATACAACAACCACATACAATATGCAATATATATAAATCCAATTTCCAGTAACATCATTATACCTAACCATTCTGACCACCCACCACAACATAAAATGGCAGCATTCTATTCACTATTTAACAGAATGTACAAAATTCCAATAAACGAACAATTAAGAAGCAATCAAAATGAACAACACATAAATAATAACAACAACAAAAAATGGGCCACATTCACATACATAAATAATAAAATGACAAAACTAACAAAACTATTTAAAAACACAGATACAAAAATAGCATACAAAACTAATAAAAATAAATTACAAATTCTAAATAGCTCACACAACAAAGATAATATAACAACTAACGGTATATACAAAATTGAATGCCAAAATTGCAATAAATGTTACATAGGACAAACAAAAAAACAGCTGAAAAAACGTTATTTTGAACACCTAAACGCATACAAAAAACCAGAAATATATAAATCCAATTTAGCCACACATGCAATAAACACAGGACACGAATTCCCAAACATAACCAATGTATCACTAATAAAACATATACCACACAAAGGCACCATAATGAACATTTGGGATAATTTACAAATATACAAACATAAAACACAAAACAAACTAATAGGTACCAGAACAAATACAAATCAATACAAAACATGACACAATATTCAAAGCACTCAACATCGAAAATACACAAAATACAAAAACATATACCACAACCACACACAATAATACAACTTTAAAAGACCAAAGACCAACAAACTACCTTAATAACATCCAGCAGCCAAGACACAAATACTTCACCAGAAACAAGATGGCGAAGGCTGAAGATGAGAGAACAGGAACTCTCGAAACATGTTCCAATAAGGAAAAGAACATCTTGAGGTAATAAAATTATAAATTTTAAATACTATATATATATATATATATATATATATATATTGCAACGATACGTTTAGCATAGGTCTCCGTATCAACCCCTGACTGCGGTATGATAACATACGAACGCACGTATGAGTCGTGTGAAAGATGTAAATAATGAAAATAATGTAATAATTAAGCGTTAGGTATAAGACATAAACAAAAGAAACAAACGTATTAATTAATTTTAAATAAGGAAACATTTTTAAGTGGAAATGCATATGGAATTACCAAGCCTTGTTGGTTTTAAACGCAGCGAAGAAAGACGAAACACGCCTCGACTGGCAGCTGTGACGTCATTGCTACAGGCAACCGTTTGGTATCAGTTAGTGTGTGTGTGTTAGTGTTAGTGTGTAAACGAAGAACAAGTTGAATTATGTATACGATTATGGAAAATTTTACACAGTTTTTTAAGTGCTGAACGAAAACTAGAAGTCACACGAATCAGAGACATATATAGAAACACAGATGGCGCCCGGCGCTACAATTCGATACTAAGAGGTCTATGATCGTGGGAACCGTTCAGCTACCGTGTGAAATTTTGCCGTAACTTCCATAGTTTACACATATTAATGTTCATAATTTGCATAGGTTAAGTGTATTAATGTACCTAACGATTTGTCAAATAATATTTATAAAAAAGTGTGCGCTTCATAGAAAGACGCGTAGGTTGTAACTAGTTAATAAACCGACGCGCCGACTTGTTCAACTGTCCGAACAGTTTTCAACAGGAGTTGAACGCCGGCAGGAGTATAAAACCCCAGCGAGCGACACAGTCTTGCTCAGATCATCAACAGACAGCACGTGAAGTCTACGCATCTCACCACCGCAAATTTTACAAAGTTTAAGTAATGTTTTAAATCGTATTACGTAAAAGAAAGTGCGATGGAACCGGCAGTACGTCGGTGAAAGTAATTAGTGATATACACGAGTGATGTAAAAGACAATAATACCGTAAACTACGAGGAGTCGAAACGTCGTCGATGAACTTCAAGAAGTCCACGTAGAACTTCAAGACATCCACGAGGGAAAAGACGAGGAGAGGAGAGGAAACAGAGCAATATACTAGAGGACGCAGGGACAGCCACACGCAGCTACAGCCAGCCGTACATCATCACGACCAGAGGTCCATGTCAGAACTCAGCATCCATTAGACGGAGAGAGTAATTCCAAACGACGCAGAGGCAGAGAAGGTGATACCGGAAGGGGATCCCAAAACTCGAGAGTCTAGGTGACGGTAACAACACAGTTAAATGGTTGCAGAAATATGCAGGTGAAGTCAGACATTTATTCAATCTTATAAATGACCCTGAGGTCTATCAAAAGAAGGCTCTAGATTCCATATCCAAGTTTACATAAATTTTATTATTTTTATTTGCATAATGAATAATTAATAAAAGTTCAGAGAATAATAATTTATAACAAAGAACATAAAACTTATTAATCTCATAAATAATGGTATTTAGAGAAACTATATTTTATTATATTTTTATAGTATAATTAAATAATTAAAATCAAGTAACTGTAACGTAAAGCAAGTACGAAAGTTTACTTCAATTGTAGATTTTAATTAATTGAGACGTTAGGAGCATAGTTAAATAAAGTAATAGAATGGTTTCTATTAGAATTTTTATAAATGTTTAATTATTTATTTTTTTCTAATTAAGTGGTACATAAGAAAAAAAACCACACTTGCTAAGTCAATATTAATATTCAATTTCGTACGTGTTAATCACGCATTGTAATAATATATGTGTTATGTATTATATGTCTGTGTAAATATTCCAGGTCATATATGTCTAATGTTTGTGTATAATGTGTCTTAGACTATAAGAGCTAAGAGTTTGTGACGTTATAATTATACGATATTCGTATAAGTGAATATAAGTGTTTCAATATTAGTTAACCCACACACTAATTAATAACATTACAATTTGCAGTTTTTAATTAATAAACAAAATGAATATAATTTTATTAACCAAGTCGTACTAATTTCACAACCAGTACTAAATCCTCTGTACTCTTTACTTATAACGATATTCACGTGCTTATCCCCCCCAATTAACTACCAAAGCCTGCGACCTAGCTGGGAAACATCAAGGTAAATACTGCAGAAGAAGAGTATACCTTCGAGACGTGGGTAAGTGCGCACAAATGAGTAATATCATATGTGCAAAAGTGAGGTGTTAAGAGTATCATTGCAATATATATATATATATATATATATTCAATCTCTATTAATGCATTGCCAATACTAATAACGATAATAATCAATTGAGCAATATAGAAGGTAGGTCCTTTAACACAGCCAATAAGCTAAACGACAGACATGTATCTATCCACAGAACTTGTTCTAATTTTTATTCATGAAAATATGCAAGTACTGTTCAGATGTATACTTTCTTTATGAAACGAAAACCGGTGTGCTGTTGTGGTCGAGATTTTATAATCGGAATCGGCCCACCTGCACATTTGGAGACTTGGCAATACCCGTTAGATCCTGTGAAGAAAGGTGGGATGAGGTTGATGGTTAGTTCTGGAGTCATGCTCGTTTCCTTCTATTCAGCTGTCTTTTGATGTTGAGGAACATCACTAAGCCTGACGGCGATGGGAAGTGTTCCAGTGCACAGCTCTGACGACGTGACGGTTGTAGTTGTGATGATGGTACTGTTCTGAAACAAGTAAGCAATTTGAATACCTGGGCTACAGTGTATCTTATAATGCATGCAACAACGTTGTGAATACGTTGCATAAGTTCAACCTTACGTGCGGGACCATCAGGCGAACCCTTAAGTCAGCAAGTCAAGGAACACGCCTAAAATTCTACAAGGTGATGGCTCTTCCCACACTTCTTTATACGTCTGAGAATTGGACTTTAACGAAAGGCCAGGGCAGTCGTTTCCAAGCGGCTGAAATGAGATTTCTCAGGCACGTGGCAGAGTATACTCTCCATGATCATAGAAGAAACACAAATATAAGACAGGAGTTGAATATTATGAGTATGCTCGAGAGGATTGCTCAATATTGGTTGAATTGGTGGGAACATCTTTGGCGATCGGATGACTGCTGCATTCTCAAACAAATCTTGAACTATAAGGCAAGGGGACGGAGAGGTGTGGGACATCCGAGAAAGCGCTGGAGTGATCAACTCTAGACTCTTTGACTGTTTAAGACCGGAAGAAACTATCCTTGGTTTAATGCGTGCCAAATATATTGTATATACAGAATATTTTATTGTGCTATTAATGCCCTTATCACTTTCCGGTGTCAAATACAATCTATTTCTGAAATTTAGGCCTATTATTCACTCCGAAATACATTACATCTGAAATACAAATGTAATACTTTATCAACTTTTATGTAAAATATCAAATTATATCTAACTACAAAACACACCCGCGCACACGAGCATACAAAATCTAAGTAAATATGAAGTGTTATCTTTACTGAATTCTTTCTGGCCTAACGAAGAGATTAATTCTAAACAAACACTTCCCCTTCTGGCTTTTACTTATTACGGAGGAAAACAAAAGCAATGCGTTACGACAAATTCCCACAAAGTCGGCTTTGCATTTTAAACGACGAAAATTAATTTTTCTCATAAAGTTATTTTAAAGGCGGGAACGAGTTGTTATTTGAGAAAAGTGAAAGAATATTATATTTCAAGGATTTTTTCAGATAAGAAAGGGAGAACGTGACATTTCCTGTGTCGAGCAAGAAAATGGAATTGTAAGATATAATTATAAAACATAAATACGTTAAAACCGCACTAAGATACGGTAGTTTCTATGTATCTATAATTACATTCAGTATATTTTATTTAAGATTTACCAGCGACGAATGTATTTGTTCTCGTTGGGCAAACGTGATCAGGCAATAATTCAGTCTCAAGATTAACACGTAATCAACTTTCAACTTTTTTGTCATATGGAAGTGAAAAGTTTAATAAAGTGCGTCAGATAAAAATTAAAAAAATTATATTTCCTGTTATTTATTACTTACTGACCCTAATAAACAAATGTACAAATATATACAAAAACAAGTTAAATTACATTTGTACAACGTGTTCATAAAGATATTGAAGAGAATTAATATCACAATTAAAACTGATATTAATATATATAGTAAAAATTGCAGAATTTATTACTAATATTTTTAATTACACTAACGTAAATTTGAAATGAAGTAACAAGCAATATTGATTACAAATATAACATATTAAAGAAGTAATTGTTTTTCTGTTTAATGGTTTTTATAAATTTTGTGTTGATAAAATTGCAATCGTAAAAAATTATTTGTTGAAAAATATACAAACATTTATAGAGTGTTCCAAACAGGATGGCATCTAAGGTATTAGAAGGCCCTTACTCATGCACGCGCACTCATAACCGGCCCGGCCCGTCCAGGTACGACCCAGGCGGTTCAGATGTAAGTATACGGACCAATTCAAAACTATAAAATGTTCAATTTAGATTATAATCGAAATTAAACTATATTTTTTGTAATTTCAGTGAAATTGTGAGAAAATTGAGTCCAAACAACACATAATTGCGATAAATGTGATTGTACTTTAGGGATTTCCAAAGCAAACGCAGAATTGGAGTACGTAATATTGATTTTATTATAAAGTAATAAATATGTTTGTGACATCATGGTGATTATAAACAAAATGTAATTACAATGAATTTACATTCATGGTGGAAAATTACTTTAGTAATACGAAAATTTGAAATTTGTCTACAATAACAAATGCTGTCTTGTATGTAATATTCATAAACAAATTATTTTATTTAAACGTTCGTAGTCCTTCAGTCTTTCGACTGGTTTGTACCCTCCCCGCATATACCCGTGGTGCATGTGGTACTGAGTCTCTCACAGGTATATGGGACCTACAGTTTAACGCCGGATCCGAACGGCATAGTTGGGGAAGGTGTATACTAAGCAGGATACCTCTCGCTGGTTTGCCACTGCCTTGCGAGGGGGAACGGTCGTATCTAAATCAGATGGCCCGGCAGGAATTGAAGCCGCGCCGACAGCGTAGCAGCGCCACACGCTAGAAAAAATTGATTGATATGATAACTTACACAATTAACTATTTACATACTATATTTACAATATAAATATCATATTGAAATTTAAGCGCAGTGCTGCAAAATACTAATTTATAAACCCAAAATGAATATTAAATTAGACTTAGTTGTACATACATCACAGCCACGTAGTGTTTGGTGTCATTTCCTTTAAAATGTTATGGGGATTACAAGTAGAGTAAGCTCGTTTGTCAAAAAATTCATATTATATAATTTGCAGTTACCTAGTGGATGCCCTAGTAGATAATTCGTACCCCAGGCGTGTGGGCTAGCTGCTTTTGTGTATGTGTGTGTGTATGTGTTAGTAAGGGTCTCTTAATCCTTCAGGTGCCACGCAACTTAGAACACCGTATAATTGACTGATAATTAATTTAATTATATTATGATAAATTACAATTAATTTACTGAAATTTTAAACGAATAATTTTTATTCTAGATAGGAAGTAGTTGCTTAAAAATTCAGTGATCAGTGAAATTCTGCAGAAGCTTCACCTTTAGTCGTGTAGTCGGATAATGTGGCCCCGACAAGTCACTGTAAGCTAATGAGTTATCAATCGATACGACATAGGTATTTTAACTAATTGTTAATATAAGTGAACAATTATGGCTAAATTTATAAATAATTCTTCAGACCACTAACAACAAAATAAGTAAGTTGAATTTGAAATCATTTTAACTCTATGCGGTGTTAAATTCTGTTATTATTCTGTTTGGAGGTAACAAGTGTCACTCACGTTCCGCTAGAATGCGTTTCTTTGTCCATCTCCTTAATTGTCTCCCGACGTTTGATAAAAGTCTATGTTATAAGCGCGATTACTACCATACCAGTGTCCTCCGGCATTCTACGCGTGCGTACCGCGGAATACTCACACAGATTACAGTCAGTGTGAAAACAAACTCATGTATTTATATGGCACTGTGCATAGCGATGCATATCGCACATCGCATACCAGGAATGTTATCGCTGATCCTCTTCAAAAAGCAAACAAATTTGTTTTTTTTTTACATCGTACATGGAATACTTCTGAACTCTGACTGGTTGCTTCGAGGATATTTCCCGCACTGTAGTGTGCCGAGTCTAAAATAGATCGGCGCGTGTTCGGTATTTAACGCCGAAGCAGACGAAAAATGCCGTACTGTGTTTAACAGATACACGCAAAGTATACTGTAATACCATTTAAGTGTGCCCGGTTAGTGCTGCACTCTAGCGCGCGCCGCTGTTTGCAAGTGAGAAGGCCGGAACTGGGTTTGGTTAAAATTGTCTCTGGCTGGCCGACTAACCGTTCGCCTCGTGGCATATTTCCTCCGACAGAAAGGAGTTTTTAGTTTACCATCTTCTTCACCTATGGCAGGCTAAACTACTACAGATCTGCGGTAAGTTACGGCAATATGATTATATAAATCAATTTAAAGTATACGAAAGAAAAAATTGTTTAATAAGCCCACATATGAATGAATTCAGATAACCTATTACGCCACCTCGTGGTGAGTTGTGCAATGCGTAATTGAAATGTAACTTTTATTGGTAATTATAGTAACACTATATTAATTTCAGATGTCTTAAGTAAGGCACCAGAATTGAGAATAATGTAAATGCAAAAAGTTATTTGTTTAATAAGTACAGTAATAGATGTAATCAGGTAATCTCTCACACCACGTGGCAAAATCAGACTGTGTGAATTTTATTAATTGTATAACAAACTGAATAATTATATAATCAAAATTGAATTATGTTAACCCACAGGGGTAAAGTTTATAATATGAAATTTAACAAAACTAAATGTTTTCAAGATAAGGCCCAGGTGGCCATATAACCGTTGCAAGGTGTGTAAAACTATCATGTTAAGTTGCCCTACAGCTGTGTTAATATTATATATGGGTTTCGGTGCGTGTGAGGTTTCTGGGGGATTTGTTTTGTGAACTTATCGCTGATAATATGTTGTATGACCAGGGTCCTCCGCGGAGACGGGGAACAGCTCCAACCTGAACCATTAACATCCAGACTCTCTCTCAACTTCATCTGCCGGAGGAGAATAGCGAGCACGAACCACAAACACCCTATCATGTAGGCCAGGAGATCACCACTTCACACCCATGGAAAAAATAAGGTGACCTCAATCCATTTTTATATTTTTTTCACAGTGTGATGTAACTCACTAGAACCAGTGGACATAGGTTCACTCTACAACAATGACTTTAAGTTTTAAACATTTTAATTGGGTCCCCGGTTAACGGGACAGAATAGTGCGTGGACTTGGGGGGGGGGGATCTTTTGTACATTTTATAAATCTGTTGTATAAATTGTGAGCCCAGGGGTTGACATGTATCTGTGGCTGCTCACCATTCAGACGTGTAAATTTCCTTCTTATTTTCAGTATAAGGGTTTAATTAGTGCTACTAATTAATTCAATCAACATGTAATCTCACTGGTTCAATTTAGTTTTCATTTTATGTTTTAATTTCTCATTTTTAAATTCGGTTTGGATCATATAGGGATAGAAGTTTCTTTGGTAGTTAAGTCGGGTCACCAGTTTAATCCTGTAGAGGTGCATTTTCATGCAGAGTTAAACATGCTTTTGGGACAGGTTGAGTTATGCATAAATCTTGCCTAGGAACATGTCGGCCTTTGGGCCAAATTACTTTTACAAAGGGTTATAAGTTTTATGACACGTTACTATTTTCAAGACTTAACAAAATTTATCAATATTTAAATTCTTTTAATTAATTATGACCACTGGGGTGTTCACTGTATTCTAATTATAATTACTCCAAGTCTAAGTGCTCAATGTGGCAGCACTTTATAATAGTATCAGGCACTATGCCAACTCTTGAATTTAGTATGTCCTGGGCCCACTGGTGTTGCATACATAATCAGTTATACACATATAATATGTTATACCCATATTAGGAATTAAAACCTAATATGGATATTTATAAATTGTTAATGATGTACCTCATCGCGTGGAAAAGGGTGTGGCAAGAGATAGATGTTATAATTGTCCTGTGTTGTGGAACATGTATATGTATTGTATATTTGTGTGTATTTTTGGGGGTTATATATGTATTGTACTTTCGTGTGTATTTTTGGGGGGTTAGATATAAGGATAAAAGGAGAAGATAAAACATAGGTTTTATATAAATTATTTTCACGTACCATTTATAAAAGGAGAATATAAAACATGGGTTTTATATAATTATTTTTCATTAACACTGTTAAGGAGAATATAGATATTATCTCTATTAATTTTCAATTAATATTTTTAAGGAGAATTAATTATTTTCAATTAACATTTTTAAGGTGAATATAGAAAATTAATTTTATATTTATTAATAATTTTCAAGTCACATTTTTAAGGAGAATTAATTTTTTCAATTAACACATTTAAGGAGAACATGGAATCTAAATGTTATAGTCATTGATTTTGTAAGTAACAGTGCCGAAGGAGATAATGTTTTTAGTTATAATAAAGGGATTTATTGGTCGTTATTTTTGTGAGTTTTAATTGCAAGTCCCGTCTCACTGGATCCAGCGCTTTTTTGGCTTCTCTAGGCTTCGGCCTAGTTTTAATTATCTTGTGGCACCTCTTTAGAAAAAAAAAAAAAAATTAAAAAAAAAAACAATTTTTTTTTACAAGTCAAAGTTAAAGAGGGGTTACATTTGGTAGCAGAGCGTGGTTGAGATTAGGGTCAACCCTTGGGTCCTTTGGGTGTGACGGGGCTTCCAAACTCAGGAAACATTTTGGGGTTCGAATAGAACTTAGAAGAATCTCTAAAAGTCCCTATATCTAAAAATGACTATGTCTTGTTAGGTTTAAGGTTTGTGTATTATATGTGTGTATACTTGCCCGCCTGTTGGTATCGTTGAACGGTAGGTTGCCACGCGGTGTGAAATTTTAAAGGGGGACATTCTTTTGGAAATGCGAATTATCGCAGATCTGTGCCTAGGTGGAGATATGGTTCGCGTATTACCTTGCCCATAATAGGGGAGGTGTTTCATTTATGCGGTATGGCCCGATCGGCAGTCGGTCTCCTCCGAGATACGGGAGCCGAAGTCATTACAAATATTTTTTGAGAATTTGTCGTTGGTCGGTAATTTTGTCGTGTTGTGTGTTAGTGTGTGTGTCGCGTTCCTTAATGTGTAGTGTTGTTGAAAGCAGTTCAGGTAAGTGGGCTGGGTCCTCGCAACGGTAGGGGGACCCGCAGTCTGCTCGAAGGAAGAGTATAGTACTCGAGTTTTTCCTGATTCCTGTGTTATTATTGTCATTATTTTGTAGGGGTTAGGTGTTTTGTGGGAGTTATGTTTTGTTGATTGTGTATTTCGAATTGTGTAATTCTGGCGGCGGTATGCTTTCAGAAATTGCCCCACCCCCTTTCAGGAGTTCTCCAGAAACTTTCGGTGGTAGATGGAATAGATGAGGACGGGTTCCTGGTCTTCTTGGATCTTGTCCTGCAGTTGGCAGATTTCCCGGGTGTGTCCGACGGGGAGGTCTTGTCCCTTATATACCCGTATTGCCGGGGTTCGTTGGCAGGGTTGGTCACCAACACTCTGCGTCGGGGCGGCAGTGTCGACGCTTTTCATGGAGAAGTGTTGGATTTCTTCATACCCCATCGACGACGTTCCCAGCTTAAGTTAGATTCATTCTATCGCCTACAGGCTAACGGAGAGGCGTTGGGGGACTTCGTGCACGACATACGGAAAGCTGCCCGGGTATTAAGATTAGGGTTGCCCGAGACGGAAATAATACAAGCAATCCTGGAAGGACTGAATCCCCAAGAGAGATCGCGTTTGATATTCGCAGAACGTCCACGTTGTTTCGCGGATCTGTACCGGTTGTGTGTGGTTTCTAATACAGTCCGGGCAGGGGACGAGTCCCGGGGAAGAGGTGCTACGGATGTCCAATACTCCAGTGGTTTGTTAGGAAGAGCTAAAAAGGACAAACATGGCGGTTGGAGAAAAACACAAGAGACTGTCAGAAAAACTGAATATTCCGGAAGTAATGGAGGCTACAAGGGGGTGGCAAGTGAGAAGACGGTAGCAACGGTTTCAGCAGAGAAAAGACATAAGTATGAAATTAACAGGGAAAGAAGAAGTTATATTAGTAAACCAACATCGGCAAGTAGGGAGCCTGTAGCAAGGCGTTATTCCTATTGGGAGAAAAAAGAAACTTTGAAGCTTCCAGAGGAATTACCAGTGCCTAATAGAGTAGTGGATGAAGAAGGTGAGGAGAAAGAAGAAAAGCGAAGTAACTTCTGTGGATCAATACAAGACGACAAGAAAATGTCTGTTGATATTGAATTACAGGACTCTGAGAGGACGTCATGGTTGAATCCAGATGCCGCAGAATTTGTTCCGGTATCTCCATCTCGGTTCATGACGGATCCAGATCCGGTATCATCATCATCGCCTATGCCGGGAGATGAGAAGTCACTTGATGGTGGAGCTTTACCATCGTCAGTAGAATTTAATTTAGACATTGCACATGGACCTGGACAGCTGGATTCCAGGGTGGGAAATGTTGAGGACGTTCTAGTTGCTGAAAGTGGTGAAGGAGAGGAGATCTGGCCTCACTGTCAATCCCGAGAAGGTTCGTTTCGCCCAGGAAAGTATTTCTTTCTTGGGCCACTTGGTTTCACACCGGGGCGTCACTGTCGACCCCGAGAGGACACAGGGTCTTCCCTCCCCCTAGGGATGCGAAGGGCATAGCGAGATTCGTAGGTATGGTCAATTTTTACCATCGATTCATACCTAATATCGCTGAGATTGCCGCACCCTTGAATGAACTAAGGAAGAAGGGCGCTAAATTTACATGGGGTGAGATTCAACAGAAGGCTTTCCACACCTTGAAGGAAGCCATCATCTCCCCACCGGTGTTACGGATGCCCGACTTTTCGAAGCAGTTTATACTACAGACGGACGCGAGTTCGGTTGCACTCGGGGCGGTTCTTTCCCAAGTTGTTGATGACGCTAGGCAGCCGGTGGCTTTTATTTCCCCGACATTGACCCAGCAAGAACGAAAATCATCTGTCTATGAGCTAGAGTGTTTAGCTGTTGTGTACGCTCTAGACAAGTTCAGGCGTTTCCTGGAACATGCTGAGTTCCTGCTCGAGACCGACAATCAGGCTCTCTCTTGGCTTCTGGCTCATCCCCGGCAACTGGGTAAAATTGGTAGATGGGTGGTAAAGATCTCATCCTTTAAGTTCAAAGTGCAACACATTAGGGGATCTCAAAATGTAGTTGCAGACGCCTTGTTCCGCATGTTTTCCCAGCCCAGTGATGCCCAATCTGAGCAACCCTGTTCCGTTCTGTTAGACTTTCCATTAGCCTTCACTGATGTGTTACCCCATCAGTTAAACGACGAAGAGCTGGGTCCAGTCATCCAAAATATAAAGGAGGGTAACGTACAGGCCCCTTACTTCTTGTCCAAGGGGGTCCTCTGTTGTAGAGAAAGAAAAGGACGTGCCCCTAAGATCGTGCTGCCTAGCAAGTTAGTGCCCATGGTCTTTAGTTATTACCATAATTCCCCAGTAGGAGGCCACAAGGGAATTTGTAAGACCATTTCCAGTATTAGAACACATTTTATCTGGAAGGGCATGGATAGGGACATCGCGACCAGGGTTAAGAGCTGTCATCTGTGTGGCTTGAGCAAGCCTGCCCAGAACACCAAGTTAGGGTTGTTGTCATCTGAGGTGGCGAGCAGACCGATGGAGAAGTTGTTCATCGACTACGTGGGGCCATTCCCCCGTAGCAAGTCCGGTAATGCTTACCTGCTTGTTTGTGTGGATGCTTTTTCAAAGTTTGCCTGGCTACTGCCCTTACGGCAGGCAACCGCCCGTTTAACCATTAGCGCGCTCCAGAACAATGTATTTCAGCATTTCGGTCTTCCGACCATCATTGTCTCGGACAATGGCCCGCAGTTCATTTCGGGTGAATTCCGGCGAATGTGTTTCGCCAGTGGGATCAAACACGTAACCACTTCCCCTTATTACCCACAGCCGTCCCATGCGGAGAGATTCAATCGGAATCTCCGGTCCGCCCTGATTGCTTATCACGCTGAGCAACAAACCACCTGGGATCAGAATTTGAAGTGGTTACAATTAGCTTTTAACACGGCCCGACACGATAGACATCAGGCCGTGCCCTTTGAAATCCTGTTTGGATTCTCGCCCGCACTCCCGTTGACCAATTTGTGGAATATCGAAGAGCTTCTGCCACGGGAGCCCGATAATAAAACTGCAGAGAGGTGGAAGGAAGCTCGGAAGAATTTGCTGCGAGCGCACGAGCGGGTCCGTCGACGTTATAATCAGGGGCGAATTCCAAACCCCTTCCGGATTGGTGACTGGGTGTATTGCCAAAGCCACCCACTCAGCTCAGCCACAGACAAACGTGCCGCAAAGTTGTGTTACCGCTGATCAGGGCCATATCGCATCCTGGGGTTCACGTCACCTTTAACGGCCCGGCTGGGCGTACCGGGGGACGATTCTAAAATCATAGTAACTCATATTTCTAAATTGAAGCTCTGTCGGAGGGAATTGGCCGACTGATAGAAGTGAGGGGGGTAAGATTTGGGGGTTTCCATGTTTGTAGGAACGGTGATCCTTCGGTGGTGTGTGCTCCGGGGAAAATGTGAGAATCTGATATGGTAGCGGGTAGATGTTCCCCACAATCCGGGTGGTGTATGTCTACTTCAGGGATGCGCCCCTGCATGCGCGAGCCTTGGCTTTCTCCATTCGGCCTTATTTCCGGAGGGAGCCATGTCCTTACCTTAAGTCCCAGCTCAAGACCGTTCATAAATCCTTGCCCTTTCCATCTTCCCGATTTTCCTATCCTTCCCCTTATAAAAACATAAATAAAAAAAAAAATTAGATAAAGAAAGATAAACAAAAAAAAAGGAGTTAGAGAGTGGAGCGAAACGTGTCGCGTGGATGAGGTCGGTCGAGCACTTCATCTACTCGATACGTTTTGAGCATGCCCTTGGAGCACACATGTAATAGGTTATAAGAAGGATATTCACTTGAGTAGACAAATCATTGTCATGGAAACCTCCTCCCCCGTTATCACCCTGGTCCTGTGGGACGTAAGTGGATTATGCTTTATTAAAGTTTGAAGGGGTTAGTCCCCGTGGATTATAGGGCATGGGTCCCTGTTGAGTCCCGTCTCACTGGATCCAGCGCATTTTTGTCTTCTCTAGGCTTCGGCCTAGTTTTAATTATCTTGTGGCCCCTCTTTAAAAAAAAAAAAAAAAAAAAAAAATTTTTACAAGTCAAAGTTAAAGAGGGGTTACAGTAGCCACACCCAACTCTATCCAATGTAAAATTCCCGGTAAAGTTTAAACAGTTCGGTCTCTAATCCGCTGTAAAATGTGCTTACAGTGGCATGCACAGAACTCGACACTGTTCACTATTCTCATGTATCAGACATTATTTCATCCTCGGTATGCACACCTCTCATACATGTGCGATCAACTATGCGAAGCTCCTATGCTATATACACGCACTCTTATATATGGAAGGCAATACCACAAAATTTCTTTTAGTTTTTTAACTTAAATATGTGCGGATTCGTCACTTCGAAAAAAATAATCATTAGTACGACGATAAGTATAGCATTGTTTTAGGCTAAAGCATACGATTAATAAATGATATCCATATTTCCCACTCTTTTTAGTAGACACATAGTCACAAACATAACGCTAAATGGACGGAAATACGAAATAGGCGAATTATTGCGTGTTTGGAATTTGTGTGCCCTATTACTTCGCTACTAGAAATGTTGTATGTTATTTGAAACCCAGAAAATGAAATAGATTTTATTTAACGAACATAACTAAATATTATTAACCACCATATAATACAACAACCATTTTTTTAATTATCTGCATTGATAGTACTGATGGTATTAAATCAACCTTTTATGATATGATATACAAGTACAGTATTTTTTATTAAAAAATATTTAAAAAAAAGTTTTAATTATTCATGGTTGTGACATAGTATTTCTCATTAATTATTCTCTTCATTTTTGAATCAGCTGTATTTTTATTATTCTGTAACAAAAAGCTGTATTGTATGTGTGTGTGTGTGTGTGTACATTCTCTTTTGATACTGCAGCAGCATTAATGTGGCAAGTGGGGAATACTTACATGTACATTAAAGGAGGCCTGTAATGTTTTATGCAAACAGTTTATGTTTATACAGGCTGTTATGAATTATACAGAGTTTAACGTACATTATAGGTAATTACTATAAATATTCTTAAAATTTTTCTTTTATATTGCTAAGGTTATTTATAAAATGCCCAAGTATGTAGCAACAGTGAGAGGACTACTGTGTGGATTTCGTAGCTTTGTATTGTATTTTATTATTGTACGGTAGACGTTTTTAAATGGAGAACACGAAAACCATGTACGCAATGTCTCTCTCTCTCTCTCTCTCACTTATTACCTTTTTCGACTCCTAATCAAACATCACGTATTTGTAAGTACTCTATTCATGTATGTATATTCTATTAGCGTGTTATTTATAATACAACTTAATTTTTGCAATCTTATCTTAGCTTTCTAACTGTTTTACCTCGCCATTTCTTATATATTTTACAATTTGTCCGCCTTAAGTTGATAAAGCTATGACTACGGACGGCGAAATTATTCAACATAAAATCTTAATTGTATTCCTGACATGAGCATTGCGCCACTCACCGATCAAATATTCCTCACTCAGAACTACTGTAATCTAGAAGGCTGCATTAGTGTAGAAGTGGTGTGGTCAGTTATCCTACCAAGGTCAATTCAGTGCTCACCACATGAAGGGTTGAGGTTCCCCTACCGGAGATGTCTGCGGTTACTGCTAATTTGCGCAACCCTAATTTGTAAATAACAGCCAAACTTTGTTCAGCGTCAACCGCTGACCTTAATGGATACCAAAGGGCTTCATATCCTTAACGTGTTACAAAATTTAAATGCGTGTTACATGTCTCCTGATCGTGAATTTTATATTTTTTATCACATATTATTTTATTGTATATTATATAATACATAACTAACTTTCTCTCAGAAGATTTGTAAATAATCCATATTAAATAAACACACTTTAAAAGGTAAAAAAACGATAGAACACAGGGCAACTGTATTAACTAACGTGCGCTGATTGCTAAGTTACTATAAACTCAATTTAATTTTATTAATAACAAAAATATTGCTCTAGAATAATTTGTTAATAATGTTAATAACAAGCAATAATATTGTCACCGATCGTCGTTGGTATAGTGGAAAACAAAATGCAAGACACCAATGAAGTCACTAAAAACCAGCTTTAATTATCACAATTAACAGCCTGGGTATCCCAGCAGAGCCCAGCTGTAATGTTTGTGTGCGTACGTAACACTTAATATGCGAGGAAGTATTATGTAATACGGAAAATTCTCGTACATTCGATAGTGTTGTTCGACAAGCTTCTCAACTAGCTCAACGGTGCGCGTTTCTGCCATGGACGCGCTGAAGTATCCTCTAGAATTTTCGTTTGCTTGTTAAGGACGAATATTATGGAATTCTCCAGACTATAAATAGCCCATACCTGCTGCTTAGTTTTATGTTGGGCGATTTACACTGTGCATCTCAACTGGTGTATTAGTGAAAAGTGTTTATAGTGCGGATTTCATTACAGTTGACATTATTATTTGTGTGGATAGATTTGCTCGAATTATTGTACGAGTATAATCTTGTTGATTTCAAACTTTTAATTAAGATTAATTAAAGCTGGTGATTAGTGACTTAATTGGTGTATTGTATTTTGTTTTCCACTGTACCATACGACGATCAGTTAGACCGTCGTAAGAGTATGTTGTGTAGATCATATGGGTGAAATCTGTGAAGTCGTATATTTCGAATACTGCGATTCAGTTTGTTCCTTTAATAAATTATTTTTATATCAACTCACACAAAAATTCTTCGCCATTCACGTTTAGATCTGGCATATATGTCACGACTACATCACGACACCGAGAGCCAACGTTTTTGGTTTGAGATTGAGTATAGATAACGGTAGTATGCTTAACAAAAATTATAAACTCTGGTATAGGGAACGAACCTAGCAAACGGATATACTATGTCAACATTTGTTACAAATTTATAATCACCATTTTGTTTATACTATATGTGTGACGTAAAACCTCTGCAGACATCCATTTATAACAACCAATTTTGGTTTTCCCCAATAAGGTGATTGCTAGACTGCTACTCTTAATACAAAAGTTTAAGAAAAACATACAAACACTTGGTTAGTTTCACAGTTTATTATTTACCTCTGACAGCTGTTCCACCTTATTAAGCTATTCTCAAAGAGGGTCATAGAAACTACTAAACAAAGAAAGTGAGGATGGAGAACATGTGTTTAGGGTGTGTATCCGGACATGTGTGTGGAGTGTGTACGTTGGAGAGTATGGAGAAGCTTAATAGGGAAGGTTAGGTATCTGTAAAAACTAAGTATAATCGGAAGACATTATATAAAAATTAACTAAACTAAATAACAACTTTTAATAAAGAGGATACACAAAATTTAGTTTGTTTGTTTGTTAAATTTTGTTACTTTTAATTGTCTTTCTAATTTATAGAATTTTTAATATATCAATTTTTTTTTACTTTTTTGTATGTTGTGCAGTAGTGTTATGTTTTTGTATCTACGAAGTGATTGTGTTGTAAGCAATGATCTGTAAATCCTGTATTGGCTGTATTATTTAAAATCGCTTTGTTATGTTCAGAAATGCAATGTTTCAAAGGACGTCCACATTGTCCGATATAAATGGCATCGCATTTTGTGCAGCGTATTTTATAAACTTCATTTTCCTCTAGTATGTTTGATTTTTCTTATTGTTTACTAGTTAAGGAAAAACATTACGTTTATTTACTGATACCGTGTTAAGACCACGTTTTTTAACTTATTATTAATCCTATCTGTTATAAACGGAATGTAATTTGTTCAATACAATTTGTGTTACCCTGATGTGGGTTTATGCAATAAAATTCTTTTAAAATAATTTTCTTCTGTGTTATTTTTTAAATTACAGAGTCCATTTTTTTGTCATAACCGTTATTTTCTGTTATGGGTTTTATAATATTAACTTCTTTATTAAAATTGTCTTTGGATAAAGGAACTATGAGGAGACGATTAACCATTGCATGAAAACTGCATAATTTTATGTGCCATGACGTTAGTGACTGTTTATGTATAACCGTATATGTAAAAGTAGCCTTTCCATGCATCTGAAAACTAAGATTACTTTGTGACCTAAATCCAAAAATTTAAAATTTTCATATTTTCTATTTCAAGTGTACGCTTATTATTTACAGGACATGTGAAAATAAACTGCATTATACAATGTGGTAACGTTCTAATTAAAGGGCACATAATACTGACAATGGGAAGTTTATCATATCCAAACGGCATCTGTTAAAGATTTTTTTACCCAACACGAGCAAGGTGAATAAGACCAAATTGAACTTTACAAAATTGAGCAAACCGTATTTGTAACACACGCTGGAGAATAGTAGCTATTACAGTTATATAGGATAACAAAACACACCTAAACAAAAGGTAACAAGGACACAATTACATCCTTATACTAAAAATGGCGATTACTTTTGATTTACGATATCAGGATGCTGTGTATAACGAAGAGGTAACGGAGAATCAAAGAAAAGTTTACAGGCATTGCACAAATGGAATGCACAGAGAAGGGCATTGTAAATGCTTCAATAAATCTAATATATATATAGTCTATATAAATATATATATATATATATATTTATTTTTCTTCATTTACCAATGTACAGATTATAAGTTAAATGTAGTCGCATTTATTAGCGCGCACGCATTCACCAATAATCCGTGTTGATTTTGCGCTTTTTCTCATGCTGTTCATCACATTCCTCTTCCGAAGACGTCTGATCCTCTTGGATTGTAAATCCCGACAATACTTTACGAGGTCCTGCTTTATTAATCTTGTCCATTCGTTCAAAATTATCGATAATATTTTATAAGTTTTATGTGTGTACTACGTTATTGACAACAAAGAAGTAGTTTCTATGGAAACTCACCGGTTCCCATTTTCGATCACGCACCAGCGATCGGCCGCAAATGTGCGACACGTCCTTATAAATATTTTCAATGTTAAAAATTTTGTTTGAGAGTAAAGAATGTTAAGTCATAACAAAATTATAAGGTTTTATATGAATAAGTGCGTCACATACGAGTAGTTTAAAATTAATCGTTTTATTTAATACGTGAATTGCTGATTCAACATAGGTTCTTTAGTAAGGTCTACTGCAGAAGCGTATTTCGTCGAAAGCTGATATTTATTCCGCTAACACTAGGTCTACAAATACCATTTATGAAATCTAACTCATAAATCTAGAGATTACGTCATTTTTAACAGCAGACAGCTTGGCAGAAGAGTCGCGTCCAAACTATTTATTCTCTATACAAATAACCGGGCTTTACTGTCCAGTTAGACGCTCTTAGTCGCATTCCACGCAAACAAATATGTGTCTTTACTTCCCGGCTTTATGGAGAATATATTTGGGTCTTTACATATATTTTGGGGGAACATTTGTTTTATCCGACGTTAAATTTTTCATGCGGACGGTTTATTTTCTCCCTAGTGTACAAATTAGAAAATACTGCTAATTTTCAATACAAGCTTGTACATTAGATTTAGTGGATAATTAAGTTTTCCTTTTTTATGTACGTGCAGTCAGATATCCGGAGACGATATTTTCTCATACATCAGTGGTTCGTTAGTTGATTAGCCTCCTCAGTTGATTTTGTTATCATTGTCTGATAGTGCGTTTAACAATTATACTAATACGGATTATTTAGATTACTAGTAAACGTATGTTCTACCATCTCATGTTAGTCAGTAACACCAAAATCTGTATGTATTTAGCATAAATAAATCATATTTATTTAGGTAATGAATATTAATGTTATTTTCGTTATTGGTGTGAAATAGTCTAAATTCTCATCATTATTTGGCAATAATTCTAATATTACCACGCTAGTTGGAAACTCTGAATAGCTAATAATAAGGATACATATATTAGAAATGCTTTTAAATATTTGTTGTTACATTAAGGCAATTATATGCCATTTCCAGTTATATTAGTCTTATTAGCAGCCATCTTAACACCACTTTGTCACCACTTATTGCAACACTGTTAGTCGCTTCGTTCTCGACGAGGCCTTTCGGTGTGTTCAGCCATTCGGTGATACTCGTTTAAGACCTGAAGACGGTGGACACACCAAAAGGCTTCGTCGAGAACAAAGCGACTAGCAGTGTTGCAATAAGTGTTGACAAAGTTAGAATATACCATTTATTTAAGTTTTAATTGATAAATTTATGTTAGTGGTTATAAGAACAAACAGAATTAACACTGTTGCGCACCACGATAGAAAAATTATTCCGATTAGTTTATTTTTCAATACCTGACGTTTTAAAATTTCTCTCATTCATACTTATAAATGTAAGTTACTTTTTGGCACAGTTTTAGAATGCGATATATTTTTAAACTTTCCCTCTTTCTTTCAATAATTCAACGAAAATAGCCTAGTCCTATCGCCGCCTATGGGCGCGGTCAATCACCCTTATTTCAAAAACATTCCATGTTTGCTATTTACTTTCTTCTTTAATGTTCTCTATCTGCCCACTGCCTTATACTTCTTAACTATATTATAAAATGTTTCTTCATTTTCAAATTTAGTTTTACTATTTATTAAATCTGATGATGAGCTATTTAAGTTTTATTACATTATCTATATTAAGTTCAAATTATGCAACAACAGTAAGGACAAATAATTAAAAACCAGATGGTAACATGACATTGAATTTCTCTTGAGAACGAGAATCACATAAACATAGAATATCATTTAGGCTGGGGCTTAGCCTCCCGATACAGTTATTCTCAGAAACGTGTTTAATTTGTTATAAATAGGTCAGCTGTACTGTAAATCAATAAGGATTTTACCCTGTAACAGGTAATATAATACTGATAATCTGGAACGACCGGGTTTAGAAATTAAGCCGGCTTTGCTGTAATTTTGTGAAATCCTCAGATTAATTTAGAAGAGATTATAGTACACCTACACTACGAAAACGTGTTACAAAATATGTTTTAATTGAATACTGCTTTGCAAAAACTTATTGAGATAGCTTAATGAAATGTTATTTGGTAGTGGACATTTATTTAAACTATTGTACGTATTGTTAGGCTATTACAAAACGATCTCCATGTTTTTCGGCTATCCCAGAAGAGCCCAGCTGTAATGTTTGTACTGTATGCGTACGTGACACTTAACATGCGAGGCAGTGTTACGTAATAAGGAACGTGCTCGTACAATCGATACCGTCATTCGACAAGCTTTTCAACTGGCCCAACGTTGCGTGTTTCTACCGTGCTGAAGTATCCTCTACAATTTTCGATTGCATATTATGTCAAGGAGGCATATTATGGAACCCTCAAGACTATAAGTAGCCCAGATCTGCCGTTTAGTTTTCTCAGTGCGTCTCAAGTGGTTTATTAGTGAAAATTGATTATAGTGCGGAATGCTTTATAGTTGACATTACTATTCGTGGAGAGAGATTAACTTGAGTTCTTGTACGAGCATGATCTTGTTGAATAACTTATTGATTACAAACTGTTAATTGTGATAATTAAAGCTGATTATTAGTGACTTCCTTGGTGTCTTGTATTTTGTTTTCCACTGTACCATACGACGATCAAGGAGACCGTGTAACAGTACATATACTCTCACCTAACTCTGTCATTTGTAACACTCTTCCATTTTCATACCAGCTCATTTTTTTCTTTCATTTGTTTTAACACTTGTACAAATTATACATGTAATTCATATCAATGAAAATTTTCAATTTGCAACGTTTTCTTACAACTTTTCTCTACTGTATTTTATTATCTAATATTTATATGTATTTTATTATTAGAGGCATTCTAGATATTTTGTGCGGACGGAATTTTTACTATAAATTGCACCTTAAAGGCTGGCTTTTTTAAATTAAAAAAAAAACAATAGACAATGAAAGTTTATAAGATAGATATAAATTCTGAAACTAACTTTGATATTTATTGTACAGAATACGCAGTTGATAAAGTGTTTTGCACAAAATTTTGAGGCTGATAAAATGTCGAAAACTCTGTATAAACTTACGTTTTAATTATTTTAGATTACGAACGCTTGGATTAGGCCTACTTAAAACATTTTTAAGTAAAGCGGAAACAGGATTAGTGGTCCGTTAAATACTGTTTCGACGGTCTAACTGATCGTCGTATAGTACAGTGGAAAACAAAATACAGACACAAACAAAGTCTTGTTTAATTATCACAATTAACAGTTTGTAATCAACAAGTTATTCAACAAGATTATATTCGTACAATGAGTCTAATTAATTAATCAACACCAATAATAATGTCAGCCCCGCACAATAATCACTTTTCACTAATAACCACTTGAATGCACTGAGTAATCGCAATCGCCTGGCATAAACTGACTTCCAAGCGGCCGGTGTTGGCTATTTATTGTCTGCAGGGTTCCATAATATGCGTCCTTAATAAACACTTGAAAATTCTAGAGGATACTTCAGCGCGGCCTTGGCAGAAACACACGTCGGCTGAGCTAGTTGAGAAGCTTATAGAACGACACTATCAACTATACGAGAATGTTCTGTATTGCGCAACAATGTTATATTGTAATAAAAACCTGTTATAAATGAAAAAAATACTTCGTAATAGGAACACCGCTTGCTGTTTGCCCAAGTAATTAATTCTTTGTTAATTATAACGTTGGGTTAACGAATAAAAATTTGGTTTAGTATGGTGTGTGTGTGTGTGTATATAGGTGGGGCTGCAGGTGGGACAGGTCACAACTTACAGGGTTTACGTAACTTGGACTGCATTGGCTTTGCGCCAAGTGAGTTAAAAAGATGCTTGTTATGTCACTTGGTAACCCCGTACTGCTATGTTCTACTTAGTATGTGAAGTCTAGGTAACTCCACGTGATTCATAAGCTTAGCCTATATCTCTTTCTCCCATGTTCCTGGCAACGTACCTACTATATATGGGTTTTCAGATAAAAGACTCTAAATGAATTGATTTAAAAGTACGTAAATATACTTCACCGTGTTACATATTTGTGTTTGTATTATGGTTTCATTAAGTAGAATTGGTTTAAACCATACTAAACAACATAGTGTGCAATATATTAAACAGCCTTGCAGTTAGCAAAGAAAAATTTATGTACCTTCTTCTCTGAAATACCTTCTTATTTTCCTTAATTTTCTATGCTGGAAAACGAAAATAGTAAAGTTTCTCTCTCCCAAATAGCTAGTTTTGTTTGCTATCAAATTACTACATTTGTGTCTTGGTTATAGTGTTTTCTTGACTTTTGTCCTACAAATTTTTGTCACTCCGTTACTGGAACAAAATATTTATTAGTGCGACCGTATAAGACGTAAGACTAAACGTTGTAATAAAAATAATATCACTATTAGCAATTCTGATTGTAAAGTTACATTAGTAACAGTATTTCCGGTTTTCAAACGGATGCCCATTGGTCTCTACTGATAACACATTTTTCCGCATCTGACATATTCTTCTGGATTTACTTTTTAAATAGATTTCAGGAGCACGTACTTTCACTTTTATCACGCAGACTTTAGGAACACGCACCGGCGACCATGGTAACAATATAGTTAAAATAGACTGGCCGGCAGGATGTTTTCAACCAGTAGGTCGAGTGTAAGCGATTCCACGCGCAACCACAAGAACTCTGATCTAGAACTAAAAACAAACCATTATCTTCAAAATTGGACTAAGTTATGAGCGATTTTTCTAAGTTTTGGATTGTTTCTTATATTGACTATTAAAATTGTTTTTAATATTATTTTCAAATATTACCTTAAAGCTAAATGTTGTCGCTTTTATAGTATTTTAAATAAGAAAGTGTTTTTCTGTATTAATTTAATGACAAAATATGAGGGCTATTCAGAAAGAAAGTTCCGGTATGGTATTAAAGGAAACAAAGAATACATTTACAAAACATTATTATTGCTTTTGAAGTACACAGTTTAAACTAATAACCTATAGTTCTCGTCATTTTGTAAATACGTTTCATAGCGAGGCACCCGGCGTTGTATACTTCGTTGTAGAAACTTCTCGCCTGTGATTTGAACTATGTGTTAACAGCTTGTTTGACCACCAAGGAAGGATTAATCATGATTGAAAAGCTGATATTCTGTTAGTTTGAAGTCTGCGTTGTAAGGCGGATGATAAAATTGTTGCCAGCCAAACTGTGTGAGGAGATTTTGTGTTGCAGCGGCAGTATGTGTGCTGCACCATGATTCATCCTACATCGCTTACTCTGATCGGACTAATCAAAAACGTCCTATCCATCTTGGCGCCATTGAATCGCTCACTACTTCTTCTCCATAAATATTGAAAACCTGACGGTGAATTTTGTTTGTTTTAATGACTTTTGCAATCAAGAACCGAAGCACATACCGCGGCGGGCGTCTCGAATTTGTTAGACATTATAAACACGTCCAACAAAGCTTACTCAGTCCACAGTTGTTTAGTAGACCGCGTTGTTGGCTTGCCAATGATCCAACAAACTGGCCGCGCATGCGCAACAGCGTGACAGCATCGACACCTCGGCAATATTAAAAACGGAACTTACTTTCTGAATAACCATTGTTGTGTACTGTAATATTATTAGCACTACGATTAGAGAAAAGTGTGTATTGCGTTTTATGTATCGTATGTAGAATGAACAAGAAAATAAATATATTTAAGTACTAGCAGTAAAATCTAGTTACTATGTTTAAATACTAGAATCAAGAATAGCCTTTAATATTATTTTTAATATTTCGTTAAAGCTAAATGCCTTTTATTTATAGTATTGTTACGACAGTCTCCTTGATCGTCGTACGGTTCAGTGGAAAACAAAATACAAGACGCCAATGAAGTCACTAATAACTAGTTTCAATTATCACATTTAGCAGTTTGTAATCAAAAAGTTATTTAAGTAGGTTATACTTGTACAATGATTCATGTTAATCTCTCCGTCCAAATAATAATGTCACCTATAAAGCATTCCGCACTACAACCACTTTTCACTAATACACCACTTGAGACGCATTGTGTAAATCGCGCGACATAAAACTGAAAACTAAACGGCAGGTGTGGGCTATGTACAGTCTAAAGCGTTCCATAATATGCAACCTTAACACACACATGTAATTCTAGAGGATACCTCAGCGCGGCCTTGGCAGAAACACGCACCGTTGGGTTAGTTGAGAAGCTTGTCGAACAACACTATCGAAAGTACGAGAATGTTCCGCATTACGTAACACTGCCTCGCGTGTTAAGTGTCACGTACGCACACAACATTACAGCTGGGCTCTGCTGGGATAGCCGAGAAACAAGTAGAACGTTCTGTAACGGCATAACAGTATTTTAAGTAAAACAAAATGTTTTCCTGAATTAATTTAAGAACGAAATAATATATCGTAATGGGACTACGATTAATGATAAGTGTGCATTACCTTTCATGTATCGTATGAAGAATGAATAAAAAAATAAATACACTTAAGTACTAGCATTAAAATGTAGATTATATGTTTAACATACTAGAATCAAGAATCGCCTTTAACGTGCTGAAGCAAAAAGTTTTTTTTTTACAAATCTCATGAATTGTCATTACTTGCGAGCAAACAAAACAAAAGGAAGCAAATGGTTTACGTGTAAGAGTCTCGTTTTGCGGTTAATAAATTAATGCTCACTCTGTAATCTCTCCATACACATTTACATACATGAAAGGAAGGTACTGTAACCTACTTCTAATATTTATGACTTTGCAGTTTTAAGCCATTTATCTTTGAACACAGATAAGGGGATGCGAGCTGTCACCAACTTAGTAGGTGCCCTTTTCCGGCTTCCGCTGCTTGCCAGCTGACCCAGGCAGAAAAATGTTGTCTCACTAAGCTTATTCTTGTTAAGTCTTTCTGCAAAGAAACGAACTTCACCGTTTTACCGAAACATATAAAATATAAGTTTAGTACAAAGCGGTTTAATTTGTAGTCGATCATAAAAATTTTATAGTCCTATTATTAGTGTTCTGTTATTTAATACTTTAGGCCTCATTTATTACGTTAGACCATTACACACTAAAAATAAATATATTGTCTTTAATATCAAATATATTGTTATAATATATGAACATATTTTTTAAATAAATATTTATGTAAAAAGTAATCATTGAAAAGCGTAGAGCGTATCAGCTGCTCACGTACATAGCTTTCGTCGACTTTGATAAGGCGTTTGACAGAGTGAATCGGAGCAAACTGTGGGCAGTAATGGCAAGGAAAGGGATCCCACATCCCATCAGAGCTATACAGAGTCTTTATGTGGAGAATAAAATATTAATAGAAGCAGGGAAACCGAGAACAACTTCTAGATTTGGCCTGATCAATTGTGGAGTACGACAAGGGTGTCCATTATCACCTTCTCTTTTTAGTTTATATATTGACGATGTCATACAAAACTGGCACATGTGTCTTCCAGAACATTTTATGATTGGTCACTCTACAATTGACACTTTGTTGTTTGGGGACGATCAGGCTATTCTGTCGGACTCTGAAAACAGATTCCAGATGGGTATACATTTGTTAAATCGAATCTGTAAAAACTCTGAATTGCAAATAACCACACTTAAGACCAAGGCGATGGCTTTTCGTGGAACTGATCCCGTACGGGCAAAAATTGTTATAGATGGCACTGTCCTGGAAGAAGTTGCCGAAACATTAGGCGAACCCATAAGTCAGCAAGTAAAGGAACACGTCTAAAATTCTACAAGGTGATGACTTTTCCCAAACTTCTTTATGGGTCTGAGAATTGGACGTTAACGAAAGACCAGGTCAGTCGCATAATGAGATTTCTCAGGCACGTAGCAGAGTATACTCTCTATGATCATAGAAGAAACACAAATATAAGACAGGAGTTGAATATTATGAGTATGCTCGACAGGATTGCTCAATATTGGTTGAATTGGTGGGAACATCTTTGTCGAATGGATGACTGCCGCATCCCCAAACAACTATAGAACTATAAGCCGAGGGGACGGAGAGCTGTGGGACGTCCGAGAAAGCGCTGGAGTGACCAGTATTCACTAATAATGTCAACTACAAAGAATTCCGCACTGTGATCGCTTTTCACTAATAACCACTTGAACGCACAGAGTAATCGCCCGAAGTCAACTGACAACTAAACGGCAGGTGTTGGCTATTTATAAACTGCAGAGTTCCATAATGTGCGTCCTTAACAAGCAATCGAAAATTCAAGAGGATACGTCAGCACTGCCTTGCTAGAAACACGCACCGTTGGGCTAGCTGAGAAGCTTGTCGAACAACACTATCGAATGTACGCGCATGTTCCGTATTACGTAACACTGCCTCGCATGTTAAGTGTCACGTACGCACACAAGCATTACAGCTGGGCTCTGCTCAGATAGCCGAGAGACATGTAGAACGTTCTGTAATGGTGTAACAATACGGTGTAACAATAACAATAACAATAACAATAACAATAACAATAACAATAACTCGTACTTTTTGTTATTTTGTAAATTTTCATATGTTTCGATAGTAATCAATTATAATTTTATTTTTATATCTGACGATAATAGTTGGATTACTATCAAAACATATTCTTGTAAAAAGTGTTATTATTATTAAAATATTAAGTAAAAATAATATTAATTGTTTATCACCGTAGCGTAAACAACTTACTGTCCCTGCAGAATTCTGAAAAGTAATTTTATTGCTATTGTGTGCGTGTGGGGGGGGGTAAGCACCTTAAGTTAGTTTGGTCTTGTTTTTGCGTGAAGCGTAAGAAGACTTTGGTGTCAGATTACAGACGGGGCAAGGGTCTGAAAACCCTTCCAGAGTACACACTTCTTTGGGTGACGCAAAAAAATAAATTTCCTTCTTTTTTTATTACTAATTAACCATTTAAAGTTTTAAACAAATTATCACATTTCTTTTTCGTAAAAACTGAGTTCCATTCAACAGAAAAATTAGATTTATTTTTCATCACGTTTTTAAATAGTTTTCTAGCAGTTTGTAACCTTATCCACTTACGTCTGTATTAGATTCCAGATAGTTTGTCTCCTCATCGTTTCTATTCTGTCTTTTAACTGAAATCCGCTTTTGTCTCAACATCCCAATACTTAGTATACAACCAACAAGTACTGTTTCTACATCAGTACTGTCTAAACATTTCACCTACTCCTTTCGTTTTTAATTTAACTTCATTTTTCAACCAATAGTTGTCTTTCAAAATCCCACTTCTGCTTCCATCTCACTAAACTGACGCCTAAAAAAAATAGCGTCTATACATTTTCCTTCCATTTTTACTTCTATGTTCCATAAGGAAATGAAAGTATGGTGATGGCAAAAAATATTGTTCGAGATTAGGGTTGATTGTACTACCCTCAAAACACGAAGAAAAGTCATTTTCCGAAAAATGTCTGTGTGTCTCTGTGTAGAATTTTTTTTGTGGCAAACGATAATCGCCGCAAATTCAAACAGAATAAAATAATGTTTTGCATATGTCCCTGAGTTGTAGAGGACACAACGCGTATTGATTTTGGTGAAGATCGGTTAAGGGGAAGGGGTAGTTTATCTGCAACATTTTACGTGTTAACAGGAGTAAAGTACTTAATTTTAATAAATTAAGTATCCTCAACAGAAGGTAATAATAATCCACTGCAGAAAGGTAGATGAAATATCTACAAATGAAAATGATAGTTGAAGGGAGGGCATAATTTTTTATCTGTGTACTACGTTATCGGCAACAAAGAAGTAGATTGTTGTTAAAATTCCTTCTCGGGCTATTTGGTCATGGTCCAATATTTTCTGCAAAACCAAACGTATTTGCAATGCCATCGACTGCCATCATCAGTGAAAATCGAGTGCGCTAACGCGAGGTGATATACATTAGTGACCACAGTACTGTGGTTAATGCTGTAGAAAGAAGTAGTTTCTATGGGAATATTTCATTTCAAAATGATTTTAAATATAAATCTCAGAACGTGGAAGTCATGTATGGTTCTCCATAGCGATGTTTTAAAGTTTATTATCTTTCCTGGTATAAAATAGCCCTAATATTTTAAGTATAACCCCACAGCATTATTCCTAAAAATTTTAACAAAACTTTAGATTAACATAAGTGGAATTTAGAAAAGTTAATTTAAATTAACTTTTATCTTAGGTTTCTACATGCCATTCAAAACAATTAGATAAATAATTGAAGCAATAGTAATACTATAGTGGAAAGTGGTAGATAATTAACTAAAATTACTAAAGGCTATAGTGTTTGACCAATGCATTAAATGCAATATGGGGCGCCATCGCACTTGGTTAAAACGTGGAAACACACACATACACGAGAAGCTGAAATGAAATCTTTTTACTGAAGCTTTGCTACAGCGTAGACTATAAACATTTAGAGCCCCTCGTGGAATTGTACAAGAGAACACACTTGTGCTATATCGTCCTGTAGGCCAGAAAAATCAAGTTCTAAAGTATTATTAGTTCCCGCGCTCTTCCATTACCATTAACGGAAACCCTACAATCACCTTCCCACCCTGAAAGTCTCGGATGACGTCGAACAACTTTAATGTTTTTCTCAATTTATTATTAAGATTTCTAGTTCCATCGTGCTATACATACAATTTTCATTTAAATTATGGACTGCTTAGTAACTACAGATATTTTACTGTAATTATTTCTCCCTCTCTCAACTGGCGCTACAGCTCTTGGAGGAGAGCGTTGGCCTCTTGGACAATCCGCCTCCAGTCGTCTTGATCCTCTGCTCTCAGTCTCCATCTTCTTACACCGAGCCTGCTGAGGTCGTCCTCAAGATCGTCCAACGATCATCTTCTGTGCCCACCTCTCTTTCTTCTTTCACCAGGTTTTGAAGTAAAAATTGTCTTTAATGTGGATGTCTCTGATATACTCTGGACATGCCCTGCCCACCGGAGTCTAGTTTTCTTAATATCAGTGACGACATCTCGTTCTCCATAGATTTGCTAGATTTCTGCATTCGTCAATATTCTTCACGTTCCTGGGACTTTCACTGCACTAAATATCCTCCTGAGGAGTTTTCCTTCCCACCTGCGCAACCACTCTTCCACTTCACTGTCATTGTCCATGTTTCGGACCCGTACATAACCACTGGCTTAAGCAGTGTTTTGTAGAGCCGAATCTTGGTTGCTCTGCTTATGTTTTCACATTTGAATATTCATTCCTTGTAGGGAGAAGTAATATCTGTTACCAGCAGATATCCTTTCTTTTATTTCTTCGGCCATAATGATTTCCTCAGTAACTAGCGAGCCCAGGTATTTAAATTTTTATTTTACTGCAATTACGCCACTGAAACTTACATCTAAGCAATCCTGTTCATCATGTGAGCACGCTTGTGGATGTTTACCTGTCATTTTCGTAGTCCGGAAAAAGACTTTCCGTTCCTCCTTTATACAATAATTATATTGAGTACGCTTACATCACACGTATAGTCTTGTATGCTTAGCAGATTCAGTTGGAAATAAAACAAAGCTTAAATTGAATGCTTGTATTTTATACGTCACTTAAATTTGGATCATTCCTACATTTTTGTAGTTTTAATTCTTGACACAAAATGTTTACATTTTTTTTGCCATGCTCGTATATTTCACACAAAATTAAATTTTTTAATAACATGTTCTAATGGAATTTTTAGAATAAAAATTGTTCTTTCCATATGTAATTGGTATTGATTTAGATAGTAAGCTAAAAAATGTATACGCGTATGTGGAACGATACATATGTACCTGCAAAATAAAACACGGAAGGATACCCGAATGAAATTTTATAAACTGTTACTGTCCCCACATTCCTGTATGCTAGTGAGACATGGACTCTTGGTAAAAGGGGCGTGCAGAGGATTCAGGCAGATGAAATAAGAGGGACGCAACGTTGTTCTCTCTTGGATCGGAGAAGGAACGAGGATATTAGACGCGATTTAAACATTGTAACATTGCACCAAAAGATTGAAGAGCACAGAAGGAGATGGTGTGAACACTTGAACCGCATGCCTGATATCCGTCTACCTGTGGCTGCCTTGGGTTACCACCCTACTGGGAAGAGGTATTTCGGTAGACCGAAGAGGAGATGGGTTCCCGAACAAGTTTAATGCCTAGTATTTGGAATGGTGATGATGATGAAAAATGGTTCTACTATTCAACTACATTGTTTTATAATATTTTCTTGTAAACTCTTTCGTTTAGTACTGTGGCCCATTGTCACCGTCATACCTTTTTCCACGTGCCGGTGGAATATATTTCACATTCGAATCGTGTTTAAACCATAATTATTTACATATAAGCAAGAGAATACAATTATGTCGAACTTTATTTGCAGTTTATTTCAACAGTTGAGTTCATGTGTCCAGACATATAATTTAGAGTACTGTACTCTCTACCAAAGTGCAGTATCGTGGTTTCAAATTCAGCCGCCGCACTTTATAATATAACTGTGTTTAGGTCGCTGATTGTAGCCTTGATACATACGTTACTCCTTTATTCTTTTCACCAGCTTCACCCCGTCTGACGAGTTTGCCGTCTTCTCCCCCAACGCCTCTTATCATTCTCATCTAATCCCTTATCTTTCATAGCTTTTGACATGTCATCATCATAATCAACATCATTTTAACTGTTTAAGGCTTAAGCCTTAGTTCCTATTCTACAGTCCAACTTTTCTTAAGCCTAACAACTTTTTTCTGCCTCTAGGGTAGTAATCTTTCGCTATCTTTGGTATTCTACTTTCTTCAATTCTATCTATGTGATGAATCCATTTTCTTCTGCATTCTTTAACCATTTCATTAGCCGCAAAAATATCTAAATCACTTCTTATCTCCTCATTTCTTATATGATCGTGTCTATTGCACCTTGTAACTCATCTCAGAAATTTCATTTCTTCTGTTTGTACCTTCTGTTCAGCTTTTTTCTTTATTACCCAAGTTTCAGAACTATACAGTAATGCAGGTATTGCTATTGTTTTATAAAATTTTATTCGTGTTTCTTTTCTACCTTCATTTCCCAACGTTCTTCAAATCGTCCCACACATTCTTGTGAAATTCGTTACTTTATTTTCTATATCTCCATCTTGATCATAATTAATGTCTCTTTCAAGATAGTTGAAATGTCTTACTTGTTCTATGCATGTGTAAAGTCAGGTTATTGTTGTTTCAATTTTTTGAGAATACCATCTAGATAAAGGTTAAAAAGTAGTGGTAACAGACAACAAACTTGTCTTAGGCCTTGGTGGGTTTTAATCGGGATAGATTCTTCTACATCGTCTATGATTACCGCCGTGTGTATATATAAACTCTTTATGGACTCAACTAGGTGTATTGGTATAACTTAATATACTTTTTACATGTAGTTTGCTATATTAACACAGATGTTCCTCTCATTTTTCTACCCACTGTTTGCCATAGTATCATCTGTGTAGCCCGTATTTCTCCGTCCACCCACCAATATATGGTCGTATCGTGCAATGCTTTATTTTCTAAAGTGACAGTTATAGAGCAATCTTTTCTTCTGTAGTGTCAACACTTCATCGTTTTGAACTGTACTATAAAACACAAACTGCTAACAACTTCGCATAAAATACACTGTAACAGCCCTGATTGTGTCACTTCTGTTTTAGCATGATGACAATCCGTTACTTTAATTTAGTCCTATATGCAGCACCTGTTTTTCAGGATGTATCACGTTTTGTGCCAAAATTTTGTTTTACTGATGTTTGATAAGGACAAACAAAGTTTTTCTAAAGTACATCTATGTAATAACAATAGGCAGTGCACACTAAATTGTAAATTTCTATTGAATTAACAATGATCTTCTTCCACGCAAAGTTTGGTCTAGAAATGAACATCACACACCGTACAATGTAAGTGTACAGTTATCATACCCACATAGAAATGAACATCACACACCGTACAATGTAAGTGTACAGTTATCATACCCACATAGAAATGAACATCACACACCGTACAATGTAAGTGTACAGTTATCATACCCACATAGAAATGAACATCACACACCGTACAATGTAAGTGTACAGTTATCATACCCACATAGAAATGAACATCACACACCGTACAATGTAAGTGTACAGTTATCATACCCACATAGAAATGAACATCACACACCGTACAATGTAAGTGTACAGTTATCATACCCACATAGAAATGAACATCACACACCGTACAATGTAAGTGTACAGTTATCATACCCACATAGAAATGAACATCACACACCGTACAATGTAAGTGTACAGTTATCATACCCACATAGAAATGAACATCACACACCGTACAATGTAAGTGTACAGTTATCATACCCACATAGAAATGAACATCACACAGCGTACAATGTAAGTGTACAGTTATCATACCCACATAGAAATGAACATCACACACCGTACAATGTAAGTGTACAGTTATCATACCCACATAGAAATGAACATCACACACCGTACAATGTAAGTGTACAGTTATCATACCCACATAGAAATGAACATCACACACCGTACAATGTAAGTGTACAGTTATCATACCCACATAGAAATGAACATCACACACCGTACAATGTAAGTGTACAGTTATCATACCCACATAGAAATGAACATCACACACCGTACAATGTAAGTGTACAGTTATCATACCCACATAGAAATGAACATCACACAGCGTACAATGTAAGTGTACAGTTATCATACCCACATAGAAATGAACATCACACACCGTACAATGTAAGTGTACAGTTATCATACCCACATAGAAATGAACATCACACACCGTACAATGTAAGTGTACAGTTAGCATACCCACAAAAAAAAAATGTTGTTACGCCATACAGAACGCTCTACATGTTTCTCGGCTATCCCAGCAGAGCCCAGCTGTAATGCTGTGTGCGTACGTGACACCTAAAATGCGTCAACGATCGCGGCTGTTCCAGACTTCAGCGTACACGCACTGTGTTCAAGGCCGCAATTAATTACGCTCTAGTGTTTTTGAGACGTGTTGACGCGTATTATGGATCTGGATATGTGTGTGTGCGAGATTTTGAATATGTTTGTATTTATAAAGTATAAAAATGTTATTTAGCACGTAGGCTACAAGTAGATAGCAAACTTTTTGCGAAACGACATGAAACCTAACAGAAAGAGATAATGAGCAACTAGGTGTTTCAGCGGCAAAAAAATCTATCTTAAGAAACGAGTTTTAAGATATATGCTGAGAACTTCTGACCGCCTGACTCTGTTTATCCAAATTCACTCCCAGAATCTGAAAAACAAATAAGCGATAATTTTACACGCCACTATTTGGATTGCATCTGCTGCCTAAGAGTCACATTTTGTTTAGTTTGTTTATGAGACCGTCATTAATTTATGAATCTTTGGGCGTGAATCTAGAGAAACTGCTAAGTACGCTAACCAGCAGTTCAGTTGTAACCCCTCTTTATTTTTTGTACTTTATAAATTTTTTTTTTTTTAAGAGGGGCCTCTAGATATTTATAACTAGGCAGAAGGCCTAGAAGGAACATAAAATGCGCTGGGTCCAGTGAGACGGGACTTCCAATTAAACTCTCTGTTAACCAACAATAACAGCTTTTATTATATCTGAAATTACATACATATTAAAATATCACATACTATCAGAATATCAATGCTTCCATAAATTATTTAAATCCCCTTTTGTATAAAGTTTGACATAGAGAACATATAATTGGACATAATACACCTATTCATACATATATATATATATATATATATATATATCTTCACCTGAATTTAAATTCATCATAATAACTCAACAACCCTTTAAGTATCCCAAATATTTTGAATCTTGACATTATAAAAATATACATACACATATATATATCTCACTCAACCACCTAACACAAAACAGCTTGTAAAATCACAAATAATTCAACAAAATCACAATTACAACTCACTATCATACCATACCCACAAAAGCCCCACGGCCCACTTGTATACTAGTTTTTTTTTTTATATCGCCCCAACATATAGGAACATCAGATGCCTGTAACTCGCTAGCATTTACTAATTGAGAACAGATATCACCTATTACAAAAACCCATTATACATTTTTATAATGTCTACAGCCAGCTCCTAGTTTACTCAGAATCACCAACATAATTACCAAAACTGTAACAATTCTACATTATTTTCAAATATACATTTATGAAGTTGAAAGGCAATCAGAATGGCCCACAATAGCAAAATATGATTATAAGTTAAAGTATCACTACCATTTGTCTAACTCTGCAAAATGTAAACCTTCTGGCTTTCCATAAAACAGAGATAATTTACAAAAATCTGGCCACAAGAATTTAATAATACTTAAAGGTCTAGTTATAATTACTAGATCATAATAAAAGAAAACATAATTGCAATTAAGGCGACATACAGCTTGCATAAATTTTACAAAATTGAACAATTGATAAATCTGAGAAAGTCAGGTTTGACACATGATGTCCAGAAAATACAACTTATAAAATACAGGTATCAGTGAACGGCCTGTATACGTTCACTAAAAAAAATCTAGGAGCTAAACTTTTATTAAGAAATAAATTTTAAAAGAATTCAATTTGAGCATAACGGCAGCATATGCAACAGTAATTAAAATGTAAGTACCGCCTGTACAATTTTGTTAAAAAAAAGCAAAATTTTAATTTTGATCAATATATACATATATCTAAAGACATGCTGAATTCACCTGGCCGCAGGAGTGCATCAGAACATGCTTGACTTGTCAAATAATGACCTGTCCAAAACCTGCATGAGATGGCACCAATAGGTGCCTACCTTTGGATACGTGAAATTTATTAAAGTAACAACCCTGAAACAGAATAAAAAGAAACCCCCCCCAGTAACAAAAATGAAATGAAACCAAACCAGCCGGTTTGATACCTCATGAAAATAATACCCCATACTTGATTAAACCAAACCGACCCTCCCACAGCTTTTACACCCCTTATACAGAAAAGAAAGCACCCTGGAACCCTCCCACAGGCCAGTTTACAATTATACTTGTGTGAACGGTATTATTACATTAATGTTACATTGAGATTGTCTCGCCGACACATACACCCGATTGAACTGAGTCACTGTGTAAAGTTAATCTGATAGTGTTAAATTCACATTAAATAGTGATTTCTGCAGGCCAGGTTTGAATAAAGAAAAAGAGTAAATATCACCTCATATGGTGCGGGCGGTTACATGGTGGAATCGAGCAGCTATGCCTCCCTTCTCTGCGGCAGAACGAAGTTTCAGCGGTTCAGAGCATCATGGTGATGACAGTACATCATGCGTCCGTCACGTCTCCCACTTCTTTCGGGAACCCTGAAGATTCGTAAAGATTAATGTAATGTTCACGAAAGCTTACACACTTTTCATATATAAGGCATGTATGACCAACACTAGAACCAGACACGCCCGACCAATTCAATATAGTGCATAAAATTTAGGTGATACATTCCCCTTTTTATATTTTAAATAAATAATTATAATTCACTCATGGCCTGGCACAATTATGAGGCACGCTCACAGGCATGTACAGCATTAACACATCAGAACAGGCAACCAGTCTATCCACCACGTGTTCTCACAGTCAATCACAAATCTCGCAAATACATACTTATTTTTTTACGCTCATTAGCTAGGGACAATTGTGAAATACAAAATACTAAGTGTAGGCAGTATTAGCATTTTACAAATGCATCAAATTACTTAAAAAAAGGGGACACTTCCGGTCCATGCCACGTGCTTTTTATAGACAATCTAACTAGGTCCCTGTTTTCACAAATCACATAATTTTCTTGTATCTCTCGTTCAATACTAAATAATCAGTTAATAATTACAATTAACAGGCAGTATTAAGTTAAAATTACTTGAACATTTCACAATAAGCAATCCCTACCTGGTCACGCCACATCCTTTCTCAATCTGTTCGCATCTAGATTAATTAAATTTAGAATTTAAAATTTTCTCAACCACATTATTAATATATATTGTACTGCTGTTAAAATGCAACACAGTACATAAGAGGAAAATAATAAATTTTAAAAGAAAAAAGATATAAATTTAATAGAATGGGAACATATGTTTTAAAATGTAAACAAAAACATTGTATCGACTCACCCATCAACATAGAGGTAGATTCCTATATGAGATAAAACAGTATAAAGATATATGTTATGAAAAGAATATATGAAATTTGAAATGAATATTATAATAAGAGGAAATAATAAGAAAATTATAATATAATAAATACAAACAAGAATTAAGAATATTGGAAATAAAATAAATATATTTAATAAGAAGTAGAAAAGTTATATATGTTTTTAAGAGGTATATGATAAAAAGATGAAACGAAGGTAGGGAATTATCAATGTGGCAAATTTGTAAATTGTTAGAGATTGTCTTGTATAGAAATGAAAGAAAATGTATTAGTCTAAAATTATATCTAATAAGAGTAACATGAGGAGTCTAAAATTATATTTAATAAGAGTAACATCAGGAGTCCAAATTTACATCTAAGAAAAGTAACATGAGTATTCTAATTTTATCTTCAATCCTGTAAAGATCATAGAGAGTGATATGTAATTTAATATTTGGAATCATTTAAATAAGTCAAATTTTGTACATCACAAAGTGTAATGTTATATGTAAACGAAGAAACAGTAAAAGAATTTAATTTGTTATACCAGAGTTTTTGATTATCAATTTAATAAAATAAACAATCAGGAGAAGAGATTTAACATTAATATTAGATTTAATAAAATAAAATACAAATCAATAAATAAATAATATTTCGAGAAGTCCAAACATACCGTATCTTTAAAAGAACGCCGACCTAAAAGATAAATCCTGTACTGAAGGATAGTTTGAGTGGCCATAAAATATAATCCAATATTCCGAAGAAAAATCTGTTTTGCAGTCGTCGAAGAAAACAACATTCAGCAGTAAAACCAACAAGAAATTCGCGTGGAGGAACGGATCGCTAAGCCTGATATTGCTTTGAAAATAATAAACATCAACCAGAAGTGAACCCGTGGCAGCTGGAAGAATTCAGAATCAGTCTAGTTACACTTGTATGGTAGCTATTTGTTACATTGTTATTTATCAAAATATTATCTAATAACTTTATTTGGTTTGGTTTAAAGAAAATAAGATATAATATACAATCGTACATAAGATCAAACAGCTTAATAATCATTAACCCTGAGGTAGTTTCTTTTCAAGTGCTGATAAACAAAAAACATAATAACGGTAATTACATATCATAATTACATAATTAATTACAGTACTAAGAAAAAACAACAGCACAAATAATGGCGCCCATACGTGAAATTTCTTTAAGCCAGCACCAAATAACATAATTTTGTTAAATTTAATTAGCATAAAAAAAATTCCTTGTAATTAAATTAAGTTAAAGATTGTAAAATGGCTAACAAACCAGACCAACGATATGAATTAAAGAGTAATAGTGCTGAAGAGGAAGAAACTGAACTGGAAATAATAGTAAGGGATGCCCAAGGGGACCCACCAAAGAAACCAACCCAACCAATGGATGTAAATTTCCAGGAGATGATGAGAATTATAATGGAAGGGAATAAAAAAAACACTGAAACATTATTGACACAAATGAGAGTAGATAATGAAAATGTATTAAAACAAAATAATGAGGAATTATTGAAATAAATAACTGAAAATTTGGACAGGAATAGACAGGAAATGAGAAAAGATAAGGAAATCTTATTAAAACAAAATAGTACAGCATTAAAGAAACAAATGAAAGAGAGTTTCAGAGAATTAAATGAAACATTAGATAGTGGTTTCAAGAAAATGAAAGAAACACTAAACAGAACTTCTGAAGTTATGAAAGAAACATTGGATAAGAACAGGGAACCAGTAAATCAGAAAATAGAAGGTAGTAAGGAAATAGAAAATAAAAAAGACAAAAGTGTATTGTTATCTGAAAAGAAGCATATCAGAAACAAATAGAATAATAAGTATGAGGAAAAGAAGACGAAGAAAATAGGTAAAAGACATCCCAAGAAACAGAAAAATACACAGGAAGAATTAGATATGATTAGGAGTGGGCTGGTTAATGTACGTATTCTCCCAATCGCTAATTACAGAGAAAGAACAGAATTAAAAAAATCATAGTAAAAACTTCAGGAAATTTATATTTAAAATGAATAGATCAGAAAAAGAAAGGGATAATAAAATATCAGCTATATCATCAATAGTTGATATACCAGTGACATATTTGGTTAATGAACTAGATAATAAAGTGTTAAAAGTAGGCGAAGATACAATTAAAAATTTGGTGTTCGAAAAATTGCAGTACAGAGTGATCGAAAGATATGTCATTAGGACAGAATTGATTGGAAATTCAATAGTAGGTCTTGAAATGAGTGAAAACTTCGCAGCAGCAAAATCAAAATACAAGGTAGTAGTGATAAAGTTGACAAGGATAGAAATCATTCTGAAAACAATAATAGTCCGTGCAACAAGGACAATTTATATATTTGACAATGGATGAACTAAAGATGAAAATATGGAAAGAGGGGCAAATTTTCTGGGTATGGGCCAAACCAAACTAATGGAACAAAGATTGGATTAATTATTAATACAAACAAAATAATATGGAAGTTATAACAAATAAAAAATTTTTATTTTATGAATTAAAAGAAAAGAAAATAAACAACAAAATTCTAAAAATAAGTAAGAACATCTTACTATATATATATTTCAGAAGAAATTATTTTGAACCAATAATCATAAAAGAAGAGAAAGACGGTTAATAACCATAATAATTATTTGAATAACCAGATTAATCAGTATAATAACGATGATAAAAACAATTAATACTAGTTACTATTTAAGAAGGGTTAGAATGAGTTAGATGAAGATAGAATCTAAAATATCATTGATTGACAGCACCAAGATGGAAATAATAAAACATGTAGGTTGAGTAAGGTTAACCAGTTACCTGTGAAAGATAGAACATTAATTGAAGTGATAAAACACTAGAAGTGAAATAGTCATAATATAAAAATGTGAAGAGACCTCAAAGAAACAATTAACAATCCCTTGAATATAATTTTGTAGCGAAGGAGCTACCTTATAGGTAATTATTATATGTATTGTGTTGTGATAGTGCAACTTTTATTTTTTCCTGGACAGAGATGAAGTTCCTCTGATCTCCGATGATATATTTAGGGAAAACGGCGGAGTAATGGAAGCCAAGAGTGCCCCTCTGAATCCAAACCCATGTTAATGGGAATTCCTACTTAATGTTAGGGAATTATGGTATTTTAGGGATGATACAAACAACAAGGTAAATAAATAAAAAATAAATATGACAATATGACTCGAGGTGTGAAAAGTAAGAAGAAATTAAGTGTTCCAAAATGAAAACAGGAATATAATTAAAAGTAACCAAATAAATGATAGAATAACCCAAAGTGTATGAAGAATCGACATAAAGTTTTAGGTGCTAAGTTAATATATGATATTTGTAAAAAAGTCAAGTTAGCCAATGTCAGATATGAGGAAAGGTGGATAAATCATCAAGCATTGAGAGCGTTAGAGCAAGTTTTGTTGATATTTGTGGACCATTATCAACTAGTGGTAGGAGATGTATGAAATATATACTGATTATCACGGACTGCTATTAGGTTTACAAAGCATATCACATCATTAAAGCTGATACCCATATTATAATAAAAATAATTAAAAAAAAAAGATAATTCTGAAATGAAGAACAAAAGAAATTTATGACCAGGATCGGGAAGGTGAGTTTTTAGTCATCAAATTAGTCACAATTGTTATTTGTTATTTATTATTTTGATGTAAAACCAGTTGGTTCGAATAATGATATTTTAAACCATAAATGAATGTATAAGATATGGTGATTCGTGATAGTGATGAACCATGTTTGTTATGTTAATAAAAGAAAAAACAATTTGTTAAAAGAACTTTGTGAGATACAATTAACTAATTAATCAGATGTTTTAAATATTAAGGTTAGACTATGTTTGTGATAATAAATTAATTATTTCAAAATCTCATCTCAAGTTGTATCTGAGATTATGAAATAAGTAAGGTATTATGTACAGCTGTTAAAATGCAACACAGTACATAAGAGGAAAATAATAAATTTTAAAAGAAAAAAGATATAAATTTAATAGAATGGGAACATATGTTTTAAAATGTAAACAAAAACATTGTATCGACTCACCCATCAACATAGAGGTAGATTCCTATATGAGATAAAACAGTATAAAGATATATGTTATGAAAAGAATATATGAAATTTGAAATGAATATTATAATAAGAGGAAATAATAAGAAAATTATAATATAATAAATACAAACAAGAATTAAGAATATTGGAAATAAAATAAATATATGTAATAAGAAGTAGAAAAGTTATATATGTTTTTAAGAGGTATATGATAAAAAGATGAAACGAAGGTAGGGAATTATCAATGTGGCAAATTTGTAAATTGTTAGAGATTGTCTTGTATAGAAATGAAAGAAAATGTATTAGTCTAAAATTACATCTAATAAGAGTAACATGAGGAGTCTAAAATTATATTTAATAAGAGTAACATCAGGAGTCCAAATTTATATCTAAGAAAAGTAACATGAGTATTCTAATTTTATCTTCAATCCTGTAAAGATCATAGAGAGTGATATGTAATTTAATATTTGGAATCATTTAAATAAGTCAGATTTTATACATCACAAAGTGTAATGTTATATGTAAACGAAGAAACAGTAAAAGAATTTAATTTGTTATACCAGAGTTTTTGATTATCAATTTAATAAAATAAACAATCAGGAGAAGAGATTTAACATTAATATTGGATTTAATAAAATAAAATACAAATCAATAAATAAATAATATTTCGAGAAGTCCAAACATACCGTATCTTTAAAAGAACGCCGACCTAAAAGAGAAATCCTGTACTGAAGAATAGTTTGAGTGGCCATAAAATATAATCCAATATTCCGAAGAAATATCTGTTTTGCAGTCGTCGAAGAAAACAACATTCAGCAGTAAAACCAACAAGAAATTCGCGTGGAGGAACGGATCGCTAAGCCTGATATTGTTTTGAAAATAATAAACATCAACCAGAAGTGAACCCGTGGCAGCTGGAAGAATTCAGAATCAGTCTAGTTACACTTGTATGGTAGCTATTTGTTACATTGTTATTTATCAAAATATTATCTAATAACTTTATTTGGTTCGGTTTAAAGAAAATAAGATATAATATACAATCGTAAATAAGATCAAACAGCTTAATAATCATTAACCCTGAGGTAGTTTCTTTTCAAGTGCTGATAAACAAAAAACATAATAACGGTAATTACATATCATAATTACATAATTAATTACAGTAGGCTACTAAGGGAAAACAACAGCACAATATAGACAAACCACTTACCGGTAGGTCTAAAGGCTGTTATTTAGCCATAAATATGAAAAAGAAACCACAATGAAAACTCTGCAGAACCGAAGGGAAGATAGGCTGCCTAAGTCACGTTACGTTGCAATGCAGGCTGTCGACTAATCACCGCATGCCGGACGCGTATCTCGCCGGCCCGGCTAATTACAAGTCCCCACAACAGGCTGCGCCACCAATCGGAAGGTACCCGATAATACGAGACAGCTCCGAGCAACATATCTAAAATGTTATCGAATTTATAATAATCACGTATTTTCTTTTATTTTATTTTATACGAACGCCGGGTCATCAAAACCCCGGCACACAGTTAATGTTGTTACGTAATACGGAACGTTCTACAAGTGTCTCGGCTAACTCAACAGTGCCCAGCTGTAATGTTTGTGCGTACATATTGCTGCTACGTTAAGATGAAAGACAATTACGTGACACTTATGCGTCAACAATCGAGACTATTCCAGACTGTACCGAAAGGCGCACTGTGTTCAAGGACACTCTTTCTAGTGGATTCGAGAGCGCCTGTAATAGGCGCCTGTTTAATACGTCATCCAAAGTGACAGATTATTATGGCATCTCAGCGTGGAATAAATATACCCCGCATTCAACAACGCCCAGTTCAGTTTGCGTCGGGGATCACACAGTGCGTTCAAGTGGTTATTAGTGAAAAGTTAATATTGTGCGGGACTCTATTACTTGACATTATTATTGCGTGTGTTCAAATTTAACTTGAATTATTCTAGTTATTCGAGTATAATCTTGTTGATTTCAAACTATTGATTGTAGTTAATTAGAACTGGTGATTAGTGACTTATTTGGTGTCTTTATATTGTTTTTACACTGTACCATACGACGATTGAGACCGTCATAACAGTATGAAATTTGTTTACCAGAAACCAGAAAATTAGAGAAAAGATAAACATATGTTAATACGTGGGGTCGAGAGATCTTGGATATGTAGCGCCTTTGCTTCGGATAGACTGGGTAAAGGTCCTCACAAGTCTCAGGGTTAGGGGAAGTGATGGCGCTCCAATGGAGCCCCTAGATTATACCCAACCAAGACCGTACTGCGTGGTGAAGAGCCACATCCTACTTGAGGTGACCCTGTTTTCGCAGAACAGTACGGATCTAGACTAAAAATTCGAGAAACATTCCTGGTGGAGGGCAGTTGCACACACCAGTATTGCCATGGCGCTGAAGACGGTAGTAGTCAGCTGGGCCCATATCTGAACATCACCTGGCGGAACTGAATGGCAGTGGTACGGCAGGTGAACTGCGAGGGTGGACAGGGCTCTATAGCCGACGTGAAGGCAGCCTGTCTAGAGGGAAGAACACCATAAAATCAAAATACTTGATCCTCAAGTTTGGGGGTTGGGCATGAGGCTGACGACCTCACCCTGTGAAAAAGTCATTGTTGTGAATGATGAAGAGAACGATTCTTGGCGCAGACCAAGACCCACCAAGGGTTGTAGAGCCACGGCTGATGATGATATTGTTACGACTGTCTACTGATCGCCGTACGGTACATTAGAAAACAAAATACAAGACACCAATGAAGTCACTAAAAAACCAGCTTTAATTATCACAAATAACAATTTATAATCAACTCTTACAATAATTCCAGTTAGATTTGTCCACACGCAATAATAATGTCAAATATAAAGAATTCCGCGCTATAATCACTTTTCAATAATACACCATTTGCGACGCACTGTGTAAATCGCCCGACATAACACTGAACTCTAAGCGGTAGGTTGGCGTATTTATACTCTCCAGGGTTCCATAATATGCGTCTTTAACAAACACGTGAAAATTCTAGAGATACTTCATGGTGGCCTTGGCAGAAACATATACCGTTGGACTAGTCAAGAAGATTCTGACACCATCGAACGCACGAGAATATTTCGCATTTATAATACTCCCTCGCATGTCAAGCGTCACGTACGCATTACTGCTGCGGGAATAGCCGAGAAAAGAGTAGAACAACGTTCTCCAATCTACCAGTATCTATAATTGCGTAACATTTTCCGCATTACGTAACAATATGTAAAACGTAAAATGTTAATTGTAAAACGAGTTGTCTCTTTTATAACAGAACGCCTAGCCTAGCAACCTCAAGTTCACCTAATGTTTACACTGACTGCGCTTGAAACAACAGAGTCTCTTAATTCAGAAACTTAATTTTCAATTTACTTTCTCGTCTGTATTTTTCCTGCCTTTTAATATTATTTAATTTATTCAAAGCTTAGTCGGACGTTTGTTTCCTCCCGACATTAACATTATTTCACTCAGTATTTTCTTTCTCTTTAACTCAATACTGAATGTACAGTTTTTTTTTTCAATTTCACTGTTTCAATTTCCTTCTGTTTTACTCTAGTAAAAATCTTTCTAATTTAATCTTGCTTCATTTTAAAACAGCACAAAATTGAAGGAGTTTCAATATCTTTCTTGCCGAGTAAGGAAATAGATTTACACAGAGCCGTACGATCTTGTCTGTATTAAGTTTTTATGAATTTTTTTTCATTCGTTTGTATGTGTATAGACTATAAATTAATTTAAGAAACAGCTTAAATTTTATGTTTTGTAATATGTCGCTTTATTTTTTTGTAATAGGTAACATAATCTCAAAGTCATAAAATCACATACTCGCTCGCTATACATTAAGTATTATTTTATCGACCCACGTAGTACATCAGCAACAGTAGCACTATCACCAAGATCGTTACCATCATCATCATCATCATACGCGAAATGGCATTTTTCTGCCCACTACTGAGTAAGTGCGGTAAACCAATATTGATTCGCCTTTTAACAGAAAAAATCATATTTCATATACAGTAACTGCTACGCAATGAAAGTTGTGGGAAAAAAATTAAATCTTAAAAAAAGATCTCTCCATTATACGATCACGTATAAAGGAGATTTAAGGATATAAGGATATTACAAGGAAATAGCACTATGTTGCTCAGAGTATTAATAATAATAACAGTAATAATTCCCATAATAATGTGAAACTCACGCAAGGACCTGGACAACACGCGCGAGCCCACGCGGATTCCCAGAATGTGTGGCACGTATCTCATTTGATTGTAAAATCAAATGAAATAACAAGTTGTAACAAAGAGAAATAACACTGTTGCACACCACTATAGAATAACATTTTTCTATTGTGCTTTCAAGCTTTTCAACTCATCATCAGACGAGAAAATGATCCGATATGACGACGAGCTGTTAAGCTTCGAAACACTAATCGGGAAAGTTTTCCTATAGTAGTGTGCAATAGTGTTATTTCTGTTTGATAATTATAACCACTAACACAACTTTATTAATTAACTATAAAATAATTTTATCATTTAGCTGTGTGACATTTTGGTTTAACTCACTGTATATGCTTGCTTTTAAACATAATATATTTTGGCCTAGAAAGTGGGGAATAGTGAAATATAATTCATTAATTACTTAATAGCGTACTATATTCATTGGTAAAAAATTTTGCAAATTGTGAATATAGTAATGCATTCTGTCTGTCTGTCTGTCTGTCTGTCTGTCTGTCTGTGTCTCTCTCACACATACACACACACACACACGCACACACAAACACAGGTGTACAACAAAATTGTTCTTACCTTTACTGCTATGGGCACTATAACCAGTGTTGTGTATACAGTTGTACACATTACTGAGCAATAAAACTTTATGTTTAGCGTCTGAAAAACCGTAGAACACTCACAGAAGTAATAATAGTTTCGGTCTTCCATTATCGTTCACCACACTCTTGCTGTCCCTGTCAATAGTAGTATTGTAATTTCTTGCTTATTTTACAATAATCCGTATTTCTCTATGAGTTTTCTAAAAAAAAACTCGGTTAAAAGATTTTTCATAGATACTTTTTGACTTTTGTAATTTTTAACACTTCTTGTGCTGTGCCGATGTAATTTAAGCATTAAATTATTCGGCGTGCGTCGCGGCCACAGTGCCGTCTGTATAGCGGGTTCAAGGGTTGCCAGCGCCACTGCTTGACTATATCGCTTAACCTTGACTGTGACGTGGCGATAATTGTGTGTGTGTGTGTGTGCGTAATCAAGTCTGTCGTTCCGATCAGCTGATTTGTTCAATTCTCTGTTCGCGTGGGTCGGCAGGCATCGACATTCGGTCTCATTTCTGGTTCTGCACTCGAGGGAAACACTGGTCTGGCGGCGTCACCTATTGTTTTATCATCTTTGAAATGAGTGGCTGAGTTGCTAGAGAGCTTCAGGTGAGGAAAGGCGTGGTATTAATTTTGACTAATACAGGGACTATGCGGGTTTTATATTATATGTATGTATTTTTGTGGGTGTGATCTTTTTGTGTGTTGCGTCTTGGATAGTTGAGAGCATGTTGCCGACTGGCCTTTTCCTGTAAAAAAATTAATCGAAGAGGTTGTTGCAATCAAATTCAAATGTAGAAATAATAATTAACTAAGAAAGAAAGTTAAAAGTAAACGTAAATTGAATTGTAGAAAAGATTATTTTGAGAATTGTGAGGAGTAATATTTCTATTCACATTTAGTTCACGGAATAGAATGTGACAGTGTGTCTGTGATCGGTGTTACTGGGGGCGAGAAAGATTTGTGTGAGGGTATTTTCCTGACGGCAGTCTACAGATGAAAATTTTTCCAGGGTTCCCGGATAGCCGGGAGGTGAAAGGAGAGACGAGGATGGAGACAGACCATAAGTCTTCATCGTCCGAAGATCTAAGGAACACCCCAACCCCGTCAGACCTCTAGAGATCTCCATACTGCCAGCCTGAACCACTGCCCGGAGAAGGAAATGAACTCCTGGAATTTCGGACTCACCAGTTGCGTCACCATGTTCTATATCATCTTGCATCCTGAGTAAAGTAATCTTCTGTACACAGGTGGGACTATTCCTTATATTTTAATACACTAACACAGCAAATGACGGGATTTAAAGCATGAACTTAAAGACATTTTCAGAAACAGTAACTTCACATATTCTATGACCAACGGTCTATTGTAACATGTCCTGTGGACATATAGTGAATTGTGTAATTAACTGAGTTAAAGAATCTCACTGTTTAAATGTGTCCATTACTGTGCTGTATTTTATAGGACCCCACTTGCCTTCTAGCTGTGAGTAATTAGCAATGACAATTTTAAATCTGCTACTTGGTCAGTTTTATTAACTTTCTTATGAAGATCAAATCTCATGAACAAGCTTATACTGAATGCATTGACAAATAACTATGGGGGTAGTTCTTTCTGAACGTTCTCGTGTGAACAGGTTCTTTATCATGGGCTGTTACAGCATTGTGCCAGAATAAGTATCAAGTATTAGTACTCAATTTTTATGGGCAACTGGTGTTTATAAAAATATGGCAATAGTGTTAAGATGTATCTATATGTATTTATATTACTCCTGTAATGCACAATTTCAAAAAAAAATTTTTTATTAGTTGGCAAATATTAAACATTACCTGTCTCTTGGCAGTGATCATTATTCGCGTGTAAATTTAATTCGTAATGTATCTAAATTCTAATGTAATAATTGTTATTGAGACTGTGATCTATAAATGTTATTTGAGTAAACGTCAATGCATAGTAAGGTTGATTTATATCGAAGCAATCCACGAAAAGGTGTTTGAAAAATTTTTTGTTGTTAATTATGTAATGGTTCAAAATTAATTCTTGTTACTAATGCCAATGGTCATTATTATGAATATTGAGAATTTAAACGTGCATATTGTATTAAAATGTTATCATCATAAAAGGAAAGAACACTAATAAAAGCTGTTTTCGTTATGCAAGTGTTTTATTGCAAGTCCTGTCACGGTGGGATCAGCGCATCTTTTCGATCTAGACCACGAGTCTAGTTTTAAAAATTAAGTAACGACCCCATAAAAAAAAAAAAAATTAACAAACAATTTTATAAAAAAAGGGGGACGTTTCAGTCCATACAGCAGACGTACACTGTTACTGAGGCTCATAATATATTTATAGGCACAATTAATGAGGCACATTAGTTCAACGCTCGCGTTTGTGTGTCTGCCTAGTTTTCACAATACGCCTGTAAGGACAGCACACCGGTTATAGTGTTGTTCCTCGCTTACGTGCTCTATGCACATTCACAAAACATCCAACCGTTCAATTTTGCGTACGAAGTTACAGTTAGACGCCCACAGGGTGCAAACGTAGCAGCTGACAAATCGTTATATGAATTCGTTGTAACCATATGATTCGTTCTCCAGCCTTAATGAAATTGCTGAAGGTTTTATAGGTTTTACTATTCTCAGTCAATGAGTTAATATTATTTTATTCATGACGGCTTTATCCGCACTTTGCATTTACTGTTTTATGTTCTATCATGTGGGCTTCCTGTGCTTGAGTCAAAGAAGATCAAGAATACACTTTCTTTGAAATTTTAAAGAAGTCTTAAAAAAGAATAAAACAAGCAAAGGCTCAATACTACCGCACATAAAATAATATATCTATACATAGGAAGCGCATTACTTTAATCCTGGAAGAGTATCGTCGTAGTGTCGGTATGTAGCGTGCTTCTAATGAGCTTGAATTTCACTAACTTAAGAAACACGTAGCTCTTACCCTCCCACCCTTCAGCACCTGTGTGTGTGTATGGACTATGGTTTGTAGCACTTGTACCGTTCCTATCGATTGTTGAAAGTAGTAGGGATAAATAAATAAATATAAACAAAAGTATAAGTTATTAATTTATTATTAAAAGGACGATCTGAAAAAATATATTTATTATTCCTACTCATAAAATAAGCTTAAAATTTGTGAATTTGAAGAATGAACAACAGTAGGCTGACTTTGTTTGTGTGCATGAGCGCACGAGTGATGAATTTCCGGAAAGAATAAATAATATTCTCTCACTTAGATTCTCTCATGTCTTTCACACTGCTTACATACGCATGTCAGTTATTGTGCGTCCTCTCTCTCTCAGACATTCCTCTCTCTTTGTCTATCAGTCTGTCTATCTGTCTCTCTCCCTTCCTCAATCTCATTTCCCCGACGTGGTCTATCAGTCTGTTTGTATCTCTATATCTCACTCTCCTTCTCCCTCCCATTATGTATGTCAAACACAAAACAAACATCATTTGAACTCCTCTTCGCGAATGTTTTCTACGTCCACACACGCTTCTTTCCAGTAAGTTTTTGGTACGCATAATTGTGTTTCCAGGAATAAATTACTTCTGCACTGCGGTTCAACCCAGCATTAGAACACACATTTTCTAAGGGAATTTTTGTACGTACGATGTCATTAATTCTTTCCTTTTTGCTAGCAGCCGCATCTTCAACGATTGTACACGGGTTCTTCATTATATCTTTTTATTTCCATCACCTCACGCACCCCTCTTGCTGCTTTCTTTATCCATTTCTAGTGTATCTGCATTCATTCGTTTTTACTTTTACTTTTGTACCCATTGCATTTATTACAGTACCGTAACTGAAAAGAATTTTCAACTACCTACAAGCGGTGTACGTCACATGTACCACAAAATTAACATCACGATCAATAAATAATAAACACACTAGAGAAAAATGGAGTTTACAAAGTACACTGTGCAGAATGCGATGCTATTTATATCGGAAAATGTGACCGTGCTCTGAAACATCGCATTTCTGAACATAGGAAAGCAATTTTAACTAATACAGCCAATACAGGTTTTACAGATTATTGCTTACAACAGAAACACTTCATAGATACAAAAAACATAACACTACTGCACGACATACAAAAAGGTAAGAAAATGGATTTATTAGAAGTTCTAGAAATTAGAAAAGTAACAAAAATTTAACAAACAAACAAACTGAATTCTGTGTATCCCCTTTATTAAAAGTTATTTTGTTTAGTTAATTTTTATATTTTGCCTTCCGATTATACTTAGTTTTTACAGACACTTCACCTTTCCACTACTCCCCTCACTTTCATCCATCATACACACCATACACATCATACATGTCCGGATACACGCCCTAAACACATGTTCACCACGCTTACTTCTTTGTTTAGTTTAATTGTTCCCTGAACTCTTTGACAATAGCTTAAGAAACTAAAACAACTGTCAGAGTTAAATAAAAACTTTGAAACATACCAAGTTTTTATATATTTTAAAAACCTTTGTAAAGTGACAAATTCTGAATCTCAATATGAAGACATTTTAAAAAGGTTGGTTGTGTCTAAACGTAAGTCAAGGCAAGTTCATATAAGCCTACGTAGTTAGATGTAAGGACGCAGAATATTACATAAATTAAAGTTTAAAATCGTGGTGTATGCACTGAAATGTTACGTCAGTTTAATTTTGTGTGGATAGGTGTTGCTTTCTTTAAAAGTGACTAAAACAGAAAAGTATTGCTGTGTTGAAACGGAAGATAGCATGTATTGCTACGTAACATTTTGCACGCGTTGTGTGAGCGGTACTATAATGCAACGTCCTCGATCTTTACAGACAAACTTTTTAAAGTTTATCGATTGTTCTATCAGCATTCACAACAATTTTATAACGTATTGCACTACCGGCAAAGTTTAAAAGGGCCGATTCAAACAGAGGGTTAGTTTTACATACGACTATTCATTTTGCGTTTCGTAAAAGGTGGTTGTGAAATTATTGTGTGTGGCCATCTGTAATTGGTGACTTGTATTATGTAGTGTGACACTGTTATACAACTGACGCTTATTTAGTGTAACACTGGTGAGTACTGGATAATAGTAAGTCTGACGAGTTGTTGCACGTGAGTGTTTATTGTTGATTTTGTTTATTCGGATTGTAATGAGAGTTATAGGTGACGATTTTTCTTTGTTTAATCATTCTGTTCCTATTGTTTGAACTAGATTAGGCGATACCTGTGACCGTCATAACATTGGTTTCAGAAGTGCGACATGATCGTTAATAGAAGAGGACAGTGGCTAGGCGGTTAAAGCGTGCGTGATAATTGGTGTGTCTGAATAAATATGTAGGATGATAGAAGGTTGTCAAGTGTTATTACTATAAACAGAGGAACGAAAAAAGAAAACATTAAACGAGAAGTGGAAGAAGCAGAAAGTCGACAGGATTAGAAACAGATGAGTAAAAGAGTAGCACGTTTACTCGGATTAACCGAGGAATGTCAGAAAACGCTATTCCTCGAATCAGAGGAACTACAAGGCGCTTAACACACGCAGGGATCAAGAGACGTCATACAAGATAAAAGAGAAAAAGCAGATGGCAGAGGATACCTGTATACGTTGTGAGATCTAGTAGCGCTGGTAGGACAAATCTATTTATGCTGCTGGTAGGGAAAAAGGGGCGTTGACTACATTTCTGCGTAGATTGTCGGTAGCATAACGGTGTGACAAAGAAACATTGCAATGCACTACCTCGAGTTGACGATACGCTCGACAAATTATCTGGAGATAACTGGATTTATGTCATGCCAGTTTGACACAGCAATCCATTAACCTGTTTGAAAGACTGGCGGGTCTACTTTTTCGAGTTAAGATATGACTTTGTTAAGATTTTCCATCTTTATTGAGACATTGCTATTGGTAAGTGTATAATGATCACCCGAATAATTTTAACCACGTTTTAACCGGAATTCGTGATGATCAACTGAAGGTAAACCCAATTGTGCATCCTGTTTAAAAAGAAATTACAATATGTTATCGATTTGGTCTCAGCAGCTGGTGTTACTATCAACCTAAGTAACGTATACATCTTAAACACTTTCGTTACCTTTGTGAATTGTTGTGACAAGCGAATTTCTCTACAATACTAAATAATGTATATCTACAAAATTTCGCCTTTAGGGAACGAATATACACATCTTTAAGCAACGTAATAGAAAACACGTAACTGATAATTACTCAAAGTAAAGAACGTGTCAGAGACTCCGTGAAATCCTTTTTCTAAATTTACATTCCCACTACTTTAAAGACGCGTACACATAATATTTACTATTGCCCTTCTCTTGTTTCCGATTTCTCACCTTTCTCCAATTGTATACTTATTTTAGTCGTTGCTTTTATTAAATGAACATTACCCTTCGTTCAAAGATAATAAAACGAGGATGAAGATATTAAGCCTAAAATTAAGTTCTAAATAACATCATAGAATTGTGTAGAATAAGACTGCACGAAAATTGTATACCTTAATTAATTTATCAATTTTTATAAGGGGCTCTGTTGTATGACTTTTTGACTTTTTAAAATTATTTAAAGACTATTATGCGAAAGTGTAAACCAGTGATGTCTAACTTTTATAACGGGCTCTGTTGTATGACTTTTTGACTTTTTAAAATTATTTAAAGACTGTTATGCGAAAGTGTAAAGTGTATTATGCGAAGGTGTGTCTTTGAGTAACATGATGTCTCTCCGAATCAATGTAATTTTCAAAATATTATACCTGCCAGTATGCCGGAAGAGCGTAGCAGGAATGGGCGTAAACAAAATTCAAAAATAATTAAACTTGTAGGCTATAGTGCTTTTTATCAGTAACATTATACTATACATTGAAAGTTACGACAAAAAACCGGGCTGTTAGGCCCTGGTCGGTCGCTATTAAACGTCATCACGTCGGCAACGTTTCGATTCCCCGTCGGGAATCTTCTTGAGGCCGCTAAGAAGCGACAGAAGGTAAAAACACAATAACGGCAGATGTACGTCGATCACTACTCGATACCTGTAACAACCTGTATTCGTAATTTTGAATTTATTAACACCTGCTATGCGAGCTTCAGAAAAAGTCTGTATTATACAGTGCTAAAATTTGTAAAATGTTGTTTCATTGAATAAGGTTTACTTTTATTCTTTTACACTCGTATTTGATATGTGTTGTTCGTATGCATAAGTCTGTGTTTGTTTATTTTATTTTCCATTCTTGTAATTCTGACGAGTGAATAATAAGAGGTACGAGGGACCTTTCACGTCTCTACCACCATACAGTGTACAACCCGGTAACATATAACAATGGAAAGTATGAAGTAGAGTAGAAGACATATCAGTAGAGAAGTAATGAAAAAAGAAGAATTTCGACGAAACCGAAACATCGAAGCATGATAATGTTTTTAGGCTTTTGAAACGTATAATGTGCATAAACTGCAGACGCTCCTGTTCAGCGATGTTCGTACGGATTTCTGACCGATTCACGACTACAGACCGGACACGTTGTTGGAGATCCTGTGCTATATAACTATATATTATAATTTATTGTACTATATAACAAACATTATCATGTTAAAAACGACAGAGACCGAAGATTTCTAGACAGTGGGGAATCGAAAGTGTGGAAAAAATATAGTGTTAACATCACCCCTGGAGCGTTACATTTTTCGATGACGTTACACATTTTGTGGAATGACCTCCAGCCTAAAAACATTATCATGTTAAAAGCACATTAAGATAAAGGATAGTGTTATAAACAGCGTGTGTCTACTCGTCTTGTATACAACGGACATTAAAAAGCGCTGTGTTTAGTATCACGTGTGATTTACTACAGTCGTTACGACCAACACAGGGAAGTTGAAAGGGAAATATTTGTAAGTCTCTCTTTATACGGTATCTGACAATAAGTATCACTTGTTTGAGAATACGTGTCACGTGTTTGACAAGTGGTTTTTGTCAGGGTCATGTGTCAATCGTATGTTACTTGGCTGTAAGTATATCGTTACATTTTTTATGTCGAAAACGTATTACTTAAAGTATTGAATCGACTGCAATAATAAAATAAAATATGAAACGTTTATACACATTATGTGGTTACATTATTAACGTACAATAAATAAAGATGACTATTTGGTAGGTACTAGGAATATCACGGAGGGAACAGCTAAGAAATGATGATATAAGGAACATTCTTAGAATATACAACATAATCAAAAGGATAAAGCAATACAGAAAGGATTGGACAGTCCATGTTGAAAGATGCATAAGAACAGGATATGAAAGCAATTTTTGGTTTATAATCCGTAAGGACGGCTGAATATTGGAAGACCAAAGCAAAGATGGTAGGACCAAGGAGCACTCAACGGATCGTAAGGTCCACAGCCTGAAGAAGAAGAAGAAGAAGAAGAAGAAGAAGAAGAAGAAGAAGAAGAAGAAGAAGAAGAAGAAGAAGAAGAAGAAGAAGAAGAAGAAGAAGAAGAAGACTATTTGGTAGTACACATGAATCAGTAAAAATATTACAAGAATTGTGGATAGATGAAGCAGACAGACTACGATCTACATTCTCACAACACATTTTAATTGAAGAAAGGAAAAACACGTATAAACAGTAACACAAGAATAAAATATGTTAAGAACAGAACCTGAGTAGAAAAACTGTGTTCCAACAACATTCCCTTACGATAAGTGCCAATGTTTCCCAAGAAGAAGCAAATAATATATAGCCAGAGCTCTGCTGGGAATTTTCTTGTAGTATTGTGTCCCTGACTTTTACAGTTTACAATAAATCAGCGCGCGCACACACACACACACAGTTACACTTACACCATCCAGCTTTTGCATAACCCTTGCGCAGTATTTGTGTCAACGGCTGTGATTTATCGTAAACCAGTAAATTGCTTCTACACATTGCTTTGACTACAGCAATACAGTACTGCCTCACACTTATTCACAACACGAAGGCTGTATCATTGAAAAGAATGTTGGTCATTTTACGTCATGTAGGCCTATATTATATACCTATTTTATGTTACATTTTTTTTTCGCCATCTAAGGACCACATGTCAATTTCGATTCTTTATTCTTTTCTTTTTCTTCAACTTTTCACTGTGTCTTTTCTTGCTGTCTTCAGTCCACTTCTAACCTGCGTTTTTCTCTCTCCTATCCTGGACTCCTTCTTTGATACCCTGTACTTTGATATATTTCATCACGACTTCTTTACTTCCAACCTCTGAAGTTTTTGTAGGCCTAATATTTTTCTAATAATTCGTCTCTCCAATATTTCTAGTTTGTCTAAATTATAATTCAATGTGAGACATTCACTTACATATAGGCATTCCCGCTTCACTATTGTACTGTAATGCCTTATTTTCTCATTTTTAGATATGTACCAAACTTAAATAAAGTACTAAATTTTATTTATTAATCAGTTTTATAAATTTATTTGTCTTTTTTTTTACACATACACAAACACACGCACACTCGTGTTGACGAACCGTTGCTCTCACAAAACAAATATTATTCCTACATATTGGTAAAAAAAAAATTACTTTGACTTGTAGCACTGTGTTATAGAACCAGCAGCATTTCCTCCTATATCAACTTGTTTATTCTTTCCCACGTCAAGGTAAAGGCCTTGATCCGCCAGCTCTTCCTTGGTCTACCAACATCTCGTTTTCCTTGAGGTCTGTACCTTATTACTTGTTTAGGTAACCTCGGAGATGTTCCATTCTCTAGAACAGAACGATTCTCTAGCTGCCTCCATTTTATTTGTCCTTCCCTTAGTCTGCTGGCCACAGAATACATATTTTACTCGGTTCTTATATCTTAATTTCATATATTTGATCTATAAGGGTGCAACCTTTGGTTTTTCTCAAGAACTTTATTTAACTTGTTTGCAGTCTTCGCTCATCATTTTAAATTTTAAAAAGGCTAATTTCATTAGCTCTATTCCTTTCTCAGGAATTCATATTGGGACAAATAGTCTAGTTTTAATGGTGTTGTTGAATTACTATTATAGTTGAATAACTATTAAAATTTTTAATATTTTATTGAAATTTTCAAGTTTTCATTCGACTAAATTTATAACATCAATACAAATATTTACACCCTCCCCCTTCAACTAACCTTCATTTATAGATATTTCATCTTTCTACAGTGGATTATTATGACCTTCTTTTCAGGATACTTTATTTATCAAAATTAAATACTTTACTCTTGTTAAAACGTAAAACGTTGCAGGTACCCTTCCCCTAATCGATCGTCAACAAAAATCAATAGGCTTTGCGTCCTCTACAACTCGTGCACATATGCAAAAATATATTTGATTCTGTTTGAAATTGCGGCAGTTATTGTTCGCCATAGACAAAATTCTGCACACAGCCACACGCACACTGACACTTTTCGGAAAATGACTTTTGTTCATGTTTTGAGGGTAGTACAATCAGAATCTTCCCTTATCTCGAACTCGGTTTTTTCGCGATCACCATCCTTCCATTTCCTTACGGAACATCGAAGTAAAAGTTTTGGAGTTACTTGGAATTACATAAATAGTTGGAAACGTGCTACATCAGATTCTATGTATGTGGATATTATAGACAATAGGTTAATAATAACAAAGATTTATAATCGCGAATCACAAGAAGGAGAGAGAGAGTGTGTGTGTGTGTGTGTGTGTGGTTTCAGAACGTACATGATTGTGGTTTTGTATGGTACATTAGCGTCATGTTATAGATATTGTTACGACGGTCTTCTGATCGTCGTATGGTACAGTGGAAAACAAAATACAAGACACCAATTACGTTAGTAATCACCAGGTTTAATTTTCACAATTACACAGGTTGTAATTAACTCGTACAATATTTTCAGTTAGATTTGTCCACACGCAATAACAATATCTACTAATAGATATTCACACAATTATGAACACAATACTATTTCACTTCGACAACACTCAATCCGCACTAGCGAAAATCGTTCATGTAGGCTAACTGAACTGACAACCAGGCTGCTATGGCTTTATATACGCCGCACTGAGGTCCAGTACAACTTTCCCTCCTTAACTGCACGCCGGCGGCTTAATGCTTATCCAAAGTATACCTGGAACTCACTAGAATTCCCTACTTTCCTGAATGACGCAACAGCTGCCACACTTGACGGGGGGAGTGTAGAATGTTCTGGGTTGTTCGGCGGGCTTCTCGTAACACCTCCCCCTCCTTAAGCCTGTTCGTCCCGAACTGGTAAACCGTTTCTGAAGTAATACTTGGCCAGGCGATCTAGGTGGACGTCCTTGCGAAAGATAATTCTCCGGTTCTTAGAATTCAGTCTCGTGTGATCCGAACATCAAGTTCCCAGGAATGCGAGTCTTCCGCTCAACCACTAGTTTTGCTGGAATCACTCCCGTTGCGTAATGTACTGATTACCTAAACACCACTGACTGATCCAAGTATGTTTGGTTCTCGTCAAAAACCTCTTGCGTAACTTCAACTTCAGCAACTTTTCCCCGGGCGCTTCTAACAGCTCAGGAACAAGCAAGGGTCTTGTCTCGACACCTATACTTGGCTTTCCAATCACTTCTTTTGTCGTTTCAGTTATTTGTACTTCCTCTGCTAGTTCTTCCTTCATTTCCGCTTGAAATAGGGAGGGTTCCTCTTGACCAGACCTGTTGACTCTTTCTCCGACTAATGCCATTTGCTTAATCGAATGGTTGGCAGACCCTGTCAGTTTAGCTATGCAAAAGCTTTATCTTCTGTTGCCCAATCTTCAGGACATTCTCTTTTAAGTCCACAACGAATCCGTAGGCATTAATAAAGTCCGTGCCATGAATCACTTCATCGACAATGTCTGCAACGAGCATTTGGTGGCTAAACTCAAGAAGACCCAGGCGTACACGTACGTCTACCTTTCCTAGCACCTTGACGGAGCTTCCAGTCACAGTCTGTATTGTACAAGAGCTAATTAGAGTCTGGCGGTTGCTGGCTAAGTGAAGGCGCACAATGGACACTGTTTCGCCCGTGTCAACTGTAAATGATGTTGGTTTACCTTTCGCAAATCCATTAACAATATAGTTTCCATTGGTCTTATGTAGCGTGGAAACTGTGTGCTGTTCTGGGGCTTCACTTCTCCAATTGCTGCGATCACTCTCTTCTCTCGGCATTTTCTTCTCCCAACAGTCTATCTGTAGATGGCCACGTTTTCCACAGTTGTAACATTTCGGTCTTCTGTCTTTTTCAAATCGTTGCGACTCTCTTGAACTTTTGAATTGTTTGTCCGACAACATTGTTTTTCTGCACCCATCGTAACGGCAATGTGATACAGGAATCTTTTGACTCCATTGTGATGGCAGAAACCCATTAATGTAGTGCGACGCTGACTTGGCAGCTTCAAAGTCTATTGCGTGAAAAAGATCTTCTGGGCTCTATCGGTGTCTTGCCATTCGTAACACTTGCTGAAGTTCACAATCTCCGATGCCATCAATAAATGTCTCCACCGCAAACATTATTCGAAAATCTTCTGATGCTTCAGGATAGGCCAATCTAATCAGTCTGTCGATACTTGCTTGAAACTCTTGAAGACTCTCGCTGGAACGTTGTTGTCTTGTTCTCAACTGAGCGTAGTACACATCTCGCAAATGTTTATCACCATACCGTAATGCCAGAGCTTTTATCAATTCGGCATAGGTATTTTGGCTGTCAGGTGGTACTTTCTGTAATAATTATGCCGCGGGTCCTTTTAATAAGACAACGAGTGAGACTGCCTTGTCTTTCTCCTTCCAATTATACTATTGGCGCATGCAGCAGCTTCAAATTGACGGAGGTAAGTTGCCCAGTGACTGCTGCCGTCAAAGGTTGGAGCTTTGACATGAACTGTCCCTACTGCAGGCAAAGTGACTTTCTCTATTAACTTATTTTCTGCGTCTTTTTCTGTCTTTATCATTGGTACAGTCTCTTCAAAAGTTTGTTTTGGTTGTATCTTCAGGAATTGCTGTCTTATGTTTGCCATTGAATTTTCTACTGCAGATATTTTATTTGACATGGTTTCTTCTATGACAGATATTTTTGTAGACACCGATTCTTCAACACTCGAAACAGATCTTTCTACTTCAGCTATTTTTAATGTCATTGATTCTTGTACCTCCGATATTTTAGTAACTTTTTTATTAAGCTCACCTCGTAGGAGTATCAACTCTGCAGCAGTTTGTTCTTGTGTTTGCTTTTGCTCCTGTATTAAGTTCTTGGTGTCTTCTGTTTCACGCTTCCGTTCCTCTGCCTCCTGCTTACTTTCTTCTTTTTGTATTTCTTCTGCTTTTAGCATTAGTGCTTTCTGACGTTCCTCAGCCTCTTCTATTTCCTGCCTGCGTTTGTCATCCTGTCGTGTTTCTGCTTCTTCCGCCTCCTGCTTCCTTTCTCATCCTGTCGTCTTTCTGCTTCTTCCGCCTCCTGTCGGCGTCGTTCCTCTGTCTGCAAAAGCAGCGCCTGGAAATTTTCCATCATCTGACTGGCATCCATTGTTTAACGATTAATTACGAATTACACTCGTCTTGTACAAAGTGTCCACTGTTTCCACTGCTAACGGTTCTATCCCACTTCTGACACTTTTGTTACGACGGTCTAGTTCATCGTCGTATGGTGCAGTGGAAATCAAAACGCAAGACACCAATTTCGTCACTAATCACGAGCTTTAATTTTCATAATTACACAGGTTGTAATTAACTCGTAAAATATTTCCAGTTAGATTTGTCCACACGCAATAAAAATGTCTAACAATAGAGTTTCACAGAATTATTAACACAATACCACTTCACTTCGACAACACTCAATCCGCACTAGCGAAAATCGCTCACGTAACTGAACTGACAACCCGGCTGCTATGGCTTTATATACGCCGCGCTGAGTCCAGTACAGCTTTCCCTCCTTAACTGCACGCCGGCGGCTTAATGCTTATCTCAAGTATTCCTGGAACTCACTAGAATCGCCTACTTGAATGACGCAACAGCTGCCACACAAGGCGGGGGGAGTGGAGAATGTTCTGGGTTGTTCGGTGAGCTTCTCGTAACAATATCTATAAATTTTTAATAAATATTATACTGTATTGATTAAATTGTTTGCTTAATAACAAAACGTAGTCTCGTATATATCTTTATTTGTTTAACGGTAATACAAAATGTATAGTTTAAAACGTTTTCCATAAACGTGATGACGATAGAAAGTATTTTTATAATGCTAAGCGCCAGTAGTATTTTGCATAATATAAATACTTTTATTAATCACAAAAGTTTATTACAAGATTTGTTTAGCTGATTCACTGGCTACGAATTTACAGTGATAATTTAAACACAGTTACAGACCAAATAGTTTGTAGTCTTAAGCTAATCTACTACTAACCTTAGTACATGACGCTTTAATTTATTGTAGTTTTAAAAAAAAACAATGTTTTTGGTTTCTTATTTTCCTTCTTATTCTTCTTCTTCTTCACGCTGTGGACCTTACAATCCGTTGCGCACTCCTTGGTCCGCTTTCTTTTGTTTTCCAATATTCCGCCGTCCTTTCGGATTATAAACCAAAATTTGTTTTAGTATCCTTGTCTTATTGATTCTTTCAACATGGTGTGTCCAATCATGCGTGTATTGGATTATCCTTTCATTAGGTTGTATATGTTCCTTATATCGTCATTTCTTAATCGGTCCCTCCGTGATACTTTTGGTACTGATCGTAAAAGTCTCATTTCACTATTCTGCATCCGGCTTTGGGTCTTTGCATTCAGTGTCCAAGTCTCACTGCCGTAAAGGCCGAACGGTACTGCCATCACTTTCTTAAATTTCAAAAGAGTATTTCATCCGACCTTACCATTCAGTGTTCGGGGTTCTATATTATCTACGATTATGTCTGAGAATGTACAATATTTGTGTGTATCATATGCTTGTATGCTTTGCGGCTTCTACACCTACAAAAACATGACCAATCAGATGCTCTACTGGTAACTACAAATTTTCCGTGGTTGCCCGTATATTTGAGTGCTACTGTTACTCGACAACAAACACCAAGTTAAAAGAACATAGGTTTGGTTTAAGTGACATAAAGTTTATAGTAAGAATTCGTCGAGATTAGATGCTCGGTTACGTCAAATTCTGAAGTACCGGTTACGAGATTTAGATGTCCGGTTTCGTCCAATTTTGATGTAGCGGCTACTTGATACAGACGTCCGGTTTCATTCAAACTGTTTAATTTTGCTTATTTTTTCAATGTCACAAACCACATATATTTCAGAATCTTTCATTTTTATTTTTCGAATAATGTGTAAATTACATTATGCTATAAAGTTAAATAATATAAATCGAATTTAAATACATTTACAATAAAATATTTTCCACAATTTATAGCTGAAAAATCGGTATGGAGAGCCATACATGACTTCCATGTTTTAAGACTTATATTTAAAATAATTACTTGAATTTGGTTCCATAATTTATAAAAAATATCCCCCACCCACTATTTCCAAACTATTTCCACTATTTATAGATATTTTTGTTATTATGGGGTAGTAGTTTAATATAATATTATTTTTGAGTTAATTTATCTATAAAAATTAGGTACTTTATTCTCATAAAGAAACCAAATTACGCAGATAATCATTCCTTCTCCTCAACCGATTCCCACCATTAATGACTTTTACACTTTCATAGAGTAACAGTTTTTTCAAAAAATTACCCCCCTTCCCCTTCAACTACCATTTATAGATATTTCATTTACCTTTCTGCAGTGGAAGACCCTCTCTTCAGTATACTTCATTTATCAAAATTAAATAATTTATTCTTGTTTAAACGTAAAACGTTGAAGGTAAACTATCCCTTCTCCTTAACCGATCTTTACTAAAATCAATAGGTTTGAGTCCACTACAATTCGGGAACATATGCAAAACATTATTCGATTCTGTTTGAATTTTTGTCAGTTATCGTTCGCCATAGAAAAATTCTACACACAGACGCTTTTCGGAAAATGATTTTTCTTCATGTTTTGAGGGTAGTACAATCAGAATCAGCCCTTTTTCTCATACACGATTTCTTCCGCGATCACCATACTTCTGTTTTCTTACGCAACATGGAAGTAATAAGTAATCCAAGACATTTTTCCCTTCTGTAGTTATATGATTAACATATAGCTAAACGTTTGAATAAACATGTTTCCGGCTCTGTATTTAATAGCAATAGGATTTAGTTTAGTTTCAGAAACGGATTAATTAATAGATTTTCTTTTATACGTTTCCTTTTACAAAACTAAGACAGTAGTTATTTGTCACGTGTGGTTTGCAGAAAACACCGCCTATAAAAGTACAACTTACAGACTTACAACACAGACTTTTAAATGTTAAAATTTTTATAAGATTAAAGTTACGCAACTAGAATAGAAAAGAACAAAAAATTAAAAAAAAAACATACTTGGTAAGTTTCGCAGTCTATTATTTACCTCTGACAGCTCTTTAGCTTATTAAGCTATTCTCAAAGTGATCATAGAAACAACTAAACTAAGAAAGTGATGGTGGGCGTGTTTTTAGGGTGTGTATCCGGACATGTGTGTGGGGTGTGTATTTTGGAGGGAGTGGAGCGCTAGTATAGGGAAGGTCACGTGTCTATGAAAAGTAAGTATAGTCGGAAGGCAAATTACAAAAATTAACTCAATTAATTTTAAAATTTAATTAAAAAACAAAAATTATTTCAAAAAAATTGTATTCAGTAGAGCTAGGTCAGGGTAACAGAAACCGTATTTAACAAATTACATTCCGTTTATAACAGATAGGATTAATAACAGCTTTAAAATGCAGGTTTTTAACATTGTATCAGTAAATAAACGTAATCTTTTTCATTAATAGTAAACAGTACAGAAAAATTAAGCATACTAGAGAAAAATGGAGTTCATACAATACACTGTGCAGAATGCGATGCTATTTATATCAGACAATGTGGCCGTGCTCTGAAACATCGCATTTCTAAACATAAAAAAGCGATTTTAACTAATACAGCCAATACAGGTTTTATAGATCATAGCTTAGAACACAGTCACTTCATAGATACAAAAAACATACTGCACAACGTACAAAAAATTAGAAGTTCTAGAAATTAGGAAAGCAATCAAAACTAACAAAAATTTAACAAACGAACAAATAGAATTCTGTGTACCCTTTTTATTAGAAGTTGTGTTATATGGTGTAGTTAATTTTTAAAATTTGCCTTCCGATTATACTTAGTTTTTACAGACACTTGACCCTCCCTATATTAGCTTCTCCACCCCCTCCAAAATACACACCCCACATACATGTCCGGTTACACACCCTAAACTCATGTTCATCACCCTCACTAATTTTGTTTAGTTGTTTCTATGATCTCTTTGAGAATAGCTTAATAAGCTGAAACGACTGTCAGAGGTAAATAGTAAACTTTGAAACGTAACAAGTGTTTGTATGTTTTTAAAACATTTGTATTAATATATTTCACCAAGTGCCCAACGAGTCAAAAATCAATAGGATAAAAAACGTTAGACTATAGAATATAACTGTCGTTAAGAGATTACACATTTACTTTAAGGGTCTAGCTTAAAGATATTTCCAATTAAATGTCACTAAGGTATACATACGAATCAGTTTTACATTCTTGGAAAAAACATAAATACATCATATTCAGAACATTTTTGAAAAATATTTCATATTTAGAAAATGTTTACCAAATAATAAAGAAAATAATATAGAGAAATAGATAATATAAAAAATGTGAAGAATATATGTGAAATTTTATTCCCATTTCTATGTGAATCCATTAGTTGAACATTATGTAATCACGTACAGTGAGTAGAGGCTGTTTCAGTGATCTATGGTCCAGTAACTGCCCGGCGAATTCCTTAAGATAAATTTTGTGGAAAATGATCTCAAAATATACGAGGAGCAATAAAAAGAAGCCGTTAAAGTGTGGCAAGCACGTTTTTCATTTTCTTGCAAGGCGAACATTACCGCTGTACTTTGTGCATGTTAATATTCCAGGCTTCAGTGATGCTGGAAAAATAAATTGACGGGTAAACACATAAAAATTTTAATCATCTTCATCTGCTATGTTCTATACCAAGACAGACACTTTCGTTGCTTTAGTTTTTGCATGGTTTTGCATGATCTCAGAGTAACACAAGAAACGTAAACGAATGGCTTCAAATAGGCACTTTGAAAGTGCGCGCGCGCAAGTATGTCTGTAACTTTTCACTTTTACGTTGGCTCCAAAGACAATCCTAGCTTTCAACGGCAAAGTCGGAATATGATACTAGTTGGTGTTACAGTTTGTATTTTTCCAGTAACTTTACAAAGGAATATTACTGTTTTACGTCCATGTTCCATAAGGAAATGGAAGTATGGTGATGGGGGGAAAATCGTGTTCGAGACAAGGGCTGATTCTGATTGTAGGCCTACTACCCTCAAAACATGAAGAAAAGTGTCTATGTCTATGCGTAGAATTGTTTCTATGGCAAACAACGATAACAGCCGCAAATTCAAACAGAATCAAATAAATTGTTTCATACATTCCTGAATTGTAGAGGACTCAAGGCCTGTTGATTTTGGTTAAGATCGGTTAAGAGAAAGGGGTAGTTTACCTCCAACGTGTTATGTTTTAACAAGCGGAATTTTTTATTTGACGAAGTATAAATCTTAGAACACGGAAGTCATGTATGGTTCTCCATACCGATATTTATTAACCAAAACAATAAAACCAGATATTATTTTCTGGGACAGATTTGAAATTAAACTATACAGTATTGTAGTGAAGCCTGGAAACGGTTACATAAAATTGGCATTTAATAGCAGTAGAGTTCAAATCTTTTTAAAGACTGTCAATCTTTTCCAAGCATTTATTAACATAAATTATATATAGTACTAGTGTAATGTCAACAGTATATAAACAATAGTAAAATAAGAATATTTGTAAAAGTATAAACGTTAATTTTTAATAAAAAAAAAAAACAATGAAAAATCTCAACCATAATTAGATTTTGACAGATGTCAAACTGGAATGTAGTCAGACATATAGTAAAATCGTTTGATATAATAGTGCTGATAATGTTTAAAAGTAACAAATGTATTTAAAAACTATGGATTTAATAGTTTTACGCTATATGTGCAAATCTGTAAACACCAAATTTTTTAAATTATAATTTATTAAGTGTTGAAGCACCTGGTAAATCATAGAAATTAAAACAACGTAGGCCTAATCAAGTTATCACAAGTTATTGAGAGTCTAATACTGCAAAGAGTTCCGTGAGTCTACTATACATAATTTGTAACAGTAACAATATTTTTAGTTTATCAGTTCTATAAAACGTTCCGAGTTATTTTAAGTTTTGCATGATACTTATAAGTAGGTCTACTCGTAGGATGGGTTAAATCTGGTAAGCATTTTTGTAGTTTTAGATAATTTCTCCTATAAGCTTGAGAGCTATTGAGCATGATAATGAATGCTTTTATCATTTCCCCGTTCAAAAACATTTCAGTGAAGTTTGTCTTCCGCATTTTACACTTAGTGTTCGGAAACCTTTTTAATTGGAATATTGATCGTTATTTGAAAGATATGAAAAATAAATACTTTTCTATAGACCGCAGTGCAAAAGGGCAAAAGGGCAAATAATAATGAAAAGAAAATACCATAAAACGAATGGCACATTGATTGCGTATTTCTTTATAAATTGTTTTAATTTTGAAGTGCAGGAAATTGTAACTTCTTTTATGCAGCGTTCAGGACATTTTCATTTTAATGAGTTTCGCAATTTAAAACGAGAGAAAACTGAAAAATAATATTGAAATAACTGAATCAGCTAAGGGACACGAAATTAATAAAAAAGAGACTGCTGAGAGAAATAATTTAAACATTTGGACGATGCAAATGTCTGACTAAGAGTTAAATAAATTAAAGAATATTGGAACTCTGAAAGAAACGGAAAAACTAAATTAAATGTCGAGGCGAGGCGCTTACGTTTCAAACGCAGTCAAAGTAAACATTCCGTCTCTTTGACAGTGCCAAGCGTTGTATTTCAGGTGATCTGTTTTTTCAATTAAAACATGTTAATTTAATATACAGTAAGATTTCTCCGTGAATTTGCTGACCGTTGTTCCTAATCAAAATGACTGTGCGTTTTGATAGTAACTTATTAACTGTTGGTGAATTTGTATTTTTATATTACTAAAACCTAATGCCTTTGTGTTACATATTATAACATAAGCGCTGATACATTTTATTGTATAACCAAGTTTAGCTAAACGATGTGATACGGACGAAACAAGTGACGTGTTGTGAAAAGTGTAATTTTTAAGGTTTTTATACATTATTCTAGGTAAATAAGAAATTTACAGTCACGTCCAAGCGGCTGAAATGAGATTTTTCAGGCACGTGGCAGGGTATACTCTACATGATCATAGAAGTAACACAGACATACGGCAGGAACTGAATATTATGAGTTTACTCGACAGGATCGCCCAGTATCGGCTGAATTAGTGGGAACATCTTTGCCGAATGGATGACTGCCGCACCCGCAAACTATGGAACTATAAGCCGAAGGGACGGAGAGGTGTTGGACGTCCGAGGAAGCGCTGGAGTGACCAGCTCTGATTTGTTCCTATTTGAGACCGGAACAAAGCATCCTTGGTTTAATCCTTGAAGAAGATGATGATGATAATGAAATGAGAAATTTTATGTAATAACTAATTAACTCTTTAACAAATTGTAAATTTTATTAAGGCTAGTGGGTGTGAGTACGACACCAATATTTATAAATAACACAGCAAGTAGCATTAACCACAGTTCAGTGGTCACTGACTGCGAAACCTTGGTCAGTCTGTTGGAGCGTTCTGAACTGAAGATGACCATCGAAGGCACTGCCGAAACGTTTGCACCAAACAACATTGGACCACGGCCTTACAGCCCGGCAAGCCGAAGTTCTCATAACAGTGAACTTTTTATCTTTGGTTTAGCTTTGTTTCCTGTTTTGCTCTCTCCCCAAAATCGTAAATTCTACACCTCTGTAGTAGACCATGCTGCAAATCTACACCTCCGTAGTAGACCTTGCTGCAACTCTACACCTCCGTAGTAGACCATGCTGCAACTCTACACTTCCGTAGTAGACCATGCTGCAACTCTACACCTCCGTAGTAGACCATGCTGCAACTCTACACCTCCGTAGTAGACCTTGCTGCAACTCTACACCTCCGTAGTAGACCATGCTGCAACTCTACACTTCCGTAGTAGACCATGCTGCAACTCTACACCTCCGTAGTAGACCATGCTGCAACTCTATACCTCCGTAGTAGACCATGGTGCAAATTCTATTTTATTACACGACGTGTTTCGGAATTACAATCCTTTCCTCAAGAGTGTAAAACAAATATTACTCAAAACGACTTTATCAAATAACAAAAATATCATCATCATCAACACTACTCCAAGGACTGGACCTTAGACCTGTTCCGGAACCCACCTCCTCCTCGGTCTACCGACATCTCTCTTCCCAGTAGTGTGATAACACAGGGCAGCCACAGGTAGACGGATATCAGGCATGCGATTTAAGTGTCACACTTGTGTGTTTGTTGCACACACACATTTGAACACTTGAATAAGAAAAATATAAAAACAATAATTAAACTGAAACAGCCACGTAGAGTCATACTGCTGATTTACTGCCAGGTTTAATGTTTGTTCTTTAGTCATGCTTATTTAGAGTACACTTCCTAACATGATTATGGCTGCATGATACAACACAACATACAGTTTGTCAGTTGTTTGTTTGACAGTTTGTCGATCAACAACTGGTCACCATGAGACTTCGAAGTAATGTAAATTTTAAAATCTTTCCTAGCGTCCTTTATTTTCCCCGTTGTACAGAGATGCAATGGCTTATGATGGCCTGTAAAATTATAATATTGTTACGACGGTCTCCTTGATCGTCGTATGGTACAGTGGAAAACAAAATACAAGACACCAATGAAGTCACTAATAATCAGTTTAAATATCACAAGTACAGTTTATAATCAAAAAATTATTCAACAAGATTGTACTCGTACAATAATTCAGATTATTCTGTCCGCACGCAATAATAATGTAAACTAATAGAGTCCCGTACAATTATAAAACACAACAATACTTCGCCACAATACTTCAAATCTCACTGGAATAAATCGCCACTTAAACTGAACTAAACGTCCCGGAGCGCTTGTATTTATACTCCGCTGAGATTCCAGAATATTCCATAATATGCGCAAAAAACGCTACAAGAAATCGCGAGAGCGTAATTGCTTTGCGCCTTGAGCACGTTGTGCGAGGACCGGTGAAATCTGGATCAGTCTCCGCGGGGACGCGTGACAAGTGTCACGTAATTGTCCTTCATCTCAAAGGAGCAGTAACATGTACGCTCGCACACATTACAGCCGGACTCCGCTGGAATAGCCGAGACACACGTAGAATGTTGTGCAATGGCGTAACAATAAGAGTGGTTAGAAACAACAATATACAGGGATTGTTAAACTACGTCTTTGTAAAATGAGATAAATAATGTACGCTTGGGAGGAACTCACTCAAAACTGAGGTGAAAAATAAATAAATAAATGTAAGCCTAATGTAATCAATTTCTTGAATGTTTGCGAGTTTGTATAAGCACGTGTGTAGAAAGCATTAAAATAATTGTAGAGATAATAATTGAAAATTATGTAAATTTTTTTAATTGTAGAAAATATCGCATAAACCTTATAATAATCAGTCGTGTTAAATGAATTTGTTTTTGTCGACTCTGGCTTGTGAACGCGTTATTTTAATGGCAGGAAAAATTCTTTGTATAGCTACTTTTGTATATTTGGAATTCTATATTGCACCCACATTCGCACGAGCATCTGACGCCAACTCAAAACGTTATTTTTTAGACACTTCTAAGAAGCAAAAACATTAGTGGCGTTCCCAATCGACTTAACGCCATGTCAGAGCACGTTGAGGAAACTGATTTTCTTCAAACAAGTCAAGAGTGATGAATGAAAACAGGCGTGTTTACAAAGCGTGTTCAGACTAGTACTGGATATCGGCAAACGATGGCTCTTGATATACATAAATTGTATATAATAATTTTATGTTATAAGAAATGTTAGTAGAGCATAAAATGATTTCTAATAATAAGCTCTTGGAATTGAAATTGAAGATTCAGTTTTATTATTTAGTGTTAACGGCTAAATATGGCTTGTGGAATCGCACTGGTATAAACACCCACACACTTTGTCTTTGTATTGTTACGACGGTCTACTAGGCACATTGGAAAACAAAATACAAGACACCAATTAAGTCACTAATCACCAGCTTTAATTTTCACAGTTAAACAGTTCGTAATTAACAACTGTCTCTTACAACAAACTAAATAAAAGTTGTTCACACGCAATAAAATGTAAACTAATATTAAAGCACAATTGTATTACAATTATACCGCCCGATTATAAAACGCAACACTTCACTAATAACCACTTGAACGCACACAGTAATGTCGCCCGATAATAACTGTTTTTCAATATTCTATATACATATACGTAAGATCAATAACGTATCTGGGATTTCAAACGAGGAATATAATCAAGTGCTTTGAAAAACACAATATAGATGTGTGTGTGTGTGTGTGTGTGTGTGTGTGTGTGTGTGTGTGTGTGTGTGTGTGTATATTAACACTTGCACTGTGAACTTACTTTTAGGTTTTGATTACCCAGATGTTTCGACGTGGTATTCGTCTTTCTCAGTGGGTTTTAAATACTGAATGTCTGTACAGTAACGGTTATGGGATGTAGGTGTGTGTGGTGGGGGTTGCTGGTGGGAGGGAATTGGCGCTGGGATTCAAATTTTGTGTAGGTATCAGTGTATCGAAAAGTATGTGTGATCTGTAATGTAATTGTTCATTTAATATGTTGTTTGGTTGTAGTGTGTGATATCTATAAATTTCAAATTGTTCTGCTGTGTTTAGTTTTCTACTTTTAGGTAAGTAGTGTAGTATTTCCATGTTGTGCTCTATGTTTGTGTAACTGTGGTTTTCGTTTTGTAAATGTGTGACATACTTTTTATACTTCAGCTATTTTTAATGTCATTGCTTTCTTGTACCTCCGATATGTTTTTGTAACTTGTTTATTAAGCTCACCTCGTAGGAGTCTCAACTCTGCAGCAGTTTGTTCTTGTGTCTGCTTTTGCTCCTGTATTAACTCCTTGATATCTTCTGTTTCACGCTTCCGCTCTTCTTTTCGTCTTTCTTCTGTTTCTAGGATTAGTGCTTTCTGACGTTCCTCAGCCTCTTCTCCTTCCTGCCTGCGTTTTTCAACCTGTCGTTTTTCTGCTTCTTCCGACTCCTGTCTGCGTTTCTCGTCCTGTAGCTTTTCTGCTTCTTCCGCCTCCTGTCTGCGTTTCTCATCCTGTCGTTTTTATGCTTCTTCTCTTTCTTGTCTACGTTCTTCTTCTGTCTCGTCCCGTGTCTGCCGCAGCAGCGCTTTGAAGTCTTCCATCATCTGACTGACATCCATTGTTTTCCGATTAATTACGAATTACACTCGTCTTGTACAAAGTGTCCACTGTTCCCACTGTTAACCGTTCTATCCCACTTCTGACACCACTGTTACGACGGTCTACTTGCTCGTCGTATGTACAGTGGAAAACAAAATACAAGACACTAAACAACAACTAAATCAACAACAACTAAATAAACAACTAAATAAAAGTTTTCACACGCAATAAAATGTCAACAAATATTAAAACACAATTGTCTTACAATTATACCGCCCGATTATAAAACGCAACACTTCACACTAATAACCACTTGATCGTACACAGTAATATCGTCCTATAATAACTCTCGAACTGCACTGTAATATTTTGCAACTATAACTGAAACTAAGGCTACTGACGCCGTGTATTTGTTATACAAGGCTCACAAACCAGAATATTCCAAAATGCGTTAGCGCCAGTGTGTACGACGTTATTAATTGCGGCCTTGACATAGTCCGCGCGGCTGGCGGGTGCCAGAAAAGTCTCGCGAACGCATCGAGAGTCACGTACAGTCACGTACACCACACGCATTACATTCTGGATCGATCTGGAACGTTCGATAAACAAGTAGTTTGTTCTGTGATGTCGTAACAATATCTTTGCCTGTCTGTCAGTATTTACCTCGCCATCTCTCTTACTCCCATTCTCCATCCATATTTATCTATACCTGCCTCCTTTTCACTGTCTCTCCTTCTCCCTGTTTTTCTCTATTTCTCTCTCTAAATTATTTTCAACTAATTAATCGGCGGAGAAGCAGACATAGTTGCGGCAATGAAGGTGCAAAAGTTGAGATGGTTGGGGCACGTAGTGAGAATGAGAAGTGACCGAAGCCCAAAAGTGGTATTGGAAAAGAAGCCAGAGAGTGTAAGGAGGAGAAGAGATGGAGGAGAGTGTCCGAGCAGGAGATGGTATGAAGATGTGGAAGGGGATTTGAGGGATATGAAAGCAGCAAGTTGGAGGAGTAAGGCTCTGGACAGAGAAGAATGGAGGAGAGTCATTGAGCAGGCCAAGGTTCTACAGGGACCACAGTACCAGAAGAAGAAGAAGAAGAAGAAGAAGAAGAAGAAGAAGAAGAAGAAGAAGAAGAAGAAGAAGAAGAAGAAGAAGAAGAAGAAGAAGAAGAAGAAGAAGAAGAAGAAGACATATATCACAACCAATATACAACTCAACCAGAATTCAAAATATACCTCTACACTATACGATTATTCTATTTTGTAACCTTACCACTGAAAGATTAGAACCAGTTAACTTGTTCTGGACATTTAATTTTTACTAGTTTGTTACATGTAAGGAAGAAGGTTTCATTTTTACCATTATACGGAAATATGAGGTAAAACTTACTTACGTACTTAATCCTTAGCTTTTCTACCTTTCGGTGTAAAGCTATGTTGGAGTTGAGTCCTCTGAGGTCGTCTTTTTCCACATATCCCACCATTTCCTTCTATCTCCTGCGAGCTCCTTTAATTTATCCCATTTTACTCCTCTTCTTTCTGCAGCTGTGCGGGCACATCATCCTTCCAGAGCTTTCTCGGTCGTCTTCTCTTTCTTTTACCAGTTTCTCTGGATACAAACACTTGCTTTACCAGTCTTTCCTCCCCCATCCTCAATACATGTCCCAGCCATCTAAGTTGTGGTTGTTCTACTGTTATTGCTACAGGAAAAATATCTAACTTTTCCTAAATATTTAATTTAGAATTCTATCTTTTTTTGTCTTTCCTTCTATTTTTTTAAGAAACCTCATTTCGGTACTAGTTAGCTTGCTTTTTATTCTCTCATTTGTTGTCCATGTTTCGATTCCGTAAGTTAATACTGGCTTCATGATTATTCTGACTATTTCTGTTGTTATCCTAGTGGGTATTTCTTTTTTACCCAGGAAACTTAATTTAATACTATTGAATAATCTTTGTGTTTTAGCTACTCTTTCATGTATTTCTTCCTCTAAATTCCCTTTGCTGTAAATCACTACTCCCAGATATTTATAACATTTTACTTGTTCTAAACATTTTCCATCAAGTTCTATACTGTGTTTCTCTTCTGAATTTCCTATTACCATAGTTTTAGTCTTCTGTATATTAATCTTCATGTTTTTCTTTCTAAGTTCTTCATTAAATACTTTATGTTATTTTCTAACTGTTTTTCTGTTTCTCCTATAATTATTAAATCGCCTGCGTAGCATAATTCTGTTATTGTTATTATCTTCATATTCCAGTATCCTATTCTATATTTACTCATACTTTCTTTACATTTTTTGACATCATCCAAAACCAGGTTGAATAGCAGGGGGCTTAAAATACACTCCTGCCTTAAACCTATTTTGCTGGTGAAAGCTTTTCATGCCTCGTTTCTTACTCTTACGTAATTGGCGGTGTTTTCGTATAGGCTTTTTATGCCCTCAATAAGCTGTTTTTCTACTCCCTTCCTCTTCAATTAGTTCCATACGTCCTTCCTTCGTATACTATCGAATGCCTTCTCCACGTCCACGAAACATGCATGTATTTGTCTTCCCACTTTGGTAGCTTTCTCACATAACTGTCTTTCTATGAAGATTTGTCCACTGTTCCTCTCTTTTTTCTGAAGTAAGTAAGTAAGTATGAGGTAAAAAGGACGAGGAATAGTGGGTGGCAAGTAGAGGCACAGAACCTTATCAATGGCATTGACATGAAACATGAAGTATCTACTGGACAGGCAAACAAGTACTTATGATTGGGAAAAATATAACGCAAATATACGTAGTATGTTTACGTGTTAGTTCAGAATTCACAAGCGCACCAAATAAGCTCCTTGATCCAAACTGAGTTTTCAAGTTAGAATGAAATTTTTGTCCCTGAGGATACTATGGATAAGGTGATTCAGTAACTGCATTGTTTTACTGATATTTACACTGTTTTACTAAAAACTGTCTGTACCATCAAAACATTACTATGTACTTTTTGTCGCTGAGAATACTATGGATAAGGTAATTCAGTAACTGCATTGTTTTACTGATATTTACATTGTTTTACTAAAAACTGTCTGTACCATCAAAACATTACTATGTACTTTTTGATTCACTGATCCATGTATATTGCAATAGTACAAATGGATAGGGTACTGTGCATTGCACATGATAATTAAAATAATTAATTAAAATAAATAAATAATTTATATTGTTAGCAATAATAATTCAGCTTTCAATCTGAACTGTAAAAGGAACGACCAAACTTTCATGTTGGGACAGGTTGATCACGCCACTTTGCTATGTATGTGTGTACACGCGTATGTTACATGTGTGTGTGAGACCTGTCGATTCCTGAAAAGTGTCACCCTTAATGAACGCTATTAATTTAATGAATTTATTTATTTTGTAAAGATTGTGTGCATAATATCACAAAACCAAATACACCAAAGTGTGTATTAAAATAAGACGCACATGTGTATAAAAAATAGTGTGAAAAGAATAAAAAGTGTGATTACAGTGAACATAAATATAAATAAAATTTATGTTAAATAAACTAGAGAAAAACGGTTTATACACAGTGAACACATAAAAATTACCGACAAGATGTATATCGGGTAATGTGCAAAAGACTTCGCATTTCGCGAAGGCAAGAGAATTAATTGTGATAATAATCGTGTGTGAGAAAGGACGCCAACGACAGACTCTGACATGCAGAATATTGTCGAAACATGATTTTAGCGCCCTAGGGTATAAATACACGAGACGCGCTAACTTAATTCTCTTTCTCGTTCAACCATAGTAGCAGCCGAGGCTCTGCCCGGAAACTATAACTCTTTCTCGTTCAACCATAGTAGCAGCCGGAGGCCCTGCCCGCAACTACAACTCTTTCTCGTACAACTACCGTAGCAGCCGCAGGTTCTGCCAGAGACAACAACTTTTGTATAGCAACCACAGCAGTAGCCGGAGGTTCTTCACGACTACTCATCACTTTCGTGAGAACACCTGCAACCTGAGGCCATGGCGGCAGACGAGGGAGCAGCCAAGTACATGTAATAGAACCCAGTGAGAGACGAGGATCAAGGACTCCAGGACTACACGACTACAAAGGAGCATCCAGGATCGCTGACCTAGGACCGAAGAGGACACGCTGCCGATTTACCACGACAATAAGGTGAATAACAACCATGTATTTGTAAAACAGAGACTCACAGAAAGACAATATAATTAACGATGTAAAAAGAGAGACAATCCAATTTAAAGATGAATTAGTAAATTTTGCAAATGTAAATATTTCTTGTATAGTAATTAGAGTAATGTTTTAAAACATGTTTTAAAATAAAATTTTGAATCAATAGCTTAGTCATTGATATTTAAATTGATATAAAAGTAATTAGTAAATTTTATTAGAAAACAAAGCAATGCATATGCAGTATATTCAAAAGAAATTAGATCATTAGAAAGAAATTAGATAATCTAATAATTATCACACTAATGAGCAAGCCGAAAGCAATATTAGATAATTATAAATGTGTATTATAGTATAAGATTGTATATTATGTCTGTGTAATACGACATTATCACTTATATATAATAATTAAATGTGTGCTACGAATACACACACAAGCAAATAATAATGATATTTTAAATCGCAACCAAATAAGAAATTTTTATTAATAAATTTTTAAATGATTTTAAACTAATTACGTTGTGTTATTATTATTACGATTACACCCATCATATACACACACGAATTTAATGTGTTGTATTGTTGTAATATATATAAAGCACTAATCCACCATTCTGAAACTTAGACTACCACCACAATTTTAATTACGTAGACAAAGTGAGTATAAGTTGTGAACAAGTTTTTTATGCTGTTCGCCCACAAATCTGACAAAACATTTCTACGGTAAAAAAATTTGTTGAGCGTCTGACAAAGAAGTTTAAGCTTTGTTCATTTTAGTTGTTGTGTGCTGAGCTGACTTGATATACGGTATTGTCTGTTTGTCCGACGAATGTCAACAAACCGTTTTCAAATGTGACTTTCTAGTTTGAAAAAACCTTCCTACGCTAACTTATAATAATTCAGACTAGCAAAAGTTATCTTACAACACGTACAGAAATATGCAGCAGAATAACAAAGTGTGCAGCACATGTAGTGACTATTTATTCCGTAAGTATAGAGAACTCAGGAGTTGGAACTAAGAACGTCTCCTATAGAATACTAATGTAAAGCTAACATCGTATCGATGTATCTGTTACGCAGTTCCTGCACTAAGTGTATCAAAACGTTTACCATATTTATGGTAACACAGTAGCGATCAGGCTCAAAACCCTCAAGTGCTTCCACTTTTTACTAATATTGTCTTTCCTTAACTGAAAGTTTAATTTTAACTGAATTTTTATTTTAATTTAATTAACTGAATTTTTATTGTAATTTCATTACTTTAATATCCAAACAGCTTCTTCAAACCGTATGGGTAAAATGTTTTATCAGTCATAATAGAAAATGTATTTTTATTTTGATATTGAACAACAAATTTACAGTAAATTTAGCCTGATATGGATTTTTAACATTGCGCTTTTCCATAACAAATTAACAAAATAAAAGCCTCTAAACCTAGCATAAAAGGAAAATTATATTGCTAACTAAATTTGACAACACCTTGACTTCGACTAATTATAAAGTTTCTTTGAGGTAGGATGAGTGTAATATTGAGAATGGTAGGCAGAAGTATAAAGCGGAAGAAGTGGAGATTGATAAGAAAACAAGGGGGTAACGAGAGAGTGTTTAGGGAGAGTGAGAGAGTGAGTGAAAATAATGAAAGATAATATTTGTCTCTATATTCAAACGAAATATTTGAGAGAATATGACTTTCTTCCTGCATAATGGCGATGTGGCGTGATTAAAAAATGGTGCGTCTTCTTCGTTCATTTAATTTATGATTCATAAATTACAAACAGTGGTTGTTTTATTCCTTTTCGTCTTTACGCTACACGTATTTTGTTAACACTTTACTAGCTGAGTAAGTAGTAATTAAAAAAGCAGTTATAGTTTACTGTTTTACGTATCACACCATCCAGCGGTATGTGTTGTAATAATAATTATTGTATAACTAAGCATATATCGTGCTTAACAATAACAGCTTACTGCTTAAGGATACTTTCAGCTTATCATGGCGATAAGGCAGTAAACAAGTATTGTATACAAGACAACAGACAAACTGTATCATCGTCACTTCAAATTAACTGCAAAAGCGACCTGTGTGAGCGTACTTTTGTTTTTAAATCTTTACTTCACCATAATATTACAAATACAATAATACAACAACACAATAGAATGATGAAATAAACTTTCGGTTGGTTCCCTAGAATGGCTTTATTGGGGCTTACCTCACTCACGTAAACATAACTAGGACCGTTTGCTGCTTCAAAAAACAAATCAAATAAATCCCTTGCTTTACAAAACAAAAAAAGATTATTGAATATAACAACATAGAGTACACGAAGACATAAACACATATTTTGAAGACATAAAATACATGACTAGAAAATTGCTACAGGAATATCAGAAATGGTTACGAAAGGTAATTATGAATAAAACAAAATATATGGCAACAGGTGGCCTTCATCAGTACTTGATATTGGAGGAAGATATGGGGAAGATTTCATATACAGAGGTGTGCAAGTATTTAGGTGGGTGAAAATTACGGCCAGTGAGAAATTAGACAAAGAAATACAATCCAGAATTAATTTAGGAAAGACGGCTATATCTACATTAAATGTAATCATGTAGGATAAGCAAATTATTGCAGAAACTAACACTAACATATTTAAAACCATTGTTAGAAGTATCATTACTTACGGTTCAGAAGTTTGGGCTAATAATAAAGACACAAGAACAAAATTAATGACAGCAGAGATGGACATTTGGAGGCGTTCGGCAAGAGTATCCAGACGTGAGAAAATTGGAAATGAAGTTATTAAGGACAGAATGAATGTAAAAAATACAATTGTCGATTTTATCCAAACAAAAAATTACAATGGTATGGACACACGAAAAGAATGGCACAGGCAAAATTGCCGAGGAGAGTTATGGAATGGACCCCACCAGGAAGAAGGAAAAGAGGAAGACCTATCACCTGGATAGAATAAAATTTAGACGATATTGAGGGAACGAAAAATTGAAGATCTTTGGATGGACAAGCAGCAGTGGAAGATGAGAATTCAATCACTTCTGTAATCTTTGGTTCCGGAAAATGACTAAACATTGTACAGCCGCAATCGTAAATAATTAAATATAAAATAACAAATCAGGCAAGCTGCATTAAAGGAATACAATGTAATATAATATCAGTGAAATGCCTTCAGTGCTTATACTGCTTACAATACACACAAAGTGTCTCCGGTTTAAAAGACTACTTCTACGCCACTTATAGGGTATTCCCCTGAAGCTAGCTTTCCACAGACTATCTAAAAGAATAATAAGATCTATTGTATCAAAAGCTTTAGCTGTATCAATGAATACTGCAGCATATCGGGTACCATTATTTACTCCTGTATAGAGGTCTATCATGTAGTTAATCAGGGCATCCTATGTTGAGAATGCCCACCTAAACCCAAACTGATTCGTAGAGAAAAAAATTTAATATTGAAATTTAAGAAAATATTACATTTAAAAATAACGTCGTTCTTACTTTAAGGCCTTTTTCAAAAATTTCAGATAAATGTTGACAACAAAGTTATCGATCTATTATTACTTCGCTCTTTAGCGTTTATTGCAATAGCCACTTTCAAGTATTCAGAAAACTCACCTATTAAATATGTCACTTGAAATTCAAATTTTTTAAATATGTCAAAATGTTTACAATACTAGTCTACTCACTATGGCCTTAAGAGTAAATGATTCCATTAATTCTCGAAGAATTGTTTTATTGCTGTTAATACCTCAGAGACATAAAAAAAAAACTCTCTTCAACAATCCGTAAAGGACCAAGGGATACCGCGTGGCTCTTGTGTTTAGTGTGGCGGTTGCATGGCCAGTACAACGCGTCGCCAGCCGCTAGTCAGAAACATCAGTTGGAAACAAAAGTATATTAATTCAAATTGTCTAAACTACTTGAGAGGTCTACATCAAAAAAGGAACTCCTACACAAATCAGGCCAAACGGTGGTGTAACTCTGAGATTGCAACTTCACATCATCACCCTGCATAAAACAAGCAGTTCTCAACACACATTTTCATACAGCGAAGAGGGTATCTGATAACAAACATTATCTCGAGGAGAAAAAACACCTAACGGACGGTCTTGAAAGGAATGGATGTAACAGGGATACCATACGTAAAGCATTTATGAAAACCAGAAAACCTTCAGAAACACGTAAAACGGACGATAATAATCACAGAGCATTCTTACCGTACGTAAAAGGTACCACAAACAAAATTAGCAGTATGTTGAGGAAATACGGCATTAAAACAGTGTTTCAACCACATAACAAGCTGTCACAGTTTTTAAAACCAATCAAAGACTGAATCCCGTTCAACACTGAAGGTATTTACAAAATTGCATCCAGTTGCGGAAAAGTTTACATTGGCCATACGGGCCGCCTGATTTGCACAAGAGTCCAAGAACATATCAGACATACGAAGAACTCGGCAGCTGAAAATTCTGCAATTGCTGACCATTCACCCTTAATTAACCACATGGTAAACTTCGAAGACGCGTCTGTAATTATGTCGTTTAATAGGTATTATGACAGATTGATCCTAGAAGCAATTGAAATTATTAAACGTAAGGATAACAACAACAGAAAAATCGCCACGCTTAGTCCAACTTGGTAACCTTTACTTTCTGGTTTCACTGGTTTGACTGACAGCACAAATAATGCACACAGCGTAACGCGTACAGGCCAGGGTCCACTTACCGGACCACCCATCGCTACTTCTACACTATGTAACTGAGTTCGTTTGCCGGCGTTTTTGTCACTTATACCTGAGGATACTCACTGTAATATGAGTGAAACGTTATCATACAAGACATTTTTTACGCGGTCCATACCGGAAGAAGACTTCAAAAACATAATGGACACCGCCCGCGGAAGCCTACTTAAGAATATAACTCCGGGATTGTCTAAAACATCCAGTGTGAACATGATAACAAGACTCAGTAACCAATACTGAGAACAGTATCCGTGCTCCCTGGTGTATCAGTAACAGAACACTTAAGTTTAATACAGACATAGAACGTTTATTATAAAAGGGAAAGTCAGCTGAAGGTCCAAAAGTACCTGAGATGCGAAAAGAAGACCATCAAAATCAATACGTTACACTTGTAACATTCCGGTCATGAGAACTACGCTAAAAAAAATGAGAGTAGTCATCAGACAAAGAGATTACATAGGTAGGTCTATATAAGGTTGCATTCGATATTAATTTATTTAACGTGACTAAAATTCAAAGTGCGTTTACTGGGCAACTTATTCATTTCAAATGTGTATGTGTGGTGACCGTTCACTTACAGCTTAATTATAGCAGATTCTAAATTTCCTTAAATCAAGAAATAATATTCTGTTAAAAATTCAAAATTACGACTAAAAACCGGGGCTGTTACGCCGTGGTCGGTTGCTATTGAACGTCGTTACGTCGGCAACGTTTCGGTTCCCCGTCGGGAATCTTCTTCAGGCCGCTAAGAAGCGACAGAGGGTAGCTTCTACCTGCTTTTACAGGTATCGGATAGTGTTCGGAGTACATCTGCCGCTTTTGTGTTTTCAATAGCAACCGACCACGGTTTTTAGTCGTAATTTTGAATTTATTGACACCGGCCGCGCGAGCTTCAGACAAAAGATAATAATAATAATATGTTTCCTGCCGAGGAACATATAAAAGGCAGTAATGTTAGTAAGCTGGCGGAAATGACGGGTACTCGCTTCCCACGTAACAATGAAACAACAGTTAGTTTTGTTTCATCCATACAGGTTTAATTAAAATGGAACAAAAGTGGATCATACAGAACGAGAGGGTAACTGAATTACCGGAGCCCTTTAGTACACTGAAATCCAGTTGCTGACTACAAAGCATCACTAAAACAACTACGTTTGCGAACAGGGTAAATCGTTTAGATAACAGGGCATGTGTCAGATCTGGCATTCGTGCGTCTATCACACACGTACACGTGTACCTACATTTACGATAGATTCAACATCAGGTTGTAACAGTGCTATTAAAATGTTTAAATAAAAGTGCAGCGCTTTAGACAGGCGCATGAACATTTACAAAAAAAAAAAAAAAAAAAACCAATGAACAGACTGAATTTTGTGCATCCCCTTTATTAAAATCTGTTCTTTAGTTTAGTTTATTTTTATATTATTTTGAATGTTCATCATTATTTTAAATTTTGTAATCTGTTATTTAGTTTAGTTTATTTTATATTATTTTGAAGGTTCATCATTATTTTGAATTTTGCATTCAGTTTATATTTAGTTCAGTTAATTTTATATTTTGCATTCATGATTGTATTTAGTTTTTAAAGACACCTTACCTTCCCTTGTCTCTTGTACACCCCCTCCCCATCACAACACAGATATTCCAGATACGCCCTAAACAGATGTTCACCACCTACACTCCACTAACATCCTGTGTTCAGTAATTTCATTCACTCGCCTCTTTGACAATGGCTTAGCTAGTCGAAACAGCTGTCAGAGTTAATTAAAAAAATTTGTGAAACTTACCAAGTGTTTTTATATATTTTACAAAACCTTTGTATTAATATGTTTCACCAAGTGCCCAACGAGTCATCAATTAATATCGTGATTTACGTATCTTTCCATGTTTGTAACAACAAAAATTACAAAAATATTAATAAAAGGATTCTTTACATGTTAGTCATATTTACAAACATTCATGAACTCTCAAATGAACATATATCCTTCTTACTGGTTCTGTAATAGGCGGCAATTATCTTCCTCTTATAATGATTAGGGATATGTTACGACGGTCTCACTATGGTACAGTGGAAAACAAAATACAAGACACCGATGAAACCACTAATACCAAACTATCCACACGCAATAACAATGTCAACTATAAAGAATTCCGCACAACACTTCGCTACAAACACTCGATCCGCGGTAAAGAAGTCGCCCAACACCACTGAACTCATAAGCCGGCTGGCTGTTATGGCTTTTTATAGGTAGCCCACGCCTTTTAGAAATATTTCATCCTCAATGTGCACGCCACTTAATTTTGACGCTAATGCGTATCTCCAGTGGCCTCTTGAAGAATCTATAACATATTTTAACGCGGCCTTGACTAAGGAAACACCTGCCACATGGACGGGTGATTGAGAGTGTTCTGGGCTGTTCGATATAATTTTCGATACAACATTATTATTTAAAATTATGACATCTTCTCCTAAACAAAATTTAAGAATCAGCATATATATATATATAATTTATATATATATATTGCAACAAAACAAATATAAGGCACAATGAAAACACACAAATATATATAATATTACAAATACATATAATATACAAATATAATATATCACACACAATATACAAATATAATATTACAAATATATATTGTGTATATTAAAAACACAATAATAATAGTCTTTTTTCTGGAGTAATGTACATATTTTAGACAAATTTAAAATGGTCTGTGATTGACAAAAATTATTTATTCTAAATCGAATAATGCCTATTAATGGTTTGAAAGTTTTTTTTTCTTAAATGCCTATTTTTACTTGGTCGTTGAATTCCTTTTACGACCCCGCTGAACCGTTGCACTGCCAACTCTCGCTGGTCTGTTGAATCTGCTACCTCTCGCTGCCTGCTACAATCTGCTGCTCTGATGACACGTGGACACTCCGCTCACACGCACGCACGCTGATACACCGATATTGTTTAACTCTTTACTCAGGGCTCGATAATGGGTTTTAATTTAAATTAGTGTGGTTTCGGTGTGTTGTACCTACACCTTCCCGAGTCTTGAGGTGTCCTCGCGTTCACACAGATGTATTCCGGTAAATACACCTCACCCTATAAGGATATCTTGACTCTCGCAAGAACAACACTATTTAAATTAATAATTTAATTTAATTATTTGAGTTCTAGGATCCAATAGGATTTTAGCAAACGGGCAACTCGTTGCTAATATACCGTACTCGTAACCCTTATATAGAAACGTATACTGATACGAAAAACTCGCACAGAGAGAATGTCTGTCAAGGCCGAGGTTATAGGTGGAACGGTTTTTCGTTTTTAGTTTACTGCTGAAATAAATAAAAGCCATGATTGAGGAAAACAAAAACTTTAATGTGTTATACAATGCGTCTAATACAGTAACACCTTAAAATAAAGAATTTAGCATTATTGATTTAACAGGTACTTTATAAGTATCTCTAAAGGCTTTATAAACGGGTACTTTTAAATTTCCAAAGGCTGTTGCACCAACATAATAATTTAGTACAAGTTAAAATGGTACAAGTGTTGGAAACAGCTTTGGAGAGAATTTGACTAAAGGGTACAATATTGTTATACGAGGTGACAGAACGCCATATAGATATAGACAATAAAAATTATATTAAAATAATTAATGAAAAGTCAAATATTCGCGTACGAAGACGCGGGTAACAGCTAGTCCAAAATAAAACAAACGGGAGTTAGAATGTCTCAAAGTAGTAGGTACCCTGACACCATTGTTTTCCTTGTTATACACTCACGACATACTACCTATGTAACAAAGTAATATAGATAACCCTGCTGATTGTATAGCATAGCTGTCACACTGTGACGATTCATTAAGAACCTGAAACGGCTTACAGGAATAGCTAGACTTCAGCAAACCCTAAAACGTCTACATTGAGTGAAAACGAATTGACACATGCTACGTTACAAACAGGAGGCTTTCTGCCGTCTGTTTACTATGAAGGATTGGTTAATCCCTCAAGCAAACTACGGCCAAATATCTTAGACTAAGCATTGACAGATTCGTCAACGGGAAAGACTCATGTTACCCAGAAATGAAATGAGATTTACTTAAAATAAACAAGCGTACGGTCCCGTTACGAGAAGCTCGTCGCTAAAACTGGAGAATAAGTTGTTCCTCTATATGTATAATGTTAAGGCTATGAGGTAGGCAACCTGCTTGCTATATGCAAAGTTGGCAATAACGCGGTATCAAGTTCGAGTATTTTCTATAACTTTACAACTACACCATTATTTTTTATGCGTGGCTGAGAAGCCACTCGATTCATGTAGAATCTCAGAGGGATACAAATACATCATTTAGAAGTGGCTAGAGTCAATTTTGATACGGCTATTCAGAGTGCGTTTGGTGTAAAGCGATAATTGTGAATTATTGTGTGAGGACTGCTGTAATTGATGATTTACATCATCTGTTTTGAAACTGTTAAATAAGTGACATTTGTGAAGCTGTTTATTACAGTATCAGTGAGATGATATTGTCGTATTCATTACAATATTCACAATTTACTGTGACCCTATTTGTAACCGAAAGAACGTTAAATTTAAATGTGTTTTGAACCGGTTACATCAGAACGGAGTTCCACTACTGCGAATTACAACTGACCGCGAGTTTAGATGACAAAATTTCGAAAAGAGCAATTCCCCTTAACAACGGAATTTCAACACGGTGGCCAGTATATTAGAGGATTGTGTCCTCAGCTTATTTTTGGATGTTACTGAAGCAACAAAAAAGTAACATCAAACAAAAACTTCAATATTTCAATGAAAATTTGTCCCAGAAAACTTTAAGTATTTATTAATTAATGTCGCATAATTTACCTCCTCTAAATGAGACAAAATTAATGTAACTGAGAATAATTTAATGACTTTGTAATTTTACAATTACCTTTCATATTGTAATTTTATTAACAATACGCAGAAACAAACACTTCAAATTTACAGTTAAGATAAAAAAGAATATAGGTAAAACCCAGAACTCAGTTTGGCCTTTCTCAAATTCAGCTAAAGTTAATCATTCTAAAATTAAATTCAGCTTAAAGTCTTTTATAACCAGCTTAAGCTTTCTTAATTAATTAATTGAAATGGCTGTCCCAAGCTGTGTAACAAACCGTTACAACAGCTAATTCATTAATAAGGCGTGTAACCAATCTGTAAGGTACCTTTGTCTCCTACTCATTATCTTCCAAATTGTTTGATGCGATGCTCCAGTCATACCAATCCAGGGTAAACCTCTTCACCACAACATAATCCTCACAACCACTTTAGCAAATTAGCTAATTATTATTATTCCGGCTGTACAATGTTTACACACTTTCCGGAACAAAAGATTACAGAAGTGATTGAATTCTTATTTAACTTTAATGAATTCATCCGGCTGCAATCTATTTGGTTTTTTAACATTTTATTTTTTCCAATGAATAGGGAAATGGCCCATTGCATTAACCCGCAACCTGGAGGACCAGTCAATTTTTAATCAAGATTTACTTCCTTTAGCCTTTGATAAATCAATATCCAACTACAAGGCAGCAGCTGCTAGTTTTGGCCTTCCCCGGGTATTTAATTTCCCCGGTACCCACCATATTCGCCACCTGGGGAGGTGCCCGATGGGTGACTAGCAACTCCACACGGGAGCAACAAGCACTACGCTAATAACAAGCTAATGGTGAGTCAGTGGTAGTCTTCCTCTATACTGTTTTTCATCCAACAGTCCCTCCAATTATATAATCATCTTATTGCCAATTATTCGAAACAATTGACATACATAATTCCTTTTAAAACAGTTAAACATATTTACTCAGTACAAGGTTCAAATTGCGCACGCGTGTTTCCAATCCACATAGGGGTTCACAACGGATAAAAAGGAATACATTTTTTCTTATCATTTCAAGCAAAAACACATTGAGTGTAATTACTACGTTCACTAACAACGTGAAATTCAACTTAAAATTTTGATGTTTCAAAAAATACCTGAAAAATATAACACGAAGGATACGCGAATGAAATTTTATAAAACTGTGGCTAGCCCCACATTCCTGTATGCTAGTGAGACATGGACTCTTGGTAAAAGGTAGTTGCAGAGGATTCAGGCAGCTGAAGTAAAATTTCTAAGAGGGACGCAAAATTGTTCTCTCTTGGATGTAAGACGAAATAGGGTGTCGGACGCGATTTAAACATTGTACCATTGCACCAGAAGATTGAAGACCACAGAAGGAGATGGTGTGAACACTTGAATCTCATGAGTGATATCTGTCTACCTGTGGAAGAGATGTTGGTAGACCGAGGAAGAGATGGGTTCCGGAAGCCTATGGCCTCGTCATTGGAGTAATGATGATGATGATGATGAATTTTGATGCAGATGTGACATACCAGTGGTTAGATAAAATGCGCCAGGTCCCTAAGCGGCAGTTATAAATTTGAATTGACCTAACATGCTTCGATTTTTTGAAGTAAATGGATGATTTCATTAAAGCTGTCAAGTTTGGTCAACTGATTTATTAGTTTTTTTTTTGTTGGGAATCTTTTATTCGAAATATGGTAAAGGAAAATTATGATACTAGCTAAAAACGATGGCTTGTGTACATGCGTAGTCTCCTAAATATTGAGCTCTAAATCGGCTAACAGTTGTAGTACTTACAGCCAGTCTCAGGTTTATCACTATCGATCTTAAGGCCTCTATTACACTACGCAACTGATTTCAAGCCTACATGAAATTAGTTGCACGGTAGTAAAAACAGTCTGCGACTGCTCTGCAATAGTTGCAGAGTAAACATGTCGTTTATACTACTATTACAAAGGGGTATTTTTGTATCGTTGTCCGTGCTAACCTCAGAAACTACCGATCCGATAAAAATATTCTTTCACCACGGTGTTCCTTTAAGTTTGAGGATAGTTTTAGGCCTAAATTTGAACCGCTAACTTTAATAATTTTCAAGAACTGAGATTTAAAAAGGTCCCAAGGTCCCATGTCATGAAATTGTTGTTAATTTGCAAGTAATGCAATTTTTAGAATGAGATAAACTTTCATTCTATAAGAGCTAGCTGTATGGTGTCAGCAAGTGCAATTTTGAAACAATTTTAAATTTTATTTTGGTTGGTTTAATAAAATTCTTCTATTCGTTTTTCAGATATTAGCGGTAATGTAAAAATTGTCATGAAAAAATGTAGCGATTCCATGTCATGAAAAATTTCTTCGTTTTCTACAAAATGCGCGAGCAGGCGAATTGCATGCAATCGGTTGCATAGTGTAATAGGCTACATTGGAATTAATGCCCCTCAACGAGTGCGTGAAACTAAAAGTTGCACGAGCAGTTGCAAGGCTTGCAATCGATTGCGGACTGTGCAACAAATTGCAGTAAGTGTAATACGTTGCGTTTAAACCAATTTCCTACAACGTTTTTTGAAAATTAGTTGCTTGCAATCAGTTGAGTAGTGTAATAAACGCCTACATTTATTATTGTAATAACACTGATGAAACATAATTTTCTACGGTTAATAGAGTTTCATTACTGTATTCTTTACGTTCTTATATCATGATTGGGATTTGTATTCAGTATGGAAATTCAACAATACATAAATTGGTCTAATGTACGGCGGTCGTTATCAGGACGAATAAAAAAGAAATTATGTAGGGATCATTGCTAATAATAACAACAATAAAAACAACAATAATAATCATAGTTGTAATCATAATCATAATATAAAGATGAAGAGGAGGAAGAAGAATAAGTAGAAGAATAAGTAGAAGATTAAGGAGAAGAAGAAGAAGAAGAAGAAGAAGAAGAAGAAGAAGAAGAAGAAGAAGAAGAAGAAGAAGAAGAAGAAGAAGAACAACAACAACAACAACAACAACATCTCATACGTTGTCGTCTTAATAAATTCTTGACACAATTTTTGATATTTTTCAAACAACATTTATATTTACAAATTTACAAATACACCTTGCTTGGTATGTCAAATGAACAATATTTGTAAGAATTGATCAACATTGTACACACGTTGGCCTACTACCAAAGAAACCTGTCCATGTACTTATTAACTCTCTTGAATAAGGAATATTTCGTGGTAAAATGTAAGCATTGTAATTACTGTATGCAAAAGTAAAACATTCTCATCAATTTTGCGTTAACCATCTGTTTCGCTGTTGAATTCTGCCTTAATATGCTAGTATTTTTATTAAAAAAATATTTTTTTTTTAACACGGACAGACCAACCGTGGACAACGAGAATATCATTTCCTTTTCGTCTCCTACCAGAGCATCTCATTCGCACACAATGCGCCGCCTTTCTTTCCACTGCCGACTCCTTTCTCGTCTTCTTCTCGCCGTAGAGAACCTCAAGATTCTGAATTCTGATTCTGCACTGTCGTTCAAAGAGATACCCAGTTTCATCATTTCTTCCTTGAGTTGTTTGGTGTATCCATTCGGACTGGAATGTTGCCAGATACAGTTGAAAACTTGTTTATTTAATCTGGACCGATCCATCTGAACCATATGTCTAAGGAATCTCAGTCTTTTCTTTCGGAAAGCCGCTTTCAGATCTTCCTGATCCCTGTACAGCTCTTCTTTGGGTCTATGCCTATACGCATCTCCGGTTTTCTTAGGGCCATAAATTTTCCAAAGAATTCTTCATTCAATTTCAAGAAGAGTTCCAAATTTTGAAAGCACATTGTTTCCACTCCATACATGGTCACCGTCCTGACCACAATGGTATAATGGCGGACTTTCGCACTTCTGGAAAGGGTTTTCTTTCCGTACAGTCCCCGGGTTAGAGTAAAGACCTTTGCTAATTTGAGATACCTTATCTTCAAGGAATCTTTGTCAGAGGCGTTTCGGGATATGTTTTTCCAAGATATTTAAAATTGTTAGTATATTTTGTTTCTCCGTACGTAGTGTCTAGGCACGTTTATGATAGTATTTTTATTAAAAAAATTTAATTGATTGTTATTATTAATGAAAAATAATTTTTATATTAAAATCTTAAAATGAACTTTTACATGGCGTCTCCCGTAAAATAATACTTGTAGAAATGGCATTTGCATTAGTCAAACAAGTTACACATCCTTTGGGTAGGCCTACAGTAAAAATTTCCATTATCCTGTGAAGTTGTGAAAACAAAAATAAATTTTTACACGATGGTCACTTCACGGAAAAAAATACAAAATTATGAAGAGTATAAACAGTTTGTAACTGAATATAAATCATTTAAGTATAGAAATAAATCTTAAACTTGTTCTGCACTCGTACTTGAACAAAAAATTTTTGTTTAAAGTTTTAGAGAAAGCTGTTTTAGCATTTGAAATCTGATATAATCTTAACTGTCTAGCATATCTTCCACTCGCTATTATGTTGGATGAACATTGAGGATGAAGTTTGAGGAGCAACTTCCAAACTTTACAATTAAACCTAAGAAAGTTTTTTTTAATGCAGCGTACTATCATTCAACAGCATATTCAGAGAAGTTTACTTTCTTTAATGAATGGTATTTCTTATACATGATTACAAAGGAGACATTAAATTAACATTTTGTATATCAAAACAACTTCATGTGTAGTTCCACTTCAAATAAACTCAACAACAGAACAAACAAAGACTGCGCTTACAACATTGATATTTCTTGTCTTCAGACAATTTACTACGTATTAATTATATTGTTACGACGGTCTCCTTGGTGCGGTGGAAAACAAAATAGAAGACACCAATTAAGTCGCTAATCACCACATTTAATTAATCTCAATTAACAGTTTGTAATCAACACGTTATTCAACAAGATTATATTCGTACAATAATTCAAGTTGATCTGTCTACAAAAATAATAATATCAACTATAAAGAATTCCGCACTGTAATCACTAACACATCACTTGGGACGCATTGTGTGAATCGCCCGACAATAACTCGAACCTCACTTGAATACATCGCCACTAAAAATGAAACTAAGCGTCGCTGAATGCTTATATTTATACCCTGCTGAGATTCCAGAATAATCCTTAATAGGCGTCAACACTAGAGAGTAATCGCTTGGGGCTTTGAACACAGTGCGCTAGGACCGGTGAAGTCTGGAACGATGTCGGTTATAGACGCGTGAGAAGTGTCACGTAATTGTCCTTCATCTCAAAGTAGCAGCAATATGTACGCACGCACACTTTACAGCTGGTTTTGCCGAATCACATACATAATGTTCTGTACTGGCGTAATAATATAGTTCATAAGAAGCTAGACATTAACATTAAATTATGGGCTAATGATGTTCATTAACTTAATGTGTAAGTAGAAATATTTCAATAGTGTGACAACGCAGAAGTTATGAAATTTGTCCAGCCGTAGGCCAATAACACGTTAAAAACTGTTACCACCTTACAGAACATTCTACGTGTTTCTCGGCTATTCTAGTGGAATCAGTTGTAATGTTGTGTGCGTACGTGATTCTTAACATATGTTAACGAGACTGTTCCAGACTCACCGGTCCGCGCGCGCTGTGTTCAAGGCCGCAAGCAATTACGCTCTAGTGTAGTGTTGACGCGTATTATGGATTATACTGGCAATGTCAGGTGCTTAGTTCAGTTGAAGTGGCGATTTATTCCAGTGCAGTCCGAAGTATTTTGGAAAAGTGTTAATTTATAATAGTACGGAAGTCTGTTAGTTGACATTTTTATTGCTTGTGAACAATTTAAAAATAATTTCTAGTAAGAGACTATCTTGTTGATTAAAAACTGTTTAATTGTGATAAATAAATCTAGTGACTTAATTTATGTTTTGTATTTTGTTTTCTACTGTACCATACGAAGATCAAGGAGACTGTCGTAGAAATATTATAGATATTAAGGCCGGGAGTCAATTCAGTACATGCCAACTGGCTGAGTATTAACGTTAGAAAATTAGAGTGAAACATTTTTTATAAAGGACGCTTTGAAATCAAGTATCTTATCACTAAGGTTTAAAATAATTTCATGTAAATACCTCCATAAATGCGAAGGAATATGAAAGGTGTAAATGTAAGGTGCGAAGGAATACAAAAAAAAAATAAATACTTTGAAAAGGTTTTTAAGAATATGCAGTTATACCACATCACAAATACATAAACGAGATGATTCCCGGTTATTTAATTAAGAAAGTTGTGTTAGTGGTTATAATAACAAACAGAATTAACACTGTTGCAGAAAAATTATTCTGATTAGTGCTATTAAGCTTCACAGCGCATCGTCAGATCGGAAATCTTCCGATCATCGTCATTTCCGATCGGACGATGAGCTGTAAAGCTTGAAGGCGGAATCGGAATAATCTTCCTATAGTGGTGTGCAACAGTGTTAATTCTGTTTGATTCCTGGTTATTTTAGAATACGAACATTTAATTTAGATAAAAATATATATTTTTCCCTTTTCTTGAACTTTTTATTTAACATTTATTTACTCTACTGCATAACGTCACACAGAAACTAATGTACATATTACTAAGTAATGTTTAAAGTCGATAGTTCTAAGTTTGTTTATGTGTCATGATGTTCCACTCCATCAAGTACACGACGCGCGGCCTCGGAAAATTGTCCCCTTAGAAACATGGTCAATTCCTTTACTTGACTCAACGATATAACCCCACCTACTCACAAAGGTTTATATTATAAGTTTTACATGTCGCAGTAACATCCGATGGTGCCACGAGCTTCGACATAGTAGGACAAGTAGTAGAAGTTGTTCAGCTCTGATTTGTGGAAATCTTCTTTTACGTATGTATAACACCTTTTAAAGTTCACTTTAAAGATTAAATACATATTACAAATTAAATAGATAATCACATTTTTTATAATTATCTTTGGTAATTTTTATTTATTTAGATGAAATTTACATTAGTTTTGGTTTATTATTATTTTTGTTATTTTGTTTTCAATAGATCAATCATTCCCACAGATAGGCTGCCTATGTCCTAGATGTTTTTTTTTAATCAGGTAAAAGAAGAGAAAAATAATAGCACACCACTACTTCTTTCATACTGTAAATAATCATAAATCAACCTGGTAAGTAGAATTGAAACTCTAAATTTTGTTTTAAGTGTATTTGCCTAGTGTAATTGAAAGCTCTCGATCGAGCTGTTCTTGTCGATTTGTCTCACAATTAAACTGAAATACTTCAACTCATTTTTAATTACATTTTTAAGCCGGTCACGCAATAACCATTGGCGCTGTCCAGCATGCCGGACGTCGATAATAGATGTGAGCACCATACTGTCGTGCAACTCGTCCAGCGTGCCAGACGTTCACGTTGATAGGATACGTCCCACAGACATCTATTTAATTTACATTTTTCGACAAAATTTGATGTTATTTCACGGTCTATTATAAATTGTAATGAAAACAAATTAATAATAACAATATTAAAAATAATAACTGTTAATGATATTTGAATGTATTATGTAAACGAAGAATAAACTAAACTAAATGTTAAACTGAAATTTTATGTGTATCATTACTTATTAAATATAAACTAAAGAATGAATGTAAGTAAATTTAAACAGTAAACATTTATTAAACGAATGTGATCTAAAAACATGTACTGTTCTTGCTCGAAAATGGCGATTTGATAGACAGGAACCGTACGCATGAACAAACATGCACGATCTACGATTCCTTGACATCCGTCAACACTACACACGATCCATCCGCACGTCGTGCGGCTTGAGTTGATGGTCTTGCTGGACTCATTTTTCGTCGTGCACATCCTTCAAAAAATACACGACGACGTGCGGATGGATGTCAAAGCTACGTACTGTCGTTTTTGACTTGCTGTCCGTCATGACGTCCATGAAACATGTATCATGGAAACATTTACAACAGTAATACAGGCAAAAAACACAACATTTATAAATACTCAAGAAAAATCAAACCAAATAAATGTGTATGGAGCTGCGTGTATAAAAATGTATGTTATTAAATAAAACAAAATGCTTGCCATTAACTTTATGACACTTGTCTGTGCACGAAATAATTACAAGCAGTGTCGTTGTAGATACGCCATGGGGACGGTTACTCGTTTCCCATGTAACAATGAGTGCAGCGCCATATTTTGATTGATCCGTACAGGTTCAAATAAAACAAAAAAAAAGTGGGTCATACAGAACGAGTGGGTTAACTGAATTACCTGAGCCCTTTAGTACACTGAGTTTGTAATTCATTGATTACAAAACATCACTAAAACGTAGCTTGAATACATGGTAAATCTTTTAGATTAAAGTGCGTGAGTCATTGTTTTTTTGCGTTGTACACACATGATGCACTCTCATGTTCGTTTATGTTCATGTGTCATGTTTGTTAAACTTAGCATGATATTTGTGTTCATTTAACTTCAGCGCTTTCAACCGTGGCGAAGTCTGGAACAGTATCGTTAACGCATTTTGAGAATCACGTACGAACACAACATTAGAGCAGGTTCCGCTGCGATAGTCGAGAAACGTGTAGAACGTTGTGTGATGCCGTAACAATTAGTACTTGAGGCGGCGTCGTCTTATCCTGAGAATTTAATGCCAAGTTTGTAATGAGAAAAATACTATGTGTGTGTGTGTGTATATATATATATTGCGACAATACAAGCATAGGCTGTAATGCGCATATATAATATAAAATAAATATTTTATTTAATTTTAATAATATATAATAGACGAATACGACCGTTCCCCCTCGCAAGGCAATGGCACACCAGCGAGAGGTATCCTGCTTAGTATAAACCTTCCCCAACTACGCCGTTCGGATCCGGCGTTAAACTGTAGGTCCCATATACCTGTGAGAGAGTCAGTACCACACGCACCACGGGTATATGCGGGGAGGGTACAAACCAGTCGTAAGACTGAAGGACTAAGAATAATAGACGAGCAGGTGTGAAATTGGAAGCTGGCTTGCAAAAAGGAGTCAACACGCAGGATCACGCGATTACCGCTGCATGTGTGTATACAAGTCAATAGTGTGTGTGCGTGAAGCCTATTTGTGCCTGAAAGTTTGCAATCCCACCCCAAGTCAATGCTAAATTAAGAATATATTTAATATTAAGCAAACCATAAATGTTAGCGAGAAGGTAAAAACTTCTAAAAATGTGTAAATATCAGACACAAGTGCAGTGCAAATTTTACGTAATTCGGACAATCAGTGCGAATCCAGTGCGATTTTTAAAGCATTATAATTACACTAGTGGTTCGAGCATCATGATAATTGCACATCACATAGGTCATTCAATTAGACAATATTTTATTGCCGTGAAATCCGCGTTAAACAGTGCGATTGGCGAAAAAGTGCAATTATGTGAAATAGGACGAGAGTGAGGGCTATCTCGCCATGGTTCAACTGTCGACAGGCTGATTCCTGAATCGACAGCTGCAGTTTTCTTGGTAAATATAAATAGAAGCCCAGGAGAGCTAATCTCTCTCTTCTAACAGCATTTATTCGTGGCGGAACGCTATGTCCGTTCGCGACGCAAAATTTTAATTACTTCGGACAGAGTTAGACGATATGTCTAACACCAATAACACTTTTTGTTAATCATAACTTGTAAAGTAATACGATAAACATTTCGATTTAACATAATAATGGAAAACAGTAATTAAAAAGTAACGTAACAAACAAATCATCAGAGGTCTACAAGTGATCTACATCTAGTAGCACTACTCCAGACCGGGGACGAGAGCACTACATGGCATAATTTCCAGACGTAAAGGACGAGTCATCGGGCTTCCGAGAGGACCCGGAGGACGAGGAAAGGATCCAGGACTTCAAGACTACGCAGGATTCACAACATCAACGACTCAGGACCAGGACAGGGTATGCTGAGGAACCGCTACAATTAAGGTGAAAGAAAGCCATGTATTCCTCATAACAAAAGACTTAATCAAAGATTGATAAACATTGTCAAAAGAAAGACAATAATTTCAAAAAGTGTAATTTATAACTTATAAATGTAAATGTCTTGTATAAAAAATTATAGCATAATTTTTGCAGTAATAATTTATTGAAAATTTGTAAATTTAAATTGTAGAGTAATTATGAAAGCATTGTAGAGAAATTATGAAAGCATAATTTTTGCAGTAATAATTTATAAAAAAATATTTAAATTTAAAATTGTAGAGAAATTATGAAAGCATAAGATTTGAATAGATAATGATTGAAAATATTTTAATATACATGTGAAAGATCAATTAGATTTGATCAAATTATGAACAAATAGTTAACTTAGTTAAATATTTTTATATTGAAAGCACACATTCAGACTGAGTAGTCCAGACAGTATAACATAATGAAGAAATGTTTTTTATTTAAAATTAATAATATTATGTCTATGATATAAGCTTTATATTGGTGATGAGATTACAGCAAACTAAGAAACTTTGAAACCATGTATAATGAATATCGTATGACGAAGTAATCATTATTTGTATAGTATTATTTCTAGATATGTTGGTTTAAATTAATAAATGGGAACATTTTGAATTTCCTAATAAGGCTACCATTATTATAATTACACCTGGATCCCTAATTATACACGTACACGTTGTTAGAAATGTTATTTACCGTTGTATAATTTTATCGCACATGGGCATGCGCCCGACACACTTACATTTAATAACGTTGGATCGTTGTATAAAAATTGGCGCTCCAAGACCGTGGGGCTCCACAAATTTAAATTATATTGAATTTGCAACAACGTTTGTATCGTTGTAATATATAATTTGTGATGTTATTCAATTTGTTTCTTCTGCAAGTAGTAAATTTTCGTATATTCTCTTTAACACCTGCGTTTAACTGAAAAATATCAGTGTCATCAGAGGTTTGTAAGTAATTAAATGTAAGTAATTAATTATCATCACTTACAAACCTCTGATGATACTGATATTTTTCAATGAAAAGCAGGTGTTAAAAAGAATATACGAAAATTTACTACTTGCAGAAGAAATAAATTGAATAACATCACGAATTATATAATTACTTCAAGAAACGTAGAGTTACTTATATAGAATATATATATATATATATATATATATATATATATATATATTACAACGATACATAACATAAATTTGGTATACTGTAATTTATGTGGCGCCACGTTCTTTGGGACGCCAAACTTATACAACGATACCTTTTGTATATGCAGGTTGTAAATAATTATAACAATACCAGGTGTAACTATAATAAGAGTAGTAAATTTATGAGTAGTTAAAATTTCATGTTTATTGTTTAACAAGCATTATAAATAATAAAACAGTGTTAATAATCTTCGATCAGATATCACTCATTCTTAAGTTCATCTCTCAAGCTATACGGTGTTACACACAGTTAAAACACTCTTACCTCTAGACATGTTAATAATATTAATCTAGACATTTAATCAAATTGATTTAATAAAAAATAAATAAAATTTAAATGTAATTAAGTTTTATTTTAATTGAATTCATTTAACTCAATTCTGACCTCAGCTTGCTCAGTCTATACCAAAGTTTATTTTTTTTTAAATAATTTAAAATTATATTGTTTACTCTTAGACTCGCATTTGTTTCGTATTCAAAATTTAAATTATTCTTTTCTACAAAATGCAAATATCAAATCATTTCAATTATTTTACTTTGATAAAAAAATATACTATCTCAAATTTAGACTCTCTTTTTTTCTTCTATATTTATATTTATCTATATGCGATCGCTCAGTCTTACGACTAAAACATTTACATAAGACTCTATTACATTCTTTCTAATTATAAACTTTTTTTTTAATTCATTGTCTCTTTATATAGTCTTTATGAGCTCTTTAAAAAATTCATTTATAAGTGCATTGTGCATGTCATCTCGAGTTTTGATGACCTGACGACTTATTGACCAGCGTTGTTCAGAGTTGGGTTTCCGTTACTCCTGGCTTGGCGTGGTCCTGGATATGTCCAGAGTCCAGCGTCGTTCTCCAGCAGTGTGTGGTCCGTCCCAGAGAATTACTATCTGCTGCGAGGTGGATCTCGTTCGGCTGTTAGGCGTCTAAAAAACGTCTCCTAATGTCTAGCATCTCGCGTCGCTCTTTGTAGCTTCTCTGTTGATACTCTTGCTGACCTAAACGGTCCCGGTACTCTACGTTTCCCGAAATAGTGTAAACATAATTACTGAACGTCTTTATTCGTTCGTATATGAGACTTATAATAAAATAAAACTGTTCTGCCGACGGACAGCATGTCCGACTGCAACTGTGTTTTGATAAGAAGAGAAGGGTTTCCAGTCGAACCCTTAATTTATACCCTCTCAAGATTCCGCACCTGTTGGTTCCGAAATTATCCTGTCGAGACCTGCAGATCACATGATATCCCCCACTCCCGAACCTTTTTATATATTTGCAATTTTTTGCAAATTGCAATATTTTGTACGGAATTGAGATAGCACAAATTGTAGCTAATTTGATTAAGCACTCACTGTATTAATTTGAGCGTCTTTGTGTAATTTGCGTATTTTTGGCACATTTATTTCGCACTGACTTCGCGTAGTGTGTTCTATTAACGTCATTTTCTTACTGTGGATACCTATAAAATTTACACACACTTTGGTGCCTTTTGTTTGTTTCTACACTAATTAGTTTTCACACAGTGAATTAAAATAATTATTTTAGTAATTAATTGGGGAGGGTAGCTGAGATTCCTGTCTGTACATGCATCACTAACACACACAAAATACACGCGTAACACACATACAATCGAGCAGGTGTTCTTTGCCTGTTGGAACAGGTTAATTTTGCCCTAGTATAACAATGAAACATTTTTACAATCACAGAACTGTTCATTTACCCCAAACTTATAATAATTTTACAAATGTTTTATTTATTTAAATCAATGCTCAATACAGCATATGACTGTATCGTTGCAATATATATATACATATATATATTCTGGCTTAATCAGGAGATTATGTGAAGCAATTATAGAAATAGCATTCCGTACAGTATTATACGACGAGGTAACATGAAGAATAAACCAGAAAAATTTTCTCTGAGCAGCTATTGAACCGTTGCATGTATTGGAATTATTACGACTACTGTCGGATTTTTATTATGGATACTCGAGTTTAAGCGTTAATTATAAGTGAACCTGTAGGTCTACTTATAAACTAGTTACACAAAATTTTTGCGCATTTAATTTTGCGTTGATCTGTGTAAGAAACATATTTTTTGAAGGTTGATTTAAATTTTTTTTCGCGGTTAGAGTAAAAAAGTCTATGTTTTTTTGTGTTTTTCACGAAACCGCTCTCTTTGAAATTATATAAATTAAAAACCCTTGGTCCAATCATAACTAAATTTTTGTGCAGTATGGGCACAAGTGTTTTCAATACATTACTTAAGTTACAAAATTGGTTTATGATCCAAAAAAAAGTTGTTATCAGTTTTGTGAAACAACTTTTTCTCGGTACAGGATAGTCGTACAAAGGCAGACTTGGTCTTGTTTTGAAGCTCTTGATCGTGGTTATCAAAATCCACAACTGCTGCAAACATACATTGAGATGCCGATTTTATACAGAGTGATATTCATGCAAGGGTGTGTGTGCGCTGGACCGTGTGTAAGCGGGCCTTCCGGCGTCGAAAGCGGGTGCCGTGTTGCCACGTTCAATCACCTCGGCCGCTTCACTTCAGTTGAACAGTTGCTGTTTGGATAATTTTAACACCTTATTAATGTTATAACATTATGTTTTCTACTGTCACAGATTCCATCAGGACTGGCTTCTTATTAAGCTTCTTATATCTAAATTCCAAGCTTTTAACAATCTTCAAGAGAGTAGATCTTGACATCTCAGGAAAATCTGCCATATTTTCAACAAGTTTCGTGTGGAGGTTTTTGATCGTGGGAAAAATCTTGTTTATGTAAAAATCATGTATGCTCCTTCGTATTGTGCCCAAAGTGAAGCCATCAAGTTGGATTTTCGTACGTCCTCGCCTGACACACTGATTCTTTCTTGATCCAAGTGACGTATTTTCTTCGTTCTCGTTGGTAGAGGCACTCACTCTCTTCACAGACGCTAAGGATACTCCAAGACACTGTGATACTTTCTGGTATACAGGAAACCTCTTGTCGCCAACCTTTTCTCCTTCACTCTTAAAAAGACATATAGCACTTAAAATCATCGCAACTTCACCCTCTGAGAGCGGAGGTCTCGGAGGCGTCTTGACGTGATATAAACACAACGACCAACACAGCCAGAATGTCAAGTGGCATGCGGACGAAGCAGATTTAAAGAACTGATGACTCAGACTGACCAATGTTCAAATGAATCATTTTTAACGAGCAAATCATACGTGTCTGGGGGTAGGCCACAAAAGCCAGGGCAAAGTCCGGGTCTGGGGTGAATCATCGCGGAAACACCGCACCCGCCTTCACTGCCGTATGGCCCGCTTACCACACGGCCTTCATGAGAAAAGGTGATGGGAAATGGATAATAGAAAACAATGTTATAACATTAATAAGGTGTTAAAATTATCCAAACAGCAACTGTTCAACTGAAGTGAAGCGGCCGGGGTGATTGAACGTGGCAACACGGCACCCGCTTTCGACGCCGGAAGGCCCGCTTACACACGGTCCAGCGCACACACACCCTTACATGAATATCACTCTGTATAAAATCGGCATCTCAATGTATGTTTGCAGCAGTTGTGGATTTTGATAACCACGATCAAGAGCTTCAAAACAAGACCAAGTCTGCCTTTGTACGACTATCCTGTACCGAGAAAAAGTTGTTTCACAAAACTGATAACAACGTTTGTTTGGATCAAAAAACAATTTTGTAACTTAAGTAATGTATTGAAAACACTTGTGCCCATACTGTATAAAAATTTAGTTAGGATTGGACCAAGGGTTTTTAATTTATATAATTTCAAAGAGAGCAGTTTCTTGAAAAACACAAAAAAACATGGACTTTTTTTACTCTAACCGCGAAAAAAAATTTAAATCAACCTTCAAAAAATATGTTTCTTACACAGATCAACGCAAAATTAAATGCGCAAAAATTTGATGTAACTAGTTTATAAGTATACCTACAGGTTCCCTTGTAATTACCGCTTAAACTCGAGTATCCATAATAAAAAATCCGACAGTAGGCCTACTTCCGCCAGACTCGCTAAAATGTAAAACCGCTTAGTACAATCAAGATTTTTCCACTACATTTTTATGTTTTGTTTTAGTTGTAATACCTATACAAAGAATCTAAGACAACTTTATTTTATTCTAAAGTTACCCGCGGATTCGCAAGCGGATATTTCAGTTTTAATAAGTATTTAACATAATTTTTTTCTCTATCTCTATATGGCGTTCTCTCAGCTCTTATAACAATTTTGTACTCAGTCAAATTCTCTTCAAAGCTGTTTTCAACACATGTACTGTTTTAACTTGTACTAAATTATTTTGTTGGTGCAACAGCCTTTGGAGATTTAAAGTACCCGTTTATAAAGCCTTTGGAGATACTTATAAAATACCTGTTAAATCAAAAACGCTAAATTCTTTATTTCAAGTGTTACTGTATTAGACGCATTGTATAACACATTAAACGTTATGTTTTCCTCAACCATGGCTTTCATTTGTTTCAGCAGTAAACTAAAAACCAAAAACCGTTGTCACCTAACCTCTCAAATGAAAACAATACGTATTTTCGCTTTGCATTAAGAAAAAGGACAAACTACAACTAGTACACTTCGTCTTTTCCACATCGTCATATATCGATACAATCGCATAGTATATAAAACATCAAAAATGTTTTGCAGGAACGGATAAAGGTACAGTTCCGATCCTGCTTAATAGCTTTTGTTTATTTATTTGTTACTATTGTAATTAATTCTGTTCTCCATAGTGTTGTTGACATCTTTATACGCGTCAACAAAAGGATATAATTAAAACGGTCTAAATCGTGTGAACGGGACAGAATATAAAATTACAAGTCAGACATTGTTTTTTCCCGTGTGTCAAAGGTTACCTGTGCAAACTTTGGTGGCAACCAAAGTAGATTTCGGTGGTGTATCGGTGTAGATTTATATTCAATACAAAAAAATCCTCCGACTTTGAGTTTTACGTATGTAGATTATCAAATTTGTTTCTGTTTTCATTGTTTAATTTTGCTCCAATTTAGATTCACTTAATTCAGCTGTAATATAAATTATAACTAAGCATCTCTTAGCAAAGCATTCCAAGATTACATCTCTTGTCAGATGGTCATCCGTGAACAGTCGAGCTAAAAAATCAAGAATTGTATTAACATACATGGGTTAAATACAGAAAATTATCCAATCTGATCAACCGAAATTTAAGTTACAAATGAAATAAGTTAATTATTGATTCTTTGTACTTCAGAAATTCAATACATTATTCTATCGATATTGTCACGACGGTCTCACAGATCGTCGTATGGTACAGTGGAAGACAAAACACAAGACACCAATTAAATCAGTAATAACAAGTTTTAATCATCACAATTAATAATTCGTAATAAACTCGAACAATAATTCCAGTTAGATTTGTCCACACGCAATAATAATGTCAAATATTAGAGTTACACACAATTTATAACACAATAACACTTCACACAATACTTCGACAAACACTTGATCAGCGCTGAGGAAAATCGGTCACTTAACTGACTTGACAACGCTAGACGCTCTTGTTTTTATAGGTAGCGCAGAGTCCCAGTATAGCTTTCTCTCCTTACTACACGCCGACTTAATGAGTATCTCAAGTGTTCTTGAACACACTAGATCCTACTTGTGAGCTGCCTTGACTGAAGATCTTGTGGAGTGCTTCTGTGTTGGTTGGTAATTACCCCACAAGATCCGAAATTAAAAAGGCTGAAGATGGGAACAGAAAGTTTCCCGAAACATGTTACAAATAAGGGAAAAACATCTTAAAGTAAAGTTATTATAAGTATTAAATATATTACATATGGATCAAGAATTGGACTGTAGCAAAAATTGTTTAAAAAAATATATAGGCTATAAGGATTCGAAATAAATGGAAAGAATATAAAGTGGAAAAGAAAGGAAAGTTAGAAGTGTGACGTAAACGGAAGAAGGATTGAAGAAGAAACGAAAATTAAGTGTTGTCTTGTACGGAAAGTAACGAAAAACGTTTGCAACTTGGTGGTAGACGGGGAGGCAAGATAGTCGAGAGCACTGCAATAAATATCCTTGTGCTTCCCGATGACGACAAAAACAGCGTGTCGAAGTGTGAGTACTTGTTCGAAGTGCCATTGTACTTCAGCAGGCAATTAATTTATCGTCCAATTACATGAGAAAGATAAATAGAGTCTGAGAAGGAACAGAGTGAGAGAGAGAGAGAGAGAGAGAGAGAGAGAGAGAGAGAGAGAGAGAGAGAGAGAGAGAGAGAGAGAGAGAGAGAGAGAGAGGCGGGTAGGCAGGTAGGGCGCGCGCGCGCACGCACACACACACTAGAATGAAAGCGATACATAGAATGTCACTTGTATGCGGAAATTTTCAAATTGTCAAATTTACAAAATTGATGGTTTCCATAGACACTTGATAACATATAATATATGAGAAATTTTAAGGAAATTTAAAATTGCTCATTGTATCTAACCTTACTAAAAAGATGAAGGGACTAAAATTATGAGGAAAAGAGATACAGTACCGTTTACCAAATGGTAAAAGCTTAAGAGAATGATAATGTCTTTCAGTCGCCAGCTAAACGCAACATTTGCGCAAAAGAAACAATCAGTCAGTCAGTAACCATAATGAATCATATACTAAGACAACCATTAACTAGAAACATTAACCTATCTACAGCTATGCAGTGTTCTTTGCTTGTTAGGTCTTTAATCTGCGACGACGTTAGCATGTTAGCGGTCGCGGTTTTAGTTAACAATTCCCGGCTGGTAAATGGTGCTAACACTTGATTTTAAACTTTCAGGACGCTTTATAAGTCTGGTTTAATTGTTTGTAGTGATATTATTTTTAACACATTATTTTTATACAGAATGGGCCAAAAGTCACTACCCATTGTGAGTTACTGAGTTACCCATTGTAAACATAGTTTCTTATGTAAACACTAGAGTGCAATTTTATCGACAAAGATGGAAAACAATTTGATAAACAATTTAATAAATAATCATGTAGCTTCAATAAAGTGTTAATTCAATTTGTACTGTGTTAATAAAAAACAGTGGGTAACTCAGTAACTCACAATGGGTAGTGACTTTTGGCCCAATCTGTATATTGCGACTTATCAAAACAAACCTTTATTTACAACAATCCTAATGACGTCATACAGCGTGACGGTAAATAAAATGTTACAGAAAGTTTCAAACGATGTCCAGCTAAAAGACATTATCATGTCAAAAGAGCAATAAGATTTTGTGGACAAATTTAACTTGAATTTTGTTAAAAAATTGTATGAGAATAGCTTGTTGATTTGTGACTTGTTGAGTGATTGTTATTTGTGAGTAATTAAAGCTCCTGACGTCATTGGTGTTTTGTTTCCACTGTCGTAAGGCCGTAACAATGTGCACAGAGAAATCTGGTTATTTGCAACAGTATGTACGTATATATATACATTGGAAACACCCGTACGCATTACCACTCGAGACGTGAACGTTGGTCTCCGTTGACACTCGTAGACGCAGTTTGTGTCTGTAGCTGATAGTCATAGTCAATGTGTTCCATTGCAATTGACCTGGTTCAAATTTTTACATCAGTTGCAACTGACGATTGGGTCGCAACTAACGATTGAGTTGCAACTGACTACAGTCAGGCCCGGATTTCCCACTAAGCACACTAGGCACGTGCCTAGGGGCGGCAGGTTCATGGGGGCGGCACGAGGTGAAAAATTATTTTTTTAAATTTAATCTTTTCGTTTTTTTAATTACAGTATTTGTACTGGGCACTTGCATTATAGCCAAATTGAAGAAAATTGTTTTGAAATAACCTTTAATTATATCACTGAATAACTGGGCACTGGGCCTTCCAATCGGTCGGAGCGGAGCATGTGTTAGATCAACAATGAATGAGGAAAACTCAACTCACTCTCAATACTGCATGTTGAGGCAGAACTTTTAAACAGTGAACAAGTAAACTTTGAAGGCCTTATTGAAGAATTTTCACTGATCAAAGCAAGACAATGTAAAATCAAGCCATTTGTGTAATTTGGGATCTTATTCAATCACTCTTAAATTATTTGTTCTATTTATCCAATTTACATTACTTTCATTGATTTTACTATGTTCGATGATAAAAAGAAACCATTTAAGTAAACCTATAAACAGAAACAGAAAGTAGGCCTACGTATATTACTTGTTATAAAATTAATCTATGTGTTATTAAAGTGTACACGTAAATAAATATTAATACAAAGTTAAAATTTTTGTCTTTTTCACAATTCCACCACATTTCCCTTTTAGATTTAATATCAAATGAGATTTTTGCAATAGAGATAGTTGAAATGATTATTTTCAGCAACTTTTTTTCAGCAGTCAAGGAGAATTGAATATAAAGACGTTACTTGTTAGGGAGGGGGCGCTAACAATGTGCTAACAAAGTGCCTAGGCGCGGCAGGACACCTAAATCCGGGACTGACTGCAGTCCGTATTGGAGTTTGCGCAGTTATCTGATTTGGGTAACACAGAAAACCAGGCTCAGCGGAATTTAATAATCTGTTGTCCACCATTTGACATAACAACGCAAAGTCTTGTAACAACGTAACATAAGTTTATATAACGAACAGTAGATTACGTTCATATTACAACATAACAAAGCCATTATTTTCTTGTGTTGTTTTTCTGTTCTGATACAAGCGAGTTGAACCATAAAAAAAGCAGGTAGTCAATTTAGTTCGGTCGTAATAGTCTGTCCTACTTGTGTAAATTTGTTTATTCAAGTTAAATCATCAGAGACATTTATATCGTTGTTTTATTATAGGTAGTATGAGTAGAGAGTAGGTTACTGCTGGGCAGTATGTGTGCTTCACGCCAAGTTGCATATGTTTCAATTTTGAGTTTCGAGTGGCTTGCATCACAGACGGTTTATAGGTTGCAATGTGTGTCACAGCCACCAGGGACAAACCTAGGATTTCATTTCGGGGCGGGGGGGGGTTTCTCATAGTGTAATGGAAACTGTACAAATAAATTAAAACTAATGGGTAAATAATAGCTGCAATTCACTAATTTCAGTAAAATCAATTAAAAACATACAGTTTGTCTTGGAAGCTTAATAATACCTGTATGTGGAATATATGTACTTTAAAGAGAACGTTGCAAGTAAGAAAGTAAAAAAGTTAAGAGCATGCATCTAAATGCTGTAGATATAAATGTGTATAATATGGTTGTAGATATAAATTTTACAGAGAAAGTTAAAAAAAAAACAGAAAGATAGAAAGTTAAAAAACGAAGAAATTGATTGATTTTACTATATATTTTGATGAATAAGTATTTTATTTATATTTCTTAATATTTAAAAACTGTTGGTTACACATGTTTCATTATATGTTTATTATATGTTTAATTTTTAAAAAATCAGAAATATTAAAGTAAATTTGGTCAAATAAAGCGCGTTAATTACGCGAGTACACAGGATAACGCTGGAATTGTTCAACTCCTAACTTCACGTGACTTCAAAAATCGTCGTACGCTCCATGGCCTGTCTTTTTCATAGGCCTCGGTTTACGGCCAACTAGCGGGTAAAAGCAAACAGTTCCTTCGTTGTGGAATTAAATAAAACAGCTGACATGGCTCAATCGTAGTGTAAAACACGTCGTCACATGAATCGTATTGTTACGACGGCCTACTTGATCGTCATAGATACAGTGGAAAACAAAATACAAGACACCAATTAAGTCACTAATCACCAGCTTTAATTTTCACAGTTAAACAGTTCGTAATTAACAACACAGTCTCTTACAACAAATCAAATAAAAATTGTTTACACGCAATACCGAAACCCTATTAATAGAGTTTCACACAATTATTAACACAATACTAGTTCACTTCGTCAAGCACTCAATCCGCGCTAGCGAAAATCGCTCACGTAACTGAACTGACAATCCGCCTGCTATGGCTTCATATAGGCCCCTGGAGAGGTGCGGTACAGCTTTTACCTTCTTACTGCACGCCAGCGGATTAATGCTTATCTCAAGTGTTCCTGGAACTCACTAGAACCAGTTACGTGAATGACGCAACACAAGCCACACTGGACGGGAGTGGAGAATTTTCTGGATTGTTCTGTACGCTTCTCGCAGCACGGCCCCCTCCTTAAGCCTGTCCGTCCCGAACTGGCAAACCGTCACTGAAGTAATATGTGTCCAGAAAATCTAGGTGAACGTCCTTGTGAAAGATAATTCTCCCGTCCTTCGAATTCGGTCTCGTGTGATCAGAAAACATCAAATTCCCAGGAATACGAGTCTTCCGATCAACCGGTAGTTTTGCTGGAATCACTCCCGTTGCGTCACGTATCGCTGACCTAAACACCACTGGTTGATCCAAGTCTGATTGGTTCTCGTCAAAAACCTCTTGCGTAAGGTCATCTTCAGCAACGTTTCCTCTGGGCGCTTCTATTAACTCAGGAACAAACAAGGGATTTTCCTTGACATCCATAGTTGACTTTCCAGTCACTTCTTTTGCCGTTTGACGTGTTTGTACTTCCTCTGCTAGTTCTTCTTCCATTTCCACCTGGAATAGGAAAGGTTTCTCTTGACCAGACCTGTTGACTTCTTCTTCGGCCAATGCCATTTGCTTAATCGAATGGTTGGTAGACCTTGTCATTTTAGCCATGCAAATCTTTATCTTCTCTTGGCCAACCTTCAGGAGATTCTCACGCTAGTCCACAACGAATCCTAGACTATCATAATGTCCGTGCCAAGAATCACTTCATCGACAATGTCTGCAACGAGCATTTAGTGGCTAAACTCAAGAAGACCCAGGCGGACACCTTTCCTAGCACCTTGACGGGGCTTTTAGTCACAGTCTGTATTGTACAAGAGCTAATTAGAGGCTGGCGGTTGCTGACTAAGTCAGGGCGCACAATAGACACTGTAGCGCCCGTGTCAACTGTAAATGATGTTGGTGTACCTTCAGCAAATCCATTGACGATCAAGTTTCCACTGGTCTTATGTAGCGTGGAAACTGTGTGCTGTTCTGAGGCTTTACTTCTCCAATTGGTGCGATCACTTCCTTCTCTCGGTATTTTATTCTTCCAACAGTCTACCTGTAGATGACCACGTTTCCCACAGTTATAACACTTCGGTCTTCTGTCTTTATCCTTTGGTTCGAAAAATCGTTGTGGCGCTGCTGACTTCTTAAACTGTTGTTTTTGAATCGTCTCTTTACGACGGCTGCTATTACGATACTGTGGTATTGGATCCGTTTGGCTACAACGCGATGGCATACTTTGATTAATGTAGGTCGCCGACTTGGCAGCTTCAAAACGTAGAGCATGAACTAGAGCGTCTGAGCAATTAGGATGCCGTGTCATTCTTAACACTGTTGTAATTGACAGTCTCTGATACAGTCAATAAACACAATGTAAGCAATCCACGTTCGGAAGGTCTCCGATTCGTCAGGATAAGCCAATCTCGTCAGTCGGTCGATATGCTTTTCAAACTTTTGAAGGTTCTCCCCTGAACGCTGTCGCCTCGCTTCAAGTTGAACACGGTACACTTCGCACAAATGCTGGTCACTGTACCGTAATTCCAAAGCTTTTATTAATTCGACATTGATGTTCTGGCTGTCAGACGGCACTTTCTTTATTATCTCTGCGGCAGGTCCTTTTAAAGCAAGAATTAATGAAAGCACTTTCTGTCCTTCCGTCCATTTATTTAAGCAAGCGGCAGGTTCAAATTGGCGAATATAATTCTCCCAGTGAATGCTTCCATCAAACGTTGGGGCCTTCGCGAAAACTGGCCCTACTATAGTTTGAATTCTCTGATATTTTGAATCTTCATAAGCATTTATTAATGGTCTTTCTTTATCAACTATTTCCTTTGCTAAATGTTCGAAATTCATTTTAATTTGTTTTATTGGATTTGCAATAGAAACGACGAATAGGCCGTTCTTTTTCTTTCAGAAGATGGTGAATAACTATGAAAGTAGCACTTGCGCAAATTTTGAATTTTCATGCTCCATGTTGAACCGAGCACGCCCTCACAGTGGAACCTGCTGCTCTTCCACAAACACCTAGCTCCGTTCTGCACTGTTCTGCGCGATTCTGCACCGAGCTGAGCCGAGCATTGTTACAAAGCTGCGCGGTCGGTGTGAAAAATTATCCCTTTACCAAAATTAAATAGGTGTTTACGAAACGTCAAGGTAATCGCAAGAAACGCAAAGCGGCAGTTACAAAATCTACCCCTTACAAGGTAGACATTTTGAGAGAAAAAGTAAAAAAAAATGAGCCAGAAAACAAAATACAAAGAAAAATAGAAGCTCATGGAAGCCGAAGTATGAAATCAACAAGAATAAAACCTAAAGTCGAAAAGGGAGAATTTCATACCTCTAACGAAACTCCTGTCGGTACTAACCGAAAACTTTTTGTGGAGGACTGTGAGAAAGATGATGATAATGACTCAGAGTACTTTTATTGTAGTGTATTGTATTGAACCGTACACTGGGGCACTGAGTGCCCCACGTAATTTTCGTTTTGCGGTAATTTTGTCTTGGCAACCCTTATTGCCTCCAACATTTAAACACACAACATCATGTTATATGTGAAACAGTGACCGCAGAGCATACAGTACCCCAGTGTATGGTTAGTGTTATTTTTTTAGTGTGTGAGTACTTTTAGTTCTTTGTGTTTTTTATAAATATCTTTGTGTATATTGTTCTGCATGTGTAAAAAAATGAATCATGTGCTTTCCAAAGAGAACATTTTATTAGAATTAGAATAGAAATACCATACTCTGATATTTCCAATAACACTGATGATACGTCAAGTAATGAAGATGAAATAGACTGTGTTGTGTTGAAGAAGATATTTTTGTGCCCGATGCGTTGATAAGTGTGCCCCAGAGCCAGAAAGCGAAGAGGAGGCAATAAAATGTACATTGGTTAACAGAAAAAGACGAAGGATTATGAATGATTAAAACAATATTCAATTTAGTAGCTTCAATAAGGTGTGTATTATCCATACAAATGTTCAGAATATTAATGAAGAACAAGCCTCGTGGAGTGTAGCTGACAACATTCCAGTACAAGATAATGTTTCCCTACAAAAAAAAAAAACAAGTACTGGTAGTCGTTAGAACCAGTATAACCGTTAGTACTTTTCATAGAAAAAACGTGTACAGAACCCTTTTGAAAAATATAATTGCCATGATTAGGGACCACAAAAACACATAAAAATGCCTTTTCCTTTTTAAAAACATATATTATGTAGTAAACACAATCTGCTATTGTAATTCGTCATGGTTTTTTGGTAAAAAATAAATCACAATTTTTTAATTGTGTATTTTTATTTGGGGTATACAATGTCCCAGTATACGCTTAATGATCCTAAAGAATAGGTATACGGTTCCAGGGTTAAAATGAAAGTCGAACGATGGGTGGAAAAATGATGGATGCCGGGATGCCTTAAGTGGCACACGAAGAGTGCTGGCTGCGACGAAGAAGATGATTTTTTGTCTTAACACTGTCGTCAATAATCTGGTTTTTGTACTTCCTTGTGAAAAACTGTACAAAACATTTTTTATTGTATTTGCCTATTATTTTCTGATATATAGTGAAAGTACAAGTTATAATTTGGTGATATCTGTAACACATTTATGAAAAGTAAATCCACAGGACATTATTTAAATTTGCTTTTGTATTTTGTTGACCGTTTACCCGTGTTAGGTATGTTAAAGTGGCCATTATGTATGACATTTTGTAAAAAGTTGTTAGAAAGTATTAAGTTGAGCTGGAGCAAAAATAATATTTTTGCATGTTTTAGATTTGAATATAGTTTAACTAAACATATTTAAATGATTTTTTGCATATTATAGGCTACACTAAGAGTAAAAAATAATTTTTGCTTAGGGTGGCCACTTAACCCTGCTCTCCCCTACACCAACATCACAGCAACTAAAAACAGTCAGTACCGCTCAGATTCAGTAAATGAGAAACACTGTCCAACTAGATCCCACACGAACGAACAGTTTCCTTTGATGTACCGACACTACCTGGATCGCGTTCGTTGGTGCTCGAAGTTGGGCAGTTTGCCGTCCACACAGGCCGCGCCGCGCCACTGTTTGGTTCGGCGCAGTGCAGCGCGGCCTGTGTGGACTCGGCTTTATACAATAAAGAATGAAACTTAATAGTTTCTTGGGAATCGGTAAAAGAAATGAGCTTTCATCCAGTGGTGTGGTTAACGACACTGGGGCTGTGTAACGACATAATAAAGCTTTTGTGTTGCTTCGCCTCTGACGTAGCAAACGAGAACAGTGAATTATTACGCCTGTACTATGGCGTAGGTAGAAAATGAACTGAGAAATGTTTTCGTAATCTAAGACATAATTCTCTTATAAATTATAATAATATATCTCCTGTAGTTATTTCAGATATGTTTTTATGTGACGGCGCTCCCGTGCGCGTGTGTTTTTGTTTGTAGGAAGGCAGCTAACCTTCTCCCAATAAATTTGCGCATTTGTGCAGAAAGAGCGAGAGAGATAGAAAGACAGGGACAGACGGAAAGAATCAGTTTAAAGCCATGGGTAGAGCGTAGAGAATTCACTGCATGCGACGTAAATTTACATTAAAATAATGTTTACACGGACTGAGGCAATGGTGTTGGAATTATTTTCTACTTCCGGTGTGTTTGGTCGTGGGCGAACCATTGACGTTTCGACCGTGCCATCATCAGTGCAAAATGAGCTAAAACAACAACACTAACTGTGACGTCTACGTTAGTTTTTTAGCTCATTTTGCACTGAAGGCGGCCGTCAATGGCACAGTTGAAATGTCTGCTGAAACATACAGCGTTCGACTACGGCCAAACAGCCCGGAAGAAGAAAATAATTTTTACATTGAAATATTTTAAGTGACCGCGGCTACCATTAGCCTTTTTTGCATTCTAAATATTGTTTCCGTGAAATGAGAAGCAAGCCCATTGTCACAACCCCCAATCTGGAGGACCAGGAAGATTTCTGTCGGGGATTGTACCCTTAGCTGACATGTTCCTGTTTTCGAGCGCCGGAAACTCGCTCCTCACCCTCTCTCGTCCGCAGCATAACGCACACAATCTTTAAGTAAGCTTTAACAATCTGGAAAAAGAAGTGCAGTGGAATGGGCATCCTAATCGGCGATGACACCTGTCTATATACACTTCAGTTTGCAGATGATCAAGTAATATGCGCAAATGACGAAGATGACTTAGAATACATGGCACGCAAACTGAAGGAAGAATACGGAAAATGGGGACTGCAGATGAATGTGGAAGAAACACAATATGTGTATAGGAGAGGACACGACCGACATAGTATTGGAAGCGGTGAAATTGTAGCAAATTGTGAGAATTACAAATGTCTGGGAATAAATTTTAACAAGGAAGGGACAGACGATACAGAAAAAAGTGTAGAGTAAAGAAAGCAAGAACAATAATTAAGTCTCTAAATGGAATACTGTGGAGCACGAAAATAGGGAAACAAAGGAAAATGAAAATATACAATACAACGATTAAGAGCACATTAGTATAAGGGTCTGAGACAAGGAGAATGAAAGAACATCTGAAAATAAAGATAGAAGCCACAGAAATGGACGCCTTAAGAAGGAATATGTAGAGAATCAAAATTAGACCGGGTCAGAAACGAAACAATTAAGCAACAAATTAATATAAAAGAAACTGTTTTAGAATTCATCGAGAAAAAACAATTAATTTGGTATTGGTACGTGCAGAGAATGGGGTGGAGAGGTTGCCAAAGAGCGTGATGAAATGGATACCACAGGAAAATAGAAAAAGGGGAAGGCCAAAAGTAACGTGGATACAGGGTGTAAGGAGATCAATGAGTGTACGAGGTCTAACCGAAAAAAACTGCAACGACAGGACATATTGGCAGTTAGGCATCGGACAACGTCGCAGGCCGTTTTAACCCTAATAAAAAAAAATATTTTAAGTTCTGTTTTGGAGCGCTACGCGATTACGCTACAGTAAATAAGGTATGTAGGCTATACTATAACTAACTTTGTATAAGTAGGCCGACTTGCCCGTACTCTATATACAACTATTAATGTAGCATCCACTATTTCTACCCTTTTGTAGAATGTCGTAACTTTTGTAGAAATAAAATAGAATCAATACCACACTGAAACAAATTGCACTGAATTTTTAGCGACATTAATCTTTCGAAAGTTGGATCAACCATTATCAGCAACATTAAGCATTTGGCATTTTCTTACCTACAGATCCACTTTCACAATAAAAACAGCCGTATAATTTATTATCATCATCATCACCACTCCTAGAACTAGGGCTTAGACCTGTTCCGGAACCCATCTCCTACTCGGTCTACCGACATCTCTCTTCCCAGTTGGGTGATGACCCAAGGCAGTCACAGGTAGGCGGGAGTCAGGCATCCGATTCAAGTGTTCACACCATCTCCTTCTGTGGTCTTTAACCTACTGGTGCAATGATGATCATCATCATCTATCTGTCCAGGAGTAGGCAGGTTGCCTGTTCCGGCTTCACCATCTCCGTCTCGGACTGCCAACATTAGTCCTAGTCCGAGGCATCGTGTGAAGCATAGGAGTATGTAAAATCTTACATGGATTGGTTAACAGCCATCCGCATAACCCCCACACTGGAAGGACCAGGGACTTTTCTGTCGGAGCTACCATACCTTAGCCGTTGTGTTTCAGTTTTGAGGCGCCGGAAACTCGCCTTTCACCCTCTCTCGTTTGCTACATAACGCACACCTACTGTACGCCATGCATTGCCCGGGGTTCACGCGACATACAAATGTGTCTTCTTGGACGTGAGAGTAGGATTTATTGGTAGAGCTGTTAAACAGTGAGCATTTCTCATGGTTTTAGTATTATGTAGATAACGTTAATGTACACACTCCCCAAGACTCTTTACCAACATTTGAACCCCTGGTGCAATGATACAATGTTTAAATCGCGTCTAATATCCTCGTTCCTTCGTCGATCCAAGAGAGAACAACCTTGCGTCCGTCTCAGAAATTTCATTTCCGTTTCCTGAATCCTTTCCACGTCCCTTTTACCAAGAGTCCATGTCTCACTAGCATACAGGAATGTGGGGACAGCCGAATAAAATGCTATTCCGTGCTTTATTTTCCATTTTTCAGGTACTTACGAATCGTTCCACAGATGCGTCTAAATTTTGTTAGCTTTCTATCCCAATCAATATCAGTTCCATATGAGACATTATAACCCAAGCAATTAAAATGACTAACCTGTTCCAAAATCTGATTATTCACGACTATCTTAGTTCTTATAGGAGGATACCAACCCTGGAATGTCATCGTTTTAGATTTTTTAGCAGGGATATGTAGCCCATAGTCTTGTATGATGCTATTGCACGTAAATATCGCCCTCTGTAACGGGTCTTCTGTTTTCCTGTATCATTATTTTGTCATCTGCATAAAGCAATGCATCTACATGAATGTTTCGCGTCCACATGATTAAATTATCGACAAAATAATTCAAATTGCAAAAAACAATGTTCAAATTTATTTACATAATTTATAAATTTGTAATTTTTATGATAACGGCACAAATAGAAAACAGGAAAATATGGAAAAAGAGGACAAATTTCACGCATAGAAATAATACGTACGAACACGGAGCTCAGTAATTTAAAAGAAAGGGAAAGTAAGAAAGCGGACAAAGTTGAAGAAGTGATTTAGTGACATAAAGTAGGGTAGTGTAGTGTACGCAGCCCAGTGAGAGGTGGGGACATCTAATTAAGGGACTACCATAAATATAGTCGCGTCGCTCTCTCCGGGAAAGTCAGAAGCAGGGCCGCGTTGAAGGTTGTGTCCTTGTGATAACTGCTGCTATATTTTAGTAGCCAATTAATTTATTATTTCTTAACGTTTCCTACTAGGCCTACATATAAGCACTAACATGCGTCCATTATATATTCAGGTGTTTTAAAGTCAATTACGCCATCAGAAAATGAAGTAGGCCAATTAAATTTCTTTAAAAAATGTTCTAATTATTAACATACGTAGACTAGCTAGAAAGAAACACAGACAAAAAGAGACAATCATACATGTTTAAACATTTTAAATATATGTTTAAGTTATTATTAGTAATACAACTTTTTACAAGATTATATTTTTATTATTTTCTAAATTGCAGAATTTTCAATAGCATTCAGATATTATCATCAGTTTTAAATAAAGAAATTTGTTAATTTATATCTGATGATGATAGCTGAGTGGTAATTTACATATAATAAAAATATACTCTTGTATAAAGTTTTATTATTAATAATAATATTAATATATAACAAGAAAAATATGAGCATTCATGAATATATATTGTAATAGTACAAACTGTTCCATAGTAATAAACTAGCTGAGTAGAAGTGATGATAAAATGTAGTAAATCTACAAACAGCATTCTATGACGACACAAAATAAACTGACGAATAGACTGAGACATTGACAAAGACTAGTTCCCCAATAGATTAGTTGAGTGAGAATGAAACAAATAGACAGAGTAAAACTCCATAAATAAATGAAAGGTGGAATAACTTATGTTTAAAAATATGTTAGAGTAAAGGAAACAGCACATTAGCTGAGCAATTAAAAAGAAGAACTAGCATAATAAATAAAATGTCTTATCATGTTGATAATAATAAATAGTAGACAAATTATAATAATTGAACAATTAAAATGAGATTAACAATGTATACTCAACAATGTGTTAAATCAACATTGAAAGAAAGGTATGGTAAATCATAATAATTAATGGTTAAAGAAAAATTAATGAAAGTATAAATTGTATATGTTATAATTATAAATGATGTCAAATGAAACCAGCTATGTAAAGGACTTTATGTATTTAAAATGTTGTAAGCCTTTGAATTTTGTATAAAGATGTATTAGAATGTGAGGTGGACAAAACCTAATTATGAATTGTGAAGAGTAAGGGAATTACCTAAGATGAGTTAAAGTAACTTAATGTATAATAAATAATGTAGTAAAAGATCAGAATAATGACTAGGGCCAATATGCCAATGAACAATATTATTGTGTAATAACAAGCACATGATTTATTAAAAAAATCAGGACAAATGGCAATATGTCTAGACTAAATAAAGAAATAAAGACATAATAATTAATATGACTCATAACAAGCTATGCATAGTGCATACTGAAAGAAATGTTGTAATTATAGAAAGAAATATGAAATGATAATACAAATAAATAATAATAAATGAGATTATGAAAATAAGAACCATATGTAATAAAGAGACCATACTATACAGAGTATAGAAAATATAAATAATAACCAACAATTAGAAAATGTAATATCACCAGAACAGTTCATTTAAAATGATTGTAGGAAGTAAGTGTAATTTTGAATGATTAATGGTATAAGAACCAAGCCATTTAATGGTAATAAGGAATTATGTTGTAAGAATTATTAATGTTCAGCTGGATACAGCAAATGTATAGAATAGTATGTTAATTTAAATATTATAATTGTGTTCAATGTTGTAAAAGATGGTTGTTTATTAATTGTTAAAAAACACAGCAACAGAATCTGCAAATTGTAGCAGACGACGCTTGTAATACAACTATGTTTTAAGATAGGCTATCAATAAAAAGTAGTTCATTAATTAAAATTGTATCCAAACTGGCCGCTATCAATCTCGAAATATCCAGCAAGGAAAGAGCAATACGATGCTAGTAAAAGATCAAAATTTGTAATTAGAATAAATGAGAAACGAGAATCGGGGTCGACTATATGACCAACGCGCTCGAGGAAGCGGGGGACACTTTTTAATTCAATCTCGACGAATTCAGACGGAAGATCCACGTTACTCCACTTCAAAATTAAAAAAAAAAATAATAATTATTGAATAATAGTAGAGCAGATACTTACCTACAGAGTACAGTCAATAGTAATATCGTTAAATTGAATAACGATCAACAGTGAATTACATCAATATCAGTATTATTTAACTAGCAGTGCGAAACAGTCAGAACGAGGTTAGAAGTACTTTCTAACCAAAATAAAAATATCAAGAAGTATTAATCGTTCTCCGCGAATAATGAATATTTACGATCAGTGAATCAAGATCGAAAAGTGAATTAAAAATAATCAGTAAATATTATTAAACAGGGAGTACAGTGCAAATATAATTGAACAGAGTTCGATTATTATATTATTTTTATTAAATATAATTCAGAGTATATACACCTATGTACTAATCACCATACAATAACACAATAACAAATAATCATTGTGAACACCTTTTTTAAAAAGGAATAATTATTTAATTTCCATTCAAGGATTGATGATTTTTGCTAACCGTAATTAATCTCAAAATTCGTAAAAGTCAGATGAATATTTTGTTAATAAGTCTAAGTTTCTAATGGTATCTAACCTACTAAGCAAATACTTGTAAAGCATCGTAATTCGAGGCATGTTAGTTTTATTCTGTAGATCAAACGGATTCACCCTTGAGATATAAGAAATTTGAAGAAAATAAGTTTTTAATAAGAGTCAATATTGCCAACATGCTGAGTTACCAGAGAAATTAGCCAGGTCAATTGTAATCAGTAAATAATGGTTTAGTTGTATTAATATAATTAGAAAAGCACTAAGTGAGTAATAAAACCATAATATATCAATTAAAAAACGTTGTACTAACTTATTGAAGTCACTTTTTAATAATCTTGTCTTGTTTAAAAGAGTTGTAATTTCAAGCCACTCAAACAGTTACATTGGCAGCATGGACGTGTGAAGCGCCAACCATTCAAATTTACAAACCATAACAAGAGAATAATTATTGGATTAAATCAATGTCATAGCAAAGTCAAGTGAATAATTTACCAATATTAATTAAAATTATTTCGTTTATTCATATAAAATTAATTTTATGGAATAACAACATAGATTCCATATGGCGCCCAAATAACCCAAAACTAAGCTCACTTATTTTAAACAGTGCTAATCGACTGTTTTGACTGATCAGTTGTTTTATGACATACCACGAAAATTTTAACAACCATTTCAGACAGATAGACGCTACCAGTTCTACACCAGAGGTACGTGCAAGTTGTAATTGTGTTATAAACTATTCAAAACAACATTATTACAGTACAACTACAATTTAGATAGACGGAATTGCGACGGAACGTCAAGATTATTCCACAGTGCTACTGAAGAAATTAAAGCAGATTGATAAAACAGATTACAATAATTAAACAATTATATAAAAGGAAATAAAACAAAAAACAGGATTTAAATAAATCAATAAATAAAAATAATTTAATAACAAGATTAAATAATAATACCGGAGGCACAAACAGGGAATATTATAATATTTAAGTATGTATGTAAGCATATATGCGTATAGGCGCGCGCGCGCGTGTGTTTGTGTGTATACATTATTAATAAATAATAATAAACAATAGGTTTTAATTCTTAAAAGAATATAATTTTATTAATTTGTTTTGACACTGTTTCAACAGTCTTCTTTAATTCCATCTTAAGAAATGTAAATATACAAATGTAATACAAACATAAATATGTATGTACATATTCTGAACACACGCGCGCGCGTACACATACACACACATGAACACACGCGTAATTCTGATAATATATTTGTATGTGGTAAGAATGTTATTTTTTAAATTTCTGAGTTCCAATTCTAAATTTCCCTAATTATTGGCTATATATAAATTAGAATTAGACTTTCACGTTTGCCTTTAGGTGACTATAAAGCGATTACATGATTAGTTTCGTAAGGACAAATGCAGAAAAATTGTCGATTTGAATGATGTGACTTTCAATTTTATAATTAAAATTATCTCATTTTATTTACTTCTGTTTGGCGTCGTTGTGTTGCTGAGTTGTTTGTTTGGCGTCGTAACAACTCAGCAACAATTGTCCTGATGATGACAGTAAATATTGTCGAAACGTCGACACAAATAATATAAAATTTGTGTTATAATTTTATTTTATTTTATTGAGATAATCTTTTGTGTCTGGTATTTTTAGTAACGTCACATTTAATTTAATTTATTTTATTATAATTATTAACGAATTCTGTTTCTGTGTTGATAGTTGCAATCATTGTATCATTACCTTTATCTAATTTGTTTATTGTTTACTTAAGCGATTTCATTATTTCAAGTTTATTTTATTACAAAGTAAAACATTTCACCATAAACAAATGCGCTCGCGGTCATAAAAAATGACATAAGATGATGGCAAAATAAGTGAACATGGAATACATCTAATTGGTCGCTAACGTGTACCACCTTAAGTTAGTACAGCTCGAATATTATACACTGATGATGGCAGCAGATGGTACTGTCGATACGTCCGTTTTAGGAAGAAAAAATGGGCCGAACAAACAGCCAGGTAATGAATTTTAATAACATTGACTCCGACCGTGTAAGCCTATGAAGTATTATATGAAATACTTTTATACACAGAAGTTTATATAATTTATTTTTACGTGAAGTAACTTGTTATACATTATTATTAATTGAGTTTATATTACCTAATGGTGTTTCTGTAACCCCCCCCCCAAAGAATATGCGACATAAAAGAACACTACAAGGATATAACTAAGTCATTTTAGAACGCGATACCGTCAATGAAGTCAATAAAGTGTACATTACAACAACGTGAAAATTACAAAAACAGAAAAACAGAAAAACAAAAAACGATATCTGCGTCTAAAAAATTAAACTCAACGGTTTTAGCAGTTTCCGCTCTTTCATTATCGTTTCCCGGCCAGCTACGCTGCAGTATCACAAAATACCTTTATCACCTGTCTCCAACAACCCCTGATATCCCCGGGCAATCTGGTGCAAAGGGGGCAGTTTCATGAATTTTGTTTCAGCTTTATTTTACACAGTATCATAAAATTTTATTGCAACAACGATTCTATTTGATTCAAGCGTAAATTTTTTAAACTGTTAGTATAGCCTATAAATAATTATACACAATGCTTTTCGTTTACCTTGCTGAACATGTGTTGAGTACACATCTATATTTGGAAAGTTACTTCTCGCTGAAAGTTAACTTCACCTCGCGTTCTATGATATACTTTCACTGCATGGTTGAATTTAATAACCTCGTACAAAATGGACCTGGATTATCCGATGATAAAACTGATTTCGGCCATAAAAAGCCTACGGTTTGCCCTAGAACAATGGAACAGGCACTGTTCCCTTCGTTTCGATGCCCCCTACAAGATCCAATCGTAAAAAAGTAGGATTGACTTTTTTTTTGTTATTTGAGAGGACCGATTGGTCCTCTCTGGCTGTTCTGGAGCAAGCTCCCTTCAGCCGTGTGGGTAGGTTGCGTACGCCAGCGGTGACCGGCCGATGAGAAGGTGATGGTACCAGCGGAGAGAGGATGTTAGTGATTTGGTGTGTGTAGCCTGTATGAGAGGGTGTGGGGGGTGATCAGTGCCAAACTTATGGACTATATAGCCGGGGTCGTGCAGCGATTGACGCTAGAGATGGAAAGAAGCGTCGTAGTGGCGTCATGGGCGGTGGGGGAACAGGTTGTTGGTTTATAAGTTTGGAGTCTTGACTAACAGGAGAGGGTGTTTTGTTTTTATTTTATTTATTTACTGCAATCACGTTGATGGAGTAAGACGATGCGGGGGGGACCGAGTTTCTTTTTTTTAGGCGAGAGGTGAGCGCTAGACAGGTCCAGGGACCCTTCTGTTTTGTCTTTGACCCCGAGGCCCTCGTATAAAAGGAATTGCTATCGTACATAGTCTACGCGTAGCACTAGAACTACGGTAAGTTCTACGGATTATTGTATTTTCCTGACAATTGTTTCAGCAGTTACGACAGCTTCAGAGGTTGGATTTCATCTCTCTGAAACAGCAGTAACTAGTGAAACAAATTGTCAGGAAAATAAAATCATCTGGAGAACTTACCAAGTGGTTGTTTATTAAATTCAGGTATTAGTAAAATGCTCTAACGTGTGCCGAGCGTCCATTCGACCAGTGTAACTCTCACTACATGTTTATACTACATGTATCTGGATATTTAACTTTTAATTGCCTTGTATATTGAGATAAGGCTTCAAAGTGTTGTTATATTGTTTCCGTATTGAAGTTAAATAAATATTACTGTAAATACTGAATTAATTATCACTGGACACTGGATTTAAACGTTGAACAAAACTGGTGTAGCCGAATACAAATTTACAGGTTCTAGACACACAATCAAAATATATTTGTAATATAGCCTTACACGGCCGGAGTCGGTGTTGTTAAAATTAATTCCCAGGCTGTTCAGGCGTGCTCCATTGTTTTCAACAAAAACAGATGTTTCATTATTACATTATTTTAAGTTTAATAAATAAATAACTTACTTTTTAAAATAAAAAGTTCCGAATATTTCAGATTATTCCGATCTGACGATGAGCTCTGAAGCTTGAAATCGCTAATCGGAATAATTTTTTTATAATGGTGTACAACAGTGTTAATTCTGTTTGTAAATCAAGTTTTATCACACAAAAAAGTTGCTTGTGAACCAAGACTGAATTGAAAGCTACGAAAAATCTCAGAACGGCTTCCGTGCAGAGGATTCTGCACTAGCTTTGATTCGTTGACAAATAACGGAAACAGGTACATGCTTTTATGACATTGGTATTGGAGAAAAAAACATACAGTTTTATGAAAATTGCTATAGTAAGCAAAAATGAAGTGACTGAAAATAATATGAAATAAATAAACGTTTAAGAAATAAATTTAATATACCATCATCAGTACCATCGACTGCCATCATCAATGTAAATTCGAGCTTCGCTAACGTAGGGTGGTAGACCTTAAGGGCAACCACAGTACTGTGGTCACTAACGTCTACCACCCTAAGTTAGCGAAGCTCAAATTTACACTGTGAGTGACCGCAGTACTGACAATGTACAAACAGAATATATTTGCTTGTGTATTCAGTTTGTGTATTCAGGGGTTTAGCAGTTCCTATGTTAGAGAAGTGACAGCGATTAACGGTTTCTGTATAGCTAAACACATGCAAAGGACCCACACATATCATAGACAGGGCAGGTACTTCTAAAAATAAAAAAAAACACACAAGTGTCGGAAATCACAAAGATAAGTATAATGACCTCGTGGCAGGCTTATTTTCTTAAAAACGATAACATCTTTAAAGATAGCCTATATGTGTTTTCGTTTTAAAGAAAATAAAACTGATATTTTTTATGATTATTTTTAATGTTTCAATACGTCGTTTTAAATAAATTTTAAATATTTTATAGGTTACAAATATAATGTAAGATATATTACGCGTAATATACTTATAAAAGTAAGTGAAAAGATTAAACAGGAAATATTTTCAATTACTTACATATGTATTTATGCTCTAATCGTGCAGGATTACACACAACGTGAAATCATTTGTTCTTCAGTTTCAAGACTTAGGCAGAATTGCCTATTCAGTCTTCAAGGGACTTCCGTCTTTTATCTACCATTTCCTGTATTTTCCTATATATCTGCCACTAATGAGTTTATATTTCTTTACTCTGTTATAGTCTTTGTTCAGGCATTCTACTTAGATGCTCTCTCCACATTTTCCATTGCACTAAGATATTTTCTGATGTCTAATGCACGTGAGTAGGTTGATATTTTAAGATTATAGGTTGAACGGTCAATTATAGTGCTACCGTGGTGCGCACCAACAACACCGCGTGTGTTTCGTGTTCATATAGGCCTACTTTATATGTTTTTACGACACGTATGTAAATTATACGTAATTTACTTTAATTATCTGACGAACTTCACTGAGGGATTAAACCTGAAGATGGGACATACGTCCAGAAACGCTTAGTGAAATATAAAAAAAACGTAACACCACTAAACTGATAAAAGATTTAAATTTTATTCTAATCATATAATATTTTACGTACTTTTGAAATTAAAAATAATTGTGTGGAAACTCAAATTTTTCGCAGTATCTATTATTCAAAAATTTTCTGGCATTTTCCAAAAATTTCCCAAACTTTCGAGGTGGTTAACATGTTGTTATTGTACCCAATAATTCAATCATTTACGCTGTAACAAATAACATTGTTACGACATCACAGAACAATCTACGTGTTTATCGAATGTTCCAGATAGATCCGGAATGTAATGCGTGTGGCGTACGTGATTCTCGACGCATTGCTAGACAGTGACAGAAGCCGCGCGAACTGTGTCAAGGCCGCAATTAATTACGTCGTACGTAGAGATAACGCGTAGTTTGGAATGTTCTGGTCTGTGAGTGGGGGTATAAATACAAGGCGGCAGCGGCCTTAGTTCAGTTGTAGTTGCGGTATATTACGTGCGGGTCGAATTATTATCGGGCGATATTACTGCGTGCGTTCAAGTGGTTATTAGTGAAGTGTTGTGTTTTATAATCGGGCGGTATAATTGTAAAACAATTGTGTTTTAATTAGTTGACATTTTTATGCGTGTGAACAATTCTTATTTGATTTGTTGTAAGAGACTGTGTTGTTAATTACTAACTGTTTAACTGTGAAATTTAAAGCTGGTAATTAATGACTTAATAGGTGTCTTGTATTTTGTTTCCACTGTACCATACGACGATCAAGATGACCGTCGTAACAATATAAACTAACTTAATATTTTACTTAATAAACCATTTGTGTATCACTATATGAGTTTGTCGTTGTCGGACACTAAAAAGTCGTGTAACAACAATTAATTGTAATCTGTAACTGGATGTAATATACTTCATAGGCTTACACGGCCGGTGTCAATGTTTGGCCGTCGTCCATTGTTTTCTACAAAAACAGACGTTTCGGCAGTACCATCGACTACCATCATCAGTATAAAATCGAGTTACGCTAACGTACGCCAACAGCCTTAACCACAGTACTGTGGTCACTAATGTCTACCACCTTAAGTTAGCGTAACTCGATTTTATACTGATGATGGCAGTCGATGGCACTGCGAAACATCTGCTTTTTGGTAGAAAAAAGTGGAGCACGGCCAAACAGCCCGGGGAGAAATTTTCACAACCGTAACTGGTTATATTTAATGTAATGTGCAACACATTGCTTTCAAATTTGACAGCTGAATTTGCGTTAAACACACCCAAGTACAGATTTCCGTAGTAACACTAATGTTTAAAGTACCAGGTCGTAGTAAGAAGCACACGCACAACAATGAACCCTATAAATCTTAAAATTAAACTTCACTTTATTAATAGCGTTCGCTCTTCTTTTTTCGTTAGCCGGAAATACTCATTCTCCTGTATGTAGTACAGTAAAGTACTTTTATCACCTGTATCTAAATCGCAAAGTCCCCACACAATATTATTTCATTAATTGTGTTTCAGGTCTATAAGGATTATTTTTCCCAGGACGGTTGTAACTTGCACCTTTCACATTTCAGACGTTTTCCGGCAAACATCTGCTGTCAAAACGAAATTCTTGTAATACAAAATGCATTCCACATTTCGACTGTTATAAAAAAAGCCTTATTTATTTATGAACCATGCTGATTACCTACGGCGAGGATCAGAATGTGTTAGGATAAAATTCGATGTACAAGAACTAAGCCTTAAGGGTTCTAAGACACTTACAGTACTGTCTGTCTACCTGTCTGTCTGTCTGTCTGTCTGTCTGTCTGTCTGTCTGTCTGTCTGTCTGTCTGTCTCTCTCTCTCTCTCTCTCTCTCTCTCTCTCTCTCTCTCTCTCTCTCTCTCTCTCTCTCTCTCTCTCTCTCTCTCTCTCTCTCTCTCTCTCTCCCCATCTCCTTGTCTCTTTCTGTCCGCTTGCAAGCGGGGCAAATATGGTGAGGAGAAACCCTAACATGGTAAGTAGTGTACGTTTCATATGATTCCTGAAGTGTGCTGACTTCGACAAAAAAAAAAGCTGTCTCTAAATTTTTTTGTACATCAGAATACAGCAATATATATAGTATATAGTTAAGGTAAGGTAGGACAATATCGGATGGTAACCATATTAAGGTGTCCGAACGCACATTATAATTAATTATTAATTTATAATAACTAATTCATTGTAGTAACTACTTCTATGGGACCTTAATATATAGGCCTATGTCGACATTGAATTCAGTTTTCAGCTTAACAACTTATTCCGGGGTACCACACAAACCCCCCACCAATATATTCGCCACAAGAAATCCCACCAGAAATATATAAACCCCAACCAACCCACCAACTAAAGTCAGTAAAAAGCTACTATACTACTACTACTACTACTACTACTGTGACGATTTAAATAAAAGAAATAATAAAAAAAAAAAAATTTTTTAAATTAAGGTTGCGAGCTCTTAAGCCATTTAAATCTCACTGTATTAATATAAAATACCTGTATGTACTCAGTATGAGAGGAAGCAGTAATTAATTAGTTATTTATAAGATACTCAAATAAAAAGATAAATTGTAAAGCGTTATTAATATCGTATTTAACCCTTTGCTTGTAAGCAGGCGCTTTCCTGTTGATTCCAGACTCGACATGCTTTCAGAGTCTTGTGTGAGTAAGAATAAGATAAAAAACTAATGTTAATAATAAAAAAAATCTGAAGACATAAATAGTCGCTAAAACAACTGATTTAAATTATGTATATTTGTTTAGGGATAGTTTGCATAAATAAAAATGTTAACTTAAATATAGTTAGGAACTATATTCTCGCGCGGAAATTGTCGCACTAACTTTTGCCCAGTACCAGGCAAAGGGGAGCGTAAATTCTCCCTCTTGCAATGGTGACTCCATACAGTGTAGACGTAAGAGCGCACCGCTCGTTAAAATATGTGAATCATATTTTGTTTCACCTTCAGATGGTGTACCAGATGTAGTTTGTTTAAAGCATCTGGATGTATTAATTAGTGTAGTCATGTGAATAGACAATAAGTTTAAAGTAATGTAAAACAAAAAGTATCGAAACGTAACAAAGAGTGTAACACAAGATGACTACGTACTTCAACAAATAACAACTATTCCAAAGTCATACCCGGAGATGTGAACTAGCAGAAGCCACAAACTCTACTGCACGTGACAGAATATGCAGATCAGGACATCCGAGAATCTACAAGATCATCATAGATAACTTCACGACATATTGTTCTACCTGCGAACTTTTGGAGCCCTTTACAGAGGAAAGCCAGACCGAGATGACGACGTAGCTGTTCCTGTTTCCCAAGACTGATACCCCAGGAGGAGTCTTCTGCATACCAATTAAAAGGTGACTCGATAGCCTGTCTATCGAGGGTTACTAATATTTGTCACACAACACATCTTGAAAGAGACTTTTCAGAAACTAATAACTTTGTAAAGACTTATAAATTAAATCTAAGAATTTTATGTAACTATTCTAACTTCATACGTTGTAACAGTTTATATGCTAATGTAGAGTAATATAATTCCAGCAATAATACCATTCTTCCAATGGTTGAATAAAACAAAGTCTTGCAAGCTAATATCATGAAATGAGTATAATTAAAAGTCTTAATTACAGAAATACAGAAAGTTGACCCGGATCCGAGGTATAACTATATAGAATCTAGTTTGATCCCAAAGTTTAAAGAAACCTTTCGATAATTTAATAATTGAATTAGTAATGTCATGGCATCTGTCAGTATATGTTTTTTCTTAAATGTTGAATAAAGAGAAGTCTTCTTGTTACACACATATGAGGAGTGCTTAAATCAATTGTATACCTTGCCATTGTTTCCTTGCACTGTTAGTAAGTAATTTGTGATATTAATTATTTGTGATCAATTCTGTTACAACGTAGGCAGCCCTTCTAATTAACGGAGTTTAATTACGAAGGGTTCCCTGGATTTGTAACGCGGCGAAAAGCAGTTACACTACTACTACTACTACTACTACTACTACTACTACTACTACTACTACTACTACTACTACTATTACTACTACTACTACTGGTATGAAAAAATGAGAAAAGGAACGTAAAATTATAAATTTTGTAGGAGCTAAATAATCAACGAATTAATAATTGTAAACTCATAATGATGCATATACCATGTGACATATCTAGACCTCTTAGAACCGTATGCAGCCAGGAAACAGCACTTAATAAACAAATCGTAATACGGTTTCGCCCCAAATCCATTCTGGATTAAACAAAGGCAGAAGCAAGTTTTCTGACATAATGCATAACGGCGAAAAAGGTACATCCGCTCGTAAACATATTAGTAGCTACACTTCCTTGTTGTCATTTATTTAACGATTAGTATTGTTACGACAGTCTACTTGATCGTCGTATGGTCCAGTGGAAAGCAAAATACAAGACACCAATTAAGTAACTAATCACCAGTTTTAATTTTCACAGTTAAACAGTTGGTAATTAACAACACAGTATCTTACAAAAAATCAAATAGAAATTGTTCACACGCAATAAAATGTCAACTAATATAAAACACAATTGTATTACAATTATACCGTCCGATTATAAAACACAACACTTCGCCACAATAACCACTTGAATGCACAGAGTAATCACTTGCAATCGCACGACAATAAAATTAACTAAGACCGCTGACGCCACAGACCAGAACACGCCATAACTACGCGTTATCTCTACACTACGACGTAATTAATTGCGGCCTTGGCACAGTCAGCGAGGCTGGCGGCGTCCAGAAAAGTCTCGCAAGCGCATGTTGAAATCACGTACGCCACAACATTCAACCGGATTCCAATGGATCGTTCGAGAAACACGTAGATTGTTCTGTGATGTCGTAACAGTATATATTACTTTATTCTCGTATATTCTTATCGAAAAATTAACGTACCTATTTTATTTAAGTGTACGCGTGAAGAATTTGTAGTATGTGTTCATTTACATGCTCATTCAAGTGAACGCTTTTAACATTCGTTTTGAAATAACGTATAAACAGCTAAGAAAGTGTTACAAAAATGTACTTCTTAAGAGAGAAAAAAGTGAAGTGTTAAATGTGCACCGTCTTATCTGGCGAACACAGCCTGCGAAGTCACACAATAAGTAGAACCGAAGATAAAGAATTCACCCTGTACAAGCTAATTGTTGGAAGTAATTATTGAAGAGAGAATTCAGCTTGTGCAAGCTAATTGTTGAAAGTAATTATTGAAGTATTGATACTGTGAGGTAAAGGCGGAACAAACCGGAAAAGTAAAACGGATAAACTGCAACTTACTTTGCATAGATAACTAGCAGCGGGTCGTTTGTATGTATTCATAATTTATTGTTATTGAACCGATTTTAATTGTTGTTGAAATAGACATTACATAGACATTGTTGTTGTTTAGATAGATATATACTTTCATATTTTTTTGTCTGTAATTTTTAGAAAACTAATTACAGAAAATAATTTAATTTTGCTTTATTTTGTATAAAAATTATTTTTGAAACAAATATTAATTTCATTGAGTTTGTAATGCCTCATATGTCAATACTGTTACGTTAGTGTATTTTGTCTGTTTGCTTATACGTGCGCTTTTATTTTCCCTAAAAGGATACTCTTTGCGACACTCTTTTAATCTATATGACTGAGCACGCTTGAATATTTTAGTAATCAAAGAAGACAGAAGGCATACAAATTAATAATAATTCTCCAACTTACGTTGGAGAACCTTAACGTTACCTTAAGGCCTGGAACGTTTTTTTCTATATTTTCTAGCAAGGGTAATAAATAATATATAAAGACAATTTGTTCACGCAAATGTAAATATTAACAGGTATTTGTAAAATTATATATCGAAAAAACCTCCTATTACCTCCTATAACAAAAATTAATGCTTTCACATTTATTATGGAGCAAGGTAAGGGTAAGAAACAATTAATTCTAGTCCATTTTAAAAATATTATCCTTGTAGGAACAGTTTATTATATGAGAACTGCTCTGGAGTAAGCCCAGGGGGCGACATTTTTATCTACGTATTTGAATCACGAGTGGTGGAGTCTGTTAAGGTATTAAATGAAATCTTAGCACTCACTTCATACTTTTTTTGGAAGAGATAATAAGACATCTAAGCCTGTAAGATATGTTACAGGGCTGTTTGCATAGAGGAAAGAGAAGTGGCTTCTTCATTTGTAAGTTTATTCACATATTTGATACTATTAGTAATAGTTTAACCCTTTCCAGCCCAATGGGTAATTTAACGATTGTGATATACTATTTATGAAAATTCAGAACATAACTTCCCGTGATTATTTTAAGACTCACACATTATACAATACTTTTCGTTTAATTGGTTGGTTTCATTGGAATCTCAGTAGTAATAAAAGGTTGGTTCTGGGACAGCCACGCCCCCCTCGTTTGTTTATGTTTACATTTTTTTCACTCCCTCCACCCCCGTCTTCACCAACATACCGCCCGCGCGGTCACTCAACTCCGCTCGTTTGTTTACGTTTTTTTCGGTTTGTTTACATTTTTTCTCTCTCGCCACGCCCCCCACTCCTCTGTTTATGTTTACATTTTTCCTTCCTCCCCACCCCCGCCCTACCCCGCACCCACCGCGCGGTCATCGACCTCTTCGTGTTTATGTTTACGTTTTTTTCTCCACCGCGTGTCCCAGCTTTGCGTTGTTTACGTTCTCTCCTCTGTTTATGTTTACATTTTTTCCTTCCTCCCCACCCCCGCCTCGCCCCGCACCCACCGTCGCCGCGTCGCGGTCATCGACCTCCTCGTGTTTATGTTTACGTTTTTCGTGTCCCAGCTTTGCGTTGTTTACGTTTGTCGGAATGTTTATGTTTACGTTTTTTCTCTCTCGCCGACGCGGCGGCTATCACCACGTGCTCGTTGTTTTCTTTGGCCGCCGCGTCGACGGCACGCTGACCCAGTAACAAACGTAAACATAAACATTCCGACAAACGTAAACAACGCAAAGCTGGGACACGAAAAACGTAAACGTAAACATTCGGAGTTCGGCGACCGCCGCCGGAGCGCGTCTGTTTGTAAACAAATGTTTAGGAGAAGGGATAATGGCGTGATATATTTTTTTATTAATGTGGTATTGTTTACGTATCAATTTTTTCAGTTAATACGAGATTTTCGTTTATGATGTCTGTAACGCGTGTTACACCCGTCCAGATTGTGCTAGATTTTTTTGTCAACGAAGGTTTTGTTTTTATAACTAATTCGGATAATATTAAATGCAGCAAGTGCGGTTTTAAAACAAAAGTATATCTGACAATCGCGCATATCCAGTTCATGCATAAACTTTTATATCCGAAATGCGGAATGATTCGCGATAGGTATTATAAATTTGAAGATTACGCTAAATCGAGAGAGTGTATTACAAATTATCCAATCGCTGTGAAATGTGTTCGAGAAGCGCGGAAACAGATGGAAGCATCATTTGCGTTTCCTCGATGGCGAAAACGTTACCCGTCAGTCGAGAGACTGGTATCAGCGGGATTTTATTACACCGGAACGGAAGACGACGTAATATGTGTTGAATGCGGAATAGTACTTTGTGATTGGAAGGAGACTGACGATCCTTGGCTCGAACACGCGAAAGCTTCGCCAGACTGTGTATTAATTAAATTGCACAAGAGACAGTGTGCGGAAAAATAGTAGTAGTAATAAACAAGTTTTATCTGGAAATGTATGCGCTTTTTTTATTTTGAATTATTCGTTTAGTATCGTTTTAAAATTATTATTTATCAAATATGATTTGGTCGTGTGCGTTAATTGTATCCTATAACGGTTTTATCAGTATTATTAGTTCGTAGGTTCGATCCCTCGCATTACCAAATCATATTTTTTTTATTAATTAAAATATATAAAGAACAATTTTCAGTTCCCGATTAAACAAATGTTTATTTTCTGTCAGTAAATAGCTTGCGGTCTTAGCGGCAACATTGTGTTTTTACGAGCGCAGATTTTTCGTCAGATTTATTTTGTAAATAATGAATTTTCTGAGACAAATGTTACTCGCTAAATCAAAAGAGTGTATTGCTAATTATCAGAATGCGATAAAATGTGTTGAAGAAACAGAAGAAATGATGAAGTTGACATTTTATACATGGCCAAAACGTTCACCGTCAGCCGATAGACTCAGATCAGCGGGATTTTATTATACCGGAATTGAAGATGACGTAATGTGTGTGGAATGCAAAGCGGTTCTTTGTGAGTGGGAGGAGACTGACGATCCTTGGATTGAGCATGCGAAAGCCTCGCCATATTGTTTATTAGTTAGAATATATAAAGAATTATTTTCTATCCCCACCTAACCGAATATTTAGTATACGTTCAATTTTATTGTCAGTGTTCAGTTTACAGTCTCTGTGAGAACATGTTAACGAAAGAATGGACGGTAGAAGTATAATCGACTTATTAAAACGCGAATTTTCAGAAGACGTTGTATTAAGGTTATCAAATATTATTAAAGTAACGAGTTTAGACGATTTGGTGATAGATCATTTTCGAACGTGCCAACTGAAGGGAATATATGATTGCTTAAAAGAAATTATTTTTTATTGTGAAGTAAAAAAGTTATCTGAAGACGGGTGTTGTTGTAGTGATAAGTTTACTGACGTTATAGACGGTCCGTGCCCGTGCGCTATTTTTGAAAGAAATAAAAATAAATTACTGTGTTGTTTACAGTTGATTGAAAGTCATGATGATTCAGAAATTAAATTATTTTTTGTAGATAGATATCTTCGATTTTTAAAAACAAAATGACTGATAAATTTGAAAACAGTATTTCCGCATTTAATTGGCAAATATATTATTTCGGCCCGCCGCTCGATGGAGAATTAAATTTTAACGAAATTTGTTGTTTGATAGTGAACGAATTTACACGAGCAAATGTTGTTAAAATTGAAAGGAATAAGCAGATTATTAAAATCAGTTTACCGATTACTTATACGTACGGTGCTGTATTGAAAAAATTAAAAAACTGTAGTCGTCAAACACTACTGAGTATCGATCATGAAGAAGAAGAAAAATTGTATAAAGTAAAATCAGTTCGTGCTTCACCAGTCGCTGTGAAGACGTCGGTTAAAAAACAATGTCAAAACAAGCGCTGCTGTGTGAAAGATTAATCAATCATTCGATAAACGAATTGTTAGAATCCGGTTTTGTTTTTAAACGATATTTAGATAGTGTTCAGTGTTCTTTGTGCGGGTTTCAGACAAGAGGAACTTTACCTATCGAACATATTCAGTTTATGCATAAATTATCGAAGCCGAATTGCGAGATGGAGCAATGTATAATGTATAATTTCAATAATTATAGGAATGCGAAAAGATGTATTGCAGAGACTAAAAAAGTGATGTTATTATCATTTAAAAGTTGGCCTACACTCGAGCCCAATTTTAAAAAACTGGTTAACGCCGGATTTTATTATACCGGCGTTGGTAGTAAATTATCATGTATAGAGTGTAGAGTCATTTTAAACGGTTGGAAATGTTCTGACGATCCTTGGACTGTTCATGAAAAAGTATCACCACACTGTTTTTTGGTGAAAATTCACAAAGGTGAAGATTGTATGTAATTAATTATTATTATTATTATTATTATTATTATTATTATTATTATTATTATTATTAAAAAATAGTATTGATGTATTTGTGTTTGTTGTTTTTTATTTATTTTCTTATCGTAGTTAGAACCATCAACATATATATAATGAGTGTAAGAGAGAATCCATCAACATATATATAATGAGTGTAAGAGAGAATATCAGTAACGAATTACATAAACAAGTTAGAAAAAATTTTTTAACTCGTAGTGTTGAGCTCAAAGGTCTTGATGATTTATATCAAGCCGATCTTGTAGAAATGATTCCATATGCAAAGTTGAATAGAGGTTATAAGTATATATTAACGATGATAAATTGCTTCAGTAAATACGCATTCGCTGTTCCAATAAAAACAAAATCGTCTGAAAATGTTGCGCGAGTACTTAAAATTTTATTACAAAATAATAAAATGAATCATTTACAAACAGATAAAGGTAAAGAATGGTACAACGAACGTGTGCGTAATTTGTTGAAGCAATACAATATAAATCATTATTCTACACATTCAGATAAAAAAGCTTCTATTATCGAACGGTTCAACCGTACTTTGAAAAATAAAATGTGGAAATGGTTTACAACTAACGGTAAGTATACGTGGTTGAATGTCCTTCCTGATTTATTGAGAGACTACAATAATACTGTGCACAGAACAATTAAAATGAAACCTGTAGATGTAAACAAGAATAACGAAAAAGAAGTATTGTTACGAATAAATAAAATAAAACAATTAACGTTCAATAAGAAACCTCCAAAATTTAAAATCGGCGATAGAGTAAGAATTAGCAAATATAAAAAGGTGTTTGCTAAAGGTTATCTTCCCAACTGGACAAACGAGTTATTTACTATTTATAACGTTAAATCTACAGCGCCGAGAACGTATATTCTGAAGGACGATAAAGGTAATATATTAGAAGGTGGTTTTTATGAACAAGAAATAAGTAAAACAAAATTTGGTGACGTATATTTAATTGAAAAAATTTTAAAACGTAAAGGCGAGAAAGTACTTGTACGTTGGTTGGGTTATGATAAATCACACGACAGTTGGATTAATAGAAATAATATTATATAATAACGTGTGTAAAAAAATAGACGTCAGTGATGAAGCTTAAACGGCAGAAACATAAAATAAATATTCGCGATATTGATACGATTGTGTGTAATTGTAGTGATCTGAAGAAAAAGAGAAAAAAACATAGTAAATTATTACCAGATAATATTAGATGTTTAATTACAGGCTCATCAGACATGGGGAAGACTAATTTAATGCTTAATTTGTTATTCGATCCGAACGGATTATGCTTTGAAAATATATATGTGTTTTCAAAATCGTTGTATCAGCCTAAATACAAGTTTTTAAATAGAGTGTTTTCAAAAATACCGTTTATAGGCTATCATACGTTTACAGATAATGACGAGGTTATACATCCGAATGAAGCTAAACCTAATTCTGTAATAATTTTCGACGATATAGCTTGTGAACGGCAGTATAATATACGAAATTATTTTACAATGGGGAGACATAATAATATTGATGTTTTTTATTTGTGCCAGTCGTATAGTAAAATTCCAAAACAACTGATACGAGATAACGCAAATTTAATAGTTTTATTTCGGCAAGATGAACTAAATTTAAAACATGTTTTTGCCGATCATGTTAACACGGATATGAGTTTTGATTGTTTTAAAGAAATTTGTAATAAAGCATGGATACGTGGTAAACATCATTTTTTAGTAATAGACAAAGAGAGTGATATGCGTCGCGGTCGTTATCGTATTGGATTCGATATTTATATAGATACATAAGGATTGATAAATTATTGTACAAGATGACGTCGCGAGCGAAACGTGAACAACTTGCGAAAGAGATTAAACAAATTAGGAAAGATATTAGACGGAAACACGCTAATTTGACTCAAAGTGCTATCAGCGAACAACAGGAATTAGAGAAACAATTAGAACCGATAGTTCAACCTTTAAAAAAGTTAATAAATTTACGTGATGTGCTTTACGATACGGATGAAAAAATGGATGATGTAGAAACGCGTTTAAAAAAACATAAACGTCGTGGAAATAAAATAGAAGAACAAAAAGAAGTAGGAATTACGCCGATTAAAATGAGAAAAATTGGATCGATAACTAGTACACCTGAAATGGATGTTAACGAAGGTGCTACGGAAATATATGAAACACCGCCGACATTACAAGAAGTACTATCAACATCTACTGGTCTTAGTAGAGCAAATTATTGGATTGATAACGCTGTCACAGGAAAATTGCCTAGACTATATTTACGTAAATTGTTTAATGATAAAAATAAGGAAATCGATCATACTTACGGTGTTTATTTTGGAGACGATGATTCGATAAAGATAGGCAATTCAACTATTAATTTCGAGGGCGATAATATTATTATCGATAATGTAACGTATGAAGGTACGCCTGGACTTTATGAACTTCTTTTTATGAAAATACCTGACGATTATATATATTCAGAAGAGGATCTGCATACGTACGGTTTGATACTAAAAGCGACAAATGCTCATAAACAGAGTCACTCTGATCGAGTTAAGAGTAACAAAGGACATAAATATAATAATATAATTAAAAATCTGGTATCAGAGTCAACGTCTACTAAATCGAAACTGAAACGTATTGAAGGACGCGGTGTTTTATCGTTAACTAACGATGATAAGCCGAATTATGTATATTGGGATGATCCGAACGAGTTATGCGACAGATTACGTTTATTAATAGCATCTAAGAATACCGGTCATTCCGGTCATGAAAATGAAATCATATCAATTATCGAAGAATTGCGAGAAGCGAATATAATAAAATAACGTGTAGTAACGTTAATTTTGTCATTTACAAAATGAGTATCGATAAATTCGGACGTTACAATAGACATATGCGGATAAACGTTGTTCGCGGTCCTACTGGTGAAGGTTTTCGTTTAACAGATGAGGGTGATTATGATATAGATAATAAAAGACTCTGTAATGTCGGTAACGCTGTTTCGGAAGAAGATGCTGTTACTTTTAAAATTTTAAAAGAAAATTGTTTATATCAAATTGATAATCAGTACGACGTTGCTTTGAAAAATATAATTAATTTAGCCGATCCGAAATTACTTACTGACGCAGCGACTAAATCGTATGTAGATACAAAAATTCCGACCGTATCAAATGGAATTTGTAACTTCGAAGGTTATAGGTTAAATAACATAGGTTATCCATCGGTTCCGACAGATGCTGTAAGCAAACAGTTTATACTCGATACAGTTAATATAGTTCAACAGAGAGTTGAAGACAGATTAGACAATTTTGTTAATATATTAAACAATCACGTGTATAGTATATTATATAATGTTTATGTAAAAACAACGAAAGATAATCCTGTCAGAGATATAGAAGATTGGAAAAAAATATATATTTGTAAATTATTATTTATCGCCGTCACAAATGCGTGTATATCAGAAGAGTGCAGAAGATGTCCGTCGCGGTCGAGGATTAATCGGAAATTTACTGAATAAAGCGGTCGATATTTTACCTATCGAACTACATGTTCCTGGTTATCAATACTGCGGACCGGGTACGAAATTAAGTAAACGATTACAGCGCGGAGATTCGGGTATTAATAAATTAGACGCGGCTTGTAAGGAACACGATATAATATACTCGAAATATCGAGATACTGAAAATCGTTCTAAAGCCGATCGTGAATTAGCGGAAAAAGCTTGGCAACGTGTAAAAGCACGAGACTCGTCTATCGGTGAAAAAGCTGCTGCTTGGGCGTTAACTAATATTATGAAAGCGAAAAGTAAATTCGGCGGCGGTATTAAAAAGAAAAAAAAGAAAAAAAATAAGCGAATTTCTAAATCAAAAAAAAGAAAAAGGAGGGGAAGGGGATTATACTTACGGCCGTATAAAAAATCTGGTGGTGGTGGCGGTGGTGGGAATAAAAAAAAAAAACATCGAAAGAAATAAAGATTCCTTCACACGCTCTCACCAATAATGAATTGTTTTCCTACGCTAAACTCTTGAATGTATCTAATTTTAGAGGTGTTTTTATGAAAGATACTTTACCGTTAAAAATTCAGAAAAATGAAACCGGTATTGTTAATTTAGATAGTATACGCGGGTTAGGTACGCATTGGGTATGTTACCGTAAACAAAATAAGACAATAAACTATTTCGATAGTTTTGGTAATTTAAGACCGCCGATTGAATTAGTTCGTTATTTTCAAACATCGGAGCAACAACCCGTCAATATAAACTATAATTATAAACGTTATCAGCGATGGAATACAGTTAATTGTGGACGTTTGTGTTTACAGTTTCTTAGTAATAATGTTTAGCTTAAACGGAGTAGGATCCTCGCTTAGTTGTGATATATTTCCTCCCATCGAACTCGAAGGAAATTGGGAACTCGGATTGATTAATTTCATGACATACAATTCCATACCGAATGTTGAAGAAAATGTAAATAATATGTTTTATTTCGGTAACGATGGAGGGATTGCATTACCTACAGGCTCTTATGAAATCGAGGATATAAACACTTATATAAATCAAAAATTACCAAAAAGTAATAAAAGGAAAATTATTAAATTATTAATACGTGCTAATAATAATACTTTGAAAAGCGAAATCTATTCGAGTGAAACGATAGATTTCACTAAACCGAATTCTTTGGCTTCTCTTCTCGGATTCGCTAATACTGCCAAACTCGAACCGCTTATATGGCATTCATCACAGTCGACAATCAACATTGTAAAGACAGACATTGTGAGACTTGTCTGTAGTGCTGTGGTTGGATCATTGAAGAACGGCCGAGAATCTCATATATTACACGAATTTTATCCGACAGTCGGACCGGGGTATAAATTAGTAGAATCACCGACAAACGTTATCTATTTACCAGTGAATACAAATAGATTAGATAATATTACAATACGATTAGAAGATCAAGACGGAAAGTTAATAAATTTTAGAGAAGAAACGATTTCTTTACGATTACATATAAGAAAAAGACGAGATGAGGCTAATTTTTCCATATGGGCAAAATAAAACAATAGTTAAGCCCGTAAATAGTGTCAGTAAAATACGGGATGCTAATCAGTTAACATCTCTTAATAGAAAATTTTTAAAATCGTTAGGGTATAAAGTACTTATTAACAATGAGTATATTGGACGTGTTAAATAGCGCTGTCTATGATGACGATAGTATCATCGGACGTGCGTATCATACACACACTCCTTACGCATCTACTACATTAAATAATAATGATGAGATACGTATTCCTGTTCATCAACAAGATCATTATACACTTCCCTGCGAGAGTTATCTACATATCGAAGGTAAATTAATGGGTGAAAACAATCAGAAAAACGAAAATATTCAATTAATTAGTAACGGATTAGCGTTTTTATTCGATGAAATACGGTACGAAATATGTGCTACGGAAGTAGATCGTGTTAAAAATGTTGGTATCACATCAGTAATGAAGAATATTTTAACATTCAAACCCAGTGATATGAAGAAAATAACTAATGCAGGATGGACGGGAGATGTAAAAAGTTGCTTCACAACAGATTCAACGAATTTCGTGTTTTGTATTCCTTTAAAATTATTACTCGGTTTTGCTGAACAATACAAACGCATAATTTTAAATGTGAAACAAGAACTGATTTTAATACGATCATCGTCTGATAATAACGCTGTAGTTTTAAACGCTATCGATAAATATAAATTACAATTAACAAAAATCAATTGGCGAATTCCTTATATTTATGTTAGCGATGAGTATAGACACAGATTATTGAGTATTGTTGATAGAGATACGCCAATAAAATTAGCGTTTCGTAGATGGGAGTTGCAAGAATACCCGACTTTACCAGAAACTAAACAGTTGACGTGGACGATAAAAACTGTAGCACAGACTGATAAACCGCGTTATATAATTGTAGGTTTTCAAACAGATAGAAAAAATAACATAACAAAAAATGCCTCTCATTTTGATTTATGCAACTTGCATAATATTAAATTATATTTGAATTCGCAATACTATCCGTATGATAATTTAAACGGAAGTAAAGAGACGCTATACGAAATGTATAAAGGGTTTCAATCATCGTATTATGATGGTAGCGAGAACGAACCTGTTCTGGACAGGACCGATTATTTATTATACGCGCCGATAATTGTTATTGACTGCTCTCATCAGAGCGACCTTTTAAAAACCGGTTCTGTTGATGTTCGTTTAGAAATAGAATCAGCGCAGAATTTTCCGTCGAAAACGACTGCGTATTGCTTACTAATATCTGATAATTTGCTTGTATATTTACCTTTATCTGGTGTTATAAGAAAATCGATAGAATGAATCGATTGTTAACATTATATTTATTCGCTTGTCATACACATTTTATAATCACTTGTAGTGTTAGCGCTTTATAATAATGATCGGTTTTATTGTTGATGTTCAATGTTTTTTCGACGACGCTAAAAATTATATTGTTAAAGAATTGTGTGTACAAAGAATAGAAAATCACAACTGTACCGGTGTGAGAGAACATTTTTTGTTTTTACCACCATTCGATTATCGTTATTTATCAAAAAATAGAAAAAAACAAGTAGAGTGGTTGAAAAGATTTTTTCATGGTTTCAGCTGGAATTGTGGAATTCACAGCTATGACGAACTTCACAATATTTTAAACAGCATCGTTACTGAAGGTGAATATGTGTACACTAAAGGAGCAGAAAAACAGAGACTCATCCAGGACATGATCGACTACAAGTTGGTTGAAGTAATAGATCTCGAAGCGCTTAAGTGTCCATCATTAAGTGTCTTACAACAGCAGACTGTGGCACGTGTCGATTGTCCATATAAACATAATCTTGATCATTGTGCGCTAAATAATGTATTTCATATAGCAAATTGGATATTGAATAATAAAATTTAAAATGTATTTTTTTAATGTATTTATTTCACATCTTTTTCCTTCACTATTATTAATCTATGATCGACTACAAGTCGGTTGAAGTCTCCCTCATTAAGTGTCTTAAAACAGTCTGTATAAACATATTTTTTTTCTTCACTATTACTATGCTAGAACATCACATTATTATTAATCCGGGAATCCATGATAAATACCAAACAAAGGAAAGGATTTTGTGAAAGTATTAAACACCAACACTAAATTTTTTTTTATATGCTATTTATTTATACATATATATATATAAAATTACAAAAATTCTATAATTTTTTTATTAATTCTTTTATAAACGGTTGTATAGTCGAGCCTGGTCTGTCGACTATCGCTTTCAATTTCACAATTTCTCCAGGTGTTAATCTTTTTGGCGAAAAAAACCATTTATGGAGAAGACGACTCTCCTCCTCCTGTTTTGATGACGTGTTCATTTCCATCAAAGACGCAAATAGAAGTAGGTCAAAAACAGCTGTAAATGTGTTCTATGTAAAATTAAATACGGTTTAAAAATAACATAGGAAAATCTTATAACAAAAACAAATTAATTTTTTGAATAGAGAAATATAAAATACGTTATACCTTGTAATAATACATATATTAAAAATGATATAAAAAGAACACACTTATTTTACAGGTGACCAAAAAAAACAAGAATTATTATACACGTTCTTGTGTAAAACATATTATTTTTATTATATATATTAAAATTAAATTATTTATATATATATATATACATACAATTAAATACTTATTTATAATATATACATATTTACATACATCAATCAATCAATCAACTAACAGACCAACCTTAAATTATTTTAATACGGCTTATACCGCGTCTTGTACGAGCCGTGTGCTACATCTTTAACATTTTTAATTTTGTTTAAAGCCGATTTAAATAAATCGGCTGTTGCCACGAACAGCGGGTCTTGTTGTGACGATGCTAAAACAGTCACTTTACGGGATACTTTTTGCCACCAGCTGTCGGAAGGTACACGTTTGATGTCAGCCGTCTGCGTTAATTTTACCTCGATCAAATATGGACCTTCCTCACCTGGTGTTTTAACCCATTTCTTCATACCGTCTTTTAATATCTCAAACTTTTGTTCAAATTTAGTGTTTTTGATTTTTTTTGATTTTTCAGATTTTTTAGATTTTTTAGATTTGGAAAAAGAGTTAAAAATTTTATCAAAATCGTCTTCGCTATCTGATTGAGTATCGGTACTACTATCGCTGTTTTTATTGAGTTCAATCGTCTCGGCCGATTTCTTTATACTAATTAATTCACGAAACAATTTAATACTATCATGATCTAAATTTTTGCTATTGTAAAGTTCGTCATCAATCTGAGAATTAAAATAATCGATAATTTCCGCTAAGGTCATTTCTTTTTGTTTCCTACGGAAAATATCGATTTCTGACGGTTCATCATCAAATATATGCATGACCGCATTCTGAATAATTAAATATAAATTAATAATAATTGAAGGTTGGTCCAGTACAATCGCTTTCAAATTTTCTAATGCCTCCTCCCACAGCACTATTTTTACCAGCCCCGTTATGTAAAGACATTGAATCACGTCTTTAATTGAAAAATACGTCGATGGGCCGGCGGATGCTGAAGGAGAAGTATTGGATGCTTCGCGTTCCATTACTAGAAACAGAAAAAAAATAACATAATTAATTTCTAACAACATTTTTAAAAAAATAAATAATATTGTTAGAAAAAAAGAAAATTTAGAAATCTGTTAAAAATTTTTCTATTTCTAGCAATAAGTTTTCATCATCATCATAGTTATCTGCAACGCTTGTTCCTCCTGTCGAGCCAAAACCACAAGAACCGCGAGCTGTTGAATCTAAACTCGCTAATTCTTGTAATTTTGGCTCAGCTATTTGTTCGCATATTAACTGCGCTATACGATCTCCTTTTCGAATGTAAAAAATTTCAGAAGAATGGTTAAATAAAATTACACCAACATTTCCGCGATAGTCTCTGTCAATAACGCCTGCACCGACGGCGATATGGTGTTTTAACGCTAACCCAGAACGTGGTGCAATTCGTCCGTAACATTTCTCTGGAATTTTAACAGCCAAATCAGTTTTAACTAACGCATTGTCATGAGGAGCGATCATACAATCATACGCGCTTCTGAGATCGAAACCCGCAGCATATGCGCTCATTTTGACTGGAGGATAAGCATTATTAGATAACTTGACAAAAAACAGAGTTGGAACTGCCATTATGCCTGCAACACAAAAAACAAATTATACTGCCTTCAGCGATGATAATATCTATATACAAAAACAATTACATTATCGGATAATATTAACATATATTAAAAAACAATTTTAAACAATTACTTACTGAATTGATGTATGAAGTTGTTGTACAAAAAAGAGAAGAAGAACAAGTTGATAATATCTGTATAAAACAAAATCAAGTATTAGTTTTATAACTTAACATAATCACCAGTAGCGTTAGTATTTTTTAATAAAAATAATCATTTACCAAAAGTGACGGTAGTCAGTCGCTTGATAAAAACGTACGAAGGGAGACGAAAGCTGATATAAATACAAGCTGATAATATCTGTATAAAACAAAATAAAGTATTAGTTTTATAACTTAACATAATCACCAGTAGCGTTAGTATTTTTTAATAAAAATAATCATTTACCAAAAGTGACGGTAGTCAGTCGCTTGATAAAAACGTACGAAGGGAGACGAAAGCTGATATAAATACAATCTGATAATATCTGTATAAAACAAAATAAAGTATTAGTTTTATAACTTAACATAATCACCAGTAGCGTTAGTGTTTATAATATAAATAATCATTTACCAAAAGTGACGGTAGTCGATTGATAAAAACGTACGAAGGGAGACGAAACAAGCTGATAATATCTGTATTAATTTTACAACTTAAAATCTATTACTATCAACAGCGCTAATGTTTTTATATTAAATAAAAATATCCGCTTACCAAAAATAGTAGTAGTAGTAGTAGTAGTAGTAGTAGTAAGCAGATGATATCTGTATAAAAATAAAAAAAGTATTAATTTCACAACTTAACATTATCTATTTAAAATCTATCACCATCAACAATGTTAGTGTATACAAAAAATTGTCTCTTACCTGAGATAGCAGCAGTACAACACGTCGAGTCGAACGAAGAATTGTACATAGATCAGTAAAATTCAATTTACTTTATATACATTTTTTGAGAATACCAATTATGACCTCTGTACAGAGACTTGTTTACTGTTTTCCGTTATCAAGCCACTTCCATTTACGTAATTATACAAAAAAACTGTGATTAATAATCATGTGATATACGCGTGAAACTTGTTATTTACAGATTGTAATGTCAAAACAACAAAAAAATAATATAAAGAAATAAAAATACTGTAAAAAGAATAATAATTAGGACTTTGTATCCAGATTTTGTTTACTGTTTTCGTTATCAAGCTAATTCCATTTACGTAATTGTACAAACAACTGCAATTAATAATCATGTGGCATACACGTGAAACTTGTTATTTATAGGTTGTAATGTCAAAACAACAAAAAAATAATATGTAAGAATACAGTAGAGAGAATAATAATTAAAACTCTGAACCCGGATTTCGTTATCGAACCAATTATTTTAATAACTGTAATTAATAATCGTGTGATATACACGTGAAACTTGTTATTTACAGATTGTAATATAAAAAACAAAACAAAAAATAATATAATTAAGAGTACTGTCGATTAAACAACCAGGAATTATCGCAAATTGGTTTTTCCATTTATGTACGGCGCCAATTAACTGAAATGACGTAAATATTTTTTTTCTCAATTTGTATTTTACTGTTATAAACGCAAAACATTTAAATACTATGATTTTATTTCTCTACATCAGTATGAAGACAAATTCATCAAATTCGTTACAGAACAGATAGAGAGATACAATCGCTTCATAACAAAATCAACGAATTTTGTGTACCTTCAAAACTATTACTCAGCTTTATTGAACAACAGCAACCTATAGGTATTGGAATTATTTATTTTACTGTTAGACTAATTCAATAGTAAATATTTACTTTTTAAAAAATGAATGATTTTACTTTTTTTAGATTATAATGGACAAACAACTCCCATTCAAAAAGAGATTGTCTGTGAGAACCGATAATGACGCAAATACTGGCACACCTGAACCGGGATCTTCATCCAGACAAGATCCTCAGCCTGGGCCATCTTATATACAACATCCAAGTTATTCTTCCACATCATCACCATCATCATCATCATCATCATCATCATCATCATCATCATCTAATAATAATTTACATTTAAAAAATAATAGATTAAAACATATAATTTTAGAAAATAAATTTATAGAAATAGAAAATGCGTTTAAGGGTAATTTAAGAACGTATTTTTATAAAAATAATAATAACGTAATTAAAGACATATGTCTATTATTAATTTATTTAAAATTAGAAATATTAAACATTTTAAGTAATATGATTGTAATATATATCGCTATAAAATTCAATATTTTAGTTGAATGTACATACGTTAAAAATAATATTAATGAATATCAGGACAGAACATTTAAAACCAAAAATATTATTTTACTTCATAGTTCGTCTATACCATCTGAAATAGACAGTATGATAAACAGTATTTGTAATGAAGAAGACATATATGTACAAAAAGGCTCTGGATGGTCGTTACATTCAATTGACGGGATATTAATTCGAATTAATCGTTTTAAGCCTTTAAGAGGTAGTTCGTATATTCCGCTTTCACCAAAACTGACTGCTAAAAAAGCATAATTAATCCTAAAAATACAGATAATTATTGTTTTAAATGGGCGATTCTTTGTAAATTCGTAAACGGTTCACACCCGGAACGCATAAATTTTCGTTATAAGGATTTAGAAAATAAATTTACTTTTAATAATATCGATTTTCCTACTCCGTTAACACAAATAAAAATTTTTGAAAAAAATAATAACGTTTCGATTAACGTGTATGGTGTTGAAAACGATATCACAATTTACCCGTTAAAAGTATGTGATAATGAAAAATCAAACCATTTCGATCTTTTATTATTAAATAAAAATAATACGACCCATTATTGTTATATTAAAAATTTCACCAAATTAATTAGATCGCAAGTAACTAAAAGTTTTAATGATATAGAATTTTGTAAACGATGTCTAACCTACTTCACTGTTAAATCTAAAAAGTTAAAAATACATAAACGAAACTGTCAAAAAAATACACCTACACGAGTGATAATGCCGACTGATAATTTAAAATTTCAAAATTTCCAATACCAATATAAACTTCCAATAGTAGTTTACGCGGATTTTGAATGTATATTAAAACCGATAAGTACTTGTTACCCTGATCGGAAATATTCTTTTACAGTCGCGAATGAACTACACGAACCTATGAGTTTTTGCGTTTATTTCGTTGTAGATAATTCAATTCCCGCTAATATTAAAAAACATTTGCCATCAGAACCGTTCTTATATAGAGGTAAAAATGCTGCGGAAAAATTCGTATCATATCTCGTTGAAAACATAAATTTATTAGGTTTGCTTCTTAATAATATTATACCGTTAAAAATGACAAAACAAGATAAAATCAAATATAAATCTACTACACATTGCGAAATGTGTAAACGCGAATTCACGTTATTTTACAGACCCGTTAGAGATCATTGTCATATTACCGGTCGTTACCGTTCCGCATTATGTAATAATTGTAATCTGAGGAGACAAAATCAAAAATTTGTTCCCGTTTTTATTCACGCTAGTTCAAATTATGATTCTCATTTTATCGTCCGTCAATTAGGGTATGATATTAGGCAAATAATTGTTATTCCAAATTCGACTGAAAAATATATATCATTTTCAAAAAAAACGTGTAACGGAATAACTATTAAATTTGTTGATACTTTTCGTTTTCTAAATAGATCCTTAGCGGAACTAAGTAATAATCTACCAAAAAATCAATTTTTTCATACTAGCAAATTTTTTTCAAATAATGATATGGATTTAGTCACTCGAAAAGGTGTATATCCTAATGAATATACCGATTCGTGGGAAAAATTGGAAGTACAAGAACTACCTCCTAAAGTCGAATTTTATAGTAAATTAAATGCGAAACATATAAGCGATGAAGATTATAATCACGCGGTTCAAGTTTGGAATCATTTTAAAATTAAATCGTTGGTCGACTACAGTGATTTATATTTGAAAATTGACGTATTGCTTTTATGCGACGTTTTTGAAAGTTTTCGTTTGCTTTGTTTATCTTCACATAATTTAGATTGCGCGCACTATTTAACCGTTCCAGGGTTTGCTTTTGATGCGATGCTATTTTGTACTGGTATTGAACTTGAGTTGCTTAACGAATACGAAATGTATATGTTTTTTGAGGCCGCTGTAAAAGGAGGAATATCGTCATGTATTAAAAAACATTCAAAAGCCAATAACGAATATATAAAAGAAACATATAATCCAAATTATCCTAAAACATTTTTAGCATATTTAGACGCGAATAATCTATACGGGTGGGCGATGAGTGAATATATTCCGTATTCTAACTTTGTATGGACTGATAAAATTACTATTACAGATATATTAAATACCCCTAATAATTCTAAAACAGGGTATATATTAGAAGTCGATATAGAATACCCTGAAAGTTTACACGATAACCATATGGATCTACCATTTCTGCCAATTAATAAAAGTATAAATCACACAAAACAAACAAAATTACTAACTACATTAGAACCAAAAGAACATTATATTTGCCATTATATCAATTTAAAACAAGCTGTCAATCACGGGTTGAAAGTAACTAAAATTCACAGAACGTTAAAATTTTATCAAAAACCATGGTTAAAACCGTATATCGATTTAAATACGGAAAAACGACGAATTGCAACAAACGAGTTTGAAAAAGATTTTTTTAAATTGTTAAATAATTCTGTCTTTGGTAAGTGTATGGAAAATGTAAGAAAAAGAATGAAATTAGATCTTGTAAGTGAAAATAAAAAATTATTAAAACTTATTTCTAAGCCGACTTTCAAAGACAGAATTATATATGATAAATCACTTTGTGCTGTATTATCAAACAAAACGTCTATTTATTTTAATAAACCAATTTATGTAGGTTTCGCGGTATTAGAATTGAGCAAAACCTTAATGTATGAATTTCATTATGATATAATGAAAAAAAAATATGGAAACAAAATTTCGTTATTATATACTGATACTGACAGTTTGTTTTATGAAATATTGACAAATGATTTTTATGAAGATATGTTAGATCCAGATTTGAAAATGTTTTTTGATACTAGCGATTATCCTCCTGATCATAAATGTTATTCTACTATAAATAAAAAAGTAATTGGCAAATTTAAAGACGAATGTAACGGTATTCCGATTAAGGAATTTATTGGTTTACGATCAAAATTATATACCTATACTACGCGTGACAATAATATTCAAAAGAAAGCGAAAGGAATTAAAAAATGTGTAATTAATAACGAAATCGCGTTTAACGATTTCAAAAATTGTCTTCATAATACTCTTTCGGAAACAGAAAAACGTAGAATTATGAAATTAATAAGATCGAAAAAACATATAGTAGAATCGGTATCAATTAATAAATTAGCGTTAAGCAATAATGATGATAAGAGAGTATTATGTGATAACGGGATAAATACAATCCCGTACGGTCATTATTCATTAAGCCATTCAAGTTGATACTTTATAGTCGAACTATGAATCGTCTTTTTATGTTGCAAAATAAACACAATCAACGTAAAAACATCGTTTTTAATATTTACGATACTCAGACTATGGGACTTAAAAATTTTAATATCTGTTATTCTAAAATATTTAAATTTCTTCGTGAAAAAGTAGAAGAATATGATAATAATGTGGAGTGTGTTAAAAATTGTACAAAGTTTGATGTGTATCAAAATACTTGTTGTAATAATCATTTAAAATGCGATCAACGTGTTACTCAACTTTGGAATACTATATCTCAATTATTTTAACATATTTTAATTTACCATGACATTTTATGTATATATTTTTAATACCTGAACAAAAAAACGATATCGACAATATTCAAATAATTTCCTACACAAAAAAATGTTCATTGAAACGCATACTGGAAACGTGATTGTGTTAATTGCAATGAAACCAATAATAAATTAATCTTTTGACCTTCTACTTATAACACGTACTGACGATAATGCGTTTTCTGTCTATATAAACCGATTAAAAATTGTGGCTCAGCATCCAGAAGCATACCAACTGTTGTAATGTATAATCACACAGAATTTTTGAAACGCTTAAAGACGTTTTATAAAATTGAAAAAGCTGGACGAAAAAAACATTATCATAGATTTTATCCTAATAGAAATCAAAATCCTCACAATCTGGCAGCCGCTGGATTTGTTTATGAAGGCGATGGCGACACCGTTCGATGTCTGACATGTAGAATCAGATTTATGGAATGGACGGCGGAGGATTGCCCTATAGCATTACATAAGAAAAGAATGCCGCAATGCCAGTTTGTGATAACACAACTTGGATGTGATCATTATCATCTTTAAGGTATTTTTTTTTTTTTTAAATAATTTTTACTATTTTAAAAAAATAGGTGATTATATTAGTTTCACAATATAATTTAATTCGTTACCTGTAAAATAAGTAGGTTCTTCATATGTCGTTTTTACATTTCTCTATTCCAAAAATTTTGTCTTATAAGTCTTTCCTATATCATTTTTTTTTAAATATGTAATTATTAAAATATATAATGTATTCTGTACGTTTTTCTATTACTTTTTTTATCTTTAGTTAATAGGATTCAATTTTTAGTTCTTAAAAGTTTAGTTTATCTTTTGTTCAATTTTTAAAAAAATATGACTTTTTTTTCAAAGGATTCTTGGTGCGTTTAATTAACAAATTATTATTTTTGTTTGTTATAGGTTGGGGAGGACTGACTTCCAACTACTGACAAAAAAAAAAATAAAAATAAAAAAAAATAAAAATAAAAAAAAATAAAAAATAATACGTTAATATAATCTTAATTATTTTGTTATCATAGTTCAAATAGTTATTTTGTATGTACTTTATAGTTAATGTAATCTCAATTATTTTGTTATCACAAAATTTGTTAGTCATTTTGTATGTATATAGTTATTTTGTATGTACTTGTTAATATAATCTCAATTATTTTGTCGTCATAAAATTTGTAACTGTTCAAATAGTTAGTTTATATGTACTTGTTAATATAATCTCAATTATTTTGTTATCACAAAATTTGTAACTATTCAAATAATCATTTTGTATGTACTTATTAATATAATCTCAATTATTTTGTTATCACAAAATTTGTAACTATTCAAATAATCATTTTGTATGTATTTGTTGATATAATCCGATCATTATATATGTATTTAATGGTATGATAATAAATATTGTGATCTGCTTTGATTTGTTATTATTATTTCGTAGGAATAATTAAAATAAAACCAGTGTTTTGTTAACAATACAATTTATTACACTCTTTACAACAATGAAATATTTCTCAATACAAAAATTCGAGTCATATCAATTTGAAGGTTATAGGTTGTCCATCGACTGTAACGTAAACAAGCGTCGACAATAATACATATCAACTCTATTTTTATAAATTTTATTTACAAACTGAACTTTTATTCTTCTTCATCGATATTACTATCAATTATTGTGTGAAATCGATTGGTCTTTCTTTTGAATTATCAATTGTAATATTAATTCTTTCAATTTGTATAGTACATCATCATTTGCACATTTCAATCCGAATATCGATAGATTATTTTGTTCTGTTCTAACTAATCCGCCCGTAAATTCATTAAAGACATACACAGTGTTATTCTTAAAAAAGTATAAATTGCCATCAGAAAATCTAAATGATGAATCGATTTTAGGCGGTATTCCAGGAAATGTATCGGATATATAACCCCATGATTTAGTAGTGAACATACACTCATTGACTTCTCTATAATAATTATCATCATGAAATATATAAGTTTTACCTGTATAACTGTTAAATACCGCATGCAAATTATTCGGTTGTATGTTAAATAAAGACTGGATATGCTTCGGATAACCATGACTTAATTTAAGACTCATTAAATCAAACATGAATACCAAAGAATCTATAAACATAACTATCTCGCCAGATGGCCGTTGATATACAGCTAAAATTTTTGTGAAATTTCTTGGAAGAAACGTTAACCAATGCTTTATTATAAGCGGTTTGGTGTACATCATCTCTGTCGGATTTAATATCCACAGCCATTTTTCATGTAATATATATAATCGTTTATCGGCAATTAAAAATAAATTAATATTTTTAAAATTACAAAGATCAATTTTATTTGTATCTATAGGACGCTCGTCTTCCGTCTCTGGTATTGAAGAAGATGGTGACATCGGCATGAAAGACGTCATAAAAGTGTTTTGTGTCTTACCATACAAATTTTGAATAGCTAAAATATCATCATCACCTAACTCGATTTTACCGTTGTAATAAGCATACATTACAGAATCTGATACATCTGAATGTGATAAACCTATAGCATGACCGATTTCGTGTATTAAAGTTGCATACAAACTTGATTGGCCAAGAGGAACGACTTTACCAGTCGAATATGACCAATTTTCATCTTCATCAATATGAATTTCTCGTCTTGAATTATTATAATCAGGAAAATATGCGTGCGCTAATGTTCCGCCTTTGCCGTCAAACATTCTCGTACATTGCCATGATTCTTTTTGCATCATATGTTTCAATCGTTTATTAGAAATTAAAATATCTGTATTCACTCTATCATGTTTGAAACGTATACCAGACTTTTCCTCCCATACTGCGAAAGATTGTTTAGTCAATTCTAACACCTCTTGATTCGCTAAATAATAATGCCATGTTACTTCGGGCTTGTTCCATTTGAAACTAGATACTCGATAATCGATAATATCACTGTTACCGCACCTAGTTTTTGACATTAAGTTTATAGTTTCATTATTTAATTCGCCATCAGTAGGCAATTTATAGTATTCTTGAAATATAAGTAACGCGTTAGCAATATCTGATTCATTTACCGCTTGCAACGAAAATTCATCATATGTTTTAAGATAACCATAGTCATATAAATATCGCTTAACTTTATCCATTTCAATCTGTGTTGTATTATCGGCCGAAGAATTTGCTAGTAATATTTGATCGCATTTTGCCCATAATGTTAAAAAAAATATTACAGATTTAAGCGGCGTCATAGTTTCCGATTGTACTGTACAATGACAAATACCAAATAACGTTATTAATAAAAAAAATATATCACGCCATTATCCCTTCTCCTAAACATTTGTTTACAAACAGACGCGCTCCGGCGGCGGTCGCCGAACTCCGAATGTTTACGTTTACGTTTTTCGTGTCCCAGCTTTGCGTTGTTTACGTTTGTCGGAATGTTTATGTTTACGTTTGTTACTGGGTCAGCGTGCCGTCGACGCGGCGGCCAAAGAAAACAACGAGCACGTGGTGATAGCCGCCGCGTCGGCGAGAGAGAAAAAAACGTAAACATAAACATTCCGACAAACGTAAACAACGCAAAGCTGGGACACGAAAAACGTAAACATAAACACGAGGAGGTCGATGACCGCGACGCGGCGACGGTGGGTGCGGGGCGAGGCGGGGGTGGGGAGGAAGGAAAAAATGTAAACATAAACAGAGGAGAGAACGTAAACAACGCAAAGCTGGGACACGCGGTGGAGAAAAAAACGTAAACATAAACACGAAGAGGTCGATGACCGCGCGGTGGGTGCGGGGTAGGGCGGGGGTGGGGAGGAAGGAAAAATGTAAACATAAACAGAGGAGTGGGGGGCGTGGCGAGAGAGAAAAAATGTAAACAAACCGAAAAAAACGTAAACAAACGAGCGGAGTTGAGTGACCGCGCGGGCGGTATGTAGGTGAAGACGGGGGTGGAGGGAGTGAAAAAAATGTAAACATAAACAAACGAGGGGGGCGTGGCTGTCCCAGAACCAACCTTTTATTACTACTAATCTCAAATAATCAGTACGATTTCTTAAGGGGAATTTGAAAGGTCTATCTCGCTAGTGTTAAATTAGCTAGGTTTATGCCCTGTACCTCTTAAACCATTAGATGTAGGATTCCCAAATTTTTACAGCTTTCTTTGTGATACTTTTTGTGTACTTGAGCCGAATTAATTAATTATAGCTACAGAAAACAAAGTTATTCTATTTTTTTATAAAATATTTGTATTAAAAAACTTGTAGCTTCAAATGTATGCAAAATTGTGCTCTAATTCTGCTTCAGTGGCTGTTGTCCTATGTGCTAAAACAACTCAGAAACTTTCAGGTAGCTTGCTTATGTAGTTTTTAAGATAATGGGTCATAATTAATAAAAAATGTGAATTTGAGAAAATCGCGTTTAAATTTGAAATTAGTAAAAGCTCACTTGTATTTGTAAATGAATACTCAGTAGCACCCAGCAGAATAGTCAGGGCCCCCATCCTTGTCTTCCCCCTTCTCAAGAAGTCTTCTCTTTCTGTTAGATCTAGCTTCTTTAGTGCTGAACTCAGCTGCCCGCTGTGCCTTTGCGATTCTTAATTTGTCCATTAGTTGTAGTCCCTGTATAGCGTGAATGCCAGGCATTATGTTGAGATTCATTAACACTTTATTCGACCCATGTTCCCATCATAAAACGTTAATACAGCATCACTGACTCCCTATTTCAAAGTTTTTATCCCCACAAATATATTCTTGGGTACTTGAGACCATATGATGTTGTTAAATGACTCATTGGGATTTTGAGTCCGCCCATGTAGACACTTGCTGAGGCGGTCTGGATGTGCCAAGTCTCTGTAGATGGGCTTGATGGTTTCCATAACAGCTTCAGGAATTGAGGTTTTGTGTTCAAAGCTCTCCCCTGTTGCTTCGGCTTCGCGGAATTTGCACCATGTTTCAGGTCCAGGTGGGCAAAGTGGATGTAGTGGTTGGCTGCCATTTGAGAGTTTGTGGAAATATGTGGCCCAGACTGCTTTTCTCACATTTTCCAAATTGTTTATATTATTTCAAATTGCCATTCCATAATATTGCTAAAGTTCATTGATTGTTTTATCGGTCAGTCGACCCCTAAGTAGCTTACCGTCTGATAGCACCATAGTGCGCAGAATATGTTTTAATTTTCTGAGGCGTGCGCCCATTCTCTTTTGCACATGTCCAACACATTCCACTTTCTTTATCTGTACATCCCTATATGGTTTTGGTTCGATAACACACTTATAAGCTTTAGCATCACCATCACCAAGAAACTGTGTGTAACGAACATCTGAGCGCCTTTCTTGTTCTGAGGGCCTGACAATTTTCACTGCACCAGAAGCCTCCATTCCTCCACTTCTGGCAGTTTGGTTTGTGTTCACTATTTGTACTTTCATCACAGCAGCTGTAGCAGTGTTTAGTTAAAGCCTCAAAATCAATTACTTTACCTGTGTCTATACTCGTAACTGTTGCAACTGAGTTCTTTGAGGTGTGTCCTCGTTTCTGCCATGTTCCATCAAATGCGATACGCATATCCCTACTACCTTCATTTAGTTGTATAGCCTCATTTGCAGCGGCTTTCATTAAAGAAGAATCAACACACTGAACAGCTTCTCCTATAGCATCAGTGTAATTCTTAATTCTTGCAGGAGGCGGAGGAAGATTCATAAGCGTGCAGAAGACGTGTGCTGCACTGAGTCCTTTACTAATAGCCCTCGTGGCATAGAAAAGTCTAACATTAACTTCATGAAGATTGTTCTTACATTCTTTTGAAGTAAAAAACAATTTACTGTTTTTACAATTTGTGTGTATTCTTAAATACACTATTTCGTTTGGTCATGTTGCAACTGTATTTCACCTAAAAACTACTAACACACGCGTACTCTCAGCAGTTAAGCTTTGCAACCGAACAAGGAATGTGGTGACGTGTGTCATTCCACTGCACGTATCAAGGTACTACTACACATTTAAAATACGTTTAACACTGTCTCTCAGGCGGTAGGCTATTTCTAATTGCATATAACCATTATGTTTTATCTATCCCTGTTCCATTTATTGCTTACACTTTTCAGATCACTATTAACTACCAATAAAAATGTTAGTTTAGGGAGTGTAATTATACAGATACCTAAACGGATTTAACGGCAACATAAATCATAGTCAACTAATAACAAAAATTATAATTAACAGGTAAGATGGTTGAGTAAGTTGTGACTTACCTCATGTAAGTGGTTGGGCCAATTCCGAATCTGTTTCAGAGTCCTCCCTATCACTGTTGTCACTGGCACTTTCACTATCATCACTGATACCTCCTGTTTCAATTACAAAACTGTCAATAATGTCTGACGTAATGCCATATTTATCACAATAGTAGTCCTCCATTCGTATAACGTGGTTTTCATATCCTGTCCAGTCGCAAGGCGTAACTGATTCAATTGCCATTTCAGTAATTTTCTTAAGCGCATCTAACGATAAATCTCCTATTGCATTATTGTCCCGTATTATACGCTTCATTTTCGCCCATCCTAATTCAATAGCGTTCAGATCGCACATATACGGTGGTAATCGAAGAGGTGTGTGACCAAAAGCTTTCAAAATAGCGACGATTTTAAATGTTTTTTCTTTTGGTCTACGCCCTTCTCTAAGACAGTAAAGTTCTTGTTTGCGCATTTTCATCATAGTAGATGCCGTTTCTAAAAAGCCACTCTCTCATTTCTTCTTTTAGAGCGTATTTTGACGGTGCCTTGTCAGTTTGGGTACAGTGGTAGGGAGCATTGTCCATTATAACTATTGATTTTGCTGGTAAATTTGGTAAAAGCTTTTCATTAAACCATTTTTAAAAAATAACACTGTTCATTTGTCCGTGATAGTCCCCACTAGACGAACCGGCCTTGAATATAAGTTTCGGGTTAGGTATAAATCCATTTCTGCTACCTGCATGCAATATTATTAGTCTCTTGGAGCCACTCTGATTAATGTGAATATTGCATTCGTCACTTCGCCATCCTCTCTGATGCGTTAAGTTACTGCCTACCCATGTTTCATCTATGAACACTATCTCTCTATTCTCTTTTCGATAAAGTTTAAGCTGTTTAAGCTTCGATAACGATCCCGCCATATCACAATTTGCGGTCTTTCAATTAGTAGACTTCTTTTATTATTAAATCTTTTCCACTTAAACCCTACTTCCATAATTATTTTTCGTAAAGAATTGTTACCCCATGGAAAATATATTTTTTCTTTCAACACGGGTAGAAGTTTTGCCACTGTCGGCACTTTTTTCTGCACTGTGTAAAAGTTATTAATAATTCTTCTAATTACACACCTGTCAAACTCGTCCACGCTTACCACAGGGTGATTCGGTCTAGTTTTCTTCTCCGTTTCCCTGGGGTACTTAGACGCCGATCCGGGTAATTTTCTAGACGCGTATTATGTTCTTTCCGGATTTTTTCAACTGTAAATTCTGAAACGCCAGTGTAATATGCTGCTCTTGCTGTAGCGTCTTTAACCGTAAAGGAATATGCCCCTTTCCTTGATTCTTCATCACACTTTTCAATAACAGACGATATAATTTCACGTCCTTCCGAATGAATTGTTTTGTTACTTTTTTGCGAAGTCATTTTATTATTATTTTTTAACGGAACTACTCATAAAATGTAATTATTAAAGTCAAATTCACTGCTCAGTAATTGACAACGAACGATAAAATGATTAAACGATAGGTTAATAGTTAATTTGTACCGAACAAGGAAACACAAACAAAATATCCAATAAATTACACTGACATATAATTACGAACGCTCAATCTAATAGGCACACAAAATCACAACTGAATACGTCTTCTGAACAACTGCATACAGAACCAATGCTTACTGAACAATGTTTACAGAACCAGTAATACCGCACCGCACCAACACAAGCACGCGTTATCATTCAGTAGACCCCCCCCGCTCTTCAGGCGTCTCGGTAGCACAGTTTGTGCTCGTATAGTACAAACACTAATTCAAACAAAAATTGTTTTGTTTACAAAGAAATAGCCAAAAGCACAACATATTGTAAACAAATGGTAGCCAACGTACAGAACCAAATATTCTGTGTTTGTTAGTGAAAACCACAGCCTTCTAAGTTAAACAGTTCACGAGATACAGACATTTAAATATGTATATGCCAAAATGACTCATTTTTACGTGTGTACAAGTAACTTTATAAAATAAAATAAATACTTTTAAGAACCACACAGATATAATTTATATATCATTTTAACCAGGAAACTCCAAATATTATAATAGGCTACTTTTTAGAAAAAGTAAAAAATTCTATTTTGACCTTTCAAACTCCCCTTAAACTATTTAATCCCTGTAATGAAAAAATTGTACTGAATTGCATTGGACTGTAACACCAATAGACTTTTGGGATAACTTAGATTAAATTAAAGTTATTGTGCTCTAACGACAATAAAATTCTAAAACCTGCTTATACTTACTAATTTGTCGACAGTACGTTTACTTCAGGTGCTCGCAAAGCAATGTACGCTCCCTGTCTTACAGAGACGCTTGTGGACGTAATTTTTAAAATTCTACATATTGGTGAAATACTATTCTAGGTGTTTATATTTTGTACAAAAATTATTTGTAAAACAAAGTTTAATTTCGTTGAGTTTGTAATGTCTCATATATCAATACTGTTATGTTAGTGTATTTTGTCTGTTTGCTTATACGTGTGCTTTTATTTTTCCTAAAAGGATACTTTTTGCGGCACTCTTTTAATCTATATGACTGAGCACGCTTGAATATTTTAGTAATCAAAGAAAACAGGAAGCCTAAAAATTAATAATAATTCTCCAACTTACGTTTATCCCTTCCCTGGGTTATCGCCACGGAAGAGTTTATGATATACATACGTAAACCGTTTCTTTGATTATTCGTGTAAAGTGCGCTGATTCATAATTAAGAGCAGTAGTTTATGTAGAGGAAACTTATAGCTTATGAGGAACAATGGATATTTTTTACATCCATTACAATCCATGGATATTTTTTTAGCTGCGATTAAAATGAATTCTTCATACGATAATATTATTACGACGATCTCACTGATCGTCCACTTTTTATAGATCATGAATATAGTTTTAGGTTGCATATATTGTTCCTTTTAAATTTCATAGCTTCAAGAAAGTGTAAATTTTTCTTATTACTTAGTGAATATTGATCATGTTAATTAATTTATAAAAATAATGTATTAGTATGTCAATCTATATATATATATATAAGTATGTGACAGGCAACTTTCATGGGGTGTTTGTCATGTGCATATATACAAGATTTGACATTGGCGTATTACGGAATTTTTCAATGCTTTCCAGGTACTGCCGACTAAGAGAATATTCTCGACCAAATCACACCAAATCACCCAAAAACCGGTAGAATCATCTTGTAAATTTGATGGGGTATAAGTAAAGGGCTCGAAAGCGGCCAGGTAATCCGATTTAGGTAGCGATTCAATGCAGGTGTAGACAGGGGAATAACGGTTTAGTATCTGTATAAATAATTGTGTATTTTTCTCTAATATGCAGATATCTCTAATATGTGACAATTTATTGCGACGGTTTTAATTTTAGTAAATATTATAAAATTTGTAATGTGATAGTCGTTGTACTGTTTTGTTATATTAATGTGTCTTTACACAAACGCAACCTCGAAGGATTGTTGTGTCCGAGAGCTTATTTTGATCCTCTAAATTTATTTTGATAGTTAAATTATCCATTTCTTTAGTATCTGTTACTTAATTTCAACTGCCTAAACAAGATTCATGCGACCGTTTAGCAATATTTTACTAATATTTTCCATGTCTTCATAAATAATTGTTTGAGTCTCTCTCTTAAAGCAGTAAGAAGTTAATAAAATATAAATAGAAAATTTAAAAATATTCAAACTCACTGTATGCGAAATGTTTTGTACGGAGTGAATTATTGGTTAAGTCGAAATTTTTTTTTTAATCTAAGTAGTAAACCGACTTTATCGACTTGATTGTTAGAGGATAGTCGTAGACCTAATGGGTATAATTTGGAACTGGCTAGGATAATCCTCAAGATGCGGTGTATGGAATAGGACATGTAAAGATAAAAATTAATAACAACAAAATGGGAGTTCTATACTCAGAACTACAGAATATTTAAGGATAAACCAGCAAAAAAATTATGAAGTGAAGGCCATTACTAGGCACAGCTTTTTATGTCCATAAAAGTATAATAGAGAATGTAGCAAAATTCAAATCTAGTTCAGAAAGAATATCTCTTCTAACAATTAAATGCAAAAACAAAAAATACATGCTTGTTAACTGCCACGCACCAATAAATAAATATAACAGGAAGAATCCACAAAAAACAGAAAAATTCTGGGATCTTTTAGAAATTGAAATATCCAGGATCCCCAAATCAAATGTTATAAGACTACTGGGAGATTTCAATGCTTAAATAGGCAGAGAGAAGAAATTTTAGAATATCCAGCAATATTTAGAATATCCTAATTTTTATTAGGGCAATATCCAGCCCAGAAAAGAACTAATAATAATGGTATGAGACTAATAAATTTATTTAAAGGTTCTCAATTGAAATTAATGTCTACTTTCTTCAGAAAGCTTCCAAGAAAGTCTAAAACGTGGATATCTCCAAACCCGATCTTAGGAGACTTTCAGTTAGATCATGTAGCTATTTCTCGAAGAAATATAAAGGAAATTATGAATGTGAAAGTAATAAGAAATGGCGAATTTGATTCTGATCATACTTGTCTCAAAATAAACTCAAACTCCTACCTAATAAAGTTTATCGAAAATTACAAAAGCTATTAAAGTATAATACAGACAGACTTGCCATAACGGAAGAATCAATAAGGAAATATCAAGAAGAAATTAAAATAATTAAGCATGGTAACTGGCAAGAGTTATCTACAGAAATCAATAATGCAGCAATATGCAGGTAATATTTGGTTTAGTTAAAAATGAAAGGCAAGTATGGTGGAATTAATTGTGTGAAGAAACATTAGCAGAGAGAGAGAAAAAATGGAAAAAGTGGAAAAGCTCAGGAAAATCTGAACACTACGAACAATTTAAGCAACAAAGAAAGGAAGCAGCAAGAATAATAAGGGGAACTAAAAGATCTTTTGAAAAATTAAAACTTGTTGAAATGCAGGAAATTTTATAAAATTAATTGTCGAGATTTCTATCACAATTTTAAAAATAAACTAAATAGTTACCAAACACCAAGTGCTTGTTTTAAAAAGGAAAGTGATAGAATTGGCCTAAGCAATGCGGAAAATTGTGAAATACTTGCAAAATATTTTGATCAACTTTTAACCTGAACCGATTCAGAGATTGGAACTGTCAGACACTTATGAAAATTTGGTAGAAGATACACCTCCGACTATCGAGGAAATTGAAGAAGTAATTAAAAACTTTGAAAAATAATAAAGCTAGTGGAGAAGACTCCATATCAGCTGAACTTTTGAAATGGTCTCTACCAAAGATCAGAATTTATCTACAAGTAATTTTTGAAGAAATTTGTAAAACAGAAAACTTTACAAAAGAATGGAAGGTGGCCTTAATACATCCGCTGCATAAGAAGGGTGATAAGCAAGAGATTAATAACTACTATACAGACTTTTGTGTTACCCTTTTATTTCTGGGTGTTTAATATAGGCCTACAGAGTTTTAATTTCACTTTTGTGCTAAATATAAAGATTCTTCATTCTACAGTGTGATTGCGTGTGACAACTAAGTATATCTACTCGTTTGACTTGTGAAATCAATAATTACTGTTGGGCGCCAGAGCAGACTACCTCAGGGTTTATCAAATAATGACACTTTCTCGTTCAGGTTCTAATAATACTCTATATTGATTCTTTCATAATACAGACATGTAAATTAAAATTCTAATACTCCATACTACACATTCTTTATATGGTATCAATTGATTTATCAATTGTAAAACTTATAATTACTTATTAAAACAAAATTTTATTGACTCACTAATCTTCAGAATTACAATTACTCATCATATAAATTGAATTAGTAGTTTGCAATATTACATTTACTCACACAACATAAATATTTAATCGATATAATTGTAAGGCACATCATAATATTCTATCAACCATTATGAATATCTTAATATACTAATATTTGCGTGTAAATTAGCCTCTTACTTAATTCCAGTGGTTACTATATCTTAATTTACTTATTACTTTTTTTTCTATAGAGACTTAGCTATATCTACACATCTACTTATTATTCTCCTTGACATGTCATAATACATAAATTACTTTGCTTAGGATCTGAACGAACTGTGGGGTCTTTTAGAATGAGAGGAGTTAAGTTCGGTAGACATTAATTAATTACTATGTTTGAAAATAATAGGTTTATAAATTGTTAATATAGAATTCTGTTACTTGTTTTGCAGGATTCCTCTGATATGACTAGTGTTTCCACTTTGCTCAATACACTTCACTCCACTAATAAGCACATTTGATTTATTACTTTTGTATCATACGTTCGCGTTTATACAATCGACGCGCACATAGATATAAATATACTTCTTGTTCCGTCTTTACGCGCACATAGGTATAAATATCTTCTTGTTTCGTACTTACGCGGACATAATAAATATACTTCTTATCTCGTACTTCCGCGCACTAATCTATATGTTTTTTACTCCTACGGTACTAATTATTCTTTCCGACTCTTTATCATAACAATTTAGACAATATGTATAAGTTTGGAGTAACGTTGCCGTTATAATTACATTAATGGGGTTATTTACTGAGTGACATAGACTCCTACCACATCAGACTTTGATAGACTCTCCCCATCATACTTTGACAGACTTCTTCGACTAGCGACTAGTAGTAGTAGTAGTAGTAGTAGTGGTAGTATTAGTAGCGATTTTTTAACATCTTCTCTTTTTATAGTTTACTTGGAGATACCGTCTCTTCCGTCATGCTAATTCCTTTCCCATTGATTCTATTTTGAAAATTTCCCCAGTATGTATGAATATACCCATTCAGACATTGTAATTCTTTCGCGCTTCCTAGTGACGCTACTGCTTATTGGTCAATGAGTTCGGGCACGAAGTTTTACCGCGTGGCCGTTTAACTTGCTAAAAACGACGCTACTTTCTAACTTTCACACTTTATGTTGGGGTGAATCCCATTGTGTTTTGAAGGACATAGTATCGCCTTTCTAACGGGACTTACGCATTTTTTGCTGTTTTGATCATACAAAGCATTTTATGTTTTTATGACATGCAAGGTACAGGCTCTATTATATTTCTATTTTGGCTGGCGACAGACTGTCGGCGTACTGGGCCTCACCCTGTCCATTCTTATACTACATTTTTTCTTTTTACATACATAACAATTTCTTACTTACTATTACTGTTCATAATTCAATCATACATTATTATTAATAATTGTATATCATATTTGCTTAATTGAGAACTTGTAAAGTTAAGTTACACTACAGAGGAATATCTTTACTGCCAGTTGCATATAAAATATTTTCAAAGTTTCTATTGAAGAGAGTAGAAAAACCATTAGATATATATTTGGGTGAATATCAGGGTGGCTTTAGGAAGGGCAGATCCTGTCCAGAACAAATATTCACTCTGAAGTCAATAATCCGTCACAGGCTACTGAATTCAAAGGAGATTGTAATAATGTTTGTTGATTTCAAAAAGGCCTTTGATTCTGTTGATAGGAAAACTATAGATAGAATAATCCCAGAATTTGGTGTTAAATATAAATTGGCAAATCTAATCCGTGAAACCCTTACGGACACAGTCTAAAAATTAAAATTCATAGGAGAAATATCTCAACCATTCAAAATAAATACAGGTGTAAGACAGGGTGACGGTTTATCCCCAATTCTTTTTAACTGTGTCCTGGAAAAAGTAGTGAGAATTTGGAATGAAAAATTAAAGGAATGCAAAGTATCACCAATCACGTTGGGAAGAAGGAACAAACGAATTGAAGTAAATTGTTTGGCATTCGCAGATGACTTTGTTATACTTTCTGAACATCTGTCATCTGCAGTAACACAAGTTAATTTATAGAGGACATAGCCAGTAGAACAGGCTTAAGAATTTCTGCAGAAAAACCAAATTTATCACAAACATTTTAAACGCGCCAAAATTCCTGGTAACAGATATTGGTCGAATAGAGAGGGTTCGAAAATTTAATTATTTAGGAGAGATAATTCAAGAGAATGGCTTGGAAAAATCTGCTAGAGGAGAAAGGATTCATAAGATGGAACGGACATATGATATAAGTAAAGATATTTACAATAAAAAGTGCATATCTAAAAATGCGAAAATAAGGCATTACAGTACAGTAGTGAAGCCAGAATGCCTATATGCAAGTGAATGTCTAGCACTGAATTATAATTTAGACAAATTAGAAATTTTGGAAAGACGAATTATTAGGAAAATATTAGGCCCACGAAAAACTTCAATAAATTGGAAATTAAGAAGTAATGATGAAATATATCAAAGTATAGAAAGTATAACAGAAACAATGAGAAAAAGAAGACTATCATTTTTTGGAGATTTATATAGAATGGACGACAATAGGTTGACAAAGCAAATCTTCAAATATCTGTGAGGGAAGAAGTCAACATCAAATTGGATTAAAGAAGTCCAAAAGATTTAGAAAAAAAATAATGTACACGCAGAAGAAGCAATTGTAGGTGACTTTTTCGGGTAAAAGTGTTAAAAATGGAGGGAGTCCAGGGTACGATAGAGAAAACCCCAGGTTCAAAGTGGACTGAAGACAGGAAGAGAAGACACAGTGAGAAGATGAAAGAGTATTGGAAAAAAGGAAAGAACAAAGAGTAAAAAATTGAAATTGGTATGTTGTCCCTAGATGGCCGATACGAAAAAAAAAATGGGAGTTCTGAAGTGCAGTGTGCACGTTTTTCATTTCGTTGACTAGTTCCAGCAACACGCGATTAATACTCTAGGCTTTGCATGTTAATATGTTGGCCAGCAGACATGTATAAAGTACATTATATACTTCAAAATAGTAGTATCCTTTAGACAACTAACAATCTTCAAAATGATGTAGGGATACCAGAAATCATCATTTCTATAAGTTAATCAGAAGAACTGACCCGACGCTACAAAGATTCTTAACAAAATAAGCAAACGTTATTTATTGTTAAACGTTTATCTCGTAGACTATAGTTATTGTACGAGAGAAATCAGCGTTACTTTTAATAACATGTTTAATTCTTCAAAAAACTTTAAAAACAATTATTTCTACTTTATTTGTTTCAATCACACAAAAAGATCGGAATACAATGCAATCAACAGTAAGAAATTTTCATTCGATTCTGACAGAAATGATTGCCATAAGCAAGAGTCTAAAAATCGCCTGATGGCAAGAGGTAGAGGAAACGTGAAGGAGAAAAGAAGAATAGAGTGACAGGGAGAGAGAGAGAGAGAGAGAGAGAGAGAGAGAGAGAGAGAGAGAGAGAGAGAGAGAGAGAGAGAGAGAGAGTGTGTGTGTACGAGAAAGATAAATAAACAAAGTGATGGGGAGATATATTTTAAAGGGAGAAGACTGTATGATCAAGAGAAAAAGGAGAAAGAGATTGAGGAATCAGTGAGGAAATATATATGATCTCAAAAAAAGAAAACGCATAGAAATATATACATCCGTGTGTGAGCATGTTTGTATATGACTGTACGGGGGCGAGTATAAGTATTATCATACTTTTCGGATAGCAATAATGTGAAAAGTCTGCCTTGTGCTCACTGTGTTTATACTTCGCAAGATAATTACATATTGTTCTAGTTTAAGTTCGGTGGCTGTCTCATTAAGTTTACCATCGCCAATATTACGGTAATTTCTTTGTAGTTTTTACATTTTCTAAAAGTACACGTAATGTAATATTCCAAGCATTCTGTACGCAACAGCTATTAGCGCTTCATCATGAGACAGTTTTTATTTGTTTCCAGATAATTTCTGTTATTCAGAGACGTTAATACACTCAAACATTCGATTACCATATTACGATTACCATTTTATGTAAATCGTAATATATTCACTTCATTGGGTAATCCTCTAGGTCTACCCGGATTAGTATTTTTAAGATGTTTAATGATTTCCTTAAGTTCTTATAAGTTTAAATCGATCTTGTTCCGTGCATTGTTTTTTGTTGAAAATTTTTCAGCGACTTGCTACAAATAAATCGTTATACTAATTATTCAATTTTTGTATTTTGAAATAGGTCAAATGTTACGTATCTTGCACATCAGTCGAAGATAGTGGTGTAAGGACCACACGATGCGGTTATTCTGTCCCTCCCTACGGACAGAAAGCTTAAGAAGGTTTCAGATTACAATTGTTACATCATTTAGTCGTCTATTTAGATAACTGTTTTATCAATGGTTTTGTGTATTTGTGCATCAGTTACAACTGTTATATCTTTGTTCGATTCAGATTTCTTTCTTCTGTTATCCAGACTTTCCTTTGGTATTTTTCTGCATTTCACATTTAATTAAGTTATATAACCATTTGTAGAAATGTGTAATTAGTTATTTATTAATCTGTAACTTATTATATTTTAGTTGTTAATAAACAAAATTGTAAGTGTTATTGTTGTAAAATACAATTTAATTGACGATTACGTTACATAAGATATTTCGGTTTTTCCGATCTGACATTATTGCTGGTGATTTGCTCGACTGTCAAAATATCTCGGATTATCACCAGGAAAGAGTTTATGATAATATACATACGTAAACCGTTTCTTTGATTATTCGTGTAAAGTGCGCTGATTCATAATTAAGAGCAGTAGTTTATGTAGAGAAAACTTATAGCTTATGAGCAACAATGGATATTTTTTAGCTACGATTACACTGAATTCTTTATACGATAATAATGTAACGACGCGACGGTCTCACTCATCGTCGTATGGTATAGTGCAAAACAAAATACAGTCACCAAGGAAATCGCTGATTACCAGCTTTAGTTAACCACCAGTAACAATCAACAAGCTAGTCCCGTACATAATTTCAAGCAAGAGTTTGTCCACACGCAATAATAATGTCAAGTAATACGAGTTCCGCACAACTTATAACTCAACAATCACTTTTCACTAATGACTCGTCCGCACTAAAGAAATCGCTCATTGTAACTGTCTGACAAAGCCAGCCGCTGTCACTTTTTTAGTTAGCGCAGGTCCTCCAGAAAAAACGTTCTATCCTCACTGCGGCATGCCAGCATAATGCGTATTTCAAGCGAACTTCAGAAGAGTCTCGAAGGTGCTTGAGTGCGCTAGCGGGGAAACGGGGGGAAGGACGCTCTCGACTCTTCGAGAGAGTTCCTTTTGCAGTCGGCGTGTCTCGGACGTTTTAATGTGAATATCGAAATATTGCGAAATGTCTTGGCAGATTTTTCAGGCACATGTTATTCAGGTAAACCGAATACAAGTTTCTCTGAAATGAACTAAGCAATTTTTTAAAACATTCTCTAATGTTATAAGGGCTTTTGTTTTGGAACATTTGGAGAAACACACTATTATTTGGCATCCATACTTTGGAGGTAACAGTCCCTGTCGGAGTTATGGGGCTGTGCCATTGTGTGTGTGTGTGTGTGTGTGTGTGTGCGTGTGTTGTACGTAGGCGGCTGTGTATTTTTTGAAAAGACAGAAGAAAGCAAGCGGGTGAAGAAGTGTGTGTTTTATGGGATGTACGAGAGAAGCAATGAAAAATGCATTACCCTATAAAGGTTAGCTATCCGTAAGCAATCCACGTATGGTCTATATGATGGCCGTGTCTGACCGTCTTGTGTTTTACTGCCAGCTGTTGTGATACGGAAGTAGTTTGGACGAGTATTGCATACAAAGCAAGCAAACTCACTCACACATACATTATTTGTTGTATTCAATACGTTTATTAAAGTTTCTTACTTCATCATCATCATCTATCTGTCCAGGATTAGGCAGGTCGCCTGTTCCGGCTTCACCATCTCCGTCTCGGTCTGCCAACATTTCTTCTCCCGGTTGGCTTATAATTCAGGATTTTCTTGGAATTCTTTCTGGAGACATGCGCATAACATGCTCTTTCCATTTTTTTAGAGTTTTTCGCTAGTTCCGTTCCTGATTTTACCTTTCATTCCTGTCTTATATCTTCGTTCTTTATGTGATCTAATCTTGTACAACCTTTCACAGATCTAAGATATTTCATTTCAGACGTTTCCATCTGTTTATAATCTTTCTTTCTTGGTCCCCATGATTCGGACCCGAATAATAGCATGGGGACTGCCATCACCTTATAACATTTTGTGTTTCTTTCGTGGTCTTTCCTTTGAGTGTTCTCCGTAATGCCCCACATATTCTTTGGAAGTTGTTTGTTTTATTAAGAATATCTTTGTCTTCTTCATATGTAATATCACATCTGAGGTAATTGAAATGTCATACTTGTTCAAAAATTTTATTTTCAATTACAATTTTTGTCAGAATCGAATCTTTTCCTAGGAATGACATGGCCTTAGTTTTTTCTATTGAAATATTCAAATTATAATCTTTTGATAACAGATTTAGTTTGTGGATAGCCAGTTGTAATTTATCCTCACTATCTTGGATTACCAATTGATCATCGGCAAACAGCATAGTTTTTAGGAACTCGTGTCGGCTAATCTGCATACCTAGAGGAGCACTTTGTTTCAATTCTCGCACGAGGTCATCAATATATAATTTCTTACTTTATATGTATATTTTAATTTTATTCAAGGGTTTTCGTATGTAAATAATTTTCATCCTAAAGAATCAGAAAGAATAGAGGAATCGCTTAACAGTAACATCAGTATTGTAATTTACAGGGGTATCGGGAAATAAACCGACACCGCAAATTAAAACTAATCAAGGCGTAAGGCTTGTTACTACGTAACGTTCTGATTAACATTGCTATTGTTATTAACATTGTCACGCAATACGGAACACTCTGGTACTCAGGAGCACGTTGTTACACGCGTTTCTCGCTTAGCCCTGCACGTGCGGGTTTCCGCCAAGGCCGCGCTGAAGTATCCTCTGGAATTTTCCAGTTCTTGTTAAGGACGCATATTATGGAACCCTGCACACTATAAATAGCCAACACCTGCCGGTGGGAAGTCAGTTTACGTTGGTCGATTACTTAGTGCTTTCAAGTGGTTATTGGTGAAAAGTGATTATTATTATTTGACATTATTATTGCGTGTGGACAAATTTAACTGAATTATTGCACGAGTATAATCTTGTTGAATATCTTGTCGTTCCAAACTGGTAATCGTGATGAATTAAAACTGGTGATCAGTTACTTAATTGGTGTATTTATTTGGTTTCCACTGTTCAATACGACGATCAGTGAGATCGTCGTAATAATATTGTTTTTTTTTGTTTAAAAAATAATTTTGTAATAATTAGTAGAAACTGGTCGTTAAATCACATGGTTTCCGCTATCACATTAGTGACTGTCTGGATGAAATCCTCTACAGAAACAGACAGAACTTGTCAATGCTAAATGTGTTGTAATTTGCAGGAAGCAACTCTCCTGTGTAACTGACGTCTCTCCTTGTCATCTCTGACATTGTTTCTCTCGCCTCTCCTCTCGTCTTATGTCCCTTTGGCTACAGTTATAAGTTACATCTATGTAGCCGATATGTAAGTACCGAAATCTACGTATACACAATTGCGTACCTAGGCCACTGGAGTCGCGGGGCGGATTTGTTTCTCAGGCCCCTCCTCCCATAAGACGGGTGTTTACAATCCAATTTATCTTTAAGTAATACATAGCAAAAACACTTTACTGTTACATATTTACTGTCTAATTACTGTATTGATACATCTAGTTGGGAAACTTTATAAGAAGCTGCAGTAATGTTTGAAATAAAAACATACTTTCATATTGTAAACAGAAAGTTTAAAGAAATAAGAGAAGTTTATTGTTTTTTATAGAATGCATTAAATTTATTACAATACTTTATAACACATGTAGAGTAGCAGGTGCTGTTGTCTTCGATGTCACTCACGGTTTTCTTCACTCACACAGTATGTGATGCAATTTCTTGTGAATTCGTTGGAGTAACTGACTTGATTTCCGCACTCCAAATTATCAACTGTTTGATAAACATTCTGATGAGTGATTTAAGTAAATTGTTGGTGTCTTGAAGTGTTAAATATTTTGCATTGATGGAATCTCTTTTAGCTTAGGCCTACATGTTTTCGCCCGGTATTTAACTTTGCCGTTTACATTTTCGTACCAAAGCACGGCCTTCGTAAGTGGCTGCCGCTGCTGTTGCCGTCCGTGCTGTTGGGGTCCAATTAGCGATTCCGATTACGACTACAACTGACGCTACTTTTTTACTATGAATATTGTAGCGTGACAGATGTATGCATAATATTGAATGGCAATTGATCATTAGAATAATGAAGTTATAATGTTTAAATTTGGAAGAAAGCATTAAGTTTAATATAACAGATTAATTCATAGCAACTGTGGAAAGAAATCATTATTATAAAGAAAATACAAGTTCAAATAAAAGGAGTTACTAGTGATGAGTCATCCAAGACCAGTCTCATAACCAAAGGTTTTCAAGGTATAACCCAGGAAGGTAAAAAAGTAAATAACAAAGCAGTACTGAATATGACCAAACCCACAACGAGGAAGAATAAATAGAAGAGAAACCCTAAAATAAGCCAAGATCAAACAATACAGGTGGTGTATTTCTGAAATAAAGAAGAAGATGGAGAAGATCCCAAGAAACCTGATGGCATCAAGAAGAAGATGGAGAAGATACCAGTCCCAGAAGGCAGGAGAAAAGAAGACTGATGAAAGAAGAAGAAGGCAGCATCCTGAAGAAGATGTCATGCTCTTATAAAAGACACACAAATCCCTATATCCCCAAAATAAATATTTAAAAATGAAAGTATAACGAAATAAAAACCACATGTATATAAATTTAAGAGAGAAGTGTATAAAGTAAAAGTTGCCTGTGAACTAAGATGAAACAATAATATAGTACCCATGGAACAAATCTCCATTGAAAAAACGCTAACCAATTTATTATGTTAATAAGACTATACGACCATTTAGCATTAACATAATATAAAAGTGCAAAGTGAACCAGTGATAGTTCTGGGCATTATAAAAAATGAACCTTGTGTTTCATTCTTGGCAATCACAAACATTGAATGCAATGAAATATGCAATTTTCAATGACTTGAAATGTGTACTGTGACAATATGTTGTGTATAAGACATAAATCTGTTTAAAATAACATTTTGTTTTACATGCAAAAAGAAAAACAGATTTCATAATACTTTTCGAACAATTCATACTATTTATTTATTAATGACAGGGTACAATTCCCCAAAGACAATGTGTAAAAGACGGTATAAAAACTGTAGAATCCTACTTATAATAATAGTTAGAAATAAGAATATAAATATAAGGTTTTTATGTATATAGTAAAAGAATGTTTAAAAATTTGTTAGATATAAGGCCATTTGTTTGGGTCTGATACAACTAACATCAGAACTATAAAAATAATTACTACTTGTGAATAGTAGGAAGTAATTAAGATGTTAGTTAGTAAAAAACCTTTTTTGTAAACCATATTTCCATGTTAGAAATAAAGGATTTTTTTGTAAAATGTCTGACTTGAAGACAACCATTTATTTAAAAAAATATTCTTTATTTGTTTAACTGTTATTTGTATTGTAACCAATACTAATTGTTATTGTGTAATTTGAAAACATGTTTAATTTATAATATTATATGTAAAAGTCAGAGAGGGTATCACACATCATATATTGTTTGTAAAATATTTTGTAAGAAAAATTGTTAAAAAATCATAGGCCAAAAGAATGGAAACCAAACTTCATCAAAACAGAGAAATTGCTCATTTAAATCCAAATAAACAAAAGGGGTTTAGACAAAATAAACTTGAGATCAAGCCATATAATTGCACATACCATTTAGGAAGATTTTAATAAATTATATTCAGAATTATAAATAAAAAAGAAAACGACTGAACTCAGAAATTTAGACATGGGAGTCATATATTCCAGAATAATGTTTCAGAATACAACTAATTCAATTAATTACCAGAAAATCAGGGAATATAAACCTTTTAATACAATATATGATTATTAATATTAAATATTACGGATAAAATGGATGAATTTTATATAATGACAGGAAGTAAATTTTGATGTTTTGACTTTTCAGAGAATAACAAAAATGAAAGTAAAATTACTAATTTTGGACAGAAAACACTATAAAACGGCATTATTTAATCTGAAAATAAGCTGAATGAACTGAAAGATTAATTTAAATAACATCTAGTGAATAAAATTGACAAATAACCAAAGTTTAGGCAATTATATAGTGAACTTTAAAGTGTGCACAGGATGTGAAAATATATTTGAACAATGTTAAGGATAATATTATATGGGCTAAGAGTTTAATTGAAACTGAAGGAAACAGTTAGTTGATTATTGGTATTCGAACGGTTAACATGACGAGAGTTTTGTGACGATCTAACCTATCTTACAACGGTAAAGTTAAGCGGTGAATAGTACGTTTTAGTGAAATCGCGAGTGACTTCTAAAATACATCTAGAACTCTCACATTATAACAGAAACAATCAAGAAACAATACATAACACTGAACAATACATTTCTACTCCGAAAAAACACCACAAAACACCAGAAAACTGTATAACACATTAACCAAGTATTAGTGTCGGTATCGGGAAAACTGTTTGAACTTATAATTACACGGATATACTAAATACAACCCAGAAACATTACACCAGTCACTACACAACATTTAACAAGAGATTTGCAGACACCAGAACAGGAATACTGCCAGAAAATACATTATTTGGAACGCAGCAGGAACGAGCGACATTTTGATCAACTTGACGGCAGCCATCTTTCTTTGACAATTCCAATGCCTCTCCGTCTACATATCAGCTGTTGGTGAAAACAATTATATTATTTTCAAATTATCATTCAATGTCTGTATTCAGTAATAATTTTTAATTTGTTGTAACGTTATACTTTTTAAATATTGGCCCGATTTCTCTGACTTTGATAATAATTGGCTGTTTAAAGAACCCTGTATGAATTTTATATAATATACTTTGTAACTTTTTCGATATCCTGAGAGTCGATATTAATCGATAAGAGTCAATATTGCTAGTAATTAATAAAACATTAATATTCTTCAACACTAAATAGTTCTATATTTCGTAAATATTACTAGTTATCACTAATATAATTCTAATTAATAATCTACTAGGACTTTACCACCTATAAGTGAAGATAACCTAAAAAATAAAAAGGTAAACAAGTATCGATTGGTTTGAAGACAATCTTATGAGTGGTGATGGTTTATTTAAAATATACCAAAACTTTAATAAAATTTTTCAGAAGAGCATTACAATTTTAAAAAACTTCACAGCCCTATATTAATTAATTGATCATAATTAATTAATTAATAAAAAATAAATTTTTTTTTTAATTATTTTTTTTAAAGCATAATTTTTTTAAATTTTCTTCAAAACAACAATTTTTGTTTTGAAACTTTTGGTGGAGCTGAACATATATTTCTTCATCAACATTACGCTACTCGACCGGTCTTGCTACCATTGGGACTCGACCATCTGGGAAACTTAAGGAAGTGTTTCAGGCCAGTAAAACGTCGAGAGCCACACCAATTATACACCAATTAAACACAATCTCAACACCTTTATTATATAATTTATTACAAATTGGCGCCCAACGTGGGGCTTTAATTAGCGATTGGAAGGCCAATACTTTCTGCCCAATCACTAGTTGGAGCTAGGCAACAGCTAGAAAGCCAGAGGATTTCAAGGGAAAATGCAACGACGTGCAACATCTAAGAAACGGGCGGCGGAGGCCGACAAAGAAATAGAAGTTGACATGGACAACAAGGAAGCAACGCCAATAGACGCGGAAAGTTCGTTGCCACCAGTGTTGTCCAAACAACATGAACAACCAGGGGAACAACCTAAGATGCCCTCTCAGACAGAGGAAGTCAATGTCCAGGAGGAACGATTGGAACAACCAAAACGGACGGAGGATGAGAGATTACATGAAATGCTCAGAAGAATGATGATGGAAATGAGTAAAGAAATAAATAAAAACATGGACAAGAAGATAGACGAAAGTAATAAGGAAAGGAAAGAAGATAGCCAGTCTTTGAAAGAAGATATCAAATCCGGCAAGGAAGAAACAAATAAGAAGTTAGAAGATTTGAAGGAAGACAACCAGTCCCTGAGTAAGAAGATGGAAGAAAGCAGCAAGAAGATGGAAGAGAAGATGGAAGAAAACAGCAAGAAGATGGAAGAGAAGATGGAAGAAAACAGCAAGAAGATGGAAGAGAAGATGGAAGAATTGAAGAAGGATAATCAATCCACAAAAGAAGAGTTGACGGGGATGAACCAGAACATTGAAGATTTGAAGGAAGATAACAAGAAGATGGAAGAAGAGATGGGGAAGAAGTTAGAAGAATTGAAGGGAGACAACCAGTCGTTCAAAGAAGAATTCAAAGCGACTAAAGAAGAATTGATTAATAAAATTGAGAATACTAATCAGAAAATCGATGAAACCAGGAAGAAGATAGAGAAGAACAACCGACAATTGAAGGAAGAGTTGAAGGAAGACAACAGGAAGTTGGAAGAGAAGATGGGGGAGAAATTGGAAGAATTGAGAGAAGACAATCAAATTCTAAGAGAAGAGTTAAGGGAGGTAAATCAGGAGAATTTGGACAAACTGGACGAAAGAATGGAATTGTTGCGAGAAGAAATGAATAAGGAAATCAAGGTTAACAAAAAAGTGATGGATAAGAAGATGGAAGAAGAAAATATAATGGTCAATCGACAGATTCGAGAGATTGATGGAAAGTGCAACCAGACCGAAAAGGAGGTGAATGAGTTTAAAGAAGTGGTGAACATCAAGTTCACAAATATCGAAGAACATAGTCGTAGGAAGGTAGAAGAACAGAGGAAGGAAAATCAAGAAGAATTCGGAAAAGTACGCAACCAGGTCACAGAACGATGTAATGATATACAAGAGACCATGGCCAATATCACCGGTCAGGTGCGACAAAGCCGAGAGGAGATGGAAGCGATTAGAAACAGACCGACTCATTTCACCGGATTGCCCGTCAACGAAAGCCGAGAGTGGCTCAACTTCCGGCAATACAAACGCAAGCCGATGGAGTTCCTGGCTAGGGTAGAAGAATATTTGACCAAGCATAAAATTACTCAATGGAGCCATAGCAGGGGGATATTCGACGAGTCTTTCCGAGATATAACAGATAATTGGTGGATGGCCAACCGGAGTGAAATTTCCGACTACCAACAGTTCCGGAAAATGTTTAAGACAAAATACTGGTCTGAGACCACCCAGAACTTGATCCGTGACAATATTTGTAATGGAAGATACAGGTCACAATTAGGTAGCAGTATGACGGCATATTTCTTGGGGAAGGTGTGCATGGCAAAACACCTCGAGCCAGCAATCCCAGAAGAATGTTTAGTGAACAAGATATCGTATCATTATGATGAGGACATTATCAGGGCCCGGAGAGGTAGCCAGATCAAGACGATCCAGGGAATGACCGAGTTATTGGAGGGATACGAGAACGAAGAGTATTATCGGCAGAGCAGAAAGAGAAATGAGAGACCAGAAGTAAGGCCGACTACCTACCCCAATAACGGCAATAACCATACAAGTAACCGGAACCAGCCCAGTAATTACGACGGCCCTAACAACCCGCCGCGTAATAACCAGTTTAACGGTAATTTTAACGGCGTTAGGAATAACAACCCCTACCCAAACAATAGAAACAATTTTTATCAACAAAATAATAATGTCCCATACAGTCAGAGAAATCCATATCCCAACAATAATGGTGACAGACCTTACCCACCTAACCGAAATTACTATAATAATAATTTTAGTAATAACAATAATAGCAATAGTAATAACCGAGTGTCGCGCCCTAGGGTAAATTTTATAAGAGCAGAAGATCGCGGACCCAGGAGATATTATCAACCGAGGAGGAGCAGCTTCCACGGCGCCGACCGAAGATGGAGGAGTGCGGAACGAGACGGCCCAAGACACGAACCGGGAAGACGAAGTACCAGCCTGGAAGATCTTGGCAGACAACCGAACAGGGCGTTAAACATCAACCAGGGTACAGAACGTCAGGAGACAAACCAGAGTTTCCCGAACGATGCCTCGGTCAATTTTAACACAAACAATGACCAAAATACTTTAAACGAGAGGAGGCAGTAATCAACAACAATGACCCGTTACTGCTTATACTTCCTGGGTTAGAAAAGGATGATTTGCAACAAGCAAACAATAATAAGAATATCACTATCATAAGTAACCATTATCTGAAAGACATACGAACTGAACTTTTGGAAGAGGACGAGAAGAGTCTCAGCAACAGTAATAATGAGATAATTTATATAACAGCGGAGGTGGAAGGAGTTCCCGCTAAAATAATGATAGACACAGGAGCTAATATTTCAATAATAAACTCCAATGAGTTGGAGAGAATACAGAGTACATGTGGTAAAACTTTGCCAATGTTACCAGTTAACAACATTGTGTTGGTAGGTGCAACTGGCCGCCAGAATAAAACCATTAGGAAGCAAGTTTCCTTAAGTGTCGTTAGCCGTGATATAGCTTTAGACATGGAATTTTTAATCGCCACCGGATTACCATTTGACATCTTAGTCGGTTGCGATATTCTTCGTAGATATTCGGTAGTAATCGATCTTAATTTAAATAAAGTATCACTTTTCCCAGACGGAGTAACATGGACCGCAGATCTGGTAGGAGGCACAACTATACTTCCTAGCCCAATACATCAACAACTTCGTAAAATAAATGTTATTAGAAACAGCCCTCTTTCTAAACCCATAATATACAATCATGGAGGAGAGGATTTATGGTCAGTTAAGATCCAAGAAATACGGAATTTCCAGTGCGGAAGCGATAACGAGAAAATACCAACACATCTGGCTGATCGTCTAATCGCTATATATGAGAAATACAAGGCGGTGTTTTCTGATGAACCAGGGAAGGTAAAAAACTACCAGTGCCAACTTCGTTTTAAAGAAAACGTAGAGTTTAACCGGAGGTCATATCCAATAGCGCAGTCGCTCAAAGAAGCCGTGAGAACAGAGATAAACAAGATGTTAGATAATGACATAATTGAGATTAGTCAATCACCTTACACTAGTCCAATTATTGCTGTTCCGAAGAAAGACGGACAAGTCCGGCTCTGTTTAGATGCGCGTGAGTTGAATAAGACAATTGTGAATGACAGAACTTCTCCCGGTGAAATAGAAGAAATCTTAAAGCGTTTTCATGGTACTAGATTTATTAGCACCTGGGATACGGTCTGTGGTTATTGGCAGGTAGAGCTGCATCCACAAAGCCGCCAGTATGTAGCGTTCATTTTCGAAGGGCGCAATTACCAGTTCAAGAGACTGCCCTTCGGACTTGTCAATTCTGTCGCCATATTTGTGGCATGCATGGACCAGATTCTTGGACAAGAAGCGCTCCAATTTACCACCGTCTATGTTGACGATTTACTAATCACATCCGGAACCTGGGAGGAGCACTGTTACAGAGTGGAATTTGTACTAAACAAACTAGCGCAGAACAACATAACACTGAAGTTGGAGAAATCCAAGTTCATAGCGCGCGAGGTACAATTCTTGGGTTTCAACCTAGACGACAGAGGTATTACCCCATCAGCAGAGAAAGTGGAGGCAATTCAGAGGTTCCCGCAACCAAGAAACAGGAAACAATTGCAATCTTTCCTCGGACTCTGTAACTATTACAGGAAGTTTCAGAGCCGATATTCCGAGTTGACCGCCAAGTTTCAACCACAGTTATCTGCTAAGAACAAATGGACTTGGGGTGAAGATCAAGACCTTACTTTCCGCTTGATAAAAGAGAAGTTTCTGGAGAGTGTGATACTTCGTCACCCAGATTTTAAGAAACCGTTCTTTCTAAACTGTGACGCTAGCGATCTAAGCTTAGGAACGACATTATACCAGGAAGATGAGGAGGGACAACATCTGGTAATAAGCTTCGCTAGTCGCACACTAAACCAGTGCGAAAAGAACTACAGTGTGACAGAAAAGGAATTGTTGAGCGTGGTGTTCGCATGCAGCAAGTTCCGGACGTACATTCTCGGATATCAAATCACGGTACGAACTGATCATAAATCCATCTCGTTCCTTCGTAGGTGCAAGTTGAGTCACGGCCGATTGGCTAGGTGGGTACTCGCCCTACAAGAATATGACCTGAAATGGGAATACATTCCAGGAAAGAAGAACGTGGTAGCGGATGTGTTGTCACGTATAAATCTGGAAGATCAGACTTTCGAGGGAGAGAAGGAGAGCTTAGTAAAAATTTATAACATATTCACGACCAGAGCCGATTTACAAGCTTTGCTAATAAATATTCGAATCCATCAGCAGTCTGATCCTAAGCTGAAAAACATTGTGAGTCGTTTGGAAGCCAATGATGAAACCATTTCTAAATACTACCACCTTAACAAGGGAATTTTATTCATAAAAGCCGCCTTAGACGATGAGACATGGAAGGTGATAATCCCACACCAAATCGAAAAGGAGGTCATCATCGATTACCATGTCAGGTATGGTCATATGGGAGCGTTAAAAGTGATACAGGCTCTAGAGGAAAATTGTAAGATCAAGAATATCAACCGCAAGGTGAGAACATACATCAAATCCTGTAAGATCTGCCAATGTGCAAAAATAAACAATGAAAAGACAGAGGGTATCATGATACCAATAACTTCCAACGCAAAACTGGAAAAAGTGTTTTTGGATATCTGCGGGCCATTTCCCCGTAGTGGTGGTCGTCACAGATATGAATACTTGGTAATCATAATGGATCACTACACCAAGTATATAAAGCTATATCCGGTTAATCGGGCAACAACATCAAAGGTTTTGGCGGTGATTATCGATTCGTATATCCCAGAGGTCGGTAGACCGTTTTCCATTATTACCGACCATGGTACACAATTTAAGGGGAGGAGATGGCGAGACACTTTATTAGCACTTGGGGTCAAAACGTATAAGACATCAGTCTACCACCCAAATAGCAATCCGGCTGAGAGAGTACTAAGAGAAGTGGGTAGGATATTGCGCACGTACTGTCACAACCAACAGAAAAAGTGGCAAGAGTACCTAGCAGCGACAGAAACATTCCTAAATTATGCCCACCATCCAGCTATAGGAATTCCACCATACACAGCCATGTATGAGAAGCCGACTCCCCGAGACATTGAACAAATCATTGAATTTCCAACGAACAATAATAGGAAATTCAACCATTTGAAGTTTTACAATAAGGTAGCAGAAGATCAGGAAAAACGGCAAGCCAAATACCAGAAGGCAATAGGGCGAATTGTAACATATAAAGAGGGTGAAAAAGTCCTCCTAAAAAATAGAGAGCTGCCTAGCACCTTAGAAGGCATAACCAAAAAACTATTATTACTTTACACTGGCCCATATGTTGTGGTAAATGATAAGCATAACAATACATATGAGTTGAGGGAAATCGTTTCAGGAAAAATCAAAGGAGTGTACAATCAAGCTTCTATGAAGAAATATTATGAAGAATGAGTTGTGAGTTTTGGAATTTAGAATTTAATTATTTTAAAAATTCTAAAATAATGTAAGTACATCTTACAACCTAATATTTTGAGAAGAACATTCTGGAGAATTATAAGAAGAAGGAATTTAGAATTTTGAATTTATTTTTAAAAATTCTAAAATAATGTAAGTACATCTTACAACCTAATATTTTGAGAAGAACATTCTGGAGAATTATAAGAAGAAGAATTTTTTAATTTAATAATTTAAAAAAATTCTAAAAATATGTAAGAACAACTTACAACCTAATAATTTTGAACAAACCTTATGGAAGAAAGAAAAAGAAAGAATTTTGAATATAACTTATTCTAAAAAATGTAAGAACAACTTACAACCTGATGATTTTGGAACGAACTTTATGGAAGAAAGGAAAAGAAAGACTTTTGAATTGAAATATAATTATAAAAATTTAAAATTGAGTAAGTACATCTTACTACAACCTGATGATTTTGGAACGAACTTTATGGAAGAAAGAAAAAGAAAGACTTTTGAATTGAAATATAATTATAAAAAATTTAAAATTGAGTAAGTACTTCTTACTACAACCTAATAATTTTGGAACAAACTTTATGGAAGAAAGAAAAAGAAAGAATTTTGAATATAACTTATTCTAAAATATGTAAGTACTTCTTACTACAACCTGATAATTTAGAACAAAACTTTATGGAAGAAAGAGAAAGAGAGAGAATTTTGAACTTAATTTTAAAAAATTTAAAATTAAGCAAGCACAGCTTACTACCACTGAATTATGAGAAAAACATTTTGGAAGAATTAAGAAGAAAGGAATTTTGAAGTTAATATACGAAAAATTTAGAAATGAAGTAAGACCAACTTACTATAACTAAGTTTGTGAGAAAACTTTATGGTAAATAATTAAGAAGAATTTGATTTTGGAAAAATACCAAAACATTCAGAAATAATAGTAAGATAACAGTACTATAAACAATTATGAATGAAACAATTCTGGGAATAAATGAATTAAACAGAATTTGAATGTTGATAGAACGTCAGAACTTTGAAACAAGATAAGATCAACATATTACAAGGATTTATGAGAAATATTTTTCAATTAAATAAAAAGAATAGTTTGAATTTTACATTAAAACTAACCAAGTTCCAAAAACTAATTATGTGTCAATTATGATTGAATTGAGAAGAAAATAAAGTGATTAATTCAGAAAAGAGAATTAACGTTAATCCAGAATAAATGCTAGATATTCACAATAGCATTTGAAGGGGTAGAGAAGAATAACAAAGAAGAGTGTAATATGCAAGAGAAGAAAAAATTTGGAAGCAAAGAGACTAATTACCTATGAAACAATAATGAAAACAGTTAATTAAGAGCAAAGAAGAACAACTCATACCAAACATATGGAGAAGATGATTTCGAACAAATGATCATAATAAAACCTATATGAAATGCAAAGAGAAGAAATACCACATGAAATATAATATAAATGAATTAATGTTAATGAATGCGAAGGCGGATTAATAACTTTCTAAGAGAAAGGAAAGAACCAAAATGTTTAAATAAAATGATCAATATAACAACCTGAATATTTAATGTAAAGATACAATGTTAAAAAATTAAATATAATATATTAAGACCATTCAAATAATGAATAAGAAGACTATATATAAAGACCATACTAATACTATGAGTAACCAGAAGAAAATATAAAGAGAATTCAGATGGAGAAGAAAGAGAGTTACACTCTAAACAGTAACCAGAATTATTAAAGAAAGGTTTTCAACCATAATTAAATTAAATATATCAGACAAGTTAAGAGTTTTGAAAAAATATATATATATGATGAGTATAATAATAATTATGAAGATTTATTAAGATAGAAAATGTGAGATAATCTGAGAGACTACGAAGTGAAGAATCCAAAGATATTTTTATTAGTCGAAAATGAGACTACTTTTTATATATTTATTCGATGACTGACTGAAGATAATTCCAGCAGCATTATGTTTTTTTGAGCAGGGATGGATATGCCTCTGTACTCAATTTATAGAAGTGGTGTATGGCCAGCAGAGAAGTAGCGTACAGTGCCCCTCTGATCTGCCCCAGCCCACGTGATAGGGAATGTTAGGGAATTAATATCCCAAGGATACAACACGAAGTTGATATAGAAAGAAAATGTATTACAATTATAATATATCTCAGAAGACACTAACTATCCGAAAAGGATCAGTAGTAAGACAAGTAACCATATATATAAAATTAATAAAACTCTAATATAAAAAAGTCGATATAAAGATGGAGAAGAAAATGAATTATAAGAAATTATGAAATTATCATAAGAAATTATTTCATCCATAAACATGTCTGAAATAATTACTTCTGGAGGAGAGCAATCTGTAGCGTGACAGATATAAGCATAATATTGAATGGCAATTGATCATTAGAATAATGAAGTTATAATATTTAAATTTGGAAGAAAGCATTAAGTTTAATATAAATAGATTAATTCATAGCAACTGTGGAAAGAAATCATTATTATAAAGAAAATACAAGTTCAAATAAAAAGAGTTACTAGTGATGAGTCATCCAAGACCAGTCTCATAACCAAAGGTTTTCAAGGTATAACCCAGGAAGGTAAAAAAGTAAATAACAAAGCAGTACTGAATATGACCAAACCCACAACGAGGAAGAATAAATAGAAGAGAAACCCTAAAATAAGCTAAGATCAAACAATACAGGTGGTGTATTTCTGAAATAAAGAAGAAGATGGAGAAGATCCCAAGAAACCTGATGGCATCAAGAAGAAGATGGAGAAGATACCAGTCCCAGAAGGCAGGAGAAAAGAAGACTGATGAAAGAAGAAGAAGGCAGCATCCTGAAGAAGATGTCATGCTCTTATAAAAGACACACAAATCCCTATATCCCCAAAATAAATATTTAAAAATGAAAGTATAACGAAATAAAAACCACATGTATATAAATTTAAGAGAGAGAAGTGTATAAAGTAAAAGTTGCCTGTGAACTAAGATGAAACAATAATATAGTACCCATGGAACAAATCTCCATTGAAAAAACGCTAACCAATTTATTATGTTAATAAGACTATACGACCATTTAGCATTAACATAATATAAAAGTGCAAAGTGAACCAGTGATAGTTTTGGGTATTATAAAAAATGAACCTTGTGTTTCATTCTTGGCAATCACAAACATTGAATGCAATGAAATATGCAATTTTCAATGACTTGAAATGTGTACTGTGACAATATGTTGTGTATAAGACATAAATCTGTTTAAAATAACATTTTGTTTTATATGCAAAAAGAAAAAAAGATTTCATAATACTTTTCGAACAATTCATACTATTTATTTATTAATGACAGGGTACAATTCCCCAAAGACAATGTGTAAAAGACGGTATAAAAACTGTAGAATCCTACTTATAATAATAGTTAGAAATAAGAATATAAATATAAGGTTTTTATGTATATAGTAAAAGAATGTTTAAAAATTTGTTAGATATAAGGCCATTTGTTTGGGTCTGATACAACTAACATCAGAACTATAAAAATAATTACTACTTGTGAATAGTAGGAAGTAATTAAGATGTTAGTTAGTAAAAAACCTTTTTTGTAAACCATATTTCCATGTTAGAAATAAGGATTTTGTTGTAAAATGTCTGACTTGAAGACAACCATTTATTTAAAAAAATATTCTTTATTTGTTTAACTGTTATTTGTATTGTAACCAATACTAATTGTTATTGTGTAATTTGAAAACATGTTTAATTTATAATACTATATGTAAAAGTCAGAGAGGGTATCACACATCATATATTGTTTGTAAAATATTTTGTAAGAAAAATTGTTAAAAAATCATAGGCCAAAAGAATGGAAACCAAACTTCATCAAAACAGAGAAATTGCTCATTTAAATGCAAATAAACAAAAGGGGTTTAGACAAAATAAACTTGAGATCAAGCCATATAATTGCACATACCATTTAGGAAGATTTTAATAAATTATATTCAGAATTATAAATAAAAATGAAAATGACTAAACTCAGAAATTTAGACATGGGAGTCATATATTCCAGAATAATGTTTCAGAATACAACTAATTCAATTAATTACCAGAAAATCAGGGAATATAAACCTTTTAATACAATATAGGATTATTAATATTAAATATAACGGATAAAATGGATGAATTTTATATAATGACAGGAAGTAAATTTTGATGTTTTGACTTTTCAGAGAATAACAAAAATGAAAGTAAAATTACTAATTTTGGACAGAAAACACTATAAAACGGCATTATTTAATCTGAAAATAAGCTGAATGAACTGAAAGATTAATTTAAATAACATCTAGTGAATAAAATTGACAAATAACCAAAGTTTAGGCAATTATATAGTGAACTTTAAAGTGTGCACAGGATGTGAAAATATATTTGAACAATGTTAAGGATAATATTATATGGGCTAAGAGTTTAATTGAAACTGAAGGAAACAGTTAGTTGATTATTGGTATTCGAACGGTTAACATGACGAGAGTTTTGTGACGATCTAACCTATCTTACAACGGTAAAGTTAAGCGGTGAATAGTACGTTTTAGTGAAATCGCGAGTGACTTCTAAAATACATCTAGAACTCTCACATTATAACAGAAACAATCAAGAAACAATACATAACACTGAACAATACATTTCTACTCCGAAAAAACACCACAAAACACCAGAAAACTTTATAACACATTAACCAAGTATTAGTGTCGGTATCGGGAAAAGTGTTTGAACTTATAATTACACGGATATACTAAATACAACCCAGAAACATTACACCAGTCACTACACAACATTTAACAAGAGATTTGCAGACACCAGAACAGGAATACTGCCAGAAAATACATTATTTGGAACGCAGCAGGAACGAGCGACATTTTGATCAACTTGACGGCAGCCATCTTTCTTTGACAATTCCAATGCCTCTCCGTCTACATATCAGCTGTTGGTGAAAACAATTATATTATTTTCAAATTATCATTCAATGTCTGTATTTAGTAATAATTATTAATTTGTTGTAACGTTATACTTTTTAAATATTGGCCCGATTTCTCTGACTTTGATAATAATTGGCTGTTTAAAGAACCCTGTATGAATTTTATATAATATACTTTGTAACTTTTTCGATATCCTGAGAGTCGATATTAATCGATAAGAGTCAATATTGCTAGTAATTAATAAAACATTAATAGTCTTCAACACTAAATAGTTCTTTATTTCGTAAATATTACTAGTTATCACTAATATAATTCTAATTAATAATCTACCAGGACTTCACCACCTATAAGTGAAGATAACCTAAAAAATAAAAAGGTAAACAAGTATCGATTGGTTTGAAGACCATCTTATGAGTGGTGATGGTTTATTTAAAATATACCAAAACTTTAATAAAATTTTTCAGAAGAGCATTACACTTTTAAAAAACTTCACAGCCCTATATTAATTAATTGATCATAATTAATTAATTAATAAAAAAGAAATTTTTTTTTTAATTATTTTTTTTAAAGCATAATTTTTTTAAATTTTCTTCAAAACAACAATTTTTGTTTTGAAACTTTTGGTGGAGCTGAACATATATTTCTTCATCAACATTACGCTACTCGACCGGTCTTGCTACCATTGGGACTCGACCAGCTGGGAAACTTAAGGAAGTGTTTCAGGCCAGTAAAACGTCGAGAGCCACACCAATTATACACCAATTAAACACAATCTCAACACCTTTATTATATAATTTATTACAATATATGAAAAAATAATGAACTTACCTTATAAGTTTTTTTTTTAATATCTGTAAACACTTTATGAGTTTGGGTTGTAAGGTAGATTTCAAAAATAATATAATAAAATCTTTGGAATCGATTGACTAAATCCTGGACCTCTCCTAGTGTTGCGTTTCAGGACGTGACAATAGAACATTTGCAAATAAATTTTAAAAATTACAAAAAAAAACTGAATTTTCCAAATCTGGAGGCGCCCTACTAAGTGGGGGCCCGGGCGGTCCGCTCCCCATTTAGTCCGCTACTGTCTATACACCCTGATTTACTGTCAAGCCACAGTGCGACATACAGTAACTGTGAAACCTATACAAGTATAGAAACCCGTGATATCTGACTATATGACGATCACATCGAAAGGTTATAGAATATTATATTCTCGTGAATCTTTCTGTGCGTGTGTGCGCGCGCGCGCGCGCGTGTGTGTTAAGGAGAATCTTCAGAATCAATATGCAGTTGTGCTATTCAGAAACTATTTATGTTTAAAATATTTTAACTCACGTATGCTGTCTTGATCAATGATTGGCAGTTGTCTGCAGTGTTTTTAATAATTAAGTAACGTAAGTAACAATCGTATTAACTTTAGTTGCCGCCAATACTATATAACGGTAGCTCCTGGCAATTATCTCGGAACGATCAAGATATCAGTAATGTCATCGTTATTTATACGAACAGGTTAACTATTGTTATGCCATTCCAGAATGTTCTACATGTTTCTCGGCTATCCCAGCAGAGCCCAGCTGTAATGTTGTGTGCGTACGTGACCTTTTGGAATATTGACTGTAACGTGTGGACAAACACGTGTAACGTGTAAGTAGAAAAACCTGTGTGTCACTGCTCTATTTGACTTCAGTCATACTTGTGTTGATTGCTGATTGCGTAATGGGACACGACGATTCATAAAACTGGAATATTAACTGTACTCCTCTTTCAATTTTCTAAACATATAGTCTGTGTCGTCCTCGTCACACGCTATAAATACCTGATCGTCGGCAAATAGGAGAGTTGTGAGTTGTTAAGCACTGCTCATCCATTTGAATTACCATTCCTGATGTTTTCCTTCTCCAGTTACTGATGACTTCTTGGATTCATATAATCGGAAATATCTTGGCAAATAAGATTCGGAATCTTGGCAAAGATTATAGTATTTATAATTTTGGCAAATCCATAGAATCGGAAAGTGTAGCGAATTCAAATATTTGGGAAGCATTATTTCAGAAGATGGAACAACAAAGAATGACATCAAAAATAGGATTCAACAGGGAAAAAAGACTATTCGTTTACTAAAATTACACTGGTGGAACAAAATGAAACTTCAAACTAAACTAACAATCTACACAACTATTGTGGACCCCATTTAACTTATGGCTGCGAATGCTGGTAACTTTCAGGTAAAAAGAAAAAGATGATAGAATCTGTGGAAATGGACTTCTTAATAAGAGCGTGTAATATTTCTAGAATGCAACATGTTAGAACCGAATATATAAGAAGGTAAACAGGGCGCACATTTACAACAGCAGGAAGAATAGAATCCAGACAGTTGGTATGGTATGGTCACGTAATGAGGATGGAGGAGAAGCGATGGCCAAAGAAAGCATTGACTTACACACCACAAAACGGGAGAAGAAACGGAAGATTGGCAACACAATGGCGAACAGGAATTAGGAAAAGCAGGAGAGATCGAGCTATTGAAGACGATGACTGGAAAGATAGGGAGAAATGGCGATCGAAATGCGGAATGCGGCATAGACTGTAGGACGCCGTTTAAAAAAAAAAATATTAACTGTAATGAGTTATAAGTAGAAACACGAGTTTTTGTGTCACTGCTTAAGTTTGACTTCAGTCACATTCGTGTGAAATGATTGTTTCTTTGTATTGTAACTGGGATTTGATATGAAACATATAGGCTTTAGTGACTACGATTTAATGGATTACGTTCTCTGTGAAGAAGTCTTTTCAATTACGTGTTTGCGTTGAAACCATGAGATAAATTGTGTTTCTACGTTACCCTGTCTCTGTTTCAACTGTGTATCATTAATCTATCTCGTAACCGTATCATGGATTTTACGAAATACTTTTTTAACATAAGCAGCTTAACGTATCACACGACCGCGCGAACACACACACACACACACACAAGTACACTAAGTGAAAAGTATAAAAATTAACCTGACCACAAGATACTAATATAATATTAATTACTAAAGTAATTTAAAAGAATGGCATGAGGCAAATATACAGAGTGTTCACAAATGGTCTTCCAATATTTCGGTAACCTGTTCCTTACATAATTCCAATAAAAAAACTTCCTTTAAACATAGGTCCAAAAACGTATAGTTTTCCATCTGTCCGCTATTTTGTATTTTTTTAAGGAACATTTTATTTATCGAGAAGATAAATAAATTTTATTTATCGAGAAGATAAATAAATTTTATTTATTTACGGAGTGAGATATTCTAATGAAATCTGGTACTTGTTACCCCAGTAACATAATCTACAAAATGAAAATTTTGAAAATTTTACATTCACAATTTCTAAATAGTGGATATTTTAATTGTTAAATCTTTCATATTTCACAAACTACTATTTTTATCGAATAATGTTCTAGTAGATAAAATCTTAATCATCATTTTGTGAACAAAAGAAAAGGATACCTTATTTGTTAAAATGCGGTCTCAAACGACTGAGTTATGATGGAAAATGTCAGTGTGAGTCACTCAGTGCTCAATACCATGAAATCAGTGATGTTATCTCGTCAAGGTATTATTCAAAAACACTAGGCCACCTGAATATAAGTCAACAATACTTCAATCAGCTGTTTTATAAATCGATAAGCACATTTATAAAATTGAAACTGCAGTTTATCTTAGTGTTTTGATCAAAATAGTGAATTGTGTGTTATTTTGATCATTTTTTCCCAATACTGTTGTTTTGTTTTTATTATTTTTTGTTTTATTGTTTATTGTGCGTTATTTTCATAATTGTCATTATATATGGCAAATTTATATAGTAATCATGAAATGGCTGACATGCATTTCATCTACGGGAAAGCCAATGGATCTCCTACAAAAATAGCCCGCCTTTATTGTGGAGCTTATCCAGATCGTAGGCAGCCTTCCAGTAAAATGTTTGTGAAAATCCATCAGCGATTGTGTGAGATTGGTACATTCCAATCATCGATTCAGAATCACCTCCATATAACTCACCTCATCTCTCTCTCTCTCTCTCTCTCTCTCTCTCTCTCACTCTCTCTCTCTCTCTCTCACCAATCATCGATTCAGAATCACCTCCATATAACTCACCTCATCGCTCTCTCTCTCTCTCTCTCTCTCTCTCTCTCTCTCTCTCTCTCTCTCTCTTTCTCTCTCTCGTATGTCCTTGATAATCTTATAACGGCTACTTGATACAAAATCTTATTAATGTCCTTGATAATCATTTATCCATCCGGTAACAGGATAGATTTTACGAAAAACCTTTGTAACATAAGCAGCTTAACGTATCACTCGACCGCGCGAACACACACACACAAGTACACTACGTGAAAAGTATAAAAATAAACCTGACCACAAGATAATAATACAATATTACTAAAGTAATTTAAATCATTATCATGAGACACGACACAGTTTTATGTAAGTTATAGAATCGTGGCTACAAGTATTAAGTTTAAAAGTAATAAGTAAGAATAGTAATAAAAAATAAATTTAAAAAGTAAGAGATGAACTGTATTAACGTAAGTACAGATGTAAGGAAGAGTGGCTTCTTTTTCCTTATCTCACTTTATCTGTCTGTATACACCCTCTCTCTCAGTGCTTCATGACCCCCTACATGACCTCAGTAACTCACCTCGTCACTCACTCCCTCTCGCTCTCTCTCCCTCTCACTCTTTCTCTTTCTCTCTTATGTCCCTGATAATCTTATAACGGCTACTATATAAGCTTCTCGTGGTTACTGGTTTGTGTAATAGTTCCATTGTGCTTTTCTCGTGACGCTTCATGCATTTTCATTATTTCATCATCTTATCCTATTCTCTTATTATTATTTGATTTCAGTCATTTACAAACTTGTATTATTCTGCACACGTGTTTTGAGTACTGCACAGTAAACAAATGTAATTATTCTTAGAGAGTTAAAAGGCAGCATCTTGCTGTATTATATTCCTAACTGATCTATGTAAACAGATTCATAATTAATCTAATTAATGTTCTGATTGTACCTGTGCATGTGATATTGCTACAAACAAGAATCTACTCTCACGAATCCAGTTCAGAATAAGACCTAATATTAACTTGTTGCTGAAACATTATTTTGTTAATGAAAACAGTTTATATTATTACTTTTTGCGATTCGTAGACCGTTGCATTCATGTGAATCTTTGTACTATTTCTCATGTATTAAAATTTTCTAACGGCTCATGGTCGTTGTTAGGAACTGTTGCATTATCTCTAAATCCTTACTACCTTGTTTTTTATTTATATGAGCTACTGTAGACTACGTTTGGTTTAACTGGTCAATCTTCTTCTTCTCCTCTTTCTTCCTCCTCTCCCACATCTCCTTCATTCTGATCGATGTGTCTCCCTATGCATTTTTCAGTTTTTTTTTTTTTGTACAACGTGTTGGACATTTTGAGTTTTTTGAAATAGTTAAAAAGCTTCCCTGTTAGTCTGTCATGGAACATTGTTTGAACATGTCCGTAGAAAGTAATTCTTCTGTGTGTACGGCTCATTATTGTAGCGTCTTCTCTACTATTCTCCATCTTTTATTGAGCCCAACCTTGTTTATGACAGTATTCTCGTCTTTTCTTCATTGAATTTTATTCCTACTGTCTCGTCCCAATGGCAGTTACCATGTACAGTTCCTTTCAATTAAAAATTATAGTTGATGTTATATTAAGTTATTTCAATAGGCCATGTGGTAAAACGTTTTCACCAGTTCTACAAAGTATTCTTCGGTTGGTAGAAGAAAGTTGTCACAGTTTATTCTATTTTGCCGTAAATTGTAGTGTTTGTTACTTTTATTTAAACTAAACGTAACTGCTTAGTTTTTTTCACTACGGATGAAGGTGTTTCTGGCAAGACAGCTTCATAAGTTTGATAGAAATCGGCATAACGTGCAGAAACAAAGGATAAGTGCAGAAACGTGGATAGACAAAGAATAAAAAGATAATTTTTACTAATTTTTACTAAACGTAAGTTGTTTTCCACCTGAAGATGAGCCGAGAGGCTTGAAAGCGTTTATGGAAAGTTTAATTTCTTGTTAGTGGTTGCAATACTAATTTAGTAAAAATTAGACAATGAATGTGTAATTCTTGTTGTCACATTTTTCAAAAATTTTTATTTAAATTGTTTGCTAATCGTGAATAAATTTTCCAGGTCTATAATTAATTTAACATTCTGTATCAAATGGTAGAGTTCCCAGTGTTGGACGAAGTGATGTTAGCTTCCAAAGGCGCCCCAGACCGTACTGCGTGGTAAATTGCCACGTCCTACAAGAGGCTACTATTGATGCAAAACAGTACGGCTTTAAATCGGAAGGTCTATAAATTTTCCTGGTGGAGGGCAGCAGTAGACACCAGCACCAAGTTCCAGGCCGTAAGGGAAATGATCCTGTACCGGCTTATTACAGGCGGGAATCTAGTGGGATTTAGTCGGCTGTAATTCTGCTTCCTATTGTTATAAGATTATATTTTGCTGCTTCCTTGCAGTTGGATGTTGGGACATCAAAGGCTAGAGGAAGACAACCCTGAATAAACATTACCGGTAGTCATGGCTCCCTGCTCATGTCCTACCCATCTGCAGGCTGTACGCTGTAATGGGGAAGTTAATTTACTCAGAACTTTCATAGAACACAGCCGGACGGAGATACAAATGTGGAAAGAACACTTAGAAAGATTCCAGGCTGGACAAATAATTCTGGAAATTCATTGCTATAGGTCACAGTTGTGTGGGTAGACCAAGGAAGAGATGGCTTAAGGATCTTCCAAGCCGGATCAGGTAGCACCTAACCTATGCCGTGTTGTGAAGAATACGTAGAAGAAGAAGAAGAAGAAGAAGAAGAACAAGAAGGACAAGAAGAAGAAGATGATGATGATGATGATGATGCTGTGACGATGATGATGATGATGATGCTGTGACGACGACGACGATGATGATTATGGTGATGATCCTGTGACGATGATGATGCTGTGACGACGACGGTGACGATGATGGTGACGACGACGACGACGATGATGATGATGATGATTATGCCAATGACGATTATGGTGTTGGTAGTGATGGTGGTAACGACGACGACGGCGACAACGACGACGACGATGATGATGATGATTATGATGATGGTGGTGGTGGTGGTGGTGGTGGTGATGGTGATGATACTGTGACGGTGATGATGATGATGGTGATGCTGCTGTGACGACGACGACGACGACGATGATGATGATGATGCCAATGACGATGATGGTGTTGGTAATGATGGTGGTAACGACGACGACGACAACGATGATGATGATGATGATGATGATCGTCTGCCTAGGCAATCCACAAATTGTTTACACTTGTTTTTAAAAGTAAAGGTTGAGGGTCACTCGTCTGCTACTTTGACAATTATCTATTCGCTAATATTGTACACTGAAGACATAAGGCGTTTATTTTACTTGTTTTTCGTTGTTCAGGTAATATCGGTGGCAAGGCAGTTACTTCTTGTGTCATCTGTTTGCCAATTTTTTACATCGCCGCTAAGGAAAACTGCCGTGGGAGTGGTTTAAACGTCTTTAGTTTTGTTTGTTTTATTGTCGTTGAGTTGTTAGTGTTTTATTCACCGTTGTTATTTTTACATCATAAACAACAATGATAACAAACATGCCTTTAATTAATCTAAAACAACGGCCTAACGCTCCGTAAAATAATAAACAATTTTTTAATGGTATTTAAAGAACTTTTAATCCTTTATTGTTCAAATATAATTGTTAATTCTGTTGTAATTGCTATCACCAGTTAGCCCAATATGTTCGCATTAAACAAACAGCACAATATTTTTACGATGGTGCAACTCATCGTCGTATGGTACAGTGGAAAACAAAATACAATACACCAATGAAATCAGTAATAACAAGCTTTAATTATCACAATTAACAGTTTGTAATCAACAAGTTATTCAACAAGATCATACTTGTAGAATAGTTCAAGTAAGTTCGTCCACGTACAATAATAATCTCAACTTATAGAGTCCTCACAATAGTCACTTTCACTAATAGCCACTTGAAACGGACTGAGTAATTGCCCTAAGTAAACGGAAAACCAAGCGGCAGATGTTGGGTATTTATAGTCTGCAGGTTTCCATAAAATGCGTCCTTAACAAGCACTCGAAAATTCTAGAGCATACTACAGCGCGGCTTTGGCAGAAACACGCACCGTTGGGCTAGTTGAGAAGCTCGTAGAACAACACCATCGACTGTACGAGAATCTTCTGTGTTACGTAATAATAATTTAATTAGTTATTAATTACAGAAATCATTTTTAATTGTAATAATAATTGATAATTAATTTTAATACCGCTTCTCATAAGAACTAGTCTCTTAGTATAAACTGATTCTTATCGTAAAATAACTTGTAACCCTGTTTGCGGAATATTTAAGATTTATTGTCTTTGTTCCCAAGCTCCCTCCATTACTTTTATTTAGAAGTGTAATAAGAAATGCCAATGTTAATGAGAGTTGTTAATGTTAAAAAAATTTTTAAAAATTGATACAGAAGTATCAGAAACGGGGACTAATGGTAAATATGAATAAAATAAAATACATGGTAATAGGTGACCTTCATCAAGACTTGATATTGGAGGAAGACGTGGGGGAGATTTTATATATACAGGAATACAAGAATGTAGTGGTGAAAATTACGGTCAGTGAGAAGCAAAAGGAAGAAATAGAATCCACAATTAATCGGGGAAATATGGGTATATTTACTTTAAACGGAATCCTGTGGAATAAGCAAATTACATCTGAATCTAAACCAAAATATTTAAAACCATTGTTAAAGGTACCAAAATTTACGGTTGAGAAGTTTGGACTATAGTAATAAAAACACAAGAACGAAATTAATGACAGCAGAGATGGCTTTTTGGAGATGTTCTCCAAGAGTATCGAGACGTGAGATAATAAAGTAATTAAGAATAGAATAAATGAATAAATTCAATTGTTGATTTTATCTAAAATGGCATGGACACACGAAAAGGATGGCACTGGAAAGATTGCCAAAGAGAGTTATGGAATGGACCCCACAAGGAAGAAGGAAAAGAGGAAGACCACCTCTATCTGTATCTGTATAGAAGAAATTCAGACTGCACTGAGGGAACGAGAAATTGAAGAGTATTATTGAATGGACAAGCAGAAGTGGAAGATGAGAATTCAATCACTTCAGAAATCTTTGGTTCCGGAAAATGTGTAAACATTGTACAGCCGGAATAATAATAATTTACAGACCTTTCAATACTTCGTTGTTCAAATACAAATTTTCATTCTGTTGGAATTGTTATCTCTAGTTGGCCCATAATGTATGCATTGAAAAAGCAGCACAATATTTAATATTAGTTATAAATTACAACAATCGTTATTAATTCTAATAATAATTGATAATTAATTTTAATAACGCTTCTCATAAGAACCAGTCTCTTAATATAAATTGATTCTTATCGTAAAACAAGTTGCAATTTGTTTGAAAAATATTTAGGATTCATTGTCTTAGTTTCCACGATTCCTCTATTACTTTTATTTAGAAGTGTAATAAGAAACATGAATGGTAATGAGAGCCGTTAAAATTGTTAATGTATAAATAATGTGTCATTAAAGATAAAGAAAACTGCACGATCAATTTTTTCTAATGTGAAATCCCCGATCACTGTATCCTATTGTAGCCGGTACTCTAGTCTCGACTTAGCTAACACATTTAGGACTGTTAAACTGTCCTTTGGCTGATGGTGTTCAGTGAAATGGGGCACGTTCCACTTGTCGATAATGCATAATGCAGAAAAAATAATCTGTCATACTTTATATTTCAATTTCCTGACCCTGCTAATAGACACAGTAAAGCATATTGGAGTCCAGTGAAATGACATTTATGAGGCGGGCACCTGGAGTAACGAGGAGAGAAAAATTGATAATCTCACCATTTTAAACATGATTTACCAGGAATCAGGAGATAGTACAGAAGGAGTCTTTGAAGTGGATTGGTATATGATGAGTACGGTGGAAAGGAAGCCGAAGCTTATCACGGAAGCTTGCCTAGACTGAGGGAAAGCGGAAGACGGTGTTTAAATATAGATGCTGACTATTTGCAAGGGGGGGAGAACTTGTTAGATGTTAATTGCCTAGTCCATGGTAAAAGATATTTAGGAAATGTCGGATGGAACCTGACGATTGAGAAAAGAAAGTGGTGGCTAGAAGAAAACGATAAATATAAAAAAAAAGGAAAAGTAGAAGACAAATACAAGAAATGTTTTAATTTAAAATATCTTATTAATTACACAAATCGTTTTTAATTGTAATAATAATTGATAATTAATTTCAATACCGCTTCTCATAAGAACAAGTTTCTTAATATAAATTGATGATTATCGTGAAACAACTTGCAATTTGTTTGAGAAATATTTAGTATTTATTGTCTTAGTTTCCACGATTCCTCTATTACTTTTAGTCAGAAGTGTAATAAGGAACATGAATGTTAATGAGAGCCGTTGCGAGTTACAATGAAGTTTCCATTCCTCTTAGTGGAGAAGATTGTTTCACGCTGCACCTCCCTCTCAACATATTTGTCGCTCCGTTAATGTTTAATATAGTTCCTGCTACTGCTGCCATTACAAAAGCAGTTTTATTTTACTGCATTTAATGTTAATGTTTTCTCAACAGTTAGCGTCTCGCATGCACAGTACTGTTGAAATGAAATACTACTTTAAGAATAATGCTGTCTTGTGTGCAAATAACAATTATCCACTCCTTATATAAAGCGTATTATTCCTTCATTTAAATAGCAAAATGGCATAGCGGGGTAGCTTAGCGATAGAAAGTTTGCATTCCATGGGGTTCATTCATCTACTCAGTCTAATCCCATTTACCTGCATCTGAGACAGAACAGCACTCTGGCTGAGTTTTGCAGATTGAGTCAGTAACAATGGGAAATCTAAGTGCAAACACCCAACAGCTTAAACATCTCGTCAGTGTACAGGTTTCTGTGTGGCTGTAGCTCTACCGCGGCTAAGGGGCTCTACAACATGAACATGGTTTACACACGCTCATTACAATTAAATTACCACCGGTGCAATTACACAATAAATAAATGCCAAACAAAAATTAAAATAGATTTTTTAATTAATAAGCGTCTCCACTTTGCGTAGCGGGCGGCTTTCAATTCCGGATGGTTAAAAAGTTTCCAGGCAGCAAGGTGAATTTCCTCAAACGGGACTCTTCAAATTTTTATAGAGCCCTATAATGACATAAGACAAAATATTGTTACGACGGTCTCCTAGATCGTCGTATGGTACAGTGGAAAACCAAATACAAGACACCAATGAAATCACTAATAACCAGCTTTAATTATCACCATTAAACAGTTTGTAATCAACAAGTTATTCAACAGGGTTGTGCTGTTACGATAATTCAAGTTAATATGTGGACACAAATAATAATGTCAACTATAAATCATTCCGCACTATAATCACTTTTCACTAATACACCACTTGAGACGCATTGTGTAAATCGCCCGACATAAAACTGAAAACTAAACGGCAGGTATTGGCTATTTATAGTCTGCAGGGTTCTATAATATACGTCCTTAACAAGCAATCGAAAATTCTAGAAGGTACTTAACCGCGGCCTTGGCAGAAACACGCACCGTTGGGCTAGTTGAGAAGCTTGTCGAACAACACTATCGAATGTACGAGATTGTTCCGTCTTACGTAACACTACCTCGCATGTTAAGAGTCACGTACGTTCACTAAAATTACAGCTGGGATAGCCGAGAAACATTTAGAACGTTGTGTAATAGCGTAACAGTATATAGTTTTAGTAAACGTAAGAGGTGATTAATTTATTGTACGTCTGATTGCACACAAGCTATTACGTAACTACTGCAAAATAAGCATAACTTTTTCTTCATTAAACTAATATATCCTCTGTTTTCTGTACTTATTGAATTTGGTCTTGTGCCGTTTCATTAAGTAGATTACTTGGTAACCTTAATGAGCTATTCTTCTTCTGGTAGTTCCAATCCGTTTCGGATGTTGGATATCATACAGACTATTTTAACTTTCTGTACTGCTGCACGGAGTAAGTCAGTTGTATTCATGCCAAACCAGGTTCTTAAATTTCTCAGCCATGAGATTCTCGGTCGCCTAACTCCTCTCTTTCCAAGTACTTTTCCCTGTAGTATGGGGACTGCAATAAGTAAAATCTCGGTTCATTTCTCATTAGATGTCCCAGATACTTAAACTTTGTTATCTTCACTGTCTTAATAACTTTCATTACTTTCTTCATCTTTCTAAGAACTTGAACATTAGTTATATGTGCTGTCCATGAAATGCTCAGTATTCTACGGTAAAGTTACATTTAAAAAGATTCTAATTTTTTAGTTGTGGCTTCAGTCAAAGTCCAAGATGCTACACTGTAGAAGAGGACCGAGAATACATAGCAGCGTAGAAGTCTCATCTTTTTGTTTATTGTTAAATCGTGACTTTTGAATAAACTGCTCTAGTCTACAATGCTCTTGCCTTTTCAATTCTGCTCTTTATTTCTTGGGAGTTGCCCCATTGTTCATTGACTATAGTACCAAGATATGTAAATTTGCTTACACGTTCAACTGGCCTTTGCTTTGTATTAAGGGTGATGTTTGTGAACTTGTTCTCAGATACGATCATTAGTTTCGTTTTATTAACATTAATGTCCAGACCATATCTACGGCTGCTTTCTGTCACTCTATAATGACCTATACCGTTTTTAATTAGTAAATATTTTACTGTATTTTAAATGTTTTTTTTTCTTTACGTATAGATAAGAATAATAATTTTATCTTCTAGTATAGGCCTACATGAGAGATCTACAGTTTAATAAGACTGGACAGAGGAACAGAAAATAGAAACTATATACAGTCTACAATGATACACATTATAAAGTATGGTTCTGACTACCCTGATGTCGAACAAACACGTCTCAGATTTATGTTACGTGTGTTTCATACTGAAATACTAAACACCAAAGGTTTTTTTTATGAATTTGCTAACTGCTATAATTTTTTTTTATTGTTCGACTAAGCTTTTCGTCATTACTGACATCTTCAGGTCTTAAACAACGACCTTTGTCTAAGACCTGAAGATGTCAGTAATTACGAAAAGCTTAGTCGAACAATAAAAAAAAATTATAGCAGTTAGCAAATTCATAAAAGAAATAGTAAGGATGGCTGCTAATTTAAACAATACGAAGAACCAAAGGTTTTGTTATGTTTGTCTCGTTTGTTTCCAATTTTTTAATAGTACTATTTAATTTATTATCTGCCGTAAAGTCTAAATAAAAAACATAACCTATCGCCTTTCCAATGATAATGCAGGGTCAATTACAGAAAGTTTTATAATTTCCGTTGAATTGTTATAAATCAAACAGTAGGACCATTTCGAGTTCGTCGATATCCCCCAAAGTAGTTTGAGAATGTTTAACCGCCTCTTACCTCTTGTGCACGGACTCACATTGAGGTTCATTGTTTAACGTACATGATCTTCATCATCATCATCATCGTCATCTTCGACATTTCTCTTCCCAGGAGGGTGATAACCCAAGGCAGACACAGGTAGGCGGATATCAGGCATGGGATTCAAGTGTTCACACCATCTTCTTCTGTGGCCTTCAATCTTCTGGTGGAATAATACAATGTTTACGTCCAAAAGAGAACAGTCTTGCGTCCCTCTTAAAAATATTTGGTTTCGGCTGCCTCAATCTTCTGCACGTCCCTTTTACCAAGAGTGCATGTCCCACTAGCATAAAATAATGGATTGGCAGGCACAGTTTTATAAAATTTCATTCGAGTATCCTTCCGTGTTTTATTTGTCATGTAACTATGAATCGTTTCACAGATGTGTCTAAATTTTGCTAGCTTAATTTTGTAAGCTAAATTTTGTGTCTAAATTTTGTAAGTTTTCTTTCAATGTTAACATTACTGCCTGTAGATTAAACTCCTAAAGAGACACAAAAGCGAGAAGAACAAAAGCAACACCAAGGCGCCACAGAACTATTCGCAGAATTGTTTCGGAACCCCATAGACTGGGAGAATTCGATTCACTGTCGTTACAATAAAAGTGTATATTTTAAAGAAATTACCACTACCTGGCGACATTGTAGCCGAACAAGCTTCAAACTAATCTCATCATTTTGTTACTAATATATGTCCGTTTAGTAATTACTGTCCATTTAGTTATTACTGCAATCCATGTCTCTCTAGCATACAGGAATGTGGGGACAGCCACAGTTTTATAAAATTTCATTCGAGTAACCTTCTGTGTTTCATTTATTCATGTACATCATGAAATATCTGATACAACGTACAAAGTAAATCATTTGAAATGCAAAACCACTGTTAAGTAACGGGTATACAATGAGAGGTTTGCAATAAATTAAGTGGAATCCAGTCACGGGAAATGTAATTTTGTTAATCCCTCGTTGTTTCGCTTTAATTAAAACAATGTGTGGCGGTCAAAGAAAAACACAACGCCACTCCAAGTGCAGTAGTTTTGTGCTTACAATAAATTGCGGCCTCCGTTGCTATCATGACATTGTTGGAAACGAATGTCACTTTACTTCTGCCTCTACGATTTTTGATAATGTGTAAGGAAATATTTTTGTGAGAAAAATTGTAAGGAAATGACGGAGTTAGGCAGGAATGCTGTGTTTGTGTCCACAAACCTGTTTAGTATATTGTTAAGACATTACAGAACATGCTATGTGTTTGTCGGGTACCCCAGCGGGCCCGTGTGTGCGCGCACATATTGCTGCTACTTTGAGATGAAGGACATTACGTGACACTTGCTACGCGTCCGTAGCCGAAACTGATCCAGACTTCACCGGTCCCCGCACACTATGTTCAAGGCGGCAATGAATTACGCTCTAGTGTTTTCTAGTAAGCGTTGACGCGTAGTATGGATTATTCTGAAGTCTCAGCGGGGTATAAATACAAGCACTCACCGACGCTTAGATTCAGTTTAAGTGGCGATTTATTCCAGTGCGGTTCGAAGTATTGTAGCAAAGTGGTATGTGTTATGTGCGAGACTACATTAGTTGACATTATTATTGGTGTTAACAAATTAACTTGAATTATTGTACGAGTATAATCTTAGCGTGTTGATTACAAACTTTTAATTGTGATAATAGCCTACAAGCCGGTTTTTAGTGACTCAATCGGTGTTTTGTATTTTGTTTTCCACTGCACCATACGACGATCAGTAGACCGTCGTAACAATACACACTGACGACATGTTGGGAGCATAGAAATCCAGAGTGACTTCGGGAATCAACTTAATAAATCAGTGTGTAAGGGTTGCCTGCTATATGTGGTTGACACAATTCTTATCCAAGAAAATGAGGATAATATACAAAGAGCTATGTTTCGATTACAAGAAGTGGCAAGAGAGTACTCACTGACAATTTCACAGTAAGAAAGACAAAAACCATGGCCTTTAAAGATAAATATCCATTGAGGACTAATATACTTATAAACAACAGCATTTTAGAACACCTGAGCCGTTTCAGTTATTATATTTATATGTTGGTTGTTATTTTTATATTATAAATTAATGTACAGTATCATTCTTAGCTTTAACCGAGAAGCACACGAGAATCGTTACAACGGTTAACGGACGTTCTGCTGTATAGTAAAATGTAAAAGAAAACTTTCGGAGACGTCAACTACGCTATTTGTAAAATAATATTTTGAAAGAATACAGTCATTATTACAGAGAAAATGCTGAACTCTGATTGATTTTAATTCAGATTATAACTAGAATTCATATATGAGAAATTATTTAGATATAGAAGAGGATATCCACACCATTTAATAAATTCAGTTAAGATCTTTTTCAAAAGCACATCTGTAGTCGTGGATCTGAATGGTAGGCTGTCATGTGACATTCCAATAAATAAGAGAGTTAGGCAGGAATGCTGTGTTTCCCCAACCATGTTTAACATATACATTGGCGACATGTTGGGAGCATGGAAATCCAGAGTAACTTCGGGAATCAACTTAACAAATCAATTTGTATGGGTTCCCTGCTATATGCGGACGACATAGTTCTTATTCAAGGAAATGAGGATGAATTAGAAATAGCTATGTTTCGATTACAAGAAGTAGCACGAGAGTACTCACTGAAAATTTCACAGTAAGAAAGACCAAAACCATGGCCTTTAAAAGTAAATATCCAGTGAGGACTAATATAGTTATAAACAACAGCACTTTAGAATAAGTGACCCGTTTCAAATATCTCGGCTGTGCAGTAAGCTATGAATCTGAATATGATATAAGATAAATAAATTTAGGAACACTTGTGGTACGATTCATAGAAATCTTAGAAATAAAAAAAGACACAGTACAAGGATTAAATTTTATAATACAATTGCAATACCCACGTTGATTTATGCGAGTGAGGTCATGACAAAAAAGGAAAGCGGCAATATTTACAGTGCTGAAATGCAGTTTCTTCGAAATACTTTAAAGTACATATTGCAAGACAGAATGAGAAATAAAGATATGAGAGCATAACTCGAAGTAAAGGACATAAATAAAATTATTTCAATTTACAGAAGACAGTGGTGGGATCATATGCAAATGATGACAGAGGATCGATTGCCGAAAGCGGCACTGAACAATAAAGCAATTCGTAGAAGAAACGTGGGTCGTCCGAGGATGAGATGGGTGCCAGGACAGGTTTATATTACCTAATCCTTGAAGAAGAAGAGGAAGAAGAAGAAGAAGAAGAAGAAGAAGAAGAAGAAGAAGAAGAAGAAGAAGAAAAAGAAGAAGAAGAAGAAGAAGAAGAAGAAGAAGAAGAAGAAGAAGAAGAAGAAGAAGAAGAAGAAGAAGAAGATTGTAATTGTTTCCACGCTCTTGCCGAAACAGAAGTAACTAATCTAGAGCACGTAAAACACGGTGTGGATCACACCTTACACAGATAATACGTGTTCATTACATACTCATCATCCAAGCTGAGAAAGCTAACGCAAGCAGAAGAGTTACTATACTTTAACAAATATAATGACTCATCATCATCATCACTCCAAGGACTAGGCCTTACACCTGTTCCGGAACCTATCTCCTCCTCGGTCTACCGACAATCCATTTACATTTGTCCTTGTTCGATATTTCGGATCGAACCGGTCATTATTTTCATTTTCCGAAGTTGGCACTATGGCTTTTGTAGGGCCCATGAATGATATGGACTTGTAGCTTTTGTCGCACGCCAGCCATCTTAGTGTCATCATCCACGGGTCAGGACTCCTCGGCAGGTAGAACTCCGTACATGTAACCTATCCTTTTCCCAACCAGTCTATCCTGCCTTGAGTGTCAGGATCAACCCAGTCGTGAGATACGGTAAGTCATTTTTATATTATTTATGTCTTGTTAGCAATTCTGCATGCTGCTGCTATAGAGCTCACCAGAGGCTATCAAATTATCAAGTGAGAAAGCCGTCTTACTTTCAATCTTTTAAAATATTATCGTACATCTATTTACTACCAGAGGGTTCATGAGGTTGCTAGCTTTTCAATTAAATTGCTTGCCGTCACGACTGGGAGCACGTGTTTCGTAATTTTGTGCATGTTGCTGCTGGTGGTTCGAGATTCAGTCAGTGGGTTATAAGTCAGTTTTGGCTGCGTGATTTTTATTTTAATTACCAACGTGCCGTGCCGTTTCGTTTTTGTCCCTGCTCGTGGTTGTTTTGCATGCCGTTAATTTTTTAAATTTCATGAATGTTTGTCATTTGCATGCTATTGCACGGAAGCACGTTGGTATAATACGTACGCATGTGAACTACGAGTTTTCGTTTCAATGCTGTTGCTTGTGATCAGCAGTGTCGTCGTGTGTGCATGGCCAGGTGGGCAAATATTGTGTCAAAATTTTGCACCTTGTTTTGTGGGTAATCGTTTGATTACTGGGTCAAGTCTGGTGAAGTTTGTTTCCGAGCCTGTTAAGGTCTGCGGTCCACGTGAAATTGCGGTACGTGTTTGCGACTGTCAGGCGTAAAGGGAACGGGTTGGTTTTAGGTTATCCGGGGTCGGTATAGCCTTTGTATTTAATTTTTTGGCATGACCATTACCTTTAGGTGTGGTTTATATTTTGCATATGCGATATCCTGTCCATGCACGCCGCGTTAACCATCAATGTTGGCATTTAATGTGTCCCAGTTATTGTGGTTGGTTCGGTAACTGGTGAATTGTTGTACATTGTACTTTGCTGTGTTTTGTGTGTATTTATTCTATTTGGTATTATACATGTTTGTTTTTGGGTGCACTTTTGTGTACCATTATTTTGCACCGTATGTGCTGTAATCTTGTGCAACTTGTGTTTTTGTTGTCGTGCTTTTGCACTGTGTAAATCAATTTGTTGCGTGTTTGATTTATTGTGTTTGGTATTATTTGCCTGTTGGATTGTGTAAGTTGTATTTTGCCTTGCACTAATTTACTTTTGTATTTATCTTGCTCGGTATTGTGTATGAAAAGTAGTTGTGTCAAACGCCTAGTTATCTCGATCACTGTTAGGCTAAGTCGGGTCGTGATTATTGTTCAATTTCTAATTCTCTTGTTAAGGGTGGTTGTCGGTTGCGTGATATTTTTCAATTCAGTATGCCTGCTAAATTGTCGCTGGCAGCTTTTGACCGGACCACTTCGGTGGGAATACTTGCGTTGCAGCGTTTAATAAATAGGTTGGAAGGGTTGCCGCAATTAAGGGTCGTGGATCAACATGAAGCCGGTATCTTGGCCTCCAGGTTGTCAGAGAAATGTCAAGATCTTCTAGGTAAGGTGGATCCTTACCTATCGGCAGAGTCATTGCCCGAGGGATTGGACGAGAACCACATTTTTTCAGTGGTAGCGCAAATTGAGGATATTTATGTCCGGGGTAGCATTTTAGCTTCAAAACTAACAAAACCAGAGATACCGGTTGGTTCCGGTCGGTTCTCATCGGCAAGTGGCGGGCACTCAGGTGTTCTCGTTCATGAGTTGCCGAAGCTTTCGTTACCTTGTTTTGATGGCTAGGCCAAATGTTGGTCCGAGTTTTGGTCAAAGTTCACCACATTAGTGGACGAAAGTCCTGCCCTCACTCCGAAGCAGAAATTGTTATATTTATTGACTCATCTTAAGGGTGAGGCGTATGAGAAGGTTGCCGCGCTTCCCATAGTTGACGATAGTTATTCGCTTGCACTGTCAACTCTTAAAAACCGGTATCACAATCCTCGTTTGGCCGCCCGGGTTTATTGTACCAATCTGCTTCAGTTACCAGCCGCTTCTATGCGATCAGCTGCGTCTATTAGAAAATTGGTGGACAGCTTCAATGCTAACTTTTCAGCGTTGTCAGCTCTAAACATTGCTGATATATATCAAGCAATATATGCGTCTTTTGTATTGTCAAGGTTGGATCTATCATGGCGTGAACGCTTTGAGGCGTCTGTTACGGACAAAGAGAATCTCCCTGCCCTAACAGAAATTATGACATTTTTAACCGCTATGGCGGAACAGAAAGAACAGGCATCTTTGGAATCGGCTTTACCTGCTCTTCCTAGCACTAGCCACCAGAAAACCCAGAAGGTTTCCTTTTCTAAGGCTACTCCTCTTGCTGTGTCTACGTTATCTGCGGAGGTTACGCAACGGGATGGATCTAGTTCACGTTGCCTTCATTGCGATTCCCGGACCCATGTGCTTCTCAAGTGTCCGGCGTGGCTGAGTAGGGACCCTAGGGCTCGTTTTCAAAGTCTTAAAAATAAAAAATGTTGTCTTTCGTGCCTCCAACATAAACATTCGGGCTGGTGTAAAAATAGGTGCAAAACGTGTGGCTCTAAGTACCACCACACTTTACTTCATTTCAAAAATGCCCGTCCGTCTCCGTCTCGTTCACAGATTTCTGACACAACTGAACTCAAGGCTTCGGGGTCATCGCTTGTAGACCAAGTTGATCTGTCGAGCACTACTCTGACCGTGTCTGTGCCCCATCCTGCAGGGGTTCTGTTAGCCACCTGTCTAGTAGTCTTGTCGTCTCCGAATGGTGGTTATATTGTAGTTAGGGCCATCCTGGATAGCGCGTCACATGCTTCTTTCATAACTGAAGCATGTGCATCTCGCTTAAAGTGTGCTTGTTTTGACGCTTCAGTAAGCGTCAATGGGGGTAGGTGATATTGCCACCAAAGCAAAAAAGGTGTGTCATCTTTCCTTGGAAACTTTAAAACGCGAGGTTGTGGCGTCTAACCATGCCTTTATAATTCTTTCTAAGATCTCGTCAAACTCACCTAGGTTCCAGGTGTTGCCTGAAGTTAAGCAGGCTACAAAAGACCTTTGTTAGCTGACCCTACCTTCGATGTAGCAGCCCCAATTGATGCGTTGTTTGGAGCCGATATTGTAGCGGCTATTCTTATGGGAGAGACTATTCCTTTGGGTGCAGGTTTGCCTGTTGCAGTTAGGACACGTTTTGGGTTTGTGATTATGGGTAGAGCCCCAATTTCACTTAATTGTGCATTGACTTGTGCTAGCGGTCTCACTGGCCTTCCTTTGGATCTAGTATCTGCACATCAGCTTCACTGTCATTTCCACCACTTTTATCCTTCCGTCACAACGTTATCTACGGATACAACAAACCTACTTGAGCAAGTTCATCGTTTTTGGGAGGTCGAAGAGCCTCCAGCTGTACCCCACCAATTATCTGAAGAGTATCACTTTGCTGAAAGGTTTTACATGGAGTCAACAAGTCGGTTGCCGTCGGGTCGTTATCAGGTGCGCTTGCCGTTCTTCAAAAACTCTTCTCACATTTTGGGAAATTCCCTTAAGGGAGCCATGTCTCGGTTTTTTGCGTTAGAAAGGAGATTTGCGGCGAACAGTCAGTTTAAGAGCCAATATGTACAATTTATAACGGATTATGTCGCTCAGGGGCATATGTCATTGGTGTCTGACCACAGTTTTCCAAAATATTTCATCCCTCATCATGGTATCTTTAAAGTTAGAGGTGATACTTCAAAAATAAGGGTGGTGTTTGACGCCAGCATGAAGACGTCCTCTGGGATTTCCTTAAATGACGTGTTATGTGTCGGCCCTAAGCTGCAGACCTTACTGTCCGACGTTTTGACTTTGTTTCGGCGGTTCAGCCATGTTTTCACGTGCGACATCGAACAGATGTATCGCCAAATTGCTATGCATCCTGATGACTCGGCGTACCTGTGTATTTTATGGCGTGAGGAGGTTACCGCCCCACTAAGGGTTTTCGCTTTGCGTACCGTTACTTACGGGCTGGCTTGCGCCCCTTTTCAGGCGTTGCGAACCTTGCAGCGGCTGGGTCAGGATGAGGCAATTAATTTTCCTGCGGGAGCGGCGGTACTTAGCCGTAATATTTTTGTTGATGATATTGCTGCTGGCGCTGATTCAAAATCAGAGCTTGGCAAATTACAACGGGAATTAATTCTGTTCTTGTCTTCAGGAGGGTTCAATTTGAAAAAATGGTGTACTAATCAACCCGACTGCCTACCTGAATCAGCCGCTCCGAGTGATTCCGTTGTTGCTAAGGATAAGGATATTCTGGGTTTAAGTTGGGACCATTCAACCGATTGCTTCTCATTTCCTCCTTTGGCCTGTTGCAGCAATGCTCAGGTTCAACTTACCAAACGTGTCGTGTTATCCCAGATGGCACAATTATTTGACCCATGTGGTTGGCTTTCGCCAGTGATTTTCAGGGCCAAGGCTTTTTTCCAAAAACTCTGGGCTGAGAGCTTGGACTGGGATGCTCCTCTAAGTGATGACTTAAATGATTATTGGAGTCAATTCCTGTCCTCTTTGAATCATCTTCCGGTAATTACTATTTCCCGGCCATTCCTCCCTAAAGGTGGGCATATTGAAAGGGTTATATTGCATGGTTTCTGTGATGCTTCCCAGTTGGGTTACTCTATCTGTCCATTTATACTGACTCTGGTCCTCCGGTGGTTTCGTTGGTGTCGTCTAAAACTAAAGTGGCACCTCTTAAAACTTTATCAATCCCACGTTTGGAGTTGTTGGGAGCTTATCTTTTAGCCAAACTTGTTCGTCATTATGTTGGCTTATTCTCATCATGTATTCAATTGAGTCAAGTTTTCTTATGGACGGACTCGACGATTGTCTTGGATTGGCTGAATATGCCTACTTTTAAATTGAAGACGTTTATTGCTAATCGGGTGGCTGCCATTACCGAGTGGACCGATACTAAATCTTGGCGTCATGTTCATGGTGTTTCTAACCCCGCTGATTTAGCCTCTAGAGGCACGTCACTCTCCAGCCTCCGGTCGTCGACATTGTGGTGGTCAGGGCCAGATTGGTTAAAGCTTGATGCTCTATGCTGGCCCCCTATTAATTATCGCCCGAATCACGACGTGCAAGATGTTGCCTTGGAGACCAGGGTCTCTTCGTTTCTCACTCAGGAGCCCCGGGTGGAATTGTTTGAGCACTTGTCGTCGTGGCCCTTAGAGGTGGGCGTGACCTAAATTATACCGGTTGCCTATATCTTCTTGATTGGGTTTATCTTGTTTTTTCGGGTGAGCAGAATTAGTTTCAATGATTGTTGTGGACTTACTTGACACTTTTCTGGGATTTCCCAGGTGATTCCGTCCAGCTGTTGTCCGCAGTGAATTTTACAGTGTGGAAGGTTTCTGGCATGGCGTTGTGCCAGTTTATTGGGAGTTATGGATGCTCAACAAATCAACAACAACAAAATAAGTAAAAAAAAGAAATTATAAAAAAAAGGGGAATAAAGGGAACAACAACAAAAATAAAAAAGGAAAAAATGTAAAAAAAACTAGGGAATTAACTAAGTTGATTTGCTGAGTTTTACATTATGTTTGGCTGGGCCATTGTTTATTGTATGTTATTGGGTTTTGTCTGCTCTACCCGAACCTTTCGGATTGCTCGCCTGGTCGATGCGCCCGCGGCGGAGTTATTCGGCATGGTTTTCTAATTAATTGCATGTTTTGCATGTTTTTCTGTATGTTTGTATTTTCTTGTGTTTGCGTGTGACCCTCTCCTATGGTGGAGGGTAATTTTCAGAGAGTGTTCCTGTTCACCAAAAGCCAAATTTTTGTGATGTATTTTGGCCATGTCTTTTGGTGTAGTTGGTGGTTGACCCATTGTGGTCAACGGGGGCCGGTGTTCGATATTTCGGATCGAACCGGTCATTATTTTCATTTTCCGAAGTTGGCACTATGGCTTTTGTAGGGCCCATGAATGATATGGACTTGTAGCTTTTGTCGCACGCCAGCCATCTTAGTGTCATCAACCACGGGTCAGGACTCCTCGGCAGGTAGAACTCCGTACATGTAACCTATCCTTTTCCCAACCAGTCTATCCTGCCTTGAGTGTCAGGATCAACCCAGTCGTGAGATATGGTAAGTCATTTTTATATTATTTATGTCTTGTTAGCAATTCTGCATGCTGCTGCTATAGAGCTCACCAGAGGCTATCAAATTATCAAGTGAGAAAGCCGTCTTACTTTCAATCTTTTAAAATATTATCGTACAGTCCTTTTGCCTTAGCTTAGGTCGTTTTGCCGTATTTCTCATCCGATTTGCAAGGCTCGTATGAGTTCTGTAAGTACATATATTTTTACGTAAGCAGGTTACTGGCCTGCTGTAAAACCCTCAACCTGGAGGACCAGGAACCGACGCGACGTGTAGGTGAGAATGGAGTTGACACCCCCTTTGGACCTCAATGTTATTACCATTATTTTGAGATATGTAGAGTGTGTCATCTACATGTATGCAATAATGACCTAGAGGGTCTAAATTTTTAATAATATCATTGCGGAAGCAGGAGCTCTATTTGTTGATAAATATTATTATTATTATATAAAAAATAATGTTGGTTTAAAATAGTGTTTAAAATGTTGGTTGTTTTACGTATTGAGAATTATCATTATTGTTTTTGAGATTATGATTAATAACTTCAAATGTTTCTTCAATTGATATATTTGTGTGTGTGTGTGTGTGTTGCAACGTAACAAATAGAAGGCATAGCAAATTAGAGCAAAATAATATCACAGTCGTTTATATGGAATTAGGTATTTATTTAGAAACAATTTTAATATGGTCTGTTATTTGAACATAAATTATTTATTCTTAAATTTAAATAGTGTCTGTAAAATGGTTTGAATGTTTCTCCTTCTTATACTTCTTCCAATTCCGTTGACGAACCGTCGAACTGCTCCGCTGCTGCACTCGTCGCCTGCTGGATCAGCTGCAATGATGATACGTAGAACTCTCGCAACTCACGCACGCACGCCGTTTATCACAGATATAGTTTATCTCATTTATCTCAGGGTTCGATAATGGGTTTAACTATTATTGTAATAAAACAACCAATAGGATGGTTAGATTAGTATTGTATTTTATTTTTAATGTTATTTTAAAATTTTTATTTAGTAGATTCTTCTTCACTCCTCACGTTGTAATGTAAACATCGATGATTAGTGTTGTTTGGTATTTGATAGAATTAGTAATGTTTAAATTTTAATTAATGTTTATGTTTGAAAAGGATTATGATCACTGATATCTTGTTATATTCACCTCCCCACTTACCATTCGTGAACGTCTTCTATCTTCTTAATGGGTTGTTCTATCTTCACTGGAAATACATTAATAACACACAAAATATTTTGTCTGGATATCGACATATACACATTAAACAAAGTAATAATGATACTCAATTGTGAATTGAATATTCAAATATTGATCGCTTGAATATTGCCGCCACCTTGTGAAATAATTGTTCCTAAAATATACGTTATTTGTATCTATTTAATAGAAATAAAGACTCTCTGTTCACTGGTAACACATTGAGGCGTTTATTAACATTAGTGAAATTCAGTAAAATCCCTTTAAAACAATTACTAATACTTTTTAAAAAACAACAAAGTTAAATAATTTCTGAAACTTCTTCAGCTCAGGGCTGGTAACACTGGTACAATGTACAATAATATGGGAATTTAGCTTATGTTTACTTTGGTTATAAGCATTACCAAATTTCATGAATCCTTTGAATGTACATGATGCAAGATACAAAGATGTTTTATTAAACAACAATATTTATTCATATATTATAATTAAAAAGACAAAAAATAAAGATAATTAACCTCAATACGATATTCAAATTATCGTACTATTGTACGGTAGGTTTGTTTCACTCTGATGCTAAAAGCTGTGTACACGTGCTATTAACGTTGCACTATTAAAACAATGTTACTGGTTTAATTATTATTATTATGAACTGGAATTGATAAAAAACAAAAAAACTCTTATTATCGAGTCTATTCATAAGAATTGTTCATGACAGAAGTGACTCTCTATTGGCAAACAAATGCGTTTTGGTTATAGGTTAGTTTACCTAGATGAGAGTAAGTTACAAAATAGAATAATTAATATCATAAAAAATCTTAATACTATCTTCACAAACACATTATTTATTTGTAATAAGATGTATAATTAACAGTAATGATTGTTCTCGCATATTAAATTATTGTTTTTCAAGTACAGCTGAAATCATAGTCAAACAAGCGACTATATTTTACAAGTAATGGTTTGCGGTATAAATTATTAATTCCGCTTCTATTATTATTCTTTAAACATGAATATAAAATATTTTAATTAAATATCGTCATTAAATCAGACGAGAACTTTTATTCATTTAACCTGATAATAATTCATCGTTGCTAGCTAAACACGCATAGTGTGTTTGCTTGGCTAGCGTAGTCGACTATAATTTTCGTTAACCAACGAATATTATTTTGTCATTTTATTTTAAAAATTGTTAATATATAATACTCCCTGTTTCTTTCACATAACATGACCTTTATTATACACTGGTCATGTTTTTATTAATTCACTGTATCGCTCACAACACTGTCACTCGATAAAAATTGGTGTTCAGTTGAGGTTAGTTATGGCTATTGTAGCGTGACAGATATAAGCATAATATTGAATGGCAATTGATCATTAGAATAATGAAGTTATAATATTTAAATTTGGAAGAAAGCATTAAGTTTAATATAAATAGATTAATTCATAGCAACTGTGGAAAGAAATCATTATTATAAAGAAAATACAAGTTAAAATAAAAGGAGTTACTAGTGATGAGTCATCCAAAACCAGTCTCATAACCAAAGGTTGTCAAGGTATAACCCAGGAAGGTAAAATAGTAAATAACAAAGCAGTACACAATATGACCAAACCCACAACGAGGGAGAATAAATAAAAGAGAAACCCTAAAATAAGCCAAGATCAACCAATACAGGTTGTGTATTTCTGAATTAAAGAAGAAGATGGAGAAGATCCCAAGAAACCTGATGGCATCAAGAACAGATGGAGAAGATACCAGTCCCAGAAGGCAGGAGAAAAGAAGACTGAAGAAAGAAGAAGAGGGCAGCATCCTGAAGAAGACGTCATGCTCTTATAAAAGACACCCAAATCCCTATATCCCCAAAATATATATCTAAAAACAAAAGTATAACGAAATAAAAACCACATGTATATAAATTTAAGAGAGAGAAGTGAACAAAGTAAAAGTTTCCTGTGAACTAAGATGAAACAATAATATAGTACCCATGGAACAAATCTCCATTGAAAAAACGCTAACCAATTTATTATGTTGATAAGACTATACGACCATTTAGCATTAACATAATATATAAGTGAAAGTGAACCAGTGATAGTTTTGGGTATTATAAAAAATGAACCTTGTGTTTCATTCTTGGCAATCACAAACATTGGATGCAATGAAATATGCATTTTTCAATGACTTAAAATATGTACGGTGACAATATGTTGTTCATAAGACATGAATCTGTTTAAAATAACATTTTTGTTTTACATGAAAAAAGAAAAACAGATTTCATAGTGCTTTGTGAACGGTTCATACTATTTATTTGTTAATGACAGGGTACAATTCCCCAAAGACAAGGTATAAAAGACTGTATAAAAACTGTAGAATCCTACTTATAATAATAGTTAGAAATAAGAATATAAATATAAGGTTTTAATGTATATAGTACAAGAATGTTTAAAAATGTTTTAGATATAAGGCCATTTGTTTGGGTCTGAAACAACTAACATCAGAACTATAAAAATAATTACCACTTGTAAATAGTAGAGAGTAATTAAGATGTTAGTTAGTACAAAACCTTTGTTGTAAACCATATTTCCATGTTGGAAATGGGAATTTTGTTGCAAAATGTCTGATTTGAAGACAACCATTTATTTAAAAAAAAAATGTTCTTTATTTTGTGTTAACTATTGTTTGTATTGTAACCAATACTAATTGTTTTTGTGTAATTTGAAAACATGTTTAATTTATAATACTATTTGTAAAAAGTCAGAGAGGGTATCACACATCATATATTGTTTGTAAATTATTTTGTAAGAAAAATTGTTAAAAAATCATAGGCCAAAAGAATGGAAACCAAACTTCATCAAAACAGAGAAATTGCTCAATTAAATGCAAATAAACAAAAGGGGTTTAGACAAAATAAACTGGAGATCATGCCATATAATTGCACATACCATTTAGAGAGATTTTAATAAATTATATTCAGAATTATGAAAAAAAAAATAAAATGACTAAACTCAGAAATTTAGACATGGGAGTCATATATTTCAGAATAATGTTTCAGAATACAACTAATTCAATTAATTACCAGAAAATAAGGGAATATGAACCTTTTAATACAATATAGGATTATTAATATTAAATATAACTGATAAAATGGCTGAATTTATATAATGACAGGAAGTAAATTTTGATGTTTTGGACTCTTCAGAGTATACCCAAACTGAAAGTAAAATTACTATTTTTTGGACAGAAAACACTATAAAATGGCATTATTTAATCTGAAAATAACCAGAATGAACTGAAAGATTAATTTAAATCAAATCTAGTGAATAAAATTGACAAATAACCAAAGTTTAGGCATTCATATAGTGAAATAGTAAAATGTACACAGGATGTGAAAATATTTTTGAACAATGTTAAGGATAATATTATATGGGCTAAGAGTTTAATTGAAACTGAAGGAAACAGTTAGTTAATTATTGGTAGTTGAACAGTTAACATGACATACCTTTGAAAACGTGAATAATCTAACCTATAATCGTCATACAAAGCGAGTGTATAGTGAGTTATTGTGAAATCGCGAGTGACTTGTAAAATACTTCTGAAACTATCATATTATAACAGAAACGATCAAGTAACACTCCATAACACAGAACAATATAAATCTACTCCGAAAAACACCATAAAACACTAGAAAACTGTATAATACATTAAACCAAATTAGTGATGGAATCGGAGAAAGTGTTTGAACTAATAATTATACAGATACACTAAATACAACCCAGAATCACTACACCAGTCACTACACAACATATAACAAGAGATTTGCGGACACGAGAACAGAAATATTGCGTCAAAATACATTATTTGGAACGCAGCAGGGACGAGTCACATTTTGATCAACTTGACGGCAGCCATCTTTCTTTGACAAACCCAGTGCCTCTTCGTGGTTCATCACAGCTGTTTGGTGAAAACAATTATTATATTTACAAATTATTATTCAATGTCTGTGTTTATTAATAACTATTAATTTGATTGTAACGTTATACTTTTTAAATATTAGCCCGATTTCTCTGACTTTGGTAATAACTGGCTGTTTAAAGAACCCTATATAATTTTTATATCATATACTTGTAACTTTTTTCGATATCCTGAGAATCGATACTAATCGATAAGAGTCAATATTGCTATTACTTAATAAAATATTAATACTTTTCAATACTTAATAGTTCTTTATTTCTTCAATAATACTAATTACCAATAATATAATTCTAATTGATAATCTACAAGGACTTTACCACCCGTAAGTGAAGATAACCTAAAAAATAGAAAGGTAAACAAATATCGATTGGTTTACAGACAGTCTTATGAGTGGTGATAGATTATTTAAATTATACTAAAACTTTAATAAAAATTTTCAGAAGAGCATTACACTGTTTAAAACTTCACAGCCCTATATTAATTAATTGATCCTAATTAATTAATTAATAAAATTAAAATAATTTTTTTTTTTATAAACATAATTTTTTTTTAAATTTCCTTCAAAACAATAAATTTTGTTTTGAAACGTTCGGCGAAGCCAAGCATATATATTTCTTCATCAACTTTACGCTACTCGACCGGTCTTGCTACCATTGGGACTCGACCAGCTGGGAAACTTAAGGAAGTGTTTCAGGCCAGTAAGACGTCGAGAGCCACACCAATTAAACACCTTACAACTTACAGATTCACACATCAATCTTATTTATTTTATTACAAATTGGCTAGTCCAAACAGAGGGGCTTGATTACATCGGAGTCACATATTCCACAATAGCTTATTATCATCAACACACATCTATATACTTATTTTATTAGTATTATTACAAATTTGGCGCCCAACGTGGGGCTTTAATTAGCGATTGGCCTTCCAATCAATACATTCTGCCCAATCACTAGTTGGAGCTAGGCAACAGCTACAAAGCCAGAGAATTTCAAGGGAAAATGCAACGACGTGCAACATCTAAGAAACGGGCGGCGGAGGCCGAGAAAGAAATAGAAGTTGACATGGACAACAAGGAGGCGACGCCAGTAGAGGCGGAAGAGGTATTACCACCGGTGTTGTCCAAACAAACGGAACAACCGGAGATATCCTCACAGACAAGGGAGGTTAATCTCCAGGAGAAGCAGGTGGAGAAATCCAAGACAACGGAGGATAATCAAATGGACAGATACATGGAAGTGTTCTTGCAAAGGATGGAAGAGAAAATAAACAAAAATAGTAAGGAATTAAAGGAAGACTTGAGTAAGAAAATGGGGAGAGACAACCAGTCCTTGAAAGAAGATATCAAATCCAGCAAGGAAGAAACAAATAAGAAGATAGAAGAGAACAGCAAGAAGATGGAAGAGAAGATGGAAGAAAACAGCAAGAAGATGGAAGAGAAGATGGAAGAAAACAGCAAGAAGATGGAAGAGAAGATGGAAGATTTGAAGAAGGATAATCAATCCACAAAAGAAGAGTTGACGGGGATGAACCAGAACATAGAAGATTTGAAGGAAGATAACAAGAAGATGGAAGAAAAGATGGGGAAGAAGTTAGAAGAATTGAAGGGAGACAACCAGTCGTTCAAAGAAGAATTCAAAGCGACTAAAGAAGAATTGATTAATAAAATTGAGAATACTAATCAGAAAATAGATGAAACCAGGAAGAAGATAGAGAAGAACAACCGACAATTGAAGGAAGAGTTGAAGGAAGACAACAGGAAGTTGGAAGAGAAGATGGGGGAGAAGCTGGAAGAATTGAGAGAGGACAATCAAATTTTGAGAGAAGAATTAAGAGAAGTCAATCAGGAGAATTTGGACAAACTGGACGAAAGAATGGAATTGTTACGAGAAGAAATGAATAAGGAAATCAAGGTTAACAAAAAAGCGATGGATAAGAAGATGGAAGAAGAAAATATAATGGTCAATCGACAGATTCGAGAGATTGATGGAAAGTGCAACCAGACCGAAAAGGAGGTGAATGAGTTCAAAGAAGTGGTGAACATCAAGTTCACAAATATCGAAGAACATAGTCGTAGGAAGGTAGAAGAACAGAGGAAGGAGAATCAAGAAGAATTCGGAAAAGTACGCAACCAGGTCACAGAACGATGTAATGATATACAAGAGACCATGGCCAATATTACCGGTCAGGTGCGACAAAGCCGAGAGGAGATGGAAGCGATTAGAAACAGACCGACTCATTTCACCGGATTGCCTGTCAACGAAAGCCGAGAGTGGCTCAACTTCCATCAGTACAAACGCAAGCCGATGGAGTTCCTGGCAAGGGTAGAAGAATATTTGACCAAGCATAAAATTACCCAATGGAGCCATAGCAGGGAGATATTCGACGAGTCTTTCCGAGACATAACAGATAATTGGTGGATGGCCAACCGGAGTGAAATTTCCGACTACCAACAGTTCCGGAAAATGTTTAAAACAAAATACTGGTCTGAGACTACCCAGAACTTGATACGTGACAATATTTGTAACGGAAGATACAGGTCACAATTAGGTAGCAGTATGACGGCATATTTCTTGGGGAAGGTGTGTATGGCAAAGCACCTTGAGCCAGCAATCCCAGAAGAATGTTTAGTGAATAAGATATCTTATCACTATGATGAGGACATTATCAGGGCCCGGAGAGGTAGTCAGATCAAGACGATCCAGGGAATGACTGAGTTATTGGAGGGATACGAGAATGAAGAGTATTATCGGCAGAGCAGGAAGAGAAATGAGAGACCAGAAGCAAGGCCGACTACTTACCCCAATAACGGCAATAACCATACAAATAACCGGAACCAGCCCAGTAATTACGACGGCCCTAACAACCAGCCGCGTAATAACCAGTTTAACGGAAATTTTAACGGCGTTAGGAATAACAACCCCTACCCAAACAATAGAAACAATTTTTACCAACATAATAATGTCCCATACAGTCAGAGAAATCCATATCCCAACAATAATGGTAACAGGCCTTACCCACCTAACCGAAATTACTATAATGATAATATTAATAATAATAATAATAGCAATAGTAATAACCGAGTGTCGCGCCCTAGGGTAAATTTTATAAGAGCAGAAGATCGCGGACCCAGGAGATATTATCAACCGAGGAGGAGCAGCTTCCACGGCGCCGACCGAAGATGGAGGAGTGCGGAACGAGACGGCCCAAGATACGAACAGGAAAGACGAAGTACCAGCCTGGAAGATCTTGGCAGACAACCGAACAGGGCGTTAAACGTCAACCAGGGTACAGAACGTCAGGAAACAAACCAGAGTTTCCCGAACGATGCCTCGGTCAACAGTAACTTAAACAATGACCAAAATGCTTTAAACGAGAGGAGGCAGTAATCAACAACGATGACCCATTACTGCTTATACTTCCTGGGTTAGAAAAGGATGATTTGCAACAAGCAAACAATGATAAAAACATCACTATTATCAGTAACCATTATTTGAAAGACATACGAACTGAACTTTTGGAAGAGAACGAGAAGAGTCTCAGCAACAGTAATAATGAGATAATTTATATAACAGCGGAGGTGGAAGGAGTTCCCGCTAGAATAATGATAGACACAGGAGCTAATATTTCAATAATAAACTCCAATGAGTTGGAGAGAATACAGAGTACATGTGGTAAAACTTTGCCAATGTTACCAGTCAACAACATTGTATTGGTAGGTGCAACTGGTCGCCAGAATAAAACCATTAGGAAGCAAGTTTCCTTAAGTGTCGTTAGCCGTGATATAGCTTTAGACATGGAATTTTTAATCGCCACCGGATTACCATTTGACATCTTAGTCGGTTGCGATATTCTTCGTAGATATTCGGCAGTAATCGATCTTAATTTAAATAAAGTATCACTTTTCCCAGACGGAGTAACATGGACCGCAGACCTGGTAGGAGGCACAACAATACTTCCCAGCCCTATACATCAACAACTTCGTAAAATAAATGTTATTAGAAACAGCCCTCTTTCTAAACCCATAATATACAATCAAGGAGGAGAGGATTTATGGTCAGTTAAGATCCAAGAAATACGGAATTTCCAGTGCGGAGGCGATAACAAGAAAATACCAACGCACCTGGCTGATCGTCTAATTGCAATATATGAGAGATACAAGGCGGTGTTTTCTGATGAACCAGGGAAGGTAAAAAACTACCAGTGCCAACTTCGTTTTAAAGAAAACGTAGAGTTTAACCGGAGGTCATATCCAATAGCGCAGTCGCTCAAAGAAGCCGTGAGAACAGAGATAAACAAGATGATTGAAAACGACATAATTGAGATTAGTCAATCACCTTACACTAGTCCAATTATTGCTGTTCCGAAGAAAGACGGACAAGTCCGGCTCTGTTTAGATGCGCGTGAGTTGAACAAGACAATTGTGAATGACAGAACATCTCCCGGTGAAATAGAAGAAATCTTAAAGCGTTTTCATGGTACTAACTTTATTAGCACCTGGGATACGGTCTGTGGTTATTGGCAGGTAGAGCTGCATCCACAAAGCCGCCAGTATGTAGCGTTCATTTTCGAAGGGCGCAATTACCAGTTCAAGAGACTGCCCTTCGGACTTGTCAATTCTGTCGCCATATTTGTGGCATGCATGGACCAGATTTTGGGACCAGAAGCGCTCCAATTTACCACCGTCTATGTTGACGATTTACTAATCACATCCGGAACCTGGGAGGAGCATTGTTACAGAGTGGAATTTGTACTAAACAAACTAGCGCAGAACAACATAACACTGAAGTTGGAGAAATCCAAATTCATAGCGCGCGAGGTACAATTCTTAGGCTTCAACCTAGACGACAGAGGTATTACCCCATCAGCAGAGAAAGTGGAGGCAATTCAGAGGTTCCCGCAACCAAGAAACAGGAAACAATTGCAATCTTTCCTCGGACTCTGTAACTATTACAGGAAGTTTCAGAGCCGATATTCCGAGTTGACCGCCAAGTTTCAACCACAGTTATCTGCCAAAAACAAATGGATTTGGGGTGAAGATCAAGATATTACTTTCCGATTGATAAAAGAGAAGTTTCTGGAGAGTGTGATACTTCGTCACCCAGATTTTAAGAAACCGTTCTTTCTAAACTGTGACGCTAGCGATCTAAGCTTAGGAACGACCTTATACCAGGAAGATGAGGAGGGACAACATCTGGTAATAAGCTTCGCTAGTCGCACACTGAACCAGTGCGAAAAGAACTACAGTGTGACAGAAAAGGAATTGTTGAGCGTGGTGTTCGCATGCAGCAAGTTCCGGACGTACATTCTCGGATATCAAGTCACGGTACGAACTGATCATAAATCCATCTCGTTCCTTCGTAGGTGCAAATTGAGTCACGGCCGATTGGCTAGGTGGGTACTCGCCCTACAAGAATATGACCTGAAATGGGAATACATTCCAGGAAAGAAGAACGTGGTAGCGGATGTGTTGTCACGTATAAATCTGGAAGATCAGACTTTCGAGGGAGAGAAGGAGAGCTTAGTAAAAATTTATAACATATTCACGACCAGAGCCGATTTACAAGCTTTGTTAATAAATATCCGAATCCATCAGCAGTCTGATCCTAAGCTGAAAAACATTGTGAGTCGTTTAGAAGCCAATGATGAAACCATTTCTAAATATTACCACCTTAACAAGGGAATTTTATTCATAAAAACCGCATTGGACGATGAGACATGGAAGGTGATAATCCCGCACCAAATAGAAAAGGAGGTCATCATCGATTACCATGTCAGGTATGGTCACATGGGAGCGTTAAAAGTGATACAAGCTCTAGAGGAAAATTGTAAGATCAAGAATATCAACCGCAAGGTGAGAAAACACATCAAGTCCTGTAAGATCTGCCAATGTGCAAAAATAAACAATGAAAAGACAGAGGGTATCATGATACCGATAACTTCCAACGCAAAACTGGAAAAAGTGTTTTTGGATATATGCGGGCCATTTCCCCGTAGCGGTGGTCGACACAGATATAAATACTTGGTAATCATAATGGATCACTACACCAAGTATATAAAGCTATATCCGGTTAATCGGGCAACGACAGCAAAGGTTTTGGCGGTGATTATTGATTTGTATATCCCAGAGATCGGTAGACCATTTTCTATTATTACCGACCATGGTACACAGTTTAAGGGGAGGAGATGGCGAGACACTTTATTAGCACTTGGGGTCAAAACATATAAGACATCAGTCTACCACCCAAGTAGCAATCCGGCTGAGAGAGTACTAAGAGAAGTGGGTAGGATATTGCGCACGTACTGTCACAACCAACAGAAAAAGTGGCAAGAGTACCTAGCAGCGACAGAAACATTCCTAAATTACGCCCACCATCCAGCTATAGGAATTCCACCGTACTCAGCCATGTATGAGAAGCCGACTCCCCGAGACATTGAACAAATCATTGAATTTCCAACGAACAACAATAGGAAATTCAACCAGTTGAAGTTTTACAATAAGGTAGCAGAAGATCAGGAAAAACGGCAAGCCAAATACCAGAAGGCAATAGGGCGAATTGTAACATATAAAGAGGGTGAGAAAGTCCTCCTAAAAAATAGAGAGCTGCCTAGCACCTTAGAAGGCATAACCAAAAAATTATTATTACTTTACACCGGACCATATGTTGTGGTAAATGATAAGCATAACAATACATATGAGTTGAGGGAAATCGTTTCAGGAAGAATCAAAGGAGTGTACAATCAAGCTTCTATGAAGAAATATTATGAAGAATGAGTTGTGAGTTTTAGAATTTTGAATTTATTTTATAAAAATTTTAAAATAATGTAAGTACATCTTACAACCTAATATTTTGAGATGAACATTCTGGAGAATTAAAAGAAGAAGAAATTTTAATTTAATAATTTGAAAAAATTCAAAAATAAGTAAGAACAACCTACAACCTAATAATTTTGGAACAAACTTTATGGAAGAAAGAAAAAGAAAGACTTTTGAATTGAAATATAATTATAAAAATTTAAAATTGAGTAAGTACTTCTTACTACAACCTGATAATTTAGAACAACACTTTATGGAAGAAAGAGAAAGAGAGAGAATTTTGAACTTAATTTAAAAAATTTAAAATTAAGCAAGCACAGCTTACTACCACTGAATTATGAGAAAAACATTTTGGAAGAATTAAGAAGAAAGGAATTTTGAAGTTAATATACAAAAAATTTAAGAATAAAGTAAGACTAACTTACTATAACTAAGTTTATGAGAAAACTTTATGGTAAATAATTAAGAAGAATTTGAATTTGGAGAAATACCAAAACATTCAGAAATAATAGTAAGATCACATTACTATAAACAATTCTGAATGAAACAATTCTGGGAATAAATGAATTAAACAGAATTTGAATGTTGATAGAACGTCAGAACTTTGAAACAAGATAAGATCAACATATTACAAGGATTTATGAGAAATATTTTTCAATTAAATAAAAAGAATAGTTTGAATTTTATATTAAAACTAACCAAGTTCCAAAAAATAATTATGTATCAATTATGATTTAATTGAGAAGAAAATAAAGTGGTTAATTCAGAAAAGAGAATTAACGTTAATCCAGAATAAATGCTAACATTCACAATAGAATTTGAAGGAGTAGAGAAGACTAACAAAAAAGAGTGTAATATGCCAGAGAAGGAAAAAATTTGGAAGCAAAGAGACTAATTACCTATGAAACGATAATGAAAACAGTTAATTAAGAGCAAAGAAGAACAACTCATACCAAATATATGGAGAAGATGATTTTGGACTGATAATAATAATAAAACCTATATGAAATGCAAAGAGAAGAAATACCACATGAAATATGATTTAATGAATTAATGTTAATGAATGCGAAGGTGGATTAATAACTTTCTAAGAGAAAGGAAACAACCAAAATGTTTAAATAAAATGATCAATATAACAACCTGTATATCTAATGTAAAGATACAATGTTAAAAAATTAAATATAATATAATAAGACCATTCAAATAATGAATAAGAAAGACTATATATAGAGACCATGCTAATACTATGAATAACCAGAAGAAAGTATAAAGATAATTCAGATGGAGAAGAAAGAGAGTTACACTGTAAACAGTAAACAGAATTATTAAAAGAAAGGTTTTCAACCATAATTAAATTAAATATATCAGACAAGTTAAGAGTTTTGGAAAAATATATATGTAATGAGTATAATAATGATTATGAAGATTTATTAAGATAGAAAATGTGAGATAATCTGAGAGACTACGAAGTGGAGTATCCAAAGATATTTTTATTAGTCGAAAATGAGACTACTTTTTATTTATTTATTCGATGACTGACTGAAGATAATTCCAGCAGCATTATGTTTTTGAGCAGGGATGGATATGCCCCTGTACTCAATTTATAGAAGTGGTGTATGGCCAGCAGAGAAGTAGCGTACAGTGCCCCTCTGATCTGCCCCAGCCCACGTGATAGGGAATGTTAGGGAATAAATATCCCAAGGATACAATACGAAGTTGATATAGGAAGAAAATGTATTACAATTATAATATATCTCAGAAGACACTAACTATCCGAAAAGGATCAGTAGTAAGACAAGTAACCATATATATAAAATTAATAAAACTCTAATATAAAAAAGTCGATATAAAAATGGAGAAGAAAATGAATTATAAGAAATGATGAAATTATCATAAGAAATTATTTCATCCATAAACATGTCTGAAATAATTACTTCTGGAGGAGAGCAATCTGTAGCGTGACAGATATAAGCATAATATTGAATGGCAATTGATCATTAGAATAATGAAGTTATAATATTTAAATTTGGAAGAAAGCATTAAGTTTAATATAAATAGATTAATTCATAGCAACTGTGGAAAGAAATCATTATTATAAAGAAAATACAAGTTAAAATAAAAGGAGTTACTAGTGATGAGTCATCCAAAACCAGTCTCATAACCAAAGGTTTTCAAGGTATAACCCAGGAAGGTAAAATAGTAAATAACAAAGCAGTACACAATATGACCAAACCCACAACGAGGGAGAATAAATAAAAGAGAAACCCTAAAATAAGCCAAGATCAACCAATACAGGTTGTGTATTTCTGAATTAAAGAAGAAGATGGAGAAGATCCCAAGAAACCTGATGGCATCAAGAACAGATGGAGAAGATACCAGTCCCAGAAGGCAGGAGAAAAGAAGACTGAAGAAAGAAGAAGAGGGCAGCATCCTGAAGAAGACGTCATGCTCTTATAAAAGACACCCAAATCCCTATATCCCCAAAATATATATCTAAAAACAAAAGTATAACGAAATAAAAACCACATGTATATAAATTTAAGAGAGAGAAGTGAACAAAGTAAAAGTTTCCTGTGAACTAAGATGAAACAATAATATAGTACCCATGGAACAAATCTCCATTGAAAAAACGCTAACCAATTTATTATGTTGATAAGACTATACGACCATTTAGCATTAACATAATATATAAGTGAAAGTGAACCAGTGATAGTTTTGGGTATTATAAAAAATGAACCTTGTGTTTCATTCTTGGCAATCACAAACATTGGATGCAATGAAATATGCATTTTTCAATGACTTAAAATATGTACGGTGACAATATGTTGTTCATAAGACATGAATCTGTTTAAAATAACATTTTTGTTTTACATGAAAAAAGAAAAACAGATTTCATAGTGCTTTGTGAACGGTTCATACTATTTATTTGTTAATGACAGGGTACAATTCCCCAAAGACAAGGTATAAAAGACTGTATAAAAACTGTAGAATCCTACTTATAATAATAGTTAGAAATAAGAATATAAATATAAGGTTTTAATGTATATAGTACAAGAATGTTTAAAAATGTTTTAGATATAAGGCCATTTGTTTGGGTCTGAAACAACTAACATCAGAACTATAAAAATAATTACCACTTGTAAATAGTAGAGAGTAATTAAGATGTTAGTTAGTACAAAACCTTTGTTGTAAACCATATTTCCATGTTGGAAATGGGAATTTTGTTGCAAAATGTCTGATTTGAAGACAACCATTTATTTAAAAAAAAAATGTTCTTTATTTTGTGTTAACTATTGTTTGTATTGTAACCAATACTAATTGTTTTTGTGTAATTTGAAAACATGTTTAATTTATAATACTATTTGTAAAAAGTCAGAGAGGGTATCACACATCATATATTGTTTGTAAATTATTTTGTAAGAAAAATTGTTAAAAAATCATAGGCCAAAAGAATGGAAACCAAACTTCATCAAAACAGAGAAATTGCTCAATTAAATGCAAATAAACAAAAGGGGTTTAGACAAAATAAACTGGAGATCATGCCATATAATTGCACATACCATTTAGAGAGATTTTAATAAATTATATTCAGAATTATGAAAAAAAAAATAAAATGACTAAACTCAGAAATTTAGACATGGGAGTCATATATTTCAGAATAATGTTTCAGAATACAACTAATTCAATTAATTACCAGAAAATAAGGGAATAGGAACCTTTTAATACAATATAGGATTATTAATATTAAATATAACTGATAAAATGGCTGAATTTATATAATGACAGGAAGTAAATTTTGATGTTTTGGACTCTTCAGAGTATACCCAAACTGAAAGTAAAATTACTATTTTTTGGACAGAAAACACTATAAAATGGCATTATTTAATCTGAAAATAACCAGAATGAACTGAAAGATTAATTTAAATCAAATCTAGTGAATAAAATTGACAAATAACCAAAGTTTAGGCATTCATATAGTGAAATAGTAAAATGTACACAGGATGTGAAAATATTTTTGAACAATGTTAAGGATAATATATATGGGCTAAGAGTTTAATTGAAACTGAAGGAAACAGTTAGTTAATTATTGGTAGTTGAACAGTTAACATGACATACCTTTGAAAACGTGAATAATCTAACCTATAATCGTCATACAAAGCGAGTGTATAGTGAGTTATTGTGAAATCGCGAGTGACTTGTAAAATACTTCTGAAACTATCATATTATAACAGAAACGATCAAGTAACACTCCATAACACAGAACAATATAAATCTACTCCGAAAAACACCATAAAACACTAGAAAACTGTATAATACATTAAACCAAATTAGTGATGGAATCGGAGAAAGTGTTTGAACTAATAATTATACAGATACACTAAATACAACCCAGAATCACTACACCAGTCACTACACAACATATAACAAGAGATTTGCGGACACGAGAACAGAAATATTGCGTCAAAATACATTATTTGGAACGCAGCAGGGACGAGTCACATTTTGATCAACTTGACGGCAGCCATCTTTCTTTGACAAACCCAGTGCCTCTTCGTGGTTCATCACAGCTGTTTGGTGAAAACAATTATTATATTTACAAATTATTATTCAATGTCTGTGTTTATTAATAACTATTAATTTGATTGTAACGTTATACTTTTTAAATATTAGCCCGATTTCTCTGACTTTGGTAATAACTGGCTGTTTAAAGAACCCTATATAATTTTTATATCATATACTTGTAACTTTTTTCGATATCCTGAGAATCGATACTAATCGATAAGAGTCAATATTGCTATTACTTAATAAAATATTAATACTTTTCAATACTTAATAGTTCTTTATTTCTTCAATAATACTAATTACCAATAATATAATTCTAATTGATAATCTACAAGGACTTTACCACCCGTAAGTGAAGATAACCTAAAAAATAGAAAGGTAAACAAATATCGATTGGTTTACAGACAGTCTTATGAGTGGTGATAGATTATTTAAATTATACTAAAACTTTAATAAAAATTTTCAGAAGAGCATTACACTGTTTAAAACTTCACAGCCCTATATTAATTAATTGATCCTAATTAATTAATTAATAAAATTAAAATAATTTTTTTTTTTTATAAACATAATTTTTTTTTAAATTTCCTTCAAAACAATAAATTTTGTTTTGAAACGTTCGGCGAAGCCAAGCATATATATTTCTTCATCAACTTTACGCTACTCGACCGGTCTTGCTACCATTGGGACTCGACCAGCTGGGAAACTTAAGGAAGTGTTTCAGGCCAGTAAGACGTCGAGAGCCACACCAATTAAACACCTTACAACTTACAGATTCACACATCAATCTTATTTATTTTATTACAAATTGGCTAGTCCAAACAGAGGGGCTTGATTACATCGGAGTCACATATTCCACAATAGCTTATTATCATCAACACACATCTATATACTTATTTTATTAGTATTATTACACTATATACTCTTATACGCGCACATTTTAAAATATGTTTCCGGATGACTGTCGCAGGCTCCGCTCGCATCGGTGGCTGGAAGACAATTAGTTCCTCTCATCAAAGCTTCTGCTCTCGTCTGGTAAAATCAGATCATCCTATTGGCTTAGGATGCGGTACTCTCTACCCCAAAGACCTTCGTTAAATTAAAATTTTAATTTTTAGCGTCTATACTTTGGGTTCGAGACTCAGCTATGACGCGTTCCTTTCCAATCGGAAATGACAGAAAATCTTATAATACTCATAAGTTTCTTATTAATAGTCTGATTGTCATTTGGATAGTGGCATTGTTTTGCGGACACTTGTGTCTTTAATTTAAGTCCAAACAAGTAATAATTCCGTCCATTAATAACTCACTTCAATTTATCTAAAATTCACATAGTGGTTCTTAATAAAAATAAGTTCTTTCCACTATATTTTAGCGTAATTATATCTTATTGCTTATGATTAAACGTCTGGAGTCCATTTCTCTTATAATCTAATACATAATATCCACATATTTGTGATTTAAGCAAAATATACTAATGGCGTGCAAACCATCTATGTCCAAATGTTTATATTTGCTTACATCACCATTATTCCTTATGCTACTACATATTTTTGGTACTATAACGTTATTAGATACACTTACATACATTTGCTAATGCTTTATTTCGGCAAATGTTATCTTGTTTACATATACAGCATTGTTTAACATACATTATACTCTTATATTGCCATTCTGTCACTCTTATTTAGTTACTTTTACCACATATTATATGCATTGCTGATAATTAAATTGTGTACAAATGATATACATGGTCTGTTTAGTGGACTTACTAACTTTTTTGTTAGCTAAAATTCCTTTAAGTTACTGTATGATGGTTGTTTACACCTAGTCCTATGATTACAGTAAGTTAGTTTATTAAATTCCAGTTATTAAATTACTTGTATAATGATTGTGAGGTATCCTCATAGTTGTATTGAACATTCCTCTAACTATTGGTAAACTTTCTTACTCTCTCTTTACAAGTTTTGTTAAGGTTTTTTGATTAACTCTATAGTCACATAGGATTCTGTCTAATTGGTTTATTGTTATTATAAATAATCTGACTCATATAGTCGTGTCTTTCAGTGCATATGGTATTCATTGTCTTACACATTTATTCTTATTTGGTCTCTGTATGAAACAATTATTGATAACTACTTTATTTAATTATTGTGTATGATTGTATGTTGTAGGTCCAGTTCATGTGAGGGTATGTGTCATTTAGTTGGCAACAATATGCTTCTTACTTTATTCAGTATTCATCTTAAATACTGTCATGTCATTATGGCATGTTACTATAATTGTTTATTACTATGTTTTGCACATGTTGTACATATTTTACACTATATGTTTATACAATAATACTTAGTTTTTTATCTAACTGGTTACACATTTTGGTGGGTTGTATCTTAGCTTGTATGCATTGATTTGTTTCTTTTCAACAACTTAATTTGTTTACTATTTGTTAGCTTTGACATTTATCTACATTTTGTCTTGTGTCACTATGACATTCAGGCACATTCCATCTTAAGGATTATAAAGCTTATTAAGGTTCAACACTTGGTTTTTCATTATACTGGGTTCACTATGTCCTTCTTTGATAGGTAGTCTTTTATTACTACTAATCTTATAATTAACATTCTTATTTTGGTCATTATACTGATTGTGTTACTTTCCATATTTTGGGAATGTTGATGTCTTGTTCTGGTCATACATAATCTTCATTCTTTATGGTACATTTCTTCTTCTTCTTTTTCTTCTTCTTCTTCTTCTTCTTCTTCTTCTTCTTCTTCTTCTTCTTCTTCTTCTTCTTCTTCTTCTTCTTCTTCTTCTTCTACTGTTTCTTCTTCATGTTATTTGTTTGTCATTTGTGATGCTTTTCTTGATTACTCACTATTTGTGATAATTCATGTTCATTTAACATAGTTATATTCTTCCACATTTTCACTCACTATTATGATAATCATTGTCTTATATTTATCCCACTACTATTATGACAAATTAGTCTATTTTCTCACTATGATAATTGCATTTGATATGTGTCTTCCTTATGATGATTGTCACTTTCCGCATATCCCCTCACTATTTTGATCTATTGGGCCTGGATGCTAACGTATTATATTGACTCATTGTATTCTCTCCTTCTTCTTTATACTCGATGATATATTCTTATGACTCTTCTTTCTTCTTCGTTGGGTTGCTTTAATATTACTTATTTATAGATACACTTTTGATTTTCATACTTCTATTCCTTCTTCCATGCTTGATGAAATATGCTTATGGTACTCTTTCATTTGACGTATTATATTATTTTTTTTTATGTAACCGTTGTTTTGATACGTTACATTATTAATTCAATTTCGGTGTGTTTTACGTACACCTTCCGGTATCTTGACGTGTCCTCGCGTTCACCCAGATGTATTTCGGCAAATACACTGATTCCTATGCGAAAAATCTTGATTAGCGCGAGTTAGCACTATTCAATTTATAATTAAATTATTTTAAGTTCTAATACCCAATCGATCTAGCAAACGGGCAACTCGTTGCTAAGACCAAGTACTCTTGTAACCCTTATGAAGAACGTATACTGACAAATTCGCACAGAGACAAAGTCTGTTAACGCCGAGCTGTTAGGTACAACTGAGCGAAACGTCTTCCACAAAAGACAAAAATGAATGCAAATTGGAGCTTCTGATTGGTTAAAACCCATACTACGTGATAGATGGGTTAGATAGATAGACATATGTCTTGCTCAATTTTGCTGAAGACTGCAAAAGCATGTATAGATTTTATCTAAAATTTTATGACATTCAGTAGATAAGAATTCTTTAGAAAAGTGAATTCTGTTAAAAAATACATATTCAAATAATATGTTTTGAGTATCTGACATATGAAAAATGTAGCGCTAATTCAGATGTATTAGCTGTCTAAGTTTCAGTTCGATACGTTAATTTACTCAAGAGTTATTCATGTAAATATGAATAAGACGCCCACACGAGCACTCGCGCACTAAATTCGCACTTGACATGACAGAAAATAAATTTATGGGCATTTTAACATACAACAGTTAATTACCCATTTCTTATTTCAAAACATATAGCAATTTTATAAAATGTTAACAAAATCAATTTTCAACATATCTGTAACGTCATAAATTGTATAAAAGCATGCTACAAAGACCCTTTTCTGCGATCTTCCATTGAAATATATATACATAATGCAACATTACAAATATATATATATATATATATATATATATATATAGGGTACTGTGCATTGCACAAAGTAATCTAAATAATTAATTAGAATAAATAAATAATGCAATTTTTGTAATAGTTCAGCTTGCAATCTGAATTGTAAAAGGAACGCCTAACTTTCATGTTCGAACAGGTGAATAACGCCGGCTGCTCTCTGTATGTGTGTACACACGCAAAATGCGCGCGCGTGTGTGTGTGCGACCTGTCTATTCATGAAAATTGCCACCCTTTAGGAACGCTATAAAATATTTGCAATTATTTAATTTTTAATACTTGTGTGCATAATAGCACAAACGTAAATACACCAAAACGTGTATTTAAATAACACGAATAAGTGTACAAAAAATAGTGTAAAACGAATAAAGAGTGTAAATACAGGAAATTAAAAATCAATAGTAATTATGTTAATTAAGATAAAGAAAAACGGTTTGTGCCTGATGAACGCATATAAATTACCGACCGAATGAATATCGGTTAATGTGCAAAAGACTTTGCAATTCGCGAAGACGAGCAAATTAAGTGTGACAAGAAAACGTGGGTTAGAAGTGACGCTCTCGAAAATATCAAACATGCAAAATATTGTCGAGACATGGCGCCCTGGGTATAAATTCAGGGGACGCGCTAACATCATTCTCTTCATTGTTCGACCACTGATGCAGCCGGAGGCTGTGCTTCAAGAGTACAACTCTTACTCAATCAACCATTGTAGCAGCCGGAGGCTCTACTCGACAACTAGAACTTCGTTATCTTGATCGACTACTATGGCAGCCAGAGACTCTGCGTAGCGAAAAGAACAGTACATCAACCACAAGCAGCAGTCAGGAACTTCGAGACTACTCATCAGTTCGTGTGAGCAGTTGCAACCTGAGGCCATGACGAGGGACGAAGGAGCAGCCGAGTACAGGCAGTAATCCAGAGTACGAGAATCCGACGGACGAAGGACTACAAGACTCCAAGACTACAAGACTCCAGGAATACAGGAATCCAGGACGACAAAGGAGCATCCCATATCAAGGACCAAAGAGGACACGCTGCAGATGTAACACAAATAATAAGGTGACAAATAACCATGCACTTAAAACCAGAGACTTAATCAAAAGACAATAAGTAACAAAGAAAAAAATAGACAATTCAATTCAAATATGAATCAAGAAATTGTATAACTGTAAATATGTGTTTGTATAATAATTAATGTAAGATTTAAGACTGTGTAACGATAATTGTTATCAGTAACTATAATTTGAAATCTATAATTTTTAGTATTTAAATTGACAAAGTCATGAGAGAATGTTATTAGAAAGCAATGCATATGCAGTAATTTAAATAAAAAGGAGATTAGATAATTAAAAGATTAGATAATCTAATCAATATCGTGTAAATGAGCTAACTGAGAGCAATATAAAAATTTATAACTGTGTATTAGGATATAAGATTATATAATATGTTTGTGTGTAATATAAGACTACTAATTATGCATAATAATTACGTGCAAATAATAATGATTTTGAATTGCAAAACAAATAAGATATTTTATGAATAAATATTGAAATAATTTTTAAACAGATTGCATACAGTTATTATTATTACGATTACACCTATCATCATATCAACACACGAATTTAATGTGTTGTAGCGTTATGTAAAGATTTGCCGCACAGAAAAATAATTTGTAGTGTTGTAAAGTAGCTTCCAAAAACATGGGCTTAACACATTGAAATCGTAAGTGTTGTAATATATATATCGCAGAAAAGGTATTTGTAGCTAGGACTACATGCTTTTATACCAATTTATGACGTTATAGGGATGTTGAAAATTGATTTTGTTAAAATTTTGTAAAATAGCTATAAGTTTTTAAATAAGAAATGGGTAATTAACTGTTGTACGTCTAAATAAACATATATTTATTTTATGTCATATCAAGTGCGAATTTAGTGCGCGAGTGCGCGTGTACGCGTGTTAATCGTATTTACATGAATAACTCTGGTGTAAATTAACGTATTGAATTGAGAATTGGACAGCTCATACTTCTAAATTAGCGCTACATATTTCTTATGTCAAAGACTCTAAACATATTACGTTAATATGTATTTTTTAACAGAATTCACTTTTCTAAAGAATCGTTATGTGCTGAAAGTCATAAAACCTTTTAGATAAAATCTATACATGTTTTTGCAGTCTTCAGGAAAATTGATCAGGACATATGTCTATCTACCTATTTAACCTATCAATCACGTGCTAGGGGATTCGACCAATCAGAGGCTCCAATTTTCATTCAGATTGGTTCATCGCGAAATAAGCTTCGGGCAGTTCTACCTAACAGCTGGGCTTTAACAGATGTTGTCTCTGTGCGAGTTTGTCACATCAGTATAAGTTCTACATAAAGGTTACGAGTACGGGGTCTGAGGAACGAGTTGCTCGTTTGCTAAAACCTATTGGGTATTAGAACTCAAATAAATTAAATTATAAATTAAATAGTGCTATCTCGCTCAAGCCAAGATTTTCCTCATACGGTCAGGTATATTTACCGAAATACATCTGGGTGAACGCGAGGACACATCAAGATACCGGAAGAAGTACGTACAATACACCGAAACTGCATTAATTAAAATTACACCCATTATCGAGCCCTGAGAAACGAGATAAACTCTATCGGTGAATCGTAGTGCGTGCGTGTGTTGCGGTGAGTTCCACGTCACGTGTCATCAGTGCAGTAGATTCAGCAGGCGACGAGAGGTGGCAGTGAAGCGGTTCAACGGTTTCGTCAAGGGAATTCGACGATCAAGTAAAATAGACTATTAAGAAAGAGAAACATTGAAACCATTTACAGATACTATTTAAATTAAAATAAATAATTTATGTTCAATCACAGACCATATTAAATTTGTTTAAAATAAATACCAAACTCCAGATAAAAGACACTCATTTTATTTTGTTATTAATACTATGGCTTATATACTTGTTTCGTTGCAATATATATATATATATATATATATATATATATATATATATATATATATATATTGCGATAGAACACAGGATCATGATAAGCAATGAACTATGTCTTATGCATGGATGACGAACATTCTCATCTTTAAATTTGTTTCTTGTTCAAATTGGTTTATTAGCTATAGTTTTTGTATTGTATTACCGATAAGAATTTAGAATAGTTCAAACTCTTAAAAATTTTATTCGTCATTTTTCTATGTAATGTGTTTGTGAAAGTGTGCGCCGGTGCGCGAGTTATTAACGTTTTTCTATTGTGTCCGTTATAATTATCCCATTTACATGAGTCTTGAACAAGACATAAAATTTAATATTAGCTACAATTTCTCTATATTCTGTGATCTTCAAATAACTGTTAAATGTGAATTTTTTTTATATGAAATCTCTATTTAAAACTCACTCAGGCGTGAAGTAATAAAATCCCAGATAATTATCTGTGCAGGCTTTGCCAATTTCATGGAAAGTGTTGCATGAAGAACTATTAGTGCCGTGTGCATATTTATCATGTGACCGATAATTGGCCAATTAGAACGCAGTAAAATCATTGAAAATTGTCTGTTGCCATGTGGAGGTGAATGGCAGTTTATCTTGAGCATTCGTCTAGTAAACGTGCGGTCCGCGTTCAAGAAGTTTCTCTTGCGTGAACACGTAAACAGTGCGAAAGGTGTACGAAAACTTGGAACTCTGTGTGAGTTATTCTACAGACCCAAGCAATTCAGTTTTAATAAATAATATTGTGATTTACAAGTATCCGTGTTAGTCAAGAAATCCTCATAGGGAGATCTACCGACCGCGGTAAATCTGGGTGACGCGAGGACACTTGAAGAAGTACCGGAAGGTGTAGCCTATACACCGCTTTTCATTAAACACCCACGTTACACCTTGAGATACGTAAATAAACTATAACAATATTAAAACATTTAAAAACCATTAACAATCATAATCAGTGTTATCGCAGCGAGGCAGTGTTGCAGTTCGTCGAGCGAGTTCAGCGTGTTTATCATCAGGACTCCATCCCAGCAGAATCCACGAGGGAAGGACACGTGAGATATACGCATCGCCTTCAGCCATCTCGCCGCATCAAATTGGAATATCTTCACTCAAGTAACAAATTCAGATCTGAACTTTATATAAATTGTTTTCAAACAATATTTCAAAATTCATAACATTTGTGTATGTTTAAAAATATATCGTATGAACTATTATTCAATTGATGTGCAATAAATACAGTAATTATAATACCTCCAATATAGACTTGTTGATTTATAAAACACAGACCATAATCCTATGCGCAAGAATTAATTCAATTGTGTTGTCGCAATATAAATATATATATATATATATATATATATATATATTACAACGTTATTTTTAGACACTTACTTTTACACATATGCTCTTACACATTTGTGCGCACTTACCCACGTCTCGGAGGTATACTCTTCTTCTGCAGTATTTACCTTGATGTTCCCCGCCTGGGTCGCAGGCTTTGGTCGTTGATTGAGTGTGGATAAGCACGTGAATAACGTTATAAGTTTTAATACAAGTAAAGAGTACAGAGGATTTAGTACTGGTTGCGAAATTAGTACGACTGTGTTAATAAAATCATATTCATTTGATTTATTTCTTAAAAATTCAAATTATCATGTTATTAACTGTTTAGTGTGGGTTAATTATTATTTGAACCCTTATATTCAATCTGAATATAATGCACTTATAACGTGTTTAAATCTTATTGCTTATATTTCTAAGACATAGTATACACATACATAAATCATATATGACCTGAAATATTACACAGACATATAACATATAACACATATAATTATTATAATAACGTGATCAATACGTTTTAATATTCATCTTGTCTTCGCAAGTGTGGTTTTCAATATATATCACTTAATAAAACTTTTAATTACTTAAACATTTATTAAAATATTAATAGAGAACATTTATTACTTTAATTGATTCTATTATTTAATGTCTCAATTAATTAACAATCTTCTAATTACGTAACTCTCATATTTAAAATTACTTATCTAACCAATTACAAAATATAATAAAAATATGGTACTTCTTTGACCAGTTCTTTATGAGATTACTACAGTTATATTCTCTGTTCTCAATTATATTTTGAACAATAATTTATTCATTATTCAAATTTAAAAATATATTAATGTTCTTTGTAAACTTGTATATGGAAACTAGAGCTTTTTCGGTAGACCTCAGAATCATTTATAATATTAAATGAATGTCTGACTTCACCTGCATTTTTCTGCAACCATTTAACTTTGTTGTTACCGTCATCTGGACTCTCGAGTTTGTTGATCCTCTTCGGTATCACCTTCTCTGTCTCTGCGTCGTTGTATTCCTCGCTCCGTCTCCTGGATGCTGAGTTCTGACGTGGACCTCTAGTCGTGATGATGTACGGCTGGATGTAGCTGCATGTGCTGTCCCTGCGTCCTCTCGTCTTCTTGTCTAGTTCCTCTCCTCTTCTTTTCTTGTCCCTCGTAGCTGTCTAGAAGTTCTATGTAGTTACAACTCTCGTAGATTCATTAATGTAGTCTTTTTAAAATCACTTGTGTTCATTAACAATTTCACCGACGTAATGCCGGTTCCATCGCACTTCACGTTATTGAATACTGTTTAAAACATTACTAAAACTTTGTAAAATTTACGGTATCGAGATGCGTGGATTCCGCGTACTATTTGAGTATCATCTGAGTATCAACTGAGAAAGAGTGTGTCGCTCGCTGGGGTTTTATACTGCTGCCCGTCGTCCGTTCCTGTTGGAAACTGTTTTGACAACATTGAACAGGTCGGTGCGTCGGATTAATCGTTACTTTCAACCTACGCGTCTTTCTACGAAGCGCACACTATTTTATAAATATTATTTCACCAATCGTTCGGTATAATATTAAACTTTGTTTATGCAAATTATAAATGTTACGCTGTGTAAATTATGGCAGTTATGGAAAAATTTCACACGGTGTCTGAACCGTTCCCACGATTAATGGACCACTTAACGCCAAACTGAAGCGCCAGCCGTCAGCTATGTTTTTACATATGTCGCTGATTTGTGTGACGTCTGGTTCACGTTCAGTAATTAAAAAACTGTGTAAAATCTTCCACCCTCGTTTGCATAATGCAACCTGTCTGTCGTTTACACATGTACACATACACACACACGCAGACTGATACACAGGCGGCCGCATGTCGTTCTGACGTCAGCTCTGCCTGTCAGCGCGTGTCAATTTCTCCCCTTCGTTACGTTTAAAAAACCAACTAAGCTATGTGATTCCATATGCATGCTTACATAAAATATTTGATTTATTTAAAATTAAATACTACGTTTATTACTTACACCTAACGTATATTTGTTACATTATTTTTCTTAATTATATTTTATATATTCCATACGTGCTTTCGTATGCTATCATACCTCAGTCAGGGGTTGATACATATACTTATGCTTAACGTATCGTTGCAATATATATATATTATATACTTGATATTGGTTTTGTTGTGATTAGCGAGTAGGAAAGCGACGGATTATTTTAGTTCCTTATATATATCTCTTCCACTTGACAAATTTATTATATTACACATTTATGTAATCGAAAGATCGTGTGAACCATGCATTACTAAATATCTACACAAATGTGTGACATTTATTAAAGTATATCGTCGTCGCCTTTAAAGTCATAAGAAATTTGCCAACTATGTCTTAGGCGTTTTAACAAGTTTAAAATATTTGAACACCTACACTAGCCAGTTTACAAAAAATTACTTTAATGTTACAAACGAAAATTTCTTATATGATTAAATGTATTATTTGTTGCATGAAATTAGTTATCGGATTTGAACACAGAGCAGAGGGTAGGCTATCCGCAAATGACGTGGAATTCTATATTGACTATTAATCATATTAGGAGACAGCACTTAAGATGATTTATTAGGAATGTGAAATTGGTATGCTAGAAATTTCGTCTTTATTATTAAATGCACTGTTCTAATTCAGACTTTTCATCTCTCTCTCTCTCTCTCTCTCTCTCTCACTATTCTGTACTAAACCGAATTCTGCTTTTTTGTTTTCTATCCTTATGGCCCAAAATTTAATGTACCAAACTCTTGCACCCTCTAAAATTGTTCATGTTAGTTATTAACTAATGATAATGTGATGTATATTATAATATACACACACTTATTGCTTACTAATGGTACCTATAATCTCAATCTTCTATTGTAGTGTATTCATTGTTCATAACCTAAATATACCATACATATGATTTATAATATAGTTTTAATTACTCACATTCTTCAATTCGTTCGATTTCGGTCATAGACCATTGTCAGGACATATTCACTATGCACTCGCGGTCACAATATTGTAAAACAGTTACTATTTACAAAAAAACGAATTCGTAAACACTCATTAATCAGTGTGAGTGAATAGTGTATATGTCCTGACGACGGTCTGTGATCGAAATCGATCGAAGTTAAGAATGTAAGTAATTAAAAATTTATTATAAATCATATGTATGGTATCTTTAGGTTATAACAATGAACACACCACAATAGAAGAGTGAGTTATTTAAGTCTACACCGTTATATTTTCGTTTGTTCATCAATATATCTTTACCCATTTTCTTCATAAACGTCTGAGTATTCGTAGGTTTCACAGATGACCAAAAATGACAAACTTTAGAATCGACTGTCGCAGAACTTACTGATGAGACTCCCATTAATATTGCTACGACGGTCTCACTGATCGTCGTGTGGTACAGTGGAAACAAAACGCAAGACTTTAATGAAATCACTAGTCACCAGCTTTAATTATTACAATTAATAATTTGTAATCAACAAGATAGTCTCTTACAACGATTCAAGTAAAAAATTGTCCTCACGCAATAATAATGTTACCCATAAAGAATTCCCCACTAATTGTAATACAACAACACTTCTCTACAAACAATCGATCCGCGCTAAAAAAATCGCTCAACACCACTGAACCCACAAGCAGTATGCTGTGGCTTTTTGTAGGTAACGCACGCCTTCTAGAAATCTTCCATCCTCAATGTGTACCCTGACGCTAATGCGTACTTCAAGTGGCCTCCTGAAGAATACAGAAAACATCTTGAACGGAGCTCTTGACTGAGGCAACATCTGCCACACTTAGAGGGGAGGGATGGAGAATGTTCTGGTCTGTTCCATAGGATTCTCGTCACAATGTTTTCTGTATACACCTTATAGAGTACTCATCCATTAAAATTCTGTTTTACTGGCTTAAAATATAAGTGCAATGTTAATAATGAAAGGAAAGTGGTTTCATATTTTTAGGTTCCTGAAACACAAATAAGAAATCGAGGACTTTTGAGTCCAGTATATGGGTCCGGACGATACAAATTGGTAGCCTGACTTTACATATACTGTGCTCGGCTTACATACACTGTATAAAGACCGTAGCGGTTCGTTATAAAATAGTTAAGAAAATAATATTTTCTCTACTAACTTTCTGAGTAGTATGAAAGCCACAACGTTAGTTCTGCTGGAACTGACACGAGCATTAATAAACGGATAATGATAATTAAAATAACACAACAAATAAATAATATACCTACCAAATATGTGGCTTGAATGTAGTTGAAATTCATTCCTGAGCTGTTTGGCCGTGGTGGAATTTTTTTCAACTGAAACGGACGTTTCGACAGTACCATCGACGGTCATTATCAATGAAAATTCGAGCTTCGCTAACGTAGGGCGGTAGATGTTAGTGACCACAGTTAAGGCCGTTTGAGTCCGTCACAGTTAGTGACCGCAGTCAGCCTTAATCACAGTACTGTGGTCACTAACATCTACCACCCTACGTTAGCGAAGCTCAAACTTTCACTGATGATGACCGTCGATGGTTCTGTCGAAACGTCTGTTTTAGTTGAAAACAATGGACCACGGCCAAACAGCCCGAGAATGAATTTTAACGACATTGACCCCGGCCGTCTAAGACTACGACGTATATTATGCGGCTTGAATATACTCATGCCATATCTAATATGCTGTATACCATATAATTGCATACAGTCGTGACATTGAACTAAGTATTACGTGGTTTGTGCCTAAATCGCTTACTCTATTTAGTGTGTTTAACAGAGAAAACAATAAGTTATTATAACATAATAATACATTGTATTTAAAATATTTCAATGTTTCTAAATTATTCTGGCTAAAAACTGATATTGCGGAGGCACGAAAACGTAAATGGTAAACGAAGAAATTTCCAAATTTCAGTTTCATTACTTGAGTTACATGAATATGATGTAATGCAACTTGCTCTGTGTTGTACAGATAGACGACTGATGTAGATGATAGTGACTGTATGACAGTGATGTATGTATGTATGTATGCATGTTATGTATGATAGTGACTGTGTGCCTGTGACATGATTATAGTGACTGTATTTGTTAATCCGAAAGATGAATATGTTATTCCAGATTTCATGGTGTTCATACTCTTCCCTGTTGTAGTTCTCTCAGAATTTTTGACTGCAGCTGCAACAGTCACACTCATTGTTAGTGATGTAGATGTCCCAGTATTTTCACACTTTTTTCGGGGTCATTTGTTTCAAGTCCCCTTCAGCCGAATGGAAGGATGTGAGGTGACGCACGACAGCGCATAGCCAGAAGCGACGAAGATGGAGACACACTGGAGGTAGAGTAGTGTGTGTGTGTGTGTATTTGTATGTAGGCTAAATGTAGTGTGTAGCCATATAAGTAATGGAAGTGGCTGATGGAAAAACCATAAAGTTTATGCATGAGGGCGACCAAGACAGGAACGAGTAATGCAAGTCGCCAAAGCTGGAGGGAGGCTACAGAGAGGCGTTAAAGTAGGCGGGGAACAGAAAGAAGAGGGCTAAAGACTAGTTAAGTAGTTAAAAAAATGTACATTATTATATTATCAGAAATGATGGCAGATTGAATTTGTATTTCTATAACGCTGTCGGCGAGGAGTTCTGGGAAGAGCTCCATCGCCTATGTTAATGAGGCGGTTTATGAGGAAGGAAGGTCTACGGGTGTTGCGGGTAGTTCTGTTGATGGAGGTGGGTATGGATTGTATGGAAGTGCGTTGTTTTCCAGTTTGTGAGTATTCTTTTATTCACCCAATCGAACAGCATTCTTATATTTGCGAAGGATATATCTTACATAGATGCTATTCTTAATCTCTGCCATCCTACGTTTGTCGAGGCACTAAATAGTCTATGATAAGGATACTTTTCTCTTTATGTACATGTAGAATTTTCGTCGAAGACTAGAAAATATTTGTACAAATAAAATATAGACTATTTTCTGTTGTTACAGCCTCTTAATTTTTTCATAATTTTCTTTTCATTCTCTGAACATGTTATTCGGTTTGTCATACAATTTTGTACGCACAATTTCAACTTGCTTTGGTATTTTTTTAATGCGCGGGGCTCTGTATTTGCTACTCTGCAAGTTTAAGAGGACTGAATTAATTGCTTGCTGAAGTACAAAGCAGTGAGCGTGGTAAAACATCCTTCATCACATTGTTTATGTCTGACCCCGCGCGTACCATGTAAAGTCATCCTCTTCGCACTATATAATCAATATTTCTCTTGTCAGTATCATGAATTACTATATATGCATATATATATATATATATATATTTAATATTTATACTGAAATTACCTCAAGATATAATTATACCTTTTTCCCTTATTAGGAACATGTTTTGAGAACCATTGTGTTCTCATCCTCAGCCATCGTAATTTTGCGTCTGGTGAAGTATTTGTGTGTTGGCTGGTCGTTATTGTGGTTTCTTGTTGGTCTCTAGTATTTTAAAGTGGTATTATTGTGTGTGATTGTGATGTATGTATTAGTATTTTGTGTATTTTCGATGTTGAGTGCTTTGAAAATTGTGTCATGTTTTGTATTGATTTGTATTTGTTCAGGTATTAGTTTGTTTTTTGTTTTATGTTTGTATATTTGTAAATTTTCCCAAATGTTCATTATGGTGCCTTTGTGTGGTATGTGTTTTATTAGTGTCATGTTGGTTATGTCTGGGAAGTCATGTCCAGTGTTTTTTGCATGTGTGGCCAAATAATATTTGTATATTTCTGGTTTTTTGTATGCGTTTAGGTGTTCAAAATAACATTTTTTCAGTTGTTTTTCGTTTGTCCTATGTAACATTTATTGAAATCTTGGTATTCAATTTTGTATATAACATTGGTTGTTGAATTATCTTTGTTGTGTGGGTTATTTAGTTTTTGTAGATAATTTTTGTTAGTTTTGTATGCTACTTAATGTCTGTGATTTTAAACAGTTTTGTTAGATTTGTCATTTTATTATTTTTTTATGTGAATGTGGCCCATATTTATTATTGTTATTATTTTTGTTTTGTTCATTTTGATTAAGTCTTAATTGTTCAGTTTTTATTTTATTTTGATTTTATTTTCTATTTTTTTACAGTATTTTTATTATATCCATTTTCGTAAGCAATTTGGCAAATTATATTTCTTTCTTTGTCTGTTTGTTGTTTGTTTAGGGGTATTTTGTACATTCTGTTAAATAGTGAATAGACTTTTATGTTGTTGTGGGTGGTCAGAATGGTTAGGTATAATGATGTTAGTGGAAGTTGGTTTTCTGTATATTGCATATTGTAGGTGGTTATTGTATCTTGTGAGGGTTATGTCTAAATAGTTGATTTTTTGTGATTTTCTTTTTCTTCTGTGAATTGTATTTTTGGATGTATGTTATTGAGTTGTTTTAATATGTTATCTGCATTTGTATTTTTGTTACTTGATATATATAGCCCATCATCTACATATCTTTTCCAAATGCCATTTGGATCAAAGGATTTTATAATATTTTGTATTTTGGTATCTATATGTTGTAAAAATATTTCTGCTCATTTCATTATCTAGATAATGGAGATCCCATTGCCAATCCTTCTTGTTGTTGCTAAATTTTGCTATTGAATTCAAAGTAATTTTGTTTTAGTATTAGTTGGAGGCTATTTTTTATTTCAGTTATGTATTGTGTGTCTTCATTTTGTTCTTTAAGTTTGTTTATTATTATGTCTCTTGTTTCATCGACTGGAATGTTCGTGTACATATTTGTGATGTCATATGATGTGAAAAATGTGTTTTCATCTAAATTTATTACCTTTAGTTTGTCTATTAATTCGTACGTATTTTTTTTTAATATTATTTATAAAACACACATTAACGGAAAACTGCAGACGTTTGAAATGAAAGTGGTAGTCTGATGGGATCAGAGGATTTCGGGGGATGAAGACGGTTTCTCCCTAACCGACGCCTGTGAAAATCGTGGTTTCGATGACGTGTTTGTGCAGTCTTCACCTGAAGTCTGGTGCCATCTCACAGTTTCGGAAGATTTAGATTGCGCAACAGCATGATTGGAGCGCTAACCTTGAGATAGAGGACGTGAGGGCCTGGTGGGTTGAGAGTATGGAAGAATCTCGCAGGGTAATGTACAGCATCCTCGACCTCCACCACAGAGTCCACAGACTCATACGTCATATGCTTAGTCAGCAACTTCTCCAACAGAAAGATGTTGATGCTGTTGGCCGAGTCGTTTCTTGGAGTGAGAATAGCACTTTCCCTCAGCCATGAAGCGCAGTCCTCCCCAGGCTGATGAATGTTGGGGTATATTCTGTCAGTCAAGCTGATCAGATCTCCCACAACATCGCAAAGGTTACCAAGAATACTTATTCTTCTCTCCTCTCCAAAAACTTGTCGTCACCAATATCAAGCAAAAAGTTACAAAACTCCTCTGCCCTCAAGTCACGTTGGAGGTGGAGACGCATGTTAACACTCAACGACAAGACTTTGACATTAGAGGGATGACTTGAGACAGGCCTTGACTTCACCTGCACGTGTCACCCGTGGCACAACAGGCAAGGTCTGTCTAAAGTCCCCAGCCAAAAGCACCGTAACTCCACCCATAAGACAGTTGCGGCCCTTAATGTCTTCGAGCGTCCTGTTCAGAGCCTCAATACCTTCCTTGTGGGCCATGGTGCACTCATCCCACACGATAACTTCGGCTTCTCGAAGCACCTGAGCCATGTCACTCTGCTTAGAGATGTTACAAAGTGCAGACTCATAATGATTCAGGTTGAGAGGTAACTTGAAAGCAGAGTGAGTCGTTTTGCCTCCGTCGATCAAGGTAGCTGCAATACCTGAGGAAGCAACGGCAACGGCGATGTTCCTTTCGCCACTAATTGTGGCTAGCAACAGATTGATCAAGAACGTTTTGCCAGTGCCACCAGGAGTGTCAAGAAAGAACAACTGCCCAGAATCAGAAGCAATCCTGTGCATGATTTAATCGTAGGCTTTTCTCTCTTGATTTAATTTTGGAACATACACAGCAACTGTTTCGGGCAGCTGAACGGTATCATAAGACGTTCCCTCAGGTGTTTACGGTTGGCGACAACGGCTCCTTGCTCTCGTGAAGGTGGTGGAAGACCGAACTGTAGGAGTGTCTTACCCGACATGGAAATGACAATATCCTCAAGAAGGCATTGGTTGTAATCAATGTCAAGAACCTTTTGGGCATCTCCGCGCTCTCTCTCTCCATTTGCCGTCTAACATCTTCCGGAAGAGTGCCTCGGTGTTTCTCCCACAATTTTATGCGGTCTACAACTTGGCAGAAAACCAGCATGACGGCAAACAGCTCACGGATTTTGTTAGGAGAGTCAGAGATGGAGGCTTCTTCCAGAGTGCGATCCCAGTGAGCATCGTCCTCCAGCAAGCCAAGTAAATGACATAGAGCCACGGACTTCGTGCAAGAGGAGGCGTAGGTAGTAGCTCTCAGCATTGGCGGGATGGACCGTGTACACTCTGCCCAAAACCTGATCTTTCTTCACCCCCGGATAACCTGCCACAGGCTACCCTCCTTTCCTCCTGCAGAACTTGTTGCCTTACCATACATAATAAGTCGGAACTTCGCAATATGAAAGGGTCCTTGCGAAGGCATCGACTATGCACAGCTCGAAAAAGACCAGAAGTGTTGTGTTCGGAGAGTTATTGACCCTCTCAACGACATTTTCCTCAGTAAAATAAACTCTTTGGCCGTTTTAGAGTTGTACGACATGGTGCATAACAGGAGGAAACCTTTCGTGAATAGGGAAGCAGAGAATGCGCCATGCTGCCTTAGAGCTGCTGATGTATCGTCCTGCCTCGTACCTCGTCAGCTCGTCCAGATCATCAACGATAACTCTGCCTGTCAGACCCTTTGTTAACGTACTTGCAGATGTATTTTATGTATTTTACAGAATTGCAGTACTCAACATTAATACGGGCCGAGAAGGTGACGACAGGACGGGGTTGTATGGCGCCACCCAGCGATTGTCAAGGTCGACTCCACTGATGTTGGCAGTGAACCCACCGTCTGCCGGGGACCGCCTGCGCCACTGAGGACAGCCATCCTCTCCGGTTTGAGTTTCCTTGAAAAGGGACCGGGGGTATTTCTTGGTGCAGGTTCTATCCACCATGCAGGGTGAGTTCTTGTTGAGGGGTCCACATGGGCCGTGGATCATAGTCGTTTTGACAATCTCATGGAGGGCTGGGTCTAGGTCGGGATCAGGTATTTCAGCGCTTATAACTTTGTCAATGGACTCTGGTCTTATCTTCCCTTCTAGACACAGAATAATATGAACGTGGGAGAGTCCACGTTTCTGCCATTCCGCGGAGTACATGTGACACCTGGTCGTGCCAAAGATGCAAACTTTAGTGAGGAGCTTTATTATATGCTTCACTTTTATGTGGAAAACCCTCGCTACCACGATGTCATGTCTATCGTGAGTCTTTTGACCTTGTTTCAAGAGGTCTACGATTCCTGGCCATTTCGGATTGCAGGAAAATGTAATAAACAGATCCGGCCGTCCGAAATGGCGCACATACGTCATACCATCTTGCACCATTCGCTCATGCATGTAGTGGGGTCCTCCAGTGAAAGAGGACGGCAACACAACCATCTTGCCAACCTCGGAAAACTGGCCATCAGTTCTTGTCATGGCGTCTCTTCTTAACTACAATAATTTTCTCATCCAAAATGGTAAAATCGATAAAATTAAAGATGAACTAACGTAAAGTTACTTAAACAAAGGAACGTCTCTTCTAGATTTGCTTTAAAATAAAATGAAATAAAACTTCTCTCTAGAACAAAATGAAATGGTAGTAAACTTACTTAAATTAAAGTAAAATAAAAACTAATAGCAGTAAGATTTCCTTAAAATCCTAGTAAAATATATCTCAATGCGTGACGTTCGAACTAAATGAGGTACAGTTTCGAACATTAACTACACATTAAGTAGAACAAGGCTTCCTAACGATGCTTGAAAGTAGAATGAATTTGATAGATGAAATTTCGAAAGAAATTAAATGCTAGTAAACTAAACGTAAAATATGAACTAAAAGTGTTAGTGAGTTCTCTGCCCAGATTAAGTAGGGATAAACAGGAATGAAAAATGAAAAGTAATGGCTTGGTGGAAAAAGAAAATGAGATGCTGTGAAACTACTGAACTGAAATAAGTGTTCTTCTTGAAATTGAAATAAACTTCTTCCTGATTCAATTCAACTAAGGTTAAACTAACAACTGTATTAAAAATCAGCAACACAATAATAAGAGACAATAATATACTCTTATACTTAGCCAGTGAATTTTTTGCGAATAATTATTTTGAATTTATTTAGTTAACACAAACACTCAATAGAAATACGTGGACAATATGCGTGAGCTGGCATGAGGAGGACTGACAGACCACGCGGTGCCTCTCCGCTCACCTGTGCGGGAGGAGAGGTAAACTAAACATTAGACTTCCAGGAAGCATACAATTGAAAAAAGCGGCATTATCAGTGTTGCGTTTTTTCGCGGATACGCGTTAAGGCTTTCAAAACTCTTTCTTAGCGAGCACCCAGAAGCCAAAAGGAATATATGTGCCGAACTTGGAACTCAAAATATACCCTCAACGCCACATAACAACGAATAGAGGGAGAGGGTTAAGTTTTTTCGCGATTATTTCCGCGCCTCCTCGTGGTTATAGGTTAGATGAAACAAATACTGTTTTAGTAACTCCCCAGAAAACAAAAGTAAAGTAAAAAAATAAACATTAGACTTCCAGGAAGCGTACAGTTCAAAAAAAGCTGTATTATCTGTGTCACGGTTTTTAGCGGTTTTTCGCGTTTTTTCGCGGTTAAAGTTTTCAAAACCCTTTCTTAGCGAACACCTAGAAGTCAAGAGGAACATATGTGACAAATTTCAAGTCAGTAGGTTTATAGTTCTTGAGATTTCGTGATGAGTGAGTGAATGAGTGAGTGAGTGGTATGTGGCTTTTATATATACAGATTTACGTTTCTTACAGCAATTATATAATATTGTGATATTATTCAATATAGTTTATTCTGCAAATAGTGTATTGCATTCTTCAACAACTGACGCACGTTTCATTGAAATATATCAGCATCATCGGAGGTTTTTAAATAAATCAGTAAAATGTATATAATTCTACGTTAATATAGACACTAACGAATAATCGAAATGTTTCGATTGTAATGTAAAATAAGAGATAATCGATTAGTAAAACTATTTTTTTAATGTTTATTTACTCAAACAGCTGTTTTGATTGTTATATTGAAAACATTTAATGTTCATATTTTATTTATTTTAATAAATATATAACTTTAAATACATCATCTTGTTTTACTTTCATTTGAGTTTGTACTTTTCTTAATAATTTATTGTTATTGTGTTTGTAAATATTAAGATTTTCCCAAATATTCATTATTTTTTTACTCTTTTGTATATTTTTAATTAACTTTACATTTTCAATGCCTGGGAATTGATGTTTATTATTTAGATTATAATCAATTACTATTTTTTATATTTGGACGATTTAGACTATTATTTATATTTACTATTCAGATTATTATTTATTACTATTAGTAATTAGATTTATAAATATTTGGTTTTAAAAATGCATTGCGGTGTTGAAGGAATCTATCGAGTACTTTTTTCTTTGTCTGACTAACGTAAAATTTATTGGGTCAGGCATTGAAACGTCAAAAAGTACGGTAATTTACTATTTACAGAAGAAACTATATTGAATTATATCACAATATTTTGTTTATATGTGTGTGTGTGTGTGTGTGTGCTTTTTGTTTTGATCTTTTATGTTATCATACACGTATCATTAAAATAAATCACCGTATGGTTTACTTCTCAGTTTACATTTATTTGTTTCCAACTCCGCCGTATTTTGTCAAACATTTTTTGCAACATTACAGTAGGTTTTACCTTACGTGTACCTTCCGGAAATATTGGTCCACCACCAATGACGAAGTCGCTATCAATTGTACATAACATTGTAATTACATATAAACGTTTTATTTATCCCCACGAATAAATTCTAGGGCATTCTAGGAGGAAAATATGGTTAATTTTTCTTAAAATTTAATACACACTTCCCGTAGCTGTTCTTAACTTATACTTACGATTTAGGTTTAGACTAAATTATGAAGAAAGTTTTTGAAATAGGAAATCACTTTTCTAATAGTCGACACACAATAATTACTAACGTGATAACATACAGCACGCCCAGAAATAAATGTATCAAAAATAATTTTAATAATTTTATTTATATTTATTGTGCTGGCCATTCAGTTAAACATATACTGACAATGTAGATGGGTATGTAATTACAGAGGATTTAATATTATTAATTGGCAGAGAGCAAGTCTTATTAGCGCTTGTATCAATAAACACGATGAAATTATTATTATTTTCTATGGACTAACAACAACAAGCAATGAGTTAATAAATTAATTACCATCGTTATAATTAGTAAACAAACAACGTATGTTGTGGAAAGTATATTGTAAAAAAACACACATAAACACGTATGTCTACTGTAAGACACATAAACATTCGCACTGACATGCACACAAGCAAGCACGCATACATACATATCGTTTTCCTTTAGCGTTATTTAATCGTAAATTAAATATAATTCATCTAAAATATTTAGTTATTAAATATAATAGTGTTATGACGGTCTCCTTGATCGTCGAATGGTGCAGTGGAAAACAAATAACAAAACACCAATAAAGTTACTAAAAAAAGAAAAATCAGCTTTAATTATCACAATTAACAGTTTGTAATCAACAAGTTATTCAACAAGATTATACTTGTACAATAATTCAAGTTAATCTGTCTACATAAATAGTAATGTCAACTAAAAGAATTCCACACTATAATCACTTTTCTCTAATACACCACTTAAGACGCACTGTGTAATCGCACGAAGTAAAACTAAACTGACTGTCGCTGAATACGCCTATATTTATACCCCGCTGATATGCCAGAAGAATCTGTCATTTTAGATGACGTGTTAAACAAACAGGCGCTCTCGAAAATCCACTAGAAACAGTGTCCTTGAACACACTGCGCTGTCCTGTACGGTCTGGAATAGACTCGATAGTCGACGCGTAATTGTCTTTCATCTCAAAGTAGCAGCAATATGTACGCACACACACATTACAGCTGGGATAGCCCAGATACTTGTAGAACTTTTCGTATTACGTAATACTTTTTCCGTATCACGTAACAATACTATAACTTGGTGTTAATCATCTAAATCAACATATACAAAACAGCTGAACAAAATTTACATGGTAGCAAATAAATAAACAAAAGTTTATTCTTTTTTCAAAATATACATTTTTTTAAAGTAGGCTGATGATGTTAGGCAGTAAAAATGTACATCGATATGTTCAACACATGGTAAGTAAATATTACTACGAAATAAACATTTGCATAAAAGCAATGAGTGCTTATTGAATTTTTTTTTTTTTTGTGGGACCTAACTTATGCTACTGGCTGAAGAATTTATAATATCGAGACCACTGTCAACAAACAAAGACAAATGTTTTTGCGCGAGAACGTAAAATCAGTTTCACTGTTTAATTTAAATCACTGGAAATGCAGACTCACATTACCGCATTAGCTGTACACAAAACGTTTGCAATACATCAAGCGGTACACACGAGAGATGCAATTTCGTTAACCCCTTTTTGTTTGAATTTAATTAAAACTTTGTAGCGGTCAACCAGTAACACAACAACGGTATTTTAATTGTTGGTTTCTAGTTTGTACGTAATGGTGGTAACGTTGCATCTATGGCATTTTTAAAAAAATGACATAATGTTTTAACACCCCCCCCCCCGTCACCACGTGGAAAGCGCTTGTACGTTATAAATTCTATAAATTCTCATTTTGGATTAATCACTTTCCAAACTCAAGGAACTGGTAAATTGTTAGCGCTCACAGAAATTCACATAAACACTTTTATACATATGTGTAAGTATGTATAGGTGTACACACACACACACACACACACACACACACACACACAAGGTTTTCCACCAATCAGAATGTCTAAAAATTATTTGAGACAGTCCGCTGCAGACAACACATCGTTCAGTCAGCTCCGAAGTCTTGTCATAGAAGGACGTACTCACTGTCGCGAGTTTTTCGTGTCAGGAGAAGTCGATTTCTATGTGACTTAGTAGTTGGTAGACGGTATGAGTTCATTGTAGTCGTAGCCACATCATAGAACTCAAGTAAATTTAAATAATAGATCTTATTCTAGTGCTTTTCGTGAATAGTGGAAGATTTCCGTTTTAGGGGCAGAATAACTATCGTGGTATTCAGAATTAACACGAGAACACTTGAAGAAGCAGGAATTGTGTAAACCAAATATACACGATCTATTTATACCTAGTTTGATCAGTGTGACTACTAAAGTTATAAACAACAGTAGTTTAATATCGTAGTGCGTTGTGTGAGGAGACTTGAATTGTCAGCGTAGTAGTTATCGAACGACGCGCAGCGTTGCAGCGAGAGCGGAGCGCCTGGTGTCTATGTAACAAGTGGAATTCTACGCACAAGTAACTTTATACGTAAAACGAACCAATAGACACATTTATTTAAACACAATTAAATAATAACGATTTTATGTTATAACGCAATAAGACAATAGTAAATTTTAATGTGTTAATTAATAAATTTTTCCTACACCCAGGTTCAGTGGACTGAAGACAGGAAGAGGAGACACAGTAAGAAGATGAAAGAGTATTGGAAAAACAGGAAAAAACAAAGAGTAAAGAATTGAAATTGGCATGTGATCCCTAGATGGCCGATACGGAAAACAAAATTCCTACATCCAGATATAGACTCTGTTGTAATAATTTCAATTAACCTATCTATACATTATAATTTGTATCGTTGCAATATGTGTAATTCTTTTGTATTTAACGCGTTGAATTTCCTGAAGATCTCTCATGTAATATCTGCAAATAAATACACTGCAATTAGGTATATTATCACCTGACGCACGTTTCACGGAAATTATTCCGTATCTTCAGAGGTTTGTTTGAATTGTAATTGAATGTTTCGCTTACAATACAGTTAACGGATAATCGATTTTACTGCGATTCTATTTTCGATTATTTTACTGTTTATGCAGTCAATAGTTTATTATATATTTAACGTTTATTTTATTATTGTAATAAATGTATGATTTTAAATAAATCGTCTTGTTTTGTTTTTATTTGAATTTGTTCTTTAATTAGTAGATTAGCAGCAATAGTAGGTGACACGTCCGTAATTTAGAGCCACCAATCTTCTACGAAAAAAATTGCATGTAATAGAAACTGTCCCTTCCTGTCGAGACACCCGGTGTAAATAGGAAATATATTTGTCCCTACTTAGCTGCCCACCTAACGCCCTTTTTTTCTATTGCCCTTTATTTCTATAACGCCCTTTATTTCAACGGAAATTTAAAAGTGATACAAATATGTCAAGGTATGTGAAATTTCTAGTTAAATTCCAATGCGTAACACAGATAGCATTGGGGAAAGGTTTTTTTGAATTAACTACATCTAATAACAAAATAGAAAAATACAATATTTAGTATAAATCTAATTATCTACATCTACCCATAAATCCCTACTGATAGGCCTTACGTATGAATCATTACTTAAGAAGCTACATACATACGCGTACATACATAACATAATATTTTATATATTATGAGATTATAATTACTTCTGCAAGTAGTTGCATTATATTTTTACCGTTTCAATTGGCCTATATTAATCAATTATTAAAAATAATAATCAAATAAATAAATTATAGACATTGGGAATAGGTTGCGTAAGTTCAACCTTATGTGCGGGACCATTAGGCGAGCCCTTAAGTCAGCAAGTAAAGGAACACGACTGAAATTCTACAAGGTTATCGCTCTTCCCACACTTCTTTATGGGTCAGAGAATTGGACTTTAACGAAAGGCCAGGTCAGTCGGATCCAAGCGGCTGAAATGAGATTTCTCAGGCACGTGGCAGGATATACTCTCCATGGTCATAGAAAAAACACAGATATACGACAGGAACTGAATATTATGAGTATATTCTAATGGATAGCCCACTATCGGCTGAATTGGTGGGAACATCTTTGCCGAATGGATGACTGCCGCATTCCCAAACAACTTTGGAACTATAAGCCGAGGGGACGGAGAGGTGTGGGACGTCCGAGGAAGCTCTGCAGTGACCAGCTCCAATCTTTGCCTATTTAAGACCGGAACAAACCATTCTTGATTTAATCCTTCAAGATGATGATGATGATGATACATTATAAAATCCTCTTTATATAGTTAGCTTTATTTAAGAAACACATCTGGGGCTGTTATTTGCCATAGTTGAAAATTCTGAAATTAAATATAAACAAATAAACTATGAAAACTTGAATTAATGAGTGAACCTTTTATAACGTCAATGGAAATGTTAAAAACACAATGCAACTACTTGCAGAAGCAATTATAATTTGATAATATATATACTATTATATAATAATACTGCAAGATACTCATCGAGTTACTTATATAAACAAGTACCCGTTAACTCAAATATGTTAGGTTCTTTATTTTAAGTGTTACTGTGTTATGAGCATGGTATATACACATTGAACGTCATATTTTCCTCAACCATGGCTTTTATTTACTTCAGCAGTAAACTGAAAACCAAAAACAGTTGTTACCTAACCTGAAGTATGAAAACAACACGTATTTTCGCTTTGCATTAACCAATCGCATGTTAAAAACATCTAAAATGTACTGCACTAACGGATAAACGTACAGTACCGGTGGCGCTAAATAGCATTTGTTTATTTACTTGTTACTATGGTAATTAATTCTTATCTCCACGGTGTTTTTGACATCTTTATACGCGTCAACAAAAGGGCATAATTAAAAGAACCTAAATCGTGCAAATGGGGCAGAATATCAAATTACAAGTTACACAGTATTTTTCGCCTTGTGTCAAAGGTTACCTGTGCACAATTTGGTGGCAATCGGTGTAACGGTGTGGATTTGTATTCAGTACAAAGAAATACTCAGACTTTGAATTTAATTAATATATAAATGATATATACATTATAATATATTGCAACAGAACATTGCAGTAAAGGAAACTGTAGCAAGGGCAACATGCTGATACAGCAGGTTTATGACGTTGTAGACATGTTAAAATTTTATTTTTGTTTGAGTATGTTAATTAGATATAAGTATTGAAATAAGAATTTGGAAAAAGACTATTATGTATCAAAATGCCCATAAATTTATTTGTGATCATGTCATGTGCGAGTTTAATGTGCGAGTGCGCGTGTCATTCGTATTTTATGAATAACTCTATTATAATTGAACGTTTTGAACTGAGATTTGGACAGCGCAAGCATTTTAAATAGCGCTGTATTTTCTGGGTGTCAGATACTTGTTACGTACTATTATAAGGGGATTTGTTTAGTAAAAATCAACTTCTATAAATTCCTTATCTTTTAGAAGTCAGAAAATTTATAGATAAGATGCTTCTGCAGAAATCTGCCATTCTGTTCAAGAAGTTGTCTATCAGTTTCATCCATCAATCACATGATAGGTTTTCGACCAATCAGCGGCCCCAATTTCCATTAAGTTTGAGTTTCCGACGACGAATGTCTAGTTAGTTCCATCCTGAAGCTCGAATATTACGGAAGTGATCTCTGTGCGAGTTTTTCGAACAGAAACGTTCTTATGTAAGAATGATGAAGGACAATATAGCGACGAGTTACCCGTTAGCTAATACCTTGACTTGGTACGAACTCAATATTAGTTCAAATAATAAAATATTTAATTTTTAAAAAGTGCTAGTCTCGCGTGAGTGAAGATTTCCGCATAGGAAAGGTTTATCCAGCCGGGATACTCCTGTGTTATCGCGAGGATACCTCAAGACGCGGGAAGGTGCACCCTTGAAGCACTAAAATAAATAATATTAAATTACAGCCCAGTTTCTGTGCCCTGAGATAAGAGTAGACTGGTTATCGGTGTGTCGGCGTGCGTGCGTACAATAGAAGTGTCAGCGAAGCGGCAGTGTGGAGACAAGAGAGGAGCAGATTGTGACGAATCACAGGACCAGCAGTGAGACGAATCAACATACTTGGAAACAACGTTCAAGTAACAAATTGACATTTCTAAAACAGATCAATCTGATATTCAGAGACAATTATTAAAGTAAAATAAATATTTTTGTGAATTACAGACAATTTAAAAATTTTGTTTCAAAATATACAACCTTGCTCCCGATAACTGACTATATTGTTCAATTATTACTATGCCTAATATATGTTATGTCGCAATATACAATTCCTTTAACCTTAGTTCTATACAAGGCATACTGAATATACATAGAACATGCATATGCACCTGACATTCCGGATTAAAGTTATTTTTGCCCAAAGCACAAGCGCGTACAGTACTCTACGTGTATCACACGTCACTCCGTGTATATTTATATTCGCGCGTGTGTTTGTTCAGTTGCTGTCACCAGTCAACAGTTGAATTGCAATACAAACACTTGAGCAGAAGGTCAGCAACGCTGAGAACCACAAGGCAAGGTTGAAGGGACGCGCGCGCGCGTGTTTGTGTGTAAACACAGAGTCAGTATCTGTCCATGCTTATATTGGGCGGCAGCGATCATCACCGATATGCGGTTTCATGTTTTCTCTATACACATTCGTTTATGCCCAAAGCGTAAAAACATTGGTGGAAGAATGAAAAACTCTTGAATATTCGGACGTTCTTGGATGTTATTGCATGTTTCGAGGGGCACAGCCTATTCTTAAAATTATTACTAATCGGTGGCGCAGTACACTCATTACAAATTATACGATTTCGACATTAGCCATCGTAAGTTAAAATTAATAAACACGACGTATCGACCTCTATAGAATCAGAGGCCGTCTCCAGGTGAACAATAAATTAATACAAGGATAAATCTATCACCTAACAAATAGATATTGTCAAAACCACAAACCACAGTTATACAAATATAGTGCTAAAATAATAACAATAATAAAACAGTGCTAACCATTCCATCAAAGAAGGTCTCCTCCCGTGGTTGCATCGTAAACAATACAACTACTTGCATATTGTAATATATACAATATATATTATTGTTTGCCTGAAGACGACCTCTGATTCTATAGATGTCGAAATGTCGTGTTTATTAATTTTAATTTACGATGTCCGAAATCTTATAATTTGTAATGGGCATAGCCTATGTTCGGTAAATAATACGTTTGTTTTAGCAACATTTTGTGGTTATTATTTTGGCATCTAAGTTGGTACGTTCGTTGCTAAGTCTGTAAATACAAGGCTTATGAAAATTGCTTTTACGCTTGTAAATACTTTGGGTTCAGTGGCGTAACTAGAATTTGACCTTAGGAAGGGAAATATTTTGGGTTCAGTGACGTAACTAGAATTTGACCTTAGGGAGGGGGATCAGATTGGTTTCATACAAAAGAAGAAACAAGTTAGACTAACCAACATTACTATCTTTAAAGTGCCTGAAATCAGTTGCATTAAAGTAAACGGTAATAACACAGTAAAAATACGCGTTATTGAAGCATTGTTTCCAAGATTAAAAAGTAATAAAATAGCCTAAAAATTAAGAGAATAAGAAAATTTGTCAACAGTTTTGACCTTCTGGAGCGGTCCGGTCTCGTTCAATGCCCTGTCCCGTAAATACACCCCTGTTTGGTGTCAATGGATTGCACAATTTCTTTTGTTTTTGTCAGTTTAGAATTTATTCCGATTTTGATAAATAGAAGCCATATGTTTTATATGCGTATGCTGTTAACTTCTATATGGAGTTGTTCCCTGTTAAAGTGATTTAAGATTCTCCTGTTGCGTTTCATCATAATTATTCTACTTATTTTATTTAACAACTTAATAAACTAGTAAGCTCCCTGAGCTGCAGAACTCACTCGATTATTATTTTGAACAAAATAATTTATTATTAAATGAACTAGGGATTGATTATTCAAATCCATAGGGTTGAGTTCTCTGCAACTCAGACACTCATGTAAAAAATTATTTGATTTTGTTTGAATTTGCGGCAGATATCGTTCGCCGTTGAAAAATTCTACACACAGGCATTGTACGGAAAATGACTTTCTTCATGTTCTAAGGGTAGTACAATCATAATCAGCCCTTATCTCGAACACGATTTTTTTGTCATCACTATACTTCCATTTTCTAACCGAACACGGAAGTAAAATCACGTATCCTTGTATGTCTTATATTACTTAACGTAATCTGTTCAAGAGACAAGTGGTTTAACTAGTTATTTATTCAACTGTTAGAGAAACACAATCTTTCATTAAAAAAATAGATTCTCTGATGAATCCTTCAAATCTCCGAAGGACAAGCGCTTACGTATTATAAGCTGAGTTGGCTTTCAAAAGTCTATATGACGAAACTCCAAATATCACCTGTTAAGGGTTTTAGTAACTTAATCCCGTAAAGGAGCAGTTCGTACGGAAACCAACAAGTAAGGAACATTATGTTAACTTTTATGGCTACGAATGTGTGTCTATCACACTTTTGCGAACCACATTACGTGAACGGATCTGTTAGCAATTTACGTATTGTTAGGCCAAAATTTCCTATTCAGTAATTAAAATATCTCAGTCAATAATCAGTTATTTCCGGTTTTTGCTAATGTGTGTGCAATGTGACTGGAGATATGATTTGCAAATATCATTTGGTATGTCTGTTTTAAGATGATACAAATAGATGACAGGCAATATACGCTCGTACGATCTGTGACTGTCATTTGCAGCTTTCAATTACGTGTGTAAGTGACGAGTGTTGTCAGCGTATCTGATCTTACTGGATACAATCATCGGTCATCGGCAACTGTTACCTTTCAAATCGTGTCTACAGATGGCGCTCGACTTAGTTCATCATCATATTCAAGAATTAAACCAGGGATAGTTTGTTCCGCTCTCAAATAGGCAAAGATTAGAGCTGGTCACTGCAGCGCTTCCTCGGACGTCCCACACCTCTCCGTCCCTTCGGCTTATAGTCCCATAGTTGTTTGGGGATGCGGCAGTCATCCATTCGGCAAAGATGTTCCTACCAATTTACCCGATACTGGGCTATCATGTCAAGTATATTCATAATATTCAGTTTCTGCCGTATATCTGTGTTTCCTCTACAGTCATGGAGGGTATACCCTGAGAAACCTCATTTCAGCCGCTTGGATGCGACGCGCTTGGCCTTTCGTTAAAATCCAGTTCTCAGCCCCATAAAGAATTGTGTTAAGATCCATAACCTGTAGAATTTTAGGTGTGTTCCTTTACTTGTTGAATTAAGGGTTCGCCTAATGATCCCACACATAAGGTTGAACTTATGCGACTTATTCACAACGTCGTTGCTTGCATTATAAGACACACTCTAGCCCAGGTATTCAAAACTGCTAACTTGATCCAGGACAATACCATCTATAACAATTTTTGCCCGCACGGGATCAGTTTCACGAAAAGCCATCCCGTGTGCGATCAGTTCCACGAAAAGGATTTAACTGTGGATATTTGCAATCCAGAGTCTTTGCAGATTCAATTAAGTTCATAATACAGAAAATGTAATAAATACAGAAAAATAAAAATGATTATATGTATTATTGAGACTCTTCTGACAAATTTGTATAGACGGCGCTGTTTTCCTTTCTTCAATTTCATTCTGTTATTTAAGCCCCATGTCGACATAAAAAAATTCCCTAATTATATGGACCTAATGTGGGTATGGTTTACAAAATTGCGAGTTGCTCAAAACAACGGACTACAGTTATTAAAGTAAACAGTAAAACTAATTAACGCGCGTAACATGAAGTGTGTGTGTAACCTCAGTGGTATCTAATTATTGTGCTTTGTTGTTAGTTGCATTGTGAGTACATAAATATAACGGAAGAGCCGGTGAACCTGTCTCTGCTGTCAAAAGTTCTTGAATTAGTTAACAGAGAGCGTGTGTGCAGTGAACGCTGGTTTGTCTCCACTTAGCGTTAACTGCTTATGAAACGGGTGAGTGATGGAAGTACTATTTCTACCTACAAATTTGTATTGTGAGTACAAAATGAGCAAGACAATCACTATCACCAGGTTTTATTGAGTAGTATGTGATATTTAGTTTATAGTATGCCATATTTAGTTTAATAAGTAACATTAAAAATTGTCTATTTTTTTTGTCTTCGCCCACAATTCTCTGAACTTAGAAAAAGGAGAATATCTTCAATACGTTTACATTCCCTGTGTTTGTAATACCTTTTTTTTATATCAAAACATATTTAGATAAGTTTTCTTCTTCTTCTTCTTCTTCTTCTTCTTCTTCTTCTTCTTCTTCTTCTTCTTCTTCTTCTTCTTCTTCTTCTTCTTCTTCTTCTTCTTCTTCTTCTCTTCAAAGTTTAGGTTATATAAACCTGTTCCGGCAACCATTTCATCCTTGGACGATCCACGTCTCTTATACCAATGGCTTTATACCAGCTTTGTCAAGAACAAAAGGCCTCGTCAAGAACGAAGTATTTAGCAGTGTGGCAATAAGTTGTGACAAAGTTGGTGTTAAGATGGCTGCTAATAAAACTAACAAAACTGACAATGGCTTTATAGTTCAGTGCCGCTTTCGGCAATCGATTCTCTGTAATCCTTTGCAGATGATCCCACCATTCTCTTCTTTAAATTGCAATAATTTCATTTATGTTTTTTACTTCGAGTTCTGTTCTGATACCGTCGTTTCTTATTCTATTTTGCAATGTATAATTTAAAGTATTTAGATACGTTTTTTATACTATTATCATCCCGTGCTGTCACTTAATACGTCTCGGCACATATTACTACGTTATCAAAAAGTTGGTAATTAACTTGTCATTTTGGTGTAATTAGAGTACACGTTGAAGACAGGTCGTACGAATCTAATTTTCTTTATTAGAGGAATGTTTTAGCTTTAATTTATATCTCATTCTTTAAGCGCATTCTCGCGCACAATAATATTAAAGTAGGATATAAAACTATTAGTTGCAATACTCGGTGTGGAACAAACGGTATTTTATCATAAGCTAAAATGATCAAAGTGTTATTTGTACCTACAAATTTATATTGTCTCTACAAAGTGGATAACAACATCATCATCAGGTGTTACTGATTAGTATGTGATATTTTGTTTAATAAGTAACATTAAAAATCGTCTACTTTCTCTGCACCCACAATTCTCTGAACTTGGAAGATATTTTCCATATATTTAATTTTCTGTGTTTGTAAGATTTTTTGTGAATAGAAACATATTTAGGTAAGGTTGTTAAAATGCATTCGAAAGGTATAAAGTTTATACGAAGCCAACACACACTAACCGCTATCTTCACAAGCTGTCCAACCACCATCCTAGTCAGAAGAGAGCAGTGTTCAAGACTTTGGGGGACCGGGCTAGGAGGATCTGAGAGCCCCGGTACCTCGACAAGGAGCTGGACCAACTTGAAAGAGCTCTGCAGGTCGACGGCTGTTCCGTCGGGGATGTGAGACGAGCGGTCCGCTCAAGGAGAACAGCCAGGCCGACGGAGTTGGTGCCATGGGAGAGTATTTCCTTGTATTTCCTTTTTAAACAATTTTTGCAATCGGTGGGCACTGCCGAATGAACAGGTTGAGGTGACAGACGTCACACGTCCCCAGTCCAGGGTGCACACGCCATGAGGCGTCGCTCGCTCCCCGCGAGGCGGAGAGCCTCCGTGCCAGTGATATCACGTAGCAGCGGCATTCAGCGCGGTCTGCGTACTAGGAAGGGAAGAAGGAAACAGCTTTGCAGGTAAACTCTGGGGCAGGGTCAGATGTTGAAGATGGTATTTGTTTTAATTAATTTATTTACATTAAGGCGGGTCATCGAGAATCGCCCGAGGGCGTTTGACCCGGACATGGGGAGGCGGTTGCGTGGTGCTGATGGTCCATAAGTAAGGGAAGGAAGAGGTCTCAGCTGCGACAAAGAGAGTCGCAGCTAACGACCAGAGAAAGGCAGAGAGAGCAGGAACTCGAAAACCTCCTCGAATTACACTATTTCTCACAAACCAAGGAGATACCGACAAGGAACGGAGGGTTCTGGATTGAAAACTTTCCAGCCTACGCCTGTTGGTGGCGGAGATTAGTGATCACCAAGCAGGTGCCGCATAGGTCAATACAGACCGAAGAAACAAAAGATAGATGGTGACTTCCGTGCGCAGCGCCAGGGGGCTGTGGTCACGTGGTTGTTGAAGCAAAGACGCCGGTCGAGCCGAACGCCTAGATACTTAACCGACTCTTTGTAGGCGATAGGCCTCCCTTCCAGGGAGAGGGGCTGGCATCGGGAGATGGACTTACGAGTGAAACAGATCGCCTCGGATTTCTCCGTGTTGATCGTCACCCGCCATTTCCGTAGCCAGTCCGGAAGCTGGTCCAACTGACGCTGCAGCTGTGTACTCGCAAAACGCGGGGATGCGGAGCTGTAGTGATACATAGCATCGTCAGCGAACAAAGACAACGTGACACCGGACAATACAGGCAGGTCGTTCGTGTACACAAGGTACAGAACGGGGCCAAGGACAGATTCTTGGGGTACGTCGGCGGCGACGGGACGAACTGCAGAGCAGGTTCCGTCGACGCTCACCCTGAAGGTTCGGTCGCTAAGATACGACCGGAGGAAAAACACTATGGACGATGGTATGGGGGAATTGGAAAGTTTGAAGAGAAGACCTTCGTGCCAGACTTTATCGAAGGCCTTGCTCACGTCCAAAAGTACGGCGGCCGTAGCGTCGTTGGTGGCGTCAGAGAGTTGCGTAATCTCGCGGACGAGTTGAAGAGTGGTCGAGTGCTCTCTGCGAAACCCGAACTGTTCGTTGCGGATAAAATTATCCAATAACGGCGAGATGCGGGCCAGCAGGAGACGTTCGAACCCATTCGAGATAAGTGGGAAGAGAAAATAGGCCGATAGCTATCAGGAAGCATGCGCGCCTTACGGGGTTTGGGTATCATTACGATGTTGGCAGTCTTCCACAGGCGGGGGAAGTACTGTAGCCGGAGACAGGAGTTGAACAGCTCGAGCACGAGGTCAACGCCTGAGGCCGAGAGATATTGTAGCGCAGCGGCCCCGATCCGGTCAGGACCGGAGGCGCGACGGCGGTTTAGTCGGCAGATAGACGAAACGAGTTCGTCTCTGTCGAATGGGAGGTCTGGGCCAGCGGGATGGTAAAAGAAATATCCAGATAGGAAGTCCCGGACTTCTTCCGAGTGGGCTGGGTCCGAGACGCCTCGATGAACAGTAAATTGTGACTCCATGCATTCGGTGAAGTCCTCAGCCTTATCTTCTGCCGAAGACACAATCCCGTTCGGAGTTTCCAGCGGGTTGCGAGTTCTGTTCTCGCTGGTCAGTCTACTCACCGCTCTCCAGGCGGAGGCATGGTGGACTTCAAGGGACTCAAGGTATGAGTCCCATCGATCAGAGTTTACGTCCCGCAGAAGTTGCTGAACGTAAAGGGACTGTTGTTGAAATCGTCGCTTAACAACTGGGTCACGGGTACCTTGCCATCTGCGGCGGAGCTTACGCCGAAGCCAGATGGCGTGGAGTACTTCCGGTGGAAGGGCCGATTCACGATGGTTCACCTCGAGTGCGTAGGTGTGTCTATCCATAAAAACTTGGACCAACTCCTGAAGATTTGTGGCGCGGAGATCCAGGTCGTCACAAGTGACGATAGGGTCCGCAGGGAGAGATGGTAACCGTCGAGAGAGCTCGTCATGATAGGAGCGCCAGTTGACTCTCCTAACGATCTGAGCGGGAGTTCGAGGTGATGCCGACAGCTCTCGAACAGTTATAACAAGAGCATTGTGATCGGACGAGAGATCCGACACAGAAGAGACCTCGATGTGACGGGCCACGTTCTTGACAACTACTATGTCAAGAACGTTCCGGCCGGTGGCCCTTAAAGGGTTAGTGGGTAGGGTCTTCAGGGCCGATGACGTTAAGTTCCGGGTCGTCAGAGACGAACCGGTACAGAGAATTTCCATAGGCGTTGACAACGCGGCTGTTCCATGATGGGTGTTTGGCGTTTAAGTCGCCGACTACAAGGGTTGAGAGAGGGTGGTCGAGGAGGGCGTCCCACTCCTCGGGCGGAGGCTTAGTTCGCCGGCCAGGCCGGAGGTACGCAGAAACAACGCGTAACTCCGATCCGCCGGCGTCCAACGCCACCGATCATCCTTCAATAATAGATGTGTCTAGAGGAGGCAAAGGCCTATGGGATATCCGCCTGTTGACTAAGAACCCCCCCCCCCATGACGAGACAATCCTTACGATAACAGACGTAGGCAGGAAGGGAAAACGAATGGTAATAAGCCAGATGAGTCTCGGAAAAAAGTATGACATCAACATCCGTCACGAAAGTCATCAGTTCAGATCGTTTGGGGAGCAACCCAAGGGCGTTCCATGCAACGATCTTCAGGCTATTAGCCATTCAGGGGAAGTAGGGGAAAAAGGGTAGCTAGAGACTGGAAGACCAAGGCAAGCACTGTGGTCGTGTCACGAGCAGTCCTGATTGATTCAACAAGATTGTCTGCCCAGGCAGTCAGAGGATCAGCCGACGCCCGAGAAGATTCCCGGGACACCGGAGGACACGCCTGACTGACCTAGTCAGGGGTAGCAGAAGGCGCTGGGTTGACGGACGGTGTATCAGTCTGCTCGCTGGGAGGTTGAGGTCGAGCCCGCGGAGTTGGTACAGGTAGAACCTGTGATATAGGTCGGCCGGCGGAGTTCCGGCGGCGACGAGAGGGCTTGGACTTGCCCTTACGAGCTGAGGCTGGATAGGTTTAGCGGCCATGTCCGCGTAGGAAGATGCGGGCGCTCCGGCAGGCGCCGGGGTTGAGGCCGCTGGAGGCGGCGCCGGAAGCAACCGGATTTGCTGCCGGGACCTTGGCAGATGAACCAGTGAGAGGTGGGAATGCCTCTCGCCGGTTAGGGCCAGGACCAGCTACACGGCCAGTCTGTGCGCCAGGGCACGCAGGAGGTCGCTGCGGTTTCATGGCGGCGACAAAGTTGGGGCAGCCTCGGTAATTAGCCGGGTGGGCTCCTCCGCAATTGCAGCATACAGCTGTAAACCCCGTCTTAGGCTTATGACAGCCGCGATGAGGCTCAGCACAACGCACACAACGCGGTGGCTGGTGGCAGAAGAGACTAGAGTGGCTGAACCTCTGGCAATTAAAACACTGCGAGGGGCCGGGCCGCTGGTCAAATGTACGGACTTGCACCTGGAGGTGCAGAAGATTCAAGAGACTGTAAATCTTCTCGAAAGGGCCTACTTTCAGCAAGTTAACGAGAAAGCTGTTAACAGGTTTAAGGTCTTTGCCCTTGCCAACATGCAAGACGCTTACCGCAGTCGCCGCATAGCCGAGCGCAACAAGTTCCTACCTAATGGCATCAGGCGCAGTGAAGGATGGTATTCCCGATAGAACAACCTTGATTTCGCGTTCTGACGGGAGGGCAAAAGTATGAAAATATATCTTGCGCTCAGTCAGGAATGCCTGAACACAGCGGAAGTCAGGAACCGTACTGGTCGCCAGCGTCAACGAGGCGCCTTGGCACCTCGTCTCGACCTTGACCGAAGGGAGAGCCAGGGAAAGAGAGCGAAGAAATTGAGATTAATTCCTGTTATTAGGAATTACAATTGGTGGAATGCGAGGAGAAGACACAGATTTTGTTGTAACAGACGCGCGCTGAGTGCCGTTGTTACCATGACTGCGAGACTGCTGTGCAGGAGAGGTTGGTGGCGGAGTTAGAGCCAGCTTTCAGTCTACCTAGAGCTGTTGCCCGGGTAGGCTGTGTTACTCATATTCGCATTTGCGATTGTGGTTTTTAACCGTAAATAATATCTTTTTCAATCTGTTTTCTTCATCATCGTTCTTCAACTTCATCAGTGTGCTACAATTTCAGAAGTGTATTGTGTCGTGCGCGAGTGTTTTTGTGATTCGTGGCAGTGCGCGTCTGGTGTTCGTGTTCTTTGTCTGTCAGTGTAGTGATTCAGTGCTGGTGAAAGTCACTCTTTCCTAGCCCTTTCTGCGTCTTCGACGTTCATTTCGGTTAATCCCGGGATGGCGTCGAACGCAACGCCCGTTCCTTTACCGGCACCGCTGGTAACCTTAATGGAAACCTGCGGTACCGGTCCTCAATCTACCCCGCTACCTTCCCATACAATCAGTGCAAGTGATAGTGAAAGTGATGATTGTGCATCGATGTGTAGTGTGGGAACGGGGGACGGTGAATTTTCGCTTGTGGAGGGCAAGTCTGCCAAACGCAAGCGAAAATTAGTCGCCAGCCCGCCACCGGCCGCTCCTACGCATCGGGTATCCAGTCCTGGTAACAGCGCCAGCCATCCGACTCAGTCTACCTCTCAATCTGTGCCTAAACCAAAAATTCCTCCGATTGTCATTCCCGACCATCGCAATTATAGGGAAATTCTCCGTTCCCTGCAGAATCTGCTTCCTTCGGCCAAACTCGAGGCCAGGTGCCAAGGCGCCTCGCTTCGAATTGCGGTCACTACAGTCCCGGCCTTCCGATCGGTCCAACAGTTTCTCACCGATCGGAAGATCTCCTTTCATACTTTCGCGCTTCCTTCAGAGCGCGAAATTAAAGTAGTTCTTTCTGGACTTCCTTCCTGGACCGCCCCCGACACCATCAGGCAGGAGCTTGTCGCCTTAGGCTATTCGCCGACGGCGGTAAGTGTACTGTATGCTGGCAAGTGGGAAGATCGCCGTCCCGTGAATAGTTTCCTTGTGAAATTACTCAAGGTAGGCCAATTCGAGGAGGTCTATGGCCTCCAAAACTTCCTGCACCTTCGGGTGCAAGTCAGAACCTTCGACCCGCGGCCAGGCCCCTCGCAGTGTTTTAACTGCCAGAGGTTTGGTCACTCCAGCTTGTTCTGCAACCACCCTCCGCGTTGCGTGCGATGTACTGAGCCTCATCGTGGGTGTGATAAGCCCAAGACGGGGTTCACGGCCATTTGCTGCAACTGCGGCGGGGACCATCCGGCTAGCTATAGAGGATGTAAGGATTTTATATCAGCCATGAAGCTACAGCGGACTCATGCTCGCCCTGGAGCGCAGGCAGCCCGTGTTGCAGGTCCCCTCCCTAACCGCAGAGAGGCCTTCCCACCTCTCTCCGGAGCATCATCTCAGGCCCCGGCAGCAGTTCCGGCTGCTCCCAGGGCCCCAGTTCCGCCTGCAGTCGACGTTTCGGCGTCGCCTGCAGTCCCCTCTCTCCCGGCGCCTGCCGGAGCGCCCGGTCCTACATACGCGGCTGTGGCCGCTACATCAGTCCCGCCTTCCGCTCCTCGGAGCTCTAAACCGAAGCGCACTCGTCGCCGTCAGCGACAAGTTCTACAGGCCTTGCCTGTAAAACTTCAGCGGGCCCCGCCCGCCCCCAGCCATCAACCTAAGCTCCCAACTGAGCAGACCTCACGTCCGTCCCAGAGCTCTGCGCCATCTGCAACACCGGCCGAGGTCAGCCAGGTCCGTCTTCCGGAATCTCGGGAATCTTCCCGGGCCCCGGTGGACCCCCTGACTGCCTGGGCTGAAACTTTGGTAAACAACATCAGGTCTGCTCCAGATACAACCACGGTTCTCGCCCTGGTGTTTCAATCACTGTCTACACTCTTTCCTCTTCTTCCTTTGAATGGCTAGGAGTCTTAGGATCGTTGCGTGGAATGAACTGATGACTTTCGTAACGGAGTACGACGCTGATGTCGTCCTCCTTTTTTCGAGACTCATCTGGCTCGCTACCATACCTTCAAACTGCCATCTTACATCTGTTTTCGTCAGGATCGTCCCAGCGGCCTGGCTGTCGCCCCTCGGGGGGGGGGGGGACAGCCGTCTTAGTCCACAGGCGGATATCCCACAGGCGGATATCCCACAGGCCACTACCCCCTTTAGATACATCTCTTGTTGAAGGTTGTGCGGTGGCGATAGAAGCTGGCGGATCGGAGTTGCGCGTTGTTGCGGCGTATCTCCGGCCCGGCCTGCGGATACCTCCACCGCCCGAGGAGTGGGACGCTCTCCTCGATCATCCCCTACCAACCATTGTAGCCGGCGACTTAAATGCCAAGCATCCCTCCTGGAACAGCAGAGTAGCCAACGCCTACGGAAAATCTCTGTATCGGTTCGTCTCCGACGACCCGGTACTTCAAGTCATCGGCCCAGAAGACCCTACTCACTTCCCCTTTTCCGGTCATCGACCGGACGTCCTTGACATTGTCATAGCCAAGGACGTGACCCATCACATCCAGGTCTCGTCAGTGTCGGATCTCTCATCCGATCACAATCCCCTTTTTATAACTGCCCGTGAGCTGTCGGCCTTACCCCGACCTCCCGCTCAGATTGTTAGGAGAGTCAACTGGCGCTCCTACCATGATGAGCTCTCACGGCGGTTTCCATCACTCCCCGCTGACCCGATCATCACTTGTGACGATTTGGATCTCCGAGCCACTCATCTTCAGGAGTTGGTCCAAGGTGTCATGGATCGACACACATATACTCTCGAGGTGAATCATCGTAAATCGGCCTTACCTGCGGAAGTACTCCACGCCCTCTGGCTACGGCGCAATCTCCGCCGCAGATGGCAAAGAACCCGTGATCCCGGCGTCAAAAGGCGCTCTCAGGCCCAGTCTCTTTACGTCCAGCAACTACTGCGGGACGTAAACTCTGATCGATGGGACTCATATCTTGAGTCTCTAGAAGTCGACCACGCCTCCGTCAAGTAGACTGACCCGCGAGAAGAGAACTCGCAACTCACTTGAAACTCCGAACGGGGTTGTATCTTCGTCAGAAGGCAAGGCCGAGGTCTTCGCCGACTGCATGGAGGTGCAATTTACTGTTCACCAAAGCGTCTCGGTCCCTGCCCACTCGGCAGAAGTCCGTGACTTCCTATCTGGACATTTTTCACGCCCTCCCGATGTCCCAGCCCTCCCGTTCGACAGGGATGAACTAGTTTCATCTATCTGCCGACTAAATCGCCGTCGCGCCCCCGGTCCTGACCGGATCGGGGCCGCTGCTCTACAAACTCTCCCGGCCTCAGGCGTTGACCTCGTTCTTGAGCTGTTTAACTCCTGTCTCCGGCTACAGTACTTTCCCCGCCTGTGGAAATCAGCTAACATCGTAATGATTCCGAAGCCTCGCAAGCCGCGCATGCTTCCTGAAAGCTATCGACCAATCTCTCTCTTGCCAGTCATCTCGAAGGTGTTAGAGCGTCTCCTGCTGGCTTGCATCTCGCCGCTCCTAGATGGTTTCATCCGCAGCGAACAGTTCGGGTTTCGCAGAGAGCACTCGACCACGCTTCAATTGGTCCGCGTTGTTACGCACTTGTCAGACGCCACCAACAGGCGAGCGGCTACGGCCGCCGTACTGTTGGACGTGAGCAAGGCCTTCGATAAATTCTGGCACGAAGGTCTTCTCTTCAAACTTGCCAATTCCCCTCTACCATCGCCCATAGTGTTTTTCCTCCGGTCGTATCTCAGCGACCGAACCTTCAGGGTGAGCGTCGACGGGTCCTGTTCTACAGTTCGACCCGTCGCCGCCGCGTACCACAGGGACCTGTCCTCAGCCCCGTTCTGTACCTTGTGTACACGAATGACCTGCCTGTCTTGCCCGGAGTCACGTTGTCTTTGTTCGCTGACGATGCTATATATCACTGCAGCTCCCTGTCCCCGCGATTTGTGAGTACAAAGCTGCAGCGTCAGTTGAACTAGCTTCCGGACTGGCTACGAAGATGGTGGGTGACGATCAACACGGAGAAATCCGAGCGATCTGCTTCACCCGTAAGTCCATCTCCCGATGCCAGCCCCTCTTCCTAGCAGGGAGGCCCATCGCCTACAAAGAATCGGTAAAGTATTTAGGCGTTCGGCTAAATCGTCGCCTTTGCTTCAACGCCCACGTGACGGAAACCCTTGCCAAGGCTCGCGGCGTCCGAGCCAAATTATCTCCTTTCCTCTCGTGTCGCAGCCGCCTGGCCATGCGCACGAAACTTACAATCTATCTGCTATTTCTCAGGTCTGTATTGAACTATGCGGCACCCGCCTGGTGGCCTCTTTTATCCACCACCAACAGATGTAGGGTGGAAGCTTTCCAGTCCCGAACACTCCGATCCTTGACGGGGTCCCCTTGGTTTGTAAGGAACAACGTGATTCGAAGGGGTCTCCGTGTTCCTACCTTGACTTCCTTTGTCCGGTCGCTGGCTCTAACTCTAAACTCTCTAAACCATCAGTGCATCAGAACCACCACCGCCCATTCGGGTCAAGCGCCCTCGGGCGCTTCTTGATGACCCGCCATAACGCCATCCTCTTTAAATTAAACAAAAACAAAGTAATCATCAGTCCTAGACCAGAGAATTTCACCTAAACTGTCCTTCTCTCCTTCCTGTCCACCTCCTAGCACGCTGAGCCGGCTGCTTGTCGCTATCATCAATCATTGACACGGAGGCTCTCCGCCTCGCGGGTAGCGACCGACGCCCTCAGGGCGTCTGCTGACTGGACTTGAAACGGGCAACATCTGTTGCTCAAATCGGTACCAGCGGCAGTGCACCAAACTAATAAACGTTATACTCCCCCGCCTTCTCAGTTAACTGGTTGGCGGTTTCCTTTTCCAGTCTTAAGTCACCCGTCGACAATGTACCAGCACTAAGTTTACTTCTGGCAGCCATTGGACACGTTCCAGATGCTGCAATCAAGCCACGGGTGCAAAGACACCCCGCATCCATAATGAGCCAGCTTTCGCTTGCGCTTGGCAGATTTGCCTTGCACAAGCGATAACTGTCCGTCCTCCGACCCAACACTCCACATTGACACAGCACTTATGTCACTTTCACTACCACTTTCACCACCACTGTCGCGGGGAAGAGGCGTTGTAAGGAAGCCGGTTGAGCATGTCTCCATTAAGGAGGCAAGCGGCGCCGGCAGAGGATTCGGTGGCGTATTTGACGACATTTCGGACAAACCAAAATGAACGTCTACGCTAGGGTAAGGATGGAGTGATCACCAGACATTGAACTATCAACAAACAGCAATAGAGCACAACACAGACCGCACAGCACACGGAAACAAAAACACTCCCCCACAGACAAATATAAACTTTTGAGCACTGTACTTGTGTTGATTCTGATGTAGTTGAAGATGCAGAAGACGATGATAATGATGATGATGTTGAATAAACAGTAAAACCGCAGAAATTGACAAAATTTTGCACAGCAAAAACGGTAACAGCCTACCCGGGCAACAGCTCTAGGTAGACTCCCCCAGAATCGGCGGGGTGAAAGCCTCTCATTAAGTACTCTGTGGCAAGGAGTGCTGCGAGCCTCTAATACACGTTCTTCTTTCTGATTGGCTGGTGGTTGTTTTAAAACTGTACCGTGACACTTACAAGTAGGAGTGGTGTTTAAGGGACTTCTACAGCCTTAACAACAGTACTGTGGTCACTAACGTATACCACTCTATGTTAGCGAAGCTCGAATTTACACTGATGATGGCAATAGATGGCACTGCCGAAAAGTCTGTTTTGTTGAAAACAATGGACCACTGCCAAACAGCCCGGGAATGAATTTTAACAACAATGACTCCGGCTGTGTAAGCCTACAAAGTAGGTAAGATTAGGTAAGTTTTATACAGACAAATTGTATAGATAAGAAGAAAAGGTAGGTGATAATTCTTCATAGACTGTCATAAATATAAGCGGCAATGCTATGAACTAGTCAACATTAATTAAAAAAATAAATTAATTACAGGCATTGCACAAATGCAATGCACAGAGAAGAGCATTGGAGATGCTTCAATAAATCTAAAAAATATATATATTGTAGCGTGACAGAAAATCCACTACTTATTAAGTCATATAAATCATAAAGTTTAATTACATCAAATATGTTAAAATAATATTGAATGAGATTTAAGGAAATCAAAGGAATGAGCCACGATAAAATAAAAATCCTCATTACATTATATAGAAACCACTGTTTAAATATCAAAGAAAGTATCGAAGGCAACTCATATTATAATATCAGTAATTTACCCAGGAAGCTAGGAGCAGTAAACAAAATAAATAACACCATATCAAGAAGAAAGAGACTCAGTTTAATAGTGGTGAATACCAAAATACCCCAAAAAACAAGAAGAAGGAAGAATAAAGTTTGTGATCAGGAAGAAATCAATATCCTGAAACCTTTAGAGAAGAACAAGGTCCGTATCAGTAAATGAATTCAGATGCTCCAAACTAAACATCAGTCGAGATAACACAAAGTACCTTGGTTTACCCAAGAGTGAAGAAGGAAGACAAGAAGAATGAAGACTAGAAGAAGGACAAGAAGGAAGACCGGAAGAAGGACAAGAATGAAGATAAGAAAGAAGATAAGAAGAAGGACAAGAAAGAAGACAGGAGGAGAGGAAGAAATAGTATGAAAGAAACACCGTTGTAAAACCTATTATTGTTATTAACTGCCATCAACCCCAAACCCACAAAAACGATTCAAAAGAAAGTATAACATACCGAAAATCCTATAAAAATGTAATTATTTAGAAAACTAAAGTGCTGTATAGTATTATAAGAAGTGAACCGACTAAAGCTATTGTGTGATAAGAAAATAAACAAGTCTTAACAGTCCATGATTACTAAAGGTCTGGTCTGAGATAATAAGACTCAAAATATCAGAACCAACAGTGAAAGTGAATTTGTGTAAGTGTTTTTTGGAAATGCAATAAACTTAAAGTTAGTGATACTATGACTTATCAATATGCTATATAACAACTTTAATATCCAATAATAAACAGCATAATAAAATAATAAAATGGAAGATTTCCAGTATTTTATTATTTTAAGGTAACTCTTTATTTACAAGACATTTGTAAAAAATGCTAATAAATAGAGTATGGGAGGTCATGTTTACTGATGTAGGGGGTCATAAATAATAATGGTTTAGACCAGAAAGGACTGGCATTAATTTAGTATTCATAGGTTTAAAATGTTTAAATAGACTGTTTATTCACAGCCATAAAATCAATGTGTTAGTAAAATGTATTTGTAAGAGTTATTAGAAAATAAGATTTATATCATGTGTTTTAAAATGAATTATGTTTGCTAAATAATAGCCTACATACCATTAATAATGTTTCAATAGGTATGCTATGTTAACTCAAAAATAGTTAAAAGTGTATGTTCAAACCATATCAGCAATATGTTCAATTGTGCAGATTGCTAAGTAATGTTCATAATTATTTATTTTAATAACAGTAGTGTTAATTAAATACTACACCTCACAATAAGTTATAAACCATTTTATTTTCATGTAATAGTAACTATGTAAAGTCAGAGGAGGAAGTAGGATTAAATTTATTTGAGAGAAACAGAAATATAAAATTCTAAAATCTAGGCCATTTGGTGAATTCACAGAAACAATATAAACCAGAATAATTCACTTATAAATCCTGTAAACTAGCAAGATTTAGATAAGGTAACTCAGTTAACCACTACTGGGAATGATCCTATGAGTTAAAATGATAATAAGGAAATATACCTTAAAACATTGTAAATTTTCAAAATATATAAATTAATTAATTTTAAAGAGCAATGTCAAATTTACAGATTAACACAAAAAACCAGTTCAAAGGTTTAATTTATATGTATTTAAGGAAAGGAAGAGGAATATGACTAATTAAAAGTTTTAATGATATTTAAAATGGAGGAAATTTGTATAAAGACGGAAATCCAATTTTGAGCCTATATTTCAAAAAAGTAAAGAAATTGGTTAATTTCCACAAAATGTCTACAGATATGGACTATAATATATCAATTTGAAAGGAATGAGGTGATTAAACCAATGATAAGGTTCATAATTCATAAAAGTGATGAATAAAATAAATAAATTCCATATATAATGTAATATTTTATCATGTGTATGGGTAATCGAAATATGTTAACAATACTTTTTCAAAGATTAACTGGGCCAGATTTTTGACCAAGTTAATTAGTCTTTTGTTGAATATCAAGCTGAATAGTTGTGTGACAAAACGTTCTATAAATCGAGTAGAAAATGGTACGTCTAATTACTATTAATGTCAGTGCAACGAGAGGTAGATGAATTGAACACTTTCATAGCTACATTTACCTAACCTTTAACGGCAATAGTGAGAAATAACACCTAACTTCATGATACGAGTGATATAAAACAGTAAAACAGTATATTTGACACAATTCACTCTACAACGCATAACCACATTTACAGAAACTTAACCCACAGGAGTGAACAAATACCAAATAACTTAATTAACACCAATATACACGGAACACTTCTGCAGAACACACCAAACAACATAATAGACAGATTACACCAGTGCGAGAACATTTCAAACATTCATAAAGGTAATTTTATTGTGATTTTCTGACACGACGACTTCGCAGTAACATATTCAGATCGAGAAGCGGCCATCATTGAATTTTACGGAGCCTGCCTCCTTCATCGTGGTGACGTCATCCAAGCGGCCAATGGTTCGACAAAACATTTTATTAAACATTATATATACGAATTATTTAAATACTATTAAATAATAATTAGTGAAATTCTTTTAATTGTTAATGTTATACTTTCTCGTCATCCTTCTCTGACTATTAATTTAATCGCTCAAAGAACCTGTCCTTTATATAATATCTATAATAATTTTTGTACTGTATGCACAATCGATAGTTCCCTGAGACGGAGTCGATAATTGTTCATAATCGATAAAAGGTCGATTATTTTTTAATTGTTCAATAAATCAATATATTTCAAGTGTTTATTATATGTTATTATTTCACAGGCTAATTTAAGATTATTTATCACGGCTAAGGGACTTCAAGAAGCAGAAAATATCTTACTTGAGTGAGATTTTGGACCAGCAAGAAAAATCACCGATCGATTGCTGACTGGAGTTAATCTATTTAACTCCAGACTGGTTCAAATCTTCCAGAAGTGCTCGATAGTTAGTAAATACCTGCCTGATTATCAAAATTTTTACAAGAACCTTTTAAAACAGATTTATTTCTGATATACACACATTAATAAACATAAACAAAATTTTTTATTATTTGAAAATTTTATTTTTATAAAATTTTCCATCAACTTTTTATCTTTTGTAACGACCGGCATACAGCGGTCTTCTTACAATATGTATGTTCATTCACCAATCAATGAATTCATTCTTCATTTACCGATGTACAGATTATAAGTTAAATGTAGCCGCATTCATAAGCGAAGTTTTATATGTGTACTACGTTATTGACAACAAAGAAGTAGTTTCTATGGAAACTCACCGGTTCCCATTTTCGATCACGCAACAGCGATCGGCTGCAAATGTGCGACACGTCCTTAAATGTTTATTTACAATGTTAAAATATTTATGCAGTGTCATCGTTATTTTCCTTAGTTATGAGAATAAGATGTTTGCCTTGCATTGTGTCAACAAGATGTTACTTGCTGCATGTATGATAACTCTGGACAACAAATTCTCCTTGTAGCATGTAAGGAAAAGCAGTCCTTCTACCGCTAGAGTTTGTAGAAATATCCAGTAACTTTTATGTACCTACATGTCAGTAATGCCTTCCCAATATAGATATAACTTGTAACTTGTCATATTATTTATAAATACAAATCAGTAATGAATAGTATTTAATTTCAATAAATAGACAATCGTTTATTTTTTATGTACAGTGTTAAATTCTTATTTCCATACGAAAGTAATGGTTTATTTTCCACTGATAGTCAGTAACTTTTATCTTGGAGATTATTTCTTTAATAACTTATATTCATGAAGTTATTTTAGTAATTTCAGTTTTCTATATTGCCTTCCCCTTTTTCAAACTAGAAATTATTAATTCATATAATACAAAATATTTCATATTCAAAATATTTCAGTTCAGTTGTGTTATTTCTTTAGCGCGGATCGAGTGTTTGTAGCGAAGTGTTGCTGTGCGGAATTCCTTATAGTTGACATTATTATTGCGTGTGGACAATTTTTACTATAATTGTTGTAAGAGACTATTTTGTTGATTACAAACTATTAATTGTGATAATTTAAGCTGGTTATTAGTCTCCTCATTGGTGTCTTGTATTTTGTTTTCCACTGTACCATACGACGATCAGTTAGACCGTCGTAATATATTTATATATGCTGTATGTCATATATATCTGTCTTGTGTCGCAAATAGCAGGTACTTTGATAATGCTAATACTGTAGAACGTTTATGTGATTGTTTAATCTATCTAGATATACAACTGAACTATATTTATTATGAAGTTGTCAATCAATTTTTGAATTTAGCGACTTTTAATTGTCCCAGACTTTGTAAGTTATGAATTTATGTTATAAATATTACATTATGTGTTCGCTGCAATTAATTTTTTTTCTTATCAAAATTATAGTGGATTAAGCTTAACCGAACTGCTGCGCAGATGCCCTGAAGCATTCGAGTTTGGTTTCGCGTAATTTATACGTGTTCCGCCAGTGGTTGCATGGAACGTGCTTGAAATAAATTACAATCGGTTGGAGGAACCAATTAACTAACATTTTAATGTAATTAGAGTTGCTGCCGGCATGTTTGTCGAGGGAATGGAAAACTGTCTGATTAGAACCGTGCTTTATTGGCTGAGAAACGTGCCTGGTAGCTAAAAACGCAAGGGTGGAAGACTTACAGTTCTGTTAAATTCGTGCGTTGTCAAATGAATTCCTAAATACGTTAAATATGTTTTTTTTCTATCTGTTTCGGCCGTCTGAGGACCACATGCCAATCAATTCTTTATTCCTTGTTCTTTTCTTTTTCTTCAATATTCTTTAATCTTTTCACTATGTCACTTCTTCCTGTCTTCAGTCCACTTTGAAGCTGCGTTTCCTCTCTCCTACCCTGGACTACTTCCATTTGTAACACGTTTATCCAAAAAACTTCTCTTTCAATGGCTTCTTCTGCGTTTATATTATTTTTTTCTAACTCGGTTTTGACTTCTTTCATTCAACTTGATGTTGACTTCTTTCCCCACAGATACCTTCAGATCTGTTTTGTTAACCTATTGTCGTCCATTCTATATAAATGTCTAAAAAATTCTAGTCTTCTTTTTCTCACTGTTTCTGTTATATATTCTATACTTTGATATATTTCATCATTATTTCTTAATTTCCAATCTTCTGAAGTTTCTCGTGGGCCTAATATTTTCCTAATAATTTGTATTTTCAACATCTCTAGTTTGTCTAAATTATATTTCAATGCTAGAGATTCACTTTCATATAGGGTTTCTGGCCTCACTACTGTACTGTAATATCTTATTTTCCCATTTTTAGATATGCACTTTTTATTGTAAATATCGTTAGTTATACTATATGCTCTTTTCATTTTATGAATCCTTTGTTCTATAGCAGATTTTTGTAAACCATTCTCTTGAATTATTTCCCCTAAATAGTTAAATTTTCTAACCTTCTCTATTCGACGAATATCTGCTAGCAGATATTAAAATTTAAATGTGTTTTTACTCCTAAGTAAATTTATTTTCAAGTAAATGTAAACGGTAGTTAGAGCGCCTCTCTCTCATTCTCTCTTCCTCTCCGTTTATCTACTTTTCTATCTCATCTTGAATGTGTATTGCAATCACCTTGCTCTATCCGGCTTCCTTTCTTTCAGAGTTTAGAGCTTCCTCCTGGCACGTTACGGTGGTGTTTTAACGTCACTCCATTCCACCACTGTACTTAAGCAATTCTTTATTGTGCACCTACACGCGCGGGCTTCTATATATATATATATATATATATATATATATATATATATATATATATCTGAAGGTGGAGGCAGAGAGAATAAAGGGTGTGCGAGACGAAGATGGAAAGAGAAAATGAGACTCAGAGAAAGAAAGAGATAGATAAATTGAGTATATATATCAGCTGTTATAAACTGCTCCTAAGTTACTCGCAGCTCGTATAACTTGTGTTCCTAACCGTTGGTCTTGGCCTCCACCACTCAATACTAAGTAGGCTACTGTTTTGGATGAATTTACTTCATAGCCCAAATTTTTTATATTCTTCTACAAGCTTCCTAAATAGCAAATTCCGCAAGCTTATAACCATTTCATATTCGGCCAGTACACCCAGATCGTCTGCAAAATATAATGTAATAATGCGATTCTTAAAATTATTATTAATCGATGATTACAAATTATATAATTTCGGACATCAGCCATCGTAAGTTAAAATTAATAAACACGACGTTTTGGCCTCTATAGAATCAGCGGTCTTCTTCAGGCGAACAACAAATTAATACAACGATAAATCTATCAACAACAAACAGATATCGTCAAAACTCCAAACCTTAGTTATACAAATATAGGCTACAATAATAATGAAATTCATAATATTAATACTAAAACAGTACCCACCATTACATCAAAGTAGGATTCCTCCTGTGGTTGCAACGTTTACGTTAAAACTCGCAGGTTAAAAAACATTATTTTCTAAAAACCGTGTACGCGAATTCACGTTAAGTAGTTTTCTGTCAAGCCATTATCGCTTAAACTTTCATTAAAGTGAGAGCAGGCGCAGAGGAAACAGCTATTTTCTATTTTGAAAAGTCATTTTTCGTTCTTCGTCTTTTGTAAGCTCGAAAATTGTTATCTACTTAGGAATATTAAATTTTCAGCAAGTGAAATTCCCGTCCCGGATTCTTTTCCGTTCAAAATGTTGAATTACTCTTACTATTTTATTTAGCCGTTAATTATTCAACGACCAAACGACAGTATCAATACAGAAACAGTGAAATCAATATTATCGACGAAGACAACAATAAATAAATAATAGCTTAATGTAAAAATATAAATAATAACATAGAACGATAGCAGCAGCAACAACAACAATAACTATAGCAAACGTATGTAAATTTCTTCTTCTTCTTCTTCTTCTTCTTCTTCTTCTTCTTCTTCTTCTTCTTCTTCTTCTTCTTCTTCAATAACTTCCTAGTTGGACCCTATCCTCTTCTATAATAACGGTTCTACATGCTGTTACTCTACATCTTCCTTGGCCGACCAATGCTCCTCTTCGTGTTTGGTTGGCTATCTCTTTCCTTCTTCGCTGGGTTAGTGGCTTGTATCATCCATTCTTGATATGTGTTCATTCCATATCATTCTTCATTCCGAATTAATATCTGTTCCATTACACGTTTCTCTCACACTATTGTTTGGCAACCTATCGTACTTTGTCTTTCCTAGCACTCTTCGTAATACCGTGCAGCCATTTCTACTATAGTTTGTCGTTTTCCTTAAGTTGTTGCTGTACCTAGCTTGGTCTCTGATGCTTACAATATTACTGGACGTATTGTGGTTTTGTAAACCCTAGTTTTTGATTCTTCTGTGAAGTGTTTATTACGCCATATAAGGTTAATCATGCATCCAGCAATTCTTCTTGCTTTCATCAATTGATTTTCCATTTCTTCATCTTCCCTATTTTTACTTGTAAGCCTTGTTCCTGAGTAGTCTATATGCTTTACTTGTTCTATTTTTCTGTAATTGTTCGCAACCTTACACCTTAATAGGCGTAAAATTGTAATTGATTTTGTAAATATATTACAAAAACTTTCTGTAAATATGTTACAGAAAATTCAATTACGACATTATATCATAGCGAATGTGTATTTATCAAACATTATAAATATTAAACAAAGCAAATTCAAAAGGACATTTTAATGCACACTTCTCAAACTGTCAACAGCAATTGATGCGTAAAATCATTCACGTTTTTAAAAGTGTCAGGAAAGTGTTTATCCTATTCGTTTAACTGCAGTTTTATTCAGCATCCCATTCAGTTCTGCGTCAGTTATGTTACATTTTTCTTTTGTTAGGTTATTTACCCTGGGATTTTTTATTATTTTCTTCTAATAGTAGATGTTTGTAATTCCTGGTCATCAGTAGCCTACACAAAAACTTTGTTATATCAAAAACTCTGCTCTATTCTACCATAAAACAGAAATTACTAAAAACATTCATCGTCCTAGTGTGTTTTACTTCCATGTTCCGCAACGAAATAGAAGTATGGTGACAGTGAAAAAATTGTTTTCGATATAAGAGCTGATTCTGATTGCACTACACTCAAAACATAATGAAAAGTCGTTCTCCAAAAAGTGTCTGTGTGTAGAATTTTTTTTTAATGGCAAACTATAACTGCTGCAAATGCACACAGAATCAAATAATTTTTTGCATATGTGCCCATGTTGTAGAGGACGCAAGGCCTGTTGCTTTTGGTGAAGATCGGTTAAGGAGGAGGGGTAGTTTACCTGCAACGTTTTACGTTTTAACAAGAGCAAAAAGTACTTAATTTTGATAAAAAAGTATCCTTAAAACGGACCATAATAATCCACTGTAGAAAGGTAGATGAAATATCTATAAATGGAAAGAGTAGCTGAAAGGGGAGGGGATAATTTTCTATAAATGAATGTTAGTTGTATTATTTATATGTGTACTACGTTGCAGGCAACAAAAACGTAGTTTCTATTGAAATATTTCATTTCAATTTGTTAAATATAAAACTCGACTTACAAGGAACACACCTAACGTTTTAGAAATTATCGAACCGAATTCAAATAAATGATTTAAATATAAATCTTAGAACATGGAATTCATGTACGGTTCTCCATACCGATATTTTCCTTGAGAATTGTCCTGTTGTGTATTACGGGTAGACGATATTACTGTATTCAAGTGTATAATCTGTTATCTTGTAACTAAGTGTACATACAATGAACTATCGTAAAATAATCACGACGTTTCTAATTATAGATAGACTCCACCACTTCCTTAACAGTAATGTGTATCGATTAAACAACAATACCTGATTCAAACTGTTCTGTGCTTTTTAAGTTCAGCAAAAAAAAAGAGGAAAGAATTTAAATCCAACCACTGACATGCCAGTGACTACTGAGATATCCCTAATGAATTACGGAATGAGGTGTTATCTCATAACCAATCTTCTTCCGTTAATATTTGGAATTGTGAATCCCTCTTCTTCTTCTCTTCTTCAGCGGAGCGACAACCCATTACTGAGTCAAGGCCTCCTTTAACAGCCTTCGCCAATTTGTAAAACTGACTGGCTAAGGAACTGACAGGTTTCTGCACATAAAAGAGTTTGACAGATGGGATATGTGAATTGTCCGATTCAACCCCCAACCTGGAGGACCAGGAACATTGATTTCGAGGTGCTCGTCCCCTAGAGAGGTGCTGTGTGCAGCCGTTGGGCTACTATAGCCTCCTCCGCCTCTACACTAGATGCACACCCTGCTGCCGATGTGTACCATCCTGCCAGACCAGCACCCACGATACCCCCAGACTGCCCTGACAGAACCCCCATCTCTCGTTTGTTTACCGATCCACTCTGCCGAAGGGATTGGTTACCACAACCTTGGAGTGGATTGCTCGGCGTAACAGGACCCACCGACGTGTAGGTGATAGTGGAGTTGGAGTGGAGAGGCTATTTCATTTCTCTTCTATGAAAGCATATGTTCCCGTCATGGAATTGTGAATTTATTTGTAAAATTTCTTTACATACACATAGGTCTACATATAGGCTAACCTAGCTCTGTTCGTTAACATAGTACTTTGTCAGTTTGTATAATTGCAATAATCAAATTTCTGGTCATTACAAGTCATGGTGGGTTCGTCTCCGTTAATTTACTTGTAAGGAACGTTCTGTAACCAGCTGTGCGGCGATCCCTTGCCGCTAACGGAACCACGTACATACGTATACACTTACTTGCAGTGCAGATGCATGTTGTAATTAATGATCTATCCTCATGTGGATTGGCATCTACGATACACGTGAGCAATTAAAGCGCTTAATTCTGGTTAGCATAAGAATTTCTTACAGGTAAAATTGTTACCTCTTTTCGATTTTGGTAGAAACGCTATATTTTCACTATTTATTTGTGAAGTAATGATGAATAATTTTATTCATACGTTGCAAAATAAACGTTACTATACATACAGCGTTATTCAAATACAATGAACCGATGTTATATCGCAATATTTTATTGAGCAAAGGTAATACAAAATTCCAACCAAATCACAAGTATTCTACACGTAATCAAGTCTTATTTCCTGTCTTACAAGAGTTCAAAAAGAATGAACCAATTTCACGACGCAATTTTTCAGTCCTCATGAACTACGTTTATGGTCAGTTTTTCTTCGAGGGAAACACCGTTACAGAACAAACTATCTCCTGGTCGATGGATTGGTCGGAAGGGGCTCCAGACTTTGCTCGTTGTGCTTGGCTTGCGAGATCTCCAGATTTCACCGTATGTGATTTTTTTGTGTGGGGATATTTAAAAGAAAGAGTTTTTCTTCCACCGCTACCTACCACTACCTACCACTACCTACCTGGATGACCTTAAACACCGAATAACAACAGCTATCAACTCAGTGGACCGTGATATGTTGCTACGCGTCTGGAGAGGATTCTCATATCACCTTTATGTTGTCCATGCAGCAAGTGGTGGACACATTGAACTTGTAAGATGGGAAATAAAACTTGATTATGTGTAGAATACTTGTGATTTGGTTGGAATTTTGTATTACTTTTCCTTAATAAAAGATTGCATTATGAAATCGGTTCATTCTTTTTGAATAAACCTATAGGCCTACCGTATATAAGTGTATGTACTTCATTCACTGTTTTTACTTAATTTATGTAACATTTGAAAAACTTATTAAAGTTTACAATTTAATAACCCAAAAATCTGGAAATACAAAAATACTGGAAGTGTGTGTGTGTGTGTGTGTGTTGTCTGCTTGTGTTATAAAATAATGACTTTGTCGTGCAATTTATTTAATCCTTGGACTAAGATAATTATTTTCATAATTAGGCATTATGCAATAATACAAGAAAGTAACGAGTCAGAATGCGCATGCGCACAAACACGCCCCTACACAAACACAGATAAAAAGTAACCTAAGTATGCAAGACTGTAGTGTATAGGCTGTCTTCTGTCCTTTATTTCAAATTTAATTTCAAGCATATGACAATAATACTGATAATGGCTTAATTATTTTACAATCTCTGCAAAATGTAAGGCGGTCACCCGTGTTTCCGTTAACGTTTGTATGTAAACTACACTTTATCTGTGTCTGTGTAACTGTCTATCTGTTTCTGTCTCTCCGTCCACCTCTCCGCCAGTTCTCTATCTCCCATCTCTGTCTATCTATCTATCTATCCCTCGTTACTCCCTCTCTCTCAACCGCGTACATACGAGAAACGATATGCGTACACATCGCTTAGGATCACATGATGACTATTGACGATCACATGATGACTGATCACAGAATTACTATTGACGAAATACTTTTGAAAGTGCTAACTGAAGTGTGAACACCGATGAAATAAATGTGAACACTATATGATCAAAAGGAGATTGAAGGGCAACACGTTGAAAGAACTGTCTCATCTGAGTGGCGATAATGTGGCGCTTAGTAATACAACATGATTTTATCATTACTAACGACGAAATATTTTTAAAAATGCTAACTAAAATGCTGTGTACAGCAATTAAATAAACGTGAATACTATATGATGAAAAAGAGATTGAAGGGTAACACGTTGAAAGAAAATAACTGTCCCATCTGATGTGTTGCTAGCATAGGAGTCGGAGCACGTAGGAGACATTCTTTAGTGTACACATGTAGGCTGTTCACATGGCTTAAAGTGTCTATCAAACCTTTCCGCTGTTACCTTTATTCTTCAAATCATCCCGGTTCTCATTATTCTCGTACCACTGTCATTATTATCTTTATTTTTTTAATTTTCCTTTGTTTTTTATAAGACAAACTTTACTCTAGCATTTTGATGACCACTCCCACTGTTATAGATGATACTGCACTGGAACAAATCAGCAATTTTGAATATCTCGGCTGCAGTGTGTCTTATAATGCAAGCAACGACGTTGTAAATAAGTTGCATAAGTTCAACTTTATGTGCGGGACCATTATCCGAACTCCAGAGTCACCATGTAAAGAAACACGCCTAAATTTCTACAAGGTGATGGCTCTTCCCACACTTCATTATGGGTCTGAGAATTGGACTCTAACGAAAGGCCAGGCCAGTCGCATCTGAGCGGCTGAAATGAGATTTCTCGTGCACGTGGCAAAGGTATACTCTCCATGATCATAGAAGGAACACAGATATGTGGTAGGAACTGATTATTATAAGTATACCCAACAGGATCGCCCAGTTTCGGCTGAATTGGTGGGAACATCTTTGTTGAATTGATGACCGTCGCATCCCCAAACAACTATGGAACTATAAGCCGAGGGGGCGGAGAGGTGTGGGACGTCCGAGGAAGCGCTGGAGTGACCAGCTCTAATCTTTGCCTGTTTGAGACCAGAACAAACCGTCCTTGGTTTCATGCTTGAAGATGATGATGATGATGATGATGAGTTCCACTGTAAACTCTTAGGACATTATTATACTAACACTTACTTGTCAACTCTGGTGCCCGGCACTTTGTTATCAACGCCGTACTACGTTTTCGTAGATTTCTTATAGAATAAGCATTATGAAAGCAGTGTACTGTATAATCACTGTACCCAGTGACTGCATACTATGGTGCAGTGTGGAATTCCACAACAATTTTCGTTCTTTTAAATTTCATATCGCCGTTATAAAATATAATTTACATAACTGTTTCTACGAAGCAGCGACACAAAGAATGCAAACAAATATTCCTCATAATTTAAATTGTTATTAATTTTATTCGCGTCCATTGGCGTAGTTAGCGTTTCAGAGCGGAATTTAATTTAAAATATCAGTGTGTGAGTGAATAAACAGGATGCACTAAATTAACCTTGGAAAATTTCAGACAACTTAATGCGTTTATTTAAAACTTAGAGTTTTCCTTGTTTGCATGACAGTAATTAAGGTGTTTTCCTGGTGTAATCGTTAATGAAAGTAAAGGCCGACTTTGCAGTTACAGAAGCAGCTGGATGGAGTATGGAATCGAACCACATACGTTTACTGCGTTACAAGAGTGAAAACGTAATGCAGTCTACTTGGGTTACACTTGAATCTAATAAACGTGGTTACTTCAATAAAATAACTGTTTCAGAGTGCTTGATTTAAAACCTATGTCGTACTTATGTCTATTGTCATACACTGCTTTTAATAACGAAGGTAAAATGTTAATTCCACAGCAAACGTTTGCGTGTGCGCGCGCGAGCACATACACACTAACCTTGATACAAACAATGTAACATATTAGCTGCAGAGTAACTACTATATAACTAACTTTATGAGAGCCAAATACCATTCTCTCACTAATTTCTGGACTTATCATGATATCTTGGACACCACCAGAATGAAAACCATTAAATTAGACGATTTATCCTAGGTCGTAGACACTCGATTAGAACTAATTTTTTTTTTATTAACCGACTAAATGTTTAAAACGGATTTTAGTGAATACCGTGTGTCGGTGTGTATTGTCTTTATTTTATTGTCTATGAAGAACTACGTTATTTTTACTGTACTGCCCTTAAGTAATTCCTATATATTCCTATTAGAAACAATTTAACAGTGCAGGGAATTGGGCTTAATAAACCCACAATATGAGCTAGCCCAATTTTATTTAAAGGAAAATCATAGCTCTTAATAAAAAGCGTTCTGTGTAGTATGGATGTATCAATTTCTCTATTTATCTGAGGTGGATTCATGTGTTACAAAACTACAACATTATAATACCATTAATAAACAACTAAATGAATATATATATATATATATATATATATATATATATATATATATATATATAGAACATGGTTGACGCAGGACAATATAATTTATGACTCCGAATATTGTAAACAGCTGATAAACCAAAGACAGGCTTTTTTTCTAAATCAGGATTTATAACCAGTTTGCCTAAGTAATTTAATTCATTTGGAATTCAAGCACATAATACACTATTGTCCTCCTACACTACGTTTGTCATGAGTAAAACGAGGTTGGATACAGACGAGACATAAAATTTCGTTAGCTTCTTGTTTGGGTTTCGGTTTAATTAAAACTGTAGCGGTCAAACAGAAACACAACACCGCTGTAATTGTAGTCTCGTAGTTGTATAAAGTGTAGGTAAACACTAGTTCATGGAAACAATAGATGTGCCCTTAAGCTTAATAGTCACTGGCGTATAGGCTAAACATCGTTTTCCAAAGTAAATTAACTTTCTCCTCCCGGCAGGCCTACAATGTCAGGCGGAAGAACCACACATACAATAGACTGTTACGACGGTCTTATCGTACAGTGGGAAACAAAATACAAGACACCGATGAAGTGACTAATAATAACCAGCTTTAATTATTACAATTAATAATTTCAAACAGAATTATCACTGTTGCACACCACTATATAAAAATTATTCCGATTAGCGCTTTCAAGCTTCACAGCTCATCGTCAGATCGGATATGAAACAAATAACCAGAAAACAAACCCCTTCACCCTCACCCCACTCCACCCTGCTTACACACAACAAACTATAATTCAATGTCCCTTCCCCACCCTTAGCCCTGTCCCATCATCTGGACAGTTACATATTTTTCTAGCAAATTCCTTGTGTTTCAGTGGTGTGTGTGTGCATTCCTTTTAAAAATAGTATTTCTCTCCACACATGTGGGCCAGTCACACACTCTTATTTTAAAAACAACTAATTAGTCCTATCCAGTTTAATTCTGATCTTATCTATCTGTCCCCTATCATTTACTTCTTAATTATGTTATAAAATATTTCTCCATTATCAAATTTAATTTTAGTATTAATTAAATTGTCTAACCGTTTTTCTCTTTCTTTCAATATTTCTAACTCCTCCCTAAGCTTCCTTTCAACTGTTTTATTTACTACTTTTACAATTTCGTAGTCTTCCAAAGGATTAAAAAACTTATGGTTGTCTTCTATGAAATGTCTTGCATATAACGAATTCGTTGTTCTATTGCCTTCTCCACCGTTTGTGGTCAGACAACCTGCATGCGAATTGTCGTCCTGTCTCACCTAGGTACACTTTGTTGCAGTCTTTACATTTTAATTTATAACTTCCGCTTTTCTGTAATACTGGGAATTTTTCTATATTTTTATTCCTTATCTTATCAAATACCGTTTCACATTTTTTAATAGCTATATCTACTCCGTATTTATTAAAACATTTTATAATTTTTCTAGTATGTGAATCTATGTATGTCAATGACCCTGCATAATTCTTTTGTTCTGCTTCTATTTTAGCTTTTTGTATGTTAACCCTTTTCATAACTTTATCCACTATGTTGGTGTTATAGTTATTATTCCTTACAATTCCCTTTATCGTTTTCTACTACCTATCTTTTGATTCGGTCTCTTGTAAACACTTCTGAGCTCTGTAACAAAATGAATTGATTGCTGCCATTTTATATCTATAAAGTTGGTAAGACTCTCTTGGTATAATTATATCAGAATACGATTCTTCTCTAAATATCCCAAACTGTAGTTTCTCATTATCTTTTATTTCTATATTTAAATCTAAGTAATTTATTTTCTTACCTCCTATCTCTTCTTTAAAATGTAAGTTTTCATCCTTATTATTTACCTCATTTATAAACTCATTCATTTCTTCTATGTTTCCTTCCCAAATTATTAATACATCGTCAACGTATCTAGTAAATAATTTTATATTGTCTTTATACTTAGCGGAACTTATTAATTGCTTTTCAAAATCATTCATGTATATTTCTGCAAGAATAGTGGATAATGAAGACCCCATAGGTAATCCTTTTTTCTGTATATAAAACTTGTTATTAAACCTAAAATAGTTCTGATTTACACACTCTTTAATTACTTTAATCAATTGCTTTTTATACCTGTATTCTCCCATATTATTATCGTTTATTAACTTAATAACTTTATTTACTGTGATATTGGTAAACATGTCCTTAACTTCCAGTGATATCAATTTTGTATTTTCATTAATTCTAATATTTTCTAATTTCTCTATCAATTTTACATTATTCTCTATGTTGTATTTTGTCCCAAATTCATATTTCTCTTTCAGTACTCTGCTAACTTCCTTTGATAATTTATAAATAGGTGCATTAATAAAAGAAACAATCGGTCTAATTGGTTTTCCTTCTTTATGTATCTTAACCTGACTATTAAAAGTTGGTGCTGTTGGATTACTTTCCAATAAATACTTTTTCTTATTTTCTTCTATAAATGTTATCTGTTTCATCATTTGTTTTATCCTTGACTGGTACTTACTTGTATAATCATATTTTATTTTTTCATATGGTCCTTCACTTATAAATTCTTCCGTTTTCTTTATGTATTCGTCCTTTCTCAGTAGTACCATTGTATTTCCTTTGTCTGCCTTCGTAACTATAATAGCATTCTTTTTTATTTTATTTTTTAGTTTAGTTACAGTTGATTTGATTTTTTGTTCATTTTTTGTCAAATTTTTCTTAAATATTTTATCTACTACATTCCCTACTTCCCACCTTATTCTTTTTTTATTATTTTCATTTCCTAGTTTTTGTATTATGCTTTCGCATTCAATAATCGTTTTTCTTGATTTAATTCTGGTGGCGGCGCGTATTTTAATCCTTTTGCTAACATTTCTTTTTCTTCTGTATTGAAAATTACCTCTGTAAGGTTTATTACTCTTTTTTCATAGTTATTCTTAGAGAGGTGTTCCTTTTTACTTCGTTCTTTCTTATTAATTTATTTAACTTATCTACCATTTTTTATTTTTATTTTCCAATTTATTTTCTACATACAAAAATTATATTTCTTTATTAAATATTATATTTTATTTTTTTTATTATATTTCTTTCCCTAAACAAAATTATATAATATTTCTTCTAACTCTACATACGAGTATATTCTTAACAATTCTATATCTCTGTCACATAATTCCCTATTATATTTATTGATTAAGCCGTAAAGTGACCTTATTTTTAATTTTATCCACAACTTCTCGCTTTGTTCTTTTACTTTTTTAGCTACTGTGTTCTTATTTTTAATTTTAACTTTCGCGTATTTTGGGATGACATTATTATCCAGACATTGTTTATTAAACCATATTTTACTTAAAACCCTCTTCAATTTAACTTTTAACTTAAGATATTTAAAAATTTTCTTACCTTATTTTTGTCGTTTATTACCTCATTGTTGTTGTCCATTACCTGTCGTCGATTGCATATCTTAGCAGAAGTTTAATGAAGAAAGTTGTGTTAGTGGTTAAAATCACAATGTAATCAACAAAACAGTTTCTTATATCAATTCAAGTAAAAATTGTCCACACGCAATAATAATGACAACTATAAAGCATTCCGCACTAATTCTGACACAACAGCACTTCGTTAAAAAATACTCGATCCGCGCTAAGGGAAATCGCTCAACACCACCGAACTGACAAGCCTGCTGCTACGGGTTTTTATAGGTAGCGCATATCTTCCATCCTCAGTTCACGCCACTTGATGCGTATCTCAAGTGTTCTAGATTACGCTGAAGTTACTTGTGAGCAGCCTTGACTGAGGCAACACCTGCCACCCTGGACGGGGGGGATGGATGGAGAATGTTCTGGGCTGTTCGATACGATTTTCGTTTTGTTTACGTGAACGGGTGCCAAAATGTTAAGAAATTCTTTAAAAGTGTTTACATTTATAATTATTTCTAGAATATAAGGTACAAAGTAACTAGTTTACTATTTCAAATTAACAAACATGTATAACGCAAAGGCATTGTAATTTTATTTCATAACGCATACCTTTTACTAGGTTTGTGTTGATTAAAGTAATACATACCTTCAGAGGTGCACATCCCATACGACGTATTTTTTATTTCTTTTTGTTTTGCAATTGAGCCCTCGTTTCTTGCATGGAAAATTCAGTTTTATGATATCTCAGGCAATCTTGAGTTTCCATTTTTCTCCAATTGGATTTAGGAACTTCCTCAGCAAGTGCGGAATGATAAATCGCGTTATCCACTACTATGGCAGAACTTTCTTCCTGAAAATAGATGAAGTTGACAAACCACACTTCAAAAAGTTCCAAATTCATTTCTTTGTGATGATCTGTATTTAATGAAGATTTCTGTGCGTGGAAAATTAATCTGCATTCCTTCACAAAGCCTGTTTCAGCTGACACCGAATGAAGTACAATTAATCTGCCACCTTTTCTGGCACTTTTAAACCACCCCTTTCCTCTGGGTCCTACTAAATAATTTATTTGCTGTGAGTTTGGTTAAGCCACGTCTCGTCCAAATAAAATATAGGTATTTTTAAACTGTCATTCCAAATTTGGTGCATTTTCTCAGAAAAGTAACGCTAGCACAGTATCTACTCTTTCCATTAAAAATTGTCGGCCTTCATTACACTTTTTGTATTTAAATCCAATCTGTTTCAAAATTTGCTGTACTGGTTTCTTTGAGCCCCTAAAATGTATTTATTCAGCCAACTGCTGCTGGATTTTTCCCGATTTTAAGTGTTCTCCACGTTCATAAATACTAAAATCACATCATCGTACAACATCTTTGTCGAAGTTGTCCAAAAAATTTTAAACCCATCCGCGGCGTACCAAACTTAGGTTCATTTCCTTCACACTTATCAACGCCTCGTTTTACTCCTTGAACTGTCGATCGACTTACTCCACAAGCTTCGGCAGTCAACACTTCAATCTTTATCAAATTCAAATTTTCAACTCTCTTTAGATCGTCCGCGAGACTCTTACTGACCTCTGCCATAATTTTCAACTTAAATAAAATACAAAGAAATTACTTAAAATCCAACCAACTTTCGATGTAGAAAATTGGGAGCGAGAAGGAAGTGGAAGAGACATCTTGAAGCACCCTCTGAGAAGCACGCCTATTTAGGCTGCGAGCCTGCTTTACGGTAGACTTCGCTGATGAAGCAGTTCTACACAATGAGTGGAAAACGAAGTGTACATTATACATCTTTTAATTTCTATTTAATGCATTTTTCTTCCTTTTGTGGCTCCCTACTTATATGCCATCTGAAGCGATTTTCACATGTGACCAACTTCTATTGTCCTAAGGTACCCTCTAACGTTCGTAGTTTAGAACATACGTTTAGTAAATACATTTTTTTTATTATTGAAGTTGTGTTAGTGGTTATAATCACAAACAGAATTAACACTGTTGCACACCACTATAGACAAATTATTCCGATTAGCGTTTTCAAGCTTCACAGCTCATCCTCAGATCGGAAATATACCCGACCTGATGATGAGCTGTGAAGTTTGAAAGCGCTAATCGGAATAATTTGTCTATAGTGGTGTGCAACAGTGTTAATTCTGTTTGAAATATATTTTTATTGTTATGTGATGCGTGCGTGATCTGAGCCATGGCGGAGTAGGAGTCTGTCAACATTTTATGTAAAGTAAAAATATACATTTTATCATATTCAATAATGTTCCACAAACTTAGAGTTCGGTATCAACGTGTGTACCTTGTCCTAGTTATGTTTTTGAACAATGAAATCGGAACTACCGTATAGTACACAGTGGAACTACCGTATAGCACAGAGTGGAACTACCGTATAGCACAGAGTGGAACTACCGTATAGCACAAAGCGGAACTACCGTATAGCACAAAGCGGAACTACCGTATAGCACAACAAGCGACCGGACTATTTAGCCTACATACAAATTTGCGGTTTAGCCAAATTCGCTGTATATATCTAATGGTGTCAAAAATAATATCTGTTAAGAGTAACAGGTCACACACCCCTAAGTTAAAATTGATATTTACATAAATGTGCGCCCGCGGGCGTGCGTGTGTGCTACAGTGGAGCCAGTGAACTTGGCTAAGTGACAGCAACCTGTGATTTGGAACACGTCCACTGTTATCGGTTCCCTTCGCATTGGTTACTTGTATATTTCCAATTTGCCTTAATCCCTACCATAACACTGTTCGTTAGTCTACAGAATTTCTACTCATCGTACTCTATTTTAATAGTTATCGTATAGGTACAATTGCTGACAGTGTGTCGTCAAGGGACCTTGATACTACCGAGAACCTATTTCTTTGAAGTGAAGTATTGTTCGGGAGTTGGAACACTTGCTCGGAATGACTTTTGCTGTGAGTGACATTTGCTCGGATTGTACGTGTGTTATCAACGAGTTGTTAAAACATGTCCGCGCGAAAACACACACACACACGAGACACAGTTAAAAACTAATACCAATAAACGAGTAATTTGTCTACTTCATTCTTTCAATCCTGAAAAATAATGATGGATGAAGGTTTCAATATCAGAAGCCTCAAAATTAGACTAATATTGTGTGTGTGTGTGTGTGTGGGCGCGTGGTCATAATATGCATAACAACAAATAATAGCAGCAATGAAATAATAATAGTAATAACAAATATCAATGATGCGTTTAATGCTAATACTAATGATTCTAATAATATAACGGATATAATTATCTAAATTATACAACTATATTGTAACATGGTATAATAATTATAATTAATTATATTTAACTTTATTAATATAATTAACAATGTCAATAAAATTATCTGGGATATAGGCGCAGAGAGTTTGGTCAGGCTAACTAAAAGAAATCTGTATAATATTTACCTTATTTCTTCCGTCGTGTGACTTCGTGTTGCGTTCGATTGATTAACGCGTTTCGAAACATATGTATACATATAGGTAAATATTATACAGATTTTGACAATAACTGACTTGGATACCAATTCAAACATGTCTTTAACTAAAAGAACTACAAACAAAAGTTGGTTCAAATTAATTAGTTGAATGTCATCAATATGAACTTTTTTTTTTTAATTAACTGTTAGTGAAATAAAGGGCTCTCGTTGTTGAGCTTATGTAGACAGGTTGCCCACGTGACAATTTTAAAACTCATCGTTGGCTTCTGTAAAAATGTAAATGCTTGATACCACACTAGATTTTTTGGAATCATTATGAATTTCCTAGAACCACTGTTTCTCCGAGCAAATGTTACTACATTCGGTCTCCGAGCAAGTGTCACTCAGAGCAAGTGTCACAAGTTCATTTGGAGTCCTGGATCATACTGTTCCTGTCTTCAAAATTTGTTATTATCGTGTAATTACCTCAGGGATCGTATATATGTTTGTGCGTGTGTGTGTGTGTGTGTGTGTGTGAGAGAGAGAGAGAGAGAGAGAGAGAGAGAAACTCTCCGTCTACTTAAGCTTTAATCTGTATCTGGCTTCTTGTACTACTGCATTTAGTTTTCTTAAGACGCAATAGATATTTCAATGCCTTGAGGGCACATATGAACTACTTGGTATTTTCAGACATTCTTTGCCCACTTGTCCCTGACCTTTATTGTGCTCACGTTCAATCTCTTACTAGATATAACTGTTGACAATTATTATTGATTAAATGAACACTGTAATTATAAACCTTCAAAAAGTTTGCGGCTGGTTTGCAATTGATGGTTCATTTGCCTTGCTACTTATATGAGCACCTTGGTTTCCAAGTCCAATTTAAGACTGGATCAGACGAGCCAGAGATCCACAGACGGACCACCATGGCTAACAAGGCATACTTCGCATTGCTGCCATCATTTAGGGCTGGGGATGTGCACAGGGAAACAAAAATGAAAATATATAGGACTGTCATCAGACCGGTGTTATGCTACTGGTGTGAGGCATAGACAATCACACAGAAAATAGCCGACATAGTAGACACCTTTGAAAGGAAAGTCCTCAGACGCATTATAGGTCCAATACAAGAAAATGGCTCATGGAGACTGAGATACAACAATGAACTGTATCAAATATGTAAAGAGATACCAGTCTCAAAATTGATAAGAATGCAAAGATTGCGTTGGGCCGGACATGTTATGAGAATAGAGGATGGCAGGAACCCCAAAAGGGCTCTCCTGGGTACATGGGAGGGAACGAGACCTAGAGGCAGACCGAGGAAGAGGGGGGAAGATGGCGTTGCACAGGACGCGAAAGACATGGGGATAAGAAACTGGAAAAGGGCTGCAATGGATAGAGTAGATTTGAGGCGGAGATTGGTGGAGGCCAGGGCCCGACTTGGGCTGTAGCGCTATAGGAGGAGGTAATTCCAATTTTGTCATTTTGAGAAATATAGACTTTTGCGTTTGTGTTAATAGAAAATTCTAGTCTAATGCAGGTTTTATAAAATTTTCAACATACAAAGTTCAAATGATAAATAAAATGTTATAAAAAAATGAACTTTAAATATTTTGTTTAACATTAGGAAAATAGAAAACATTTATCACTTTACTGCTTTAGTTTACTTTTCTTATATAAAAATATTTCTGTAAAATAAGTAAGCCTAATTTAGTAAAAAAGTAGGAAACAAATAAAATAATTTATTATTTATTAACAAATTTATTAATAATTAATAGATAATTATTTGTATGTTTTAAAAGTATAAACAAGATTCTGAAACAGCAAATAAGAAGAAAAGAATCTCTTACTCCCTATAATAAGCTGGCAAAATGAAAGTAATATAGACCTAAACAATTTATAACAGATTTTATGTACTAAAATTCAGTAAATACATTTACGTTATTTTCATATTACTAGGACATAAGGGTAAAAATGTAAACAGTTAATTTTGATTGAAGAAAAACATTCAAAACTTGTTTCTCGTTTGACAAATTTTTTTAATTAATATTGGTACTTGTGGTAAAAATTCGATCATAGCATTATTCATCTTCTTCATTGGAAGGATGTTCCACTACTTCATCCTCAGATAAAACATCTTCTGCACATTCACTACTATTAATGGCATTGAAGAAGGGCTGACGCGTAACAAGTCCATCTTTTTTTTTTTTTTTAATTCTGACACTTTCAGTCCTTTTGGATTGAGCAAAGGTCGTTCAATTTTCACTAATGACCGGGGCCTTTCTCGTTTTCGAGCTGGAGAGATGTTTAGGAATTTGGAGTCTTCAAAGTTACTTAGAGATTCCTTGTACAACACTTGGAAAAGAAGATTCTTTTCATACGGAATGTGTTGGATTAGAAGCCAATTTACAGCTTCTATTATAGTTTACTATATTATACTTTCTGAAGTGTACGCTGGAATTTTGAAGCGTGTAGCTGTTTTATTTAGATGGTATTTGTCTTTATATGTTAACAGTCATACTGACCCGTAACAGACGCTAGTGTCTTGAACAGATCACGATTTTCTGTAAGAGAGGAGAAAAGAAAACTAGAGTTTGAAAAGTGAGAGCTGACAATATTATTCAGAGTCCTTTACGTAGACGTTACTGCTTTTGCTAATATATCTGCAGAAACAGAACTGCGAAATCTCATCTTGGTTTTGTCAAATGGGGAACGCTTGCAACTAACAATATGAAGGGTCTGTTGTACTCGTAGCTGGTGTGTTCAAGTTAATATTGTTAACAAATTTAAAATTCTTACTCCATTAAAGAACGTTCTACATGTTTCTCGGCTATCCTAGCAGAGCCCAGCTGTAATGTTTGTGTGCGTACGTATTGCTACTTTAAGAAGACAGACAATTACGTGAGACTTAACATGCGTCAACCATCGAGGCTGTTCCAGACTTCACCGGTCATGCATTGTGTTCAAGACCGCAATCAATTATACCCTAGTGTTTTCGAGTAGTGTTGACGCGTATTATGGATTATTCTGGAACACTTGTGCTGCCGCTGCCGCTTAGAGGTCAGTTTCAGTGGTGATTTATTCTACTGAAGTTCGAAGTATTGTGGGGAAGTGTTATTGTTTTATAATTGTGCGGGACTCTATTAGTTGACATTATTATTGCGTGTAGACAAAGTTTGCTCGAATTATAGTACAAGTTGATTATAAACTCTATTTGGGATTAATTAAAGCTGGCGATCAGTTAGACTGTCGTAACAATATTTGGCAGTTAGATCTGAGTGGCAGTTATCAGACTCCATTAATGTCTAGCATGTTTTCTGTGTTTTAAATGTGCGGTTTCAGCAGAAAAAGCGAACGAGTCATAAAATCCACTGTTCGTTTTTAATAAACACAGAATAGGCCTATAAATGATTTTGTTTTTATATCTTCGGATTCGGGTTTGCTTTTAGACGAAACACGTGTCGGTAATCGTTCGGCCTAAGATCTGAGGTAACTGTTTCTTTAACATTGTGTCGCTTCTTGCGGCCTGAAGAAGATCACCGAGGGAGGATACGAAACGTTCCCGACAATGTCGAGAATTTACAACAACCGACCTCGGCCTAATAGACCGGTATTTAATAATTTTGAAAATATTGGCCATTTTAGCAATTAAGAATACCTAGGCTTATAATATACCAGTGTCTTATAATACAAGCGACGACGTTGTGAATAAGTTGTATTGTGCCGAGTTTTGGCAAAAAACCCGGCTGTTTTCTAATAGTTAACGATATGACAGGCTTCATCACCGTATTTGTTAATTAATTAGCTTACCGGGGTGTACCACGTTAGCGGTACGCTCGCCGTACTGATCTGCGCGCGCTCTGGGGTCGAGGCGGCGTAGCATTTTTTCCGTCGCAAGTTGTTTGAGTTTCACTTTCAGCAGCGTGCGTCTACAGTCCTTCTCCCGGCTGCGTTGAGATTTTTGTGTCCTTGTAAAATGCCTATTCCTATGGATAGATAAACGTTATGTGACTCTCCGGTAAGTGTGTTGAATGTATTTTTACTTATTGTTTGGTAAAAGGAATTATATTTAACTTAAATTAACGGGGATGTGGGTGGATATATGTTTAAAGTCACCACGTGGTAGACACAGGTTGATTACTGATTATTCAGGTTTTTGAATGTTAACACTGGCTGAAATACAGTATTTTATAATTTATATGTCTGTATATTATTCTAATTATATCAAAAGGGGCGTAAAAAAATTATTTTGTAATATTTGTTGGAACGGGCGTACTTTACGAACCTGTTCAAGTTTGTTAACTCATATTGAAATTGTACTAAGATGGTTAATTAGTTGACGAACAGTTTGTGAATAACTATTTATTTTATACTAAATTCTATTCAGAAGGTAGATTATCATGTATTGAGGTCTTGGGAGGGTGTCATGGTAGTTTCAAAGTATAGTTAAATTTGAAAAAGTTTAAAACTGGGCATGATGTGCTGTGTGAGTTTATGCTGGGGGGAAAGGGGTATTGTGAATTACGGAACACTCGAGTAATTACCAATATGAATGTCCAGGGTTCCTGACTAAGACGACAATCTGATTCGCTCCAGGTGTGGCTGAACAACTGCCACCAATGCCATAAACATAACTACTATCCGTCTTGGCCGCCGGGAGAAAGAAATGGACGACACGCCACAATACCCACGAGATCGGTGCCGGACTATAAGCAGGTGATACTTATGCCTTAAAATATTTTTGGCCTCTGCAGCTAATACCATGTGACATTATTCTCGGAATAGCTCCAGTTAGATTTTCGGTTGTGCACAAGTCCAGCCGGACATTATGGTTATAAACTTTATCAGTTTTACTTTACGAATGCTTACGCCCCCAGAATATGTGTCCATGTGTTACGGGGCCATGTGTCCGCCGATTTTTGATGTTATTCCTCTTTTAAACCGTAAAAGAGTGTGGAATCTGAATGTCATTTATTCATATGGCTTTTGATCATTTATGCGTGTGTGCTGGTGGTACCCCTTTTTACGTTGGGGATTTTATTGATTTACATATATATATATATAATATATATATATATATATATATATATATATATATATGGGTATTTGTTTTTTTATGATTTAAGGGATTGGTGGTGCTTTAACCTGTGGCCGCCACCTGTTGGTGCAGTGGTCTGCAGGCACCCGCCATGTTAATTTTTGTTGAATCTGGTTCGGGCGCATGGCCGTGCCTGAGCTGAAGTCAGTTCTCTGTGAATGCCTTAAATATGTTTTATTAGGTTCAGTCCATAGATTTTACATTTTATAAAATTATTTTTCCCTGTTTAATAATTCTTTAATAAGTAAATTCATTATTGTTTTTTTACTGCCATAGCCAGTGCATGAATTGTTGAGTTTTTATATATAATTATACTATCAGTTTCTCACTACTTCAGTTATAAATGTAAAGTTATAAATCAGCCTCAATTTCTATGTTATTTTCCGGTGGTTACGTCCCACTGGGTTTTTCGCTCAAACTTTTGTATTTTTGTAAAAGCATGAAAGAATGTGAGAAATTACCATTTTATAAAACCGTACTGCCATGTTGACCTTGTGATGGCACCTTACTATTTGGGGGAACAAACCGAAATTTTTTTATTATGCTTTGTAACCTAAGAGTTGTTCTGGCTGTCGTGCCAATTTGAATTTGGCCATTTCGAATCTTTGTAAATATTTCGTTTTGTTTTAACTTAGTTATACTCTAACGAGTTAATGGATTTTGTTTTTCTTAAATGAGAAGTTGTTTTAGGCTTGCTGGCCATTTGATCTTATTACTGAAGTTTCGGGGGGGGGGGGTATTGATGACAGATACAGGGGTTTTCCACATTCCCGTGCGGTATGATGAAAATAATAATGGAATTTGTATAATTCCATTGCGCATACGTTTGCTGGTTGTCTGCCAGGTGAACATGTGTGTGTGTGTGTGTGTGGTATATATATATATATATATTCCTATGTGTGTTGATGTATGTAGATTAATTGTATTCGTATTTTATGTGCATGTCAATTATGTATTCTTGATACTAGATGTTGGATTATAAAGGTGGTATTTGAATGATTTATATGATGTTGAGTTTATGTGATGTTTTATATATGTATATTTTAAGAATGTTTAAAGATTGCAAAAAGAGTTTTACATTACATTGTTATGCTATTTTGGGGAAGTGGATGTTACAAAAAGTTTTTGAAGAAAGACACATTGTATGTTGTACATTAATGTATATAATGTTATACATGTTATAATTGAATATTAATGTTATAATGTCAAAGAGTGGATTGGAGAATTTTTTTAAAAATGTAATTTTTAAATTATACCAAATTTATATTGGGTTAAAAGAATTTGTTAAAAAAAAATTTTTTTTTTTAATTGGAAATAATAAAGATTGTTATAATTGGGTAGAAGCGAGTTTAATTGCAAGTCCCGTCTCACTGGACCCAGCGCATTTTTTGCTTCTCTAGGCCTTCCGCCTAGCTGTAAATAACTAGTGGCCCCTGTTTAAAAAAAATAACTATTTTTTTTTTTATATTTTTATAAAGCATACAAATTAAAAGAGGGGTTTCAGTATAAGTTCAAAATTATGTGCGGGACCATTAGGCGAATTCTTCTAAAGTCAGCAAGTAAAGGGACACGCATAAAATTCTACAAGGTGATGGCTCTTCCCACACTTCTTTATGGATCTGAGAATTGGACTTTAACGAAAGGCCAGGCCAGTCGCATTCAAGCGGCAGAAATGAGATTCCTCAGGCACGTGGCAGGGTATACTCTCCATGATCGTAGAAGAAACACAGGTATACGACAGGAACTGAATATTATGAGTATACTCGATAGGATCACCCAGTATCGGCTGAAATGGTGGGAATACCTTTGCCGAATGGATGACTGCCGCATCCCCAAACAACTATGGAACTATAATAGTAGGGGACGGAGAGGTGTGGGACGTCCGAGGAAGCGCTGGAGTGACCAGCTGTAATCTTTGCCTATTTGAGATCGGAACAAACCATCTTTGGTTTAATCCTTGAAGGTGATGATGATGATGATGATGATGATGATGGAAACAGTGTCACCAGCAGTGAAAGGTAAGACAAAAATTAAGTTTTTGTTTTCAATTACTACTAATGTTATTATTACTACAACTAATATTGCTATTACTACTACTACTACTACTACTACTACTACTACTACTACTACTACTACTACTACTACTACTGATACTACTATTACTGCTACTACTACTACTAGTACTACTACTACTGCTACTACTACTACTACTACTACTACTGCTGCTGCTGCTGCTACTGCTACTACTGCTGCTACTACTACTACTACTCCAGGATGATCACCTCACTTTGACCAATCCAAACAGAAACGAAAGATTTTTTTTTTTTAAGGAAGACCAAAAAATACTTCTTCCGTTGGCTATGTGAATACTTAGTTACAATACAGTATATGTTACACGAAATGCTGTATGTGTTTGGTGTGTAGAAATGTTATTTGTACTACTACTACTAGTACTACTACTACTGCTACTACTACTACTACTACTACTACTACTACTACTGCTGCTACTGCTGCTACTACTACTACTACTCCAGGATGATCACCTCACTTTGACCAATCCAAACAGAAACGAAAGATTTTTTTTTTCAAGGAAGACCAAAAAATACTTCTTCCGTTGGCTATGTGAATACTTAGTTACAATACAGTATATGTTACACGAAATGCTGTATGTGTTTGGTGTGTAGAAATGTTATTTGCACACGGGAGTGTGAGAAACGTTACATCACAGTACTCTATAGCTACAGTACAGTTCCAATAGTATAAGTAAAGAAGAAATCTATTGATTATCAATAAATCTGAAGTTTGTGATGGGGCTACATTCTTTATCAGAGTATCAGTTTGTGTGTGTGTGTGTGTGTGTTCTCTCGAGCGCATTCTTATTTATTGGAAAGTATACAATTCGCAAACACTATAAAATATTCTCTACAAGACAGAGCAGTAAATTCATCGGTTCTCCAGGGATGTAAAGACACTTCTGATAAGTACACGTTTTCAGAGCAAGTATTCTATTCTGGTGCTGTTTACAATATTTATTGTTGACCTGTCGACACTTATATTTCTCCCTTTTTACTGTAAATTATTTTTATGTCTTCCTGTTTTGTATCTTAAATTACCTTCTTTTATCTTCCTTTATTCATTGCGCATTCCATAATTTGCTACTCTATCTCATTCCTTCGATTCCCATTCAATTGAATTTCGAGGCTTCCACCGCTGTTTTCTATACCTCTGCATCAAAATTCTCTGTTTTATTCTTCAACTCAATTTTGTTTTTTCAAACAGATTGTAAACACATTTCTTTAGATCATTGTTTCGTTTAAAAATCTTATTAAACATTTCTCATAATTTTTAGTAAATGTGTAACTTCAATTCTTGTGTAACAAACCTCAATAATATGGTCGCTGTGTGACCGTAATATTGATCAATCGTTTATACTAACACTATTGAAAGTGATTGGATGATGCGCACCGTGAGGACTAAAATGCTGATTGGAATCCAGGCACGGTGGACCAAAAAATGAATGATACCCGGTCCAAGTGGACCGAAACTGTTGAATTAAATAATGTTCCACAAGCGTGGACAGGAAGTGTTAGTTAATTGGGCCCAAGTGGGCTAAAATATGTTTCTTAGTTGACGAATTCTGTCGGCTGGTCTTCCATAGTGCTTGAGATAATGTGTATAATGAATTATTCTGAATTAAGAAACAACGAGAAATGGACTGTATACGAATAAGTTTAATATTTTAATAATCACATTACAGATGCAAATTTGAATGAGGCTGGCTAATACTGCATGTTGCAAGTTAATACGAATTTAGTTAAACATGAAGAGAGCCTAGTCGGCCATAACCGAGAATAAGAAGGCCTAAAGCCTACATTTAATGTCGACACTAATTGACAGAGAAGAGTTCGGCGAACCGAACGCCGAGAAAACTGAATGTGCACTGTGCAAAGTTCAACCACGCGAAAATTGATGCGCGATATAAATCAGATTATCCAACCTAGAAAATAAAATCATTGCGCTACCGTCCATAAGCTGCCCGTCAAAAATCAAAAAGATTTTTTAATACACATTTTAATAAATTATAATACATTTACAATTTGATTTAAAGAGTACGGTTGTTATTAACCATGATTAGCTTCAAGGCCAAGTTGAACCTTGAGTTGAGATTAGATAACGGCAGTCGGCCGCTAGTTTAGAGATAAGCATGCAGATAGGCGACTGTAGGCCAAGGTTTGGCAAACAGCTGTTTCATGTACCAATAAATCTGGTTATCAATATTTCTGGCACAAGTGTGCAGTATGTAACATTACAAAACATGAAAGAAAATACATAATTATACAATGTTTAATACATGAACGGAGGTTCATCATGAACAAAATTGTTGTTGAACATGTTGTAGTTGCATGTTCTATTGTATATTCAACAGGGCGGCATGTAATGACCTAGACATGCTATTCCTGAAGTTGCAGGAATTTACAATATGTAACAATATGTGAGCAAGCTAGACGCTGAATGCAGCCCAGATATGACATGTATGTCATAGTTTTAAATAAGGAATTGTGCATGCTTACTTACAAAATGAATAAAATATAAAATACAATATAAATAAATTAGACGAGACAGTTACATACGGCAGACGCTTACAATCGTTTTACATGGACACAATTTATGTGAATACAATACCAATAATTTGAATAATTACAAGATAAATAAAATAATTACAAGATAAATGATTGCAATGTCAAATATCAATACAATAGTGAAATTACAGAGACAATTTAACAATTTAAGAAATTCACAAAATAGTACATGTTTATCAACAAGAATATAAAGAAATGAATGCATGGTTACTTAATGGCAAACATGCGAGTATTATGTAATAACATTTCATAAATAAGACCACCAAAAAACATGCAATATACCCCACAACATCAAATGAAAATGCGTAAGACATAGTATGCCCCACAAATTAACATACAATACAAATAGTAAGATACCACAGAACTGTGGTAATTAGAAGCGTGCCACGACGCAAAATTGACAAAAATATTGTGACAATTCATCACAATTATGTTGACCAAATGGTCGTAATAAATAATAAGTCAATGGCTGAATAAAGCAGCATTGTGCTATAATCATAATGTCAAATCTCGTCTCGCGCTGGCAACAGACATAATTTATGTATTGGTCTCCGCAAAACAATGACTACGACGCGAACCAAGTTATCTGGGCCGGGAAATGTGGCGATGATCACGCCAAATTTCCAGGCTAATGGAGGCAAGTTATCCTCTATAATCAAAGCTAAGTCACCAATGGAAACATTATCCTTGGCAAACTTCCACTTGTGACGCTGTTGCAGCTGGTGCAAATAATCGCGAGACCACGCCTTCCAAATGCCTTGGACAAACCTCTGAAGGAGTTGCCAGCGACCAAGGCGAGAAACAGGAACGTGAGAAAGGTCAGGGTCAGGAATCGCAGTTAGGGGCGCGCTAATCAAAAAATGGCCAGGTGTAAGTGGCACCGGGTCGTTAACATCCGAGGAAATAGCAAATAATGGTCGAGAGTTCAGGCATGCCTCTATCTGAGACAAAACGGTCGTGAACTCTTCGAAGTTTAATATAGATTTGCCTACCACGCGCCGCAGATGAAATTTCAAACTCTTTATGCCGCTCTCCCAAAGGACACCGAAGTGAGGTGAGGAGGGCGGAATAAATGACCATGATATCCCCTGAGAGGATGTGAATGACCTAATCGAGGTGATGGCACTCTTGTTACGCCAAAAGTTGTAAATATCATGTAGGATGGTGCGTGCCTTCCTGAAGTTCGTGCCGTTGTCGGAGTACAGCTGACTAGGTATACCCCGACGTGCCATAAAACGACGTAAAGCAGCTATAAATGCGCTTGCAGTAAGGTCGGACACCAATTCCAGGTGAATTGCCCTAGTTGCTAAGCAAACAAACAGAGATACGTATGCCTTAGTAAAGGTTCTAGACTTCTACCCGCCATGACGAATCATGAAGGGACCACCATAGTCAACCGCGCAAAATAGAAACGGCCTTGAAGGAGTGACTCTAGGGGATGGCAAAATGCCAAGTCTCTGGACCTGCTGTGTGGTACTAAACCTGATACACTTGAGACACTTACGAATAATGGAACGGATGACTAGCCGGGCATTGACAATCCACCAACGTTGACGCAGTGAATGATGCACGAGCTGAGCACCAGCGTGAAGTAAACGAATGTGTTCACGTTCGATGATAAGGCGTGTAATATGCGCCGATGGGGGTAATACGATAGGATGTTTCGAATCGTAGGGTAATTGGGAATGCTGCAAACGTCCGCCCACACGTATCACTCCAGAAGTGTCAAGAAACGGGTCGAGAGAAGCCAACTTGCTCCTAATGGAAACAGAAGATCCGTTCCGAAGACAACTAATTTCGGTTGCGAAGTGGATTGACTGAGATTGTTTTATGAAGAAATTGAGAGACTGATGAATTTCTACAGGGGTCAGATCGCCCGAAAGTTTGTCCGCACATGAGTGCCTAATATTTCTGATGAAACGAAAACAGTAAGCATATACACGTGTCAGCCGGTGCAACGAGGAAAAGTCCAACGATAAGTCAACAGCCAGGGTAGACATTAGCGACCGGTTGTGTGCAGTTTTCTCTTCCGCGGTGACTTCCGAAGACGATGGAGCGGCCGGTACGAAGGATGGGACAGGATTAGAATCTGACGATTGAGACAGACAGCCAGGACCGTGCCACCAAAGCGAGCAATCGCGCAAAACGTCAGGGAAACACCCCCTAGATATAATATCAGCAGGATTGCGTCGCGAATCAATGTGATGCCAAGTATAAGCTTGCGTGCGACGCTGAATTTCAGCAACCCGATTAGCGACGTATGTCTTCCAACGCGTAGACTGCGCATGAATCCAGAAAAGAGCCACCATAGAATCAGAATACAAATGTACACCATCAATAAACGAATAAAGAGCAGGAATAACCTTAGATACAAGTCGCGATAATAACAAACAAGCGCAGAGCTCGATGCGAGGTAATGACACTTGGCGTAGGGGAGCCACGCGAGATTTGGAACACAGGAGACGACAGGAAGCAGTAGAATCCTGATAAATGACTCGAACATATATACAACAGCCGAATCCTTTCTCCGAGGCATCCGAAAACCCATGCAACTGAACCGTAACCGCCTCACGGTTGAAGCGAATAGATCGCGGGACTATTATTTTACCAATCAAACTCAATTTGTTACACAAAGAATGCCAATCCGAAAGTGACTGACCGGAGATCGGTTCATCCCAACCAAGCTTACAAAGCCAAAGTCGCTGCATAAAGTGTTTATACAAAAAGACAACTGGTCCGATTAAACCCAGCGGATCATATATTCCGGCGATAATTGAGAGAATCTTCCTCTTGGATATGCTATGATCGACCGGAGATAGTTTGACGTCAAACAAAAATGAATCGGCAGTGTTGTTCCAAAGAATGCCCAGGGTACGCACGTTGTCCTGTTTATTTAGGGGTCGTGAAAAGTTGTGATGATTTGCGACCGCTGTGGGTTCATTTGATGCCCATTTGTGCAACGTGAAACCATATTGAGCAAGTAACGCACCTAGGTCAGATTTCAGCTTGGTTAGATCGGGGATAGTGTCCGAACCGGTAAGTAGATCGTCGACATAAAAATCGTTAGTTATGGCTAAAGCCGCTTGAGGAAAAGAAGTTTGATTGTCTCTAGCAATTTGTAGAAGGCACCGAGTGGCCAAAAAAGAGGCGCTAGCCGTGCCGTAGGTTACTGTTCGCAGCGCGAAATGCTTAAGTGGTTCGAGGGGAGAGTCACGCCACAAAATGCGCTGATAGTGACAATCTCCTTCAGCTACGCGAATCTGACGATACATTTTCTCGATGTCGGCAATCAGGACATACTTATGTATGCGAAAATGCAACAGAATAGAGAAGAGATCCTGCTGAACATTGGGACCTACTAATAATATGTCATTTAACGAAAGACCATTAGTAGTCTTGGACGAACCATCAAAAACAACGCGCAGTTTTGTGGTCAGGCTAGAATGTTTAAACACTGCATGGTGAGGCAAATAGTAAATATTTGACGCTCCTGAATTGATAGCGCCATGATCGATGAGTGTCATGTGCCCAAGATCCATATATTCCCTGATAAAGTCCGCGTAGTCGCGAGCGAGCTTGGGATCGCGCCTGAATCGACGCTCCAAGCTTAAAAATCTTGATTCGGCACTTCTGTAAGATTCCCCCAAGTGGGGATTATTAGATTTGAATGGGAGCGACACTATAAATCTACCCTCGGGGTTGCGCTGAGTTGAGCGCACAAAATGCTCTTCACAAGCCGACTCGCCGTCAGGGGTATCGCCAGGGATTGTTTCTGCCTCCCAAAATCTCTCGAGAGTTTGCAGAATTTGACTGTCATTGTTCCTTGCCAGGAACGAAACCGCAGGACCCTGGGTGTGGCAGTGTTTGGGCAGATTGCCGACCAGAATGTAACCCAGTTTTGTTTCCTGAATGATAGGGAAGTTGGGTCCGCGTGTGTATTTATTGGCTAATATTAAATCCAGATAAAATTGTGCCCCTATTAGTACCGTATGTCGATCTGTGAAGATATATTAAAATCTGGGTCGGCGAGAAAAATTTTATTTGGAATGTGAAACCGGTTGATGTCAAACGAGATTGAAGGTAGATTATGAGTTAAGTTAGATAGGACGGCACATTTGGCCTCAAACCTATGTCTCTGATAGCGAGAAATAATACGCATAGAAACAATGTCAGTAGCGCAACACGCTGTGTTGTTTATTCCTGTAATTGGAATATTAGATCGGGTTAGTTTAAGGTGCAATTTTTCGCAAATGATTTCGTACAAAAATTGATCTGGGACCCGGCATCCAGGAGTGCCCGAGCTTTATGCCTATTGCCAGCCTGATCAACGACATATACAACCGCTGTGGATAGAAGAATATTGTTTTTACACTGTAATTTAAATGAGGAGTAGTTGCTGCTGGCAGCTGCTGATTGTGGCACGTAATTTGCTTGCAGCAATGTGTGATGACCCTTTGAACAAATTTTACAGACTCGTTTACTTTTACAATTTGTTATCAAATGACCTGCTCTAAGGCAGTTAATACAGCATTTATGATTTGCAACCAATTGCCCCCGCTCAGCGGCACTTAATGTACGAAAATTGTTACACATGTAAAGCGGGTGGTCAGATTTACAACACACGCACAAATGCCTTGCCGCTGCGTGATAATTTTTAAAAGTAGTGCTGCCAGCAGTATTTCTTAAGCTATATTTCTCAAATTTATTGTTTGGTTTTACGCTAGGTTTGTTGAATTGCTGTCCGGATTCAATTGGCATTGTATTTTCCAAAAGCCGTCGGCGCAAGTTTAAAAAATGCGTAAAGTCTTGAAAATTGGGCAAGTTGTCAGGGTCTATTGACTCCTTCCAAAGTTTTAAAGTAATAGGGTCAAGTTTGGTGGAAAGCAACTGTATGGTAATAAACTCAAATGTATTTATGGACAGCTTCATTGCCGCCAGTGAATTAACGGAAGACGTTATTGCATTCGTAAACTCCGCCAAGCTTTGGACTGAGTCCTTTATTGTGGACTTAACCTGAAGTAGGTTTTGTACGTAATATTTGGCTAATATAAATGGATTATTATACCTCTCGGACAGCAAGTTCAACGCTATTACATAATTTTCTTGACAAATGGGTAATGATTTAATTAAGTCTAATGGTTCACACTTCACCGAGGAATGCAAATAATGCAGTTTCTGTACTGGCGTTAAGTCGGATCTTGAATGCACTAGATCATTGAAAATTGAATAGAAGTGTTGCCACTCAAGTATGTTGCCTGAGAAGCAGGGCAAACTTATCGGCTTTAAATGCATAGGCGTCGATAGTACAGGAGGCACTGTCTGAGTATTAAAAGTGTCAAGAAGTTGTAAAATGTTTGCCTCAGTTGAGTATATCATTTCCTCAACCTCGACTCGGTCTGCCTGAGCAGCGCTCGTATCCTTACTGATAAGTTCTATCTCAGACTGTACCTCGTCGTACTTCGAGGCCAAGCTCTTAAGACTTTCTAATCTTACAGTCAAAAAATGTTTTGTGCTTAAATGAATGTCAAACGAATTTACCGCGGATTGTATCCGCACTATCGCGGATTTTAATCCGCCTCTCTTTCTGGTCAGCACTTTGAGGCCTTCTTCAGACATTTTTTACGCACCTTTTTAATGTTGCTGGTGGTACCTGGTTGGCGACGTCCCACAGCGTCGGCTCCTTGGTGACGATGGTGAACAGCTGGCAGAGATGACCACTTTGAAGCACTGCAGCCGGCAGGAACTTGCTATTGCGTTGTCCGAAGATGACGGACGAAATGGCGACGCAAATCACGCCACGGTCGCATTAGCTGACGTGCTAATTCGCCCGTGATGGCCAGAAACAGATGTAAAGATATTAAGTGGAAATCCGGGTCCGGAGTGACCAAAAATATGGATGATGCGCACCGTGAGGACTAAAATGCTGATTGGAATCCAGGCACGGTGGACCAAAAAATGAATGATACCCGGTCCAAGTGGACCGAAACTGTTGAATTAAATAATGTTCCACAAGCGTGGACAGGAAGTGTTAGTTAATTGGGCCCAAGTGGGCTAAAATATGTTTCTTAGTTGATAAAATTCTGTCGGCTGGTCTTCCATAGTGCTTGAGATAATGTGTATAATGAATTATTCTGAATTAAGAAATAACGAGAAATGGACTGTATACGAATAAGTTTAATATTTTAATAATCACATTACAGATGCAAATTTGAATGAGGCTGGCTAATACTGCATGTTGCAAGTTAATACGAATTTAGTTAAACATGAAGAGAGCCTAGTCGGCCATAACCGAGAATAAGAAGGCCTAAAGCCTACATTTAATGTCGACACTAATTGACAGAGAAGAGTTCGGCGAACCGAACGCCGAGAAAACTGAATGTGCACTGTGCAAAGTTCAACCACGCGAAAATTGATGCGCGATATAAATCAGATTAGCCAACCTAGAAAATAAAATCATTGCGCTACCGTCCAGTGATTGATATCCTTTTCTTCTCCTAGGCGGAATGAATACATCAGCCTTGACTTACCGATAGTCATTATCATTATTACAGATACAATGAGTTCTTTCAATGATCTGATATAATCTACATTATTAAAATTAATTTGTATGTCAAAAAGTTAATTATACGTAAAGTAAGACACTTAGTGTTTTGCAAATTTCATATTTTACTAAAGAATGATTAAACAATATTTTCTCCTCCATGCTATTGCAGTATTAATGACTTTCCAGTAACAATTATCGCAAAGTCCCGTCTAGGAAAGTCAAACTAGTAAGAAGTATAACGGAGGAGTGCTTTCGTAACGAATCTTAAAGTGATCTCACAGTAGTATATTTTAATATATATATATATTTTATTCACAGTCTCTGGTATTAAAACTTGAATCGCATCAGAGTAGTTAACGTGTCTTTCTCTGCAGCGCTATCATAACTTATTTTTTCTCTATAATCTTGTTTCTCATGGAATATGAAGTCCAAGATATTTCTCATGGAAAGATATTTCGGAGACAGACAATAGCTTTTACACTGTTTAGTATGTCCACTATTTCTAAACAGTATTATGTATTTTCTTGATAACGCCAAATACAACTACCTTACTATTTCACCTGTTATTATGTGTTTTAATGTTGAAACCGTCATATTCTTCTGATATTAAGGCAGATTATTTAGACCCTGGAGTCAAAGCCTTTTTGACATAACCACTTATGTTACCATGCTGCGAACTCCTAAATTACTACTGTCCTACAAGGTAGAGGTATCATTATTATTAATCTTAATATTATTATTATTATTATATTATTACATATTCAATATTTATTATAACTTTACGTCAAGATGTTTTTTCCTTATTTGGAACATGTTTCGGGAAACTTATTGTTCCCATCCTCAGCCTTCTTAATTTTGAATCTTGTGGATTACTTGTGTGTTGGTTGGTTGTTGTTATGGTTTCCTGTTGGTTTTTGGTATTTTAAATTGGTATTATTTTGTGTGATTATACTGTATGTATTAGTATTTTGTGTATTTTCGATGTTGAGTGCTTTGAAAACTCTGTCATGTTTTGTAATGATTTCTAATTGTTCAGGTATTAGTTTGTTTTGTGTTTGTATATTTTAAATTTACAAAATGTTCATTGTGGTGCCATCTATTACTATCATAAACTCTAAAAATTGTATTTTTCATTGTGCAGTCTTTTAATCTGTCAGTATGATCATGTTGTGAATTGGTTAAGAATTGTGTTAAGTTGTGAATTGTGTAAGACAAATTATGACGTTACATATGCCGGAATTTTAAGTTGTACACAGATAATGAACTAAAACTTTATTGTGGTAGCTTATACATGTTATATCGTATACAACAAAAGATTGCTTGTAGCTGACGTTTTGTACATGCTAAACTCGACCTTACTAAAAGGTAATGTTATGTACAAACAAACTAAGAATAGAGGTAACTAACGCAATTCAAAGAACGGCTGTCAAAAAAAAAAAAAGATTTAACAACGAAAAACAGCGCTTCCGAGAATGAAACCATAGAGATTATATTTAGTCTTTCAGAATAAATTTAGGCGCGGCGGAGAAGTATTTTAACTGAAAATTGCTGCTAAAAGAACGCGTTATATTACTTCGTGGTCTGTGTGGAACATTATTACAGAAGACCGAAACATATTAGAAACTTGACTGACCACAGTTGTTAAAATTTTATATTTATGAGTTGTTTAAAAAAAAAACCTTGAATTTATTCGTCAGAGCCTCTGACGACGCTTGTAATACCGCAAGCGAAAACTAGTTCGGTATACAAGGTAAAAGTGTTTAACATTTTTACCGATAAATAATTAGTGTTCCGAGTTAGTAGTCGTATATTTATAATTAATTATTCTTATTATTGTGAAAAAAGCTATACAAATAAATCTGAAAATTTTATGTTTCAAATTTAAAAATTTAATTTTGTTTTGTTTATATAGTGTTCATTTTGCATAATTAGATTCTAGTTTATGCTTGCATTATTTTTAGTATATAAGAGGCACTATGTATTTTAAAAGGTTACTCTAATAGTAAGGGTGCGCCCGATAGCCTTCGTGATTAAATTCCATAGTAGATACCTACCATATGTATACGTCACATTAACCGGTTCGGTATCTACCCCACAAGGCTGTCGGATATTTTCCTCTGTCGGAGGCAATCAATATGATGTATGATTGCTTGTTATATATAACATAGAGGACGACAATAATTGTTTTGAATGACGTCAATCATACTTTTAAGTATGTGTTGATTGATATTCTCCTTCCACTTCTTCTCATTCTTTTAATTCTTCTTCATCGTATTCTACTACTAATTTCTCTTCTCTTCATTTACTAATTCTCTATATGGCGTTGTACCTCAAGTAATTTGTTTTCCTTAACCATTTCCCCATCGCTCCCTAACTTTTACAATATTTGCCTTAACCTGTTCTTCGAGTACCTTGATATCTACAAATTTTACTCTCCTCTGCACCCACTTGTTTCTGGGCCCTTCTCTTTTACATTTACTTTGTCTTTACTAATTTCCAGCACTGTTTTGGGAATCTGATTTAATTCGCCTAGGCGTCAATACCATTCTAACTGCCATTCTCTCATTACAGACTATGGATTTTCACTGACCAATCACGATGATTTAATTCCTGATATAATCCCACTGTGTTTTTCCTAAAATGGTTCATTCGTACTACTACAAATGCGGTCTCTCGATTTTGTTTTCACCAGGTTTTACCACCGTACACCAAATGAGGTACCTTGGCAGTATTTGAAGTCTGTCTCAATGTGTTACTTCAGTAAGAGGCTCTTAATATTTCAGTTTTAATAGTTTAGTTTTTTTTAAAGTACATTTTGTACGCAGTAGATGTCTGCGGAGTCCCTTACTTTATTGCCTACCTCAGATAATTTCCATCACTTGTAAAATGTACTTTATATTCAAAGTATTCAAATGTTGAATCTATTCTAACTTTTATTTTCCACAACGCAAACAACTTGTGGAAGACACATACAGTCCTATTGTCTTCTTAATTTGCCTGGTCATATCTCGTTTGAATGGGTAGAATCAGACCCCTTTTTCAAACCTCGTTTCCTAATAATATTGGCTATCCATAATTATTTATAGATTTACTTTAATCGTTAGGTTCTTTATAGATTTTCTAGCTATCTTAACATTTCTGATCAATTATGTTTGCACTGTTTGCATTTCAAATTCTCATATTCTTATGGCTTTTAAAAACACTCTGGTGCTATTTCTTACTGACATTTTATTTCATTCTTTTTCTGGAATACCTAACAACTCAACATTGTTATCGTCTCTCAGTTCAAACAATTCTGCATGCTACATCTCTAGAAGTCTTTTTGTTTTTCCCAAACAAGGATTAGGCTTGTTCGGGCTTCATAGGATTTATTCCCAGTTTTTTATTTGGTCCTACGCTTGTCCTTTCAGCCGGTTTGAATCTACTTACCGTTTTTGGTACTCTTCGATCATCAATACGCTCTAGGTGGTCCTTCTAATTTCTTCTATGCAAATCTATTCTCTCATTTAAGTTGTATATCTCCAACTCTTCTTTAATCTCTTCATTTCTAAATCGATCTTGTTTAGAACAACATTTGACCGATCTTAGAAATTTAATCCCCGTGCTTGTATGCGGATTTTATCCCTCTGTCACTAGACGTTTAACGCAAAATTCATAAACATTATTCATTTCATTGCAATTCTTATATTACCAGCAAAACGTTAATCTTCTTCCAGAACACTGCTATTTCTCCTTTACAATTCACTAATTTCCTGACATTTTCCTAAATTTTTCTTTACACGTTTAACTACTTCCCTCATCCAATTTGTACGTATGATGTATTCTTACTACACTTCCTAGTCTATCTGTAACTCTGCCGTGCCCGTTTCGTCTTTGTGGTTTCCCATTTTACTTCATCATTCAACTATTTTCTATTCTTTCCATGTATTTTTTTTTTTTAATTCTTGGATCAGATTTCTGACTTAAGTTTGCTTTATTGTTATTTGTATCAGGTGTCTGCGGCTTTATTGGGGTTAGATCTACAGAGTATAAAAGGCGATCGTTACGATGTACGATTGCTGCTAATACAGGATGCAGAAAAATTTGGTTAATAGTAGGATATGACTGACGTAATATATGAATTCATGAATATGTTACCTATATGTAAAATTAATACTCGAGAAAAGATAATCATCATCATCATCTATCTGTCCAGGATTAGGCAGGTTGCCTGTTCCGGCTTCACCATCTCCGTCTCGGTCTGCCAACATTTCTTCTTCCGGTTGGCTTATATTTCAGGATTTTTCTTGGAAGTCTTTCTGGAGACATGCGCATAACATGATCATTCCATCTTTTTTTAACGCTTTTCGCTAGTTCCGTTACTGGTTGTACTTTTAATTCCTGTCTTATATCTTCGTTCTTTATGTGATCTAATCTTATACAACCTTTCACAGATCTAAGATATTTCATTTCAGACGTTTCCAACTGTCTATAATCTTTCTATCTTGGTTCCCATGATTCAGACTCGTATAATAGTGTGGAGACTGCCGTGAAATGATAATAAACAATTAAAATTTTATTGAGCTTTAAATATGTTAGATAATTAGTTTTGTTAAATGAATGAATTAATAAATTACATAAATAATTTAAATAATTTAATGCGAATTTTTTTCTTAAATCCCGATTTGTAAAAATACCGAACATAATTTCTTGCGTAATTATTATGTCGTAGTGTTAACATACCATTAACGAACCAAGGTAAAGGTGTAATGTAATATTTTAAACTATATATAATACCAAAATCTCAATTTATAACGATGAACATAGTAGTCCAAACGAGTAGAGAATTAAACGAGTGGAGTTTAATAGGTTAAATGCAAGAATGCTTAAATGGTTAAATTGGTTTTATGTTGAATAGATATTACGCTTCAGTAATATTAATGATTGCAGTTAAAGTCTCAATAGACAGAATCGTACATAGTAGAATCAATTCATATGAATGCCCATGAACTAAAATTATAAGAGAGATTTTAAAAAGATGGTAAACGAAGAATAACAAAAAACAAAGCTCATTTCTACGACAAGAAGACACTATTATGATTAATTAATATAAAGAAAACATTGCCATTGCTGACAAAACTATTGTTGCGAGAAGCGTACCGAACAATCCAGAACATTCTCCACTCCCCCCGTACAGTGTGATTGTGTTGCGTCTTTCTCGTAGGTGGTTCTAGTGAGTTCCAGGAACACTTGAGATACGCATTAATTCGCTGGAGTGCAGTAAGGAGGCAAAGCTGTACTGCACCTCTGCGGAGCTATATAAACCATAGCAGCCGGATTGTCAGTTCAGTTACGTGAGCGATTTTCGCTAGTGCGGATTGAGTGTTTTTTGAAGTAAAGTAGTATTGTCTAAATAATTGTGTGAAACTCTATTAATAGACATTGTTATTGCGTGTGGACAAATCTAACTGGAAATATTGTACGAGTTAATTACAAACTGTATAATTGTGATAATTAAAGCTGGTGATTAGTGACGTAATTGGTGTCTTGTATTTTGTTTTCCACTGTGCCATACGACGAACAAGTAGACCGTCGTAACACTATTAAAAGTAATAACGAGCGTATATTACTGAGATCGAAGGTATACTCGTTACGAATAAAAATGTAAAGAAGTTTTAGATACTCAGTGGTGGAACTTACAACGATAAGCAATTATGCTAACAATAATGGATTAATTATCTGTGATTGATTAATTATGTAAATATACTTATTTGCATAACGAGCTCGTGTAATCAATTAGGTTGCTCATATCAACTGAACTGATTGAAATTAAACAACACGTTAATTACTTTACGTTAGCATAACTATTGCGTGGAGACTCTAGTTGTTGTATTAATAAATAAAATAAAATAAACTACCATAAATCACTCAAATGCCATTACTTTCTTGTTCTGAGGTAATTTGACAATGATGAACGCATATATTCTGGATATAATAAACACTTATTTATTTAACATTATATCATTCATTAAATTCAATATATAAAATATGGATGATTCCCTGTAAATACATACATTCATAAACTCATAAAAAGAACATAAAAGAACACATGTTTATACATCAAATTACAAGGTGAATCCAATACGTTGTTTTCTGGAAAACATACACATACATATATAATGCAATCGATATATAGAAACACAAATATTCAAACAATAAATCCTATACTAATGCGTTCATCGTTTGCCTCAGATGGATGGCATTAATTATGTTTATCATGTTTAATTTAAATGCTCAAGGGGTGTTTCTTGAAAAAGAGACAGGACAGTAGAGTTTCTTATGATAAGAATAGCATAAAGATTACTTGTTAGATGAATTATCCGATATTTCCATCGGCGTAACTCCTCTCTGCTGGTCCATGTGTGGGAAGCTGCGTAGCTGTGCTGTCACTGACACTTAACACACGCGAAACAGATTCACTCGCGCTGTGTGTGTGTATTCTGTTGATTCTGCTGTTACTGTTCGAGTCATGAAATTATGTGTCGTGAAGATAAGTTCATCGTTAACTATGGTGTATATATATATATGTCTGTCTATTGTTCAACTTCTGGTATGTTCATTAATGTTTAGTGTTTTGATGCCGTGGTGTAATTGTTCCAAATGATATTGTATCGCTCCGCCGCACTGTATAATGTTACGATTTCGTCGTCCGATATCACATCAACGATAGTTCTACGCGTCGATTATTGATGTAGGTGTGACTGGTTAGTTCAATTCTGAATTAGAGTATAATAAAGAATTCTATAATTGTTAAGCACTGGCGTATGTCGCATGTTTTTAGACACTGTAAGTACACTATCACCGGATACGCGCCAATATCGAAATGTCTAAGTCTCTTAGTTATATGTCGCGTGGCAAAGTTTCAAAGTCCCACTGCCGTCCGTATGTTAATCGAACTTTGACGACCGACTGTTGAAAGTTATAAATAGACTGTTTTAAAAGTACGTGAAGACTGTTCAAAGTATATGATTGAAAATTTATGAAAGACTGTCCTCCCGCGTGCTCTGCAAACAGTTTTTATCAAACATCGTTGACCACAATGCACCCTTCTGGAAAACACGCCTCAAGTTGAACATGATAGGACGGAAAATCTCCTACTCTTCTGTCAGACCATCGTTCTTCACTTCTCATTCGACGTTCCCGTTGCTATGCTGGCGACGGTCCTCTCCACCAGTTCTCTGGGTAGATGCTGGGTTGTGATTGGGTATCCTGTCTCCCCACGAGTTCGCGTCGAAAGCCTCCGTACTCCTTTTCCTAGAACAGGAGCAATTTCATGGTCGTCTATCAAGTCATTGTCTAAGCGTACTCCGGATCTCGCTGCAGTTCTCACGCAAACAATGTGTCGTATTTTGTTATTGTTTCGTTGTGCATGACCTTTTTCCCGAACGCTGTCCTGGCGCAGCGTGACGTCGTTTCCGAAACGGCACTCCTTCTGCCTGTCGTAAATATCCGTTGTCGCCAGTAAGACGTTCCCTACTGTTTACAAGTTCGATTCTATTATTTTAGGTATCAATGTCCGTCCTCGTATAGGGTATATACTATTGTGTGTCTTACACCCTTTTCTTATTACTGGCACTCTTCAAATTAACCGGCAGTGTGTCCGTCACAGTTTCTCCTCTAAATTGGTACTTGACACAGTTTCTTTTATCTTACATTTGCAGGCTATAAATCTCGTGTTTGAGTCGAGTCTGTCACGGCCAACCTTGTTCCCTATTGTACAGCTATGTGAAACGTACTTGTATTGTCTGAAGCAAACGTTCACTTGACACCTCGTCACACAATTCTTTATTTATTGCTCGTGGCCTGCGTAGGGGTGTTTAGCTGTATGTAACGTCTTTTCGGTCATATTAAAAAAATTTTAAATTTTTTGGTTGTTACATAGGTCCCCAAATCGGATTGGATGTTGGATTAGCGGAAGACACTCTAATCCGATTTCTGCGCTCTGTGTTTGTTGTGGGAGTCCCCTCTGATAAAGACGCGGTCGTTGACCTACTCTCCTCTGCTTGGGGTATACGGGTATATATTCCCTATATTTTGTCGTAAACTAACTCTGGGAATTTATTGCCGTGCATCTGAGGAAGGATGAACGCATTTTTACACATTTGCATATCTAATTAGATATGGGATTATTTACAATAATAATAATAGCTGTGGATGGTTGTGCCGTCCGCTTATAACCTAACACATGAAATAATGGTTTTCGACATGAAATGCAATTATTCATGTATCGTTTAAATATCATTACGATAGCTAATGTCCTTAGTCTTTCTTGAAGATTTAAAATACAATTTACGACCTGTAAATACACATTGATATATTCACTAATTGTTATTGAGTATCACTCACAATACGTGTTACTATCATCTATACTGACTATATTGATTATAAATTTATATACATTATTTATAGATAATTAATAATTCATTTGAAATCATTATGATTATAGATAACTTTGTTTTATATCACTCAGATTTGATTAATTAATCTAACACCATCGGGTGTCTATAAAACTCGTTATAACGTCTTTTCGCAGTTTATTGCTACACATTCAATTGAACTTTTCACATCATAAGTGTCTTTTCTATTTAAATTTCCATTAACACTGGCTATACACATGTAATTAACGTCGTTAGGTTGCCACATCGTGACTTAAGAACTCCTTGTACAAAACCTTTACATTATACACTAATAAGATATACATCATACCGATTAGCTAGTTGGACCGGTTTTCGCGGGACATTCACCTTATGTGTTGATCCGTCTTCTAGTCCACTAGTCTAACTGATTGTCGATGCACTTTCGTCTTCCTTTGAGACTTGTGATTTCGTCTCAAAGTATTTCTTCAGCAACCGTACGTTGAAAATACCCCTCAGTTTCCCATTGCTATCGCACTCAGTGAGCTCGTATGTCGCGTCACCAAGGACGCGATTAACCTTGTATGGTCCGGTGTATAACTCGAAAAACTTGTCCACACGGATTGGTGGTAGCTTCTTAACAGCACCTTATCGCCGGTAGCAAATTTAGTAATATTCTTACCATCATTGATACGTTTAGCATATTTCTCTCTTTTGTCTTTTATTTTTACAAACACATTGATATTTGAATTGTGTTTATTGTTGATGACATCTTTGTCCAGCCACTTCTCCCATGCGCGGGTCGGCTTCTTTCCTAAGTGTGCCTCGTGGGGTGTTATTTCTATTGTTTCGTGGTACGTTTCATTGATACATGTCTCAATTACTCCGACGTATCTTGACCACTTGCTATGCTGGTCGTGTACCAGGATCCTGAATAGATTTCCCAATTGGCGGTTAATCCTTTCCGCTAAGTTCGCTCGAGGATTCCTTATCGCGGTATATCTTGGTTGTATTCCCAGCTCCTCGAGACCTTTAACCCATCTTTCGGCGGTAAATTGCGTGCCGTTGTCGGTTAAAATGACTCTCGGTCGTCCATACTTCGTACAGTAGTCGTTGATTCGTCGTAGTGTCGTGGTGGTTGTCGCTCTTCTTAGTGTGAATAGTTTGACAAACTTTGTGAAGTTGTCCACCATGACAAGTAAGTATTTGACACCTCCTGTACCAGTTGGTAAGGGTCCATAGTAATCGACGCTTACTATGTCACCTCTAGCTGATGGTATCATGGCCTTTGTTCCGCCAAAGAGCATCCTGTTGTTCGTATCCTTGTACCGTTGTCAAGAGTCACAAGTTTGGATATATACTTTCACTTTCTTGATCAAGCTGTCGATCGTGAAGTCCTCTTGTAACATTTTTATACACCTTTTTGGGCCTAGGTGTCCGTACATTTGGTGTATCTCTGCAATGAGATCCTTCGACACGCTGCCAGGAATGTATAGTTTCCATTCGCCACGTCGTCGTCGGTACAACTTATCATTAACAATTTTATAAAATTTACTTAATTTATTATCTACATCGTTATTCTTAATCTTATCTATGAGCGTTCCGAGTTTGGCATCTTCATTTTTGTATTTGCCGATACCTCTAATTATTTTACCTAATTGTTGACTCATTTTAATAACTAGGTGATTAATCAAATATTCGTGCGTTTCCTCGTTTGTCTCGTGTTGTTCCGTGTCAGCCGGGTATCTACTCAGTATGTCCGCAACGACATTATCCTTTCCTTTGCAGTGGATAATGTCGAAATTGTACTCCTGTATGGCGAGAATCCATCTTGTAATTCTGGAAATGTTTAAGTGACACTTGTGCATAAATGTTAATGCTTTATTGTCGGTAATTATCGTGAGTGGTTGGCCAAGTATGTACATACGAAACTTATCCAGACATCTAACGATACTTAGGAGCTCTTTCTCCGTCGTGAAATAATTGCGTTCTGCTCCCTTAAATGTCTTGCTTGTAAAAGCGATGACGCCGATTTCTCCATCTTCATCAATCTGGTAAAGCTGGCCACCATACGCAAAATTACTAGCGTCACACTGAATATAGTATCTTTGGTTCGGCCGTGGGAACCGTAGAGTTACTGTGTCTATAAATAAATTCTTGACTCTCTGGAAACACTCGTCCACTTCCCTTGTCCATGAAAACTTTCGTCCACCTTTCAGCACTTCATGTAAAGGTTGCGTTGTTTCTGCGTATTTACTCGAGAATCTATTATAAAAATTGGTAAGACCAAGGAAACCTTTGAGTTGTTTTGTATTCTTCGGTGCTGGGAAATCCATAATCGCCTTTACATTGTCATCGGTTGCTTGTATCCCTTTTGTTGTAAGGCGATAACCAAGGAAGGAGATTTCTCGTCTGAAGAATTGTGACTTGGTGAGGTTGACAGTTATGTTTGCTTTATTGAGGTTGTTTAGCAACGCTTCTAAATGATTTAAGTGTGTTTGTATGTTATTGGAGTAACACAAGCAGTCGTCCACGTAGATGATCGTGTTCTTCTTGACCTCCTCCTCGAGGGCCACATCCAAACCACGTGTCAACGCCGCAGAGCTGGTGCTGAGTCCAAATGGTGTCACTGTGAATCGGTAGCACCTCCCTTCATGCATAAACGCAGTGAAATCCCTACACTCTCGTTTTAATGGGACTTGCCAGAAGCTACTGGATAAATCGACTGTCGACAAGTACTGCATATCACCACATCTAGCCAATATCTCATTTACCGGGGATACTCCTTCGTAATCGGGCACGGTCACGCTGTTCACTTTTCTTGCATCAAGGCATAGGCGAACCCTCCCATCCTTCTTGATAACTGTCACGATTGGGTTGACGTACGGGCTGGCGCAACGTTCGATTACTCCATATCGTAACATCCGGTTAATCTCCTCGTTCACCTTGTCTCTGTAGGCAAGCGGCACAGGCCACCCTCGTTGAAAGTAAGGTGTCCTGTCCGTAACGTGAAACTCGTGCGTGTAACCCTCTATTCTTCCCGGGCACTCCCTAAAAACATTCCGGTTCCTTACCAAGATCTCCTTCAGGCGTTGCAGTATTCCTTCATCCACGCAGTCTATGCTCCCAATTTTTTCATCGATGCATGGCAGTACTTCCTCTTCTTCTTCACTGTTTATCACGTCAATATTCATGATTGGTATAATGTGCTCCTCATCATCAGTGTCGCTTTTTAAACTAACTACTTTGTTTCCGATGTCGATGCGACACCCAACTTCTTGTAAAAAACTAGTTCCTAGTATACACGGTTTCACTAATTCTGGTATTATCAAAAACACACATTCATATCGGATACTATCAATCTCAATGTCACACAATATTTGTCTCTTAACTAATTTGGATTTACTTCCTACAGCACTTATTATAAATGTATTCGTTACGGGTAGTGTCTCATATGGTTCTATACTCTTCTTATGGTTATTAAACCAAGTTTCCGATAACCCGTTAACGATACAACCAGTATCAAGTAAGGCTTCGACAATTACATCATTATTAAATTTAATAGTAACTTCGGGACATTTCAATATTTGTTTATTAACAATTTCGTCATCCTCTTGTAGTAGGTCCTTTCGTAAATCAGGTAATAATATATTTACACTCTCACTCGGAAATAAGTCGCTTAGAAATTCTATCTTCTTCCCTCGTTTGACGTATTTTTTTTTTTTGTTATTGTTGTCGCTGTTACCGTTTGCCCTGGGGGTAGTGTCAACGACCGTACCACTAGGTCCCGCCTCAGCTGGTGTAAACTGTACCGTATTGACGTAGTGTTTGTTGTCATACCGACCCCTCGGCGGTATTGCTGCACTTTCACTTTTATTGTATTGTGTCTCCCTTTCTCTCGGGTTGTTTCTCCCTTCGTTGTAAGGTCTATAATGTGGCCTGCGAGTGTTATCTCCGCTTGACTGTATACTTGTAAATTCCGTAATCAACGCTTCGAAATTTGGTATACTCGTGATACCACGTGTGACCACGGCGAGCTGCAAGTCCTTACCAAAGTGGCAAGCTAGTTTTCTGATCAGCTGATTGTCGGTTAATGCTGGTGACAGTTGCCGACTTTCCAGTAAAATCCGTTCTACATATTGGACAGCTGTGACTGGTCCATTCCACTCGTATCTGCCGTACTCCAGATTGTCGCGTATATTGTCCTGGCGTTCCTGACCCCAGTACTTCAAGGTGAAGGCTTCTTTAAATTCTTCGTACGTGGAGATTTGATTCCGTATGACGCGCCACCATATTCCAGCGTCCATCTCCAAGTGTCTCCCGATCCATTTAATGTCACCGTTGTTGTAGTACTGTTCCTGGATCTCTGACAATTCCTTCAGGAACTCCATTGGGAACCTGTCAGTGCCGTTGTACTTTAACTCTGTATGTGTGTGTCCGTTAATTCTACTGATTATTCCAGACTCACCTTCAATTAGCTGACGCTGTAGTCGTTCTATTTGTGACTTCAATTCGTTGATACGAGTGGTTTTCTCTCTGGTGCTCTCATCTAGCTTAGTTCCGCCGACTTCTGTCTCCCATCTACCTCATTGATCTTCTGTTGCATTGCGTTGTTTACGTCTCCCTGTTCCTGTTGTAATTGTCTTACTGTTTGGAATAGCTCGACTCTCAATTCCTCCTGCTTTTTGTGATTTTCTTTTGCGTGTGTCTCAACTCTGTTGTGGATCTTTTTGATGCTTGTTTGAGTATTTTGGGCAACACTCTTTAGTTCCTGTCGGTCTAATTCTCTTGTTTCTCGCACCTCTTCGAATTTCTTGTCGGTGTCCTCCTTTAACTCTTTTATGATCTCGTTCTGCTGCTTCTGAACCTCGTCTATCTTCTTGTCACAATTATTTATATATTCACGCATTTCTGCGCGTATTTGTGTAAAATTTTCATTCTGCTTTTCGAACTTTTCATTAATTTCTTCCTTTTGCTTTTCAAACTTTTCTTCTAATTTCTCGAATTTTTTATTAAAATTCTCATTAATCTCTTCCTTTTGCTTTTCGAATTTTTCATTAAAATTTTCATTAATCTCTTCCTTTTGCTTTTCGAATTTTTCATTAGTCTCATTAAATTTTTCATCCTGCTTCTCAAATTTCTTACTCATAAAGTCCATTAATGCGCGCAACGTCACCTCTTCCAGCGGTTGTTGTTGGGACTCCTGTCCCCGCGCTCTGACGTCTGACGTCTCCTCGGTCATTTGTGAATAAGTTGGTGATTCCTCTCGTTCAACACCAGGTACTCCCTGTTGGTTATTAATGTCGAAATCCATGGAATCTGTACTACTGGTCGTCATTTTTGCAGCTTTACTCCGCGTTAACATTCAGTCCCAGTCCAACTAGCTTCACACTAATAATATTTGTTCTTACAACTACTAACATGAAATATAAATATATACGCTTATCCTATCTCTACTTCCTGCTCTTTGCCGTGCGATGGGCGCCAAATACAACAATCTGCCACGCGTTGGGCAGCCAAATACACCGATAAGCAATTATGCTAACAATAATGGATTAATTATCTGTGATTGATTAATTATGTAAATATACTTATTTGCATAACGAGCTCGTGTAATCAATTAGGTTGCTCATATCAACTGAACTGATTGAAATTAAACAACACGTTAATTACTTTACGTTAGCATAACTATTGCGTGGAGACTCTAGTTGTTGTATTAATAAATAAAATAAAATAAACTACCATAAATCACTCAAATGCCATTACTTTCTTATTCTGAGGTAATTTGACAATGATGAACGCATATATTCTGGATATAATAAACACTTATTTATTTAACATTATATCATTCATTAAATTCAATATATAAAATATGGATGATTCCCTGTAAATACATACATTCATAAACTCATAAAAAGAACATAAAAGAACACATGTTTATACATCAAATTACAAGGTGAATACAATACGTTGTTTGCTGGAAAACATACACATACATATATAATGCAATCGATATATAGAAACACAAATATTCAAACAATAAATCCTATACTAATGCGTTCATCGTTTGCCTCAGATGGATGGCATTAATTATGTTTATCATGTTTAATTTAAATGCTCAAGGGGTGTTTCTTGAAAAAGAGACAGGACAGTAGAGTTTCTTATGATAAGAATAGCATAAAGATTACTTGTTAGATGAATTATCCGATATTTCCATCGGCGTAACTCCTCTCTGCTGGTCCATGTGTGGGAAGCTGCGTAGCCGTGCTGTCACTGACACTTAACACACGCGAAACAGATTCACTCGCGCTGTGTGTGTGTATTCTGTTGATTCTGCTGTTACTGTTCGAGTCATGAAATTATGTGTCGTGAAGATAAGTTCATCGTTAACTATGGTGTATATATATATATGTCTGTCTATTGTTCAACTTCTGGTATGTTCATTAATGTTTAGTGTTTTGATGCCGTGGTGTAATTGTTCCAAATGATATTGTATCGCTCCGCCGCACTGTATAATGTTACGATTTCGTCGTCCGATATCACATCAACGATAGTTCTACGCGTCGATTATTGATGTAGGTGTGACTGGTTAGTTCAATTCTGAATTAGAGTATAATAAAGAATTCTATAATTGTTAAGCACTGGCGTATGTCGCATGTTTTTAGACACTGTAAGTACACTATCACCGGATACGCGCCAATATCGAAATGTCTAAGTCTCTTAGTTATATGTCGCGTGGCAAAGTTTCAAAGTCCCACTGCCGTCCGTATGTTAATCGAACTTTGACGACCGACTGTTGAAAGTTATAAATAGACTGTTTTAAAAGTACGTGAAGACTGTTCAAAGTATATGATTGAAAATTTATGAAAGACTGTCCTCCCGCGTGCTCTGCAAACAGTTTTTATCAAACATCGTTGACCACAATGCACCCTTCTGGAAAACACGCCTCAAGTTGAACATGATAGGACGGAAAATCTCCTACTCTTCTGTCAGACCATCGTTCTTCACTTCTCATTCGACGTTCCCGTTGCTATGCTGGCGACGGTCCTCTCCACCAGTTCTCTGGGTAGATGCTGGGTTGTGATTGGGTATCCTGTCTCCCCACGAGTTCGCGTCGAAAGCCTCCGTACTCCTTTTCCTAGAACAGGAGCAATTTCATGGTCGTCTATCAAGTCATTGTCTAAGCGTACTCCGGATCTCGCTGCAGTTCTCACGCAAACAATGTGTCGTATTTTGTTATTGTTTCGTTGTGCATGACCTTTTTCCCGAACGCTGTCCTGGCGCAGCGTGACGTCGTTTCCGAAACGGCACTCCTTCTGCCTGTCGTAAATATCCGTTGTCGCCAGTAAGACGTTCCCTACTGTTTACAAGTTCGATTCTATTCTTTAGGTATCAATGTCCGTCCTCGTATAGGGTATATACTATTGTGTGTCTTACACTCTTTTCTTATTACTGGCACTCTTCAAATTAACCGGCAGTGTGTCCGTCACAGTTTCTCCTCTAAATTGGTACTTGACACAGTTTCTTTTATCTTACATTTGCAGGCTATAAATCTCGTGTTTGAGTCGAGTCTGTCACGGCCAACCTTGTTCCCTATTGTACAGCTATGTGAAACGTACTTGTATTGTCTGAAGCAAACGTTCACTTGACACCTCGTCACACAATTCTTTATTTATTGCTCGTGGCCTGCGTAGGGGTGTTTAGCTGTATGTAACGTCTTTTCGGTCATACTAAAAAATTTTTAAATTTTTTGGTTGTTACAAACTAATAGAATCATTAACCATGATTCATCAACAACTAATAGGCAAAGAAATGTTATTACTGCAAATTTTTTTCAGTGATGATAATAACTATAATTTCTATTCATAATTTTTTTACCTTAAACAATTATGGGTTTCCATATCCAAAATACTCGGATTTAATTGGGTTTATAATAACATATCGTCGTCGTAACATATTCCCAACTTGACGAGCCGTACTTTGCCATTGTACTACGTCTTTATTTCATCTGTTAACGTTTATTCATAAATTGCTTCTTAAGGTCGCTTTATTGTTGGGAATAAAATAATACCGCAACGTAAATCAAGTTATTAAAGTAAACATATATTTTGGATACTCGGTTTCTCATGTAAAAAGAAAACACACGTTGAATCTTTGCTCTGCTCAGGATAAACTAAGGCAGAAGGTCAAAGACGCTTCAGTGAATTATGTGGTCCCAGGGTCAATTGGTTCTAATCAAAGACAAGGGTTGTAGGAAGGTGTTCACGCCTTCGGGGCGCACGTGATCGCCGTTGATGAGCGGTTACCTGATATCCCCTCAATTATATTACTACGCTTGGCTAGAGACTCGTGTGCGCGCCCTCACACACACACACACACACACACACACACACACACACACACACACACACACACACACACACACAAAACTCTCTCCTTTCACTATTCACTTACGAAACACTGGCTATAGATATCGTGCAGTGTTAACACAAAATTATCGTATTGTGTTTCTGGCCGTTTTTAATTGTGATAAACATTCTATGTTTATGAACCACGCCAACTGTGTTTTACCGAATGTTAATCGGCCCATATTACGTACCTACTTGTGTTTTGTTCGATTAGTCATGTGTTTCTTCGTTTGTCTTTATTATTTTTAATTCGGTTATTTGTGTTCTGATTTTTCTGTGTAAGTATAATGAGAGTCAGATCACGTTGAACCGGGACCCTCTTCTTCTCCCAGCGAATGATAGAAAATGCACTAAAAAGAACACTTGCTACAAACAAAAGGTCGAATTAATTTTTAGGTTAAGTTTTAGTCCTATCACAACCGGCAACATGTGTTATGTATCCACGCCACGCCACTGATCGGTCTATAAACAGTTCTTGGCTTGAAAGCAGTATGATTGCAGCAAAAAGAGAGAATGCCCGTTTTCCCGCTCTCTTTAGTTTTGTTTTTTCAAAGCTACAAAAAATTTCCTTTCAGACACATTATACAGCCTGCAATACTGGACTTCATATTATAGAATAAAATACTGACTTTATGTCAATGCTTGAGAGTCAATGCTTGGGCGTAGTGTGTACGCCCATCTGTAAAATCTATAAATTTAAAGAAAATGTTGTTTGAAGACTTATTTTGTGTTAACAGGACAAATTAGTTGTGTGGTAACAACTTGTGTCTTTCATTCTACCTTAGAGGAATACCACGTTTATGAACCAACAGTAGATTTCATAACAGTGGCAAATATTTTTTGGTTTTCGTCTACCGTCTACAAGTACCATCATCATATGAAAATTTAAGTTCTGTTTTCTTCTTTCCAGGTATCCTTCCTTGTATTATTATTCAGGTACCCGAATGAAATTTTATAAAACTGTGGCAGTCCCCACATTCCTGTATGCTAGTGAGACATGGACTCTTGGTAAAAGGGACGTGCAGAGGATTCACGCAGCCGAAATGAAATTTCTAAGAGGGACGGAAGGTTGTTCTCTCTTGGATCGGAGAAGGAACGAGGATATTAGAGGCGATTAAGCACTGTATCATTGGACCAGAAGATTGAATACCACAGAAGGAGATGGTGTAAACACTTGAATCGCATGCCTGATATCCGTCTACCTGTGGCTGGCTTGGGTTATCACATTACTGGGAAGATAGATGTCGGTAGACCGAGGAGGAGATGGGTTCCAGAACAGGTTTAAGGCCTAGTCTTGGCGCAGTGATGATGATGATGATGTTTTCTTCTTCTTCTTCTTCTTCTTCTTCTTCTTCTTCTTCTTCTTATTATTATTATTTTCTTCTTGTCCTGTCTCCTTGCTGGAGTAAGTGTAGACACTTGTTCCGATTTCCGAAGCCTTACATACATTGTGAATTTATACGGTCATTTCTTACAAATGTTTCAAGTTGAATTAAAAATGAAACCATCGTTTTCTGTACCTTCGACATTCCGATAACACTGTTTAGGAGAAAAGTGTGCGGCCTTTGGTGTAGAGTTGTTTACCATTTGAAGTACATGTTGTTTTATCTCATTCTTATGTTCATAAACTTTCCCAAACAATGGAGAGACCGTAAGCTCGGTCCATTGCCAAGTATGTCTGATCGTGAGCATTTTGAAAACCTCATTTCTGCAACGGTGATGCGATATTACTTAAATCCGCCTTTCGCACAGTCCTACACTATACACCATACATCAAAGTAGGTTCCGCCATAACCTTATAAAATTTAATTTTTGTTTCTGGTCTAACTTTACTTTCTAATGTGTTTGAACTGTCTCAGAGATGGATCTGAATTTACTCAAACTGATGTCCACATTTCTGTCCAGACACCACGAAATACGATATTACGATACTGGAACTCTCGTACCTGCTTCAAGCAGTAGCCGTCTACCACTACTTTTGTTCGCACTGAATAAAGCCACGAAATACCATCACTTTGTTTTTCGGCAGGGAAATTGTCATGCTATGTGCTTGGCTCATTAAGTGCAGTTGAAATACGGCTCATTGTGATTTATCATCGCACACTTACAGAACAACATGAACATTTGCGAAGAACATAGTAGACATAGTCACAGGAACAACCTCATTCAACTTTATTTACTCGTTAACAACGTTTCTCCATTTTTAATCATGACACACTCTCTCTCTCTCTCCACTCACACACACACGCACACACAATATTGTTGGTGATAAACTAATATCACCACCAGTTGGTCCCAAGACCACGTCCAGCTTTCAACAGTTTGGGGAAGTATGGACCTGGCTCCATCTGGTTCCGGATGGTAATACACAGTTATAGTACTCTGCCCTAGGGTAGAGTCTAGGAGGTGTGTCTCTGAATTAAGCCCAGAGCACGTCCAGATGCTCCAAGGTGACAGACCCTCCAAGGATGCTCGAGATGCTGCAAGGGAATTTTACGTTTTTCGCAAGGTTAAAAAATCCTCCTCGGGTAGTACTGGTTTCAATGGATCATTAAAATTCTGTGTTAATTGACTTATTACATTTGTATACATCGCTGTAAGTCCCTTTATTTTTTTTAAATGTTTTAGATTGTTCACTAAGTAACCGAGAGATCAGCCTAAATATTTAGGTACTTAGTGTCAAATATATTGACTGATACTTCCTCTCCTGTCATTTTATAAAAAAACACCTAAGCGGTTCCTAAGCGGCTGATTACTTGATTACAGAATTGGTGGATACCAGCACTGAATGTTTATAAACTTAATTAAATCTTAATTATTTTCGGTTCCTTTTTACGTAGTACTTCTTCTTGAACACAGAACCAGTAAACTATAAAACGTGAATGGAATTGTGGTCCTACATAACATTTTGTCACCCTAGGCAAGCCGAGTAAATAGAAAGTTTCATGTCTGTTTTTAACACAGAATTAAAACATTCAAAAGAGCGGAAATTAATATTTATTATCACCAAAATGATTTTATGTATTGTTTATAAAATCACAAACTTCTGTTTCCTGTATCCAGAGACCAGATTCAGCCAAGTTATAGCAATCTGTTTGTTAGCAACTAATATTCTTCTTTTCTAGGATACCAAGTGTCAATCATTACTTGGTGTGTGTCTGTTTAAGATTGTTTGTTTGTTGATTTATTCCTAACAAAATAGATAATAATACAGGATCTTGAAACACAATGTCATATTCCTCATATAGGCAAGGAGATATGTTCGCTTCCCGTCGCTGGACTCACTTGTAAGTACATAATCTGAATACGGTTGTTCTACACTCGAACTGCTGAGATGCAAATTACAAAAACTGCTAGCTTTTTCCATTTCTAGTTGGTTTTCTGTCTATTTCCGTATTAATTATTATGATCTGTGTATTGTATCAGGAAATGATGTTTTTACCTGGCTATAGGCAAAGAATTGTATAAGCTCATTTAGTTACTCATTTAATTGTGACTGCAAAATGGGCACTCTTTTTTACACTGAATACAACGCGGTTTATGAAAGTATGATGAAAAAATTGGGACAGTAAAAACATTGTACATTATGGATAAGAAGGTACTCGTGATTACGTTAAGCATTTTTACAGATTTTATATGATGTACTATTTAAATTTTGCGATATGACAAGAAAAAAGTCGGCAGGGGCTGTGTCGGAGCCACGGCCGCAAATCTTCAGAGCGTAGAATACGTCTGTGTGCTTTAGGGTTGCTAATGTGTCATGAATAAAATGAACAAACACATGTTTAGTTATAGAAATTACAAAATTGTATTTTCAAAATCATCACACAAGTTAATTAGTTGGTTCAAGCAAGATTTTATTTATAATGGGCCTATGACAGGAGAAGTAGCTGATATAAGGTCATAGCTGATATCAATATATATAGACGTATCTGTATAAAAAATTACAAAATATATCAGTATAATCGCATAGTAAAAACATTTAAAACTGCAGGAACGGATAAATGTATAGTTCCGATGCCACTAAATATCATTTGTTCTCATATCTTTGGTCTCCATGTTGTTGCAACGGCATCACTTTAACAGCCATTATCTTTACGTCCATCTGGAACCACAGTCTGTCACAAACGTCACACGCGTGTCCAAATTCATTAAAGAATGTTTTGTGGATGTGCTTTGTAGCTAACTCCCACGTTTTGCTGAATTCGATCGGGTGATACACTTGCGAAGTCGGGCGCTCATCCTCAACCAAGTCTACTTCAGTATTTTGTTTCCTTGTCTTTTAAGCGTTGTCGGTAAATCCACTGACGTTCGACATTGGTCATTTTAGGATTTTTGAATTTCCCATGAGTTTTTCTGCTCTCCTGTATGCGTTTACGATATTTTTGAGCGCGTTTAGCATCCATATACCGCGACATTTTGTCCGAACACACGATTTTTACAACTTGAATTACGATTATTCAAACCTTTTAATAATATCACCGCTATTACGGTGCACTATGTAGATAGTACTCTATGAGACAATTTTAACGGCACCTCACTCAACGTTCTATCGCATCGGAAACCGTAGAAATACTAATTTTAGTGCGCCCCGAGCGGCGCAAAACATTTCTATATCTCTCCCCGCTCACCCCCTGGATGATGCAATAGCCCGCTTATATTATGCTATTTATTATCTTTGTTCCTTTACCTGTCGAATGGTACCTCATATAAGCGTGAATCTTTTGTCGTTTAGATAATATTTCAATTTTAAACGTGACGTGAAAAAGTAACGCTCGATTTTCTGGTTAGGGGTGGCTATTGCTGGCCTGAAAGGTAAGACGTATTCTACGTCAAAAACGCTTCAGTAACTATTTCCTCTTTTTGTATCGACATTTTACTAGTCAACGCTCTCTATTATCATCGACTTAATTCATGTCCCCGTTGAGTCTTTCTGGAAAATATAATCTGGGTTGTAGATTATAACCTGTTCGAACTACACTTATTTATAAATGATTCAATAGACGATTTTGTTACATCCTCTACCCAGTACCATAAGTGATTATTAGGGTTCTTGTTCTCCTTTGAAATAACTGAGGACTGTATATGCTTTCAGATAAAATTGGCTACCATTATGTCGCTAACTAGAAAACCCCAATTGAGTTATCGTATTAGTGACATTTTTTTATTAAGATAACTTTTTATTACTGTACTTTTATTGAGTGTAAAAATGTGATTGTTTCAAATTTTCTGATGTCGATTTGATTTACTACTCAATGTAGCCCTCGTTGTCACCGTGCCGATTTTCTGTAACAACTGTTTTCCCACATTGCCTGTTCACAGTGTCGTATCTAGAATTTGACAGGCGGGGGGGGGGGGATCGGGTCCCGCTTCATACAAAAGAAAAAACAAGTTAGGACTAATCGTCTACATTAGGGCTACTATCTTTAAGTGGCTGAAATATGCGTGATATCATCCTGAAATTAGTCCCATTAAAGCAAACGGTAATAACACAATACAAATACGCGCGTTAATGAAACATTATTAAACGATACCTACTTATTGACTGAACTGATTTTTCTGTATTTCATATTTCGAACGTTTACCCTAATACTAGGCCAAGACAAAATACAACAGGTGGTATTGCTTAAATATCTTGTAAGCTTGATAAGTGAAGATATGTCCTGCATTCGTGAACTTAGAGCAAGAATTGCTATAGCAAAAGAGACACTTAATGGGAAGAAAAGACTGCTATGTGGTAAAATTAATAAGAATTTAAGAAAAAGGTTGGCCAAGTGTTATGTGTGGAGCGTTGCTTTATATAGTGCAGAGACATGGACACTGAGGAAAGAGGATGAGAAAAGATTAGAAGCATTTTGAGATTTGGGTTTGGCGAGCAATGGAAAAAGTGAGGTGGGTTGATGAAGTAAGGATGATTAAGTTTTAGGAAGAATAGGGAAAGAGAGAAGAATCCTGAAGGTAATAGAAAATAGGAAAAGGAATTGGTTAGAAGAGACTGCTTGCTTACAACTGCCATGGAGGGTGTCACAGAAGGAGAAAAAAGAAGAGGGCGTAGAAGAATGAAGTTAATAGATAGCATTAAAATCAGAGGGTTATATAAGACGAGTTTTCCGGGCTGTTTGGCCGTGGTCTATGATTTAATGACAAACCAAACGTTTCAGCAGCACCAATAGCTGCCATCATCAGTGGAATTAAAAAAAATCCTGCACGTAGGTTATTCTCGTCAGGCCCACAGTACTGAACAACCTACGTTCAGGATATCTTTAAATTCCACTGATGATGGCAACCATTGGTGCTGTTGAAATGTTTGGCATGTCATTAAACCTCTATGGTCTATCCACGGCCAAACAGCCCGGACAACTCGTCTTATATAACTGACACCGGCCGTGAAAGCCTTAGGACAATTTTAAAATCAGAGGATGTTACGAAGAAACGGAAAGACTGGCATGCGATAGGACAGCTTGGAGAGCTTTTACCATTTGAAGACCTGCCTTAGGGCAGAACACCAAATAATAACCCTAATGTTGTGTAAATAAACCTGTTTGTATATCAAAAATGATCTACTACTATATTAGCGTACACAGCTGAAAAAAAATATTAAAAAAACTTTCTAAAAATTAAGAGTACGAACAGGCCGCTAAAGCCTAAAACCGTTAAGAAGAAGAAGAAGAAGATGATGATGATGATAATGATGATGATGATGACAAGGTGATTTTTGGTATAGTGGTAAAAGTAAAAACTGTGTATCATTTACACCCTGTGAGTAGTAAAAGAGTGATGTTCTAGTACTATTCACTTTACGCTAAAATGTCGGTCAAACTGTAAAATCTCGGTCAGAACCCCGGCTGAGTTCTGAAATAAAACAAACAGTAAATATGATAGGAACTCTTATATTTTAATTAAAATGTACAAAATCAAAATTCTCGTAATTTGTAAAGTTATTATATTAATGACATCAAACACAGTTTAATGTGAACAATGAATCTGCTTTTGCACAGTTATCTCTTTAATATTGGATTTAATGTCTGATAATTTTAATATTAAGTAACTCTTGACATCAAGTTTACGTCTTAACTTTGACTTCAAGTACGTGAGCAGGAAGACTGCGGTTTCACACAGATAAGTAGAGGAAAATAAAGTTAACACTTCAAAGCTCTTTTTCCGAGTCCAGGGTTCAGGATAGTCAGTCATTACATATAACCAGAAGTCAGTTAGCTGTAATTGCGAAAACTGTAATTTTAATGAACTTTGTAACATTTACACCCTGTGAGTAGCAAAAAAAGTGATGTTCTACAACTTTTCACTTTACGCTAAAATCTCGGTCAAACTCTGTTAAAAACGCCGACCGATTGTGAAAACAAATAAAATCGTTATTTACGATTAGTTAGACAGACAGCTAAAGAAATCACTTTTACTTGTGTTTGTGGCAGTTTACAATCGCTGGAGCACGCCGCCTGCTGAGGATAACGACACTTTTTATGTTACTGCTTGCCTGCAGGCGTGCCGCTACACTTCAGAAAAGAAAAGTGAGTTTTTACCGTTTGCTTTCTGTCGAAATCGCAGCAGCGAAAACAGTAACTGTCATGTCAAGTACGAGTAATTTAGCAGCTCTCACTTTTTAACACCTCATTTTCTTTTCTTCCCTCTTCGTAAACAGTGCACTGTCAAAGACAGCTGAAACTATTACTGGTGACGATTCTGCTGAATTAGAATTGCAATCTGTGCGAAGGTAAATTCCAAAGTTTAGTATACCACCACTAATATTTACAAAGTACTTTTTTTGGATACGATGTCACTTAATACTATATGGTTAGTACTTTAATAACTTAAAGCACTAATCATTTACATTTTTATAACCTTGTATTCCAACTACTAACAACCAATTATACTTTCCAGAAGCGCTTTCAAGTTGTTGAGGTATGGGTAAAAATAATGAATAATTTAAGTACAGGAGCAAACACACGCTTTATTGAAGGAACAGTTTAGTAGCAAGTATACATAAAACGGACACACGAAACACACATTACAAGAGCACATTTAAAACTGAACTGTACTTGTCGAGTGCATCTCTATTTATATAGAAAAACAGTTTCTAGATCTTTCCTTTTATTTAAAACTTCGAGAACATTACTTTTCTAGACTCTCACAGTAAACGCACATGTGTGCGGGTTGAGGCCCCGCCCAGGCAGCTCGACCTCCCACCGCACAATAGAAACTTTCACTTCTACAATGACAGGTACACTTACTTAAAAATGAATGTAGAGTTTTCTAGTATATTCTCAACACAAGTCTCTCGGCTCATCTTCAGATGGAACACAACAACCTACCTAGAAGCCTAGTGTATGTACTGCAATAGGTGGAAATTTCATAAGAACTAGTAATTTAACTCTGAGCATATGATGGCATGTTCCAATGGAAATTTGTTTAAGTAAAGTCTGCAGGTTTGGATTTTGTATGATAGACAATAAGATACATGTTAAATTTGTTAGTTTTATGTAAAGTTTTGACAGTAAAGAAAACAATTAGTGTAATGAAGTGATGCGAAAATATGCGTAGGTATGTGGCGAGTGAACGTGTGCGTGAATATGTAACTATGATACGGGATAATTATAAAAAAAAAACAAATTAACTTATATAACTTTCGTGTAAACAAAAATTAAGACATTAGACTTACACCATAATACGCGCAAATAAAAGACCTATTGAGTGGTAATATTTGTTTATAAGTTAAAGAACTACATATATGAGTATTTCATAAAGAAACATGTCGTTCTCATAGAGTTCAGTTAGAATTTCAGTCAGAACGTACTAGCATATAACGGAATGGTACAGAGAACTAATGGGGAGGGATAGACCGGAGTCAGGTTAATGGATTTAAGGTAACAAATTAACAGAAAACGTTCATTATTTCTACAGAAAATTTATTAGTTTATTTCAATACTATTTAATAGTGCCACAATGAAACCAAATCAATTATTTTACTTCAAATATGGTACAAACGACATAAGAGACAAAGTAGTCTGTGAACGCCGGTAGAATACCCACGGCTTGCAGCAGGTCAGCCAGAGGTCATCACTGTCCCCGCGCCGGCGACGGCTTCCACAGCCCCGGACACAACTCTCATATCATAATACAACCATTTTTACATAAAACTTTACGCTTAAAATTCAATACAAAGGTTTTTAAAATATATAAACACTTGGTATGTTTCACAATTCTGATTCAACTCTGACCGCTGTTTCAGCTTAGTAGGCTATACAAAAAGAAATTCGAGGGGGTGGAGAAGCTACTGGGAAGGTCAAGTGTCTGTAAAAACTGAGTATAATCAAAGGCAAAATACAAAAATTAACTAAACTAAATAACAACTTTTAATAAAGGGGATACACAGAATTCAGTTTTTACGTTTATTAAATGTTAGTTAACTTTGATTGGTTCCTAGAATTTCTAATAAATCCATGTTTTTACCTTTTTGTATGTTGAGCAGTACTGTTATGTTTTTTATATCTATAAAGTGATTGTGTTGTAAGCAATTGTCTGTGAAACCTATATTCCTTAAAATCGCTTTCATATGTTCAGAAATGCGATGTTTCAGAGCACGGCCACATTGCCCGATACAAATAGCATCGAATTCTGCACAGTGTATTTTATAAACTCCGTTTTTCCCTATTATGTTTGATTTTCTTGTATTGTTTACTATTTATGAAAAATGGTTACGTTTGCTTACTGACACCACGTTAAGACCATGCTTTTTTAACCTGTTATTAATCCTATCTGTTATAAACGGAATGTAATTTGTTAAATAAAATTTTGTGTTGCCCTGATCTGGCTCTATAGAAAAAAATTGTTTTAAAATAATATTCTTCTGTTGTTGTTTTTTTTTTTAATTAAGGAGTCTATTTTTTTAAAAACCTTTGTATTAATATGTTTCACCAAGTGCCTAACGAGTCGTCTATCAATATCGCTTATAATTTATGTTCACTGTTTAACGCTACACTAAGATAATTGACATTATATAAGTAGCCGATGTACGAGTATGTGACTACTACAGGGAGAAAAATTCGAAAGGCCTTTTATCGTATTCAAAGCTTAGTTGAACACATACACATAATTAGTATATTATAAATGTACAAGTATCTGAGATTATTTATGTCTATTCATTTGTAGGCCATGCTTGTTTAGGCGTAAGCTCATTTTTATAGCTTTCTGTCTAAAAAAATTGAGAAAACTAACAGAAATAAAATATTATATTTTCGAAACACAAGTATCAACACTGAATTTTAAATTATATTTATTGCTACTTCATAGGATTTGTAATGATTGTTCAAATTAAAATGAAATTAAAAGAATAAGAAGCATCATGAATTATTTACGGTATATAATGCATATTTGGATATCATCGCAATTCACAGTTATGCCTAATAGCTTATAAGTGACGAAAAGTGTCTGGGTCCCAAAAATATAATGATGGCAATCGACGTGCTGATATGCACAAACAGATAGGACATTTATAGTGACATCAATATCCTGTGAACTATTTCTGAATTCTGTTTTGTTTTTTACGTGGCACTTTATGAATATATCATAAAGTGTTTATTTTATAACTGTAATTATTTTAATTATCATTAGAATAATTACAATTAACGTTTTAAACATTATTATCATTATTATTTAACATTATAATTAACAACTGTCCAAAAATTGACTTTTTTATATGAAAATACATACTGTTTTCTAAGTAACTTGATTGGCGTTTCTTTTATAATGTGATATGATCATTCAACAATTTTTATTGCGATTCATGAAATATTTTAACTTTACATTTACTAAAAAATTATTTTCGAGGTCATTATCCTCAATAATGTTGTAATTATAACAACAATGAAAAAATTTGTAAACTTTTATGTAACTATTTCGATCGACATATTATAAATTCTATCCTGTATTCGCATTGAAACTTTTGCTCATAACTAGGTACGCAAGACGTTGTTGAATAGGAAATATTTTTGGGTACTGTAAATGTTAGGTTTAAGTGATAAGAGAATTTATATCCGGGCTGTTTGGTCGGGGTTGATTGCTTTGTTCTGTCATTGTCTAAATGTTTCGACCACCCAACGGAGAGGCCTTCTTCAGTAGGAAAAAGTTTAAAGTGTTCGACAAGAGGGTGGAGAGGCGAACATACCCCTAACCGAGGTAAAGACAAATGTAACAGGTTTAAATTTTTGGATGAAAAAAGATCTGATAAGCAGAGGTCATGAAAGTTACGGGTCACAAATATAATTATATATTTCGAAGGAAAGAAGAATTTTGTTTCTTCGTGTGCTCGTAAAGTGAATGACTGGACCGATTCTAATTAATCAGATATCAGACGATTATTTTCAGCATACGCAATGAATTTTTGAAATTTGTAACCGACTACCGGTAGGAGCAATTTTTGGCCGTCTGGCATAGTTGTTCCAACTTCCCACTTCATTATTTTTAATAAATCAACCGACAAATTCTTGTTACTGTTGTTTTCACGTTGTAATTAATAATATACAATTAACTGTAACTGTTCAAAGCAGTTAATCGTTCTATGAAACATGTATAGTCCTACAATTCGTACTTTTTAATTCAGAGACTAACATTTATAAGTAAGTATAACATTTATAAGTGCCCCCAGTGGAAAAGGTCTAGATAAGTTAAATGTAGAAGAAATCCAAAAACCAATGAATGGAATGAAAAGTAGAAAGACAGCAAGAGTTAACGGAATAAATGCTGAGTTCATAAAATATGTTGGCACATTATTGCATTTACGAATTCTCAATTTTATAAATAACATTTGGATAGAAAACAAAAAAATATAAAAAAAGATAAAATAAAATGTAAAAATAATTAAAGATGTAAATAATTACAAAGGAATAAGCTTGCTGTACTCAACGTACAAAATATATACAAGAATTCTCAATCAGAGATGAAGAATCATTACAGATGCATTATTTCTTGAAGATCAAATGAGTTTTAGAAAGGGTAGCTCGACTGTGAATGCATTGTTTGTATTACTACAGATAATAAAGAAAAGTCGGGAGTATAACCAGGAAACGTATATCTCTTTTGTTGATCTGGAAAAGTATTTGCTAATGTAGACCGTCAAAAATTATGGAATATTATGGATAAAAGAGGATATCTACAGCATTTAATAAATTAAGTTAAGATCCTTTATAAAAGTACATATGTGGACCTGGATCTGAATTGTAGGCTCTCAGGTAACATTCCAATAAATAAGGGAGTTAGGTAGGGATGCTGTGTTTCCTTACCCTTGTTTAATACCTACACTGACGACATGTTGAGAGCACGGAAATCCAGAGTGACTTCGGCAATACAGCTTACCAAATTAGTTTATATGGGTTCGCTGTTGTATGCGGATCACATAGTTCTTATTCAAGAAAATGAGGACGATTCACAAAGAGCTATGTTTCAGTCACAAGTAGTGGCAAGAGCGTACTCACTGACAATTTCAGTAAGAAACACCAAAACCATGGCCTTTAAAGTTAAATATCCAGTGAGGACTAAGATAGTTATAAACAACAGCACTTTAGAACAAGCGAGCCGTTTCAAATATGTCGGCTATGCAGTAAGCTATGAATATGGATATGATATAAGAGAGAAGAAAAATAAATTTAGGAATATTTTTGGTATGATTCATAGAAATCTTACAAATAAAACAAAACACAGCACAAGTATTAAATTTTATAAGACAATTGTAGAACCCACGTTGGTTTATGGAAGTCAGGGGTGTCATGACAAAAAAAGGAAAGCGGCAAGATTCAGAGTGCTAAAATGCAGTTTCTTCGAAATACTTTAAATTATACATTGCAAAATAGAATAAGGAAAGAAGATATCAGAGCAGAACTTAAAGTAAAGGTCATACATGAAATTATTGGAAGTTACAGAAGACAATAGTGGAATCGTCTGCAAAAGATGACAGAGGATCGATTGCCGAAAGCGGCACTGAACTATAAAGGCATTGGTAGAAGAGTCGTGGGTCGTCAGATGATGAGATGGGTGCCGGAACAGGTTTATATAACCTAATCCTTGAAGAGGAGAAGACTAAAATTTATAGGCCAATGGCGACGAGAGATAGTAGAAGACCCTGGAAAAAATGGTAAGAGACTCTGTGAAGTCGGAACGGGTTATAGCACAAGCAATATAATGAAGAAGAAAAAGAAGAAGAAGAAGAAGAAGAAGACTAACATTTCATTAGTTGAATTTTGAATCCAATTTATTATTATTAGATGTATTTTATCCGTTATACTTGATTAATGCTCTTTCTCCTCTAGCAACATACAAGCTCTGTACCGCAGTCGGAAGTTTTGGTTTATTCATTTAGACTTGTTTTTGACACAATTGAATATGCCTAGAGTTGACGAAATAATAAATATAAAGGCATATTACCTAACATTATATAAACGTTTGCATAAATTCTAGACTAAAAATTAAGTTACTAATATAATATTAATATAATATTCATTTTGTCAAATCTGTGATATCTGTTGTGATATCTATCATTTATTAGCATAAGGGGCCATAGTAACTTGATAAAACGCCCTGCGTCCTGCTTGTAGCGGAACGCAAATAAAATTGTTCCCTTCGGTTCATTTTAATTTATCTTTTGTTTACTTGTTCTTGCAACAATCGCTAACTGAACAGTACTACCAACGAAAATATAGACTTAAATGATATACATAAAGCATTTGAAATTACTTTTTCAACCAACATTTTTTTTAAATGAGAGTATTATTATAATAATACGCGACTTTTAATAAACTTTAATTAGGAAAAAGGTTACAGTTATGGGCACACTTTCAACATTCAAAAGGTATAACTTTGTGATTTAATGGGCCACGTTTTCATTTTATATATACATTAAATATAATATTCTGTATACATGAGAGGTACTGTCTCCACACATAATGAAATTAATGTTTTTCTAAATATATAAATTTTTATCACTTCCTTCATTAATTCGTTCGATTATTCGTTCAAGTTTTTCGACCATAAAAACAGTGAAATTAAAAAATATATTACAAAAATATTTTTTCTTTTTATAAAGCTTCACTTCTCTCTTTTTTTAAATATCTGGAATGAATTTTTTAAATGTATACCGTTTTCGGCGAGTAAATATAATAATATTTAACAGTATAACAAATATTTGCTAAGTTACGCTTGTAAGAGGTAGGGGGTTGAATAAATTAATAACTATACAACATAACTATAATTCATAGGTTGGTTCACACGCTAGGAATTGTAGAGCCTCACTAACTATGCAGCAGCCACACACAAAGGGTAATCACGTGAACAATTGCCGCGCACTGTGTCAGAGACGCTCCGTTGATTTCATCCCTTTGCATTGCCTCTGACCTTTCACCTGTAACAGAAATTGCAGTTCATAAAGTTCATTAGTTGGACACACAAGAAAATATATATGGTAAAAACTAGAACGAAACTCCGGATCTGTAAGAATCAGTGGCGGCTCGTGGTTCTGACAGTTGGGGGTTCAATGTCTGAATGTTTCTACTATGATAAGACCAATTATTCCATTCAAAATAACACACGGGGTGGGTCTCAACTTGATAACATAACTATTAGTAGGCCTAATATTAAGTTGTGTTTATGCTATTTGTAAATTATTCTAAATATATATAGTTAAAATTACAGGATTTTTAAATATTTCTGTTTAATATTTAAAACGGGAAGCGGCCTACCGAGTTCTTTAATTTTGCATTTTTCTTTAATAGAGAGAGAAGAAAATTTGTTTTATGTAAAATAGATTGAACAGTATTCAATTTACCAAATCAATGAACTGAACACAAAAATAAGAAATGCCTGACTACCAAACACACAAAAATATCAGCAAACACTTTGAAGTTTATACACGGTTCGATCAGTTTAACGTTAATACAATTTTTTAATGACTACATTAAACACACTTTATTTTCGGAATACAATTGCTTCACTATTTTATTTGATTTTAAGACTTTACTGCACACATTTTCATTACATTCTAAATGAAATAGAGAAATCTGACACAGACCTGGTGGTAAATGGACAAATCAAATGGTAAAAATCATAATAATGGCGAATGGCGGTATTATGAAAATGTTAAAATTCCCAGTCAGTGCGGTTTGACCCTCGTCGGAACTATTCGTCTCTATCGCACTCAGGATTAGCGACTGTTGAATGTATTTTGCGTATACTGATTTCCCCCTCCAAAGCTGTCTACACAGTCTAGGAGGTGCTGAGCGCTGCTTTGCACCTCCAACCAATAGTAGCGAGCAATTCGCCTATAACGCGAATCCATTACTGTTCATTCAACAAGATTAATCCCGAAAATCTTGTTATTTAAATATGAAACCATTATTCCAACAAATCCTCAAACATATTTAAATTATTTAGGGGGGTTCACTGAACCATTGAAATTTATGAACGAGCCGCCACTGGTAAGTATATAAGAACAAGCAATGAGAATTTGCTAACATCAGGCCACTGAAAACCGACATTCTATCGAATTTCGGGCCTGTCAGTGACGTACCAGGTTTGATCAAAAGGTTCGTGCAATTATGCAATTTCCGCCGCTACAAGTCGTCATCATCACCACCACTACAAGGACTAGGAATTAGACCTATTCCGTAACCCATCTCCTTCTCGTTCTACCGACATCTCTTTTCCCAGTAGGTTGATAACCCAAGGCGGCCAACGGTAAACAAACGAGAGATGGGGGTTCTGTCAGTGCAGCATGGTCCTGGCCTGGCAGGCAGCAGGGTGTGCATCAAGTGTGGAGGCGGAGGAGCCTACAGTAGACCAACGGCTGCATACATGGGCTAAGTCAGTTAGTCTAATGCGATCGGGCAGAGAGAGCTCGTCAGCTGAAGTGAAAGCAACTCTCTAGGGGAAGAGCAGCCCAGAATCAAAGTTCCCGGTCCTCCAGGTTGAGGATTTTACAGCAGGCCAGTAACCTGCTTAAGTAAAAATATATGTACTTACATAACTCATACCGTAACAAGTGTACGATTAATAACCTTTTTTACGCGAAGATGTTGGTACACATGTTAGTGACAATCGTCTAAAATTTTAGCCCTGTTTGATGCATAGTTTAGATTTCACAGCTAACTGAGTAAGTTGTCGTTAGGTGTACTAGGCGATTTTTTGTCATTCTACAATCCAAGACTGAAGAGCAGGATTAAATTTTGTGTACATTATGAGGTAAACTGATCTGTCCTGGTTAACGTCTTCAGATGGCGTCTGGCTTGTGCGTGTACAAGCGGTTTACAAGCTTCAAAGACTGCCGTAAATGAGCTGAAGATCGTGGTTGCCAGATGAAGATTATGTTTTTGTGTTTTCCACGAAATTTCATCATTAGGCCTAGTAGTAAATAAAGATTACTATTCGGACAATTTACACTATTTGTAGGAAGATATTTGTAGGAAACGGAAAGATTTACGGAACGATAATTTATGACAATTTCATCCCGATAATGCGCCTGCACGCACGCCATTGCTTGTTACGAATTTTGCCAGGCTAGGCAAAAGAAACGTCGTAAAGCAACTGCCGTATTCACCAGATGTGTCCCAACTCGATCTTTCCTCCTGTGGGATATTTTTTCAGTGTGGTTATTGATGTATTTTAGTGTGATGAACTTGTTGTTTTCTGTCTTTGTCTTTTTTTTTGTGAAGGTGTGTAGGAGTTTATTGACTATTGTTCTGCTGTATCCGTTGGTTTCTGCTGAAATATCTAGCTTGTAATAAGCGAAAACTGGTTCAGGTTACAAGGTAAAAATTTTACATTTTCACCAATAAAAAATTAGTGTTCCGAGTCAATAGTACTATATTTAAAATTAGTAATCTTGTAATCTTATATATGATAGACAGGGCTTAATTTCAGGGGAAACGCGCCGAAACGGCGTTCCGGAAACTCTTGGATTAAAAAAAAAAAAATACCGAATAATATATATGAAAAGAAAAACCTATTCATTACAAAAACTTACTAATACTTTTTAAATTGTGCTCCTCATCGGCCCCTCTATAAAACTAAACATTTCTCGAAATCAAACACCAGCACGAATCTTTATCTTAACTACTATCGTTCAAAACGTGTCCCAATAACCTATGGAGAAAATGAAACAAACAAAAATGTCCTTCAAAATTAAGACTAAGTGAAAGGCAACTGATTGGGAGCTTCCGAGGATACGTCCATTCCAGTATTTTTCCGAAGAGTCTTTCTACCTTGAAATATGCTACTGAATCAATAGCAATTACTTCAAGTGAATGAGAGAGGGCTGATTTCTGGCAAACATACAGCATTGGACACAAAGCGTAAAGAAAGGTCAAGTGACAAACACTACGACGACACAATGATGAAACTATGGAAACTTTTTTAAAATGTCCGAACCACCGAAAGCATCACTTAGAGTCTGATTAAGGCTCCGAGATGACGCCATCATGAGTGGCATTTTTTCGATTGTCGTCCGGCTAACCTGACGATGAAGCTCTTAAAAATTTCAGTAAACTTTATTACTTTTGTAGATACAAGTTTATTCGTAAATTATATATTTGATAAGGCTTTAAATATGTAGACTTCCTTTGTAATAACCAGACGTAAATGTATACTCTAATATAACATACGCGTATAAGTGTATTTGTGTCTGGACAACTTTTGAATTTATGCGTTCCTGCACCTATAATTTTAGAAATCAACCACTGATGATAGATATCTGTGTGTGAGTGCGTGACTTACCTTCAATGACGAGTAGCGTAACAATGGCCGGTGTGGGCACCGAGATGGGTTTACACGTGTACCGACCCATGTCCTCCAGCTTGACAGAGGCCAGCGTCAGCCGGCTGTAGGTCACTTCATCAGTGCGCTCCGTGTCTATGCTGATACCGCCGCGGGCATTCTACGGACAGAAGTAACAGAATTGCTACTTTACACAGTATATCACGCAGACAAATCATCACTACTGCTAACAATGGAAACCATCGGGATGCATACGGACGAGCCGTGAGTGAATATCAATCAGAGGATCGGTGAAAATGATCTTCTAATACACTTGTTTATAAATATGTGTCCTTGTGCGTCACCCGGGTCTGGTTTTAGTTAACTCTGTCGTCATGTTCTTTTGTATTTGTCATTCTTTCCCGCTGCGTTTATATTTGCTTGTTTACAAATATTTTGTATGTAAAACTCGAGGGAACCTGTTATTATTATCCGATACCAAGAATATTTATTACCAAGAATCAGCGGAGTCATTTTACGTCAATTTATAGTACGTGTATACACCCACACACACCCCTCATACGTATATATATATATATATATATATATATTGCAACACATCTTCTTATGATTTCTTTCATTATGGATTATGAGTTTTACATGGACCTGGTTAGGGTATACCATGCCAACACTTACCTGCAGTATATGGTACTTTTCTGCTTTGCCGGCTATTAGGTGTGGGATTTGGGCTTATTAGGTATCAGGTAACGAGTTGGGACGATGTGTTTCCAAAAGAATTATTTTAGGAAGCTGAGTTGTATAAATTGTGAATAAATGAAAACTACCTTTTTAGTCTATCATTCCAATGATTATAATTGTCACCCTCAAGGTGCTTATCTTTAAACAAATCATAATAATAAAAAGAATTTCAAATATTTAACACAATTTACGGCGGGTTCCACCATTTATATTCTTTCTTGAATATTACTTTACACATATTTTCTCTAGTGATATATTGTTATAATGCTTACGTCTAACAATCACATATTAAAATCATATATCTTAGTACATAATTTATAAGTTCCTGAAAATAAGACATACAATACACAGTATATACACAAAACATATAACATGGAAATATACACACATATATGGGCAGTTTCACACTGTCTGCCTGTAATTATAATTCATTTATAAAAATCATTTTTTTGTTATATTGAATTTACTTATTTAATAAAATGGAAATACTGAATTGATTTCATTCTATGAAATCCGTAACCCTGTTCTTTATACATGAGAAAATAAAATACGAACTTTTTTAAATGAATATAACAAGGGTTATAGTTATCGTTATCTCTATGGTAATTATTATTAATATAAACACTTTTATTAAGGGTAACTCCCTTTTTATTATTCTACTCTTCAGCCTGCTTGGCTATCAACAATAATTAATATGAAACAATAAAATTTGTGACATCTAATATCTTGATAACACTCTTAGAGCTTCTCTGCACTCTCCCTTAATTTATCACATTTAATTTATCAAATATAATTTTTTATACAGTGCACAATCTCATGAAAACATTTGCTTAGAGTCTTTCTGCACTCTTATTAACATATTATTATAATAATCACACATTATCTAAATGTTCTGTCTTTTTGAATAAATGTCTCTATATGATATACAGTACAACATTTAAAAGTGTCTTTAGGCTTTAGTCATACCGCCTATATAAAAAAATGTTTATCAATTATTTAAAACTGTTCAATTTCGTTTATAGCGGCTTTTCATTTACTTGTTGTGTTTTACAACATTATTATGAACCCTGAACCATATCAGGTCACCTGTTTTGATGATTTCATGTTACACAGATGTACACGGGTCTCAGGCGTCGGCGTTGAGTACAGCTATTCCTCTCGAAACCTCCTTCAGCGTCGCTTAGCGGTGTATGAACAGCTAGGCTATGCGTCGTTCCTTTATCGTCATGGACACAGCGTCTCTGGCCTCGGGTATAGTCTGATGTCCGTAGTACGTAGTTGTAGTAACTCAGGTGTCTGCCGGTCTCATTGAAGCGTCTTCTGCAGCGTATCGTTCCGTGTGTACGACTCAACGAATACTTTATGAATGCGACAGTTGCTCGTTTTGTTTGCTATATAAAATCTTATCTGTACCCTTCTAAATGTACAATTGTAGCAGATAACGCTTATTATGCGTACTCCAGTTAGAACGATAAACATTGATAACAATGTTTCGTTATAACACTCCCCCACTTGCTTTAAAAAAAATTGTTTGTGCTTTACAGAACAACATATATATTTTTTTTTTTTTATCTATGTTTAGTACATACACAGTCAGTTATATTACATGTTTATTAGAAAGAATATAAAATCTTATCTTAAAGTAACAATCACATATGGGTATTATTGGATATAATGACGCATGGTACTTTCCGACGTCCTTTTGCTTCACTGGGTCATATACCATGTAGGTGTGTGGTCCTAGACGACTCCTTAGTTCATATGGGCCACAGAATAATCTGAAGAATTTCTTGGAAGTGTTTAATATACTACTTCCCACAGGATTTGTCTTTATCAATACCTTATCACCAATCTGGAATCTTGTCAATCGGTGAATTCTATTATACCGGTCTCTCCTTTTACCTGCTTGATGATATAGCTGTCATTCGGCTCTGTTTATTTTTATTTGAATTGGCAAATCTACATTATAATTTTCCAGTTTATTAATCATGTTGTGCCAGAATCTTTTAGGTATTTTATTCTCACTTAATTCTAACGGTGTGTATCCTGTAGCTTCACTATAATTGTGATTCATTGCATCTTCGAAAAATTGTAGATAGTCAGGCCATTTACTCTGTTGATTGTAGCAGTATAACCTCATGTACTTGCCTAACTCTCTATTTATTCTTTCAGCAAGATTAGTTTGTGGATGCCTTATGGATGTAAGTACAGGTTGTATACCTTGTCTTGTCAATGCGTCCTTCCATAATTTATTACCAAACTGCTTACCTTGATCTGTCAACACTTTATCCATTTTTCCATACTTTGGTATATACTTCTGGGTGATGACGTTCAGAACAGATTTCATGGTGGGTCTTCGTACAGCATATAACTTTACTAGCTTGGTAAACACATCTACCGTCACAATTATATGGCGGTACCCACGACTTGATCGCGGGAGTGGTCCAAGGAAATCAAGTGCAACTATATCCCCCTTCTTAGTTCTGATACTCCCCATTTCAACGCAAGTGTTGAAATTCGGATGTTTGGCTGTTTGACAATCATGGCATTTCCTAACAATTATTTTAATTTTTCTGAACATATTATTACAGGTGAAGGCTTCTTTCATAGTTAAATAGCACTTCAATGGAGATGCATGAGCTAGACTACGATGACATGGCATAATTAATTGCTGTAACATGTCATGAGATAGCACAACTTTCCAATCATAATTAATAAGCTTAAATAAAATTCCATCTTTCACACAATAATTTATAGGTAACGGATTATTTTTTATATTCTGTAATCGCTGATCTTTATCTTGCTCTCTAGCGAGATTACGTAGTAATTCTTGTACTTCTCTCTCGGGTTTGTATGTTATGTTGCTAAGTACCCTGACATCTTGTGGTTTAGCTTCATGTGTTTCTTCTTTTTCTTCTATATAACGGCTTAAGGTATCAGCTACTTCATTGTCTTTGCCTTTGCAGTATTTAATGGTGAAAGAATATTCCCCAATGGCAAGTATCCATCGCATCAACCTCGCACTCTTTACCTTACATGTTAATAGGAAAGATAAAGCCTGATGATCTGTATGAATTTCAAAATGAGTTCCGCATAGATAGAATCGGAACTGGGATAATGCATATACAATAGCTAGTACTTCCTTTTCTGTAGTGCAGTACTCTATCTCCGCTCCTCGGAATACACGACTGGCATAGGCGATGACCCTTAAGTCTCCTTTTGAGTCTTTTTGATACAATACACTTCCCATTGCATATTGACTTGCGTCCGCATATAGCACATAATCGCCGTCTTTCTTCGGATGGTGTAGCATTAAATTTTGTTTAAACAATGTTTTGACTCGATCCACTGCTTCAGTGTGATGCTGCTCCCATCTCCATTTTCTCTTCTTTTGTGTTAACTCCAGCAGAGGTTTTACTGTTGCTGCATAGTCAGATGAGAAGCGTCGATAATAACCAGTCAATCCTAGGAAAGCTCTTACTCCTTTTACATTTTTAGGAATAGGGAAATTTAGGATACTTTGGATCTTGATAGGATCAGGTTTGATACCTCGTTCGGATATAATATGACCAAGGAACTTGATATTGGTTTTTAGGAATTCACATTTTTTATAATTGAGGGAAATTTTGGCTACTCTAAATTTCTCAAAAATAACTCGTAATTGATTTACATGTTCCTGAATAGTTTTCGACACGACGAGTATGTCATCTACAAATACCATTGTGTAAGGTGACACCTCCTCTCCAAGTGCATTTTCTATACATCGTACAATAGCAGACAAGCTAGTGCTTAATCCAAACGGTACTACGTTGTATTCATAGGTCTTGTTTTTGTAGAGGAACGCCGTATACTTGCGGTCACTCTCTCGTATTGGTATCTGCCAGAAACTAGAAGTAAGGTCTAATTTTGTTAAATATCTAGCTCCTTCACATTTAGCAAATAACTCTTCAGCATTTGGAGCGCAGTCGTACATCTTTTCAACAACGTTGTTAAGGTTACGCATATCCATACACAGTCTAATCGCATCATCTTTTTTCTTGATTACTACAAGTGGATTCAGGTAATTGCTATGTGATCTGCGGATGACATTGTTATCTAACATACGCTGAATTTCTTGATCTACCTGCTCCTCGTATTTCATTGGAATCGTATATGTGCGTCTGACGAACTTGGACGGGTCAGTTACCTTAATTCGATGCTGGTAGACGTGAGTTTGAGTTGGTACTTCGCTAAAGATGTCCTCATACTCTTCTAACAGATCATTTATGTGTTGTTCTCCTGGCTGATCTTCTACTTCTTCTGGATGTGTCCGTTCTTCGGCTAATGTGATCTTGGGTCTACTAATTTTAAGTATTTCCGGTTGTGGAGGATTCTGTTCTTTAACAGGTGCTCTTAAATCTATAGTTTTACATATATTATTAACTGTACATGTCATTTGTCCATCTTTCATATTGATAACAGCATTGAGTCGGTCTAGCGCATCCACTCCCAGAATGCAGTCATATATTAGCTTATCAACTATCAGTACAGGTAATTCTATCTCTAATCCTTGACAGGTAATACTAACATACATCTGATGGTTTACTTTTTCCATCGATTTATTTGCTGTAGTTATTTGTATCTCCCGTGTAGGCAACTTCGGTACATTTTTAAAATGAGCATTATGAATTTTTACCCATGCACTATTGATAATTGTGACCTCACTCCCTGTATCAACTAATGCGTTAACAGGTACATTATTAACATACAGTTTTATTTGTGGACATACAGTATTATTTATTGGATTCATTTTATCGGTCATAAATAATTCTTCCCTAAGATCAGGTGGGAATATACCTCCTATACAGACTCCAGAATGTAGTCATTGATTTTCAGTCTTCGATGTGGACGGTTTATTACGTTCATCAGTGTTTCTCGGTGTCTCTTTCTGTTTTTTCTCAACGGTAATCGCCTGCGTATTTGCATTCCTATCGGATGTCCATGGTTTCGAAAATCGTTTCGACGAATTCGGCCATCGGTAACCTCCTTTGTAATTACCTCTTTCATTATTTTGCTCCTGCTTCTCATATGTCCGTCCATCTTCATGGCGTCTATCATATGATACATTTTTGTTTTTCGGATATTTTTCCTCGTCTGTACGTCTATCTTCTCTGCCTTTATCTTCTTGGCGATATCTTTGCGAATACCACGTACCTCTATCTTGATTTTGGTTCCGGTTATCTCGCTGAACTCCTCTTGGTGGGTCTCGTTCACGGATTACACCCTCCATCTGTGTTAAAAGTATTAATAGATCTTCAATGGTAGCTATACTCTGAACATGTATAGCTAGTTGGATGTTCCTGCTGAAATGATTAGCAAGCTTAATGACTAATTCTTTTTGTGTTAAAGCGGGACGTAAATGTTTACTCCTCTCTACTAACATAATGACGTATTCATCTTCAGACAGCTTACCTGGATTATATTTACCAAATTCCAGTGTATTTCGTATTCTCATTTGTATGTATTCATTCCAATACCTCCGTTCGAATACTAGTTTAAATTCTTCATACGTTTTTAAATCGTCATTCACCATCGTGAACCAACTGGCTGCTGTATCTTTTAAGTAACGGCTTACAAAGTCTATTTTATCTTTGTCACTGAGAATAGATCCAATACTATCCATTTCTTTCTCACATTTGATACGAAATTCAATGGGATTTTCCCCTCTTGATCCTCTAAAATAGTTAATGGGTCTCTCTTCTCTTGAGTATACTAACGCTTGTGTTGGTAGTCTTCTCACTTCTCGTGTAAGTCGGTCTACTTCACCTTTTAACTTGACTTCCAGCTGAGCTACCCTGTTGTCATGGTGTTGGATAGATTTCTTGATGGTGTCGTCTGCTGCGGCGAGACTTTTTGTTTCTTCTTCAATTTTCATGGTCTTCCTGACATTACTCTGCACCAACTCGCTGATGACTTGTATCTTGGTATCTTGTCGATGCGTAATTGTTTCGAGTTTCTGGTCCAGTGTGTCGGCCATAGATTTAAAATTTTGTTGTAGTCTTTTTCGCTGCTCTTCGAAATTTTCATTCATCACCACCGCTTGTTGTTTTAGAGACTCTTTAACTTTACCTTCTAAGGTCTCCATTCGTTCCATAATTTCTACCTTACTTTCAGCATTATACGCGTATAGTTTCTGAATTTCTGACGTGCTTGCTTCCAATCTTCTCATAGTTTCAGCACCACTAGTTTTTATTTCTTCAAACCTTTTTACGTTTTCAGCGTTGGTGGCTTCTAACTTCTTCATTATGTCGGCTAAACTGACCTCTTGTTTATGTGCCATGTTTAATTTTAATTTGGTGAACCGATTTTAAAATATTTATTATTAATTTGTATATTATAATTTATTTGGATTATTATTAAATATTGGTAGTCATTTATTCATCAACATACAACCGTTATCTTGGGCGCCTGTAGTATCAGTTTCTGATAACCACAATATTTATCTAAGCTCCCCTTTGTTTACTCTACTGATAACGCTAACTGTACGTTCTTATCAGCTACATTCAACATATAAATGCACGTTTTATAATAATTACACATCAACTCTGAATATTTGTTCTACGTGAATTTATATTTATTTAACTTCTTACTAATTTTTAATTTTTTCGTATTATGTTTTTTGTTTTTTTATTTATTTATTTATTTAATTGGCCCCACGTTGGAAGCGACATTTTCTTTTGCAACACATCTTCTTATGATTTCTTTCATTATGGATTATGAGTTTTACATGGACCTGGTTAGGGTATACCATGCCAACACTTACCTGCAGTATATGGTACTTTTCTGCTTTGCCGGCTATTAGGTGTGGGATTTGGGCTTATTAGGTATCAGGTAACGAGTTGGGACGATGTGTTTCCAAAAGAATTATTTTAGGAAGCTGAGTTGTATAAATTGTGAATAAATGAAAACTACCTTTTTAGTCTATCATTCCAATGATTATAATTGTCACCCTCAAGGTGCTTATCTTTAAACAAATCATAATAATAAAAAGAATTTCAAATATTTAACACAATTTACGGCGGGTTCCACCATTTATATTCTTTCTTGAATATTACTTTACACATATTTTCTCTAGTGATATATTGTTATAATGCTTACGTCTAACAATCACATATTAAAATCATATATCTTAGTACATAATTTATAAGTTCCTGAAAATAAGACATACAATACACAGTATATACACAAAACATATAACATGGAAATATACACACATATATGGGCAGTTTCACACTGTCTGCCTGTAATTATAATTCATTTATAAAAATCATTTTTTTTGTTATATTGAATTTACTTATTTAATAAAATGGAAATACTGAATTGATTTCATTCTATGAAATCCGTAACCCTGTTCTTTATACATGAGAAAATAAAATACGAACTTTTTTAAATGAATATAACAAGGGTTATAGTTATCGTTATCTCTATGGTAATTATTATTAATATAAACACTTTTATTAAGGGTAACTCCCTTTTTATTATTCTACTCTTCAGCCTGCTTGGCTATCAACAATAATTAATATGAAACAATAAAATTTGTGACATCTAATATCTTGATAACACTCTTAGAGCTTCTCTGCACTCTCCCTTAATTTATCACATTTAATTTATCAAATATAATTTTTTATACAGTGCACAATCTCATGAAAACATTTGCTTAGAGTCTTTCTGCACTCTTATTAACATATTATTATAATAATCACACATTATCTAAATGTTCTGTCTTTTTGAATAAATGTCTCTATATGATATACAGTACAACATTTAAAAGTGTCTTTAGGCTTTAGTCATACCGCCTATATAAAAAAATGTTTATCAATTATTTAAAACTGTTCAATTTCGTTTATAGCGGCTTTTCATTTACTTGTTGTGTTTTACAACATTATTATGAACCCTGAACCATATCAGGTCACCTGTTTTGATGATTTCATGTTACACAGATGTACACGGGTCTCAGGCGTCGGCGTTGAGTACAGCTATTCCTCTCGAAACCTCCGTCAGCGTCGCTTAGCGGTGTATGAACAGCTAGGCTAGGCGTCGTTCCTTTATCGTCATGGACACAGCGTCTCTGGCCTCGGGTATAGTCTGATGTCCGTAGTACGTAGTTGTAGTAACTCAGGTGTCTGCCGGTCTCATTGAAGCGTCTTCTGCAGCGTATCGTTCCGTGTGTACGACTCAACGAATACTTTATGAATGCGACAGTTGCTCGTTTTGTTTGCTATATAAAATCTTATCTGTACCCTTCTAAATGTACAATTGTAGCAGATAACGCTTATTATGCGTACTCCAGTTAGAACGATAAACATTGATAACAATGTTTCGTTATAATATATATCCTTGCAAACATACATATTTATATGAAAATTTCCATATTAAATTAAGTGTTAAAAATATAGGTTAATTTAAGGAAGCATTGACCTTAGCGTATAATAGTGATAAACGTAGAATGAATAATTCAGACAAGAGTTGTAATTAGTTAAAACAAATTTATAAATAATATATTTATTTGATGTAGGTAAATAGCCTTACTTCTTGTTTAACAATATTTTTACCATAAAAATTGTTTTTGTTTACAAGACTAGATAAAATTGGTAAGTGAAATAGTGGAACAAAATAAGTTCGGACAGAGTTATTACTGTTGCACACCACTATAGAAAAATTATTCCGATTAGCGCTTCCAAGCTTCACAACACATCGTCAGATCGGAAAATTTTTTTTACAATCTGATGATGAGCTATGAAGTTTGAAAGCGCTAATCGGAATAATTTTTCTATAGTGGTGTGCAACCGTGATAATTCTGTTTGTGATTTTAACCATTAACACAACTTCCTTAATTTAACATAAGTTCGATTAAAGATGAATTCATATTTTATATTTCTACTATATATGTATATAAGCAAAACTATTTGTGCACCTTCATGGAGTATAGTAAAACGTGAAACCAATTCTGGCATTTGAACGTATTTTTATGTGTACTTAAAAATAAGTTTGATTTAAATTGGAAGTTGTAATAAGTGCCAAGATTAAATGGGATCATCTTTCATTAAATAATTAAAACATTTAACACTGTATAACTTAAAGTTTAAAAGACACACTTAAAGTATAACAACTTTAAATGTTTTCAGAAATTAAACTTTTTGCTTTTCTTTTTAAGCCTTTAGTATTTCATTATAATACTCTGAAATTAATCTATTTTTTACTCATTATTCCGGTATGTTTAAGTGCAGAGGATTTTATTTGAAGTTATTTAATTACCTTTTTCAATAAAACACCATAATTATTACAAAAGTCTCGAAAATCAAAATGTATGGCTTTGGCATTTACACATAAACTTCATACGTAGCCATCAAATGCGTCCACACCCCACACATACACATAGGAAATAGTAACTTTAAAGGAGTGAATAGGAAAAAATAATATCTTAAAAGTTTTCTGCCAGTTATGTAAACGCATGCAGTTTTTATTTCTATTTGTATCAGCTATCTGAGCACCACATGCTAATTTCAATTATTTATTCCTTGTTCTTTTCTTTTTCTCCAATATTCTTTCATCTTTTCACTATGTCATTTCTTCCTGTCTTCAGTCCACTTTGAACCTGCGTTTTTCTCTCTCCTACACTAGACTCCTTCAATTTCTAACACTTTTGCCCTCAAAACTTTTCTTTCAATTGCTTCTTCAGCGTATATATTATTTTTTTCTAAATCTTTTTTGATTTCTTTAATCCAACTTGATGTTGACTTCTTTCCCTACAAATATTTGAAGATCTGTTTTGTTAACCTATTTATTCTATATAAATGTCCAAAAAATAATAGACTTATTTTTCTTATTGTTTGTGTTATATTTTCTATACTCTGATATATTTCATCATTACTTCTTAATTTCCAACCTTTTTCGTGGGCCTAATATTTTCCTAATAATTCGTCTTTCCAATATTTCTAGTTTGTCTAAATTATAATTCAGTGCTAGACATTCACTTGCATATAGGCATTCTGGCTTCACTACGGTACTGTAATGCCTTATTTTCGCAATTTTAGACATGCACTTTTATTGTAAATATCTTTAGTTATACCGTATGTTCTTTCCATTTTATAAATCCTTTCTTCTATGGCAGATTTTTCTAAACAATTCTCTTGAATTATTTCCCCTAGATACTTAAATGTTCTAACCCTCTTTATTCTTTATTCGACCAATATCCGTTAGCAGGAATGTTGGCGCACTTTTAATGCTCATGAGACATTTGTTTTTTCGCAGAAATTCTTAAGGTTGTTCTACTAGCTAAGTCCTCTAAAAAATTAACTTGTATTACTGCAGATGCAGATGTTGAGAAAGTATAGCAGTCATCTGCGAATGCCAAACAACAGTTTTTTTAATAATTGAGAATTTCATAACTGCCATTTATGTAAGAGCCAATAAGCTTGCTCGAGCCACATGCTACTACGGTTATTTCTGAACAGACTAAAATAGGACGTCTTTCTATAATTTATAATGAAGTAATTACCACTCTATATATTGACTAGATGTAGGGCTTGCTACCTGATACGTGAGATACTGTCCCTCGTAAAGCCATTCAATGAGGCGGGTGGGTTTGGCGTGGTGATGCGTCGGGGGCGGTAATCTGACCGCCGGTAAACCTTTAACTTCACAGGTCAAGGCGACTGTGCTGCCCACACGCACATACTGTTCTGCGGGTCCCAGTATGCGGGCTACAGCTCCTGTAAGCCATTCAACAAGATACATTATTATTACGCTCACTATACGCCTACTATATGATTACATAATAGTGAATATTTCTGCACATATGTTTTGTCAAGTAGACGGTATAATGACAAAAATATTAAAAAAAAACTTTTACAAAATAAATTAATAAAGGATTTGATACATTTTAGTGTGAACAGTAACTAATTATATTCATCAGCTATGTAGCTATGAAGCTCCAAAATCATAGAATAAACATACAAGTTTTGCTTATTTGTCTCTAAATTCTTTAATCAGATTTAATTAATATTTTTAACTTTACGTGAAATGTTCACTAAAAAAAAAACGAGACGCGGCATGATACTCAGCTCAAGTTTTACAAGGCAATGACTGTCCTTATGTTTCTTCATGAAAGTGAGTCATAGATAATGAGGAAGAGAGATAAAAGCTGCATACAAGCAGCGCGGAGATGAATAAGTAACGTATAAGCACATATTGATTATAGGTATAATGTTTTAGAGAAATTTGTTATTCTGTTACAAACGACTAAATTTCTCATTTACAAACAAAATTATAGGTACCTTTCGAAAGGAACCACTTTGTCCTCCATTCCTATTTTAATCTTATTTAAGACAAAAAAACTATTTTGAAAAATAAGCTTTATTGTAGTTTACGGTCTGTCAGAAATGTATATATCCGATGGGTCACCACAGTGTTATCAACGCGACCCCATGTGCTACAAAGCGGAGTGTGTCTAATTTAATTTACAAGATGTGTGGTCAGTGTACACATTAAGAAGGTCAATTTAGTGTTGACCACAGTAATGTTAAGGGTTGCCAAACCGCAGCGTCCGTGGCTGTCTGTGGTTGTCACTAATTCGCCCCAACACTAATTCGTACACCTAATTGACAATCAAAATCCGTTCAGCACGAATATTACATCAGCGCTCAACAGCCCTGTCTAGTATTTAAGTAATTGTGCTGGTAATTTGTTGTTCAGCAAGCAACGTTGCCTAATTAGGTAAGTAAATTTTAAAAGTTTAGTGCTATTCAATATTAGTAATTATAAATTTGTTTTGGAATTGTATATTAAAGATAATATATTAAAAAAATAGTCATTTCTTTTAAGGAAACAAAACGACACAATTATATAAAATTATTTTTCATCAGGTTAACAAATTTTAATCTACAAATTTCATCCAAAATTTATTAACTAACAAACATAAATTTGAACCAAAATGAAATATCTGTTTTAGAAAATTCAAAAAAAAAACAACAAAATAATAATGAATCATACAATTGGAAATTTAATCATAGAAACTTAATATGCTATAAATAATTTGCAAGAAAATGTAGAAGACGAAAGACGAAATAAGAACAAAAACAACTATAGAAATTACTAAACTCATTGATATATTCAATAACAAATCTAAAAAACGTCAAAACAATAAACATTCACAAATAATAAACAATATTAAAAATAAATTAATAAATAATAATACAACTATAACAAAAGTTGATAAAAGTAACGCTTCTGTATTTATAGGCAATCAAGTATTAGAAAATAAAACACTAAATTTTGTAAATCCAAATAACTTTACAGGTCGTGGTTTAGGACTTGAAAATGGTGGAAACACCAAAAGGCCTCGTCCAGAACATGACATTTAGCAGATCATCAAATAAATTTATAAATTTAATAAAGATTCGACTAATAAATTTCAAAAACAGATCGATAACATTATAAAAAACAACTTAAATATGTTTATAAACTATAATAAATACAAACTAATAAAGAGCATTCTTTCCCCTCCTAATTTAAACACCCTAACTAAATTACGTTAAGCAGAAAAACCAATTAGACTCTTAATAAATTCTAAAACTGCACCAAATTATAAAATTTCTAAATATATTTCAACACTTTTAAAAGAGTAACTAACATTACAATACACATACAATTTAAAAAACATCCATTATCTTACTCAAATTATTAAAATTACTAAAATTAAAATTAATAAAAACACAAAATTATTTTCTTTCGATATATCTAACATGTATACAAATATTCCAATTAAAGAAACAATTGAAATTATCATTAATATTCTCAAAAACAATAATAACAATTCTTAGCATATAAAACAAATAACCAACATTTTAAACAAAAATTATTATATATATAATAATAATATTTGTCAATAAATAGATGGACTAGCAATGGGAGCTCCTACCTCTGCAATAATATCAGAAATATTTTTACAACATTTACATGTAAAATACATTAACTGTACTAATTAAATATTCATCAATTGTTATGATTGTAAGGATGCGTAGGAAAAGTGTACATTTTGAAGTTTTAGAATTTTCGTGATCTAGTCTACTCGATACTTAAAGTATAATCAGCGCTTGCTATTTGTGTTCTTTTGTGTTAAAATAAAAAAGTAAAAGCATAAGGAGACAGTTTTGTATTAACGTATTAACAAATCATTTACTAAAAACTTAATATCCGCTTATTTTGACGGCCTTGACAAGAGTGTCACTCTTAAGTCGAGTCCCTACTGAAAATGGCCAAAAACTGATAAAAAATGAAAAATTTTTCTTCGTCCCAAATTGTTCTATGGTTAATTCTTTATATAAAAAACACACTAAAAGGGTTTTAGTGACAATGTAGAAAACTGAAATGCGGACTACAAAGACATGACCGATAAGAAGATTGATAAGGACAGCTGTAGGAGATGTTTCTTCCGATAAATTATTAAAAATGTAAAATAAAATTAAATTGTATTGTTTATTGTATTAGAATTTATTACTTTATTACATATAGAATAATAAAAAAACCTTATCAAGCCTTTGTACTCCATAAATATTTAATTTTCCAACAGAAAGGAATATTTTTAGAAAAAACGAGTTTCCGGTAAATACGATTTTTAATGTTTTTATAGATACTTTTTGATGTATCTCAAAACCTATCTTACTTGCTGCTTTGACATTTTGCACAGGTCTTTGGGACCTAAATAAACAGGTATTTTTATTTAATCTGGGCTGATAATTCCTATGTAATACATTTTTATTTGTAAATGTAAAATTATAAAAATTGTTTTTACTTTTTTCCTCACATAAAAATTGTTTTTAATTACATCCTACTAAAAAAATGTGTTTTAATATAATTTTATCCCCTTCAAAATTACACTTTTCAAAAGGTCGTAGGAATTATATTTTTTCTGGAATATCAATTTGAAAAATATTCCAAAAACGTTGCTAAGAAACTTTAAAAAATTCAATTTTTAGTACTAAAAACATTTTTTTTTCAGTTACAAAATTTTACCTTATATTTAGTGCAACAATAAATATTTTAAAAATCTGTATGAATTAGAAAGTTACAAAATAAAACATTTTTGGCATTTTCAGTAGTGACTCCCCTTAAGCGTTTGACACTACCGTCGTTAGTAGTATTTGAAAACGCTGAATATTGATTATTACTTGTGTCTATTGCAGTCTTCAGGGAATTATATATCTCTTTTGATAAGTACACAAGGCGAAATGTTGTATGTTAAAAGTTACTGCACGCACTGGTTACGAATGAACTGGCATTAGGAAATTTGAAGAAGAAAAGTACAGGAAAAGTAGAAGAAAAGTTGCTACAGGACAGAGTACAAGAAGAAACTGATACAGACAACAGAGAGAGAGAGAGAGAGAGAGAGAGAGAGAGAGAGAGAGAGAGAGAGTAGCAAATAACATTTATACCCTTACGCTGCGGTACATTGCATCAGAATTTGTGGTCGTGCGAATTCGTGAGAACGAAGTCGTAAGAATAGAGTGAAAACAATTTCTTTCCGAATTCGTAAGAGCGTTGAGTAGAATAGCAGGAAATGTAGATCCAGCTGAACTAGATTCCTTTTTGGACTCTCATGCCATAAGATTTCTTGAAGTGGAAAGGTTGAAAACCCACGTGAGTGGGTTCAACAATATTTTGAATCGAGAAGTAAGAATGGGGATTCTGGAAGATCGTATGAAGAGCTTAGAAGGAATTATGAAAAGTTCTTTGAATATACCTGAATGACGCGCTCTACATTCGACTACACTTTGGAAACTGTCGAGGCGAAACTTCTGAAGAAGACACACTCCTGGACTTCCAGAGCAGCCAAATTTCATACGAAAACTGGTGAAAAACAAATTATTATAGTCGCATACTACTAGACGTACGAAGTCGTGAGTATTCGTACGCAGAGTCCGGAAACAAATTAACCGCGTCTATGAACAACAATAGGTTTGTTCACTTCTGACGAATTCTCACGAACTCTCACGATTTCGTACGACAACATTTTCTTACGAATTCTGATACAGTGCAACCGCCGCCTTTATCCAGATTATACGCTCGTGCAGTGAAATGGAATAAGAAGAAATGGAAAACAATTACACACAAGTGTAAGGTTTTGACGCTTATTCAAACGAATATTAGCTGATCTAACTATTGATAGCTACAGAATGCCTTCTCAGAAACCGGACGAATATTAGCACTTACCAGCATTCGAGTCGTCCTTCATTGTGACGTCATAAGGATCATACACTGCCTTATCTGAAACAAAGTTTAGAATCGTGTTGAGGAATAGGTGTGCCGATTAACCAGAGATTATGGAATTATTGCATAATCGATTATTCAGATAATTGTTAATAATTTTAAAAATAATTGGTTACTTGAAGACGCACTGGTTATTCTAGCATTTAGGAGATCCCACTACAAAATTTGAATCATTATACAGATATGAAATATCTGCGGGTAATTGTGAAAATTGTTTTTGTTTGATTAAACCAAACGTTTTAAAGAAAAATTTAAGATACATTCAGAATGGTTTCACCGTCATCGTACATGAAAGTGTTTAGTGTGTGATTAAATGAGGTATTCATGTGGACAAGGTGTACGTACCGGAAACAGACAGATGAACGATATGTTTGATCTTGGGCTCAGTGTTCACCTGACACTCGTACAGTCCTTGGTCGGAGAGCCGAGCGTTGCGCAACAGCAGCGTCCACGCAGCGGAATCACCGTCAGGGTGAAGTACGACAAACCTGGGATCCGCCGTAAACGTCAACTCACCGGACGACAGAATGTGAAGGTCTCTGCTACGAATCCACGACACCTAACGACAGACAGAAAAAACACACTCTGACTTAGTTTAATTATTATCGTTAGAGGTGTGCTAAGCTAGTATTTGAAAATAACAGGTGCGAACGAAACCGTTCCAAAAAAATAACAAGTACAAATATTTGTTATTATATACTATATTATACATATACCTGTATTATATAATTTGTTACAAGATATATATTGAAACTAAAAGTATTAACAGTGTTACTTTACACTGTGACTTTATTAAGCTGTTACTGTTAAAAAACAAAAGAAACAAGAAAATTTATAGTCCTGTCTCCCTTTGGGAATACTAATTTAAGTTTTCACTAGGAGTAAACAAACTGACATAGATTTAATATTAAAATATTGATTCCAATTTGCTTAGACAAATCAGTTGCGAAACTCAAAGAAATTTAGAGTACACGTAACAGCACAACAAATAATGTCAAAAAAAAGCGTGAGACGTGCAGTGAAGTTAAAATCATTTCCGAAATCACATTAACAAAAAGTACTACATGGCCTATCGGCCACTCTGTAGGTTGTAACACAATATAATTCGCTTTTTCAAAATTTACAAAGTTGGTGACTAGTAATTTAAATTTTTATATAATTTGTTATTATAATGTGTATTATATATCTCCACGAGATTTATATTACACGCCAATAAATGTAACATCACTATGAATTTTTCATTTATTAAAAACAGCTTCGTCTCATTGGCGTACAGATATTCTGAACCTTGCTGTTTTACTTCGTTTCGTAATTGTATGGGAATCGGCACATGCGCAGAATCAAGTACCAACTGACTTTGTACTCCTAGTACCGTACTAGTTTATTCGTTAGTCGCGTAGGGAGGTCCCGCGACTAACGAACTCTGAACCTCTGGTACTCAGAACCTCTAGTAATCGGAACGGGTATTACGACTTTTCAGTCACTGTTATATCCGTTTCCAAAAATAATCGTTCCAAAATACCTGTTATAGGTATATCGGTCAACCTCTAATTGTCATTTTTATTATAAAAACACAACTTATTATAAATCACTATATGCGTGAAGTAATCTTGTGTTAAATTGTTCACAATTCGTGTTTTGAAATAATACATTAATGATGGATTTATGTAGGAAACTAAAGCCCTGTATACATACAAATTCTGTTCACTTACGGCAGTGGCGTGGCGTGGGTACATAACACCTGTTGCCGGTTATGATAGGCCTAAAACTTGACCTAAAAATTAATTCCAACTTTTTCTTGTACCAAGAGTTCTTTTTAGACCACTTTCTATCATTCGCTGGGAGAAGAGAGGGTCCCGGTTCAACAGGATCTGACCCTCATTATACTTACACAGAATAAATCAGAACACAAATAATCGAATTAAAAATAATAAAGACAAACACAAAAACACATGACTAAAAGAACAAAACTCAAATAGGTACGTAGTATCTGCTGCACGTCAGTTCCGAAAACGAAAATAGCTGCTGACTGAGCGTTTTGCCGGTTTGTACAGCGGCAACACATTGGATGGACCAGTGTGTGTCTCCCCCCTTCCACAGTCAGTACAGTGACAATTAGTACGAGGTCAATGACCGTACATAGTAAAACACTGCTGATGTCTGGAGCCGGCAACACAAGCCGGTGCAAGTGCCCAGCAGTTCGAAAGCAATGCAACGCTTTTCTTCAAGTTTCCCTACTAATATTGTTCGGATTTCAAATTATTCAATAACTAAAGTTATTATATTGTATTATATTTAAATAAAGTTATTATATTCAATAACAAAATTATTCTTTGGTACAATTAACATTATTTTCTCTTATTTCCAATACTGTTGCCGCCGGAAACAGCGGTTATATGGACGTACGCTATTGCCCTACCCAATGGACGTACACCCTACGCTCAATAAGTATAGAGCAGCCTACGGAATAAATATAACCACTATATTACCAGAATTCCAGACATTCCATACACGCGCGCGCGCGCGCGCGCGCGCACGTACGCATATATGTACAGACCCATAACTGTTTTAATTAACTTCATGTTTTGAATGTCAGCAAATCGAATTTTTATTATTTAGACAACACGAGGGTAAATTATATTTGTAAATATTTGGTTTCAAAAATGCATTGCGGTGTTGACTGAACCTGTCGAGTGGCTTTTTTTCTCTTTATCTAGTTTACGTACAATTTATTGCAATCTGGACGTTCCATTTCGTAAATTAATTTTTATTGTAAATATTGGATTTAGTTTTAGGTTCTTTTCATTAAAAACTAGATTATCGGTGTTATAAGATATTTTTAAATTAAATACTAAACATCAGTTTCCAATTCTTCAAAATACGAAGTTAATTAACTACATACAAAAAGATCAAAAAAATAAAAATTTTGGGAAAATCAGTATATTTACAAACACTAACACTACATAGATAATTTACTAACATACACACATTAAGTATTTCCAGTAACAGTCAAAACAGCTGATGAAATAAATAACATTACAATAATCAATAATTTACAAAAGATTTAATCGATTATTCGTTATTTTATATTAAAATCTAAACTTAGCTAAGCACTTCAGTTAATCCTGTTCGCCCCGAACTAGCCAAAATCTTGCGTGTTCTTTCCTTTAAGTTTGACTCCTTCCAATTCCAGCAAACTTCCTACTCCACCACTCGCAAACACGTCTCCTTCGTTTCCTTCTTGTATCTCAGTGCGCTCCCAATCTCTTCCGTAACATCCTCTTTGGGAGCTTTTTCTAATCCCATAACAAGCGTCATTAAATCACCGAATTCGTTTTTCTCTGTACGTCGGTAATCTTTTCTTCCTACCCATATGTCTTGCTCATTTGCAACAAATTCTTTGTTTCCAGCGGCTCCTACCACAGCCGCTTCTTTTAAGCCTTTCTACGCGTCTATGTCTGTACGTTGACAATATTGTTGTAATCCAAAATCAAAGTCTTTGTACACCATGGCCAAAGACTACAGCTTACCTGAATCGTCTTTTCTTGTTTTATATAATATTGTATTGTCAATGAATAATGCTACTTTGTTCATACGAGTACTCGTATCTTGCTCTCAGTTGCCATCAAGTAAAAAATCAGTAACACTTGTAATGTCTGTCTTGTTTGTAGTTGTCTGTTCCATCAACTCTACATGGTAACTATGAGTTTTAAAATTATAAAAATTAAGTGTAGGATGTAACATTCGTCACAACAAACAGACGTTTTTCCAACTCGTACTGTACGACAGGAGTGCCCACAGCATGGTGCAATAGTGCAAGCCGCACCACTGGAATATTAGTGGGGGGGGGGACTTTTCAAGGCAAATTTAGTAGATTTTTAATTATATTACCAAACGTTTCCTGCCATTAATAATCTTCTTTTTCCTTTCATAATCCCTTGATGGAAATAGAAGCTACGTAAATTTAAACCAGTTGGGTAACCAAAGGCAATCAAACAAATCAGTTATAATAGTACTTTTAATATGTCATGCCCCAAGTTGGAAGCGTCAAATATATAACGAACAAATTTGACCCTAATTTAAATTTGTTGTGCCCCACGTTCTTTGGGAGCCATTTTACAACGGTGTAATTAATTAATTTGTGAATTCCTTAATTACTTAATTTAATTATGTATTGATTAATGAAGTATACCCTTCACAAGCCAATTACAACAATGTAATTAAGGTGCAAATCTATTAATTACTCAGGTTGCTTGCTTTATGATTAATCTGGTTCTTTATGTTTATTGATCAATCAATAATATAGATCGATTCGTGTGTTAGTCGCCATTTACGACAGTGTACTTAAAATGTTAATGTAAGATTCTAGAATTCTCAAGAGCGTTCACTCAATACACATTAAATTTATGTCGCTATAATGGTGAATTGAATTGTGGATTATACACTGGGTTTTCAGATAATGGTGAACGCATTATTGATCTGCTTACGTACTAATTTATTATACGTTAAACAATAGTATTCAATAACAAACATATCTTCCTGGACCTGCAAATACATCAAAACATCGAACATATACATATCAAAATATAAATTCCTTCTTAATCGCTCTCTGAAATACATATAACATATATAAAATATACATACAACATAACCAAATAATATTTACTTTATCTAATGCGTTCGTTCATCCAGATGGATTAGCTTTAATAGATCATGATTATATTTAAATGCAACCTTCCTTTAATAACTTTTCTCATAATTACTGAGGATAGATTCTTTGAAAGAGACAGGACAGTAGTTTGATTATACTAATAAAATCATAAAGCGTTACTCGATAATAGTTTATCCGTTATACTCCATCGGTGCTAGATTCCAGGTGATGACGATTATTTGAAGACGGTGCTCCATTGGGTGATGATGATGATGATCACTTTCACTGGTTATATGCACACGCGTCGTTAACAGAATAGTGTAGGTGTGTTATGTTTATTCACTGTCCGTACAGTTCATCTCGTCTCCGCGTACAACCATCATTAAATAATAAATGCTTACTCAAATGTTCAGTGTGGTTCTTTGTGTGTCTACACTAGGTATTAGTGTGTAGTTGTATAATAGTTCCTTTTAAATAAGAGTGTCTTGATTACTGTAAGTTATGAATATTGCTGTGTCGTTCACGCACATTGGAAATTGTTGTTCGTCATACTGTTTTACTAAGTCGCAAACGATTCTAATTTTCTAAGTTCAACAATGTTCAGTCCGAACTTCACTATGTCCGTTTAATTCACCATACCGCGTACCTCAAGACTTCACGGCTGATCGATATACCGATTCACTATCGTAAATCCACGTGACTGTTCTATAAGTACGGCACTTAATAAACTTATGAAATTGTCTGTAACATTATAAGATTGATCACGAGAGTTATGTGTCTCTCTAGTGCTTTTATAGTCCGAAAATATTATAATACTCTTCGTGAACTACTCAAAATTTTATGTACCACTTCTAAAACTTATTATACGACTGCCTCAAAATATATTATACGACTCTAAAATTTCTTATAAGACTCCCTCAAAATTTATTATAAGACTGCCTCGTCCCGTGTTGGACACTTAGTTTTATCAACGTCTCCCTACTAGAATTTTGTCTTTAGCTTGTCCACGCCTAATATTACTATGATAGGCTGAATAACTACCCTCTCTCGAAGTCTTTTCCCACAATTTCGAAGTATTCTAGTCTTCTACCCTCTGATTTGTTCTTCTCCTAGTTGCTATGGAAACTGGCTTTCCTTCGCTCTCCTTCGTGAAATACTTTGTTCTGATAGGTGGCTAGATATGTCCTTTGAATCGTCTGTCCAGGCGTCACTCTCGTTCGGAGAAATGCAAGACAATCCTCGCCTGTCAATCAACTTATTGTCTCGAGTTTTAAGCAAGGGTTTACCCTAACATCTTGGAGTATTTTTCATTTCTGTAACTCCGTGTCCTGGCAATTAACCATTTTTCATCAAGTGTCAGAAGCTGCTACCCCCACGCTTTCTCGTTGTAAATCTCAGTATGTCACTTAGACGTACATCCCGCTATGCAACATCGTCGCTTCTATTCACAATTTGTTGCTCGGATCGTTTCTATAGACTGCAACATTTCTTCAAGCCTTTGTGCCTCGCCTCGTTTTTTGCTGTGATCTCGTTTCTTAGCTAAACCCTTAAATGTATCCTCGCTTCGATTCTGCGTAAACGTGTGACTGAGCCCAAGTACATTGTTCGGTGTGTTTTGGTGTCATAATTCTCCATTGGTCCTCTCCTGTCAACTTGAGTCGTCGTTCCTTTTGTTACATCGTGCTGAACACACTTCCATTGTCTGATATTATTGGCGATAGTTGTCGCCTACCCCAATTAACTTTGTTCTTGGTGTCGCTGCCACCGCTGCGTGTGAACAGACTGGTCGAGAAGGAAAATTAAATTTTTTAATTTTTCGATAGCTACACAGTGAAGTAAAAGAATGGAATTACAAAATCAATTATCTTGATGTAATTCCCATATTCAAAAAAGGTGATAGTAATGACTGCAGGAAGTACAGAGGAGTCAGCCTTCTTAATACTTTATATAAATTATATGCATCTATATTAAGAACACGGCTGAATGCGACAACTGAGACCATACTTTCATAAGCCCAAAACGGTTTCAGGAACAGCAGATCATGTTTACATTGTAGAAAAACTTAGAGAGTATGAGCTGCCCACATACGAGTACATAGCTCTCATCGACTTCGAGAAGACTTGATAGAGTGAATCGGAGCAAACTATGGGCAGTAATAGCAAGGAAATGGATCCCACAACATCTAATTAGAGCAATACAGAGTCTGTATATGGAGAATAAGATCTTAACAGAAGCAGGGAGATCGAGAACAGCTCCTAGATTTGGGTTGATCAATTGTGGAGTACGACAATGGTGTCCATTATCATCTTCTCTTTTTACTTCCATATTCCTTAAGGAATGGAAGTATGGTGATGGCAAAAAAAATCGTGTTCGAAATTATTGCAGATTCTGATTCTACTACACTCAAAACATGAAAAAAAGTCGTTTTCCAAAAAGTGTCTGTGTGTGTGTCTGTCTGTCTGTGTGTCTGTGTGTCTGTAGATTTTTTTTCTATGGCAAACGATAACTGCCGCAAATTCAAACAGAATCAAATAATGTTTTGCATGCAGCCCTGATTTGCAGAGTACTCGCGACCTATTGTTTTTGGTGAAGATCGGTTGAGGGAAAGGGGTAGTTTACCAGCAACGGTTTTTTTTTAGCAAGGGTAATTTTGTTTGTTTGGCAAACGATAACAGCCGCAAATTCAAACAGAATCAAAGAATGTTTCGCATACAGCCCTAAATTGTAGAGGTCTCAAGATCTGTTGATTTTGGTGAAGATCGGTTAAGGGAAAGGGGTAGTTTACCTGTAACGTTTTATGTTTTAACAAGGGTATTTCCTATGGCAAACGATAACAGCCGCAAATTCAAACAGAATCAAAAGATTATTTGCATACAGCCCTAAATTGTAGAGTTCTCAAGACCTATTGTTTTTGGTGAAGTTCGGTTGAGGGAAAGGGGTAGTTTACCAGCAACGTTTTTTTAACAAGGGTATTTTCTATGGCAAACGATAACAGCCGCAAATTCAAACAGAATCAAATAATGTTTTGCATACAGCCCTGATTTGTAGAGTACTCAAGACCTATTGTTTTTGGTGAAGATCGGTTAAGGTAAAGGGGTAGTTTACCTGTAACGTTTTATGTTTTAACAAGGATATTTCCTTTGGCAAACGATAATAGCCGCAAATTCAAACAGAATCAAAAGATTATTTGCATGCAGCCCTGATTTGTAGAGTACTCAAGACCTATTGTTTTTGGTGAAGATCGGTTAAGGGGAAGGGGTAGTTTACCTGCAACGTTTTTTTATCAAGCGTATTTTATATGGCAAACGATAACAGCCGCAAATTCAAACAGAATCAAATAATGTTTTGCATACGTCCCTGAATTGTAGAGGTCTCAATGATTTTCGATTTTGGTGAAGATCGGTTAAGGGGAAGGGGTAGTTTACCTGCAACCTTTTACGTTTTAACAAGAGTAAAGTACTTGAAAATTTATTTAAAGTTTTTGAAACAATGGTAATTGTTAAAAATAAAATAATTTTGTTGCCAGGCAATAAAATTATAATTTTTTCATTTTAATGTAATATAATATTTTTCATTTAATACAGCAATAAAAAGGCAGGTAAGACACAGCCTGGCTGTTTGGCTGAAAATGATTTTAAATATAAATCTTAGAATATGGAAGTCATGTATGGTTCTCCATACCGATATTAATTTATATATTGACGATGTCATACAAAACTGGTAGATGTGTCTTTCAGAACATTTTATGATTGGTTACTCAACAATTGAAACCTTGTTGTTTGCGGACGATCAGGCTATTCTGTCGGACTCTGAAAACAGATTGCAGATGGGTATACATTTGTTAAATGGAATCTGCAAAGACTATGGATTGCAGATATCCATAATTGAAACCAAGGTGATGGCTTTTTGTGGAACTGATCCCGTACGGGCAAAAATTGTTATAGATGGTATTGTCCTGGAACAAGTTAGCAGTTTTGAATATCTGGGCTACAGTGTGTCCTATAATGCAAGCAACGACGTGGTGATTAATTTGCATAAGTTCAACCTTATGTGCGGGACCATCAGGCGAAACCTTAAGTCAGCACGTAAAGAAACACGCCAAAAATTCTACAAGGTGATGGCCCTTCACACACTTCTTTATGGGTCTGAGAATTGGACTTTAACGAAAGGCGAGGCCAGTCACATCCAAGCGGCTGAAATGAGATTTCTCAGGCACGTGGCAGGGCATAATCTCCATGATCATAGAAGAAACGCTGATATACGTCAGGAACTGAATATTATGAGTATACTCGACAGGATCGCCCAGTATCGGCTGAATTGGTGGGAACATCTTTGCCGAATGGATGACTGCCGCATCCCCAAACAACTATGGAACTATAAGCCGAGGGGACGGAGAGGTGTGGGACGTCCGAGGAAGCGCTGGAGTGACCAACTGTAATATCTACCTATTTGAGACCGTAGCAAACCAATCTTGGTTTAATCATGAGGACGATGATGATGAATTATCTTGATAAATCCTAAGCTATTACTAATTATGTTTGGCTAAGTTTGACCAGGCTTGTAAATTTCTCGTAATTTAGTTATTGATTAGGCATACTTGAAAATCTTTTGGTATTGATAAAAAGTATACCATTGATTCCAATAATTGCTTAAATGGCTTCAGTATTTCAAAAATTTCTGGACAAAGCCCCAAGATCCACCATTAATTGGTGTTTGGGGTTTATTCCATACTCTCGTATTGTGATCCTCATTACCCATTGAATCAAATTTGAGGGAGGACTTTGGAATACTTGGCGGGGAGAGGGGAATTGCACCATGGCCTTTGGGGAGGATGGGGACTTCAGCTATACGAAATCCATGTGGGATACCTACTTCAAATAATGCTACTAACGTAAATAACATTTTAAAAATAAAGTACTAACAGAATATATTAATACCATTTAATTATGTTTTGTAATGAAATCAAACAGACGCTAATAAATCTAAGCAGACTGAAATACGTACGTTGACTACATTTATGAGTAGTTTCCCCATCTCGAACCTCTGTTTGACAGAAATACGTGTTACAGTACAGTTGAGAGAGTTGTTGTTTTCCCATTGTAGCATTGGCAGTCTTCCACACACGCACACACGTACACACACAACAGCGCCTATTCTATATTGTTGCATTGTTGAAGGTGTTGTGGAGACTGAAACACACTAGTTCAACCTTCGATAACTCAGCGATGCCTCAAAGTGTTTAGAATTTGAGTAAATTTATATAGTATAGTATTTGAGTACGGAACAATATCCTGTTTCACTAAGTACTATAAGTTTATTTTTTTTGTAACCTGATAGGATTGCTAATCACTCAAGCTTGAGAAAGGATTACACACATATTATATTATAAAATTTTAAAAGCTACTAATGGAATAATCAATCAGGTTATTATATTTATTATTCACTAACTTTTGAATCAATTTACTTAGGAATAGCTTTGTCACGTTTATCTATATAATTTTGTTTGCAACTTGAAACTTTTCTCCTTAAACTTTACGTACGGTAACACGAAATGTGATTAACAATAATTATATAATTGTATAATATTCATATTTTCTCATTGTTTCTTGTATATTTTATATTATTGTTACTAATAATAATCCTTTTTATAGGAGAATATATTTTATTATTTTGTGAATATTACAATGTTTCAATAGTATTTAACTATCATCATCAGACATTTATAACATTAAATAATAACCTTAAATATTAAATATTAACGAGAGAATCTTTATGAAAAACGATTCAGGACTGGTTCGAATGTTTCTAATAAAGTAAATTAGTTTTAATTAATTATATAAATAACAGTACCGATTTGGATCACAAATTATATCTGATGATAATAGGTAAATACTATTGAAATATCGTAGTATTCACAAAATAATAAAATATATTCTTGTAAAAATAGGATTATTGTCATTAATAATAATTCTATGATAATAAACACTTTGCACGAGTTACTTTTCAGTAACTGTACTTTTATACAAAACTGACTGCTTTTATGAACACTGTAAGAGTATAAGCCAACAGCCAAAGTCAAATTGCAAATGGTTACGACAGATTCTTTTAATGTCACGAGAGAGTTAAAACAGAGCGATGGGCTGGCACCAACCCTGTTCAACTTAGCATTCGAATATGTAATCAGAAAATTGTCAATTGACAGGAATGCAACATTAGAACATAAAATGGTCCAGATTGTAGGATGTCCATTTGATATTAATATTATGGCATGATAGCAAGAAAGAGCAAGGAGTATTATTGCTTCCAGGAACTCAAAGGTAAAGCACAAGAGATAGGATTACAAGTTAATACAGATAAAACAAAGGTTATATCACCACTTGAAAGAAAACCAGGAAACCTGACCGGTTTTAAATCGAACCACTAAGCCTGGAAATAATTAATCAGTTTAAATATTTGGGATGTTGGATGGCAGAAGATAATGAAGAAATAAATGAAATAAGGAAAACGATACATGCCACAAATAAACCATATCGTTGACATCTATATTCAAGACAAGGAATATCCACCATCAGTCCAAGGTCACATTATATAAAGTCATGATTAGACCGGTGATAACATATGGCAGTGAGACTTGAACTCTGAACGAACAACCCGCTAACATAGTGAAGAGTTTTGAAAGGAGAATTTTGAGGAGAATATGTGGACCGCCAAGTAAATGGGTTATGGAGAATGCATCACAATGAGGAACTATACAGATTCCAATGGGCAGACACATCATTAGGATGGAAGGCAACTGAGTACCTAGGAAGGTACTGTTTAGTCAAGTCGAGGGTAGAAGGCCTGGCGAAAGACCCAAGGAACGATGGAATGACGCAGTGGCATAGGATGCTGACAATTTACTTAAAATAAAATGACGGAAATCGATCGCCAAGGACAGGAAAAAATGGAGGCGGATGATTATGGAGGCTAAGGTTCGCCTTCGAACTGTGATGCCATAGAAGAAGTAAGAGTAAAACATATTGTGGAACGCAGATAAAATAAACGATAGAATCGTACAGAAAGTGCAAATGGAAGAGTAATAAAAACATGACTGAACGTAGAAACATGATAAAAAAATACTGTTACATTACAGAACAGTCTATGTGTTTATCGAATGTTCCAGAGGGATCAGGATATAATGCGTGTGGCGTACGTGATTATCGACGCATTAGCTAGACTGTGTCAAGGCCGCAATTAATTAGGTCGCAGGTAGAGATAATGCGTAGTTTGGAATGTTCTGGTCTGTGATCGGGGGGTATAAATACAAGGCGGCAGCGGCCTTAGTTCAGTTATAGTTGCGATGTATTACAAGTTGTTATCGGGCGATATTACTCTGTGCGTTCAAGTGGTTATTTTTGAAGTGTTGTGTTTTATAATCGGGCGGTATAATTGTAATACAATTGTGTTTTATGTTAGTTGACATTTTATTGCGTGTGAACAATTTTTATTTGATTTGTTGTAAGAGACTTTGTTGTTAATTACGAAGTGTTTAACTGTGAAAATTAAAGCTGGTGATTAGTGACTTAATTGGTGTCTTGTGTTTTGTTTTCCACTGTACCATACGACGATCAAGTAGACCGTCGCAACAATATATATGATGTGATTGTTAAACTGAGACTAGAATCGTTTTCGTATTCTAGTCTCCAAACTTTACAAACATTCCTTCAGATTTCCCTGTCACTGCATTCTATGTACCTTCTATCCAAGTTTTTCGTGGCCTTCATCTTTTTCTACTTTCAGGAGAGGCTTTTTTTAGCAGTTGTTGTGGTAATCTATCATTGCCCATAGGGCACACACGTCCATGTCATCTTGATCTTTATGCACAGTTGTGTTATTGATTGAATCTTACTCTTATTTCTTCATTTTAAACTCTGGTAACATAAGCCTACTACAGGCAACAACATATACCTATATATTGTTACAACAGTCTCCTTGATCCTCGTATGGTACAGTAAAAAAAACAAAATACAGACACCAATGGAATCACTAATTAACAGCTTTAATTTATCACAAACAACAGGCTGTAATCAACAAGTTATTCAACAAGATTATACTTGCACAATAATTCAAGATACATTTTTTACACACGCAATAATAATGTCAACTATTAGAATTCCACACTAACTATAACACAGTAACACTTCGCCGCACTTGAATAAATCACTACTCGATCCGCACTAAGAGAAATCGCTCGACACAATCGATCTGACAAAGCCAGCCTCTGCTCTGTCCCTTATACACGTGGCGCACGTGTTTTAGAATGAACTTTCCATCCTCAATGCGGTGACCAGCTAATGCGTATTTCACGTGTTCTCCAGAGTACTCTGGAACGTACTTGTGAGCGGCCTTGACTGAGGCTACACCTGACAAGCGTCTACGATTGGGAATATCTTTATGATCAAGCCGTAAATCTGGCATGGCGTGTGTGAGAGAGAGAGAGTGAGAGAGAGAGAGACGCGAGCGGGGCAGGCGTATGGTAATCTGAATCTATACTACTAACTTACTTATTATAAACAGGTAGCCTAAAGCTTGTCTCATTGCCCGAGATCACCTCAGAAACTGCTGGTCCGATTTTTAAAATTCTTTCACCACCGTGTTCCCTGAAGTTTGAGAATGGTTTTAGACATAAATTTTAACCGATGTTTCAACAGTTTTCAAAAACAGAGCCTAATGGCAGTGCCACGTCATGAAGTTTCTTTTTTAATTTGCGTGTGGTGAAATTTTCGGCACGCGACAAACTTTCGTCTTACGAGAGATAGCCATATGGTGTCGGCAGTGAATTTAGAGCAAATTCAAAATTATTTTGGTTTTAGTTTAAATAAAATCTTCTTTTCCGTTTTCGAAATACTGGCGGTTTTATAAGAAATTTGGTTCTTTCGCACGTCCAGCAAAGCGCACGAGTTCTGCTAGTAGCCTACAGTATAAACTATTTATTATCATGAACATATTCGGTAATATTAAATATTACCTTAACTTAATCATATTTTAATATCAATTACAGCATTTATTATATTATTAAATTTAGTAATATTAATTTTATAAATAAACATTGGTTATACAATTTTATTTACTTAACCTAACACATTTCATAATTTTATTCGCTTCATTTTTTAACTAGATTACTAAGTAAGTACATGTACCAACTTCAATTGTGTACCCCCTCTACACACACACACACACACACACACACACACACACACACACACACACACACACACACACACACACACACACACACACACACAAACACACAGGACCTATATACAACTTAATGTGTCCGTCACGCTACTGCTATTTTAACTACATTTCATTAGCACGGTAAATTATGTTTCTTACCTACAAAAATTTAGAATATCTACCTACGTTTGAATATCATTTATTTTGTACATTTTAACGCCAAATTTATTATATTAATACATTTCAAAATAGAGAAACATGTGAGAACATTACATTACTTTTGCAATCGCTGATAACACAGTACTTCAGACTATCACAAGCTATAATTAGCGCGCTAAAATGTTCGGACGTCTTGGTTAGAATTCGTACCGCAATCAGCTAAGCTCCCCAATTTGCCAGATTTACGGCTTCATCATAAAACTATTCCCAAGCGTAGAAAGTAGTCTATACCTGCCCCACATGGAGAGGGATGGGTAGAGGGCGCTATCGGCTGTTCCAGGCGGTTCCATTCGTTTCCATATAAATAAACAATGATAGTGAATAGTGATTATCATTATTTAAAATGAATGGGCATAGACATTACGCATTAAAAGTATGAAAGTATTAAAGTATAGGTATTATTACGACGGTCTCACTGATCGTCGCATGGTACAGTGGAAAACAAAATACAGACATCAATGCAATCACTAATAAGCAGCTTTAATGATAACAATCAATAATTTGTAATCAACAAGATAGTCTCTTACAACAATTCAAGTAAAAAATTGTCCACACGCAATAATAATCTTAACTACAAAGAATTCCGCACACACAACAACACTTCGCTACAAGCACTCGATCCGCGCTAAACAAATCGCTCAACACCACTGAACTCGTAAGCCGGTTCCTATTGCTTTTTATAGTTAGAGCACACCTTCCAGAAAAGTCTTCCATCCTCAATGTGCACGCCAGTTAATGGTGACGCTAACGCGTATTTGAAGTGGCCTCTTGATGAATCTAGAACAACTTGAACGCGGCCTTGACTGAGGCAACACCTGTCAAACTGATCGGGCGACGGGTCTGGGACTCTATCGGCTATTCTACGCGGTTCGATACGATTTGTCGTTACGGTATTAAGGTGTATGTATAGACATTGTATAAAAGTGTACGCGTTTGGTTTTGTTTTAAACGCTACAGAACTTCTGAATAGAGTTGTACGAATTAACTGGGTTACAATCGCCATTTCACCTTACGAATAACTTACACCTTAACGTACTCTATATGGTAATAAACAGAAATAGTTTCTAACCTCATTTCACCTGCATATTTGAACCTGTCTGACATGGAATGTAGGTCGCCTCGCATGTTAAATAATAAACTACTGTAGATCGCATTGACTACAGTTAATAAGACAATGAATTCAATCAAGAGAGGAGATCTCAACGATTTGTATGAAATGTTGTTAAGTAACACAGAAATTTAACGTGGATTCAATTGTATTAAGTTTTATTGTTTAATTCCAAGGGTAGTTGGTGATATTTGTGAAACAAATTAACTGATGTCATGACATAATTTTAAACAGAAGTACTTTCAAAAACATCTAACAAACGCTGATACCACTAGGAGTGTTTAAATCTGAAGTGTATTTATACCGACATGGTCAGAAACTCTGTGAAGTCTTAACGGGCTATAGCCCAAGCCATGCAGTGAAAAAGAAAAAGAAGAAAATGTACCGCTAGTACATGAAAATGAAAAACAAATCATTGTTTGTTATGTTAACTCAGCTTCCCAAATTTATCAAAGCTTTCGAGGCTTTAGATTCTGTTCCATCACATATTTAAAGCAAAAGATGTTATCACCTGGTAATTGTGGGAAACTCCATCTTTAAGATAGAAACAGAATTCGAAGGTGAAGACATTAAAACCATCACAAGTTTGTTTGTCACCAAAATTCAATTGCTATCCTTCACAAAGAAGAATCATGATCAAATATCAGCTATGCACGTATGATCACGCAATATATATTCACATACCGTATTAGCTATCATATAATTTGGTTATTGTCTAAACCATTTCGAAGTAAAATATTGTCTCCAAATTTTTCCCTGCCGCCTTTCTACTAATTTATTAGTTTTGTCAACTTGTTCAGTCTACTTTACCTTTCCTAAGCTCTGTACCTTGTGATTCAAGTCAGTTACATTTTCAGTATTCATAACATACAGACCAAATTATAAATTCTATGTTCTTATTACCCTGTTTAATTATCTTATATTTATCTTTATTAAAATTATAAAAAAAGTTTTCTCTAAATATGGTAAACGTAAATAATTTTATTACTTTTAATTACAATCAGTGTTATTTAATAAACTACTAAACATTCTGAACACTTACAGAATTTTAAAAAATCTTTTCAAAAATAAAAAAAAAATGTTTCTTACAGATGTAAAAATATCGGTATGGAGAACCATACATACTTTCGATGTTCTAAAATTTGTATTAACAATTTTTAAATATAAATTGAAAAATTTGACAAGTCTGACAAATTGAAATAAAATATTTCCATAGAAACCACTTCTTTGCTGTCGATGACGTAGTACACCTATACAAAATCGGTACAGAGAACCAAACATGACTTCCAAGTTCTAATAATTTATATTTAAAATCGTTTACTTGAATTCGGTTCGATAATTTTTAAAAAAATATTCCCTACCTTGTGAATCGAGTTTTATTGTTGGCAAAATGTAATGAAATATTTCCAATAGAAATTACTTCTTTGTTGCCGATAACGTAGTACACATATACAAAATTACACCCTCCCCTTTCAACTATCCTTTTCACTTATAGGAAATTACCCCCTACCCCTTAAAATACCCTTTTCATTTATAGATATTTTATCAATCTTGCTACAGTGGATTATTATGACCTTCTTTTCAGGATACTTTATATATCAAAATTAAGTACTTTACCCTTGTTATAACGTAAAACGTTGTAGGTAAACTACCACTTGCCCTCAACCGATCTTCACAAAAACCTGTAGGCCCTTGAGTGCTCTACAATTCCGGAACATCCAACAAATTATTCGATCATGTTTTGATTTACGGTAGTTGTCGTTCGCCATAGAAACAATTCTACACACAGACACTTTTCGGAAAATTACTTTTCTTCATGTTTTGATGGTAGTACAAACAGAATAGAAAGATAAAACGACTGAATGCGACAATTACCGTGGAACTGCGGTGACGAGTTCAATCAATAGAGGGTATGGAAAACTTCTGAAGAAAAATTTGAACATCAATACTCGGACATGGAAGCAAAGGAACAAGCTGGTTCTCGGGCGGGGAGATCAACCATAGATCACTTATTTTGCTTGTCGCAAATCATAGAAAAGAAAACTGCTGTAAACCAAGAAGTGCACTGCCTACATGTTGACCTTAAGGAAGCGTATGACAGTATTCCGCACACCAAACTTTGGCTGGCACTTTAACGAACAAACATCGCCTCCACTTTATTCGAAGCGGTTAAGACTTTATGCAACGCATTGAAAGCGCAAGTAAAAATTGGAAGCAAAGTCTCAAAAGTATTTAATGTTAGTAAGGGCCTGAAGCAGGGGTGTTGTCTCTCACCGATTTTTAAATATACCTGGAACAAGCCCTCAAAACCTGGAAAAAGAAATGCCACAAAATGGAAATACCTCTAATTGACAACACAGTTTACACACTGTGTTTCGCTGACGACCAAGTCGTGGTAGCGCAGGACTATCACGACATGGAATACATTACACGAAAACTTATAGAGGAATATAAGCTATGGGGCCTTGCAATAAACATAAAGAAAACGGAGTATATGTGCATTGGTGAGGAACCGAAGAATTTAATTTTAGAAGACGAACAAGGATTAATATATTGCAGTAGCTATAAATATCTAGGAACAACAGTTACTCAACATGGTAGTCTAGATAAGCGATAAGAGAAAGAAATAACCTGGGAAGAAAATCAATAGTATTGCTGAACAACATATTATGGGACCAAGAAATATCAAAACAAAATAAACATCGTATATACAATACAATCGTGAAACTAATTACGTCATACGGGTGTGAAATATGGCCAATAATACAAAGAACAGAAAAGTTGTTCGAAGCTAGTGAAATGGATTATTGGCGAAGAGCGGGAGGGAGGTTAAAACTGGAAAAAGTAATCAACGTCAGAATCCGGGAGATAATGGGGGTACAGTACTCTATTGTCGACGACATAAAAACAAAACAACTAAGATGGTTTGAGCATGTACAAAGAATGCCGGATAATCGACTCCCCAAGCAAATTTTGGGATGGACACCATACGGTCGTAGGCGAAGAGGAAGACCTAGGTTATGTTGGAGAGAAGGCATCAACCGGGCAATGAGAGACCGGGAATTGGAAGAAGAATCTTGGTTGGATCGAGGCCAGTGGAGACTAGGGATCGGAAGACGTAGGATAACGTTATGAACCGATATATATATATATATATATATATATATACACACGCACACACACACAACCAGAATCAGCCCTTATCTCGAACACAATTTTTTTTCGCGATCACCATACTTCCATTTTCTTATGGAACATGGAAATAAAATTTACTTGCAAATAAAATTTATCACATCAGCAGCGGACATAATTAGCACGCAAAATACGTGAAATGTTCGATGTACAGGCATCTAGTGAAAACAAATTTCTTATAACAAAACAGGTATTTATTTTTCAATATGATCTTCAGCGTTTTGAATGTATATTTTGTAGCGTAAAAACAGTGTTTCAATCCTTCTTTGAACCCCTGCGTGCCCAGATTTTGGAGCCAGGCGTCAATCGCCTCTTCCATTTCCTTACGGAACACGGAAGTAAAAATGATATCAATTCTTATTACAAATTGATCCTTACATAAGTGATATCTTTATTTTTCCTGAAAAGATTTCATCTGCTGTGTTCTGCTGTATGCAATTACTTTAATAGATAACGATTTGTTTATTATTACACATTAACCGAGAGCTAAACAATGAACAATATAACATAAAAGTAGTTTACAGAATGCACGTGAAATAAGCAAGCCAACTAATGAGGCGCACGCACCCACCACTAAACAAATATGGAATCTTTGCTGTGTACGCTATAATTTAAGGCTGAAGGTCAAGGTGGACTGACTATCTTTCAAATTATATACTCTTGAGGTTAATTGGGACCAGTCGAATCGAAGGGTTAAATGAAGATGTCCACGCCTCGGGGGCAAAACGTGATCACTTTATCGCAGCCCCTTGTCAAAACTGTTTACACACTCAATTATGTTACCGTGTTTGAATGTGGTCAGACGCTGACGCACCTACACCATACTTTACATAACTTCATTTCTTTCTCTATTTAGTTTCCTCATCCTTGCTCTTCCAACTAGGTGGTTTTCATTTAATATTTGTTTTGTCTAATTTAATTTCTTTCTATTTAACTCCCTATATTACTTGTTAACCAGCCAAGTAGATTTAATCATCATGTGCCCGGTTTGGTCATTCATTACTGTGATAAAAAAACCAAATCTTTTGCTTGAATGTATGTTGTGTTAATATATTATTTACGCTTGCTTACAAATGCACGTTATCAAACAGTATCAGTCAGAAATCTAAGACAAATAGTTTTGAAGTCATAAGCTGTTTTCCAGTAATCAATTAGTGGACTAAGCATCATAAAAATGATCCTATTGTTATTACATTTTTTTAATATTTAAAGCTAAAATACATTAACTGTTTTGTGAACTTTATTAATGTCTAACTGAAATAAAAATCGGACAACTAGTAGCACGAATTTGTTTGTGTACTGCAACGCTTTGACGTGCAAAAATAATAATGTTACCGTAACGGACTGTAAAGAGTAGGGCCTATATACGTCGTGGAATATATACTGATATTATTGAATAAACAAGTATGGATAATTTAAGTTTATTCTAGCCAAGTCTTATGATAAGTTGGTCCAACCACAGTCGTACGAACGTAAAAGTCGAAGAGTAATTGTAAATTGATAACACGTTCCTGTTTCATTTGATTAGAAAAAATATGTCATCAGCCCACATAAAAAGCATATTTTCAACAACGCTATAAGTGTTTATTAACAAACGTATTGCTAATCGAACGTATGCTTACACGGAAGGTTTTTACACTTGTGTCACAATTTGCAGGCTGCTTAGGTCGTGGTGTACATTGTCTACGCGCACTTCCAAGCATTTCACCCGGAACGGCAGTAGACCTATTCTGTGTTGGCTTAAAAAATGCAAGTTTTTATATGTCCTGTTTGTTCTTTTGCTGTGCAGTTGGACTTACAAACTGTATTTTGCACACCTTATCATTCCGGATTTTCTTTTTCTCATGTATTAAACCCGTGGTATCCTAATGGCCAGCAAGATTTAGAATACTAGCAAAATTGGATGGAAAAATAATACATATAAATTGTTGAATAACGTCACAATATTTATATATGAGATATATATTCAAACACTTTTTACTACAGTCCGTTTCTTGATGTATATATTATATTAATTTTTGTAATGAATTTATCTCATGGAAAGAAATATCTTCAGGTAAATTCATTACAAAAATTAATATTATATATATATATATGTTTGTGTCTATGTTTATACACAATAAGCGCAGCAGTTTTGTTGACGTGTCTGTCGGAGCGGGGCGGGGCTGACGTGGAAGCTGGGAGGGAAGACTGAAAAAGTACTGACCCACATGTCACGCATTCCTTGCGCGTTTACAAATCTGTCACGAATACAGAGTTGTAACAGGGTCTTTTTCTTATTCTGACCCCGATCCGAAGATTGGTGTGAGTCTATACGCTGAAATCATTTTCCGGTTTATTGTCTTCTTCTTGAAGCACTCTTATCCTATGAAATATTTCCCATAATTGTTATTTATTGTTTAAAATATAATGTTTTCGTTTTCCATTTTCTACACGTTAAAAGTAATAAGTAATTCTTACTAATGGTGATGTGATGTATTTATAATATACTCACATTTATTGCTTACTAATGGTACCTATAATCTCAATCTTCAATTGTGGTGTATTCGTTGTTCATAACCTAAAGATGCCCTACATATGATTTAAAATAAAGTTATAATTACTCATATTTGATCGATTTCGGTCATAGACCATCGTCAGGGCATATACGCGTCAGGTTCACTCGCGGTCACAATATTGTAAAACAGTTACTATTTAAAACAAAACGAATTCGTAAACACTTACTATGAAACGTACGTTTGTGTGCAAAGTTTCTCGAGAACTGATTTTGTTGCGGAGTGTTTATGTCTACATTCAGGTCTACATATTACATCAGTTGATTACTGTATGTTGATTTTCATTTTGTCGAAATATCTCAAATGTATCACATATTATTATATTATTAATTCAAGAACTTTTTGCTACAGTCTATTTCTTGATGTGTATAATATATTTAATATTTATATTAACTTTACCTCAAGATCATTTTCTTCATAGAAGACTAAGGATGGGAACACTAAGCGTCCCGAAACATGTTCCAAATGAAGGAAAATATCTTCAGGTAAAGTTCTTATGAATATTAAATATACTATATTATTGTAACACATTTAAAACTTTATTATAAATCATGTGTGTGGTATCTTTAGGTCATGAACAATAATACACCACAATAGAAGATTAAAGTAATTCTTCGTTATGACAATGTTTTAGACTGATATGGATAAAATAGGGTAGTGATATAATATGGCGAAATCAATTACCAGTTCGCGTTCTTGTCTTCTATCAATTCCACCCAGAACACCGGAAGCAAAAGTATTAAAATAAAATTCTCGTATTCTTATTTTAATTAACATAAATAACAATATCTCAATGAAATTATTAGGAAAATATTACGCCCACGAAAAACTTCAAAAGGTTGGAAATTAAGAAGTAATGAAGAAATATATCAAAGTATAGAAAATATAAGAATGAGAATGTAACAATGAGAAAAAGAAGATTATTATTTTTTGGACATTTACATAGAATGACAGACAATAGGTTAACAAAGCAGGTCTTCAAATATCTGTGGGGGAAGAATTCAACATCAAGTTGGATTAAAGAACTCCAAAAGAATTTAGAACAAAATAATATATACGTAGAAGGAGCAATTAAAATAGACGTTTTTCGGACAAAAGTGTTAAAAATGGAAGGAGTCTAGGGTATGAGAGAGAAACACGCAGGTTCAAAGTGGACTGAAGACAGGAAGAAGAGACAGTGAAAATATGAAATAATATTGGAGAAAAAGAAAAAAACAAGGAATAAAAATTTGAAATTGGCATGTGGCCCTCAGATGTCCGATACAAGGAAAAGTATCTCAATATATTCAAACCATGAAATTTTTGATATTGTGATGATTTCGTTGGTACACAAAAAATAAAATAATGCTGGAACCTAGTAGTCTCGGTAATTTAAGCAAAACAGTTTCTCTATTTCAGATGCTTTTATTCAATAATTTTTCCTCGCTCCTTAGGCTCTGGGTTACGTAGATTTCAGCTGTTCCGTTTTCATTCCCCCCACCGTTTGTTTAAGTACGACAGCGTTTCTGTGTTGTGTGTTGTATGTTCAGGCAATAAATTAAACGCGCAGAATGGCAGTCACAACGAGAACACATCCTTCCACTCTGTGGTGCTTTTGTCTTACGCTGTAAGTTCCCCGATGACATCAATTGCGAGTTTCCCGACCCACTTCCCCTACGCACATAATTTGTCTTTGTCATGTTTCTATTTTCCTTAACATTCCCTCTCCTTAAAATAAGGCGCGTTATCACATCTCCACCCTTCAAAACTAATTCACTTATTAGTTTGCACGAATTGATTATTTTGTAAATTGCTTATCATTCTTACAACGTCCGAATCGTTAATACATACATTCATACATACATCCTTGGCTCTACAGGCCAGATCGAGCCTTGGTCTCCGAAAGAAACTGCCTCCACTTATTCCTGTCCTCAGCCACCCGCCACCAATTCACTGCGCCCAGCTTCTTCGCATCACTGCCGACCTGGTCCAACCATCTGTTCTTCGGTCTTCAAATCTGCCTTTTTCCTATTGGCTTGCGTCTCTTAATTCTTTCTGCCATACGTTTGTCATCCATTCTCTGAACGTGTCCTGCCCATCTTAATCTATTAATTTTCGCAAACCGTACAACTGTAATGTCACTGTACTTAGGATATAATTCATTACTATTTCTCTTTCTCCAGGCTTAGTCCTATTGAATTGGCCCATAAATCCTTCTCAGTATCTTCCTTTCAAACACAGCCAGCCTCGGTTCATCAATTTTCTTGAGTACCCAGCACTCAGAGCCATATGTCCATACAGGCCTTACCAACGTCTTATAAAGCGTGGCTTTAGTTTCTGTGGTTAATAGTCTTGATATAAAATGTTTATTCAGCTCATAATAGCTTTTATAAGCTGCCAGAATACGTCTTTCAATTTCTTTGTGCAGTTATTCTCAGCATCGACATATTATGTCCCCAGATATACGAAGCCTCTTACACTTTCAAAATTATAGCCCTCTATTTGTATATTTGAAATATTATCATCATTCCTTCCCACAGCCATAAACTTCGTTTATTTTCATTTATAACAAGCCCCATACTCTTAGCCGATGATTCAAGTGCTTTAAAGGCATTTTTCACATTATTTTAATTTCTGCTGATAACATCTATATCATCTGCAAACGCTACGAGCTAAACTCTTCTATTAAAAATAGAACCTGTTTTTATTCCAGAATCTCGTAGTATCTTTTCAAGTGCAATGTTGAACACTAGGCAGGCTAGGGCATCTCCCTGTTTAAGTCCATTCATGTTTGATACATAACACATCAAACATTATACTCATACTTAAGACCTATTGCAGCCTTGACACCAGACGTTAATATTATTACGATGGTTTACTTGATCGTCGTAGGTACAGTAGAAAACAAAATAGAAGACACCAATTAAGTCACTAATCACCAGCTTTAATTTCACAGTTAAACAGTTCGTAATTAACAATACAGCCTCTACAACAAATCAAATAAAAATGGTCAAACCCAAATTTTTATGTCAACTAATATTAAACACAATTGTTATTACAATTATACCGTCCGATTATAAAACACACTTAACTAATAACCACTTGAACGCGCACAGTAAAACTGGAACCGCACTGCAAATAAATCGGCACTGATACTCAAAACTAAGGCTGCTGCAGCCATGTATTTATACCTGCGCTCACAGACCAGAACGTTCCTAATTGCGTCTTAGCGTCCGCGTGAATTACGTAATTAACTACGGCCTTGACACAGTCCGCGTGGCTGGCGACTTCGAGAAAACTTTTGCGGATGCGTTGACAGTCACGTATGCCACATATATTAGAGCAAGAGCCTTCTGGCACAATCGACAAACACGTAGACTGTTCTGTGATGTCGTAACACTGCCTCCTTCTTTAGCCTGTTCGTCTCGAACTGGCAAACCGGCTCTGAAGTAGTACTTAGCCAGGGGATCTAGGTGAACGACCTTGAACTTTCTCTGCCCTTCCTGTTGAATCCGATAAACAACATAGTTGATTCTTTTTTTCACAGTGTAGGGTCCTTCTCAGTTAGACTGAAACTTAGGAGAGCGACCACGACGACGCTTTGGGTTGAACAACCATACCTGATCTCCTTCTTGGAAACCCACACTATTTCTGCGAATGTCATACCGAGTTTTCATTTTATCACTGGGAATCTTCAGTCGTCCTCTTACCAAGCTATTCATTTCTCGCAGTTGCTTTTCTAATTGCGATGAATAGTTCTGTGGCTCTTGGGACTGAGTCTCAGGTGATCCGAACATCAAGTCCCCAGGAAGACGAATCTCCCGACCAAACACCAATTTCGCAGGAGCCATGCCGGTTGTGTCGTGTACTGATAACCTATACGCCATGAGGAATAGTGGTATACGTTGGTCTCAGTCTGTTTGGTTCTCGTCAACAACCTTCGAAAGGTGCTGCTCAAGTGTCCTGTTGAATCTCTCAACGATACCGTCCGACTGAGGATGCAGAGGCGTTGTCCTGGTCTTTCGAATTCCGAGTAAACGGCATAATTCTTTAAACACTCGTGATTCGAAATTTCTCCCTTGATCCGTATGGATTTCCATAGGGTCTCCATAACGGCAACAGAAGTTGAGAACTATCTCCTTTGCAACAGTTGTAACCCCCTCATTTGGAATTGCGTAGGCTTCCACCCACTTAGAAAAGTAGTCACCTACAACCATGATGTACCGGTTTCCATCGTCAGTAACAGAGAATGGTCCAGCAATGTCTATGGCAATTCTCTCGAAAGGCAGTCCAACGTTATACTGTCTCATTTTTCCCTGCTTCTGATTTGTGGGCCCTTGCTTGCAGCACATATTTCACACGTCCGAACCCATTCCTCTATGTCGTGGCAAAGATGAAGCCAATAGAATCACTTCCGAATTTCGTCAAGGGTTTTGTTAACGCCAAGATGGCCACCAGATGTACCACCATGCATCTCTTTCAAAACAGACTGCACTTTACTTCGGGGAACTATCAACTGCATGACCACGTCTTGTCCAGCTGCACTAGAGATGGCCATTGTACCCAGTAGCCCTTTAGCACTTCGGAACCATGGCAGATATCTTGCCAATCCGGGCGGCGACCTTCCTCTTTTGCTGTCAAGATCGGTCCGATGTCTTCATCAGTCATCTGTTCTTGTCGACAGTTTGTGTTGCCCAGCCGTCTGCCAGGAAATCTACCGTGATGGCTTGAACATGTTCGCTTGAGTTTTGTTCTTCCTTTTTATGGCAATGTCGGCAGTCTTCCGGGCACGGTCTTCATGATAAGCCATCAGCATTACCATGCAGACGCCTCTGCCGGTGTTGTCCTTGAAGTTGTACTCTTGCAGACGTTCGAGCCACCTTGCCAACTCTTTCCGGATTTTAAAATCTCAATAGCCATGCAAGTGCGGCATCGTCGGTACGTAGTGAAAACTCCCATAGAGGTATTTATGGAAGTGCTCCAAAGCTCTGACAATTGCCAACAACTCTCTCCTTGTAACACAATAATTTCTTTCTGGTTTAGAAAGCGTCTTGCTGTAATACTCTATTACTCGTTCTTCACCGTTCTGCACTTGAGACAAAACTGTTCCTAGACCAGTATTGCTTGCGTCTGTTTCTAGAATGTACTTCCCTTTGGAAGCTGGAAAAGCGAGAATTGGCTGAGAACATAATGCTATGTTCAAAGTCCTAAATGCTTGGTCGCTCTCTCTCGACCACTGGAAGTTTCGTTTATGTTCCGTTAGCTCAATGTAGCGGTTTACCAATAGTAGCGAAGCCTTCCACAAAACGTCGGTAATATGAGCATAACACCAGGAAACTCCGAACTTCACGTTAACTCTTCGGCATTGGCCAGTCTCTTACGGTATCTACTTTATTAGGATCCATGGTAACAACTGCCGAAACCAAATGGCCCAGATACTTCCTTCTGGAACAGGGAACACTTCTTCGGGCTCAGCTTCAGTTGGGCACCGTGAATTCTAGTTAGAACTTTCTTAAGGTTTTCCAAATGGTCTTCGAAAGTCTTCCCGAAAACTATAACACCGTCTAAGTAGACAAGGCAAGTTTTCCACGTCAGGCCTCGGAGAACCAGGTCCAACAATCTCTCAAATGTTGCCGGTGCATTACAGAGTCCAAATGACATGACGTTAAATTGGAATATGCCACTTGGGGTCGAGAAAGCGGTCTTTTCCTTGTCTTCTTGATGAAGACCCACTTGCCAATATCTACTCTTCAGGTCCAATTTGGAAAACCAGTGTGCTCCGGACAACGTGTCGAGTGTATCGTCAACGCGAAGTAATGGATAGCAGTCTTTCTTTGTAACGTCATTTAACCTCCAGTAGTCTACGCAGAAACGCAATTCACCACCCTTCTTCATCACCAGCACTACAGGAGAAGACCAAGCACTTGACGAAGGTTCGATTACTCCCTCTGTCAACATGTCTCGCTAAACGAGACATTTCCTCTTTTTTAGATAATGGAGGCCTTCGAGGAGGTTGGCGTATCGGTGTTGTGTCCCCGGGATTGATGTGATGTTGCACAAGAGAGGTTATTCCCAGTGACTGTATCCAAACTGCAAAACAATCTTTGAATTCATGTAAAAACTGTCCGAGTTCTTTTACCTCACCACTTGAGAGGTCGTTAGAAGATCTGTTCAATAATTCGTGCGGTACCTCTGGTAATTTGGAATTATCCGAAGCACTGGATTTTCGTAACGTTATTCCCGCTACCCAGGCCACAGGAGTCAATTTTCTTAGGAGCGTATTGCTTTGTAAAGGGATCACTTGATCCAAAATATTCGCCACTCTAATAGGTACATTTCCGGTTTTGTCAGGTTTTACTAAACTTCTGGCAATTAGTATGCCCGGTGTGCTGACTACCTGGGATTCGAATATAGAGCACTGGTTGCCCCTAGTATCTACCTCGGTTCTAACCATGATGAACTTTTCGGAGTTTGGTGGAACAGTTACGGCCACTTGGTTTATGACGTCCATCGATTTTTCTGCTGTCGTCATTGTTCATAGCATTAGCACTTCCCCTCCGATTCTCAAGACATTGTTCTGATGTCGACTATGAATCCGTATGCGTTCATATCGTCCACACCAAGAATTGCTTCATCCACAATGTCTGCAACAAGTACTTGATGATTAAACTCAAGTCGACCGAGGCGTAGGTGTATCTCCACTTTTCCATACACTTTTACAGGCCGTCCAGTAGCTGTTCGCAAGCTGCAAGAGCACCACATTGGCTTGAGATCTTTCACCACGTCGGTGCGCACAATAGAAACTGTTGCGCCTGTGTCAACTGTAATCGAGGGTAGCCTTTCTTCAACAAATCCGGTAACTACCAAGCTCCCGCTGGTTTTCTGAAGTGTAGAAATTGCGTATTGTCTAGGGGCTTCGTTCCTCCAGTTAGTCAGCACACGCCCCGTTGTACCGACTCCTGCTCGTTTCCCTGCTGCTGAACTCTAATCCGACAATCCCGTTGTAGATGTCTAGGTTTCCCACATCGATAACACTTCGGTCTTCCATGCTTTCTTTCTTTATCCTGTGGCGCCGACCGTCGAGTCTCTGTTCCTTGTTCTTCTTCCTCATCGTCTGTGCCGTCGCGATCTTTTAGCGCGCGCACTTTATGACTTGTCCAACCAGACGTTGATTTGGTGGCCTCAAATTGCAAAGCATGTACCGGGGCGTCCGCACTGTTCTGGTGTCTTGACATTCGTAACACTTGCTGTAGTTCGTTATCTCGGACACAGGCAGTAAATGTTTGAATCGCAAAACTCGTTCGAAAATCTTCTGGCGCTTCAGGATAGGCCAGTCTAATTAGTCTGTCGATACTTGCTTCAAGCTCCTGAAGGCTCTCCCCGGAATGCTGTCGCCTTGCTCTCAACTAGGTGCAGTACACATCTCGCAAATATTTATCACCATACCGTAATTCTAGAGCTTTTATCAACTCGCCATAGGTGTTTTGGCTGTCAGGTGGCACTTTCTGTAGTAATTCTGCCGCAGGACCTTTTAATGCAAGAACGAGTGAAACAGCCTTGTCTTTCTCTGTCTAATTATTCCCGCATGCAGCAGCTTCAATTTGGCGGAGGTACGTTGCCCAGTGACTGCTTCCGTCAAAGGTTGGAGCTTTGACATGAACTGGCCCTACTGCAGGCAAAGTGACTTTCTCTATTAACTTATATTCTGCGTCTTTTTCTGTCTTTATCATTGGTACAGTCTGTTCACAAAGTTGTTTTGGTTGTAACTTCAGGCACTGCTCGACTTCATGTTTAATCTGCTCTTTTATATTTGTAATCGAGTCTTCTATTTTTGTTGACATAGCTTTTTCCACACTCGTGACTGATTTTTCTACTTCAGGTATTTTGTTAGACATCGATTCTTCAACACTCGAGACGGATTTTTCTACTTCAGCTATTTTTAATATCATTGATTCTTGTATCTCCGATATTTTCTAACTTGTTTATTAAGCTCACCTCGTAGGAGATCCAATTCTGCGGTACTATGTTCTTGCATCTGTTTCTGCTCCTGTATTAATGCTTTGATGTCTTCTGTTTCACGCTTCCGTTCCTCTGTCTCCTCCTTATGTTTTTCATCCTGTCGTTTTTCTGCTTGTTCCGCCTCCTGTCTGCGTTTCTCATCCTGTCGTTTTTCTGCTTCTTCCTGTGTCTGCCACAGGAGTGTTTGCAAAGCTTCCATCATCTGACTGGCATCCATGTTTACCGATTAATTACGAAGTACACACGTCTTGTACAAACTGTCCACTGTTTCGACTGTTAAACGTTCTATCCCACTTCTGGCACCACTGTTACGACGGTCTACTTGATCGTCGTAGGTACAGTGGAAAACAAAATACAAGACACCAATTAATTCACTAATCACCAGCTTTAATTTCACAGTTAAACAGTTCGTAATTAACAATACAGTTTCTACAACAAATCAAATAAAAATGGTTCACACGCAAATTTTTATGTCAACTAATATTAAACACAATTGTTATTACAATTATACCGTCCGATTATAAAACACACTTAACTAATAACCACTTGAACGCGCACAGTAATAACTCGAACCTCATTGTAAATAAATCGCCACTAATACTCAAACCTATGGCCGCTGCTGCCATGTATTTGTACCTGCGCTCACAGACCAGAACGTTCCTAATTGCGTTTTAGCGCCCGCGTGAATTAGTCCGTGCGGCTGGCGACTTCGAGAAAACTCTCGCGGATACGTTGACAGTCACGTATGCCACATACATTAGAGCGAGATTCTTCTGGCACATTCGACAAACACGTAGACGGTTCTTTAATGTCGTAACAATATCTTTGTTATTCTATGATGTCGTTATTTCTAAACATTTCTAATGGATACATTTTTAATTCGGAATTCTATATACGATCGTGAAGGCCGTTACATAAACGCCGGAAAGTTGTTATTATACCCGTAGTAAATTAAACACGTGCGTGTCTGACGACTAGTGTGCGTTACGTATACGATTATTGGGGCGAAGCGAAGCGAAGCCTCTCTATCCGCCACTTTGCACTTTCTTTGAGCATACTCCTCCGAAATTACTATCTAATCTCCACCAAACTTTACATGTACATTCTGTACATATTCAGGGGTGCATATTTTCATTTTTGTGATGATTGTTTGATTCTAAGTTAAATAATCATTTAATTTCGCTAAATTAAAACCCTTTAAAATGATAGTGTATTAAGACCGAAACTAATTATCCAATCTCCACCAAACTTTACATGTACATTCTATACATATTCCGGGGTACACATTTTAATTTTTGGAAACATTGGTCTAGCCAAAGTTAAATAATAATCGTTTAATTCCGCTAAATTAAAACCGTTTGAAACTTACATCAACGGCATCAAACTTACATCAAACTTACAACAGTCATGTGTTGTCTAATGTTGATCAGGTTAGTGCAGATAACTCTTAGTTTCGCAATCTACAAATTCAGTTTGAACAAGAGTTACAGAATTTAAATTGTTTTGAATGTAACAACTGTGGTAGGACTGTAATTCAAAGTAAAAATTTTGATGCGTGTAAACAATGTAAAAAACATCCTCATAAATTTACGGCAGTGAATAAGATGGATCCAAGAATGGTACCGATTGAACTTCAAGGACTTACTTACGTTGAGCAGTTACTTGTGCAACCAGTAATACGTGTATACAGGATCAAATCACGTGGTTTGCCCGGTCAGTTTGCGTATAAAGGAAATATAATCAATGTTGGGCAGAATATTAATGAAATAATTCGTTGTTTACCTCGAATACCATCTACATTGAGTACAATCGTTGTGAGGCGAGAGGGTTTGAATGAACATCTTGATTTCCATGTTAGGCGAAATAAAATAATTACTGCTCTAACTTTTTTGAAAACCAACAATCCTTACTATGCAGATATATCAATTGATGTCGATCGTATTTCTCAGCTTCCCATAGAGGGTAGTATTTTAGATGAAATACCAACGGTAGAAATACCAGAGTTGGATGATAACTCAAAGGAAAGTAATGATGTTTATGAAAGTGTCATGCCCAATGATATTAAATTACAAGAAGTTGACCGCATCCGATCTGATGTAAATAATGTCATACCTTGGCCAAAAGGTACTAACATTATCAACGAATTTATATGTGAAGGATATATAACTATGGCTTTTCCAGCATTATTTCCTTATGGTTCTGCGGAATTGAATGATAATACTCGTCCTAATAACATGAATATAACACCATTAGAATATTTCCAATTTTTAATGGAATACAAAGATCGCCGTTTTGCTCAAGATCCACGGTTCCGATTTTTTGCACTAAATACTGTTCAACGACACGATGCAATCAAACGAGGAGGAATATTTGCTAAAAAATCTGATTTTCATGGTAATATTCAACAATTACCTGATGCAATGTAACACAATCCAAAAATAGTAAAAGGATTATATTATTGGTGCTCTAAAATACGAGGTTCTAATTCTTATTGGTTCCAAAGGAGAGGTGAATTAGAGTCGATGATAAGCCAGCTCGATATACTACCGACAGCTTTCTTAACATTGAGTGCTGCTGACCTTTGGTGGCCTGACTTAGCACGTCTTCTAGGCTGTAATTTCGAGGAAGAGGAATTATTGAATGAATCTCAAATTGTACAACAACGACAAAAACTCATAAATGAAAATCCATTAATTGTTGAAAATTACTTCACGTTTCGAGCTGTTACTTTCATTGAAAAAGTGGTATGCAAACGATACAAAGTTCTCGATTATTGGTTTCGGTTCGAATTTCAGCATCGTGGTTCATGCCATTTGCACGGTCTTATTTGGATATCTGATGCTCCGGATCCTAGAACTTTTGATGCTGCTTCTCAGCAACAGTTGCTTGAAGCAACAACGTACTACGAGAAGTTAGTAAGTGCGTTCAACCCATTGCCATTCATTCCACCAGCAACAATACATCCTTCACGTATTACATCAAGTGATGTTGTAATTGACGATGACCGATCTATTTCTGAATTATTGAATCGATTCCAACGACATACACAGTGCTCAAAAGGTTACTGTCTGAAACCGAATGGTCGCGAATTTATCTGTTGCTTTAAATTCCCTAAAGCAATTCAAGAAGTATCGACTTTACTGAAATATAGTAAAGGAAATTGGGTGTAAACTCCTGTGAGAAATGACGAGAAACTCAATCTATTCAACTCTTTTATTGCTCAAACATGGAGAGCTAATACCGATTTCCAGATTATTACGTCATTATATGCTGTAATTGAATACATATCGAAGTACGCCTCAAAATCAGAATCTACTTCTAAAAATTTGTTAGAAATGTTTAAAGAAATCGTTAAATCGCGAAATTCTGATGATCAGGCTCGCCAGGCGTACACCAGTTTAATGATGAAAATAATTGGCGAAAGAGACATTGGTGCTTGTGAAACCTGTCATATACTTATGAGTATTCCATTTTCCATTGCACGAGGAGCTTTCAGACACTTGTGATTAAACTTGAAAATTATGTTGCTATTCCGGAAACTGAAGACGATGGTACTGCCTTATCATTTATTGAATTCTACAATCAGAGACCACTAAATATGGAAGATATGACTTTGTTAGAATTTGCTAAAAGATATTCTAAAGGAAGTAGAAATAGACTGGTTATTTGCAGAAAACATAAAATAGTACAAGTCTATCCTAAGGTTGATAAAAACTTGAATCAATCAAGCTTCGAATTATTTTGTAAACAACAGCTAATGTTACTCAAACCCTGGCGTTGTGAACAAAATTTGAAAAATAAGGATGAAACCTGGAAAAGTGTATATCAAGGAAGTAACATTGTGGAACCTCAGCAGATTAATATGTCTTTACAGCCAGTGGAAGACGAAGATGAATTTGAAAATAATGATAATAAAATTACATTTAATGAGAGAGACTGGATGGCAATTGCTGCAGTTATACCTAATGACCTACCAGCCTATGTTACTCTTGGTAATCGTGACATCGATATACTTCATGACTGGAACGAAGCTTATCATAGTTATCCAGATATAAAAGATAACACTGATTTCATTGAGAAAAGTAGAGAAACGATTGTAAATCAACGACAATTCTTTGAACCTTTGAATATCAACTTCAGTGAACAACAAAATGCCATTTTGTCTTTTTTGGATCAACAGCTAATGGATTACGATAATTGTTTACATAAGCTTGCAATAGTCCAAGGTAAGGGAGGAACAGGAAAGAGTTGTATCATCAACGAGATGGTTCATCGAATACACTCTCGTTTCCAATGCAATGCTACTCTTTTGATGGCTCCGACAGGTGTTGCAGCGAATAATATTAACGGACAGACCCTCCATTCAGCTCTTAGAATACCTCCTTCGAGAAACTCTCTACCACAATTAAACAGTGATGCTAAAATTTCTTTTGAAGATGAATTCAAAGACATTAAATTTGTTATTATAGATGAAGCCAGTATGCTTGGGTTGAACTTATTTTTCAAAGTTGATCAAAGACTCAGAGACGCTAAACCACAATTAGCCAACCTGCCATTCGGAGGTCTTTGCATTTATTTAGTGGGCGGTTGGTCACAACTTTCTCCAGTATGTGATTATAGCCTTTACACTATTGGAAAAAACGCTAAAACTATTCAGTCAAGTTTATTATATTTACAGTTCAAAAAGGTATTTTTTTAACACAAATAATGAGACAAATGGGAGATGAACAACGATCTTTCCGAGAAACTCTTAATAGGATTTCGAATGGGAGTATTACTGAGCTTGATCATCAACCGTTATCTTCTCGATTTTTTGTCAGTAATATTGGGGATAAGTCTTTTGAAAATGCAGTGTGCATAATGGCAAAAAATACTGATATTGATAAATTTAATTATGAAAAGTTACAAAAAAATGAACAACCGATCGCCTTGATTAAAGCTATACATAACTGCTCAGAAGCCCTTGCTGCATCTTCTGATGAAGCTCAAGGATTGTCTGCTGAATTACGTCTATGTAAAGGAGCCAGAATTATTTTAAGACGAAATCTTTGGGTGGCCAAGGGTCTCGCGAATGGATCAGTTGGCACAATTACTGATATAATTTATGATCCTTCTATTGAATACGAGGCTTATAGTGAACGTATGGCATTATGCATTCTCGTTCAATTTGAAAAATATACTGGTCCGACTATTTATGGAAGCTCAGTCCCTATTGTGGCTATTACGTCTTCGTTTAAACGGCGTGGAATCAGTTGTACACGTAAGCAGTTTCCTGTTATGCTTGGATACGCGATCAGTATTCACAGATCTCAAGGAATAACTCTGGATATAGCAATTGTCGACATTGGTGATAACGAGTTCCAAGTTGGTCTAACTTATGTCGCATTATCGAGAGTAAAAACTTTGAGTGGATTGCTGTTGAAACCATCATTTAACTTCGATCGTTTGAAAAAAATTAACAGTAATCATTCGATGAATGCACGTCGAAATGAATTATATTAGTACTAATATCAGTTCTTATCATGGGAGTGTTTCGCATCTAGGTTTCACTATTGTTTAACACTCTCATAATTTTATTTGTAGCCTTTAGGAAAATCTGTAGCTACAATCACAGCTACTCGAAAATAAGACATAGGCTTTTTCACGTCTCTTGATTTGTGATTGGGTGGTTTTATATTTACATTTTAAGAGTTCTGACTGTCGTTTGATATATGCAGGCGTTTGTGACCTAGTTGGTAGAACAATATTAGTTTATTCAGAACTAATAAGAAAGAACAAGTTGAAAAATGGATGAATTAATTCGTTTTATTCGAAGCAGGTTTGTGTAACGTTTTTGCTTCGAGCTACAAATTTCATTCTTTAAGATATGATTTTACTTGTTAAATTACTCTATTTAAAAACTGAAATCCACTTGAAGTAGCAACTTATTACCAGTATCCCTCCAATAATTCCAGTAAAAGCATGAGGCGCAAAAATCTGTATTATCGGCTAGTAGTAATATATTTTACATGATTTATATTAGTATAGTTGAAGATCTGTTAATGTCTTCTTCTTCTTCTCCTCTTCAAGGGTTAGGTTATACAAACCTGTTCCGGCACCCATCTCATCCTCGGACGACCTACGTCTCTTCTACCAATAGCATTATAGTTCATTGCGGCTTTCGGCAATCGATCCTCTGCCATCCTTTGCAGATGATCCCATCATTGTCTTCTGTAAATTGCAATACTGTAATCTCATTTATGTCCTTTACTTCGCGTTATGCTCTAATATCTTCATTTCTTAATCTATTTTACAATTTATAATATAAAGTATTTCAAAAAAACTGCATTTCAGCACTCTGAATCTTGCCCCTTTCCTTTTTTGGCATGACCCACGCCTCACTTGCATATGCCAATGTGGGTATTGAAATTGTCTTATAAAATTTTATCCTTGTGCTGTGTCTTGTTTTATAACTAAGATTTCTAGGAATCGTACCACAAATATTCCTAAATTTATTTATCTTCTCTCTTATATCATATTCATATCCATAGCTTACTGCATAGCCGAGATATTTGAAACGGCTCACTTGTTCTAAAGTGCTGTTGTTTATAACTATCTTAGTCCTCACTGGATATTTATCTTTAAAGGCCAAACTGTAATGTGTGTGCTTTTATAATACTTCCTCTTATAGGAACCAAGACTTTCTTGGGTCACTCAAGCACACCTACGCATATTGACAAAAGTGATTTGTCAAGATGTGATTATCCAGCGTGGCACCGGAGTAACATTTAAGGCTACATAAGCCTAACTCTGGCACTTACCCGCCATTACAACACAAAACATTATACAAGTAAACAGAGCTTTAATTTTTAAAAGTGTGCATAGTCTTAGTAGAGGTCGTACGAATTGTGACTTCTAGAAGACCGTTATATAACTGTGCGGAGGACATTTAAAATGGCTAAAAAATTGCTGTCTAATGGAGGGAAATCAACAGAATTAAACAGGAATTCACAGATGGTAATACCAAACTGACCTGCCAGAAAATCAATAATATTAAAGACGACTTTATAACCAACACGAACCTTTGTTATGATGAAGAAAATAATGTAATAGGAGATGAATTATAAATAAGAGACTGATGGAAGGAAGGCTTTGATAAACTGGTGAATCCAAAGGTATGAATTACAAGCGAAGGAAACTCTGAAAAACAACAAATAAATGACGATCATATGGAAGATCCCAGTCTGCAGGAAGTGGAAGATGTTATACAACATTTCAAGAATTTTAAAGCCCCAGGACACAATCTCAAAGAATCTAATAAATTACGGCGGGATAGAAAGAGAGATGCATAAATTGATTCAAGAAATATGGAAGGAGGAATATATGCCTGAAGAATGGAACATTAGATTAATAGTACCTATCCATAAAAAAGAGAAGAAGTTAGACTGCAGAAATTATAGAGGTATCTCAATGTTGTGTAAAGGTTACAAAATATTCACTCAAATACTGCAGAATAGTCTGAAACCATATGTTGAACGAATATTGGGAGAATACCAAGGTGGCTTCCCAAGTTGAATCCGTTGACAACTTTATTCAACAGAAGGAATATCCACCGTCAGTCCAAGGTCACATGATATAAAGTTATGATTAGACCGGTGATAACATATAGCAGCGAGTCTTGGACTCTGGACAAACCAGCCGCTAACATAGTCAATACCTTTGAAAGGAGAATTCTGAGAAGAATATATGGGCCAATCCAAGTCAATGGGATATTGTAATATAATAATTTCAGTCAATAATACTTATGTTGTGCCGTTTATTTTACTATTTATTATTTTAATTTTATTTAATAAAAAAATAATATTAATCAATTAAATTCTTTTTATATTATTTTTAATATTCAGTTTTATTAAATTGTATTATATTTCATATTAAATTCTTTATATTTAATGGTTAATTATTATTAATTACTTAGTATTTATCATTATTTGTTCTTATTCAACCTTCGTCGGTTTGGTACAAATTAATTCAAAATAATGTTTTGGTGAAGACCCAGTTCGACGTGGTTGTCGACTCGGCTCATATAGGCTATCACCACTTTTGGTTCCTTCCGACGATATTCAGCAATTAACTCCCCTTTCTCCACCTGAAATTCCATAACTAAGTAATTTTTTATAAATAAAGCTCTGGTTTAATTCAATTAATAAATTGTTTATTAATTTTTTATTCTTTATAAATCGTATTACGACTCACAGGGCGACTGAGTCGTTTGGCCCGCACAAGACTCTCTTTCTCAGTTCGTCACTTACAGATTTCGGTTTTATAATTTATGTTAATTTTTCAAGGGGCCTTTTATACTGCTATTGAAAAGTCAGAAATGCTTAAGAAGTACAATACCTCACAAACATTAAGAAAGAATCTTACAAATAATGTCAAACGGTTCACCCACAATGGCGTCGCTTTCAGATTGAAGACAACAAAATTGCCGCTTGCTGGTGAGCACCTCAATTATATGAAATTAATCGTCCCAGGTTTCTTTCAAAATATTTAATTTTATTTATAGTGTTCACTGAAATTATGCCGGATTCTGTGTTTTCCTTCACCGTGTTGGTGTGTTCAAGTGTTCGTGCAGTTTCCTTGGTGTTTGTGAATTCGTAAATTATGTGTGTAGTTTGGTTAAAACTTAACAACTTAAAAAGAGATTTATTCGCTATACTTGCGTTTATTAGTGTATGAAGTGTCTCTTACGTGTATTTTCTGTTCTTGATAGGATATTTTCTGTTAACTTGTATTTATTTCCTCTTGGTTTTAAAATTTTTCTTGTTAAAAAATGTTTGGTTTGCTTTTGGTCACCTCAGAATTGATTCCAAATATACTTTTTCACTCGGTTATACGGAGTTAATGTTTTCACTTTCACATGTAACAATTGAGTAATTCGTTCCTCTTCTCCCTTCAACGAATTTTTTGACCAATTTTTCTAATTTCCGATTGGTTGATTCTGCTACACTTGGGATTATGGGATTTTGTATTATTTCAAATAACTGATTTTTTACCTTCCAGTACAAGTTACGCCCTAATTATTAACTAATTTCGCTTAATTTGATTTACATAGTTGTGCTCCTTACTTAATTACAAACAATTTGATATCCCGTTTGCCATATTTATGTTACTTAATAGGTAAATTTTTACATTTACAAAACTCGGTTTATAGACCCTTTAGGTAACTGATTTTCACAAAATCATGTCAAACTTCTTTAAGTTTCTCATTACATTGTACTAAGAAAGAACATCCACTTATTAATCATGACTTGTTTTCGTTAATTAACATTGATTTTTTTTTTGTCAATTGACTTTACTAATATTTTTAATATTCAACCTTTCTGCCTAGGTCATGCTTTGTGTTCAGTTTAACATTTTCCGAAACATTGTTTAGCACCTTCTGATATTACAAAAAATATGTTTACGGTCCTGAAAGATAGCTTATTTGTGAAATCTGTTGTTTTATACTAATTTACATTATTTGGTTTTTCTATTATTAATTTTGACAATAGTTAGTTGAATTTAGAAGTGGTCTATGTCATGGTTTCACTTTAATTACTATGTTACATTTTAATTCATTAATCTTTTTTTTTATTAGGACCCTTGTTACATACTACTAATGCTTAACTGTTTTATTACATTTGAATTATATCTTTTCTTATCCTCTGATTACTCTAAGACAAATTATAAACATTTTAACTTGGAATCATGGTTCCATGACTTATATACTACTTAATACCTAACATAAAATTCAACTTTTAAACTAACTTTGCATTAGTTAACCCATAACATTGGGAACTCTATATAATTAATTAACATAATAACAAAACAAACTCCTTTCAACTCCTTCTACCTTTCTAATGTTTAGTTCGTTCTAACTAGGTTCATTTATCATTCTTTTATGAAAGTTTTTATTCACTTTTGTGATTACCATGACATGACAATTGTTCTTCACTTTAATAATAATATTCTAATGTGTACAGGGGTGTGGGGAAAAATTAATTATTAATATTAAAGGATAGCTCTATTATACTTTCATTAAGTTACCACAAACTTTGTAATAGTAGGTTTTGAATACAATTTATTGTGTTATCATGTGTTTTGTCCATGATTATGCATGTTCACACTTACACTGGTACTGTTAACCTGATTATTATTGATTATATTTTGGTTTGTTTACTCACCATTTTACTTTTATAATTAATCTCACTATTATTCAATTTTAATGTAATTGCTTATTATCAATTACATTCGTTTGAATACACTACACCTTGTAGTGCATTTTTACATGTCACTTCCACTGATTTTTACACTATGTTTGTTGTCATGAGAAAAATTTAACTATACTCTCTAGTTGTTCTTGTCTGACTATTGACAATTACCCTTCCGTCATCACATCACTTTTACAACTTAATGTTATTAACAATGATTACTTTAAACTATTGTCCAATGGTTTTTTAGTTTGGTTTCTGTATTGTACTTCAGGGGTTTTAGATTGTAATTTAATTATATTTATTTTGGCTTTTATGTACTAAAGGTTCCTATTTTGTGGGTCCCCTTGGTTTGTTGCATTACAATATGGAGAATGCGTCACAATGAGGGACTACACAAGCTGTATAAAGACAATGGCCACCACCATCCGACTGCATAGATTGTAATGGACAGGACATGTCATTAAAATGGAAGGCAACCGAATACATAGGAAGATACTGTTTAGTCAAATCAAGGGTAGAAGGTCTGTCTGAAGACCCATGCATTGCTGATTGACGCAGTGGCAAGGAATGCTCATACTTTATTTAAAATAAAACGATGGACATCAATCACCAAGGACAGGGGTAAAGGGAGGCGAATGATTGTAGAGGCTAATTGTGTTCGATTCCTAACTATGACGCCATAGAAGAAGAAAAATTTCTGTACTTATTTTTCTCGAATAAATAGTTACGTGAATGTTTTTATATGCACGAACGTAATATATTAATTCGAATAAAACCAAGAAGCCTATTTTTGAAATTATAACATTTGATTTCACTTATGGAAAACACAGGCCGAATAATAATTTTGAGTTTGCTCTCATAAACCAAAGACAGATGGTTCCATGCATTGAGTTACTATGATCAGTTTTACTGTCCAATTGCAATCATTTCAGTGCAAACCCACTCGTTGTGTGTAATACAGTGAAGTGGTATCCGTTACATACGAAAGGTGCAATTCGTTAACCTCTGGTTTGTTACGGTTTAATTAAAACTGTGTATGGGCGGCTGTCAAACACAAACACAATGCTATTCTAATTGTTGTTTTATTGTTGTACAATATGACGGTAGTGTTGCTTCCACATCGTTGACAAAAACAAACACACCCTTTATTCGCGTACGTTTTATTGACTGGATACAATCTGTCTTACTCGGATGTAGTCAATTAAGTGCAAATGACTGGTCTATAATGTTTTCACACAAATAAAAATGTGTTTATGTTTTTTTTTAATAGTTTACTACTTATATAAGTGAGTGTGCAAACCAGAAAGGACAGTTCAGAAGGAATTAAAATTGGAAGAGGAGTAAAGCAAGGCTGCTGTATGTCACCAAATGTATTTAACATATATGTTGATGACTTGATTAGGCGGTGCTTTGACAAAACACGATGTGTGAATGTCGGTGGAAGACGAATGGAATGTATAAGATTTGCTGGTGGCATGGCTGTTTTAGCAGAAAAGGAAGAGACAATAAATGAAATGATAAGAGATTGGACAAACGGCAATGATTGGACAAAGGCTAATTATTTTAATGAATTTTTCAGCACAATAGTATCTAGGCTGAATGAAAGTGCGACTCCTCCTATTCTGCAGCATGAAATACCAGATATATCAATTAATCAGCATACTATGTTTCTAACACCAACAAATGAGTCAGAAGTTTACCAAACTATTCGTGAACTCAAAAATAAACCTGGTGGGTGTGATGAAATTCATGCCTATACAGTTAAGCTGGCTGCTCCGTTCATAACTCCTGCTTTGACTCACATTATTAATACTGCTATGATACAAGGTACATGTCCATATCAATTTAAGAAAGCTGTAATTTGTCCTATATATAAGGAAGGTGTAAAAAGTTTGGTTAACAATTATCGACCGATCGCACTGATATCAAATTTAGCTAAGATTTTTGAAAAAATTATTTTTACCAGATTATTTAAATTTGTAAAGAAACATAACCTGTTAAGTGCTAAACAATTTGGCTTTCTCAAGAAGAAAGGTACAGATGATGCTATAGCCCTACTTAACAAATTTATTTATGAAAATCTAAGTATTAGCATACCAACTGTTGTAACTTTTTTGGACTACTCCAAAGCTTTTGACACTGTCGATCATGGCATACTTATATCCAAATTACAGAATATGGGAATAAGAGGTGTAAGCTTATCCCTGATAGCCAGTTATTTACATGACAGGACACAAGTTGTAAAGGTGAATGGGACTAGAAGTCAGCCTATTAAAACAAATGTTGGAGTGCCCCAGGGCTCTATATTAGGACCTTTATTGTTTATTTTATATATGAATGACTTACTAGTGTTACAAGATGTATTAATAGCATATGCTGATGATACAGCAATACCAATGAAAGCAAAGACATGGCCTGAACTTGCAACAGATATGTCAACTAAATTAGATATTATATACTCTTGGCTCTATCACAATAATCTAGTACTCAACATAAGCAAGTCTCTTTTTATCACCTTTGGAAATTATAGAGACTCTGTTCCGCATGACTTTGAAATTAAGATAAATGGTCAAAAATTGAAAAGAGTTAAAACTAGTAAATATCTAGGAATAACATATGACTTTAACATGAAGTGGGATGTACATGTGGCTAACATTGTAAAAAAAAACCAAATACTTAGTCTACGTTTTTTACAGACTTAAACAAATTTTATCAAAAAAGCAACTACTACAAATATACTATGGACTATTCCATAGTGTGGCAGGGTATGCTATCATAGGCTGAGGGGGTCTATATAAAATCATCTCTAGACGCATTGGATCGGCTGCAAAAGTGTATTCTTAAAATTATAGGAGTCAATGAACAAGATTCGAATAAACCATTAAATATTAAACAGGTGTTTGTAGTGAATTCTATAGTTTATCAATACAATGATCTAAAAAGTGAGTTTTTACAAAATCGAATCAACACACGGTATAAAAATATTATATTGCCGCGACACCTATTAAGTATTGGGCAAAGAAGCTATGTTGTGTTATGCCATAAAATATTTTAATGAATTACCTAATGAACTGAAAAATCTAAGTGTAAATATAAAAGTGATTAAAAAAAAATCAAAGAAAAAATTAGGAACATTGTTATTGAATAATCAAAAAAACAGTCTATTATGATATGGACCTTTTTCTCTTTTTTTCATTTATTTATTGAATTCTATTATAGTACAAACTAAAATTTTGTTAAAATTGAAAAATAATTTATTTTTAATATATTACTATGATCGGTGAGGTAAAACTCACAATTAGTATTAAGTATATAAATATTAATTCTAAGGACCAACCTATGTACGGGCATTTATGCCCCCTATAGGTCCTTTATTGTATAATTTTTATTATATGTAAAGGAAAATTGGTAATAAATATTATTATTATTATAGATTTGAATTTAGTATGCCAGGAATATGGAACGAGAATTAATAAGGAAAAAACTAAGTGTATGGTAATTGGCAGAGAAGGAAAAAGAGCAAACATTACGATAGGGCAAGACAAAAGACAACAGGTGGAGGTGTTTAAATATTTTGGAAGCTTGATAAGTGAAGATATGTCCTCCACTCGTGAAATTAGAGCAAGAAGAGGCATTTAATGGGAAGAAAAGACTGCTGTGTGGCAAAATGAATATGAATTTAAGAGAAATGTTGGCAACATTTTATTTGTGGAGCGTTGTTTTATATGGTGCAGAGACATGGACACTGAGGAAGGAGGATGAGACAAGATTAGAAGTGGATTTGGCGAGCAATGGGAAACCTGAGTTGGGTTGATAAAATCTGTATAATATTTACCTTATTGCGTCGTGTGACTTCGTTTTGCGTTTAGTTTACTTTACGCGTTTCGAGACATATGTCCCGTCATCAGAAAATAAAATAAAAATTCACTCTTACGGGGTCGTTATACATTAAAATACAAATATTTAAAATCGATTACACACATGCCCGCTTTACTTGAGTGCTCGAGTCGGACCGATCGGACACTGATTATCAATAGCTACCGCGTAGACAGGTTTATTGCGGTATCGTAGAGCGGGTTTGATTTAAAATTTAAATGGTCGTTTAGCACGAAGTCACGACTGTGTACGTCATTGTACGCCCTCAAATTCTTCCAAGGCGTTCATGTAAGTGCCTTTATTACAAAAATGCACGGTTTTCAAGTTGGAAACAAAGCGTGTATATTTATGATTTTCGTGTATCAAGTGACGTGCATAGTTGGAATTTATGTTTGATGATGTTGTCTGACCCTTCAGATTGTGCTTAGGTATATGTCCAATAAAACGTTTTTGGAAGACCATTTAAATTTTAAATCCCTTTTTCCGAAACGTTGCTTTATTTAAAAATATCGGTATGGAGAACCATAGATGACTTCCATGTCAGAAGATTTATATTTAAATCATTTTCGAAATGAAATATTGCCATAAAAACTACTTCTTCCTTCTGCCTTAACCAATATTAAGTATTAAGTACTGGACGGTAAAATAAATTGTCTTCATAGCAATTAAAATTAAATTGCATCAAAGCACTTACCACTCTGTCACCAAGCTGACGGACTCTGCAAGGAAGCTGGACGGTCTGCCCTGGCCGCACGCCGATACTTGCCGACGTGTATTCAAAAAACGGGACGAACGACGATGGGGGCAAGTCACCCTTTGTGCCCATTATGTGTGGATCGTCCCAGGGATTATTTCTTGGATTTTCCCATTGGTAATCTGAAATAAAGAAAAATATTCCTTTGTTATCTGCATAAAATAAAATTAAATAAAAACTCATGTGTTGCTAACTTGAATTACGAATTCGCTAAAAACAAGTTGTACTTGTTTTCTTCTTTGTTAATTATAGGTTAAATAATAATTGTCAAGAACAACAAGTGTAAATTAGACTACGAGGGACAGTTGATAAGTTCGCGGAGAGACATCTGTGGCTTAGCGGTAAAACTAACATTCTTCGTGTGCTGCAAGATTTGTATTTTATGTGAACTCCTGTTAATTTCCAAATCCATCTATACATTTATTAATTGTTTAGAAGCTGATTAAATTTGACGTGTCATGCGTATTTTGAAAAAAGGACAAAATCAAATATCGTGGTTTGCCAACGGAAATTCAAAACGAAATCGTAAATATGTCAGGAAATGCTGCGTCTTCAAAACTAACGGTTCTCAGTAGGCACTTAAGCTTAAACGTGGTTGTACGAGCATTGAAAACGTGGTCGCACTGGACGCATAAAAAACGCAACAACTCCAGATGGGGCAGCCATCTTGCACAACGCTTTTTCACACCACGTTCTTGAGTTAAAGTATGATGCACAGGCTCATATGAGATGCCTATAATTTCAGTAACGTCATCTACTCCTCAATCTGCGGTTTTCCAACACCCTACAAAAATTTTTCAATAATGCCGTTTTTTGTTGCACTTTTTGGACGTCCACTGCTGAGATAGTCTCAGTGCTTCTACGACCACGTTTAAACTCTAGTGTGCCCCACTTACCGTTGTTTCTGAAGTCACAGCATCTCCTAAGACATTAACAATTTCATTTTTGATTTTCCATTAGCGCTAAAACGTTTTTAATAGAGAATTCATCACAACACGGTGTTTGGTTTTGTGCATTTTAAAAACACGCGTGACAGGAAAATTTCGAACAGCTTTTAAAAAGTGAATAAATCCACTTTTATATCTAGAAATTAACAGGTGTTCACGTGAAATATACGTCTTGCAGCACACGAAAGATTTTAGTTCTACCACTGAGCTGCAGATGTCGCTCCACGAACTTTTCAAACGACTCTCGTATAATATTTCGAGAATGTCTTCTCAAGCAAAGGCACATCACGAACGATGTTAACAAGGCCATCATAAAGAAAGGTATGAAACCAATAGTTATCTGCGGTTGTGAAGAATGGAGTTTCATGAGAACAATATACGATGGTTAAGATTTTATTTATCTGATAAATGCACTAAAAATAAGAGGCCGAATAGGAAATAACACAGTAAGAAAAACAAAACAGATTATCTTGTAAATACTTGTAATATTTTAGATAAAAGTTAACTTGATCGTTACGTATAATAGACACTACGCCTTTTGTTATTATTCATGAGTTACGATTTATTGTTTGATTAATAAAGTTGTGTTAGTGGTTATAATTACAAACAGAATTATCACTGTTGCACACAAATATAGAAAAATTATTCCGATTAGCGCTTTCAACCTTCACAGCTCATCATCAGATCGGAAAAAATTACAGCTCATTTTCCGATCTGAATATGAGCTGAGAAGCTTGAAAGCGCTAATCGGAATAATTTTCTATAGTGGTGTGCAACAGTGTTAATTCTGTTTGTGATTTATTTTGTGTTTAGAAATTACGCACACTATCCTACAACTTATGATAGGAGAATGGTTCGATAGGTAAAATGAACAAAAACTATTCCTGGCTCAATTCACAAAAATTGTTTGCAAATAAAATTGAGCACATAAGCAGCGAAGAAAATTAACACGTAAAATACGTGAAATATTCGATGTAGAGGTATATAGTGTAAACAGATTTCTTACGATGAAAGTCAGGTGTACAATAACACTCAGGACAGTATCGCAGTTTATACTGTTAATTTATTACTCTATTAGGCTTACGGTCTTCATAGATTTTAGAAATGCATACGATAGCATTGATAGACAAGAACTTTACACGGCTCTTGAAGAACTAGACATACCAAAGAAATTAATACGATTGTCAAATGCTGACAGCGAAGGGCATGGTGAGGATCCAGAATGACTTATCAGGAGAGATTGACTATGGAAAGAGAGTCCTCCAAGGCTATTCTCTTGCTTGTCTCCTCTTCATTCTTGCCTTGGAAAAAGCTATGAGAAATGATGGAACAGATTCCTCCGGGACTGTATTAAACAGGTTGGTGCAGATCCTAGGCTACGCTGATGACCTAGATATAATCGGGAGGTCCCTTCGAGCAGTCACTCATGCCTTTCTTGCTCTTGAAGGTCCTGCAAGGAGCCTGGGTCTCATAATAAACGATAGCAATACAAAATACATCGTCACAGGACAGGAAGCTAGACAAGGATAGCGCGTCCAAATTGCCATCTATTCCTTTGAAAAAGTCAACAAATTTGTTTATTTAGGATGCCAAATTAACACCGATGGGGAAACACCAGAAGATATGAAGCGAAGAATCACCTCAGCTAATAGGTGCTTTTTTGGACTCAGACCCTGTTTTCCATAGCAGGACAATTTCCATGAGCATCAAGCTGGACCCAAAACTGGAGAGCAGCTGCACTTGACCGGGACAGCTGGCGGAGGCTGATAAAGGAGGCCTTGACTCAGTAATGGGTTGTCGCGCCGCTGAGAAGAAGAAGAAGAAGAAGAAGAAGAAGAAGAAGAAGAAGAAGAAGAAGAAGAAGAAGAATGTACGGTCTGGTATTTTCCTCCGCGATACTGCGTGAACTGAACTCTGCGCTTAACACTTCAGCGGAATTGAGAAACATATTGTCGTATATTGTAGAACAATCTTTGCCGTTATTTCGTAACTCTTGAGTGTCTGAAAATTCTCAGTACCATTAGGTCACATTCTAGTAAGACTTTTGTAGATTTAAAATTACTAGCTTGTGATAAAATACGAGGTGTTTCTCTTTTGATACACCGGCACATGTGTATTTCTCATTTTACGAAATTAGTGCATTAAATAGAAACCAGAGAAAACAGTGCAGTCCCGACTCCGAGGCTGCTTTGTATACTACAAGTATTTCAAAGTTTTACGTGAACCGGTTACTGCCCTGCTTCACAACCCGCTACCAGGAAGTTATCAGCCTACCAGCTAGGTTTCAATTACAAGAAGTGGCAAAAGAGTATTCACTGACAATTTCGGTAAGAAAGACAAAACCATGGCCTTTAAAGGTAAATATCCAGTGAGGACTAAGATAGTTATAAACAACAGCACTTTAGAACAATTGAGCCGTTTCAAATATCTGGGCTGTGCAGTAAGCTATGAATCTAAATACGATATAAGAGAGAAGATAAATAAATTTAGGAATATTTGTGGTACGATTCATAGAAATCTTGGAAATAAAGACACAGCACAAAGATTAAATTTTTTACGACAATTGCAATACTCACATTACTTTATGCGAGTGAGTCGTGGGTCATGACATAAAAAGAAAGCGGCAAGATTCAGAGTGCTGAAATGCAGTTTCTTCAAAATACTTTAAATTATAGATTGCAAGATAGAATAAGGAATGAAGATGTCAGAGCATAACTCGGAGTAAAGGACATACATAAAATACTGTAATTTACAGAAGACAACCGTGGGATCATTTGCAAAGGATGACAGAGGATCGTTTGCCAAAAGCTGCACTGAACTATAGGCCTAAAACCATTGGTAAAAGAGACGTGGGTCGTCCGAGAATGAGATGGGTGCCGAAACAGATTTATATAACCTAATCCTCGAAGAAGAAGAAGAAGAAGAAGAAGAAGAAGAAGAAGAAGAAGAAGAAGAAGAAGAAGAAGAAGAAGAAGAAGACAGTGAAACCTTACAACATAACTTTAATTTCGTTTCATTATTTGAAGCACATGTAAGCCTATGACGGCTTATTTTGTTACAAAACGTCAAGGTATTTACATAGTTGTAGTTGATACTACGGTAACCTAATAGGATACCTCCTAATAGGATATAGGATACATCATTTTCTGTTACAATTGTTTCACTTCATTTCTCAAACGCTGAAAATAAGCAACTTTCATTAAAAATAATCATCATCATCTTCAAGGATTAAACCAACGATGGTTTGTTCCGGTCTCAAATAGGCAAAGATTAGAGCAGGTCATTCCAGTGCTTCATAGTACGTGGCACACCTCTCCGTCCCCTAGGCTTATAGTTCCAGAGTTGTTTGGGGATGCGCCAGTCGTCCATTCGGCAAAGCTGTTCATAGCAATTCAGCCGATACTGGGTGATCCTGTCGAGTATGCTCTTAATATTCAGTTCCTGCCGTATATCTGTGTTTCTTCTATGATCATGGAGAGTATACCCTGCCACGTGCTTGAGAAATCTCATTTCAGCCGCTCTGATGCTACTGGTCTGGCCTTTAGTTAAAGTCCAATTCTCAGACCCATAAAGAAGTGTGGGAAGGGCCATCACCTTGTACAGTTTTAGGCGTGTACCTTTACTTGCTGACTTAAGGGTTCGCCTAATGGTCCCGCACATAAGGTTAAACATATGCAACTTATTCTCAACGTCGTTGCTTGCATCATAAGACACATTGTAGCCCAGGTATTAAAAATTGCTAACGTCTTCCAGGACAGTGCCATCTATAACAATTTTTGCTCGTATGGAATTAATTCCACGAAAAGTCGTCGCATTAGTCTTAAGTGTGAATATTTGCAATCCAGAGCCTTTGCAGCTTCGATTTAATAGATCTGCAATCTGTTTTCAGAGTCCGACAGAATAGCCTGATTGTCCACAAACAACAAAGTGTCAGTTACAGAGTAACGAATCATAAAAGATTCTGGAAGACACACCTTCCCGTTTTGTGTGACATCATCAATATATAAATGAAAAGAGAAAGTGATAATGGACACCCTTGTCTTACTCCTCAATTGATCAGGCCAACTCGAGGAGCTGCTCTCGGTTTCCCTGCGTCTATTAAAATTTTATTCTCCACATTTCATTGAAAATTAACACCAAAATAACTTACCATTTGAATTTGCGAACAACTTGTAACGCAAAGGGCACAGTTCTTCATGAATATCATAGTGAATTCTATGAGTGTATATGTGGTGGGTCGAAGCAGCAATTTCAGTGATCTATAGTACTGCAACTGCTCAGAAAATTGTTCAAGCTACGACTTGTGAAATAAATTCCAAAAAATACGAGAAGCAATAAAACGGGGTGTTAAAGTGTGGCGAGGTCGTTTTTCATTTAGCCGGTTGGTCCCTGTGTTACTGCTGTGGATTTGTGCATGTTAAAGTGCCGACCTGCACAGCAGGCGGAGAAAATAGATTGCGCGGGAAACACGTACAATGTTTAATCTACCAAAACTTTGTCCTTTTTTCTTTGCAAACAGTAATGTGTACTTTGACGATTACAAATTTCTTTCATGATATGTCTTACAGAAATATTTTGTCGTTATAGAAATTGAAAATGACGGGAGTTTTAATTACATTAAATGCTTTATAAAATTACAATGCTCTTCAGCTTTAAACAGGCACATTACAGCATCACATGAACATCATCTTCTTCAAGGATTAAACAAAGGATGGTTTGTTTCGGTCTGAAATATACAAATATTAAAGCTGGTCACTCCAGCGTTTCCTCGGACGTCCCACAGCTCTCCGTCCCCTCGGCTTACAGTTCCATAGTTGCTTGGGGATGCGGCAGTCATCCGTTCGGCAAAGATGTTCCCACCAATCCAGTTCTAGGCAATCCTGTCGAGTATACTCATAATATTCAGTTCCTGCCGTGTATCTGTGTTTTTTCTATGATCAAGGAGAGTATACCCTGCCACGTGCCTGAGAAATCTCATTTCAGCCGCTTGGATGCGACTGACCTGGCCTTTCGTTAACGTCCGATTCTCAGAGCCATAAAGACGTGTGGGAAGAGCCATCACCTTATAGAATTTTAGGCGTGTTCCTTTACTTGCTGACTTAAGGGTTCGTCTGATGGTCCCGCACATAAAGTTGAACTTATGTAACTTGTTCACCACGTCGTTGCTTGCGTTATAAGACAGGGTGAAACAATTGTCAGGAAAATAAAATCATCTGTAGAACTTACCGTAGTACTAGTGCTACGCGTAGACTTTGGAACGTAGACTATGTACGTTAGCAATTTTATCAATGAATAATCGAGGTCCATTTTATACGAGGGCCTAGGGCTCAAATCCTAAGTGACAATCCTACCTTTTGGCAATTGAATATTGTAGGGGAACAGTACTTGTTCCGTTGTTCTAGGGCAAACCGTAGGCTTTTTATGCCCGAAATCAGTTTTATCATCGGATAATCGAGGTCCATTTTGTACGAGGTTATTAAATTCAACCAAACATGCAGTGAAAGTATATCATAGAACGCGAGGTGAAGTTAATTTTCACGAGTATACTCATAATATTCAGTTCCTGCCGTGTATCTGTGTTTCTTCTTTTATGATCATTTCAGCCGCCTGGATGCGACTGGTCTCGCCTTTCGTTAAAGCTCAATTCTCAGACCCATAAAGAAGTCGGGAAGTGCCATCACCTTGTAGAATTTTAGGCGTGTTAATTTGCTTGCCGAATTAAGGTTTCGCCTAGTGGTCTCCCACATAAATTTGAACTTATGCAACTTATTCACAACGTCGTTGCTGGCATTATAAGATACACTGTACCCCAGGTATTCAAAATTGCTAACTTGTTCCAGGACAGTACTATCTATAACCATTTCTGCCCGTACGGGATCAGTTCCACGAAAAACAACATTACAGAATATTACGTTTGCATATCGATATTTACAAGCTAAACAATGAATAATTTCCAGTTTCCAGATATACACTTTTAATGAAATATGCAAATCAATTCAGATGCAAATACGTAAATGAACCGAATATTTTAGACGGGGAACGTAACATGACTCGACCTGAGACCTGAGTCGAGTGACTAACAAACACGGAACAAACCAAGGCAGCATGAAGCAAGGCAAACGAAACATAACAACACGTTAATATAATCAAGAGTGTTCCACGGTGTACACAATACCTGTTACGGTACACGCTGCTCTATCGGTCTTGCCAAGCTTCTTGCGACTCTATGCTGTAAAACGTTAGGGTAATTCATGGATTTCGTTGTCCACGACGCGTCCGTTGATTAACTAATTGTAAGTATAACACTACCGACTCGGAATACAAGTTATTATTGGTAAAAATGTAAACCTTTCACCTTATAGCCTAAAACAATTATCGCTTATTATAAACTTCGTCAGAGGCTGCCACTGAAAGCTCTGTCCGTCTTGTTCTTTTCGACGGCGCCGTCTTTTGGTAGATCGATGTTGTTGTGTGTGTGGAGTGTGGTACGTTCGAATAATATGAGTGATTTGAATTGTGTCTGCCGTTTTGGATCTCTTGACCAAAAAGACATAAAAACGACATCCTAAACGAAGAGACACTATTCAAATCACACATATTATCCAAACATACACCGCGCGCGCGCGCGCCCACACACACACACACACACAGCATCGATCTTTCAAACGACGGCGCCGTCACCAAGAACAAGACGGACAGTGCTCCTAGCGGCAGCCTCTGACGAAGCTTATAATAAGCAAAAACTAGTTCAGGCTATAAGATAAAAAAAGTTTACATTTTTACCAATAAAAACTTGTGTTCCGAGTCGGTAGTGTTATACTTATAATTAATTAGGATAATCTCTCGATGGCCATCCAGTAAACATGTTCAATTCAACGTCTTTAACTTCTTTGTGTGTTCTAGATGTATCAGTGGATGATGAATATAATGTTTCTCGGTCTATCCGCAACACTGTAGATCTCTGTTCTGTGAGAGACTCTCATCTCCACAGTGGGAAACTATAATCACTTTTTACCACCAATTTGAGGTTATTTTCAATCACCAATTTAACAACATTAAACCTGCTGAATGTAGAAAGGAATGAGTCAGAAAATAAATAGAATAATGTTCAATCTGAATGGAGAGTTTAATTCAAAGCGCAAGAAAATTTATGTGTAAAATAACCTACAAATTTCTCCAAACGTTATTTCCTATTTCCCTTAACAAGGCTGGTAAGGGAAGCGAATGTAAAGTAAAAAGATCAGCAAATTAAAGTACACGAAGAAAAGATGGGTAACACTGTTAATAAATGAAGCGGCGATGAAACGGATAAAAAAACCTGCTATTTTTACAAAAAAAGATAATAGTAATATTAGAAATTGAACATTACTAAGGTTATTACTAAAATTACTATATGTTTTTCAGAATAACACTTGCCAGGCCTTTACTTAGCAACTTCATTTGCTGCAGCAACTGTATAGTTTATTATTAAAGAACCAAATTTGAGATTGTCTGCATTCGTAAATATAAATATCGGTATGGAGAACCATACATGACTTCCATATTCTAAGATTTATTTTTAAAATCATTTTCAGCCAAACAGCCAGGCTGTGTCTTACCTGCCTTTTTATTGCTGTATTAAATGAAAAATATTATATTACATTAAAATGAAAAATTTATAATTTTATTGCCTGGCAACAAAATTATTTTATTTTTAACAATTACCATTGTTTCAAAAAGTTTAAATAAATTTTCAAGTACTTTACTCTTGTTAAAACGTAAAAGGTTGCAGGTAAACTACCCCTTCCCCTTAACCGATCTTCACCAAAATCGAAAGTCATTGAGACCTCTACAATTCAGGGACGTATGCAAAACATTATTTGATTCTGTTTGAATTTGCGGCTGTTATCGTTTGCCATAGAAAATACGCTTGATAAAAAAACGTTGCAGGTAAACTACCCCTTCCCCTTAACCGATCTTCACCAAAAACAACAGGTCTTGAGTACTCTACAAATCAGGGCTGTATGCAAAACATTATTTGATTCTGTTTGAATTTGCGGCTGTTATCGTTTGCCATAGAAAATACCCTTGTTAAAAAAACGTTGCAGGTAAACTACCGCTTTCCCTCAACCGAACTTCACCAAAAACAATAGGTCTTGAGAACTATACAATTTAGGGCTGTATGCAAATAACCTTTTGATTCTGTTTGAATTTGCGGCTGTTATCGTTTGCCATAGGAAATACCCTTGTTAAAACATAAAACGTTACAGGTAAACTACCCCTTTCCCTTAACCGATCTTCACCAAAATCAACAGATCCTGAGAACTCTACAATTCAGGGCAGTATGCGAAACATTATTTGATTCCGTTTGAATTTGCGGCTGTTATCGTTTGCCAAACAAACAAAATTACCCTTGCTAAAAAAAAAACCGTTGCAGGTAAACTACCCCTTTCCCTTAACCGATCTTCACCAAAAACAATAGATCGCGAGTGCTCTGCAAATCAGGGCTGCATGCAAAAAATTATTTGATTCTGTTTGAATTTGCGGCAGTTATCGTTTGCCATAAAAAAAAAATCTACAGATAGACAGACAGACACACACACACACAGACACTTTTCGGAAAACGACTTTTTTTCATGTTTTGAGTGTAGTAGAATCAGAATCTGCAATAATCTCGAACACGATTTTTTTTGCCATCACCATACTTCCATTCCTTAAGGAATATGGAAGTAAAAAAAAGAGCAGTAATCCATTACATTTATAAGTGTACAAGTTTGTACAATAAACACGTGAAACCTGTTATCTGATATCTGATTTCTACGTATATAAGGGACATTTAAAAATCTGTCTTCCGAAAAGAGCCACTATCTCTTAGCAAAAAATTATTAATCCGTTAATCTGATTTAGGTCTACTTATGTACATCTGTCTCCTCTAAATTTAGCACAGACACGCAGACACACTAAAACACGCATGCCACAGACAGAGACACAGACACGCGCGCGCGCGCACGAACACACACACACACACACACACACACACACCTTACTGACATTTCAACAGCTATATTTGTGCTGTACAGGAGCTCCGTGCCTTCAGATTTATTGTTAATCAATAGTAACTACAGCATTGCAGTCTTGTGAAGGAAATTTCCAACGCCACCGACCGTCAGATTTACTGTCACTCAGAACTTGTTGATTTATGAGCAACTGTTTTTTACATACTGATTAGTATAACCTTCAGTTTACCGTATGTTGTTTTGAAAATATGTAGGTAAATCTTAATTAACGGAGTCCGTTGGCAACTGGGAATAAATTTCAACGTAAACTCACGTGTCTTTCACCAAGGTTTGAGAATGTCAGATGATACAAAACACATACCGGAAAATGCTTGTACGACCGGTGTCAATATTCTCAAAATTATTTCTATAAACCGGGCTATAAGGCTGCGGTCGGTTGCAGTAAGGCTGCGGTCGGTTGCAGGCTGCCAAAAAGAGACAGAGCCTACGAAAACTATAGCGGTCGAACAATACGCGATACTCTTCATTGTGTGTAGTCTCCAAGTTGCATTAATTAATTGAGATAATAGGTAGATACCTGATTATATTGTCCTTCTTGCAATTTCAGTCGTCAGGTACGACGCGTTTCGGGCTCACATTCCCATCTTCAGGAGAAAATCACTCGTATGATGATGGTGTATAATGAATTCAGTGTTTATGTGCGTGTTAATTGTTATGTACTTACGAGCTCACCTCGAGTGATTTTTACCTGAAGATCGGACTGTGAGCCCGAAACGCGTCGTACGTAACGACTGAAGTTGTAAAAAGGACAGTATAATCAGGTATCTTCATATTAACTCAGTACGCGATACCTGTCTCAGACAGAAGCAACCATAGGTAGAGGCAGGTTTCAGATATTGTTCAACCTGAGACAGTTATCGGTTACTTATACTTGGAGATCAGGGGGATCAAATTAAATTGTTTAGTGAATTTCCATAAACACTTAACGAAGGACTATCTATATGTCAAATGCATGTATTAAAATAAGACTTATAAATAACAGTATAAATAATTGAAAGACCTATGTCTTTCAGTCTTTCGACTGGTTTGTACTTTCCCCGCATATATCCGTGGTGTGTGTGTTAAGGAGTCTCCCACAGGTATTTGGGACCTAAAGCTTAACGGTAGATCCGAACGGCATAGTTGGGGGAGGGTTTATACTAAGCAGGATACCTCTCGCTGGTTTGCCATCGCCTTGCGAGGGGGAACAGTCGTATCTAAATCAGATGGCCCCGGCGGGAATCGAATCGGACCCGCGCGAACAGCGTAGCAGCGCCACACGCTAGCCACTACGCAACGACCGCTCCGATCGCATAGGAAGAATCTTGAATATCTCATTTGTCTTGATAAGAATGTCAGTCGAGTCGCAACCCCCCCCCCCCCATAAGGTAATATCGTACACACCAGAATGTAATTCTCATCCCTCCCCCATGAGCAGTTCTTAGTTACGTCACTGAAACGCATCAATTGCAACAACACGACTAAACGTAGCAAAAGAAGTAGTACATCAACTGCCCAACAGATTCATAATCCCCGAAAGACGTATGATGCGGAGCAGAGAGGAAAACTGTCAACAAGAGTACCAAAAAAAGGGAACTCGCAACACTCAGAAACATGCAAAATCTATGTGTGCAAAATTAAATTTTAATTGAGATTGGGTAGATACCGGATTATATTTTCCATCATGCAACTTCAGTCGTTAGGTAAGAAGCGTTTCGGGCTCACAGTCCCATCTTCAGGAGAAAATCACTGGAGGCGAGCTCGTCAGCAAAAAACAATTAACGCGCACATAAAAACAATGAATTGTTTTGTACTGACGAGCTCGCCTCGAGTGATTTCACCTGAATATGGGACTGTGAGCCCGAAACGCGTCGTACCTAACTACTGAAGTTTCGTGAAGTAAAATATAATGCGGTATCTACCTATTCTAAATTAATTAATTCAACTTGGAGACCACACATAATGAATGATTAAATTTTAATTGGAACCGTAAAACCTGACAAGACTCATAGTTTTAGCCTGACCAATTGTTGTGGAGTACGATAATTACACAATTGGAGATTACACAATTCGGGACATTTTGTAATCGGTCATTCTGCAATTGGCAAGTTTTGTTATTATAAATTATAGTAAAAAATAAAACCATAAAATAGTTTTAGTGATTTTTCATTCGTCACGACGAGTGACGATACAACAATACTCGAGCGATACTCGTTAGTGACGAGTGAAAATCACTAAAACTATTTTATGGTTTTATTTTTTTACTATAATTTACAATGGATTTTCACCAAGTTAAGGCATCAAGCATTAATTATTTAAGTTTTGTTATGATGGCTAAATTGTTATCTTTGTTATCGACAGGTACTGACGACTATTTGTTATGTGGTTACTTTCTCAAACTCTGAAACAATTCTGACGTACCTATAGTTAGCACTTCAGGGACTGAATTCGTACCACTAAAAAAATATTGTCAGTGCAACTGTCCTGGGATAAGTTAGTTACATTGGATAACTGAGCGATGTTTCTCATAGTACAATCTATGTATGATTATTGAGATGCACACGTTTTACCATATGTGGGGTACATCTGAACTCTGAATGCAACAACTACCCCTAAGGTTCAACAAGGTGATGGCCCTTCCCACAATTCATTATACTGTTACGTAATGCGGAAAAAGTGTACGCCATCACAGAACATTATACGTGTTTCTCGGCTGTTCGAGTGGAATCCGGCTCTAATGTTGTGTGCGTCCGTGATTGTCAACATTCGTTAGCGAGACTGTTCCAGACTTCGCCGGCCGCGTGCACTGTAACAAGGCCGCAATCAATTACGCTCTAGTCTTTTCTTTTAGTGTTGACGCGTATTATAGATTATTCTGGAACACTTGTGCTATCTATTTGAACAAGACGGAGGTAGTTAGCAGTCAGTTGAAGTAGCGATCTATTCCAGTGGAGTTCGAAGTGTTGTGACGAAGTGTTGTGTTTTATAATTGTGCGGGACTCCGTTAGTTGGCATTTTTTGCGTGTGAACAATTTTTATTTGATTTGTTGTAAGAGACTAACTTGTTGATTACAAACTGTTTAATTGTGAAAATTTAAAATGGTGATTAGTGACTTCAATGTTGTCTTGTATTTTGTTTTTCACTGTACCATACGCCACGGCCGGTAGCAGGCCACACCCTTAATCCTGACCCCATCTATCGTCCCTGCGGCAGGAGCTCTATCTGAAGCTCCTGCCGCAGCGTACGAGCGGGCGACGGGCATGACCTTCGTCCCGCACAGCCATTGATCAGTAGACCGTCGTAACAATACGTATGAACATTAGAGGCCAAGCGAGTTGTATTCGAACGGGTGAAATGAGATTCCTTGGGCACGTTGCAGGGTATACAAGCTCAAGTGACAAGATTCAGAAGGAACATCAATCTACGGTAAGAACTGCATCCTGTGACTTCACTAGGCAGACGTACCCAACATCCCTTAAATGGGATGAAGCCTAACAACCGAATGGATAGCTTCCGCATCGTCTACTGAACGATAAGACGAAAGGTGATAGAAATATGGGAAGTCCTTAAAAGCGCTGGAGTGATCAGTTCTAAATTTTGAATACTTGGGGTCGCAATAAATGTACTGATGATGATGATGGCGGAGATGATAATGATGATGATCTTGAATTCACATCACATTGTATAAATCACTTGACAATCTACGATTGGAGGATAAATCATTGAGAATATTTAAAATTAACTCACACCAGAATAGAAACTAATGTAGAATAATTGAATACGTAAGAGCGATTGAAGATTTATATACGAACATAAATTGAAGAACAACAGAGAATCGCTCTCATACGATCTGTAAGGAACGAAGTCAGGGTACTTGCCTATTGTTTCGACTCCTTTATATATATTTTAGTTACATTAGTAAGTTCGCCTCCTTTATCTTAGTAAACACGAGCAGATAGGTTAGTAGGTTTCCACGAGCAAAGGTCTTCAAGTCTCAGTATTTTCACGCTTGTAACAGTCTTTGTGGTTTTGCTGCTGTGTGAATCTGGAGCAAACTGAAGCTGTTTACTCTTATCGCTAACTTTGTTGCTCACCTGACCTACTTCCTTTACTCACTGTGCTTACTTAAATAATAAATACATGTTCAACCTAGGTGTAAAAAGTGCGCGCGCGCGCGCGTGTGTGTGTATGGTGAAGAGATCCAACTTTTCCTAGCGCTGCAATTCCAATATATAAAATTAGAAGATAAGGTGAAGGTTCAGCCAGACTTGTTCTAATTGAAGTAAATTTATGCTTTCAGTATCCAAGCCACTTGTACGTATACGAATATGAATATAAAATATATGAACACAGTCGATTATATTGTTACCGTGGTGCGCACCAACAACACCGCGTTTGTTTCGTGTTTCCTGTTAGACCTGTTCCGGAACCCATCTCCTCCTCGGTCTACCGACACTCTCTTCCCAGTAGGGTGATAACACATGGCAGGTACAAGTAGACGGATATCAGGCATGCGGTTCAAGTGTTCACACCATCCCCTTCTGTGGTCTTCAGTCTTCTGGTGCAATTATACAATGTTTAAATAGCGCCTAATATTGTCGTTCCTTCTACGATCCAAGGGAAAACAACCTTGAGTCCGTCTTAGAAATTTCATTTCGGCTGCCTGAATCCTCTGCACGTCACTTTTATCAAGAGTCCATGGCTCACTAGCACACAGGAATGTGGGGACAGGCATAGTTTTATAACATTTCATTTGGGTATCCTTCCGTGTTTTATTTTTCAGGTACCCATGAATCGTTCCACAGATGCGTCTAAATTTTGTTAGCTTACTATCCCAGTCAATGTCAGTTCCGTATGAGATATTACAACCCAGGTAATTAAAATCACTAACCTGATCCAAAATCTGATTATTCACGACTATCTTAGTTCTTATAGGATACCTGCCCTGAAGTGCCATCGTTATAGATGTTGTAGCAGAGATCTGTAGCCCATAGTCTTGTATGATGCTATGGAACGTAAATATCCCTCGCTGATAACGTAAAAATTCTGTTTCCTGTATCAACACCTTTTCGTCTGCATAAAGCAATGCATTCACATGAATATTTCGCTGAAGTTATATTCCCGAGTCAACTTTAGCTGTCCATCGCCGAAATATGTCGTCCATGTAGATACTAAAATTGTCGGAAAAACAGGGCACCCTTGTCTCACACCTTTAGTTGTAGGAATATCTTCTGATAATTTACCATTCAAATCCACGACAACCGCTGTCTTGTAATACAAGTTCCTAGGAACTTTAATTAATTGCAAAGGGAAACCCCTTCGTTCCATAATACTCCAGAGTAGCAAACGTTTGACATTATCAAATGCTTTCGACACATAAATACTTACGATGTATAAATACTAATCTCAATTTTTCTTTAATACGTAGGTACTATTCCATCAAGAAAATTGCAATTCGGCGATAATGTGCAAAGAAATGTTCAAAGCCTCAAAGGGAGACTCTGGTGGTAAGAGGTTATTGGGATTTTACAATAATAGCTCACACACTCATAAACGAATATTGCTGTTTATACATGTGCGATCGCGCCCGTGCGTGTGACTGGCCAGTGAACTTGGCTGACTGACAACAACCTGTGATTTGGATCACGTCCACAACTCGCACTTCCCCATTCGTTGGTTACTACTCTGTGTTTCCAGTGCTTAAATTGCTACTTTTGTTTACTCTAATTTTCCATAATATTATTTGCCAGTAATATAATATATATATAATTTTATTTTTCTATTTTTTGTACTGAATTTTTACTATAAAGTTTATTATAATTTCAATATTCTATTGTGGTGTATTCATTATTCATAACCTGAAGGCACCATACATGTGATTTATAATAAAGTTTTAATTACCCACATTCTTAATTTCGATCGATTTCGGTCATAGACCATCGTCCGAACCATGCTCGTAGGCCATAGACCATTGTGACCGCGTGATTATTGTGACCACGTGAATATTGTGACCACGATTGCACATTGTTTATGTCCTGACGGTGGTATATGACCGAAATCGATCGAATTAGGAATGTTAGTAATTAAAAAACTTTAATATAAATCATATGTATGGTACCTTTAGGTTATAAACAATGAATACACCACAATAGAAGATTGAGATTATAGGTACCATTAGTAAGCAATAAGTGTGTGTATATTATAAATACATCACATTATCGTTAGTTATTAGATTTTGTTTCTCATAATTTTTAACTTTAAATTTTTAGAAATATTAGCCTAAAATTAAGTGTGAATGTGTATTTTTAACTTTGTGCTATTTCCAGTGATTGGAACACTAGTTTCTCATCCACTGTAACTAATAGTTGACTGTAGTTAACTTCTGCATTCTGTGCCGTTGACTGGTCATCCTCCGTTTGGGGTCAAAAGAGCGCCCTACTCCTACCAGCTCACCCGCCTTCCGAAGAAGCCGTTGGCACTTGATAGGATTGGACTCCTTATACGGGTCGTCAGAGCTCCCACAGGCTGCACCACGTGAACACAGGAATTGTTATTTGGCGAGGACAGGCTATGAGGGATGCATTCAAGTCCTTGCAATTTTATACATATGTTTTATAAATTTTGTATATCTGAAAGTTTTTTAGCACATGTGTTGCAAATACGTACGTCATTTAGCAAGTGTAGTGTGATTGTCATTTTTAAGAAAACTCCAACTTTATGCTATTAATTTGCAAACATTGTAATCCCTTTTATTTCTATAAGAATTATTAAGCTTTATTTTAATACACGCAAGTGTCTTAAAAATAGGCATACGTTGATGATTATGGAATTTCGCTGGAATTTTAAATATCTCTAGGGGGTGAGGGGTTGGTCCTCTGATCCCCCCCCCGTACTTATGCCACTATATACCAGTGTAGATTACACAACTGATGCGAAAATATTAATATGATCGGACATACGTATCGTATGGGCTCAAAGAAATTATTGGAATAGACCCCTCCTTGGATACAAAAGACTTGGGTAAAAGATGTAAGGAATGCAATGAGACAGAGAAATCTGAAGGTGGACGGTTACAAGGATCGTAAAGCCTGTAAACTAGGATGCGAGAAACGACTTAAAATTTTATGAAATCTCAATACATGTAAGTACATTACGTTTATTTGAGTACATTTTAGCGACGGTTTAACTGATCATCGTGTGGTACAATGGAAAACAAAATACAAAACGCCAATTAAGTCACTAATCACCAGCTTTAATTAACTACAAATAACAGTTTGAAATCATCAAGTTATTCAACAAGATTATATCCGTATAATAATTCAAGTTAACCTGTCCACACAAATAATAATGTAAATTATAAAGAATTCCGCACTATTATCACTTTTCACGAATACACTTTCACGAATACTGAACGGACCTTCTCTGGATGCTTATGTTTATATTCCGCTGAGATGCCAGAATAAAATGTCACTTTGGACGATGTGTTAAAAAATTGCCTGTCGAATCCACTGAAAACAGTGTCCTTTAACACAGTGTGCTGACCTGTATAGTTTGGAATAGACTCGATTGCCGACGCATGATAAGTGTCATGTAATTGTCTTTCATCTCAAAGTATCAGCAATATGGCACATTACCGTTGGGATAGCCGAGATACTTGTAGAACGTTCCATCTTACGTAACATATGACTGCCTTGTTCGTGTCCAAATGACTATAAAATTATTTGGAAAACTAATGTAGGGTTACTGGCATACTTAAAATAAAGCAAAGAGTTCTATAGTTTTAAATCGAAGCGACTATAAATGTTGCATAGTGTTAAATACAAATAATGAGGAACTGTTATCGAAAAAGCTCCGACAAAGTTGGGTACGGCGTCGTTTAAAGACTAATTTGCATGCCAAATAAATAAATTACAGTAATTTTATGGATGCAGATTTCAAAAAGCTAAGTCTCGTCAGCGATCTCAGGAATTGGTTTGTTAAGTAATCTTACAATATTACTTAATATTAAAAAAGTTATCTTATTCTATGGCGTCACAGTTCAGAGTCGAACCTTAGCCTCCATAATCATCCGCCTCCATTTTTCTCTGTCCTTGGCGATCGATGTCCATCGTTTTATTCTAAGCAAAGTATCAGCACCCCTCGCCACTGCGTCAATCCAGCATGTCTTGGGACTGTAACGAGCAAAAATTTTTAAATTTTTAATTTTTATCCTCGACGGAGTGCGTTCACACGACGTTGTGTCAACGACTTCTAGTTGACGCAATAAATAAAGCGTAATGTGAAGATGTCAGAGCTGCGTCGCTAACTAGACAATAGGAAGACGTTAAGTCTACTCGGCTATAGAAATTGGATGTACAAGATGACAGGGAAAGTTTAGTTTAGAATTATTACCCGCAACAGCCGAAACAATGCAGGCGAGGACACTCACACGTGTGCTGGTAATTGAAGCAGATGTTCAGTCAAGTTACGTCAGTATACGATGTACTGCAAAAAAAGGAAACAAAATATTTACAAAGGAACGGACGTACAGCACTTTAAGAAACAATACGTGAAGCAGAGAATGGACAGGACTCCAATCATGTTACTCAGCTGGAGATAACGTCTAAGTGTCAGACGCGATTTACGAGTGGAAAGTTGGGGTGACTTCACCAGCTAGCAGATGTCCAAAATTATTAATAGTTACAAAAAAAAGGGGGTGTTAGAGAGAACAATACTTCGGAAGAACCCAAGAACAGATGAAAGGCAACTCAGAAAAACACTGCATGTACCTCAAAAAATAGACTGATCGACAGGCGTGTAATAGCTAGAGATTCTACGAAATAGGTCAACGTTCGACAGAGCAAAATCGGGGGATGTCTGGCAACCTATCAGAAGACAAGACTTACAAAGAACACTGGTGGAGAGGATAGTTTCCATAGTTACCAAAAGCAAAAGGCGTATCAGAGGAAAGACCACGTAGAGTCCTGGCGTAGTGGGACAAACTATTCCAGGAAAACTAAAAACTGACCTATCACGAGTAAGGAAGGCGTGAACAGCGTGGGAGACAAAATTTTGAGTAGGGACGAATTGATAAAACTGTATGTCCAACACAGGGACGAGGCTAGTATACTTTAATTCTTCAAGCCAGTATATCTTAATTTTTCAAGTAATACACTTTAATTGTTCGGAGCCAGTATTACTTCAAATTTTCAACAGTTTACTTTAATTTTCAAACTAGTATATTTTAATTTTCGGAGAGTATATCTCAAGTTTCGGAAGTTAGTACATCAAAATCGTAAATTAACAGACTTAGTGATTTCGTCATGTCACAATAGTTAGACTTAGTGAAATCGTTTAACAGTGAATTTCGAAGTGCGATGTAACGGACTTAGATAGTAATCATTTAAAGCGAACAATAAAATCGCAACACGTACAAATATCATCACATATGTATTGTACAAAACAGACGAACTTAAATTTATTCAGTGTTACTACATCTCATTTAAAACGTTATTGAACATGAAACATTGAACTAACTAAGCTAATCACACATATATTGATAAATGTGATACAAGTGGCGAACAGACATAAACATTAATATATAAATGAACATACTACACTCACTGTAAAATGAATTATTCAAACGAACACTAAAACATTACTTATTTACACAACTCTACTTCGACGCGAGTGATCGTGGGTGTGTGCAAGTGTTTGTGATATCAGCGGCAGTCAACGAGATGTGTCTTCATGTCATCATCACCGCCGAGACCGGACATCACAGGATACTAATGGATATTTCATAAACTCAAGTAACCATTATTTTAATTATTACTAGTAAGCTGCTGCTACTGACCTGATTCTTTCAAAGAATTCCTACCCTGGGAAATTATAAAGAAACGTAATGAATATAAATCAGAATTAAAAGTATAATTAACGAATATGCTAACGAAAACTATCTGGGATTAATGAACGCATCAATAATTAGAATTTGAATTGTTATCTCATATGATTTATGTATGTATGTACGTCTTCTTTGTTTCAGCAAATATTTAAACCGGAATTTGTTTTTTATAAAATTATGTGTGTATTTACAGGTACATCGACGTTTTATATGTATGATTATAATTTACTATGAATGGTTAATAAATTAGTTATTTAGTTAATTCTACACATGCGTTTATTATTACTACAGATAACCCAGATGTTAACTTAATCTTTAAATAAAATCACAAAGTAAATTTTAAGAGTTTCTTTTGCTCAGTAATATAATATTGAATTTACAATATTAATTATTAGATGATATCATATGTTGAGCTATAATAATTAGAATAATTATTCAGTTGATACAAATAATTAAGTAGCCGCAAATGTAAATTACATTTACATGCAATTATTATAGTAAATGGTTGCCCAACAAAAGGCACTGGGCACGGCAAACATAACGAATTAATTAATTCACAAATTAATTAATTACAATTATAAATAATCATTGTATTAAATGACGCATCCAACGTGTGGCATTATAACACGAGAGATAAACAAAGCCTTGTTTATTGTAGGACTTCCGACACACCTTCTACCCTCGATTTGACTAAACAGTACCTTCCTAGGTATTCGGTTGACTTCCATCCTAACGATGTGTCCTGCCCATTGCAATCTATGCAGTCGGATGGTGGTGGCCAGATCGTTGTCTTTATACAGCTTGTATAGTTCCTCACTGTGACGCATTTTCCGTATCCCATTGACTTGGACTGGCCCATATATTCTCCTCGAAATTCTACTTTCCAAGGTATTGACTGTGTTAGCGGCTTGTTTGTTCAGAGTCCAAGTTTCGCTGCCATATCTTGTCACCGGTGTAATCATATAACTATATATAATGTGATCTTGGACTGACGGTGGATAGTCCTTGTCTTGAATATAGTTGTCAAATTAAAAAAAGTATATTGCAGACAATAAGGAAGCAATTAATTTTCAGCTAAGATTCTATACTAACTAATTTCAAGAAGCGAACAATAATTTGGGCTTTGGCAAAACATTGCCTCATTGGAACGAAAAAAATTAATTGAATTTTAAGTGCAATCTTACTTGCTGTGAGTGTCACAAAACAAAGCTGGATATCACTTGTTTGGCCAGCTAAAACAAGCCGGGAGTGGCTATGACAACTGCGAGTGGGAAACTATTTCTGTAATTGGCAAGATACTTACAAACGTCTTTTCAAAAAGTACTACTTCATAACTCTGCCAGCGAAGGTCAGAAATAACCCTGTAATGATTACTTACAGCAAACAAATAAGTAACACTAATGATTATGTTTGAAATTTTTATTATCTCTGAATTAAAATAAGACTAGCGACTAAAATATCTGCGTCACACTTAATTTCAGCTTTGTATTGGTTTCGATGTGTAAGGCGTAGGACCAGGGTTGTTCCCTTAGCCAGATATTGCGGCTTCTTCCTCGATAGGCATAGATCATAGATTGATGGATTGTACACTTCCTACCGACAATGATGAATTTTATTTATGGATTTTTATGTGCCGTTTGAGTTAAATCTTGTTTAAGTAGAAAGTGTGGCTTAATGTTAATTACGAAATACACGTAAAGCTATTGTTAATCAATGTAATGTTCATTATGTACATAATTTAGATAAAATACTTCTGCTACAGTTCGTTTCTTGATGTATATAAAATACTTAAAATTTTTATTTACTTTACCTAAAGATGTTATTTTTCCCTTATTTGGAACATGTTTCGAGAACTATTGTGTTCTCATCCTCAGCCTTCGCGATTCTGCGTCTGGTGAAGTATCTGTGTGTTGGTTTGTCGTTATTGTGGTTTCTTGTTGGTCTCTGTTACCTCAAAGTGGTATTATTGTGAGTGATTGTGGTGTATGTGTTAGTATTTTTTTGTATTTTCGATGTTGAGTGCTTTGAAAATTGTGTCGTGTTTTGTATTGATTTGTATTTGTTCGGGATATTTTGAACGTTTTTTGTGGTACGTTATTTTGAACATCTAAATGCATACAAAAAACCAGAAACGTGACTGAATTGATTTTCCTGTATTTCATATTTCAAACGTATACGCAAGTACTGTGTACTAAATCTTTCTGTATATTTAAAAAAGAGTTGTGCCTACAACTCTTAGCGTAATAGTTGGGCCTATATTCACGTACAATGCTGAAAAAATATACTAAAAAGCCTAAATTTTATAGATTAACAAAATTCGTAAACTCTTTAGACCCTAATAGGTTTAATCCTGTTCGCCCTCCCGTAAATACCCCCTGCTTACCATCTAACATACCTAATATCATATCTTCTCGCTGGTACTTCAAATGTATGGAAACATATTATTATATACTTCATTATATAGTATATATACTATACTCTTCATTGCTTACAAGATTACATTGAAACGTTATATTTCTTAATACTGTACCGTATGTGTATATTTTAATAACATTTTATACTTGTAAATATCATCAATATTGATAGACCTACAAAGGAAATAATAATTAAAATTTTATAATTTCTTTAAATAATTAACTTGTTATTATTTCTTAAAATCAATGTCAACCTATTTTCACCACTTTTTTCTATTTGAAGATTAACCCTACATCAGTTAGTCGAGAGAAAACGTCTCCAGTAATAAGTGCAAGTGTGTTTGACAGTGCACAGTTTGCAAAGACGCAGAAAAGAAAATGAGGTGTTAAAAAGCGAGGGCTGGTAAATTACTCGCACTTGACACGACCGACTGCTTTTGCTACGATTTTTACGAAAAAAAAGAAAACTGCAGAAACTCGCTTTTCTTTTGTGAACTGAGGAAGGTCTGCAAATAACAACATATAAACGTGTCGTTACACTCGGAGCCGGTGATTGGAAACAGACACACAAAAAGAAATGGTAAGTGTCTGTCTGTCTGTCTAACTGCTAGTTACCGAACATTATTTGTGTCTCCTCTACCTTGCTTGCTATCCGCGTTTTATCAGTTTCTTAACTGCGGTTTCAGCACAAAGCGAAGCAGTCATGTTTTCCATTGTTCGTTTGCATTTTAATTTAGTAGGAATAGTCGTTGGTACCTCTTCTACCATGTTTCTTGTTATTACATCTGCTGATACCTCTAATATCTCACTAATACTTCATTTTAGTGATAACATTTCGTTGTATTCCGAGTTTGAATTATCTGCCTGTACTTTATTAGCTTACACAAGATTTTTACTGGTTGATTATTTTAAAGACTTGGCTTGATATTAAATAGTTGAAATTCTGTTACTAATATTTCATAAATTAGTTTATGGGAATTTTTAAATGTTAAATATTTTGACAATGCGTTTAATGAGGTATGTATAAATCTCGTAATGAGCGAAAACTAGTTCAGGCTACAAGATAAAACTTTTACATTTTTTCAAATAAAAACATTAGTGTTCCGCGTCAGTAGTGATATATTTATAATTAATGATACTATAGTCCACACCCATTGACTGTACGACAGAGGTCATAATTTTTCCAAGCTTATTTTTATATACTTTTACAGTATATAGAAAGACTTAATCTAAGCCCATATTAACGCGATATTTTGGAATATTGAATTTTCCTAACGCCGTATAAAATACTGGCGAACTGACGCCGTCATTGTCACAGAGCGTACAATATTACATATTGAATTAATCCAAAACATAACCTACACGTGAAATCCAGCTTACACGAAATTCTCATAGTTGATTACTTTTCACCATAAATTAATTTATACTAAATTTGTTTTGTACCATCTTCTTGGCTCGCTCTCACAGTCAACATGGAACGGTGCCATATGTTGTTTGAATTCACTGAAAAGGCGCCTAACAGCTGATTTGTATTACGTCACTCATCTTCTATCAGGTGTTATATATCTGTGCCTAGATGCTGACTTACGCATCATGTTTGCCTGGGCATAAAAAGGCAAGCTACAATTCGCTACCATGTATATTACAGTAACAAGACTTACTGTGGCATTTTCTGATCTTACTTTTTGTATGTCCAACATCTAAATTATAGCCTCGTTTACCTTAATGCCTTCCCACTAGAGTATCAAATTCTGTACCCTCTCATCACTTACTGTTTGACTATATCTTTCTTTCTCTAATACACAGGCCTTGTTAAAAATTAATAAAACTTAGTTAATTTGGTAGGATGTACTTACAATGTTATTTGAAATTTAAAATTTCCAGGTTATCAACATTTTCCAATTTAATAATTAGGTAGACGAAGCGAGTAATTTTAATGTAATAACCGGGTATATTTTCTCTGTATTCTGGAATCAATTCAGTCCACTCACTTGCAGTAGTACTGGCATTTTAAAGAAATAATACATACTCTAAAAATGGCACAGGAAAGATTGCCAAGGAGATTTATGGAATAGACCCCACCAGGAAGAAGGAAAAGAGGAAGACCACCTATCACCTCGATAGAAGAAATTTAGACTATATTGAGGGATCGAGAAATTCAAGAAGATCTTTGAATGGACAGGCAGCAGTGGAAGATGAGAATTCAATCGCTTCTGTAATCGTTGGTTCTGGTAAACATTGTACAGCCGGAATAATAAAAAAATAAAATACATACTCTAATATGTTGGGCTATACTGAGAAAATGAGTTATATGTGTATGGCTGGAACTACTGGAAAACGATGTGGTTACAAAAGCAACGATTTTTCTGAAGCATCGGAAACGGGTTTTATCCTTTCTGGAGAAACTCATCTCCTGTGTCTTCTGAATTTACAGTTACTTAAATGCTTTTGATAACACAAACAACATTCTTAATTTTTTACTTTCATGTTCCATAAGGAAATGGTACTGTGGTGATTGCGAAAAAATCGTGTTCGAGATAAGGGCTGATTCTGATTGTACTACACTCAAAACATGGAGAAAAGTCATTTTCCGAAAAGTGTCTGTGTAGAATTTTTCAGTGACAAACGATAACTGACGCAAATTCAAACAGAATCAAATAAGTTTTTGCAAACATGCCCGAGTTGCAAGGGACTCAAGGCCTGTTGATTCTGGTGAAGATCGGTTAAGGGGAAGGGGTAGTTGACCTGCAAAGTTTTATGTTTTAACAAGAGTAAAGTACTTAAGTTTGATAAATAAGGTATCCTTAAAAAAAAGTTATAATAATTTACTGTAGAAAGGTATATGAAATATCTATAAATTAAAAGTTTGTTGAAGGGGGAGGGGGTAATTTTATAATTTTTTTATGGTCATGGCGAAAAAATCGTTTTGGAGATAAAGGCAGATTCTGATTGTACTACCCTAAAAACATGAAAAAAGTCATTTTTCGAAAAGTGTCTGTGTAGAATTTTTTCTATGGCATACGATAACAGCCTCAAATTCAAACAGAATCAAATAATGTTTTGCATACAGCCATGAATTGTAGAGGACTCTAGGCCTATTGTTTTTGGTGAAGATCGGTTAAGAGGTAAAGTAAAATGCTTAATTTTGATAAATAAAGTATCCTGAAAAGAAGGTCATAATAATCCACTGTAGAAAGGCAGATGAAATATCTATAAATTAAAAGTTTGTTGAAGGGGGAGGGGGTAATTTTACTTCCATGTTCCATAAGGAAATGGAAGTATGGTCATGGCGAAGAAATCGTGTTGGAGATAAAGGCAGATTCTGATTGTACTACCCTAAAAACATGAAAAAAGTCATTTTTCGAAAAGTGTCTGTGTGTGTGTCTGTGTAGAATTTTTTCTCTGGCATACGATAACAGCCTCAAATTCAAACAGAATCAAATAATGTTTTGCATACAGCCATGAATTGTAGAGGACTCTAGGCCTATTGTTTTTGGTGAAGATCGGTTAAGAGGTAGGGGTAGTTTACCAGCAACGTTTTACGTTTTAACAAGAGTAAAGTGCTTAATTTTGATAAATAAAGTATCCTGAAAAGAAGGTCATAATAATCCACTGTAGAAAGGTAGATGAAATATCTATAAATGAAAAGGGTATTTGAAGGGAGGCGGGGGTAATTATTTTATAGGCTAAATTAAAATGGTAGTTGATGAGGGAGGAGGTAAATTTTTATAAGTTTTATATGTGTACTGCGTTATTGACAACAAAGAAGTAGTTTCTATGGAAACATTTCATTTCACTTTAACAAAATTCTATATTTTTCATTTTAATTTAAATCACGTACGAGTGAAAATATATCGTTCCTGGCAGGCAAGCATATCTCAATTATGTAATGTTTACTTTTCCAAAATTTTATTATTGTGATTACAGCAATAAAAAGGCCGGCAGGACACACACACGCGCGCACACGCACACACACACACAATTCGCGTTATTTTTGGCCTCAATGATGTTTATTTCCTTATGTTTGCAAGCTTTTTAAATGGAAAGTGCCGAAACCCACACCAACACAACGCGTGCAAGTCGAAAAGGTATCCAGCGTGGACAGCGATTTGCTTCCTGTGGATCGCTGGCCAATGTAACTGCACGTGTTTACAGAGGAACGGTTCATAGACATACTTTTTGTCTTTAGGGAACGAACCCTCTCCAAGATGCTCAGGGTCCATGAGAGACTTCGGAGCGCTCCTTCTTTTCCGCGTGTTTGTTCTGCGAAACGTAGGCTGTAGATTCGCAGCTTTACTCTGATCAACGCTCCATAGCTGCTCCACGGTGTACCCTTATACTCACTAAAACCTGCTCTGATTTTTTGATTACGGACATCATAATATTAAAACTTTAGAAACTTGAGCACCACTTAATAGAGATCAGACATTAACATTTACAAGTCATTAATTTTAAGCATATTTTTATGTGTACTTCATTATCGGCAACAAAGTAGTTTGTTGTTAAAGTTTCTTCACGGGCTGTTTGGCAAGGTTCAATATTTTATGAAAAACCAGACGTTTCGGCAGTGCCATCGCCTGCTGTCATCAGTGAAAATCGAATGCGTTAACTGGAGGTGGTATATGTTAGTGAGTACTGTGGTTAAGGCTGAAGAAAGAAGTAATTTCTGTGGAAATATTTTATTTCGAAAATGATTTGAAATATAAATCTTAGAACATGGAAGTCATGTATAGTTCTCCATACCGATATTTTAATATGTGTACTACGTTAGCGGCAACAAAGAAACAGTTTCTATGGGAATATTTCATTTCAATTTGTCAAACACAAAACTCGATTTACAAAGAAGACACCTAACTTGTTATAAATTAACCAACCAAATTCACGTAAATGATTTTGAGTACGACATTTAAAATGTTGTCGTACAAATCTTAGAACATGGAAGTCATCTATTGTTCTCCATACCAATATTTAAAGTAGCTGTGAACTGATATTTCTAAAATTTGATGTTCACACTAAATTAGCAATCTGTTGAAGATATTTTTTAACGCTTCCTACAGTAGTACCTAGTTGATACGAAATACGACGTGCGTACAGAATTAGATAGAAAATTGCGAAATTTGAACCATGTTGAATCTGGGAAGCTAAAATACCAAACATTATTTGTGTACTAGGAACAACAAAATTTGATTTTCAACCATGGGTTCAATGTAGTACGGCTGTACGGCTGCCGGGAATATAACAGTAACGTTTGCTACTACGTCGTATACAAAACATCTCAGTGTCTGATGTATGTTGTACTCAAGTTACCTTTGGTTCTTCGTCATGGTTTAGGACTTGAAAATGGTGGAAACACTGAAAGGCCTCGTCCGGAACATGACAACTAGCAGTTCAGCAAGTAAACACGACAAAGTTGGGAGTAAAAGAAATTATTGAGCGTCTACACACACACACACACACACGCACACACACACACACAACACACACACACACACACACACACACACACAGCGCTACTGGCAGAGTCAATATTAGTAGCAGCTGTATTGGAAAACAAACAATGCTGACGCCCATATGGCAAGGGTGTAGTGAACCATTATATAAACTTTGAATCAGTCACCAACAATGCTTGTCTTGACTTGGAGCCATCAATAGGTACGGCTTTACGGTTTGTTCTCCACTAAACTATTTTTAACTCTTTTCTTATTTAAAACGGAGCGAAAAGTATAAATATAAAATACGTTTAACTGTTCCAAACTCTTGCTAGTGATAAGTTTTAACATTTTCGACAGGAATTCATAGCAGTCAAACTTGTGACTTTAGAAAAGACGCGGCTCATTGGTATGTAATCATTAAATTCTGCCTTCATCTCATCAATACCGCAAGTATATATTCAGTTATAAACCTTCCATAGTATATGTAGGCTATAATGATGTGTACGTTTTTTTGAAAATTATGTAAGTAATTTTTGAAAAGCCAAAACTAAACATCGGTATGAAGAACCATATATGACTTACATATTCTAATTAATTATAAAATTATTTTTTATATGTAGGCCTACACTCAGAACGAAACCAAATATATCAGCATGCTTTTGGTAAAGACGCTGAGAAAGATAATCAAAATACGAATTGTACCTAGTTGTTAATATTTTAAAAATAAAGAATTAATTTTATTAAATTATCTTTTATTTAAACAACTCGAAAGAGAGCGAATACCGCCCAGAATTCGTTATCTGTGAATTTCTGAAGACGAAAAATGATTTTTTTAAGTATCCGTGGTGATTTAGCATGAAACAATACAAACTGTTAATATTTTATTGATTTTTTTTAAGTTTTCGGTTGAATAAATTTATAACACCAATAGAAAAAATTACCCCCTCCCCCTTCAGTTATCCTTTTCACTTATAGGTACTTCATCTACCTTTCTACAGTGGATTATTATGACCTTCTTTTCAGGATACTTTATTTGTCAAAATTAAGTACTTTACTCTCGTTAAACGTAATAAGTTGCAGACAAACTACCCCTTCCTCTTAATCGATCTTCGCCAAAATCAGTAGGCTATGAGTCCTCTACAACTCGGGCACGTGTGCAAAATGTAGTTTATTCTGCTTTAATTTGCGGTTGTTATCGTTTGCAATAGAAAAAATTCTACGCACAGACAGACAGACAGACACACACACTGACACTTTTCGTAAAATGACTTTTCTTCATGTTTGAGGGTAGTACAATCAGAATCAGCCCTTATCTCGAACACGATTATTTTCGCGATCACCATACTTGCATTTCCTTACGGAACATGGAAGTAAAAATTTAATAATAAATTTACCATAAGGAAACAAAAGAGACGCTCCATTTGAAATATCTGTTGGATTGGAAAGTATAAAATTGTAGATTTTAGAAAGTGAATGCATTCAAATCTCACGAGCTATCGAAGAAAAAGAATTTTACAAATAGGGAACCAACGTAGCCCACGTACCTTATACATACTACTTTACTAGTGGCGCTTTCTAGCGGAATCGGGAAACATTACTATGCCTATAATTGCATTTCTAAATACTTAGTGGTTTATAATGTTTATCTGAGTATCTTTATTTCGTAAAAGTACGCCAATTCAGGCGCAGGGAATTTAAGGCCGTTTTCCCTGAAAGAGTTTTACAAAAACACGAAGAATGTTGCAAAAACTCTATACAGAGGGAAGAATGAACTATGTGCAGTGTTTTGAGTCATATTGTGACTGAAAATCAAGCACAACACTGTATGGAAGACAATACCGAAACCTAATTTTTTTTAACGTGTTAACGTTATCTGGAACAATGTCATACTGACAGAATGCGCCTAGAGGTGTGAAAAACTAATCGGTTTTTGGTCCATGAGACAATACCGAAATCTAATTTTTGTTAACGTGTTAACGTTATCTGGAACAATGTCATACTGACAGAATGCGCTTAGAAGTGTGAAAAACTAATCGGTTTTTGGTCGATGAGACAATACTGAAACCTAATTTTTGTTAACGTGTTAACGTTATCTGGAACAATGTCATACTGACAGAATGCGCTAAGAAGTGTGCAAAACTGTTTTTGCTCCATGAACAGTAAGAGATATAAAAATTATTAGAAATTCATGCCATAATATGTGTATAAAAAATAGAAGATGCTATGGACTGCCGCGAAATTCACCAAATTATGATCATGAAGTAGAATACGCTTTGAAATAAGTAAAAAACTTTTGGATTGGTCGAAAAACATGACATTTTCCTCAAGACAATTGTGATACATTGGTAATGAGATATATGTAGATATGTAGTTACAGTAGGTATGTTATGACTTTAAAAAATGCACAGTTATGATAGAGTATCGTGGTTCCTTTGATAAAACCTGAAAAATTTGCCACAGGCTCACATTTGGAGGTTTATGTTGATTACTTCTCGACCGAAGGCTACACGTAGGGGTGTCGTTTTCAAGAATCAGAAGAAACAATAAATCATGCAGGACATGAATGCTATTGTTTCCATCCTTAGTCACATTTTAATTTTGTATCTTGTTGAGTACTTGTGTTTCGGTTGGTTGTTGTTATGGTTTCCTGTTGGTTTTTGTTATAAAAAATATATAACAAAATGGGCCACATTCACATACATAAATAATAGGATGAGAAAGCTAACAAAACTATTTAAAAACAAACACATTAAAATAGCATACAAAACTAATAAAAGTAATTTACAAAAACTAAATAACCCACACAACAAAGATAATACAACAACCAGTGGAATATACAAAATTGAATGCCAAGATTGCAATAGACGTTACATAGGACAAATAAAAATATAACTGTAAAAAATGTATTTTGAACATCTAAACGCATACAAAAATCTAGAAATATATAAATCTAATTTGGCCACACATCCAATAAACACAGGACATGACTTCCCAGACATAACCAACATGACACTAATAAAACACATACCACACAAAGGAACCATAAAAACATAAAACACAAAACAACCAATACGTAAACAAAAGCAAACCAACATAAAACGTGACACAATTATCAAAAGTCTCAACATCGTAATACTCAAGAAACTAGTATATACACCACAATCACAACAATAATTCCAATTTAAAATACAAAAATCCAACAGGAAACCATAGCAATAAACAACCAAAAAATAAGTACTCAACAAAAAACTAAATTAATTTAACTGAGGATGGGAACAATAGGATTCCCGAAACATGTTCCAAATAAGGGAAACAACATCTTGAGTTAAAGAAATTATAAATATTAAATAAATTATATATGGTTCAAGAAATAGAGTGTAGCAAAAAGTGTTTGAATGTGTGTGTGTGTGTGTGTACATATATATATATATATGCGCGCGCGCGCGCGCGCGCGTGTGTGTGTGTGTGTTACCTAATACAATTGTTTTAACAAAGTTTCGTTTATTCGAAAAATTTTCTATTACGTATATCAGTTTTGATTCACCAGTCAGATAAGTACAGAATGTACCTTTAAAACCCCTAAAGTACTTGAAAAAGTCACGATCAACTTTAAATTTTTAGTGTCCTGTAGAAACGAGTTTACTAAGATACATATTGTTTTTACTTCTATGTTTCGTAAGGAATTGGAAGTATGGTGATGGCGAAAAAATTGTGTCCGAGATAAGGGCTGATTCTGATTGTACTATTCTCAAAACATGAAGAAAAATCATTTCCTGAAAAGTGTCTGTGTGTCTATGTGTAGAATGTTTTCTATGCCAAACTGTAACTGCCGCCGCAAATTCAAACGGAATCAAATAATTTTTTGCATTAAGGGGGAGGGGTAGTTTACCTGCAACGTTTTACGTTTTAAAAAGAGTAAAGTACTAAATTTTGATAAATAAAATATCCCGAAAAGAAGGTCATGATAAAACACTGTAGAAAGGTAGAGATGAAATATCTATAAATAAAAAGGGCATTTGAAGGGAGATGGGGTAATTTTATATAAATGAAAATCGTAGTTAAGGGAGAGGGTGTAATTTTTTATATGTTTACTACGCTATCGGCAACAAAGGAATAGTTTCTATGGTAATAGTTCATTTCAATTTGTTAAACTTCTCAAATTTTTAACTTATATTTAAATGATTTTAAATATAAATCTTATAACATGGAAGTTATGTATGAGTCGCCATACCGATTTTTTGAAATGTTAATAACAAGTGGGTTATCAATTGGTTGGATGAAAGAATGTACGTTTGTCTTCTCCAATGGTACTAAGTGTAAAAACAATCTATCGATTTACAATGCATCAGAAACTTCGGTGTAAAATCTTTAAAATACTACATCAACGGTTAGTTTGTGTGTGTGTGTGTGGGTGTGCGTGTCCTGGTTCCAAACTGTAGCATTTACAGGTCCTGTAAGATATTTACTTTATATATATAGGCACTAAATCTGCTGAGTTTCTACAAATACACAGCCACTTCTTAATAAGTACAAGCTCTTAAATCAGATGTTCTCTTCTCGCGCTATTTACATTATTTATTGCCAAGCTGTTGACATTTTATTTTCTCCTTGCTGTCAGTTGTACTATTTTACGGTCTTAATCAATATAATTCTTAACCTTTATCCTCGTTTTTAGCGTTGCCAATGAGGATTTATCTTCGTTTTTCTATTTGCTCGTGCCCTGTGCGAATTGCCCCCTTCAAACTAATAGAATATTTCTTTTAAATTTTTATACAAATATCTTACATATTTTAAGAACCGGCATTTCGATGAGAGCAAGTTGATACAATTATTTTGTTACTATTTTGCTTGGTTGTCAAATCGGTAACTCAAACAATATGTTAAAACCGTCCCTTGCAGAACTTGCAGTAGCGTGGCGTCCATGTAACTGCTGTTCCCGGCGGCTACAGTACTGGAGATAAGAGAAAATAATACTATTTATATCACAGAACAAATACTTTAGTTATTGAATAATTTTAAATACGTACGATATTATTTGGGAAACTTGAAGCATTGCTTTCGAACTGCTGGGCACTTGCACCGTCTTGTGTTGCCGGCTCAAACATCGGCATTGTTTTACTGCGTACGGTCGTTGACCTCCTAGTAGTTGTCACTGTACAAACTGGGGGGGGGGGTGACACATTCGATCACCAAATGTATTGCTGCTGTATAAACGGGCAAAACGCTTAGTTAGCAGCTATGTTCTTTTTCAGAACTGAAAACTACGTACCTATTTGTGTTTTGTTCATTTAATCATGTGTTTCTCTGTTTGTCTCTTTTTTTCGTATCGGCCATCTAAGGACCACATGCCAATTTCAATTCTTTACTCTTTGTTGTTTCCTTTTTTTCCAATATTCTTTCATCTTCTCAATGTGTCTCTTCTTCCTGTCTTCAGTCCAGTTTGAACCTGCGTTCTTCACTCTCCTACCCTGAACTCCCTACATTTTTAACACTTTTGCCCGAAAAACTTCTCCTTCAATTGCTTCTCCTGCATGTACGAGGATCATGCATCTCCTCGTATATTATTTTTTTCTAAATCCTTTTGGACTTCTTTAATCCAACGTGATGTTGACTTCCTCCCCCCACAAATATCTGAAGATTTGCTTTGTCAACCTATTGCCATCCATTCTATATAAATGTCCAAAAAATAATAGTCTTCTCTTTTTCATTGTTTCTATTATATTTTCTATACTTTGATATATTTCAACATTACTTCTTAATTTCCAACCTTCTGAAATTTTTCGTGGGCCTAATATTTTTCTAATAATTCGTCTTTCCAATATTTCTAGTTTGTCTAAATTATAATTCAATGCTAGACATTCACTTGCATATAGGCATTCTGGCTTCACTACTGTTTGTCTTTACTATTTTTAATTCGATTATTTATGTTCTGATTTATTCTAAGTAAGTATAATGAGAGTCAGATCCCGTTGAACCGGGACCCTCTTCTTCTCCCAGCGAAAAATGCTCTGAAAAGAACACTTGCTGCAATAAAAAATTCGAATTAATATTTAGGTTAAGTTTTAGACCTATCCCAACCGGCAACAGGTGTTATGTACCCACGCCACCCCACTGGTGTCTTGCGAATTTCAATACATGTGTCGTACTTCTTGCAAATATCTCTAAATTATTACATGATATATTCGTTAGTTTAATGTTGTGTCATATACACTCATTATTGGTAGTAACTGTTGGCTTACTATTACATAATTGTATACAATAAACGCGATAGGCCTATACTTATGAATAAAGCGAAATATGTTTGTAAAACAGGGTTAGACAGTGAAGTTCAAATGTTGCGAAAACACGTTTCGAACACAAAATGTTTCTTTCTTCATTTCACAAACAGGTTAAAATTTCGACACGAAAGTTAATAACTTAAAAGATGGATGGCGCGGTGTAAAACAGTAAAAGTCGGAACAAAGAAGAGTCATAAAATATAAGTTATTATTATTTTACTCTGTGGTCAGTGTAAGACACCGAGGAGGCAGTCAGAAACCTGTTACAAACATCGACCGCAGTAGTTAAAAGAATTATATTCTCCGGTGGTTACGCAAGATAGAACTATTTCCTTTTATTACGTATTTTTTATATTGTAGTGCGTTTACAATAGTCACTCGACGCTCACGACCTTTCGGTAGAACACTAACATACACATGTTTTACTGTGTTTTCTGTTGGACAGACTATTAAGTTTTTTAGCTGGGGGCGTAAGCGTTATCAGAAAGTAAACAGTTTTCAGCTCGTGACTTCAAATTTCTGCGAAAATCTTTATAGATTTTGTTATTCGCTAATTTGTTATTCCTGCACGCGTCGTAAATAAATGGTATACAAAAAATTTAAAAAAAATCAAAATACTGATTAATAATGAAAGGTTCAGCGATTATCGGTCAATAAGTTTAAACACAATTTTTACGTCTACTCTATATACGTTCTAAGTGTCCCTTCTTAACCATAAGGATGCCCTCTTCCTAGTGTGGCACATGATTCCAGACCTCCTCCCCTCTTAGCATGTTCCGACGATGTTGTCTGGTGCTATCAGTCATATATCCGCAACAGAGACGCTCTTCTTGTGACCCATCAATCACAATTGAATAAAATGTGGTCCGCATTATCCTCTACACCCGGACAGTACAAGCAGTCTGCAGACAAGTTTTTACCCATTTTATGGAAGTACTGAAAAATTTTTTTTTTTTTTTAGGGGCGTCCCGTAAATTTTAAGACTAGGCACGTGGCCTAGACGGAAGCATAAAATGCACTGAGCTCAGAGTGACAGGACTTGCAATGAAACTCCATTTAACATAAAAGCATTATATTTTTGTGCTTGATCCTACGTGTGAACAGCATTTCTACATATTATATATATATTCAGTAACAATATCTTGCAGGGTCACTCTACAATAACGTTAACATATATAAAGCCTTCCAGAAACAAAAGATCAATGGTCAATTATACAACATAGCAACAACAATTAGTAGTAAATATCATATTAAATACTACAAGTGATTTCTTAACAATGATTAATTATTTTATATGTATATACTATTCAAGTGGTTTCAACAATTGACAAATCAATTTACCTTCAGTCTCAAAGGTGACCTATCAACAATATTTACATATTCCATATACTTCCCACGAATGGGGCTATGCTACTTATTACGTAAGGTTCATTTTAAAACACATTAGTATCCTCTCAGCAATAATTAATCTTTATCGTTTAAATCTTTACAGATAATTCACACTTAATTGAAAAACGCAACAAACAACCTGACAGCCATTAATACAAGTAAATTTTGTGTGCCTTTTCATAACCAATAAATGATACATATGTAAGTTACATTCATATAATACTAGAGCAGTGACAACCCAGGAATGACAAGGCTGCAAGCATAAACAGCCCGATTGTAAACCGAAATTCAGAAATATGAATAATTAAAGTATATAAAGACAAATCAGAAAATTAAAGGCTGGGGTATAATACCGGAATTTACTAAAGTAATTACGCTGAGATTTAAATATGACCGACAGCATATCGCATACTTCCGACATGCACATCTTGTACTAACATGAACCCGCGAAATGAAACAAACAGAGAATACCAGAATTAATTATTAAAAAAAATATGAAAAATACGGAAGTTCAGTAAAATTCGCAACCAAAAGGGGTAAGGCAATTTAAAAGGTAAAGTACAAATTATTTAGACTATAGCACAGGAAACCCTGGCATGGTAAATCATGAAAGCACACGACACATTAGTTCAGCTGGATATAAAAGAATTAACTGGAAAAGTTATAGATGAAAAGAACAATGGTCTGGAGATGCCTGCTAGCCCCGCAATACAATTATTGAACTTATTAATTAATAAATTTTAATAGCACTCAGCTATAACCGTGCACATCATAAAGGGCATGTTCTGTTCTGATCGTTCAATGCACTAACTGCAAGTTAAGTACAAATGGAAGTGTAATTTTACATTTATGATATTAATTGTGTTCTCCGTAAAAGTATGTCGCGAAGGTCGAGCTTGAATGAAAGGAAAATGTTCACCTGATGTTCAGTTGTTACCACATGATGAGGAGGGTAGACGATTGTTACTGCTACCGACGTTCAACTGGCTGCTCCTTCTGGAGTTGAGACTTTTCCAGGGAATAAATTCGGATCCCATTACGAGTTTCCGACGGCGAAAACGGGGAGCCAGACAGCATTGCTCAGCCGATGGTGAAAGCTGGAGATATCACTATCGTATAGCCCTCAAACCTTTGACTGGATCGGGAACCCAGAGGCTCTTTAAAGTCTACTCGCCCATAGTGGGAAATAAAGATGAGAAAAGAGGATTTTCGCCGCCGGACTAGAAGTTCATGCTAAGCGTGGTGATAAGTGAATGCACAGAAAACTCGCTAGCAAGCACACGGTAGAAGGACAGAAACAGCTGAGCGGAGCTGACTATATTTCGTCGACAGAGCGCGACAATTTTACTATTCACCTCCCGACAGACCCAGTGCGGCGAAATTCAACAGGCCAGGTAGCAGACGACACTAGCCCGCGCGAAATATGGACGGATTTAAAAACTAGCGTACGCCGCCGTGGGGATTCTAATTTAATACCCACGGCACAGTACCCATAGGATGGAAATATCGATGGCGATTCAGAAACTACTACTACTTCTAAAATTACAATTAGTACTATTACAACTACCACTGTTGCCACTCCTTCTGCTGCAGCTGCTTCGCGTCATGCCATCAAACATTAGTAGTGAAGTAATAGTAGCACTAGTAGGCAAGACAAAATGATATATTATGAAACTCTCTTTAAGTTTAAACAAACAAATTACTTCAATTTATGCAACGTGTGCAGTTTATGTTAGCCTTTAAAGCTCTCTTTAAGTCATAGAAATGTATTTCTCACTGTTGCACGAATAATTATTTTTAGCCTTTGTAGCAAAAAACGTGACAGATATTCAAATATACTAATGGGAAAAGAAACAGTGACGAATATAAGTTTGATTCCAAAATCCACGCACTTGAACATCAGCTGTCATTTTGAATGAAAGGTGTGCCTGTATAAACAGTCTCATTTGCTTGCTGGCTTACGTTCTTTACAGGCAAATAAATATCTATAGCGTGTTTTGGAATGTTTTTACGTCTGGAAATAAAACAGCGTCGTTCTTGTGCTAGCGAGCAAGAATTTTGTTGTACAGGGAGAATGAACAAAAAAATGTTGACATTGCTCAAACAGAGTAAATCTAATACAAGGCGTATGTTAGTCTAATCAGTAGTTTAATATTGTCCACATGTTTTTATTATAAAATGATACTAATTTGTGCAGGGGCGTATTTAAGGGGGGGGGACGAATGGGACCGAACTCCCTCCCAGAGATGCGAAAAAGTAGACGAATTTTGTTAATCTCTTACTCTTTAGGGTGTTTTATTATTTTTTTTTAGTACGATAATAAGGTAGTAACACTTTTTTAAATATAAAGCAGGCTTATTGTACAGCATTTGCGTATACGTTTGAAATATAAAATATAGGAAATTCAAATCACTTGAATAATATCTAAACGACTAATATCACTCGACCCATTGTTGGAACAGCTAAGGATCAACAAAATAAGGTGGTGTGAAGATTTGGGAAGAATGGGGGGTGACAGGATTCGAGTGCTAGCAATGGAATATAGACCTGTGGGGAAGGAGATGTACGACGGCCGAGAGAGAAGTGGGTCTCGGAACAGGTTCAGGATAAACATATTCCTTGAGGTTGATGATGATGATGATGATGTTATTTTACTACTGCTTTCAGAGTAACGTCGGGTCATACCAATATACATAACTGTTGAAAATGCTTTTTATACATGCTGTTTCAAACTACCAATTAATTTTCTACGCAGTTACCTGCAAGTCGTTTGCTCTTGAATTCACTTAAATTCTCAAACCCATCAAAACCTATAGAGTCCTGACTTTAGTCTCAAATAACGCAATGACATATATTGCAACTTTATAAGTATTTCAAAAAATTACACAAATACATTACCATGTACTCAACGCAAATATGAAGTGTATTACACCGGCCAGGTCGCAGGATATTTTATTCTCGTTGCGTCAAGTATATGTATTTGCACAATAATAAAATAATTTTCAAAGAGAAGTGAGATGTTGTTGACATGAAATAATTAATTAAAACCGTTTCAAAATAATGATTCTATTATTTATTAATATTAATCGAAAATATGCAATTATTAAAATTTCGAATTATAAAAAAAAAATATTCTCTTTTATAAGTTTACAAAAATCGAATATAACATCCTATGCTGCTCATGACATATAAAAATAAACAACCATATAATCTTACTAGCTAAACAGACAGTTAAACAAATTATCTAAACACTTTTTATTTCAGTGTGTCTGACATTGACTCGAATTTTAAATAATAATACCAACTCATTTACTAACAAAAATAATATTAAGTCTTAAGAATAAAACTAATTGTTGCTATAAACAATAATAAAAAAAAATAACATTTACTTCCAACCTTTTATTTATTTCTACTGACACATCCATATTTTAACATACAACAGAAGACTAGTATTTTTAAATTTTCTTGTTAAATTAAATTATTTTCTTTAACCACCATTAAAATTTATGTACAATGATTATATTTAAAACTTTAAGTCTTTACTGTTCATATATATATATATATATGTTTCTTTTTAAAAGTTCTTTTCACAAACAAAAATATAATTGTTTTTTCATCACCTGCGTACTGCCGACGTTACCGTTTCGTGTGTGTGTGTGTGTGTGTGTGTGTGTGTGTGTGTGTGTGTCCTTAATCCTGAGAGTTTTTTTTGCTTATTATGCTGATGCTGATTTTTTTTAATTGATGATTTTATTTGGTTTTTATTATTCCGGCTTTAGAACAATGTTTACACATTTTCCGGAACCAAAGACTACAGATGTGATTGAATTCTCATCTTCCACTGCTGATTATCCATCCAAAGATCTTCTTCAATTTCTCGTTCCCTCAATATTGTCTGAATTTCTTCTATCCTCGTGATAGGTAGCCTTCCTCTTTTCCTTCTTCCTGGTTGAATCCATTCCATAACTCTCGTTAGCAGCCTTTCCTGTGCCATTCTTTTCGTGTGTCAATACCATTGTAATTTTTTTGTTTATATAAAATCAACAATTGTTTTTTCACATTCTTTCTGTCTTTAATGATATCATTTCTTATTTTCTCACGTCAGGATACTCTTGCCGAACGTCTCCAAAAGTCCATCTTTGCTGTCATTAATTTTGTTCTTGTGTGTCTGTTGCTAGTCCAAACTTCTGAGCCGTAAGTCATGATACTTTTAACAATGGTATTAAATATTTTATTTATAGTTTCTACTGTAATTTGCTTATCCCACAGGATTCCATTTAATGTAGATATAGCCATTTATCACAAATTAATTCTGGATTGTATTTCTTTGTGTTGCTTCTCACTGACCGTAATGTTTACCCCTAAATATTTGTATTCCTATGTATATAAAATCTTCCCCATGTCTTACTCCAATATCAAGTCTTGATGAAGGTCATCTATTGGCGTGTATTTTGTTTTATTCATATTTACCTTTATTAAACTTTAACGAAAGGCTAGGCCAGTCGCATCCAAGCGGCTGAAATGAGATTTCTCAGACACGTGGCCGGGGTATAGGTCATAGAAGAAACACAGATATACGGCAGGAACTGAATATTATGAGTATACTCGACAGGAACGCCCAGTATTGGCTGAATTGGTGGGAACATCTTTCCCGAATGGATGACTGGTGCATCCCCAAACAAATATGGAACTATAAGCCGAGGGGACGGAGAGGTGTGGGACGTCCGAGGAAGCGCTGGGGTGACCAGCTGTAATATTTGTCTGTTTGATACCGGAACAAACCATCCTTGGTTTATACCTTGAGGTTGATGATAAAGACCTTTATTACATAAATGTAATATGGTTATTACTCTCTCTCATGAAACATTAATTCACTATTGTTATAATATATAATATACGCTATGTGATGGGGGGAAGTAACACAGAAGACTGGCAATGCCATATATTTTTAGTAATTTAGCCGGCCGTTGCCAGTTTCAGAAATAGACGCTGTGTTGGTCGCGCCCGCACAATTGTCACCAACAAAACAAACTACTTCCAAGTGTGTAGTAACACTTAGCCGACCGTACTCTGCCACCGCCACTTAACATTCCATTCATATTTTTACTGAAACCGACATTGTTTAGCACAACCATTCATTTTGTTTTGAACAAACTCATTAACACTCCTACACACACACACACACACACGAAATGTAATTGTTTCAAACTTAGAAACACCATCTGTTATCCTGCAGTACCGTACGTAATATATTTCAGTGTCTTTTGAACCATTTTCTAAATTATTTACCGGGTCCTCTGGAAACTGTGATTTACAGTCACTGGTAAGTGATTAATACTCATCCATTTTGACAGTACCCTTTTTACTTTTTCTTTTCTTCACAACTATGAAGTTTTATTGATGATTTTTTGTGTGTACTTCTGTCAAAAAAACTTCACATGCTTTTAAATATAAATTGATACAACTCTTATTATTTAACAATATTTGTTTCTTTCATGTTCTGATCAGTTGTGCATATAAGAATATTTTCATATCATACGAGTTATCGTGTAACGTAATCGCCAATAACTATTTCACAAAATCATCTGTCCTATATTTAATTTTGTTAGGTAGTAAAACATAGCAATAATCACTTCATAGAAACCATAATCTATATTACTAGAAAATTAAATGAACAGCTAAATATTCAGTGACGGCTAAGATAGTTATAAACAACAGCACTTTAGAGCAAGAAAGCCGTTTGAAATATCTCGGGGGTACAGTAAGCTATGAATCTGAATATGATATGTAAATTTAGAAATACTTTTGGTACGATTCATAGAAATGTTAGAAATAAAACAAGACACAGAACAAGGATTAAATTTTATAAGACAATTGCAATACCCACATTGACATTATGCGAGTTAGGTGTGGGTTATGACAAAAAAGGTTTGCGGCAAGATTCAGAGTGCTGAAATGCAGTCTCTATGAAATACTTTAAATTATACATTGCAAGACAGAATAAAAAGTGAGGATATCAGAACAGAACTCCAAGTAAAGGACAAATGAAATTATTTCAATTTACATGGGACAATGATAGTGGGATCATCTGGAAAGGATGACAGAGGATCGATTGCTGAAACCGGCACTGAACTATAAAGCCATTGGAAGAAGAGACGTGAGTCGTCCGAGGATGAGATGGGTCCCGGAACAGGTTTATATAACCTAATCCTTGAAGGGAAGAAGAAGAAGAAGAAGAAGAAGAAGAAGAAGAAGAAGAAGAAGAAGAAGAAGAAGAAGAAGAAGAAGAAGAAGAAGAAGAAGAAGAAGTACAAAAATAAGTTTATACAAGATTATAAAAGTAACAGAACGTAATACCAGAAACACTAAAGGAGGAAGTGAAAGAAAAGAAACTATTTGGAAACGAATAAAAGAAGTGGGAAGGGGATGGATGGCAGTAACGCATGCCAGAAATGGCTGAAACCAAACACGAGAAATGGATCAAAAAGAGGAGAAGGGAATTTTGTATCATTGACAAAACGAATCAACTACAAGTTAAATCTAAAAGGGAATTTGCATTATTGTAATTGTAAGAGCGAGTTGAAAGATTACAGAGTAACTGACTGACGTATCGGGGAAGCGTGGACCTCTTCCAAAATACACAGGTTTCTGACTGCCAGCCAAGTTCACTGCCTCCTCTATGACACGCGCACACACAATGCTAATAACAACACAACTTTACGCGCGCGTATGTTTGTTACAGTAAACAAAACTACAGTTTATTGCTTTTTATAGTTGAATGTCACGTATCGTTAAACTGAATACAAGTAGGCCTAGTGTGTGTGTGTGTGTGTGTGTGTGGAGCACACAACAGTTGTTCCTAATAAATCACGAGTCTCGTTATATTGGCGCCAAAGAATTAAGGTATAAGATGTTCTGCTTATATTAGGACATGACAACTAATCATACTCTTCCGCCTCCTCATCCTCATCTAATCACACAACTACTACTGGTACTACTACTACTACTACTACTACTACTACTACTACTACTACTACTACTATCTACGCGTTGGCAACCGCAGTGTTTTGGTAGTCTATTGTACTGCTTCCACTTCTTCTTTTTCACTACATGTCTGGGGCTATACTCCGATCCGACTTCTCAGAGTTCATCATCATCATCACTACTCCAAGGCCTTAGACCTGTTCCGAAACCCATCTCCTCCTCGGTCTACCGACATCTCTATTCCCAGTAGGGTGATAAGATGGATAGCCCAGGCAGCCACAGGTAGACCGATAACAGGCATGCGATTCAAGTGTTCACACCATGAGTTTCTTCACTATTTTTCCAGGGTCTTCCACGATCTCTCGTTCCCACCGCCCTATATTCAAACGCTTGTTTAGGAATACGAGTATCTACCATGCGTTCCACATGGGACTTCCAATTCTGTCTGCATTCCTTTATTTTCTCCAGAAGCGACTATAACTTTAAGTCTTTCGTTATGTCGTCGTTTTGAATATAATCTCTCAAACTACATCCCTTAACTGCTCTTAAAAATTTCATTTCCGAGCACTGTATTTTTGAAATATCTTTTTGCAGGAGAGACCATGTTTCACATCCATATATTAAAGTCGGATGTGACCTTATAGAACTTCACTTGTATCTCCCTCAGTGTTTTATTCTTCAGTAGTCGTCTTATTGTTTCACAGGTATAACTAAATTTATTTAACTTTCTCGATATCGTTGTCCTTCCTATATGAGGCGTCATATCCCAAGCGCGCGATTCTCGAAGCACTATAAAAAGGAACCCTTTAGAGTTATAGGCCTAAATCAGGCAGACAGTGTAGTTTTGTTTAGAATGTGATAAAATATTTCAAATAATATACAGCATGTAGACAATTCTTACTTTACAACTCTCGCGTAATATCTTCGTTCTTCATATTCTACACTGGTCATCCCTGATTCTGAATTACAGTAATATTTCATGTCACCTGCTTAGGCTTACCGTCTATGGAGAAGGAACATATCCAGTCACACATTTAACGTACACAGTCAGTGCCAACGATAATCTGGCTAAGAACTTTACATTGCTCCTAGAATTTTGTATGGGATGTTTTTGATCAGGTTATCTGTTTCAAACTAGCGTCGTAATTAAAGTATGTAATATTTTTCTTTATTTTTATTTACATTTAACGTGAAATGACGATAATCATCGTTGTGATTTTTGTTACGAACTGCCAATTTGTAAAAGTGTTGGAGGCGCTCACACAACTAAGAGGAGGTTTATTTCTTTTACGTAGGACACGGACCACAGATTGGAAACTACAGCTACAGGGAATTTATATCCCGCAGCTTTGTGTCACGGTATAGCCCTTTCTTACAGGTTTAACATCTGTTTCAATACGTTCGAAGAAATAATTTGTAGCACGTTAGAAGTTGTGAAGATTGCTTCAGGAAATACAGGGATTTAGGTACATCCACTACAGTCTTGGGAAAATTATTTCAATCAGCTATTGGTAGAGAGTAGCGAAGAATATTTGAAAGGAATCTATGAGAAATATCAAATGATTATATTCGCTTGGATATAAATATTTAAAAAAAAGCTGTAAAATCTCTAAAGAATGGAAGAGAAGGTGGAGTTGGAGGTGTTCCCGCAGAGTTATTGAAAAATGGTACAAATAAACTATATAAATTATTAAGAAATCTTTGTGAATAATATCTGAATGGAGAAGAGGTACCATCAGATTGGAAGATGGGATACATTTCTACAATACACACGAAGGGAAGCAATGATGATTGTAAAAATTGTAGGGGCATGACTGTTACTAGCGCACTAGGCCTAAGTAGGCTTTATGGAAGAGTACTTAAACGTTTTTTAGAAGCTGAGTGTAAGGAAATGGAGGCTGAAGAACAAGTAGTTTTCAGAGCTGGTAGATTAAATAAAAGATCATATTTTCTCCTTACAACACGTAATTGGAAAGAAAACATTTCGATCACAACCTCTTCATTTAGTTTTTATTGACATTGAAAAAGCCTATGTCAATTCTGCCTGTTCCTTTATTCTCCCCAGAACCGACTGTAATTCTGGTCTTTCCTTACGTCGTCGTTTCGTAGATGATCTCTCTTACATTCCTTAACTGATCTTAAAAATTTCAAAACCAACCAGTCGGACGCAAACGTACAGTGAAATATTTCTCGTTTATAAATTTGAATAGTCGACCATACTGTATGTTAACTAATTATTTATGGTAACATAATACTGCTACGAATGCCTGGAATTCGGATATCAAATCAATGGCTGTAAAAGACTAAATAACTGGAACCACGGTTTTATATTTTGAAGAAAATTTCTTTAAAATAATCGAGTCCCAGACTGATGCCCAACGCAAATTACCTGGGCGCCACCTGAACGGCAACCATGAGTAACTGAATAACGTGTACACGAAGTTATATAATTTTTATAAAGAGCCTTGAAACGGCAAAAATAAATTTATAAATACGGTACTCTTTTATAAATATATCATAAAAACTATGAATAAGCTTCATTCATAATTGTATTTGCTTTAAAATATTTTCACTCAATTAGCAAATTATTAACTCTGTGTTTATGTGTATATTTTACTATTTTTCTCTCCCTCTGCACTACAAAAATGTTTAAAGTTTACATTGAAGTGAAAAATAAACTGCTACATCTAGTCAAACCACAAGTGTTTACTGCGAGTGTGGTGCCGCTTACAAGCGAGTGCATCCAACTGGGTCGCGTCGCAGGTCAGCGTTTCAAAAAGCCAGGGAAACAAAGTTAGCGATAAGGATAACCAGCTTTACTTTGCTCCACATTCAACAACAAAGCCACTAACACTGTGAGCTGAGAAACTTTGACAACTCTCTGCCGCTACCGGGATAAATCTTAATACTGTTTTCCGCAAGCAAACAGGTTATCTTATCTCCAACGAACACACACAACTACTGAGACGGTACACAGAAACGGATTGAGAGCACACGATTCTAATATCATCCTCATCCTCGTCGGCTTACCGCTTCTTTTGTTGTATTTGTTGAACATCCCCATGAAGAGAAACATACGCTCCACCCTCTTATTCTCTCTCTCACTCTCTCTCCCTCTCTCATTCTTTAAAATGTGAAGTAGCAATTGTTTTATAAATCTCAGTGTAATAAATGTATGTGTGCAGGCCCGTATGTATTTATGGGTTTTGTTTATTAGAACAAAAACCGACTACAGGCATAAAAATTTTAAGTATTGTTACGACGGTCTAACTGATCGTCGTATAGTACAGTGGAAAACAAAATGCAAGACACGGATGAAATCACTAACAACCAGCTTTAATGATCACAATTAATAAGTCGTAATCAACTCGTAGAATAATTCCAGTCAGATTTGTCCACACCCAATAATAATGTCAACTATAAAGAATTCCGTAATAATTAGAACACAACAACAATTCGCTACAAGGACTCGATCAGCGCTAAATAAAATCGCTCACGTAACTGAACTCATCGTGCTATGGCTTTTTATAGGAAGCGCAGACTTTCTATAAAAAGTTTCCATCCTCAATGTACACGCCACTTAATGTTGACTATAATGCGTATCTAAAGAGGCCTCTTGAAGTGTCTAGAACAAACTTGAACTGGGGGAGTGGAGAATGTTCTGGGCTGTTTGATAGCGTTCTCCTTACACTGTATATATTTTTGTTCAAGTTAGTAATGTTTACCTTGGTAAATAATTTGCACATGATGCAATATAGTTTTTGATTAATATCAATAAGTTAAATAATAAGAGCGTTTTAACGTTAAAAATATGTGTTTACGTTAATCAAATAAATACAGCATTATTCCTTTTATATTTCGACAACAAAACCTATATTTTATTCAGCTAGGTGATTTTGACTTCCATTTTCCGCATGGAAATGGAAGTATGGTGATAGCGAAAAAACCGTGTTCGAGATAAGGGTTAATTCTGATTGTACTACCCTCAAAACACGAAGAAAATTCATTTTCCGGAAAGTGTCTGTGTCTAGAAATTTTTCTATGGCGAACGATAACTGCCGCAAATTCAAACATAATCAAATAACGTTTTGCACATTTCCTGAGTTGTAGAGGACTCAAGGCCCATAGATTATTGTGAAGATCGGTTAAGAGGAAGGGTTAGTTTACCTGCAACATTTTATGTTTTAACAAGAGTAAAGTACATAATTTTTATAAAAAAAGTATCCTTAAAAGAAGGTTATAAAAATCCACTGTAGAAAGGTAGATGGAATATATATAAAATGAAAAGGTTTGTTGAAGGTAGAGGGGGTAATTTTCTATAAATGAAAATGATAGTTGAAGGGGAAGGGGATAATTTTGTATATGTTTACTACATTATCGGCAACAAATAAGTAGTTTGTTGTTAAAATTCCTTCCCGGGTTGTTTGGCCGTGGCCGAATGTTTTCTGGAAACCCAGACGTTTCGGCAGCGCCATCGACTGTCATCGTCAGTGAAAATCGAGTGGGCTAATGTGAGGTGGTATACGTTAGTGACCACATTACTGTGGTTAAGGCTGAAGAAAGAAGTAGTTTCTATTAAAATATTCATTTCGAAAAAGATTTTAAATATAAATCTTAGAATATGGAAGTCATGTATGATTCTCCGTACCGATTTTTATTATTTGTTATGCTAGTAGCTATTAGCTAACTGTAAAAGTAGAAGAAATTTCGTAACAAGATTGCTGTTATGTCAGTACCGATATATTTTTTGTTAAATAATTTCTTCCTTCCACATTTTTAAGATCATCATTGGTAGTACATAAACAGAATTCATTAAATAAACAAAAAAACCTTACAAGCTAATTTTAATTTGCCAGAAACTTGCGTCCATATTATCAGAAAACATGTCTTTTTCTTTCATTCTAATTTTATTTAAAACATTTCTAAATAAAAGAATATACGTTTTTAAGTTTTACGTTTCATATTGTATTCATTCCAATTCTTATCTGGAAATAAAACTAAAAAAAGGTCAGATATGTTCAAAAACGTGTCACTGCCGAGTAACTGCGTAGAATTCTTTCATTACACAATGTATGGAAGTAACACCACCACAAAACATAACAATATATGTGTATATACAAGTGCGACACCTGGCACAAGAACGGCTGCCAAGAATTTGGTCGATTTAAAGTCTTGAAAAAAATTAAAACGCTTTTTGCATTGGCATCAGACCAGCGAAACTGGTATTATTCAACTGAGCATGATTCTGTATTTGCCTATTGTAATAGATACTTCACACTGTTATTTAGTCACATGCAACCGTCGCTACAAATTACTTTTTACAATCATGGTAGTTTGTATAGTAGCAAATATTTCCGTTTCATTAATAGTTCACTGATGCCACAGCAGGAGTTTATGAAAATCCTGAATTATATATTGCAACAGTACACACGATATGAAGTTCATTTAAGTGGAATACTAATGCTATATAACATTGTCTGTTGGCCATAGACATGTTTTAAATTGATTTTGTTCTTTCTTTGTAAAGTAGTCATACGTTTTTAACCAAGCTATGTTTAAAAAAGTATGTTATGTCTAAATATTCACAATTTTATTCTCTTTTATGTCATGTGAAATATTTGTGTGTAAGTGCGCGGGTGCACGTGTGAATTACATTTTATTTAATAACTTCGAGGAAAATTAACAATTCGTTCTGAAACTTGGACAGAGTATTCTCACGGTTATAACCTATATTTTCCATATAATCAGTTCTCCACAACTATACTTTTTATATTTTTTTAAATCAAATCAGTCGTCTTTTATTCTCGTTATCTCCTAGAAAGAAATAAACTTTGTAGATTAAATCTTGCCAGGCCTTTGCAGAATCGGACAGAGTTTAAGCCTGATTTCAGTCTATCTGTGTTCTCATCTGTGACGTTGCTAAAGTTTCAACTAATTAGAGGGGTTAAAAATTATTTGAGTTGGTTCTTTGTCGAGAGCACTTCTGTCAGTTTCTTCTAAGGACTTGTTATAGAAAGGACGTACTCGCTGTCACGAGTTCTTCGTGACAAGACAGGTCGGGACAAGACAGGTCGTTTTCATTTAAACTTAGCAGTTGGTTCACTGTTCGAGGTCTTCGAAACCAATACCGCTTAGAGAACTCAAATAAGAAAATAAGATAATTCTAGTGCTTTTCGTGTATAGTCGAAGATATCCGCTAGGGACAAATTATATTCCGAGATATTTTGATAGTTACGCGAGAACACTTCAAGAATCCGGAGTTTGTGTAAGATCAGTACAATTTAAATTTTAAACAATAACAGTTCGTATCGCAGTGTGCGTGGGTGCAACGACGTGAATTGTCAGCATTAGTGATCTTCGAACGGTCGACGTGCAGTGTTGCAGCGATCCAGTCCAACTGCGTCTAGAAGCTACGCAATCAGCGGAATTCAACGGAACAAGTAACATAGTTGTAAAACAAGCCATAGACTCAAGTATTGAAAGAAAAATTTTGTTACAAACAATTTAATATTTTAAAACAATAAGACAGTAGTAAATAAAATGTTTAAATTTAATAAATCTTCCTACCTCCAGATATAGACTTTGTTGTAATAATTTCTATATTACCTATCTATGCAATTTTAAATTGTATCGTTGCAATATATAAGTCGATATTTTGTTTGCGTAAAATGTGATATAATTACAATGGATTGCTTCTCACTTGTCACACTAAATCAGTTTATATTATCTAAAAATTCCTCGTTATAATAGCTGTCCTGGGTTACGGATGTCTAACAAAATAATGTATACTAGGTATTGTTAAGTAATACGGAACGTTCTACAAGTATCTCGGGTATCCCAGCAGAGGCCAGATGTAATGTGTATGTGCGTACATATCGCTGCTACTTTGAGATGAAAGACAATTACGTGATACTATAAACGATATCGGATATAAAATGTAGCCAATAATGAATTTTTGTAATAGGTATATCACTCAAATAAATCAAACTAATAGTACCAGAAAGGATGAATAATGTGCTAAATGATTCATGCTGTGACATTAAGAAATTGCTTACCCCTCGCCTGTCAAATAATAATAAACTCAAGCGCCGACACCATAATTTTTTCCATTATTCCAGACAACGGATGCTTTACCGGGCGAAAGAACAAACGAAAAAGACAGGAAAATCAAGGAGTTAAAACAGCATCTAAAGGCGTACTGTTACGACGGTCTCCTGATCGTCGTATGGTACAGTGGAAAACAAAATACAAGACACCAATGAAGTCACTAAAAACCAGCTTTAATTATCACAGAAGACAAGGAAGCTTCAGTACCTGGGACATCTCTTTAGAAAATTAACAGAGATTTAACTAATTGTAGTCGATACTACAGGGAAAAGTACTTGGAAAGAGAGAAGTTGGGCGACCGAGAATCTCATAGCTGAGGAATTTAAGGACCTGGTATGGCATGAATACAACTAACTTATTCCGTGCAGCAGTGCAAAAATTAAAGTAGTCTGTATGGTATCCAAAATCTGAAACGGATAGCAACTATCAGAAGAAGAACAACAACCTATAAAGGTGATAAAAAATGTTTAAATGCTTTCAATATTTTCAATATAATCGATGTAATATATTTTGATAAAACATATAGTTTACATACAATGTTATTATTATTACTTGTTTGAACGTTATTTAAAGGCAGTCGACATGTCTTCAGTTTAAAACCAACCTGATTATAGGAAATTCAAAAAGTCTGCTTTTCGTTTTTAATTTCTTTCAGAAACTCGATTTACAAAACTTTAAATTAGACGATGATAATACTTATAGGACATTTCACCGATCTCGGAAGTTGTACAAAAAGTGAACATATTTGCTGAATATATAGCCTACTACTGATAGAACCAGCTTAAACTTTCTCCTTCGTTTTTCAGTCATAATGAGTGCTATTCATTAACCCTTCTTTCTAATTATTTATCCACATATATATAGCCACACTTCACTTGCCATGAATTCTTCGTCCACAGGTAAATATCCAGCGAAGCGTAAGGATAAATAACAGCACTTTAGAACAAGTGAGCCGTTTCAAATATCTCGGCTGTGCTGTAAGCTATCAATCTGAATATGATATGAGAGAGAAGATTAATAAATTTAGGGATATTTGTGGTACGATTCATAGAAATCTTAGAAACAAAACAACACACAGCACAAGGATTAAATTTTATAAGACAGTTGTAATACCCACACTGACATATGGGAGTGAGGCGTGGGTCATGAGAGACAAGGAATGCGGCAAGACTCAGAGTGCTGAAATGCAGTTCCTTCGAAATACTTTAAATTATACATAATGATGAATGGAATAAGGGATGTGGATATCAGAGCAGGACTCGAAGTAAAGGACATAAATGAAATTATTTCAATTTACAGAAGGCAATGGTGGGATCATATGCAAAGGATGATAAAGGATAGATTTGCCGAAAGCAGCACTGAACTATAAAGCCATCGGTAGAAGAGACGTGGGTCGTCCGAGGATAAGATGGGTGCCGGAACAGGTTTATATAACCTAATCCTTGAAGAGGAGAAGAAGAAGAAGACGATTGGTGCGGTGGCCAAAGCCTACGATGTCCTCTAGAAGTTTCTCGTTCAAGCCTGACCTGCTGTTCTCCTCGCAAAACAAGTATTCGCATAAAAAACGGATAAAGAGTCTTTCTACATTTATTGCAGTTTTTGAGGTTTTTTCCTTTCAAGCTTTGCCTATATGTATTCCGTCGTGTGGTGTGAGCAAATATCACAGGGTAGTTGAAAGTATTAAAACGATTGACGCTATTTATCTTATTTTTCACCAAACTACAGTATCAGTTAGTGGCGTTCCACACAGAACTCATGTTATAGTCGGACCAAGAAGTGCGCAACGATCCGTTTGCGTAGGTCCACACACTGAAGAAGAAGAAGATAAAAAAGAAGAAGAAGAAGAAGAAGAAGAATAAGAAGAAGAAGAAGAAGAAGAAGAAGAAGAAGAAGAAGAAGAAGAAGAAGAAGAAGAAGAAGAAGAAGAAGAAGAAGAAGAAGAAGAAGAAGAAAATCATATATCTAGCAAGCGCTTATGATGCCATAAAGTGGAGGACTAAGATGCAAATTGAAATCAGTGCATTTGTTTATCGCGTATCGCGATATCGCGTACCTACGTATTGTGAGAAGGTCTAGTGTGCACGCTTTCTGCATAAGGCCGCGGGTCTCACTAGGTTAAATTTAAAATTGCGACAGGTTCTGCGCCTGGACTGGCGTCAGGTATTTTATTTACTGAATATAACCGACTGATTAAATAAAGTTTTGACGCGTTGTGATTACGCAAGCACACAAGCACCTCTGTTTATACAAAACACAAATATTCTGTTATAGAATATAATTATAGAAGTTGGCAGAGCGGGACCTTTGGTTTCCAAGATTACAAAAACAAAGACTATAAATTATGCAAAACCTAAATTTATCAGTGGTTTGTACAGCGAATGGAAATGTTACTTTGCGTGTGACTAGCTTATGGGAACATAATAGCCTTTAGAGAGGGATGTTTTCATATCACTTTACACTTGGCAGTGTTACTCATGCTTCCTGATGAACATCTGTTTAAACGATCCTAAAGTGAAAATAAGGAAAATAATGAGACAACCACTTATTATTTGTATACAAAAATGGTCTTTCTTATCAGATAATGGTGACCTGAAACATTAACCTGTTATTAATCTTTATAATTCTTATATTATTTTATTATATATACGTAATATATATTATTTATTTAAAATATAAATATTAATATAATATTTATAACTTTTAATTTAGTCAATTCAACTGTTTGTTAATTTACTTATTAGCCTCTGATGCTGGTGTTATCAGTCAAACGTGCTTTAAGGTGAATATACAATATAATATTACTTGCAAAAATAGTTAATATTTGAAGAAAACTTCATAATATTGAAACCTGCAAGAAATACTTACTAAACAACAAATATAAATATAGAGCAACTTTTTTAATTTTATTACACATTTTAGGTTAATACATACAAGAGTAATATGGTTAGTTAGAACTAAAATTATTTTTGATAGTAAAATTATTTAACGAGTCTCCTAATTTAACTATTTACGCTGTAAGCTCTCATGTAAATCGAAGAATATGTTAGTGGAAAATTTAATAAATTTAACCAGCAAAAGAAACTCTCAAACGTGCTGTAAAACACATGGCGATGGAAGAGTCCTTAATAAAATTATAGAAATTCATGGCAGTTCCTACCCTTACTTATGGCTTAGAAACGTGGACAATGTCTGCTAAACAAATATCAAGATTTCAGGGTACAGAAATTTTTGTGTTCCATAGCTGCGTATAAAAAATTATATATGAAAAGGAATAACAGATAAGAGAGGGAACTGAAAGAATAAACGGAATATCAGTAAGTATAGAGAAAGCTGGAAACAACGCATAATCAGAAGAACGAGCAGTGACAGATTCACAAAGGTGGCCTTATTGTATCAGCCGAAAGGGAAGAGAAGCATGGGAAAACCAAAGAAGAGATTGCCCGACCAGTTTCGGGTCGGAACAGACTAAACAGTCTACTAGACTGTGAAGAAGAAGAAGAAGAAGAAGAAGAAGAAGAAGAAGAAGAAGAAGAAGAAGAAGAAGAAGAAGAAGAAGAAGAAGAAGAAGAAGAAGAAGAAGAAGAAGAAGAAGAAGAAGAAGAAAACATATAAGAGTCGATCGAAAGGGTGAAATAAATTTCAGATGAATATTTTTATTAAATCCGTTGTAAAAAAGTTATTACAATGATTATGGACTGTGAAATTAATATTAAAATGTGTGTGAATTACTTGACGCATTTGCTTCTCAGTAACCTACACAGTTCTGGGTAATGACTACTGACTAAACTTTAGTTAATTCTTGCCTACTAAAATAATATTAATTTTCTAAAAAATTGATTTATGAGTAAATTAGTATTACACTATTAATTTATGTGTATCACTAACGCTAATATATTGTTACGAATGGAACCACCTAGAATAGCCGAGAGAGGCCCCGCCCCGTTCTCCCGTAGGCCTACAATGTGGCAGGTTTTGCCCCTGTTAAGGTCGCGTTCAAGTTTGATCTACACTTTTCAAGGGGGCCACTTGAGATAAGCATCAGCGTCAGCATTAAGTGGCGTGCACACTGAGGATGGAAGATTTTTCTATAAGGCGTGCGCTACCTATAAAAATCCATAGTAGCCGACTTATAAGGCAGTTACGTAAGCGAGTTTCCTTAGCGCGGATCGAGTGTTTGTCGAAGTATTATGTGAAGAGTTATAGTGTTAATAATTGTGTGGAACTCAATTATTTGACATTATTATTGCGCTTGGGAAAATGTTTATTGAATTATTGTACGAGTTGATTACAAATTATTAATGGTGATAATTAAAGCTGGTTATTAGTGACTTCATTGGTGTCTTGTATTTTGTTTTCCACTACACCATACGACGATCAAGGAGACCGTCGTAACAATATTTAAAAAATCTATATAAAAATATTTACATTGTGTAAACTGTTACATTCACTTGTAAACAGCAATTTACTGGGTATTTTGGAGTGCTATCTTTTTATTAATCGTTTGAAGCACATAAGTGCTAACTGTATCATATTTTGAAAATTTAAACTGTTTAATTAATAGTTTGTTCCTTTGGCTGGTAATGGCGTGAATAGAGATAAGTTTTCAGCCTATTCATCACGAGGAGTTAATGAGACAGAAACCGAGAAGAGAATAAATAGGCAGTCGCAGTTGTATATAGTTTTCTTGCCGTTTTTCCCTTTTCCCGTCTTACAGAAGCTAACAACACTGAAATAAATGAGAGAATATTTTAGAAGGAAATTTACTTTAGTACGGAAAGAATCTACCTTTATTTTTTGCATCAGTGAATAGGAACACATCGAATTTGTTATTGTTCAAAGCTAAAATCAGAAACTGTTAAAAGTTTTAAACAATAAAGTGGAATAATTTATTGTTATGGAAAATTATTTTAGTAGTATTTAATGGTGAATTGAGCTAAGTAAAATTTAAACCCGCCGCTGGAATACTTCTCCTCATAAAGGAGATTCAATTGATAGCAAATGTATAGGTACGAACTATTAAATTTATAAGAACATTAAAAATTGGGTAATTTCTAGGACGTTTAAGTTAATGGATTGATGATAGTGTTCCAGATTGTTATTATTGTCTTATTTATTACATATATGATTTGTTTATTGTTATATATTGTTTGTCGTTGTATATGTTATTACGTGTTATATTTATTCTTACATATAAGCTTAATATGTTATTAATTAATAATTATATATCCGCATTCTGTGTATGCGGATTCAAAATATTTGTGTTGTGTGGGACAATATTTATTATTTTATTTTGCATTATTGCTGGTAGTTAAACAAGTATCCAAAGTAGTTGTTAAATCGTACCAGTTCCTGTGTATATTGTTGCAATGTTTGTCTTCACTAAGCACCTTCTAGTTTAATATATTTTACTGCATCTGTATGAGAATTTCTGTATGATTTACTAATTCATTTTATAAATTTTGTAGTCGCTAGTGACCGATGCTGTTGCTGCGACCTTAAGAATAAATAAATATAAAAAAAAAATTAACTCACTGATTAGTTACTTAACCGACATAGGTCAATGTGATGAAACGGCTTCATTTTCCATCCGTATCACTTTAATCACAAAGTCTTCTATCAAAACAAAGTGTCTGAAAACCCAGCTGATAATTATTTTCTTGTCATTTCAACGACATCTGGACATTTTACCCAAACAAATAGATTAATATAAAGTTTCAAAATTTGTGTTTAAATAAAAATTATGTCTAGATTTAAAATGTTTACAAATCGCATATTTCCAGACAGCATATATTATAACTGATCGTCGTATGGTACAGTGGAAAACAAAATACAAGACACCAATGAAGTCACTAATCGCTAGCTTTAATTATCACAATTAATCGGTTTGTAACCAACAAGCTATTCAATAAGATTACACTCGTACAATAATACAAGTTATTCTGTCCACAAAAATAATAATGTCAACTATAAAGAATCCCGCACTATAATCACTTTCCACTAATATACCACTTGAGACAAACTGTGTAAATCGCCCGGCATAAACTGAAAACCAAGCGGCGGGTTGGGGTATTTATAGACTGCAAGGTTCCATAATAGGCGTCCTTAAGAAACAATTGAAAAATTCTAGAGGATACTTCAGCGCGTCCTTGGCAGAAACACGCACCGTTGGGCTAGTTGAGAAGCTTGTCGAACAACACTATCGAATGTACGAGATTGTTCCGTATTACGTAACACTGCCTCGCATGTTAAGTGTCACGTACGCACATAAACATTACAGCTGGGATAGCCGAGAAACATGTAGAACGTTCTGTAATAGCGTAACTATACTGCACATTATTAGAAACTAAATGTCCGCTTAACGACATGCACGTGTTTTGCAGTGTCATTTCAAACAATAGCATGGTTATTGTTAGTTATCTTCATTCAAATGGGTAACTAGGAACTGCTTTTGGGGAGGGCGTGAGACTAGCTTGAATTTGGACCCCGATTTTACTCGGGGCAAATGAGACATTCAACATATACAATTTTATAAACGAATTTTACAAATTCTTTGCGTTTGAAACTGTTTAACAAACCAGGGAAGTATAAGATTTGAAAAACTATCACTATTCCTACACTCTTTAACACAGAGAATAGAAGACAACCTATATTTTATTTTAGGTCAAACATAAGGTTTGTTACTGCTTTACCTTTGTGACTGCTAACCCTTGTTCTCCTATCGTTTTATTGAAACGATATCGTTTGTTTTGTTATACAACAAACAAAATACAATACAATACTAACTGGTGTGCCTTTTATGATGTTTGTAGCACGCCCGCCAACAGAATGAGTCACCGGCAAACGTCTTGCTATTCTTACACTGGCGGCTAGCGGCTTGACCACTATCTTCTGGTCATCTCAAAACAGAACAGTGTGTTGAAGTATTAAAAAAAGAGTAATGACCGATATATTGCTTAATACATTTCGAACTATGATGTCATTGACACAAGGAAGGTGGAAGAAATTTTATCTTGTTATATTAAGTAGACAATGTTAGAAGCGCGCGCTTGGGTGTGTGTGTGTGTGTGTGTGTGTGTGTGTGTGTGTGTGTGTGTGTGTGTGTGCGCGTGTGCAGGAGAGAGAGAGAGAGAGAGAGAGAGAGAGAGAGAGAGAGAGAGAGAGAGAGAGAGAGAGAGAGAGAGAGAGAGAATGAGACTGGTAGTCCTTCAGTCTTTTCAGAAGCAGTTTACAATACACAGTTATAGTTACAACAATACTATAACTACAATATATATAGTTACGCCATTACAGAACGTTGTACGTTTCTCGACTATCCCAGCAGAGCCAGCTATATTGTTTGTGTCCGTACGTGACACTTAACATGCGTCAACGAGGCTATTCCAGACTTCACCGGTCCGCGCCCACTGTGTTCAAGGCCGCAAGCAATTATGCAATAGTGTTTTCAAGTAGCGTTGAGCGTATCATGGATTGTTCTGGAATCTCAGCGCGCGTATAAAGATAATCATTCAGCAACGATTAGTTTCATTTTTAGTGGCGATGTATTCAAGTGAGCTTCGAGTTTATGTCGGGCGATTTACACAGTGCGTCTCAAGTGGTGTACGGAATTCTTTTTAGTTGACATTATTATTTGCGTGGACAGATTAACTTGGACTTTTATACGAGTATAATCTTGTTGAAAAAACTAAGATGTTGAAAAAACTATGATCTCGAAATTACAAACTGTTAATTGTGATAATTAAAGCTGGTTTTAGTGACTTCATTGGTGTCTTGTATTTTGTTTCCCACTGTACCGTACGACGACCGGTGAGACCATAGTAACCATATGATAATCGTCCAGAATAGTTTATAATCACATACAGTAAATGCACACGCAGCTAATGCTATTACAAATAAATACTGCTATATAATGCTTTCCTGGAGATAATTCCGAATTTGTAATTTACAATAAAAGAAACCTCATAAATTCAATTTAAACAAAGTTGCAGTAATTTCGATCTTAAATTTCGTGAGATAATTCTGCCTCAACACCTGCATTCATGCTTGTTAATAATTGATTAATCCACTATCGATATTCAAAATACGAGTAAATCGAGTTTTATTGCCTTTATATTAAAATTGTAGTCTTACATTTTGCTCAAAAATTTTTCGTAAGTTAATACAAATATTTTCAGTTGGTTTTATAAATTTGTTTTTTTAATTTGTTGGACTCAGTGATGTTCTTGTATTTTCTGGATACGTACACACTATAAAGATTTCCACCCAGCAAAGATTTATAGAAAAAATTAATAAAAATAAAGTAATTTTTTGTTATAATACGAAGAAGCAAAATATTCAAAAAAACGTTGTAGGAACTAATGCAAATGGCAATAAAATTGTTTAAAAATATGATCCGGTCATGGGCCATGCGGAAAGTTGAAGGACCGTAATCTGCGATGCCCAGAGAAAAAAACAAAAGTTGATCACCATAAATAGCTAATGTTTTGTCCGTTTTTCGAAATTTCACATAGGCATAGTATAGTCTACTAACTACACTGAAATCGATCACAAATTAGTAGCGATTTAGACGTGTACTTAACAACAGTAACAGTCTTAATAAATTAGTTATAGTAACAGTCAATCAAAAGTCCTACACAACCTCTATGTAATGTACGCAAATTATAAAATCAGCTTTACCTCCAAAGGCTAAGAATATTCTGTTAGAATCATTACAGTCAGGTACTAATGACTGACTGACTGACTCTTTGACGCTACAACCTGCGATGAGCCTCGGCCTCCCCGACTAGTCACATTCAAATACCTCGCTCCTCCAACCTCAGCTTACAATCCCCGATATACATCCTCCTGAGGTCATATACTGCGTCCTTGCAGCCACCTTCTTCTAGGTCTCAGCTACTAATGAACATCTTTTAATTATATATTACAACAATACATCTGTGTGTATACAATTTTAAATGTAATTTAAATGTATGTATATTGTATAACATAACAAATTCAATTTAATTTATTGTGTATTGAATTCATGTGTGTAATCGTAATAAGAAGATGATACGTTATTTAAGTTTAAAATTGTTCCATTATTTATTTATTTAAACAAAATCTTTCATATCGGATATTAAACATTGACTCATTATTAAATTGTTTGTACGATGTTTTTGTACATAACTTATTGCTAACAAATTACATACACAAGTTATACACAACTCTTATTATCTAATTTTAATTACTTTAAAATATTTATTTTGCTCTCGGCTTACTCATGGTGTGCTCATATTTTTGCAATTGCTAATTCATTAGCTTCCAAAATGAATTTACTTCTATTCAAATTTCTTTTATATTACTTTGTTTTAACTTTCTACTGCATATATGCATTTTCCTTTATCATCAAAGACTTTACTAATTACGTTAATTCAAAAATTACCTAATTCTCTTATTATTTACGTTGCTAATTACTAAATTTGATACAAGAAATATTATTCTAATTTTTATACTTCTTTTACATTTATGTATCATTTATTTATTTTAATACTGGTTGAATGTCTTTCATTCAAACTTTAATTAGTGTCTTTCAAATGTCTATAATTACAATGGTTTTTTATCACCTCGTTTGACGTGGTTATTCATCTGTACGTCCTCCTTCTGGTCCTCTGGTCGTGTCCTCTGCATGCGCTGATTAATAGTCGTCTCGTCTCACGTCATATGCTGCAGGTGTGTCCATAGACCTCATCGTATGTATTCTGCAGCTCTGGCTGGACATCTAGTTGGTCCTGTGACTCTTACGATAATTGTGAATTGGCGTCAACTGACATAGCCTCCTGCGGCAATGGTTGAATCGAGAAGAAGAAACTTAATTAGCGCGACCTGGTATTTATAATCAGGTCGTGCAAAAATTCCTGTCTGAACAATTTTCAACTTGTCAGATTCTGTCGAGGCGTCACTACCCCCACTCTGGTTCAATTCACTATTTTCACCTATTTTCGCGAATTACGAAGTTTGTTTCACATCACTCGATGCTCAATCGATCACTAATTTTATGTGATTACTATACGTAAATTGCACTTCTTTATGGTACTCACAGAAAGAGTTATTCATTTTTTACGTATAGTAATTGCACTTTTCGTCACATCGATACGGTTTTTTAACACTTTATTTATCTATAATCTCTACACACTTTGGTGTCTTTTGTTTTATCCTATCGTACACAGTTTTCTCATAATTAACATAAACATACAACTATTCTACTTGAAAAGGTTTGGTTTCATTTCAGGAACGGACAGGTTTCACACACACCAACAAAATACGCTCGTACACAACGCTAGCGACAGGTGTGTCGAAAATGCATGTCCATGCATGAATTCTGCGCTCCCTATTTTTACTGCGATCCAGCTTATGCAATCTGAATCATGTTTATTTATTCATATTTATTTATTTTTATTATTTATTTATTTATTTGGGCAATGCACAGTATCGTTTCTGTTTGTACTGTTGCATTATATAACGTCAAACTTAAGTGCTGGACAATTAGGCAAACCCTTAAGTCAGCAAGTAAAGGGACACACATGAAATTCTACAAGATGATGGCCCTACCCACATTTATTTATGGGTCTGAGAATTGGACTTTAACGAAAGGCCAGGCCAGTTGCATTCAAGCGGCTGAAGTGAGATTTCTCAGGCACGTGGCAGGGTATATTCTCCATGGTCATAGAAGAAACACATATATACGGCAGGAACTGAATATTATGAGTATACTCGACAGGATTGCCGAGTATCGGCTGAATTGGTGGCAACATCTTTGCCGAATGGATGACTTCCGCATACCCAAACAGCTGCTGGAGTGACCAGCTCTGATCTTTCCCTGTTTGAGACCGGAACAACCATTCTTGGTGTAATCGTTGTTGTAATTCTTGGTGTATTTTAATTACATTCTGTCATGTTGAAAACTTACGTTGCGATAATTTTTTCACATTAAGATATGCCGTATTCATTTTCCGACACTATATTTATTGTGAATTTGACCTGCAAAAGTAATGTGTATATTTTTTTCAAATTCATTGCAGGTTTGTAATCTTTTCAACTAAGCGAGCATTGAACAAACTGACTAACAAAACACATACATGCTTATGAAGAGCTGACCATTGACAGCTCTTCTTTTTTTTTTGTTAACAGATTAAACAGATACACAAATTTCAAGACTACAAATTAGCAAAACATGTAAACAAATGAACAAAAGTCACTTCCACTTGCTGCTGGCATGATACAGTAAATTCAAAATATTAAACACTGGGCCTATAAGGCAGATATACTGGTTCACATTAACACTTAATGTTGACATGAACACAAAAGATACAGATATTACAGAGCAGATAAGACAAAGATATTACAATACAAATAATACAGAGTACACATTACACGTTGGACCTGAAGAGTAAGTCTAACAATAATGTGTATATAGCGTATAAATTATAGTTTTCCACGTACGCGAGATTAACGTGTTTAATTATATAATCGTAAGGAGAGTCGCAAATTTTGTCCCTTAGTTATATACAATTGACGCTTTGCATTACATAAATGAATGAACATTGTGTACCATTTCAAATTCTAAACTAACGTGAACCCTCAAACAGGAATCGTGTTATTATTCAATTAGTTGCGGTACAGTGCAATAGTAATTCTATTTGAAATCAGTCGTGTGTGTGTACGGCACGCTGGATCGATCAAGCGGGACACAGGTGTATTTGCTGCTAAGTGGAGCCCGGTAGAGCGAGCGCCCAGCTTCACGTCGCTACCAATCTCTTCGCAAATACGTTTTAAGAAATTGGATAAAAACTCTTTCCTATACACGGTTAACTACAGTTGAATCAAAAACACCTCGCTACAGATTAATACGAAGACTGGTTAAGAATTAGCTGCACAAATTGTGCCCGCTCAAATTTAAGTCTGGTGTAGCCCATGCTGATGTTTTGTACATGCCAATGTTGGGATTTACATAGGCCTACGTTTTCTATGTAGAGAGATTTCTTTGGCAAACACAGGACCTTTTTTTGAAGAGAAAACATGAAAGTAGTAACTGTTAGATTAAGTTACTAAATTTATACGAAGTTCATTAACATGGGCAAACACCATGAAAAATAAACAAGAATATAAGAACATTAATGACTAGAAAGGTTTTTAAAAATATATAAACACTTGGTACGTTTCACAGTTTTTATTTTACTTTGACAGCTGTTTCAGATTATTAGGCTATTCTCAAAGAGAATCAAGGTACAACTGTCCTTTTAACTACTGAAGTATATACTACTAAAATATCATTGAATTAAATGGTTACTTCGAAAAGAGAGGATACTCTAATAGAATAAATACATAAGAATTTTGTTCACTTAATACATTTACACTATATTACAATATGATTTTGTTTTATGAATAATAATAATAATTAGTCCTTCCTTGATTCTCTTTGAGAATAGCCTAAACAGCTGTCAGAGTTAAATAAAATCTGTGAAACGTACCAAATGTTTATATATTTTTAAACACCTTTGTATTAATATGTTTCATCACGTGCCCAACGAGTCATCAATCAATATCATTAAAGAGTAGTTTGGAATGTGTAGGCTCCATTAAAATAAAGCAGCTATACAATTAGTGGAATTTTAAAAGTTTCCTGCCTTTTCGAAGCAACCATTTAATTTGTTCAATCATATTTTAGTAATATATACTTCAGTAGTTAAAAGGGTCAATTTTTAATAAGTCCTTTATGATTATTACTTTCTACTGAAGTTACGGTACTATTATTTCAACCAATACGAAGTGAAGTATATAATTTTTTTAAGATTAATAAAGACTTAGCAACTGTTATAAATTTATTTTATTTTATAAAACAGACAATAGTTTCCTTCTTTTACTCGTACATATCATCTTTAGTGAAGTTATAAATTTACCTTCAGTTTCGCTACCACAAAATTAGCAGCAGTCAATCACGTAGGTTATGTATGCAGACTTAGCGTAAATATTGGGCACCAACATATTATGTTATGGACACAAGTAGAATAAATACATAAGAATTTTGTTCACTTAATATATTTTATTACACTAAAACTGATTAAGTTGAATGTTATGAAGCTGTTAATATCTGAACATAATTGTATATTAATTATAACTATAGCCTACAAAATTAGAGTGTATTAACAATGTACTACTAATAATAATAACTTAATAACAATAAAATTTTATAATTTCTAATAATAATTTTTCCAGTTATGAAATTTGTGAAAGGTTTTTCAAGAACAATGGTACTTGATAATATGTATTGTTACGACATTACAGTTCTCGGCTATCCCAGCAGAGCCCAGCTGTAATGTTTACGTTCGTACGTTTCTTAACTGTGTCAACAAACGAGGCTATTCCAGACCATACCGGTAGGCGCACTATTTTCAAGGCCGCAATCAATTACGCACTAGTGTTGGCGCGTATTATGGATCATTCTGGAACACCTGTGCTATTATTTAAACAACGTTAGCTGCCGCTTAGAAGTCAGTTTATCTGGCGATTTATTCAATTGAGTTTCCAAGTATTGTGGCGAAGTGTTACTGTTTTATAATAGTGCAGGAGTATATTATTTGATATTAATATTGCGTGTGGACAAATTTTGCTCGTATTATTGTACAAGTTGATTAAAAACCGTTATTTGTGATATTTACAGCTGGTGATTACTGGTTTCATTGGTGTCTTGTATTTTGTTTTCCACTGTACCATACGACAATTAGTGAGACCGTCGAAACAGTGGCTCAGAAATGGGATATAACAGTTTAACAGTGGAAACAGATCAGATTTCGTAGAAGAGTAATGTGATTGGTAATTGAAAAAAAAAAGAGAAGATGATAGAAGCATTCCGAGCAATGCTAAGGCAAACACAGGAACAAAAAAAAGAAGAACAAAGACAGGAAAGAGAAGAAACAGGGAAGGCAGTTTATAGCACGGAATTCTTTATAATTGACATTATTATTTGTGTGGAAAGATTAACTTGAATTATTGTACGAGTATAATCTTTTTGAATAATTTGTTGGTTACAAACAGTTAATTACGATAATTAAAACTGGTTTTTAGTGACTTCACGGGTGTCTTGTATTTTGTTTTCCACTGTACCATACTTTTCCATTGTTTCCGTCGTAAGAATATATAAATAATTTATATATGTCATAAATAGGCCTATAATGTTTTCCAAACAATAGGCTACGATAATTACATAATTTTAAAACTCTATTTGGTCCTCTGTTAATGTTATCAGGTGTACTCGCAACTCGTAATGGATGCAAAATAATAAGTCTATTGACCAAAAAAAAAAAAAAAATACATGTCCGTTTGCACAAAGTAATGACAACTGCTACTACTAACTTCAGCCGCCAGTGAGGCTTCAGTAATAGATCAAACGAGAACGGGCTGTCTAATTTAATGGGCCGATCGGAACACTTTGAGCCTTTGTTAGCGGCCACCATACCTTTGGCCTCACTGATACAAAGATTAAAGCTTTGCTCGTACTTTACGCTCCACAGACTACACACAGGCCTAACAGACTAGAGTTTCGCTGAATCCTAAGTAAGTAACGCGTAATTATAGGTCCGCTTTAAGTCTAATTGCTTTCGAATCTTGCCTACCAATTTGGCTAACTATTTTTCATTCTCTTATATTCACTAGATTAAATTGATAAGTTTTTATAATTTTATTACACCTTACCAAAAGTATCCGTGTTACTATTATACAATTTAAATTACAAATAACATGAAGATACGGTTGCCTATTTTAACCTGTGGAATCAATTGGTATATGAAATGTAATAAAAATCAAACCCGTTTCTTCAGACAATTTTTTGAATCGCTTTTATATTTATTACTCAAAAGTGGTTGATTTCTAACATTACCGGTGCCGGGAAGCATCAACTCAAAAGTTGTAGACACTAATATACTTATATTTTATATTAGCGTGTAAGTTTACATCAGGTTATTACAAAGAAGGTCTACATTTTTAAAGCCTTATAAAATATGTAGCGTACGTATAAACTTGTATCTAAAAATATAACAAAGTTTACTGATATTTCTAAAGAGCTTCATCTTTAGGTTAGCCGCACGACAATCGAAAACATGTTACTCATGATGGGGTCATCCCACTAAACGATAGTTGCAGTGGTTCGGACGTTTTAAAAATGTTTCCATAGTTTCATCTTTGTGACGTCATATTGTTTGTTTCTTGACCTTTCCTTACTCTTTGTGTCCAATGCTTTATTGTGGCCAGAAATCAGCCATGAATCCACGTACTTTAATGGATTAAATTAACGGAGACGAGGTCTATTAATTTTCACGAATAAGATGGCGGATACAGTTTTTCTCTTCAGAGATGCTCTTAAAGATCTAATGTTTAGATTACTTTGCGAAAAACTGGGAATGTCATCTCCGAGTAAGCCTTGTTGAATTGTTTTAAAATAGATTCTACATACAAGAGAATTTTACGTAGAACATATTAAAAAAATGAACTACAGTAGTTAAGAATAGTGGTAGTCTTTGATTTTGACAAATGTTTAGTTTTTAGTGGGGCTGATGAGAGGCACAATTTAAAAAGTAGTAGTAATTTTTTTTTAATAATTACGTTTTCCTTTTCATATATGTTTTCGTTAATTTATTTCTGCATCCAAGAGTTTCGGGAAGGTCGTTCCGCCGCGTTCGCCCTGAAATCAAGCCCTGCTACTCAATACAATTCATTTTCTATTTGTATCATAAATTCAAGCTTAAGAAAGTACTTCTATAAAATTCGTGTGCCAGGATATATCGGTGAATCGTTTCTTTGGAAATTCTAATCACACGTAATCTGTATTTACCAACGTCAGTATCTCAAACTCCAGTTTCTCTATTGTAGGTCTACCTATCTCAATAGTTCCTTATCCTTGTTATTAATAATTGACTGGTATGATATTATTAAAACCTATCACGTATCGACTTGTAGTAGAAATTCATTTGCACAATAGTCTTACACTTATTTTCCTCGGTTTATTATATTAGCACATTAATTAAATATCGATTCTTTAATATATTCTACTAGTTTATTATTTAAAATTTCTTCCTTTTCACAAATGTCAGCAGTTATTCTTCCCCTAGTTATCTTTTGGTTAGTTTTCTGCCAGTCGGCATCGATTTTCGTAGCATTTGTTTAGGTTTAATAATTATGTTATACATTTTTGTATTTGCAAATAAAATAAAATGTATGTTATATGTTTGTGTGTAAAATTTCATTTAAATCATCCGCTCGTAAATGATGCTGACGCCTCCATTTGGGAATGTTCTGCAGATCTGATATCAGACTCATTCCACAGTCGGCAGTAGAGACTGGGCGATCCCTAGTAAACGATACTAAAAACTTTATTTACAGAAACATTCATATTAAACGGAACGCTTTCAAATTTTATAGAAACCCACATAATTTAGATTACTTTGTAGGCTTGCACGGCGGGATTCGATGTTGTTAAATTGAGTCCCCGGGCTGTTTTGACGCGGTCCAGTGCTAAAATCCATAGCGAACGAATCCGCCGTGCCATCGACGGCTATCTTAAGTGCGCAAAATTTGAGTATGAGCTAACGTAGGTTGTTCACGTTACAGACCACAGTACTGTGGCAATGGCCAGCCTGTACTGTGGTCTCTAAAGTGAACACCCTACTTGAGCCCAACTCAAATTTTGCACTGACGAGGGCCGTCGATGGCACGGGAAGTCAGTTTAACAACACATAATTTAATGAGCTTATCGCTTTTGGCGATATTTTTTACAGCTAAGCAGTAGTCGATGTTGTCTTCACCACCTTGACACGAACGATAAATCATTAAACTTTAGGTTATTAACCACCAGTATTAACCTATCTGTACTTCTAGTGTGTCATTAACAATAGGTTTGTGTTTTCATGTTATTCAGAAATTTGTTTTTATAACGAGAAATAAGTAAGTGGACGATCGTAGTTTCATTCAAAATAATAAATAAATTATGTTTTACCACAACACTCTTGTTTTCACTCAGTTAATTCTGAAATAGCACACAAGAACAAAATTAATGACATCAGACATGGAGATTTGGAGACGTTAGGCAAGAGTATCCAGACATGAGAAAATTAGAAATGAAATGATTAGGGACAGAATGAATGTAAAAAATTAATTTCGAATCAAAAAAAATTAGAATGTTATGGACACTCAAAAAGAATGGCACAGGAAAGTTTGCCATGGAGAGTTATGGAATGGACTCCACCAGGAATAATTAAAAGAGGAAGAAATTCAGACTATATTCTGGGAACGAGAAATTGAAGAAGATCTTTGGTTGGACAAGCAGCAGTGGAAGATGAGAATTCAATCACTTCTGTAATCTTTGGTTCCGGAAAATGTGTAAACATTGTACAGCCGGAATAAAAATAATAGTACTGAAATAGAACTAATATTTCAGTTCTTACTGCCTAGCTTTGTCTGCACAAAGTGTTAAACATGGCAAACAATTGTCGTCTTCTCACGCTAATGTTTTGTTGTCTCATTACATTCTACACGTGATAATTACAGAGTAAAGCTTGTAGTGCCCTGTCTACCTTTTCTTCACACGTATAATAACATATTTAACGTTGTGTGACAACACGCGAAATATATATAAGTTACATTTAATAGCACTCAGATTTAACATATTCACAGAACATGTATAATACCCGTGAAAATGACTCCAAAGCTATATCTTACCAAACATATTAGGTAACAAACATTGGTATTCCATATTAGGCCAGACCAATTTTCATTCAAATCAATTAATTTTTCCGGTGAAGGGTTTGTGAGGATCGGTCAATGGTAATTTAAATTGTAATATTGTATAAATTAAGCTCTGTGATATTATAATTTTCTCGTTGTCTTTAAAGAAAACATTTTATGATGTAAAACAAACTATCTTAACTCCTCCTACACATATACAAGGATACACACACTTTCGCGCGCGCGAACATTCACACACAAAAACACGTTTACTCAAATAATTGTTCTGTTGTGTTTGACATTTCTTTTGTATTCATACACAGGTCCTGATGATGACAATAAATATTGTGGAAACGTCGACACAAACAAGTTAAAATTTGTGTTATATTTTTGACCGATCTTCAAAAACTCTTCACCGGAAAAATTCATTGATTGACGGTCATTACGAACTTAAGGATCAAATCAATTAAGATATTGTGAATAATGAAAATATTTAATTCAAAATGTTTAATTAAAGTAAACTGTAAAAACATTTTTATTCTTCAACAGTTTTATCACAGGTGCCAGAGTGATGTCGTAGGTGTATTATTTAGAAACATATTTACATTTGTGCAATTTCTATGGAATTGAATGACTCTAATTCATTTTGTTAAAACTGTACAGAAGTTGAGCTGTCGACAGATAATGGCAGAATATTTATTTTTAGACTACAGAGATAAACATTCTGCTATTATCTGAGAAAAATGAGAGTTCCGCTCGTTTTCATTCCAACAAAGATAGTGTATTTGTTGACTGGACGACGTGTGTGTGCGGGTGGGTGAAGTTTTTCATTTTCCGAGAAACATAATGAAAACTTACAATGTTACGAGGCACAGAGTTACGTGTTTTAGTTTACAGCACTGTTTCACAATGGCTTATTATTGGCGTAAGCAGTAAACAGCAAATAATTTAATTCTAATTTTTCATTTAATTCCCCTGAAATGCAGGTTTTGGTTTCCTATCGCATCCATTTTCCCTAGTTTACAATTAATTTTCTGTAAAATTAAGAAATCACCTTCTTCTATCGATTGCTAAATTGAAGTGCTGAACTTTGAATGTAAATACCCTGAGGAGAAGTAGTAGATCTAACTGGAAAATGTAAACTTACTCAGAAACATCATGGAAAAATCATGTTCGTATCATAACAATGTACTTTTTCCATTGCCTTTCCTTTTCCTGTCGTTACAACCATGGATGGGTTTTAGCCTGCTCAATGATTTTCTTTTATTCCGCCTTCTTATTACACATCCGTCTGCATCAGCTCACGTTCATAGATCTCAAAACATCCTCCACGTCACCCAACCATGTTTTTCTGGGTCTATCTCTAACTCTTCTTCGTCTCGGTCTCCAATCTGCAATTCTCTTAGCCACTCTTCTGTCACGTGGACCAGCCACTACTCTTCCTCTTACTCTTGATTAACCTCCTAAGCCTCCTACTCTTAATAAACCGCACGATGTCAGCACCCTGAATCAGTTGGTCCAGTTCATGCTTCACTCGATTCCTCCAATAACAGTCTTTAGTTTGTAGAAGATAATGCTGTATTACGTCACAGACCTGGCTTCTTATTAAATAGTTTCAGCACACAGCGTTTTTGTATGTACATATGGCATCCCGTCTAGAACCACAGGATAGACGTAATCAAACATTACATTCAAAACAGGAGGCGGTTTAAAGTACATGCTCGGTCGTTAATGTGGCGAGCTTAAAATGTTAAGAACTAATTTATTTGACTAGAATAATGTAAGTGATTTTGTCATTAAGTGTCAAGCAAATAAATTTCACTTGCTTCTCATTATTATCATTATTATTATTATTATTATTTGCAAGAGTAATTCCTATAAATAATTATGTATAATAAACACTTAAGTAAGATCACAAGGAAATGAGACAAGTTACAAGAAAGTGAGTGAACAAGATATGGCGAGAAAGAAGGTGTGATGAGGGTACTGGTCAGACAGTTAAAATTGATTAGAGGCAGCCTGTAGAAAACACAGTTTTGCTTGGGCGTTGCTAAGTCAGCAAGACGGTTTTGGTGAGAACTCAAGAGAAACAGTTCTGGTTGCAAATGCAAAAAAAGAAACTTTGAACTTTGCTTCATATCACTGATAACAGAATAGGACTAGCAACGACCGTTTCAAATGAAACATGAGTCTATAAGGGATCCAAGACAAATTATAGGCATGAGGGTGACAACCATGTACAAGAATTTTGTAGACTCGTTAACAGTAGCATATACCAACCTGCAGAAGCCCGTAGAGTTTACCGAATCGCATTTAGCAGACTTCATATGACGGCAGTGGCACAGAGATTAGTGTATGTATGCCAATAAATTCTCACAGGCATGGGCCGTTACTAGCCCAGAATAAACATAAGTTATTAAAAACTGAAGAAATACTGGTGGAATGTAGAATCAGAACAGCTGGTAAATGATGAATGAAGACTATGAAGAAATGGTCGAACACTAAAAGTGAAGAAGAAGAAGAAGAAGAAGAAGAAGAAGAAGAAGAAGAAGAAGAAGAAGAAGAAGAAGAAGAAGAAGAAGAAGAAGAAGAAGAAGAAGAAGAAGAAGAAGAAGAAGAAGAAGAAGAAGAAGAAGAAGAAGAAATGGGCGCAAAAAAGACAATCATGGACTCCATTGAAGAAAAATAACTAATCTAATACGGACACGTACAAAGAATGGGACAAGACCGACTGCCAAGAAAATAACGAGATGGACACCTAGAGAGCACAGAAAGAAAGGAAGACCCCTTTCTGCCCGAATGGATAGGGGGCATTCGATTATGAATGAGCGATAGAGGACTAAACGATGCAAAACTGCAACGACAGACAGCAATGGAGGTTGGGCATCGGACAACGTCGTAAGACGTTTTGAACCCGAATTAAAAAGAAAAAATGATTATAAGTAGATTATAGTAGATTATAAGTCAGTTTCCCGACATATACGGAAAAGAACATTAAATTTTGAAGAATTGTATACGTGTAATCTTACGGCACTCATATGATCAGAATTGATACCACCAAACTTATTTTCGTGTTAAACGTTATATTCTATCAATAACCCACGGAACTTACAGTTTAGTGGTTTAATCTGGCTACTAACTTAGACCGGTTACTAGGAAGCTTGTTAATTGATTTTTCCGTTAAAGGTGAGACCGCATGAATGGAAACAAAACGTTTCAGACAGCAATGTGATTCTACCAAACCAACGGTTATAATGAATCAAGTTCACAAGTGGTACATGTGCACATGAAAGTGGTTTTATTTATTCTAAAGTTGTTTGCAAATTGCAGTTTTCAGTTTCCTTATAGTTTATGAACAGAAATTGTGTTGATAGGAATTATATATGTCACCATCTGGGAAGTACGGGTTTACTCCGTAGCTTGGTGAATATTCTCCTTGATAGAAAGCATCATTTAAAATACTACGTATCATATCTTTCTCATTTTTAAATTTATCATTCTCCTCTTAAATTTCACATTGTATGTATATCTCGTTAGAAAATAAGACTCAAATCTGATCCACGTAATGGTAAACGGTGGTATGTTATATTTCAAATATTACATCTTTATATGACAATACCAATTAAAGATACAGAAGAACAGTACGTTTTGTTTTCCAAAATAAGATCAGCTCGAATTCATCGACACAGATTCATGTTTAACGGCATTTAAATGGCAATAGTTTATGTATAAATATGACGCGCTAATATAGGTTTGCCAACCGTTTATTTATGTAAGAGGAATATTCTGGTTCAAAGAACTCGTTTTCAACAAAAGTAATGATTCGATTTTTAAACCTACCTGATTCTGAGTCATATCGATCGTGAAATGGAAGTTGTTGCTTTACCTGAATATATTAATTAGGTATATTTGTTGAGGTGAGCAAACTATGGGCAGTAATGGCAAGGAAAGGGATCCCACAACATCTAATTATAGCCACACAGAGACTTCATGTTGAGAATAAAATCTTAATAGAAACAAGAAAACCGAGAACAGCTCCTAGAGTTGGGCTGATCAATTGTGGAGTACGATAAGATTGTCCATTATCACCTTCTCTTTTTAATGTATATATTGACGATGTCACACAAAACTGGGAGATGTGCCTTCCAGAACATTTTATCATTGGCCATTCTGAAATTGACACTTTCTTGTTTGTGGACGATCAGACGATTCTGTCGGATTCGAAAAACAGATTTCAGATGGGTATACATTTGTTAAATCGAATCTGCAAAGATTCTGGATTGCAAATAATCACAGTTAAGAGAAAAGGTGATGGCTTTTCGTTGAACTGGTCGCGTATGGGCAAACAGTATTACAGATGGTACTGTCCTGAAAAGTCGGCAATTCTGAATACCTGGGCTACAATGTATCTTATAATACAACCAACGACGTTGTGAATAAAATTGCATAAGATTAACCTTATGTGCGGGATCAGGCGAACTCTTAAGTCACCATATAAAGAAACACGCCTAAAATTCTACAAGGTGATGGCTCTTCCCTCACTTCTGAGAATTGGACTTTAACGAAAGGGTAGGGCAGTCGTATCCAAGCGGCTGAAATGAGATTTGTCAGGCACGTGGCACGGTATACACTCCATGATTGTAAAAGAAACACAGATATACGACAGGAACTGAATATTATGTATGTGTACACTCGACAGGATTGCCCAGTATCGGCTGAACTGTTGGGAACGTCTTTGCCGAATGGATGACTGCCGCATCTCCAAACAACTATGGAACTATAAACCGACAGGACGAAGAGGTGTGGAACGTCTGAGGAAGCGCTGGAGTGACCAGCTCTAATCTTTGCCTGTTTGAGACCGGAACAAACCATCCTTGGATTAATCCTTGCAGAAGATCATGATGATGATGATGATATTTGTTAAGCTAGTAAGGTTTCTTATCTCTTTGTTGTAGAAAAATGTGATTTACCTTTGCAGACATGACTCTTAGGTCCTTATTGAGAACAGAATTAACAGCAATCTGAAGAAAGAAGGAGAATTGATGGAATGGAGAAGAGGCAAAGAAAGCAAAGATAACAAATCACTCACTGCCCGTGACAAGGCAGTAGAGACAAATTGACGAAGAAAGTTTGACTATATACAACAAATGTTGGTGTTTATGGTGAAAGAAAATCATATAGTCTCCGACGACAAAAGTAAATTTAATTCAACATCAGAAGCCTCTAAATCAAAGTTGGTGGCAATTTTATTTTGAGTTACCAGACATGGATTTCACAGGAATTCTACTGTTAAGGGAATGCAAAGAAAGCAAGAAAAATTAATTTTATTAGGAGAATCAAAGGATGCATAGTGAAATAGAGAAATCCCTTATTGTATAAGTTATAAGCTGAAACGTAAAAGAAACTAAGAAGAACGGAAAAAAATGTAGAGCAACTCAATGACAACGGTCTCAAAGCTATAACTAATAAAATTTTTATAATTATAATGTAATATATTACACAATATAGTTTTATTCTTATGAAATAAACAAATTCTTACACGCTTTTACAATAAGAAATATAGTAGGCTTACTGGTTATTATTTTTAACGTGAACAGTAAAGTTGACACCACGTTAGATCGTCGTATTGTATACCACTATGGTATACCACGGTCTTATTGATATTAATAGGGTGGAATGTCATATGCTAACACAGCAAAGTATTATGTATTATCCGTGGACTTACGGAATTCAGCTGTGCGGCTGTACAATGAAAACAAACTTAGAAAAGATACAAACCTTTCAGAACAAATTACTCAAACGCATAGTAAATGCCCCTTAGTATATAAGAAACCACAACCTACATAGAGACCTGAATGGAGAATATATCAGTGAAATAATAACAAAATATGCAGACAAATATGATAAGAGGATTCACACCCACTATAAGCCAATAATGTGACACGTGGTGGAAGAAGCTCCACACGTCCTGAGGCGACTCAGAAGACAGAAGACACATGATCTGGTATCGTAATAGAAAGCAATTAGTATGTATATATCCATAAAACTCTACGTGAGAGAAAGACACAATAATCTTGGGCTTAGCCACTGGGCTTCACCTCATCACCCGTGAAGGTAACATGAAGGAGAAGCTATTGGATGAGCTTGCTCGTTTGTAACATTAGGGAGGCGTTTTTAGTAGGTTATAGTCTCACACTACTAGGAACTACGAAGCTCATTGTGTCTAACAGAGATTTTCACCTACCCTCGTAAAAAAATGTCTCACAATGTAAATTGTATAAAGTGTGGGTGTTGCCTGGACAGTATGGCCATGATGTAGAGCAACACAGTTTACTCGTGTTTGCAGCTTCTAACAAGTACTGGTGGCTGAACATGGTCTCATATTAAGTTGTTTTTGTGTATAAACATTGTAAAGTTTACATTTGCTTGTCAAAACATCACATACTTAACGACGTGTTAAACTCTGTGCACTGAAACTGAAACCATTATTATTTCGCTTTACTGAACTTTGCTGCAGCATACACAAGTACAATTCGTCGTCTTTGAAAAAAATAAAACATAAACATGTCGTCTCTAGGAAAACATAAATTAATAACTCAAAAATCGTTTATAATCTGAATTTTGCTTAGTTAGTACCTGGAAGATAATAACCCATAATTGTGTTTATATTTACACACTATTCAAATTATTCGGTTTTAAACATTATTTTACAACTCTTATACAGAGAGTTTATATTGCCAAAGTCAATAAGTACTCCAAAAGATATTGTTACAACGTCTACTTAATCGTCGTATGGTACAGTGGAAAACAAAATACGGACACTAATTAAGTCACTGATCACCAGCTTTAGTTTATTACAAATAACAGTTTGTAATCAACAAGTTATTAAATAAGATTATACTCGTACAATAATTCATGTTAATTTGTTCACACGCAATGCTAATGTCTGGTAAAAGAATCCATCACAATTATAACACAACTCTTCGTCACAATACTTCGAACCTCACTTTAATAAATCGCCACTTAAACACACTGAGCAATCGCCCGTAGCATACTGAACCTACCGTCGCTGAATGCCTATATTTATATCCCGCTGAAATGCGAGAATAATCTGTCACTTTTGGATGACGTGTTAAACAATTGCTCTCGAATCCACCAGAAACAGTGTCGTGGCTGGCCTTGAACACAGTGCACCGGTTTGGAACTGCATCGATTGTTGACGCATGACAAGTGTCACGTAATTGTCTTTCATCTCAAAGTAGCAGCAATATGTACGTACACACACATTACAGCTGGGCTCTGCTAGGATAGCCGAGACACATGTTAGAACGTTTCGCAGGTTATTAATATGGTATTCGTGTTGTTGAAAAGGAAGGTAAAGGATTGAGTTCGTATTCTCAAAGAGTAACAGCGCATGGCAACGTGATTCCTGTGCTAAATAAACGAGTGTAAACAAAGAAGCTTCCGATTGGTAATATCAAAGCGTCTTCCACGTAGCAGAAATCCCTATTTATGGTATCACGAAACACAGTCCTGAAATTCTCTTCAACAAAAATGCATGAATGTGTTTGGAAGAGATGCTACAAACAAGGACGGATTAACCATTAAGCTGACTAGGCTGTAGCCTAGGGCGTGGCACTTTGAGAGGCGCAAAATTTTAGCTAAAAAATAAAAAAATTTACAGCTAAATGTAAAATTTGTAATAAAATAGAAGGATAAAAATGTGAGTTAATTTTGAACACAGGCGCCTGTTTGCGAGAAATTATGGTAAAACTGTACATAAGTAATAGTGGAAGTGCTTTCCAAACTGTTTTCTCCGGTTATGAGTCATCGGCGGCCGGCCATTATTATGTCTTATAAATAATGATACATTAAGACACAAAGCTAATCACCTTCTAGAAAATTATGCTGTTGACTTGGATGAGAGATTTCCTGATGAGTGTGTGCATTTAGCTCACTTTTTAAAAGACTATGGGCCTGTCAACCCAGAACAAGAAGTAGAAGAAAAGAATAAAAAGCGATCTGAAGCAAAACTACTGTCGAATTTGTTGAAAACGCTCAACTTAGAATCAATGTTTCCTAATGTTGAGATAGCTTTGTGCATTTTCCTTACTATGCCCGTCAGTAACTGCAGTGGCGAAAGATCTTTTTCAGTTTTGAAGAAGGTGAAGAATTATTTACGCTCAAATTTGCGCCAGAATAAACTGACCAGTGTAGTCCTCTTGTTCATTGAAAATGACTTTCTGCAAGGACTTGATTTCAGTGAGGTGATTAAAACGTTTGCTCAATCTAAAGCGAGAAAAAAAAATCTATATTGAACTTTACATGAGTCTTAACAAATCCACAAGATGTTTAACAGATTATCTTTTTTGTGTAAATTATGTTTAATGCACCTTAATAAAACTTATAATTCTGTAAATTTTTAGTTAATTTTTTCCTTATAAAAGCCATGCAAACTGCAAATGTTTGAAGGTGTAACTCTAAAACAATCTCTGAAAAATAGCCTCAGTTTTCAATTCTTGAGACTATTTCCAAAAACAGTAAGATAGTTGAAATATTCCTAACCAAGAAATATATTGTAGGGTGTTTAAAACTTCATTCAGCCCCTTGCAAATAAACGTAAGAGTAGCCTATGGGAGGTGAGGGGGACGCTAATATATAATTAGCCTAGGGCGCCAAGATACCTTAATCCGGCCCTGGCTACAAACATTCGAAACAACAACAACAAACGTTGATGTGTGAAATTTCAACAGATTAGTAGTTTTCTGATTTGAAATGAATTGAAAATTAACGGTAACATAAACATTTACCGCGAGCGTATATACCTCATATTGATAGTGCCAATAACAATTAACAGCCTTACTTTAACTTCAGATATGTAGGCCTATTCATAATGATCTTCTACACTTTAACATAGCCTACTACATAATAGAACGAGATAATGTTTCACACACACACACACACACACACACACACACACACACACACACACACACACACACACACACACACACACACACACACACACACACACACACACACACACACACACACACACACACACACACACACACACACACACACACACACACATTGCAGCGTATCAAAACAAATATTGCATAGATAGGTAATAATAAATTATTATTATAAAATAATAATAAAAAAATTAAATAATAATAATAAATAATAATAATAATAATAATAATAATAATAAAATTAATAATAATATAAAATAGAGTCTATATCTGGGGGTAGGAAATTTATTAATTAACACAAATTATACTTTTGTCTGATTTAGTCTTCCAAACATAAAATTATATATTTTAATATTGAGTCTTTTAAATGAGGATTTTAATTTTTTTCACAACTTTCTAAGCTTACTTGTTCGTAGAATTCCACACTCTCGTATAGATCCGTCGATCAGCTGCGTTGGCGTCCAGATGCTCGTTGACCTTGGCGTAGCTGACACTCGCGTTTCACACACACACACACACACACACACACACACACACACACACACACACACACACACGCCTGCTGTTATCTTATAGTAATTGTTTATTAATTTATCTCAGGATTTCGTAAGTAATTTTTTTAATAGATCTGTGTATTTTGAATACGTAATCCGGAATCTTCAAGTGTTCTCGCGTTTAATCCGTAGTATTCCGCTGACTACTGCTGTCGTATGCGGAGATCTTGAACTTGCGCAAAAAGCACTTATACTGATTTATTTTAAATATTGATGTTGTCTGAGTTCTGTTACCCTAGATACCGTATCGTGTATCTAAGCTCCGCGTCACTTATCGAATAGACACGTCCTGACACGAAAAACTCACGACAGCTAGTACAGCTTCCAGTGACGGGATCTCGAAGCGAACTGTTCGATGTGCTCACGTCGGAAGACCGGCCCGAATAAACTTAACTTCTGGTTGGTTGATATCTTAGATGCGTCATAGACTTTTATTAAGATAGACTGACTTCGAGTAAAAACTATGTCCATGTCTGCAAACGCTTGTCTAGATTTTATCTACAAATTTTATCACACTATTCCAGATAATATGTTAGAAGAAGAATTAATTTCATTTAAAAATTCATATTCAGATTATAGTTCTGGAGTATTAAATATAAAACAAAACGTAGCACTCAATATGATGCATACTCTGTCCAAGTTTCATGAAAAAAATCCAATTCTCAGACCCATAAAGAAAATCACTCTCTCTCTCTCTCTCTCTCTCTCTCTCTCTCTCTCTCTCTCTCTCTCTCTCTCTCTCTTTATGCACCTAAGCATTCAAAGAATTTCGACGAAACCGAAACATCGAAGCATGATAATGTTTTTAGGCTTTTGAAATGTATAATGTGGATTACGTAAATAATTTCCAAACCACAGACGATCACAGAGCATGTAAAACCAAGTTTATTCTCACTAAAACGTTTTGCTAAACTCAATGTCAGCAGCGATTATTTCTGTCTTGATGCGTTTACATATAAAATTTCCAGACTGTGGGGAATCGAAAGTGTGGAAGCGTTACGTTTTACGAAGACGATTTTTGTGGAATCACCCCCAGCCTAAAAACATTATCATGTTAAAATGTTAATTATAGACGAAGTTATTCAATAAAACGTGGATAACACGTGCACCCGCGCACTCGCGCACTATCATTCCACTAGACATGATAGAGCATAAAGTTATGGATATTTTGACATAACTCACTTCTTTACCCATATCTTAATTCAAAACTTACATCTAGTTAACAAAAAATTAATAAAATTATTTTAAAACTTGCCTATAAACGTCAGAGAATGTGTTACAGAACTCGCATCCATTTGTCATGGCTTTCACTGCACCGTTCCGTTGTAATATGTTTCATTAACAATCAGGAAACTGTGTTGGCAAACAGACTATATTAAAAAGAATAATTGTTATCTTTATTATAAATGACCGCCTATAAAATCATTAATGGAAAAATTCGTTGAACATGATGTTTTAAGCAATGTGTAAACATTTTTCTGATTAAACACTAACCTTCTATGTTGAAGTTTTGTGTTTATTTGTTAATATGATACAAAATTTCAGACAACGTAGACGGCTCAATTTTCGAAGAATTGTATGACGGCAATGGCTTTAATTCGTCGAAAAAGTAAAGATCCCTAGATAATTGTTGCCACATGAACTTCATGAATCATCACATTAATAGCTCGTTACAGTCACTTTATAATACACGACTCACGTTTCGTTCCTTGAAACTTTCTGTGTGGTTAATATTCCAAACGCGTTAATTGAATGAGGAAAACATGTTCAGCCGTGAACGCTGGTGTATTCAGGAAACAGCTGCAAATTCTCATGAATGTGACACAGATCTGCCAACCTGACAACGTTTCGTGTATTCAGTACTTTACTAGAAAGTTATAGATTCTTTACTAATCTGTTCTTATACGACGTATAATAATGTATTACTTGTGCCATTCGAATCTAATAAAACAATAAAATACTTCAGCTGTGATGATACACGTGTGTTAGATGCGTGTGAATGTGTGTGTGTGTGTGTGTGAGAGAGAGAGAGAGAGAGAGTGAGAGAGAGAGAGAGAGAGAGAGAGAGAGAGAGAGAGAGAGAGAGAGAGAGAGAGAGCGTTTTGTTAACACATTGGAGCCACCGTTGTCTGCACGTGGTCGATTAGACACTTGTGTTAGAGACGTCTGTTTCATACTTGAACATGTTATTCTTACCACTTAATTATTATACAAAATGTTTTTTTATCACAACAACGTAACATACTATTCATCGCAAAAAGTACATTAATGACACGAGTAGTTTTGTTTAGTTGAAATGTCCGTTACAATCAATTCAAAGGCCGTGTAGGTACAAACAGAGAAGGTATTGTGGATCTAGGAAAAGTATTGTAAAATAGTATTTTTATCGTTAGATCACAAGGCCGGTGTCAATATTATCAAAATGATTATAAAATGGGCTGTTAGGCCGCGATCGGTTGCTATAGGCCTATAACAGCGAAATCAACGGCAACGTTTCGAATCCCACCCTTCGAAACGTCGCAAAAAGCGACAGTGTGTTGAAAAAACAGTTACGGCGGATCTTAGTCAAATGATGCCCGACTACGTTTTCCCCTTCCCCCAAAAATATAAAACATTCCTCTTACCCGACTATCTTGTTGATTACAAATTATTAATTGTGATAATTAAAACTGGTGATTTCTGACTTCATTGGTGTATTGTATTTTGTTTTCCCCTGTAGGCCTACCATACGACGATAAGTTAGGCCGTCGGAACAGTATCTTATGTGTTGAACGTACACAAGTGAAATGCACTCTCGGTCTAATAAGCTCCCCTCGAAAGTTCACTTACTAGTTTAGAATCTGTAGTTTGGCAGAATATGTAGAGGAAAGGTAGCAAGAAAACGTTATATTAAAATTCTGGTATTAGTGAAAAAAGAAAACATATTTTAATCTACTATCTACGTAAGAAAGCTTAGTTAGGTTGATGAGCGATGAAGTGCGATTGTTAGAGGCAACTTCAATCTGTTTAATATTTAAAATATATAAGAATAACTGGTGCATCATCTTTGCCTACTTGAAAACTATTATTCACAAAAGCACCTTAATTGTACACAGTAATTAGACATTATATTATGATTATTAATTTTCATTAACTTATTAATCACCGACAATCATCCGTGACAGTGTGAACCTTTTCGTTAGATTACTGTGCATGTGTACATTGATACGCGAACCTTTGTTACAAACGCAGTACTTAGACAAGATTGTGAGCATCGTGCAAACACCTGGGTCTCCCTCGTTCGACCCAGCCGGCCGACAGAGGCTAAGTAAGGCAGGCGGAAACGAAGTGGTCGTCCCCACTAAACGCAATAACCTAATTACGCCGGAAGCCTTTCACTGTTCACGCTTCTTAAGTACACTAAACTGAAATTTGTATAGCCTGTAACAAAGTAGAGCTTGTTCTATAGTGAGGTAATTTATTTTTATATATTAATCGTGCCTTCATAGGGTTAGAAACGTACAAAGCATAATAGGCGCGCACCAGGAATAGAAAAAGAACAAATTTTGTTTTTAAAATTCATTCCCGGGCTGTTCGGCCGTGGTCCTTTGTTTTCAACCACAACAGACGTTTCGACAGTACCATCGACTGCCATCATCAGTTTAAAATTCGAGCTTTGCTAACGTAGGGTGGTAGACGTTAGTGACCGCAGGACCACATCGAATTTTACACTGATGATGGCAGTCGATGGTACTCTCGAAACGCCTGTTTTAGTTGGAAGCGCAGACTTAACCACAGTACTGTGGTCACTAACGTCTACCATTCAACGTTGCAAAGCTCGAGTTTTACACTGATGACGGCAGTCGATGGCACTGTCGAAACGCTTGTTTTAGTTGAAAACAATGGACCACGACCAAACAAACCAGGAGTGAATTTTAACATTGACTCTGGCCGTGTAAGCCTACGAAGTATATTAAGAAGACATTATTTTGAAACTGTCATTCTTCCAGTTACTTTACATCTTCAAATCTACAAGGACTATGATACAATTTGCATATGAAGGGTCCAGGGGAATAACTTGATGACTCCATTCTCTTCAGATTCTTTATTTTTCAACATTTATGTAGGGCAACGAACAAATCACAAATTGGAGAACCCGAATAACTCAGGAGATAATTTAGAGAAGAAAATTATCTATATAAGGAAGTACCTGATAAGAACTAATTATACAGGGAAAGAACATGGAGGCTCCAATAAAGTAGGTACCACAGTCGACTTGGCAGTACTGAGCTGCTGTGAATCGCATGTTTGTTTCTACATTGTTCCTGGTTTCATTCGCTATATTTTACTTTAATTTACTGTCAGTTTATTGGTTTGCAATATTAACTGGTTCCAAGTAATTTTTAGTACTGTTATTTTGTGAATGACTGGTACTGCCTGTGGTGTTGTTGTCTAAAGATTTGGTGTTAAACAGTGTCAAAAATATAAAGTCTGACGATGGGTTTGAAGTAAAAAAATCAGAGTAAAAAAAAAACACGGTAGAAATTTGGGCTAATGAGTAGTGTGAGTACTTCTTGAAAATCACGGTACATTCTGTAAACGTACAAAGAAATGTTTACAAAAATGTTGATGAAACTGACAGAAAAGCCGAGAAATGGGAAAAGAATGAATGCAGTGAATAAAATAGAGGTAGAGAATGGAAAGAGAAGAAATGATTAAATATCGGTATAGAGTACCAAATTTGACTTCCATGTTCTAAGATTTATATTTTAAATCGTTTACTTGAATTGGGTTCGATAATTTCTAAGAAATTTCGCCCACTCTCAAACCATTTTTAGTGTTTTTGTTATTATGGGGTAGTCATTTAATATAACGTTATTTTCGAGTCACTTTATCTGTAAAAAGTAGGTACTTTATTCTTATAAAAAAACTGAACCACACAGATAATCATCCGTCCTCCTCAACCGATCCACACAAATAATCATATTTACACTTTCATAGAGTAATAGATTTATCATATGTAATTTCTAAGGTACCTTATGCTTTTGCGCAAAAATGTTTGAAACATTAAGTAGACTTGTGTTTTATAATTAAGTAGACTATTTTTACCGAAGTTTGTGAGAAGGGGACATTCTCCATCACAAAAAATATTTGTGCTACTCTATCACTTAAGGAATGTAGTAATGTTTATTCTAATTTTTTTATATCGGCCATCTAAGGACCACATGCCAATTTCAATTCTTTACTCTTTGTTGTTTTCTTTTTTCCAATATTTTTCATCTTTTCACTGTGTCTCTTCTTCCCGTCTTCAGTCCACTTTGAACCTGCGTTTTTCTCTCTCCTTCCATTTTTAACACTTTTGCCCAAAAAACTTCTCTTTCAATTGCTATTCTATTTTATTTTTCATGTTTTTTATTTTTAAATTTGTTTAATCTTAATACCATTAATTATGTCTGACGTCTTGAAAAAGCCAAAAGTTATTCGATTTTTCTAATTTATTTGGATGACATGCGGTTTCCAATTTTCATTGTAACACATAGCAATATAAGTTGACTGTTATTAAATACAGGTACACACAGGTGAACGTAAACGTCGTCTTAAATTGTAAGCCAACAGAAATCTGTAGCAAAACCTTTTAGGATAATAATGTTATTTTTCCCTATATAATTTGTGTACAGAGGATAATTCATTTGATGCAGTTATTATGTCCAGATACCTGGGTAACATGATAGTAATGAATGGTCCATAAACACGACAAAAGATGATAGGATATAAATAGCAAACAGATCATATTATGCCAAGAGCACACTATTGAGAAGCTAACGCATTAGTCGTAACACAAAAATAAAAATACATAATACACTTATCAGACCGGTTGTTACTTATAGAGACGATACATGAAAGAAATTAACAAGAAACACTAAGAAGATTTGAAAAAAAGATCATGAGACGTGTTTATGCCCCGGTTAAGGAAGATGACAAAAGGAGAATAAGAACTAATCAGGAGATAGATGAGCTATTGAATCATGAGGACGTTGTAAGGTTCTTAAAGGCTCAACGAATACAATGGCTGTGTAACCTAGAGCGGATGGATAATCAGTGTATGCCAAAGAAAATCATGAGGGCACAAGTCTATACAAGCAGAAAAAAAGGATAAAAAGGGGCCTACCTAGGATAAGATGGTCTGATGATTTGTTAGAAAACCTCAAAAGAATGGATTTCAGGGGTTACACTGAAATAGCAATAGTCACGACTTTAAGGAAGATTGATGTTGGAAGCCAGAGCTGACGTTAGGCTGTAGTGCTGAAGATGAGTGAATGTTAATTTTAACAAAAATTAATTTCGACATGAAGAATAAATATAATTATACGGGCAAGATCATGGTTCGTGTAGAATCACCAACTAAAAATGAACTCTTTTGATAAATGTTAGCATAGTTAAATCCTACTGCCAGCATTAATATGTAAACATCCGATGAAATTTAAAAGGGCTGAAGGACGTAAATGTAAAGGCGAAATAACCGGAAATGACGGTTATTGATTTTTATAATCAATCTCAGCAGTAATTACTGTCAATAAAAGTTTCGTGTCATTGAGTTTAAAGTTTTAAGTAAAAATAATCAGTTTCCTATGTGACCGTGTATTTTGATGACATATATACTAAAAACAGAATTATTCATTAATTTTATATGACAGTATTTATAATAAAGTCCACAACATTTATTCTCGAACGTGATCTGTAACTATAAAAATCGTTGTGGAGAACCGTACATGACTTTTATGTTATAAGATTTGTGTTTAAAATCGTTTAAATGTAAATTGAAAATTTTAAAGTTTGACAAATTGAAATGAAATATTTCCATAGAAACTACTTCTTTGTTGCCGATAACGTAGTGCACATATAAAACATTACACCCTCCCCCTTCAACTATGATTTTCAATTATAGAAAATTAACCCCTACTCCTTCAATAAGTTTCAGATATTTCAACTACCTTTCTACAGTGGATTATTATGACCTTCTTTTCAGGATACATTATTTATCAACATTAAGTACTTTACTCTTGTTAAAACCTAAAACTTTGCTGGTAAACTACCCTTTCCCCTTAACCGATTTTTACCAAAATCAATAGGCCTTGAGTCCTCTACAACTCGAGCACATATGCAAAAATTATTTGATTGTGTATGAATTTTCGGCAGTTATTGTTCGCCATAGAAAAATTCTACACACAGACACTTTTTCGGAAAATGACTTTTCTTCATGTTTTGAGGGTAGTACAATCAGAATCACCCCTTATCTCGAACATGATTTTTTCGCGATCACCGTACTTTCATTTCCTTACGGAACATGGAAGTAAAAAAAACAACAGAATTATTCATTTATTTTACATTACAATATTGATGTTAAAATCGATAATATTTATTCTGAAACGGGATCTGTAACCATAAAAACTGTATCAATATAGAGAGTCAGAGGAACTGTGTACAATACAACGCAAGTTGAGTGAAAATATAGAAAGTAGGAGAAGTTAAAGTGATGAAGGTTTGTCACAGAGTGGTAGAGGGATGATCTGAGTAGTAGAAAAGGCAAAACAATGAGTTTTCGAATAGAAAAATATAGGAAACGCAAATGTTTTTTTCTTTTTATGCTAATCCCTTCCACACTTTTTACTTACTTTTGTGGCTTTGACTGTTTGTTTAGAGAGTTTAACACATCCACTCTGGTTTTCCTATAAGATAAAATGTGAAAAGCCGTCCTTATCCATACGTGTTATTTCATGTGGGTTTGCGCGCGCGCATGTCTGGTGTGGTGTGTGTATTTTGCGTGTTTTTAATGCATTTAAGCAAGAGTTCTATTCTAGTTACATTCACATGTGGTGTTTCAGAGTTTTGAATGTATTTTTTGTAACTGAATGTTTTACTGTCAGAAGAATGTCATATGAATAAGGATAAATATTCTGTAGTTTTCCATACAACAATTTTTACGAGTTGTTCACCCGAATTAATTTTATATAAATCATAATCGTATCACGAAAATATTATATATCATAAAACAACATATATCTAATAGTAAACATTGGAGTCCCAGGAGACTAAAGAACTAGAAATTGTCAGTAGGGTAATACAAAACATTCGCCTGGAGGAAAATACTTTAAATCTTACAAAACTGCATCGCAACATAGAATGACTGACTATTAAAATAAACTTCATTGTATAACATTGTAAATTGAAACGCAGCAGAGAAAGGAAGAAGAAACAAAGTCAGCACTAAAAGTTAGAACCAAACAAGAATAATTAACTGAGTTGAAAAAGGAAAATTAACGGCTACTTATAAAGTCGCAGAATTTCGAATTTAATAGAATGTTTTTATTTATTAGTTACATATTTTTCCACTGACACTATGGCGTTATGTGTAATATTGTAAATAGGAAAACTGCATAACAAAATACTGTTACGACATTACAGAGCAATCTACGTGTTTCTGGAATGTTCCAGAGGAATTCGTCTGTAAGCTTGTGCGCGTACGTGATTTCAACAGGCGTTCGCGAGACTTTTCTAGACGTTGCCAGCCGCGCGCACTGTGTCAAGGCCACTATCAATTACGTCCTAGTGTAGCGCTGATGGGTAGTATGTGGAATATTCTGGTGTCTGAGCGGGGTATAAATACAAGGCTTCATCGGCGCTTAGCTCAGTTATTGTCGGGCGATTACACGGTGAGTTTAGTTTTGAGTTGCGATATATTTCAGTATGGTTCGTAGTATTGTGGCGAAATGTTATGTCTGTTTATAATTGTGCCGAACAATCGTAATACAATTGTGTTTTATACTCGTTGACATTATTATTGCCTGTGAACAATTTTATTTTGATTAGTTGCAAGAGACTATCTTGCTGATTACGAACTGTTTAACTGTGATAATTAAAGCTGGTGATAAGTGACTTAATTGGTGTTTTGTATTTTGTTTTCCACTGTACCTACGACGATAAGTAGACAGTGGTAACAATATACTTCATTGCGTAACTGAAAACGTTTACAAATGATAAGAGTACAGGGTAATGGAATAGGTATTACAGTGTTTTTCACGAGTACATTGCAAACAGAAGAAGCAACTGATACAGTTGGATAAGGTAAACACAAGAAAGTAAAAAGTGTTATTGTAGGGATCAAATGACTGGTGTAAAAATGGTAAAATGCTGTTCGCAGCATTCAGAGCATGGTGTGTGTAGCGCACAGTAAAGCGTATTACAAGTCTGTACGTTTCAAACAGGTTCCACTGTCATGGCTTGAAAACGTAAGCAAAGACGCAGAGATATTTTATCAATACTAAAAATTGCAAAATAAAAAGTTTAACATTTATATCCTCTGCATAGTTTCATTTGCTTATCAGGTTGAAAACCAATTATCATAAAATTATGTTAAAGTTTTTATTTAAAGTGACAAAGTGGTTATAATCACAAACAGAATTAACAGTGTTGCACACCACTATAGAAAAATCAGCGTACAGCACTAAATTCCTATTAGCACTTTCAAGGTTCACAGCTCGTCATTAGATAGGAAATAACAATCTGATTATTATGATAGCTCCAGTATTGTTATTTCCTATGTGATTGTTATTCCGATCTGATGAAGAGCTGTGAAGCTTGAAAGTGCTAATAGGAATATTTTTCTATAGTAGTGTGCAACAGTGTTAATTCTGTTTGCTAAATTTTTTTAATGTAAGTACCGCTAAACTAATTGATAACTTCATAGATTTTAGTAACTTATTTTCCTACTAAATGATTTTTAATAAAAAATTTTCTTCGTTGTCCAGCCACTTGTTTTATATCCCCTCCATACAAATAGATGAGTTAATTATTTAATTAATTTTATTAAAAGATGTTTAAATTTTGTATTTCTATGCTTATCGATAATGGAATTTTAACTTTGAGACTTATTTTTTCATAGCTAATACGTCCTGTGTCATATTCCAATTCTTCTTTTATCTACCGATTCAAAATTTTATTTTTTGGGGACAGAATTATTTGACAGAGTTAGGGACAGCTTATAAATTGTTAAGATTAAACTATTATTCTACGGCATCTTAGTGCACGACGATTACTCTTATCAGATACGCTTTAGTCTGTTTGTCAGCACAGAAAACAACGCAGCCCACTAAATAATGACAATTTAAATAAATATTAGAAAAGAAACGTTGGATACTTCAAATCTTTCAGATTGGACTCTACGAAAGGTATTAAACGTAGTCAACTACAGTACAGTGACAAACTGGTGAAGAACGATACCAGTTACTCGTGTCGTTTACGCTGAAGATGGCCTGTAACGGTGGGGTCGAAACATCTGTTTTATGCGGCAGTAGTGGACTACGGCCTAATAGTCCACAGTCTGGAGAGTTGTCAAACGAATTTCAGGAGAGTCACGAATTAAATTAGAAGAATTTTCCTCAAATGTTAAATGGGTAAGTTTTTCTTCCGTTTAATTTGGAAAACAACTGATGATAATGACCTTTGCTTTCTGCTAACTGGGAAAAGGAGTTCAATCATCATCACCACCACTCCAAGGACTAAGCCTTAGATCTGTTCCGGAACCAATCTCTTCATTGGTCTACCGACATCTCTCTTCCCAGTAGGGTGATAACCCAAGGCAGCCACGGGAATTATAAGATCAGTTTATGCATATTCAAGTGTTCACACCATCGCCTTCTGTGGTTTTCAATCTTTTGGTGCAACGATACAATATATAAATTGCGTCTAATATCCTCGTTCCTTCTCCAAACCAAGAGTGAACAACCTCGCGTCCCACTTAGAAATTTCATTTCTGCTGCCTGAATTCTCTGCACGTCACTTTTACCATGAGAGTCCATGTCTTACTAACATTTCATTCGGGTATCCTTCCGTGTTTTTTAATTATTTTAGGTACCTATGAATCGTTCCACAGTAGTTAAATGTGTTAATACAAATACAAGATTCATTGTTTATAGCTGAGGGGAAAAAAATATACGCTACTCTTAAAGACCAAGATGGAGTATAGAGATGAAATTTTTGTGCTTATGAGTCAGCGTGTATGTGTGTTTTGGTTACCGCACCAAAATTGGTGCCGCCACTGTCCGTTCTGCACATGTTAAATATTTTTAGCCCAAACCATTTCCTTTTATGACACAATATGATGAACCCCTGTCGTTTTGTCGCGCCTCGTGTGAAACGTGTCCGACAAAACAAAGACCCTCACACCATCCACAAATAAAAAAGCGAGCGAACGGCGAAACTTTTAGTGCGGTAAATAAACGCTTCTCACATATCAACCCCTGTTGCGCAGTACAATTAACTATGACACCTACACCTCATACCTAACACCTACCCCCTTCCCCTGTTTACTGCACAGACAAACGAACAAATAGCCCGCCTCCCTTTGACATCAGAAACCGTATTCATTTAATTGACGGTAAAATTTACTTTTAGTTTTAAATTACGCACAGTGACGAAGAATACTCTTGGAAATAATAAAAATTCATGCACGTCATACGTCAGATACAAGATTCAATTCAAGATCATACGTTTATTATTTTTATCAGTCACCCAATCGAAAGAAAACTTTAATTTTATTACATGTTCTAATTTAATTTCGTAAAAATAGACAAATGTTATAAATATATTCCAACAGGTAGAAATTGCATATAAAGTAATAATTTAACTCTTAGCGTATGATAGCATGTTGCAATGAAAATTTGTTAAGTAAAGACTGCATGTTGAGATTTTGTATAATAGACAACAAGATACATGTCAAATTTGTTAGTTTAAGTAAAATGTTGAAAGTAAAAAAAAAACTTATTAGGGTTGTGAAGTAGTACGAACACATGGGTGGGCATATGGCGAGTGCACGTGTGCGGGTATGAATAGCTATGTTACGGAATAACAATAAAAAACAGATGAAATTAAATAACTTTTGTGAAAATAAAACTTCTGGCATGAGACTTACACCAGAATATGCATAAGAAATGACTTACTTAGTGGTAATATTTTTTAATAAATTAAAGAATTGAATATATGAGTTTTTTTATAAAGAAAGTTTTGTGACCCTAAAAGAAAGTAATAAAATTAGACAGGTTTTATTTGCAAGTTTAGCTATATCCGTAGGCAGTCTTTTGCAGGAAGAACGTTATCGTTAATGAAGCCGTAAGGGTGAGGAAACATTTCAGCCAATAAAATTGGCTGAAACGTTTGTTGAATTTGTACTTAAGTCTGCAGACTGACGAGAGTGAAGCCACTCGGGCAACTTCGGCTACCTTCGTTCTCATCTATGCCCGCCTATATTCTGTTGTCAGATGTGAGTTAGGTAAACGTTTGGTTAAAGTTTTGTGTATTTATTTTAGCACAATAATTTACTAAATTCACGGCTTCAAATAGGTAAACTCAAGTGTTAATTTTTCGTGTATTCAAGTGTCTGTATGAGTTATCCTATTTTTTAATATTGCTGGAAAAGTTAATATAAATGATGTTTTATATTTTAATTAAGAAATTAATCTTACTGCAAATACGAAAGCAGCTCATTTTCTTCAAACTTCAGTAATTCACATACTGTCTGCTACTCAGACTTAGTTCACACATTTGCGTATAGACCTATATTTGTCCCAACGGGGTTTTTACCAGCAGCTAATGTTCCTGCGTTCTGATTGGTCATCGTTTTTGTTATCGTCTGCAACTGCAGGACGTTCATTTCTGTGTTTACAGATCAAAAATACATTTAATATTAAAATGAACGTTGATTGTAAAATATAAATAATAAACACAATTGATAATTAATTCATATCATATCGTTTCTTACATTTATTACCCTGAATTGTTTATTTTGTTTCAGCGTTTATCACTCCAGTAACAAAAATAATTGATTAATTTGACTCCAGATAAATACGAAACCAACCTGCGCAGTTAGTGGACAGGTAAAGAGGAGTTTTACCACAACTTATTACAGCAATATACAGGGTGTCCCGGGAGGAGAGGGAAATAATTTGAGAAATGGTTCTATAGTGTTAAAGAAGAAAAAAAGTTCATATAAACATATGTCCGGAAACGCTTTGTAAGCGAGTTACGGCTAGCGAAAGATTTCGCCCGGGTTTCGGTTCCCCCGGGTAAATGAAGACTTTCTGAAATTCTGGGAAGGGGAGAATTCTATTGTTTCATATGTTTTTTGACCTGAAAAATCGAATAAAACAGGTCGCAGAACTGTATCTTCCATAAGTTTCATGATATCCGACGTAAAACAGAAAAATCTTTGCCTAAAAACAAATTTTGGAAAATTGAAAACAATTGGAATTTTTTGTTGATTTTTACTGACTTTATTTACACCATTTTTCTCAGAATTAAATACTTTACAAGTTTTGTTTTTAACTTTTATGCATTTATTAGTCATTTAACAAAGTTATTGTACTTATAACCTAAAAACACGTTTTTTTTATTTTGGTTAAAAATTCTAATTGTTTCCAATTAGAATTTTTAAGCTGGTTATTAGTGATTTCATTGGTACAACTTTTACAAGTTGATTATATACTGTACTTGTGATTAATTAAAGCTGGTGATTAGTAACTTTGTTTGGCGTCTGTAACTTTGTTTTCCACTGTACCATACGATGATCAGTAGACCGTCGTAGCATATCTTTACTGAGATAATAAAAATTTTAAATTTTTCAATTATTGGCGGTTGTAAAACCTTAGAAATATCGTAATTCACTTTTAAAAGTGCAATCAAGTAACTTGTATTTTGTATTCAACTTCGTTGCGTTGTCTTTGTTTTAATTATTTACGGTATGTTTATATTACTATATTGTCCTTCACCTTTCCATGTGCTTCAACATTAATTAATACAAGGATTACTGTTCCATGTGATGTTATTTAAATTATCCCATAAATTACTGTCACATAAATGTTATTTAAATTTCACTGCTACCTAGATTATGGTGGATTAAACTGTGTAATATGTATGATTAATATACTAAAATGAATGTAATGAATGACACAAGGATATCATTTTTAATAAAGTCAATAGCCCGACAATGGCGCAGAAGATAGTTTTGAGACGCCAAACGTAAATATAAAAAAAAAAAAAAATGTGCTGGTAAACATATAGTCATATAAGTCACTTTAAATAATTAATTAGATATGTAAGTATTACTTTTCGTGGAACTGATCCCTTACGGGCAAAAATTGTCATAGATGGTACTGTACTGGAACAAGTTAGCAATTTTGAATACCTGGGCTAGAGTGTGCCTTATAATGCAACCAACGACGTTGTGAATAATTTACATAAGTTATGTGCGGGACCAACAGGCGAACCCTTAAGTCACCAAGTAAAGGAACACGCCTAAAATTCTACAAGGTGGTGGCTCTTCCCACACTTCTTTATGGGTCTGAGAATTGGACTTTAACGAAAGGCCAGGCCAGTCGTATCCAAGCAACTGATGAGAAATGAGATTTCTTAGGCACCTGGCAGGGTATACTCTCCATGATCATAGAAGAAACACAGATATACGGCAGAAACTGAATGTTGTTAGTATACTCGACAGGATCGCCCAGTATCGGATGAATTGGTATGAACAGCTTTGCCGAATGGATGACGGCCGCATCCCCAAACAACTCTGGAACTATAAGCTGAGGGAACGGAGAGGTGTGGGACGTCCGAGGAAGCGCTGGAGTGACCAGCTCTAATCTTTGACCGTTTGAGACCGGAACAAACCATCCTTGGTTTAATCCGTGAAGATGATGATGATAAAGTATTACTACGCAGCATGAAGTACTCAATACGTAGCACTAATACGTACTATAAATTAAATTAAATCTGAAGACCAAGAAAACTCTTTGACCGACGTAAATGTATCGTTGACTAATACAGTGTACATTGGGTTGTGTGATTAGAAGCAAAACGAGCCATACGGATGGAATGTTGGTGGGAACGCGTAGATGAATAACCGCCAAAAGAACGCTAAATATGCATACGTTTCCATTGTGTTGAGGTGGAAAATGCAAAATACCTGCCGTAATTTTATGCAGTCGATATGCCGAACCAATTTGAAAGCGATTCAGACTATTGTTCGCAGTTACGTTTTTTGCCATTGTACGGTACGAATTTCGTTTTTATATCAGCTCATTCCATCCAGCAATGTATTTTAAGGGTATAATTCCAGATAGTGTATTCGTGTTTGCGCGTGCGCGTATGTTTCTGTGTCAGCGTGTCTGGATGTTTCATATGTGCATTTGATTCGATACGGTAAATGTAATTACGGCTTTTTAAACTAGTGGATACAAAAAAAAAAAATCGGAATTATTAATACAAACTGACGGTTTTCCAACTGAGAAGATCGTTACTTCGTGACTACAAGACGATTTTTCCGGGGTAACAAATTCTGCTTGAATTTTCATCCGACACAAACGTGTACTTAACCTCAGTTTTTAAACGATGTGTAAGAGACAACAACAAATCAATGAGTATAGTATTCGTATTTAATATAATAGGAAAACGATTCTAAGTTAGCCTATTTGTAACTTGTTCATTCCAGGCCCATGACATCTCAGCTTACATACACGGTAAGAATATTTGATCGTGCTGCGTTGAAAAGAGGCGGCAAATGCTGAGTGAAAGTATTGGGTGTAGTGTACGCTGAATTCTTTGCACACAGTGTCACTCTTGTATGCCGTATACTGTTCTCCATATTGCCAACTTTTCAAGTAATAAATATTTGGACAACGCAAGACGAAAACTGGTCTGTTTCAAACTAGTGCTGTTTGTATGTGACAGTCAGTGAACTGCAACAAGCTGCTAAGTAAGGTCTGATAATGATGGTTGTAAACTCATCATAATCAAACACACATCACTTACGGAAACGAGAAAATTAAAGTCATCATCATCATATTCAAGTAATAAACCAAGGATGGTTTGTTCCGGTCTCAAATAGGCAAAGATGAGAGCTCGATATTCCAGCGCTTCCTCGGACGTCCCACACCTCTCCGTTCCCTCAGCTTATAGTTTCATAGTTGTTTGGGGATGCGGCAGTCATCAATTCGGCAAAGCTGTTCATACCAATGCATCCGATACTGGGAGATCCTGTCAAGTATACTAACAACATTCAGTTTCTGCCGTATATCTGTGTTTCTTCTATGACCATGGAGAATATACCCTGCCACGTGCCTGAGAAGTCTTATTTCAGTCGCTTGAATGCAACTGACCTGGCCTTTTGTTAAAGTCCAATTCTCAGACCCATAAAGAAGTGTGGGAAACCATCACCTTGTAGAATTTTACGCGTGTCCCTTTACTTGCTGACTTAAGGGTTCGCCTAATGGTCCTGCACATAAGGTTAAACTTACGCAACTTATTCACAACGTCGTTGCACGCATTATAAGACACACTGTAGCCCAGGTATTCAAAATTGCTAACTCGTTACAGGACAGTACTATCTATAACAATTTATACCCGTACGGGATCAGTTCCACGAAAAACCATCATCTTGGTCTTACGTGTGGATATTTGCAATCCAGAATCTTTGCAGATTCGATTTAACAAATGTAGCCCCATCTGCAATCTGTTTTCCGAGTTCGACAGAATTGCCTGATCGTCCGCCAACAACAAAGTGTTGATTTTGTAGAGTGACCAATCATAAAATGTTGTGGAAGACACATCTGCCAGTTTTGTGTGACATCGTCGATATATAAATTAAAAATAGAAGGTGATAATTGACACCCTTGTCATACTCCAAAATTGATCAGGGCAATCTAGGAGCTGTTCTCGGTTGCCCTGGTTCAATTAAGATTTTATTCTCTACATAGAGACTCTGTATTGTTCTGATTAGATGTTGTGGGATCCCTTTCCTTGCCATTATTGTCCATAGTTTGATGCGATTTACCATGTCAAACGTCGTCTCAAAGTCAGTGATTAAAGTACTAAACTAAAAACAATGAAACTACGCAGATACACAGGGTTTTCAGCGAGGGAAAAATAGGAGCTGTCGAAAGAGCAACCTCTCACATGTTTTGTAACGGCAGTAGAGTAGTTTACTGTCTCTATAATAAATGTGACCAGGGCTCATATGTCTCACTCATACCGCCGGCATCTGACGCCATTGTATGGCTCTGATAAAAAAACATATTCTTTTGCTTTCCTCTCACGTTGTTTGTGCGTTTAGAAAATATGAAATACAATATTTACTTTAGAAAAAATAATAGTTTGATGTTAATGAACTATCTAATTCTTTTCCTTAGTTATATACGTTTGAAACATTTATGTTTTGAGCGTACACGTCTGTGAAGGAAATGTATGCATACCTAGTCAGAAAGAGTTTGTGTATTATCTATTACATTTCGTGGTGTTCTGTCCTAAGGGAGGTCTTCAAATGGTAGGAACTGTCCAAGCTGTTCTGTCGCATGCCAGCCTTTTCGTTTCTTAGTAACACCCCCTGATTTTAACGCCATCTGTTAACTTCATTCTTCTACGCCCTCTTCTTTTTCTCCTACTATGACACTCTCCATGGCAGTTGCAAGCAAGCAGTCTCTTCTTAAACAATGACCTAACGAATTCCTTTTCCTATTTTCTATTACCTTTAGGAATCATCTCTCTTTCCTTATTCTCCTTAAAACTTCATCATTCCTTACTTTATCAACTCACCTTACTTTTTCCATTGCTCGCCAAACCCACATCTCAAATGCTTCTAATCTTTTCTCATCCTCCTTCCTCAGTTATGGCGTATGGATGTGGCGACCCCATCGCCCAGTTTCTTTGAAACTGCAAGCAGCCTGCCGAGTGACTCCCGTGATAACCAGTTTCCCTCTACCAAGTGTCAACGGTCTCTTCGGAGGGCGGATGAGCGGGTAGAGGTAGGGTATTTTCTTGCCTTTGGGATGGGAAACTATCCCTAAAGGCGGATGAAACGGCACTTGGTAAACGACATGAGAATGTGGAAGACAACGTGATACCACCACATTAAGGATCTATGTTGCGTATCCCTAGTAGAGCAAATGGTGGCCCTATATGTAAAATGTTCTGGATGTAAAATATCCCTTCAGTCGGATCTCCGGGACGGGAAAGTCATCGAGGAAAAATACCGAAGGCAGTAGGGATAACACAGAATTAGGAAGTGTCAAAAAGAAGAGAGATGGCAAGCTTATGATCGGGAAATGGAATAATCGCACTCTTTTACAGGCTGGTAAATTGGAAAACGTAAAGCAGGAAATGATTAAAAACAGACTAGATATTATCTATGGGTTTATGGTAATTACACAGTAGGTGAATAAACAATAACATGGCACATCAGTACGAGTAAGTAAACACAATAAACACAAACGTTGTGTACGCTCGCGCGCACGCACACACACACGCACATACACATATAGCCTATACGAATATGAAAACATTAATTAAATGTATTCAGAGATTATAACCAACTGCAATTTACCATATAGCCGTATGGCAATAACTGATGTGCAACCCACCTACGCTAGCCTGACCAGTTTCCATGATTCAAACCATCCGTTGCAACACAAAATGTTAGTCTTTCATTCACTTTCCAGTAAATTGTAAAATATGACTATAAATAAAAACAAAACACAGTAGAGCATCGATTATCCGAACCTCTCGGGACGAAGGCCCGTTGGGATAATCGATATTTCGGATAATAGGTCATAAACTGAAAACATTATTTCCCTTTACAAAAAACAAAGGTTTTTTATTATAAAATCGTTTCTAACATACTGTTATATAATTATAGCAACCTGTATACTGTACTGTAATGTACTACTAAGGGTAAAAATCGTTGAATTAAAACTGAGTCTAGTTAATAAAAACAAGAAGGTATAATTATGGTTTAATTTAACGAATTAGAGTTAAATGACAAACACTGAATTATAAAATTAATTAACAATAAAAAATCAAAACAAAACATACAGTACTATGGATTTACACTTTTTTGAACACTTGTTCTATCACTTGTGACGATTTAATTGATAAGAAAATATTTAATAATAAAAAAATATTTAAAAGGCATTAAGTATTCTTAAATCGCACAATTAAACCTAATACCCCTGTACTGACTCAGAATAAGTACGAGATTTAAATGGGAAAAATCTAACTAAACAAGTAATAAAAATTCGTATTGTAAAAAGCTACTAATACCACAGTTAACCCTTTAGTAAATCATCATGCGTTGACCTGTTTAATTCCGGACGCAACGTGCTTAGCGAACCGTCTGTAACTTAGAAATGTCTGAAAATCGTAATGTAAGTAATTAATAATTTGAAGGCACGAGTAGTAGTTAAAATACTTACTGTAAATTAAATAAGTATAAATAATTTGTTTCATCTTGTTATAATAATATCTACTTAAATAAATGTAGGAACTATATTATCGCGGAGTACTCGCTCCACTTCGTTGTAATGTACCAGTCGTATCAAGAAAAGAGTTACTATGCCGCCGTCAGACAGTACACACCTCCGAGCGAGAGCTCTTCAGAAATGTGTTAATTAAACTTAAATATAACGGTTAGCTACCACTACAAAACGTGGGGAGCTAGTGATTTTTAAATATATAAGATGTAGAAAATTTTGTTTAAGAAATGTAATAATTTAAGAAAAATTAACAACACGTAAAGAAGGTGACGTCTCTACTTAAGATGTAAACTCTCGTACTACTTGTGAATATGTGACCTGCACAAACTGCACATATGGACGTCTACAACCCATACGACGCTGACCAGGACCGACGTGGACCAACCCAACTTTAACCAGCATTACTTCAATCTCCTCACTGATACAACTATAAGATATCCGCCAGAGACACGACCCAGATGACTACGCCGACTACCAGAATTCCCAATAGTTACGCCCCAGGACGAGGACAGCAAAGCTTATTTTAAAGGTGACTCGATAGCTTGGCTATCGAGAATTAATTACATTTGAGACATAACTCTATAGCTGAAAGAGACTTTTCAAAGACTATAATTTTCTTTAAGCAATAAATGAAACCAAAGAAATGTAAACTGTAGTATTGAAAATCATACGTTGTAACGTTAATATGGAAATGTTAATTATAATCCCTTTAGTAAATAACACCATTCTTCAAATGGTTAATGTAATCATGCAAGCTACTAGAGGAGCATAGTATAACTCAGACGTCTTTACAATATTTAAAGTAAACCCGGATCCGAGGTAAAATTACATGATCAATATGATCCCTTGTTTTACAGAAAACCCTTTTGAATATTTTAGTATAAATAATTATGTTATGGGATCTTTTCAAATAATTTGTTAATAAAGAGATGTCATCTTATTACACATTGAAGTGAGTGCATAAATCAGTGAAATACCTTCCCCTTGTGTCCTAATAAATAGCGTAAATACTATTGTTATTTGTGTTGAGTTTAATTTCAGTTCGTTACAACGTAGGCAGCCTGTATAATTGGCGAGTGTCAATTATGATGGGTTCCCTGGATTTGTAACGTAGTCCACAACGTTACACACTGTCTGCTTTAAAACGATACCCCGTTTTCTCGCTGCTAAAGACTGAAGTCATTTAAGTTTTATAACCTGAATACAATCTATCTCGTCTTCTGTTTCGGCCCACTTTATAACAGTCTCAAGTGCGTAAAAACCTTTTGCTGCCGTCGTGGTTTTGTATTCGCAGCATTCTCGCCGTCTTCACAGGCTGTAAGGCTGTATATAGCTACAGCGTTTATTTATTACTGTACAGTGCTGTAATAATTTATAAGATACAATTTTTTATGTTCAATAAATATCCAATACGCCTACACGTATCCAATACATTACTGTACTGTACAGTACATAATTTTACTTTTTATTGATTTCGGATTATAGATCGTTCGGTTAATGGATGTTCGGATAATCGATGCTCTACTGTAGTAGGAATAATAGGACGAAATATAATATATATAATTGCAACCACAGAAATTGATAGGAGGGAAGCAAAGAAATTGATACCACAGGAGGAAACAAAATAAGAAAACTTAAAACACAATACATTATGGGAATTGAAAACCGTGACAACATTAAAATAGGCCTGTTTTGGAAAATACAAATATTAGGAGAGTATAGTAATGGAAGACTGAGATGAACGAAGTGAAGATTTAAAGAAGAAATGTCTTGAATAAAGAAGTTTATTTTACAGCAGTGAATAGGAATGAGACTGGTAGAATGCTCTGTATAGACTGTTCTATTATTAAGGATACGAGAGGTGGAATATTTGGAATGAAGTGTACAGGGAGAGATATGATTGAGTTTGTGGATGTGGTGATCTGAAAAGTGGATGTGGTGAAAAACGTAAAGAATAAAATGCGTTCACAGAGTGAGTAATGAAACGGTTCTGACGAGAATAAAGAAAACAAATTTTGAAGAGGAAAAGAAGCCGGATATGGCATGTAAGAGAAAGACGAGTACTTACGAGACGGTAGTGGAAGGATACAATTAACAATGAATGGATAAATGAGAAGAGATGTTAAAAAAGAGAGTATAAAAGAACTGAGGAACATCGGAAACCCAGTGGTGTTCGAAACCTGTTAATGTGTAGAACGAAACACGACGCAACAGAAGGAATGTTTTGAGAAACTTTTAATAAAACTGAGGACGAAAGAAAATAATTTTGCCACACGTTGACACAACTTTCTCAGTAATTAAAAGAATCAAAACATACAATTTTTGTTATTAACGAATCTTTGTTTGTGACCGAATGAAGTGAACTTCAAAACTATAAAATATGTTTTAATCAGGATAGTTGAGGAAGTTTTCTAAAATATAAAGCATTACAAATAATTTGTTAATAGTTAATAAAACTTTTTTTGGCGTTTCGTGAATTCACGGAATTCATATTTCACAAGAGCTCCTACCATTGCATTTATTATTATTATTATTATTATTATTGGGTCCTTCAGTCTTTCAACTGGTTTGTACCCTCCCCGCATATATCAGTAGTGCGTGTGTTACGGAGTCTCTCACTGGTGTATGGGACCTACAGTTTAAGGCCGGATTCGAGCGGCATAGTTGGGGAGGGTTTATACTAGGCAGGATACCTCTCGCTGGTTTGCCATCGCCTTGCGAGGGGGAACGGTCGTATCGAAATCAGAATATTATTATAATACAATTAAAAATTTTGTATGTTACAAATGGTAGTGAATTGTATTAATATGGTTTAAGAAGAAAATTTCTTACTTAGCACTGCATAGTTACACTACGATTTTGTTACACAGCACCTGCTATATGAAAAATAAATAAGAAATCATATCAAGAAACCATATTTTTACGACGGTCTTCTTGATCGTCGTATGGTACAGTGGATAACAAAATACGAGACACCAATAGAGTCCCCTAAAAACCAGCTTTAATTATCACAATTAACAGTTTGTAATCAACAAGTTATTCAACAAGATTATTTCCGTACAACAATCTGACCACACAGATAATAATGTCAACTACTATAAAGAATTCCGCACTATAATCACTTTTTGCTAATACACCACTTGAAACGGACTGTTTAAATCGCCCGAAAATAACTCGAACTTAACTTGAGTAAATCGCCACTTCAACTGAACTTAAGCACTCCTGAATGCCCATATTTATAACCCGTTGAGGTTAAAGAATAATCTATTATACGCATCACCACAAGGGCGTAATTGGTTGGGGCCTTGAACACAGCGCGCGCGGCCCGGTGAGTCTGGAACAATCTCGGTAACGCCTGTTAAGAATCACGTAGGCCTACACACACAACATTACAGCTGGGATAGCCGAGAAACATGTAGAACTTTCCGTAATCGTGTAACATCGTTCGGTTCATAAGAGTCAACAAAAGTATTTAGCTCGTTTAAAGTAATTACATTTATAAGCTCCTGGTTCCTATGAAATATCACTGTTACAAATTTTTCTGAGCACAGTATGATATCTATATTACTTTCTTTGTTTGAGTGTGTATAAAATATGCTCTGACACAGTTCAAGCAGAACTGAAAATAAAAACGTCAGGCATACCTAATTCTACAAAATTTTACATGTAACAATTTATTTTTAACTACTATTTACTAAGTTTTATAGTAGATAACTTTAGTATTTCGAATACAAACAATGGTTTTGGTGTCAGACAAAAATTAACCTTTGCTGGTCCGTTACATTTAAGTTCTATTTCTTTTATTTTCTGTAGGTGTTCATTTCTTTGATTTTATAATTTAATTTAATTTTGCAGTAAAGAAAATCTATACTGCATGTTTGCAATTATCAATCTTCCTGGAGATACTAATATGCAAATCACCTTAAGTATTTAACACTGAGTTTTCATATAGACGCTTAAAGCACAACCATTTGTGTCATCTTTTAAAATGTTTGTAAGTTTTTCGACTTTTCTCCTCATCCTCCTTCCTTCTTCATCTTCTTCTTCTTCTTTAGTCTTCAATGGTGTGTTATTTATTTTAAAAAATAAATCAATTTTAATTCATTGTTGATGTTAATCTCATGACATTGTAATATTCGTAATTCATCTAAACGACTACACTTTTCTATGCATGGGTTTTATTAACATCGTGTCCACCACACAATTTATATTGATATATTACATATAGGCCCTAACACAATGCTTACAGGAAAAACTGATTTTATTTTAAATTCTATTGAACTTGCATTATTACTAAAACCCACAAACATTGCAAACATTTAAAAAAATAGTATTATACTCGTATTTACCATTGTGTCTTAAGAAATTATATTAATTACACAAAGAATATAAGCAGAACTACTGTTTAGCCAAATTCTGCAGTGCATTTATTTGTGTTAAAACTTTCTTACGTTTACTGTCACCTTTGTTATAGTTTTAACTTGTGCCCTCATAGTACAGTGGCCTCTCTCTTAACCGACCATTATATTAACCGACTGTTTCACTAGAGAGAGTGGAAAAAATTAACTATACATACGTACACTAATAATACGTTATTTTTCATTTTTTATTAAAGATTATGTACAGTACGTACATTGTATTGTATTAACGATGAAGTACTGTACTATGCTTAATGCTTACCACTGTCTACCTCAACGCCAGTTGATGTACTGAATCTGAAAAAGTGGAGAGATTACGGAGCTTACAGACGTCAGAGTAACATAAACCAAAAGAAAATGACCGACTTTTTCTCACAAACCCGAGGGTTTTAAACGTTTTTAAGTGTACAGTGTGCATTAAACTGCTTTTACATAGGTTAATTGTACAGTAAAATATACGTAACACGTTTTCATGTTACACACTTCAATTTTCTGTCTAGTACATAGTTTCCTTGGCACCCGAAATTTATAATTTCTTTACAAATTAGAACCGACATGAGCCAAAAGAAAGCAGACAGTAATTTCATTCTTGTTTTCATAAATAAGGTAAGTCATTCATGTACATTACCGTTTATATTTTATTTACTGGCGTATTTACTGTACTAACAGATACTTGAAGTAATTATAATTAAACCATTTATCCACTTTTGTCGTACGCCTTTCATTTATAGATACAGTATAAAGTGGGTACATGTGCTTCTAATATAGGCTACTCAATTCTTTGTTTTCGTCTGTCATAAATGAGCTACAGTTCTGTTAACCGACTTTTCGATTATCCGAACGTTACCCGGTTCCATCTAAGTCGGATAAGAGAGAGGTCACTGTAATTTTTTTTTTTTTTTACTTTCGTTCTAAGCTGTAAATTGGGTTTAACGTTTTCTAAGGCAGCACGGATTGAAGTAAAGTTATTACTAACTTGGATAGATTTTGCACAGCTGGATGATGTGTTAACATCTGTCATGTGGATGGTGTTTACGGTTACAATTCCGCCATACCTATAGCTCCACGGCCAGTAAGGAAAATTAGTTACACTATTGTCCTTTTATTGCTATAATTTAAACAGTGCCAGACCGAGTTTTGCTTTATCAATCGTTAAGGGAATATACAGTCACTTACTACAAAAATTAATATCTTTTCATTTCAAAGTAATTTTCCTCTACTTGCGATTAGTTACAAAAACATTTACAAGACGTAAAGCTTAACCTGTAAGTTACAATATCAAAAGACTTTTAGGCTTTTTCAAAATATGATTGTATTTTACACAAACTTGATATTATTCCCAAAGGAAAACATTGTGTTCCGTTGTAAATAAAATTTTTTTTACGTAAAAATTTGTATGAAAGTAAAACGATGAAATTAAATTTAAGTCAACAGGTTTCATGTGAAGTAAGTTATACAAGATATAAATACTATAGACTAAAATGCAAAATTGAAAGTAATTTAGATTTTGATTCAATTTGAATTGAACAGATAGAAATAGCACTTTCTAGAAATAGAAATAAACAAGGCACAACGAAAGAAGAAATAAAAAGTAGATTAGGGCAGACTAGAACAGGGAATAGACAATTACACAGTGTTATATGGGACAAAAATATTTTAAAAAACACCAAAAAAATTATATATCAGACCATAGTCCAAAGCACTGTGACGTATGCAGCGTACGTATGGGTTATTATCAAACAGAATGAAAGAAAGATTCTTGCAACGGAAATGGAATATTGGAGGTCGTGCTGTGGAATAACGAGAGCAGACCGAATAACGAACGAGGAGATCAAAATAAGAATGGAAACGGAAAGAAATGTATTTGACTACATCGAAGAAAAAAGATTGGTGTGGTACGGTCATGTCCAGAGAGCCCAAAATAGGTGGATCAACAAAGTAACGGAATGGAGTCCATTAGGAAGGAGAAAAAGGGGAAGACCGAGAAGATCTTGGAGGGACGAAGTGGATGAATCTATGCAACGTATAGGACCTGAGGAAGGACAATGGGATCATCGGGAGAATTGGAAAGCCAGGTTGAAGGAAGGGAGACGGCACTAGCTGTAGCAACCCTATTATATATATATATATATATATATATATATATATATATATATATAAATAGAAATAGCCATTAAAAAGTAAATGGCTACGTAGTTTAACATTATATAAATTATAAGTTAAGATTATAGCAAACGACTATTTAGCAAAAAAGACGGTTACTGACATGGAAGACGCTTTGGCCCAGTATCAAAATAAGTTACAGCTGTAGAGAATTGTTGAATCCCGTCTATTCTGTTCAAGTTTGGAGAAAACCGTATGAAAGTAGACCGACCGCGTCAACAATCAAAACTCACTGTAATATAACATCCTGTTCTATCAAACGTCTAAACTCACTGTAATATAACATCCTGTTCTATCAAACGTCTAAACTCACTGTAATATAACATCCTATTCTACCAAACGTCTGAACGATCAATATTAAAATAAAACAATTTAAATTCTGTGCGCGGTTATTCTTACCGATATGAATTTAATTAGACTCCCACGAAAACAATCATAAAATTTAATCACATTAATATAATTACATTCGCCGGCGCGGCGTCTGTTCGGCTGCTGTTTAATTAAAAATACACTGGCAGAGAATACTGCAATGCAGCAGGAGCAGCAGTAGCGGTACACGGAGACAATTCAACTATAAATTAAAGCCGTCACAAGGGCTTACCGTAGCAAGTGTCTTCATTAAGGTAATGGTAACTAAATTATGCACCAGGTGGAACAGATTTGTAATGCACTCCGTCTGCGTAGTATATTACTCTCCATTATTTAATAATTTCGTTAATGCTTTTTGCTGTAGACATAATCTTAGTAGAATTTATTGTTCCTTATCCAAGTGTGTGCGATTCAAACTGGTGGCATATTTAGCGTTACTTGAGCTTATTATTGTATTAAGTTACACTGAAAATATATTGTACAGTACAACCTCTTTTATCCGGATCACCTGGGACCGGAGGTCATCCGGATTAACGAAAATCCGGATAATAGACTATCCAATATTTTAATGTAAATTACTCGAATATTCTAAGTTCAGTACTTACCGTTTTTTCTTATTTTCACCAAAATAGTTTTAATAAACACTACACTATATATTATTTTATTGCAGTAGTTTCTGTTTTTTTGTACTTACATGTTCCATAAGGAAATGGAAGTATGATGATCGCGAAAAAAAATCGTGTTCGAGATAAGGGGTGATTCTGATTGTACTACTCTCAAAACATGAAGACAAATAATTTTCCGAAAAGTGTCTCTGTGTGTATCTGTGTGTCTGTGTGTAGAACGTTTTATATGGCGAACGATAACTGCCGCAAATTCAAACAGAGTCAAATAATTTTTTGCTTATGTGGCTGAGTTGTAGAGTACTCAAGATCTGTTGATTTTGGTAAAGATCGGTTAAGAGGAAGGGGTAGTTTACTTGCAACGTTTTATGTTTTAACAAGAGTAAAGTACTTAATTTTGATAAATAAAGTATCCTGAAAAGAAGGTCATAATAATCCAGTGTAGAAAGGTAGACGAAATATTTATGAATGAAAAGGGTAGTTGAAGGAGGAGGGGGTAATATTTTATGTGTATTACGTTATCGACAACAAGGAAGTAGTTTGTTGTCAAAATTCATTCCCAGGCTGTTTGGCCGTGGTCAAGTGTTTTCTGCAAAAGCAGACGTTTCGGCAGTGCCATCGACTGCCATCGTCAGTGAAAATCGAGTGCGCTAACGTGAGGTAGTATACGTTAGTGACCACAGTACTGCGGTTAAGGCTGAAGAAAGACGTAGTTTCTATGGAAATATTTCATTTCGAAAATTATTTTAAATATAAGTCTTAGAACATCGAAGTCATGTATAGATCTCCATACTGATATTTTACTCTATTTTTGCCAAATTAGTTTACATAAACACCACACTACGTATTAAAACCATAAATTGTTGCATGTTATTTTTATTAAGATAGTTAACAAGTGTATTCTGATGTTAACTTTTCGTAACGTTTGCGTGCTGCCCGATCACGTAGGCGTTCCACTACCTTTAGATCGGTCGATGTGGTTGCCGTCTGTCGTTTCGAATAAGCTATACGTTTTCCCATTTGGAGTGTTGCCTCAGCATGAGTCATCACTCCTTCGGTAGATCGCCAGTCTCGTTTTCCGATCCGAAATTGTCGACGTCATCTGCAATTACAGAAGGAGCTATAATATCATCATCTGTCATTACGTTGAGTCCACCAGCATTGTCTGATTGTTTCCAGGAATTTACATCTTCAATGTTAACTTCTCAACGACCAGGAATGTTTGAAAACATTTCAACAAACTCGAAAGGATTAACACTATTGCAAACATCTTCGTTTGTAGCGCAGACTTCATTAATGTTAACACAAATCGTTGGCCATAATGTTTTCCATGACTTATTAATTGTTAACCCAGCAACTTGATCCCAAGCAGATACAGCTATGTACAAAAGAGTTGTTATGACTTTGTTGTATGATATGTTATGTTGTTGATTTCTTTCAGCTGTGCAGTCGCTTACTTCAAGTATAATTCTTAGAAGATGTTTCATGTACAGTCCTTTGATGTTTTCTAGTACGCCTTGATCCATCGATTATAGAAAAGAAGTTACATTGGGCGGAAACACATCACTGTAATGTCGCCACTTTCAAGTTGTTCTACGTCCGGATGACTGGAAACGTTATAATGAACAACACGGCCTTCAACGGTAAACCGACGTGTGTGTTAAATATTTTCGTATACCGTATAGGCCTAATTATTTTCAGTTCGGATTACGAGGGTCAGTTGAAAAGTTCGCGGAGCCAACAACTGTAGCTTAGCAGTAAAACTAAAATTTTTCGTGTGCTGCAACCTTTGTCTTTTATGATAGATTTCTAAATCTATCTATCAATTTATTCATTGTTTAGAAGCTGTCTAAAATTGTTGACGTGCCATGCGTGTTTTGGAAAACGGAGGAAATCAAACATCGGAGTGTGATTCTTTGTTAAAAATTTTTTAGCGCCAACGCAAATTCAAAACGAAATTTGTAAATGTGTCAGGAGATGCAGCTACTTCAAAACCAACGGTTTTTAAGTAGGCACTTGAGTTTAAACGTGGTCGCACTGGACGCCCAAAAATGCAACAACTCCGGATGCGGCAGATATCTTGAACAACGCTTTTTCACACAAAGTTCTTGAATTAAAGTATGATTCACACGCTCATATTAGATGCCTATGATTTCAGCAACGTCATCCACTCCTCAATCTGTGGTCTTCCAACAGCCTATGAAATTTATTCTAATAATTTATAAAATTATTTATAATCCCATTTTTTGTTGCATTTTTTTTGAAGTCGACTGCTGGGACGTCCACTACTTACTCAAAGACGAGTAAGAAAATAAAATGCTGAATACAGAATCGAAAGTAATTCGCATATGATGTGTTTTGATGCAATATTGTATAAATAAATGTCAACAACTGAAAATTTTATTGGAAAGCAATCAATTCTGTAGCGAAAATATCGACATAAAAATCTAAAGTCTATGAAAAAAGCTTAAAAAAATTGGGATATATGCTAAAACCAAATATAATTGAACAAGTCTTACTCTTCAGTTGTGTTAGTTATCAAGTTGGTAAATGATAAAGTATTCCACAAAATTAATTAATGAAAGGAGCCAAATTTCAGGTTTATCAAGTAACTGCAATTGGTCGAACAGTTATTTAAAGTATGTATACAAAATGACAGTACGATCTGCACTGGAGACCAGACCCAGTGCATTGAAGGAAGCCAAAAGAACTTAATGTGGCTTCTAACGAATAATAAAATGGAACGAAGCTGGTAAAGCGCCCAAACCGAAGGCACAAGAACATGAGGTAACGACACCTTACAGTCCGCATTGGATTCTGTTTACACTTGGCAATCTGAGTCTAACATTCCAAGTAATTTAACAAAACATTTGTAACATAAACTTTTAAAGTTTCAGTTAAGCGTAAACAGTACAACCAAACCACTAAATCAATTTAATCTCATCCTACTTAATGTATGCATATTTTGATTAGTGAGTTTTTGTTTCTTGGTCACTTGTTCCTTCTCCCCTTAGGTTTGATTGCGTTTGTCGTGTATATTTATAGGCCTAGTTTTTGTTATCTGTTTTCCCGTTTCAATACGCATTGTTTTTCCACTTTGTTCTCTTTTGTCGGAGCGGACTGGATCATTTCACGTAGTTTTTAGCTCCTGTTTTGGCACCGGCACGAAGCAGGTTGCAGATAGCTTCTCGGTAAATCGTGCGCGCGCGCGCGCTTACGTGAGAGACTGTGACCAAGTCACTGGCTCTGGCTCCAACAAACGGGACAAACGCAACACAGTTGCATTACTGTTTGTTTGTTTCTTTGCTTTACTTGCAGCATTAGGTTACGCTTTAAAAAAACACACACACACACACACACACACACACACACACACACACACACACGATTTTAATTACTCAAATACGTAACACTACCGCCTAATGGTTTGTGTAACCTTCTTTAAGCTTTTTTCCGACGCCAGCGGTATTGCATTGCACAGCGCTACACCAAACAACAAACACGCCGCTGTTCAATGAATCGTTAAATTGACTTTCTGTGTTTTAAGTTTCCATCCTACATTTGCTCCAGACAAAACATTTATATTATTGTTGTTTTTAATTAATTTCTCTTGAACTTCGTTGCTTTCAGTGTTTACACACAAAGTGACAAAAACATTAATTATATTAACAAACTGAATAGTATTCTACCATCCATATATGAAAATTCTGTTTTTTGTTTCTTTATAACAAACTATGAAAATTATAATATTATGTAATATTGTCTCCTCAATAATACTCCTCCATACTCCCTTGTTCTCCGCCCTTCTTCACCACCATCTGATTCCCATGCTAGCAAGATCTTCTATTACGCCGTCCAATCGTCTCGTCATTGGCCTGCCTCTACGTCTAGCAGTATATAATCTTCCCTTCAGCTTCTTTTAGGGAATTCGAAACGCAAACCATCTTCAACGCATAAAACAGAAAACAACTAAAAGTAAAGATTCACAACAGCGTTAGCATAGGAATTTGTACTTTGTATAATTTGGATAATTTGTATTGACTCTAAACTGGCTTCAACTTTTAAATGACAGTGAAATTAACAAACAGTTCATTTGGCCAGTATTTTGAGATAACGATGCTTACTAACTAATGAAGATGCCAATACTTATATTAACGAGGGATTATAACAAAAAAATCGGTATGGAGAACCGTACATAACTTCCACGTTCTAAGATTTATATTTAAAATTTTTCAATATAAATTGAAAAATTTGAAAAGTTTGACAAATTTAAATGAAATATTTCCATAGAAACTACTTATTTGATGCCGATAACGTAGTAAACTTACACGTATAAAAATTTACTCCTTCCCCCTTCAACTATTATTTTCATTTATGGAATATTACCCCCTCCTTCTTCAATTACCCTTTTCAATTATAGATATTTCATCTACCTTTCTACAGTGGATTATTATCACCTTCATTTCAGGACATTTTTTAATCAAAATTAAGTACTTTACTCTTGTTAAAACGTAAAACGTTCCAAGTAAACTACCCCTCTCCCATTACCGATCTTAACGAAAATAAATAGGCCTTGAGACCTCTACAACTCGGGCACATATGCGGAAACTTATTTGATTCTGTCTGAGTTTGCGGCTGTTATCGTTCGCCATAAGAAAAATTCTACACACACACACACACACACACACACACACACACACACACACACATTTCGGAGAATGACTTTTCTTCATGTTTTGTAACGAGCAGAAAATTTTAAAAAATTTTAAATTTTCACCTCGGCAGAGTACGTTCACACGAGGCAGTGTCAACGACTTATAGTTGGCGCAATAAATAAGGAGTAATGAGAAGATGTCAGTGAGGCGTCGCTGACTTGACAATAGAAACACATTAAGTTCGATGCAACTATAGAAATTGGTGGCGTAAGATGACAGGGAAAGTTCGTCCAGAATTATTGCTCTCCGCAGCTGTAACAAAGTAAGCCAGGACATTCACACCCGTACCGAGAATTGTAGCAGATGTTGACCATGTTACGTCAGTAGACGATAAACGACAAAAACGAGTGAAACTACACCATTACAATGGAACTGATGCACTGCACCTTAAGAAACAATACAGTAAGATAGGCCTGACAAAGACTAAAGTCGTGTTACGCAGCTGGAGTTATCGTCTAATTGACAGACAAGAATTTACGAAGGGAAAGTTGGGGTGACTTCACCAGCCAGCAGATGTTCAAAATTGTTAATAGCAAAAAAAAGGGGTTAGAACTTGGAACAATGCGCCAGGAAGACTGAAAGTACAGATAATGGGAATCTATAGAAACACAGAGTTTACTCAGACAATAGGCTGATCGACAAGTGTCTAATAGCCATAGTTTCGTCGAATCGGGTCAACGTTCGTCAGAGCAAAAATCGGGGAGACCAAAGAACCTATCAGAAGCCTTCAGCCAGCGAGAAATTTGGTGGTGAGGAGTGTTTCCATAGTAACAGAAACGTAGGGCCTATCGGGAGAACTATGACATAGAATCTTGACATGGTGGGACAGTAATTTCCAAGAAAACTAAAAACTGACCAATCTCGAAATGAAGTAGGCGTGAAGCGCGCCAGAGACAAAATTTTGAGTAGGGACGAATTAATAAAACTATCTGTCTAAAACGGCGGAGGGAGAGTCTACACTCAATTTTTGAAACAGTAATACTCAATTTTTCGACAGTTTTTACTAAAGTTTTCAGACAGTTTTTACACTCAAATTTTCAAATAGTTTAACTTCAAGTGTGAGAGACGGTATATCATAAACTTTCAACAGTTTATTCTAATCATTCGGAGTTAGTATTATTTAAATTTCAGAAGAGTACATTAATCGTGCGGAATATTAACTCGAGTCCGGAAGTTAGAACGTTAACCAGTAACTTAAAAGACTTCGTAATACATTCATGTCACGGTAGTGAGATTTAACCGAAGTGCGAGGTAACGGACTTAGTTAAAATTATACAAAGTGAACAATCAGACCGTTACACCAACAGACATCATCACTTAACGATATACAAAACAGTTGAACTTAATATAGTGTACTACACATTATTAACAACATAATGAACACGAAATATTAAACAAATTAATGAATAATACGAATGTTTAATGAAGCAGCGACAAGTGGAACTAGACATGTATATTAACATTAAAACGAACTCACAGCACACACAGTAAGATGAAACATTTGATTGAACACTGAACTTTAATTATTCACATATACAAACGCCTACGCGAGTGATCGGAAGAGTAAGTGTTAAGTGATTGTGAGAAAGCAGCATCCGACGGAATGGGTCTACGAGCCATCTTCATCTCTGGAACTCAACTTCAACAACAACTAATGGATATTCAATAACCAAGTAACCATTATTATAATCATTTCTAATTAGTAACTTCTACTGACCTGGTTTCTTTCAAAGAATTCACACCTCAGAAAATTATTAAAAAAAGTAATGAATAAATCTGAATAAAAGTAATTAATGAATGTACTAACAAAAGCTTATTTGGGATTTAATGAACGCATCAAATAAGTAATATGAATTGTTATATATTTGATTTATATATGTATGTATGTTTTCTCTGTTTTCAGCATATAGTGAAACACGTAAATTGTTATTATAAAATACGTATGTATTTCAGGTACAGCGACGTATCATGTGTACAATTATAATGTATTATGAATGATAATTAAACTAGTACTTTAAGTTGATCATAAATATGCATTCATTATTGCCAAATACAACCTAAATATCAACCTGAATTTTGAAGGAACATAAATAGATTTTTAGAGTTTCATATGTTCAAATAAAGTAAATGAATTGATAACGTTAATCTATTAAGTGATATCACGTATGTGCTGATGAGAATCAGAATAGTTATACATAATTTTAAATGGCTGTTTCACACCCGGCATGAAAGTAATCAATTAAAGCAAGTAAATACGTATTATCTATTGCACCTGAATTATATAGAATTCATTATATAAACTGTGTTCCAACACGCGGGCATAGATAATCAGAATAATAAATAAGATTCAATTACACACATACATGTGAAAAATCAATAAAATATTTATGCAATTAATACACACTTATAAATTTACATTTATAGTTTTGAAGGTAATACAATCAGAAACAGCCCTTATCTCGAACACGATTTTTTTCGTGATCACCATACTTCCATTTCCTTACGGAACATGGAAGTGAAACATATTTAGCTAGAAACAGCATATACAACGGTTGTAGGTAAGAAGGCTAACCAAAATGTTTAGAACACTGCTATCAGATTACTAAAACTGCCATGGAATTACGAAGGTCTGAACAACGATCCGTTATCCCTGAAGAGAGGAGGGGAAAGAAGCATGATGCTCTTTGCATGTTACAAACAAAATCGAATATAGTTAGTAGACGCTCGTCATTGTCATGTTTATTTGAACTGACGTTCGGCATTGGTGAAACTAAAAGTCACTGCTCTGAATGACAGTTTAGAATTAACTCGGTGTCAAATGCCCGGTAATTCATATGTATTAAAAACTGTTGATCATAACAGTCTGATTTAAATAGAATGTCTGATTTAAGTAGTCTCTTAATGTAGGAAGAATTCACATGAAGTACACGTGTATGCATTCACAATTAATCAAAATCCTGTTTATTTTCCTCCAATGTCGTGTTATTAAATGCTTGTGGAGGATTATCTCACGACTTGGTTTACACAAAGACATCTGTAAGTCCGTCACAAGTTTTCATTACGATTTCTAAATATTAATTTGGAAGGAAATGTTTTTGAATATAAATCGTTACTTTATGAACGTGTTACATAATAAGAGAGGTCTTATGGAAATATCTTCAATGTTGTTGTTTTACTTTTGTTCTACGATAGTTAATGAGAAGAAAAGTCATAAAATCGGGATTAGTAATTAGTTGATTGTGATAGTAAGCTAACAGAATTTAGGCGCATCTGTGGAACCATTCATAGGTACCTGAAAAACAAAACTCGGAAGGATACCTGATTTAAATTTTATAAAACTGTGGCTGTCCCCACATTCCTGTATGCTAGTGAGACATGGACTTTTGGTAAAAGGGACGTGCAGATGATTCAGGCAGCCGAAATGAAATTTCTGAGAGGTGCAATGATGCAACTAAACATTGTATCATTGCACCAGAAAACTGAAGACCACAGAAGGAGATGGTGTGAACACTTGAATTGCAGGCCTGATATCCGTCTACCAGTGGCTGCCTTGGGTTATCACCCTACTGGGTAGAGAGATGTCGGTAGACCGAGGAGGAGATGGGTTCCGGAACAGGTCTAAGGCCCTAGTCCTTGGATTGGTGATGGTGTTGATGATGATGATGGAAAGTTATAAATTTCGCTGCGGACACTGATGATTAAATAATCCTAGAAATTCCGCGTTCCGTGTACACTTCGTCCATAACGAATTCAACAGCCTACTGATAAAAACAACTCGGAAAGTTGGAAAATGATGACCCTGTTAATTATCTTTCGTCGACTGAAAGCTTCATTTTCCAGATAATAAAATGCGAGAATATAGTGGAGGATATATTAGACCGAAATGAGTTTCGGGGAACCGTTTTACACAGTCGCGACACCCACACACAAGAATTTCTTTGCTGGTACACTTTTGCACGCAAACATCAATAACACAGGATTCATAATTTCACGGTTATTCAACAGAGCAGTTTTTTTTTTTGCATTTCGTCTAATAGCATTTCGCGCACGTGTTCGCTGGCTTTTACTCTCTCACTTAAATAGCGAGACAGATAGACGGAGAGAAATCACACTAATTATGTTGTTGTGGGCGACAACCGGCATGGAGAAATGTTTCGTCTCACACAAATATCAAACAAGTTCGAGCAATAGTTATTAAACAAGGTATTTTCTTTGAACATTATTTCTAAAGCATTCCTGTTTTTACGATTGCACAAGTATCCGAACACACACACACACACACACACACACACACACAGGCGGTGTTTTGTAATGCAATACACATGTGGTTTGTTTCAACAAAGGAATGACGGCAAGAGGTGTGCTAAACTAGTATTTGAAAATAACAGGTACCAAAAAATAACACGTACAAATAGCTGTTATTGTATACCTATTATACATATACTTTTGTTATATAATTTGTTCTTCTTCTGATAGCTCCTATCCGTTTCGGATGTTGGATGTCATACAGACTATATTAACTTTATGCACTGCTGCACGGAATAAGTCAGTTGTATTCATGCCAAACCAAGTCCTTAAATTTCCCAGCCATGAGATTCTCGGTCGCCCAACTATTCTCTTTCCAATCAGAGGCGTAGCTAGGTGGAGGGGCAAAAGTGACACTCTTTCAAAGTGAGTATAGACTTGAAAAAATTGTTTTCAGTTTATAAAAACTAGAAACAAATTATTTCTTTGATATGGCTATTCCCTAAGAACTACAGGAATATAAGCTTTTCTTAATATACGATTAAGAATTACAACAAGTTCCAAAGAGTTCACGAAGTCTTTTATTCAAGAAAAAACAAATCCTGAGTGTCAAAATATTACAATTAACAAGGAATCAACTTGCGATCATAAAATGGATGTTATTAGCGACAAGGCTGTTGATAAATACAGTAAAGTTAACGACGTGAATACTTCAAACTGTGAGTGCCAAAGTACAGTTTCAAAATTCAGTTGGTTTTTGTAACCATGGATCATACCATGGATGGTGTTGCACCGTATAGTCTTGAAATTACAAGCGACGAAGGACAGAACATTGCTAGCAACAATGTAGACCGTGTTCCCGGTGCTGCTCTACAAGATATGGAAGCTTGGCCAAGCGAGATATCTCAATCCCTCCGTGATATAATGGTGAATCAGAGGAACAAGTCAGTTGCAGAACAAGGACAGCCATTTTCCTGAAGATGAACCTGGACGATCCTTAAACAAGTATTGGTTTGATAAAACCTTGCAAGATGGCGAAAAGGTAAATTGCACTTGGATGTGTTTTCTCCAATTAAAAAATCCCTGTTTTGCTTTTGTTGTAATTTATTTCCACACAAAAAATCTATCAAAGATGCCTTTTTGATAGTAAAAATGAGTTTTCGACGTGGCGAAAGTTAAATCCCCGTATTCAGGATCATGAAAATAGTCCTGCTCATGGCTCTGCATTTTTGGAATGAAACGTTCTTTAAACGTATTGATGATCTACTTCAGGAATAAATGAGTAAAGCAGTTAAGACAGGGAAAGAAATCCTCGAACGGGTCATTGCCACTGTACAAACTCTTGCACAACAAAATCTGTCACTGATAGGACATCGAGAGACAATTACTAACAATCCAAATCCTCTATAACGTATATTAATATCTCTGCACGTGCTTTCATACAAAAATCTACTCATTTGCGTTTATTAAGTACTTTGTTCACTGGATGGGCCTTAATTTTTGCTCTTTTGTCCCCCTTTAATTGTGAAGGTGAGGCGGCCGATGAACTCCTTGCCGCGGGCGCGAAAAATCCCAGCTACGCCACTGGTTCCAAATACTTTTCTCTGTAGTATGGATTGCAATAAGTAAAATGTCTGTTCATTTCTCATAAGATGTCCCAGATACTGAACCTTTCTTATCTTCACTGTGTTAATGATTTCCCTTTCTTTCTTTATCTTTCTAAGAACTTCAACATTAGTTATATGTGCTGTACATGAAGTAACTTATAACATTAGTTATAAGAAGTAAATTGAAAATGTTAACAATATTAACTACTATGGAAGTATTAACAATGTTACCTTACACTGTGACTTTATTAAGCTGTTACTGTTTAAAGGAAAATAAGATACAAGAGAATTTATAGGGCTATCTCCCTTTGGGAATACTAATTTAAGTTGTCACTAGGAGTAAACAAACTGACATAGGTTTAATATTAAATTATTGATTCCATTTTGGTTAGAAAAATCAGTTGCGAAACTCAGGCAATAAAATTTAGAGCGCACGTAATAGCACAAAAAATAATGTCAAAAAACATCAGAAACATATAATAAGAACATAACAGTAAGCCACAAGAGTTACGACAATCTCACCATTTACGTGAGATGTGCAGTGAAGTTAAAATTATCTCTGAATCACATTCAAAAAAAGTACTATATGGCCTATTAACAAGCTACTCTGTTAGGTCATAACACAATATAATTTGCTTTTCCAAAGTTTACCATGTTGGTGACTAGTATAAAATATCATTTGTTTTTATAATCTTTATTATATATCTAACAAATGTAACATCAGTCTGAATATTTTGATTCATTAAAAACAGCTTCGTCTCTTTAGGATAGAGATATTCTGAACCTCACTGTTTTGCTTCGTTTCGTACTTGTACGGCAATCGGAATGAAGTATTCAGCACCAAAAAGTGGCTTTGCATTTGTGTACTCGTAATACTCCTAATACTCGTAATAGTCGTAATACTCGTAGCACTTGTACTCTTTACTTGTTTATTCGTTAGTTGTGTAGGGGTGTCTCGCGACTCGGAACCGCGAGGCTGCGAGTAATCGGAACAGGTAATTCGACTATTCAGTTTTCAGTTATCGTTGACTCGGAACAGGTATTTCAACTCTCCAGTCACTGTTATATCCGTTCCACAAACAAATCGTTCCAAAATACGTGTTATAGGTATATCGGCAAACCTCTAATGCACGTCTTTGAATTGGCACAATATTGTCATATTTCCACAAGCGACGCAACACACAATTTACCGTTTTAACATTGAAAACATTTGCGGCCGATCGCTGGTGCGTGATCGAAAATGGGAACCGGTGAGTTTCCATAGAAACTAATTCTTTGTTGTCAACAACGTAGTACACATGTAAAACTTCACTTATGAATGCGACTACATTTAACTTATAATCTGTACATAGGTAAATGAAGAATGAATTCATTTCATTGATTGGTGAATGAAGAATGAATTCATTGATAGGTGAATTCAATAAATATATATATTTTTTAGATTTATTGAAGCATTTTCAATGCCCTTCTCTGTGCATTGCATTTGTGCAATGCCTGTAAATTTTTTTTTAACAACTGGGAGCAGATCTTAAAAATTCAAGATATCTAGGACGTTCATTAATCGCCTGCGTTGGCAAAGCGAACGTGTCTACTATGGAATTTCCCAATTACTAGTCTTCAAGTAACGAGAATACTCCACTGTACGACTCCATTTCTATTGTGGTGTTGTTGCTATGTCTTGACAATACTTTTGTCTTCATCTTGTTATTCCAATTCCCACTTTGTCGTGTTTACTTGTAAGAACTGCTCTTTGTCATGTTCCGGACGAGGCCTTTCAGTGTTTCCACAATTTTCAAGTCGTAAACCATGACAAATAATATCCCGCTGGAACCCGTATATATATATATATATATATATATATATATATATATATATATATACCCGTGAATCCGCCTTCATGACTGGTCAGTTTGTAGACACATCTACTTGTCACTACACTATTGGGTCAGCTCCGTTAAGCCACGCCCTGCTACCTACTAAGAAAGTTCGTCTCTCCCTCTATTACACTATTAGGCCACACCCAGCTTTGTCAACTTATCTGGCACTCATTATACTACAGTCTGACGGAATCCACATGCCTCACCCTTGAAAAATATGATAAAAAAATTAAAGTTAAAAAAGAAGAACAGTAATATACTAAGGAACATACAAACAGAATTTAGTTAAGAAGAAATATTTTATAATATGTTGCAAGGGTGAGATGTGTAGATTCCGTCAGACTGTAGTATAAGTGTGACACATTAAAGCTGGGTGTATAACCATTAATAAGGTAATAGACGTAGAGACGAAGCTTCGTGGAGTGGCTTAACGGAGCTGAGCCAACAGGGTAGTAGTGATAAGAAAGACTTGTTTACAAATTGACCAACCGTGAAGGCAGATTCACAGGTATGTATATGGGTTCCAGCGGGATATTTTTTTTCGTGGTTTAGGACCTGAAAATGGTGGAAACACTGAAAGGCCTCATCCAGAAAATGACAAGTAGCAGTTTAACAACTAAACACGACAAAGTTGGAACTACTTTTTTTCTATTACCACTATCCTAGTTTAAGAATCTCCGTGTACGTAGATTACTCATACGGTATGTCTTTCATAACGCTTAGACGAATCACAATATAATTGCGTACCGTTACAGCATACATAATGCAATACAAATGATATTCAAATTTCCTATTTGTGATATCTTTCTGACAATTGACAAGAGAAGATTAAGTTGCTTTTCAATAGTCGTACAGCAGCACAACATTTAGGATTAATCATTATTCTCTCCTTGTAGTTTAGATCGCTTGTTAGTTACGCCTCTTTAGTAGTTTCAACGTAGATTTTCTCTCCCAGTTGTAACGTTTTTGACATGATAATGTCTTTTAGCTGGACATCGTTTGAAACATTCTGTAACAGTTTATTTACCGTCACGCTGTATGACGTCATCATTGCATGACGTCATTGGTATTGTTGTAAATAAAGGTTTGTTTTGATACGTCGCAATATATATATAGGCTATATACACACACACATATATATATATATATAATGTGTTAAAAATAATATCACCCCAAACAATTAAACCAGATTTATAAAGCGCCCTGAAAGTTTAAAATCAAGTGTTAGCACAATTTACCAGCCGGGAATCGTTAACTAAAACCGCGACCGCTAACATGCTAACGTCGTCGCAGATTAAAGACCTAACAAGCAAACAACACAGCATAGCTGTAGACAGGTTATTGTCTCTAGTTAATGGTTCTCTTCTTATGTGATTCAGCTAACGATCCTGCATCTATTCATTAAAAAAAGATACAGTACCGTTTACCAAATGGTAAAAGCTTAAGAGCATGATAATGTCTTTCACCCGTCACCTAAACGCAACATTATTATGGTTACTGACTGACTGATTGTTTCTTTTGCGCAAATGTTGCGTTTAACTGGCGGCTGAAAGACATTATCATGCTCTTAGGCTTTTACCATTTGGTAAACGGTACTGTTTCTTTTTTCATTATGGTTTTCGGTTTTAGTAATAACACCAAAACAAAACTTGGTTGTCAACCGAAAAGTGCTCATAATGAAAATTTTGAACATGGAAATCTAGTAATAAAAATATATTTATAAATGTTTACTTTTTACACTCATGTAGATGCTGAAAGCAAACGTGTGTAAGTGATGTTTTTTGTAGACCAATGTAACATTTATTGCAACCATTGCATCAATTTTGTAAATAATTTAATTTAACATATATATTTTTACTGGTATCCAAGTCAGTTCGTTATTTATAAATTAATAAGTTACCTTACATCCGTCGTGTGACTTCGTTTTTTATTTAAAATAACGCGTTTCGGAACATATGTACCATCTTCAGATTAATTCACTCAGTTGAAGTCGTTAAATGTTAAAATCACATTACATTGTATTTGCACACGTCCGTATGGGTGCGCACCCTTGAAGGCGGACCGGAACTAAGGGTATTCGGGAGGCCTGTATTCTATATAATTCTACAGAATATGTCGGTTTTTACTCAAGCACTAAATTTTTTTTGAATGTTCTTGATAATGTAGAACCGACATAAACTGAAACTAAATCTAAGGCTAATTTAATTATTTTTGATAATATGTTTTATTCAGAATGAATAATTTAGAGTAGTCCATACAAACCCCTTCATGTTTGTTCTGGAAACACATACTTCATTTGACTCACGTGGATTAGGCCTATTAACCAGAACGAGGCTAAAAAGAGAAGCTTTATTACGTAGGTAATACTATTTAAAGAGGAGGAAGAAATCACTCGGCAAAGAGATGTTAGTACACCGTTTTAATGAGCACAAAAATGAGGTAAGAAATCACATACTCAAAAAAAAAACAGCATGGGTGAGATTTTGTGTGTTAGTAATGGAAAAATGTAGTTGACAAATTATATTTGACAAAGTGTTTGATAAGTAACGGAGTGGTCAAACTTGAAAAACTACGGCATAATTTTAATAAATAAATTTAAATGAGCAAGTAAATAAAATTGTGTTTATAGGCCTACTCTATTTACTCGAAAAGTGGGTCTCAGGAAACTTAAACAGAAATAAGTTTTGGATCTGGATATTAAAATTCGGTAATGTTGCATATTAAAAATACTTTACTGCTGCAAAAAACATTTTTTATGCGTATAGGTCTATCTTTATACAGTGTGTATTTTAGAAACAATGGTCGTCGTAGGTACAGTGGAAGAAAAATAAGTACAAGACACCAATTAAGTCACTAATCACCAGCTTTAATTTTCACAGTTAAACAGTTCGTAAATAACAACACAGTCTCTTATAACAAATCAAATAAAAATTGTTCACACGCAAATATTATGTCAACTAATATTAAACACAATTGTTATTACAATTATACCGTCCGAATATAAAACACAACACTTCACTAATAACCACTTGAACGTACACAGTAATCTCGCCCGGTAATAACTCGAACCGCACTGAAACTAGATCGCTGCTATACTGACTTGAGCGTCCCTGAGTAATTGTATTTATAGCCGCCGAAAATCTAGACGATTCCACATATTACGTATTACCTTTAAACTACGACGTAATTGCTTGCGGCTGTGACACAATGAGAGCGGCCGTGTGAATTCTCGCACCGTCTAGCCAATGCGTCAACAAGCACGTACGCCACACGCTTACATTCTGGATCTCTCTGGAACGTTCGATAAACACGTACATTGTTCTGTGATGTCGTAACAATATGTATAAGTTTCCATCCTTTTTACTTCCATATTCCTTAAGGAATGGAAGTATGGTGATGGCAAAAAAAATCGTGTTCGAGATTATTGCAGATTCTGATTCTACTACACTCAAAACATGAAAAAAAGTCGTTTTCCGAAAAGTGTCTGTGTGTGTGTCTGTGTGTGTGTCTGTAGATTTTTTTTCTATGGCAAACGATAACTGCCGCAAATTCAAACAGAATCAAATAATTTTTTGCATACAGCCCTGATTTGTAGAGTACTCACGACCAATTGTTTTTGGTGAAGATCGGTTGAGGGAAAGGGGTAGTTTACCTGCAACAGTTTTTTTTTTGTCAAGGGATTTTTTTTTTTTTTTGGCAAACGATAACAGCCGCAAATTCAAACAGAATCAAATAATGTTTCGCATACAGCCCTGAATTGTAGAGTTCTCAAGACTTATTGTTTTTGGTGAAGATCGGTTAAGGGAAAGGGGTAGTTTACCGGTAACGTTTTATGTTTTAACAAGGGTATTTCCTATGGCAAACGATAACAGCCGCAAATTCAAACAGAATCAAAAGATTATTTGCATACTATCCTAAATTGTAGAGTTCTCAAGACCTATTGTTTTTGGTGAAGATCGGTTAAGGGAAAGGGGTAGTTTACCGACAACGTTTTTTTAACAAGGGTATTATCTATGGCAAACGATAACAGCCGCAAAATCAAACAGAATCAAATAATTTTCTGCATACACCACTGATTTGTAGAGTACTCAAGACCTATTGTTCTTGGTGGAGATCGGTTAAGGGGAAGGGGTAGTTTACCGGCAACGTTTTTTTATCAAGCGTATTTTCTATGGCAAACGATAACAGCCGCAAATTCAAACAGAATCAAATAATTTTTTGTATACGTCCCTGAAGTGTAGAGGTCTCAAGGCCTTTTGATTTTGGTGAAGATCGGTTAAGGGGAAGGGGTAGTTTACCTGCAACCTTTTACGTTTTAACAAGAGTAAAGTACTTGAAAATTCATTTAAACTTTTTCAAACAATGGTAATTGTTAAAAATAAAATAATTTTGTTGCCAGGCAATAAAATTATAATTTTTTCATTTTAATGTAAATCTGTACATAGTATAAAGTAAAGTCGGTCCGTTTTCTCTCTGTGTTTGAAATCGCTAATCTCAGGAAGTACTGAACTGATTTTATTCAAGTTTTCGCCAATAGATAGAGTGTCTATCGGGGAACATTTATGTGTATAATTAATACGTATATGTTGTACATTAGCTTAGCTATCACGGTTTATGTCAAGTAAGTGGTAGTTTACATCTTATATATAAAATATCGGTATGGAGAACCATACATGACTTCCATATTCTAAGATTTTTATTTAAAATCATTTTCGAAATGAAATATTACCATAGAAACTACTTCTTTCTACTTACTGCTTCAGCCTTAACCACAGTACTGTGGCCACTAACGTATACCACCTCACGTTATCGCACTCGGTTTTCACTGATGATGGAAGTCGATGGCATTGCCGAAATGTCTGGTTTTGTAGAAAACATTGGACTACGGCCAAATATCCCGGGAAGGAATTTTAACAAAAACTACTTCTTTGTTGCCGATAACGTTGTACACATATATATCAGTGGCGAAGTTACATGGAGGCAATTGAGGCAATGCCTACCCTAACAAATTCTGTAGAATAAAAATTATAAATACGTATGAACTACATAACGTAAAGATTATACATTGTTACTGTGACTGTCAAATTTATTAAACCGAAACGTGCTTTATTGAGCGACCGCTAGATGGTGACAGGTGAGATTCGGCATAGTTCGTTTAAATCGAATGAGGCAACCTGAACTTGCCTCAGCGTTTTTTGTATACATCGTATGTAAGCAATGTAGTGGTGTGATAGGGAAGTGTAGGGAGGGGGGATTGTCCCGCGCTGTACACAGAGCGTTGAGGCATGCCTCACTTCTGTGGTCCAAACAGTTAAGTTAAAGCGCCTGTGTTGTTACTAAGTGTTTATTTTATGCGGTTATTAAAAGTGTCACTGTTATTCCGCTGAACTAACAGATGATCAAGATTGTTATTTGAATTATTTGTAACATTAAACATATATATAGAAACTAACCAAGTTTAAAAATTTGAAGTTCAATCAGTTGTATTATTGTGTATGACTAATACAAGGATTGTTCAATAGACACACGTATAGAGCTGTAAAGCATTTTTTATTCAACGATTTTAAAAGAAGTCTCCAATAACATTAAGACATGAGTTCCACTGTTGCGCTAACCTGTAGATTCCCTGCTAGTAAAATTCTTACGGCTGTTTGTGGAACCATTCGGTTACAGCAAACTCTACCTCAGCGTCCGATTTGACCCACCGTCCTTTTAGTGATTCCTTAAAAAAATTTAAGATAAGATTTTTGCCTACCCATTCATTAACTACTAGCTTCGCCAGTAAGCAAATTGATGTCCATTTTTTCGGCTTGCACGCGTTATGTTGGTGTGGGTTTCGGCACTTTCCATTTAAAAAGCGTGCAAACGTAAGAAAATAAACATGAGTGAGGCCAGAAATAACGTGAATTGTGTGTTTGTGTGTTTGTGTCTTACCTGCCTTTTTATTGCCGTATTAAATGAAAAATATTATATTACATTAAAATTAAAAAATTTTAATTTTATTGCCTGGCAACAAAATTATTTTATTTTTAACAATTACCATTGTTTCAAAAAGGTTAAATAAATTTGCAAGTACTTTACTCTTGTTAAAACGTAAAAGGTTGCAGGTAAACTACCCCTTCCCCTTAACCGATCTTCACCAAAATCGAAAATCCTTGAGACCTCTACAATTCAGGGATGTATGCAAAAAATTATTTGATTCTGTTTGAATTTGCGGCTGTTATCGTTTGCCATAGAAAATACGCTTGATAAAAAAACGGTGCAGGTAAACTACCCCTTCCCCTTAACCGATCTTCACCAAAAACAACAGATCTTGAGTACTCTACAAATCAGGGCTGTATGCAAAACATTATTTGATTCTGTTTGAATTTGCGGCTGTTATCGTTTGCCATAAGAAATACCCTTGTTAAAACATAAAATGTTACTGGTAAACTACCCCTTTCCCTCAACCGATCTTCACCAAAAACTATAGGTCTAATGAAATCTACAATTTAGGGCTGTATGCAAATAATCGTTTCATTCTTTTTGAATTTGCGGCTGTTATCATTTGCCATCGGAAATACCCTTGTTAAAACATAAAACGTTACTGGTAAACTACCCCTTTCCCTTAACCGATCTTCACCAAAAACAATAGGTCTTGAAAACTCTACAATTCAGGGCTGTATACGAAACATTATTTAAGTCTGTTTGAATTTGCGGCTGTTATCGTTTGCCAAAAAAATTTCCCTTGATAAAAAAAACCGTTGCAGGTAAACTACCCCTTCCCCTCAACCGATCTTCACCAAAAACAACAGGTCGCGAGGACTGTACAACTCAGGGCTGTATGCAAGAAATTATTTGATTCTGTTTGAATTTGCGGCAGTTATCGTTTGCCATAGAAAATACGCTTGATAAAAAATGTTGCCGGTAAACTACCCCTTCCCCTCAACCGATCTTCACCAAAAACAACAGGTCTTGAGGACTCTACAAATCAGGGCTGTATGCAGAAAATTCTTTTATTCTGTTTGAATTTGCGGCTGTTATCGTTTGCCATAGAAAATACCCTTGTTAAAAAAACGTTGTAGGTAAACTACCCCTTCCCCTTAACCGATCTTCACCAAAAACAACAGGTCTTGAGAACTCTACAATTTAGTGCTGTGTGCAAATAATCTTTTGATTCTGTTTGAATTTGTGGCTGTTATCGTTTGCCATTGGAAATACCCTTGTTAAAACATAAAACGTTACAAGTAAACTACCCCTTTCCCTTAACCGATCTTTACCAAAAACAATAGGTCTTGAGAACTCTACAATTCAGGGCTGTATACGAAACATTATTTGATTCTGTTCGAATTTACGGCTGTTATCGTTTGCAAAAAAAAAATTCCCTTGATAAAAAAAACCGTTGCTGGTAAACTACCCCTTTCCCTCAACCGATCTTCACTAAAAACAATAGGTCGCGAGTACTCTACGAATCAGGGCTGTATGCAAAAAATTATTTGATTCTGTTTGAATTTGCGGCAGTTATCGTTTGCCATAGAAAATACGCTTGATAAAAAACGTTGCTGGTAAACTACCCCTTCCCCTCAACCGATCTTCACCAAAAACAATAGAGCTTGAGAACTCTACAATTTAGGGCTGTATGCAAATAATCTTTTGATTCTGTTTGAATTTGCGGCCGTTATCGTTTGCCATAGGAAATACCCTTGTTAAAACATAAAACGTTACAAGTAAACTACCCCTTTCCCTTAACCGATCTTCACCAAAAACAATAGGTCTCGAGTACTCTACAATTTAGGGCTGTATGCAAATAATCTTTTGATTCTGTTTGAATTTGCGGCTGTTATCGTTTGCCATAGGAAATACCCTTGTTAAAACATAAAACGTTACAAGAAAACTACCCCTTTCCCTTAACCGATCTCCACCAAAAACAAAAGGTCTTGAGAACTCTACAATTAAGGGCTGTATACGAAACATTATTTGATTATGTTTGAATTTGCGGCTGTTATCGTTTGCCAAAAAAAAATTTCCCTTGATAAAAAAAAACCGTTGCAGGTAAACTACCCCTTTCCTTCAACCGATCTTCACCAAAAACAATAGGTCGCGAGTCCTCTACAAATCAGGGCTGTATGCAAAAAAATTATTTGATTCTGTTTGAATTTGCGGCAGTTATCGTTTGCCATAGAAAAAAAATCTATAGACACACAGACAGACACACAGACACACAGACACACACACAGACACACACACACACACACACACACACACTTTTCGGAAAACGACTATTTTTCATGTTTTGAGTGTAGTAGAATCAGAATCTGCAATAATCTCGAACACGATTTTTTTTGCCATCACCATACTTCCATTCCTTAAGGAAATATGGAAGTAAATATCGGTATGGAGAACCATACATGACTTCCATATTCTAAGATTTATATTTAAAATCAATTTCGAAATAAAATATTACCATAGAAACTACTTCTTTCTACTTACTGCTTCAGCCTTAACCACAGTACTGTGGTCAATAACGTATACCACCTCACGTTATCGCACTCGATTTTCACTGATGATGGAAGTCGATGGCATTGCCGAAATGTCTGGTTTTGTAGAAAACATTGGACTACGGCCAAATATCCCGGGAAGGAATTTTAACAAAAACTACTTCTTTGTTGCCGATAACGTTGTACACATATATATCAGTGGCGAAGTTACATGGAGGCAATTGAGGCAATGCCTACCCTAACAAATTCTGTAGAATAAAAATTATAAATACGTATGAACTACATAACGTAAAGATTATACATTGTTACTGTGACTGTCAAATTTATTAAACCGAAACGTGCTTTATTGAGCGACCGCTAGATGGTGACAGGTGAGATTCGGCATAGTTCGTTTAAATCGAATGAGGCAACCTGAACTTGCCTCAGCGTTTTTTGTATACATCGTATGTAAGCAATGTAGTGGTATGATAGGGAAGTGTAGGGAGGGGGGATTGTCCCGCGCTGTACACATAGAGCGTTGAGGCATGCGTCACTTCTGTGGTCCAAACAGTTAAGTTAAAGCGCCTGTGTTGTTTCTAAGTGTTTATTTTATGCGGTTATTAAAAGTGTCACTGTTATTCCGCTGAACTAACAGATGATCAAGATTGTTATTTGAATTATTTGTAACATTAAACATATATATAGAAACTAACCAAGTTTAAAAATTTGAAGTTTAATCAGTTGTATTATCGTGTATGACTAATACAAGGATTGTTCAATAGACACACGTATAGAGCTGTAAAGCAATTTTTATTTAACGATTTTAAAAGAAGTCTCCAATAACATTAAGACATGAGTTCCACTGTTGCGCTAACCTGTAGATTCCCTGCTAGTAAAATTCTTACGGCTGTTTGTGGAACCATTAGGTTACAGCAAACTCTACCTCAACGTCCGATTTCACCCACCGTCCTTTTAGTGATTCCTTAAAAAAAATTTAAGATAAGATTTTTGCCTACCCATTCATTAACTACTAGCTTCGCCAGTAAGCAAATTGATGTCCATTTTTTCGGCTTGCACGCGTTATGTTGGTGTGGGTTTCGGCACTTTCCATTTAAAAAGCGTGCAAACGTAAGAAAATAAACATGAGTGAGGCCAGAAATAACGTGAATTGTGTGTTTGTGTGTTTGTGTCTTACCTGCCTTTTTATTGCCGTATTAAATGAAAAATATTATATTACATTAAAATTAAAAAATTTTAATTTTATTGCCTGGCAACAAAATTATTTTATTTTTAACAATTACCATTGTTTCAAAAAGTTTAAATAAATTTGCAAGTACTTTACTCTTGTTAAAACGTAAAAGGTTGCAGGTAAACTACCCCTTCCCCTTAACCGATCTTCACCAAAATCGAACGTCCTTGAGAACTCTACAATTCAGGGATGTATGCAAAAAATTATTTGATTCTGTTCGAATTTGCGGCTGTTATCGTTTGCCATAGAAAATACGCTTTATAAAAAAACGGTGCTGGTAAACTACCCCTTTCCCTTAACCGATCTTCACCAAAAACAATAGGTCTTGAAAACTCTACAATTCAGGGCTGTATACGAAACATTATTTAAGTCTGTTTGAATTTGCGGCTGTTATCGTTTGCCAAAAAAATTTCCCTTGATAAAAAAAACCGTTGCAGGTAAACTACCCCTTCCCCTCAACCGATCTTCACCAAAAACAACAGGTCGCGAGGACTGTACAATTCAGGGCTGTATGCAAGAAATTATTTGATTCTGTTTGAATTTGCGGCAGTTATCGTTTGCCATAGAAAATACGCTTGATAAAAAACGTTGCCGGTAAACTACCCCTTCCCCTCAACCGATCTTCACCAAAAACAACAGGTCTTGAGGACTCTACAAATCAGGGCTGTATGCAGAAAATTCTTTTATTCTGTTTGAATTTGCGGCTGTTATCGTTTGCCATAGAAAATACCCTTGTTAAAAAAACGTTGTAGGTAAACTACCCCTTCCCCTTAACCGATCTTCACCAAAAACAGCAGGTCTTGAGAACTCTACAATTTAGTGCTGTGTGCAAATAATCTTTTGATTCTGTTTGAATTTGCGGCTGTTATCGTTTGCCATTGGAAATACCCTTGTTAAAACATAAAACGTTACAAGTAAACTACCCCTTTCCCTTAACCGATCTTCACCAAAAACAATAGGTCTTGAGAACTCTACAATTCAGGGCTGTATACGAAACATTATTTGATTCTGTTTGAATTTGCGGCTGTTATCGTTTGCCAAAAAAAAAATTCCCTTGATAAAAAAAACCGTTGCTGGTAAACTACCCCTTTCCCTCAACCGATCTTCACTAAAAACAATACGTCGCGAGTACTCTACGAATCAGGGCTGTATGCAAAAAATTATTTGATTCTGTTTAAATTTGCGGCAGTTATCGTTTGCCATAGAAAATACGCTTGATAAAAAACGTTGCAGGTAAACTACCCCTTCCCCTCAACCGATCTTCACCAAAAACAATAGAGCTTGAGAACTCTACAATTTAGGGCTGTATGCAAATAATCTTTTGATTCTGTTTGAATTTGCGGCCGTTATCGTTTGCCATAGGAAATACCCTTGTTAAAACATAAAACGTTACAAGTAAACTACCCCTTTCCCTTAACCGATCTTCACCAAAAACAATAGGTCTCGAGTACTCTACAATTTAGGGCTGTATGCAAATAATCTTTTGATTCTGTTTGAATTTGCGGCTGTTATCGTTTGCCATAGGAAATACCCTTGTTAAAACATAAAACGTTACAAGTAAACTACCCCTTTCCCTTAACCGATCTCCACCAAAAACAAAAGGTCTTGAGAACTCTACAATTAAGGGCTGTATACGAAACATTATTTGATTATGTTTGAATTTGCGGCTGTTATCGTTTGCCAAAAAAAAATTTCCCTTGATAAAAAAAAACCGTTGCTGGTAAACTACCCCTTTCCTTCAACCGATCTTCACCAAAAACAATAGGTCGCGAGTCCTCTACAAATCAGGGCTGTATGCAAAAAAATTATTTGATTCTGTTTGAATTTGCGGCAGTTATCGTTTGCCATAGAAAAAAAATCTATAGACACACAGACAGACACACAGACACACAGACACACACACAGACACACACACACACACACAGACACTTTTCGGAAAACGACTATTTTTCATGTTTTGAGTGTAGTAGAATCAGAATCTGCAATAATCTCGAACACGATTTTTTTTGCCATCACCATACTTCCATTCCTTAAGGAAATATGGAAGTAAATATCGGTATGGAGAACCATACATGACTTCCATATTCTAAGATTTATATTTAAAATCAATTTCGAAATGAAATATTACCATAGAAACTACTTCTTTCTACTTACTGCTTCAGCCTTAACCACAGTACTGTGGTCAATAACGTATACCACCTCACGTTATCGCACTCGATTTTCACTGATGATGGAAGTCGATGGCATTGCCGAAATGTCTGGTTTTGTAGAAAACATTGGACTACGGCCAAATATCCCGGGAAGGAATTTTAACAAAAACTACTTCTTTGTTGCCGATAACGTTGTACACATATATATCAGTGGCGAAGTTACATGGAGGCAATTGAGGCAATGCCTACCCTAACAAATTCTGTAGAATAAAAATTATAAATACGTATGAACTACATAACGTAAAGATTATACATTGTTACTGTGACTGTCAAATTTATTAAACCGAAACGTGCTTTATTGAGCGACCGCTAGATGGTGACAGGTGAGATTCGGCATAGTTCGTTTAAATCGAATGAGGCAACCTGAACTTGCCTCAGCGTTTTTTGTATACATCGTATGTAAGCAATGTAGTGGTATGATAGGGAAGTGTAGGGAGGGGGGATTGTCCCGCGCTGTACACATAGAGCGTTGAGGCATGCGTCACTTCTGTGGTCCAAACAGTTAAGTTAAAGCGCCTGTGTTGTTTCTAAGTGTTTATTTTATGCGGTTATTAAAAGTGTCACTGTTATTCCGCTGAACTAACAGATGATCAAGATTGTTATTTGAATTATTTGTAACATTAAACATATATATAGAAACTAACCAAGTTTAAAAATTTGAAGTTTAATCAGTTGTATTATCGTGTATGACTAATACAAGGATTGTTCAATAGACACACGTATAGAGCTGTAAAGCAATTTTTATTCAACGATTTTAAAAGAAGTCTCCAATAACATTAAGACATGAGTTCCACTGTTGCGCTAACCTGTAGATTCCCTGCTAGTAAAATTCTTACGGCTGTTTGTGGAACCATTAGGTTACAGCAAACTCTACCTCAACGTCCGATTTCACCCACCGTCCTTTTAGTGATTCCTTAAAAAAAAATTTAAGATAAGATTTTTGCCTACCCATTCATTAACTACTAGCTTCGCCAGTAAGCAAATTGATGTCCATTTTTTCGGCTTGCACGCGTTATGTTGGTGTGGGTTTCGGCACTTTCCATTTAAAAAGCGTGCAAACGTAAGAAAATAAACATGAGTGAGGCCAGAAATAACGTGAATTGTGTGTTTGTGTGTTTGTGTCTTACCTGCCTTTTTATTGCCGTATTAAATGAAAAATATTATATTACATTAAAATTAAAAAATTTTAATTTTATTGCCTGGCAACAAAATTATTTTATTTTTAACAATTACCATTGTTTCAAAAAGTTTAAATAAATTTGCAAGTACTTTACTCTTGTTAAAACGTAAAAGGTTGCAGGTAAACTACCCCTTCCCCTTAACCGATCTTCACCAAAATCGAAAATCCTTGAGACCTCTACAATTCAGGGATGTATGCAAAAAATTATTTGATTCTGTTTGAATTTGCGGCTGTTATCGTTTGCCATAGAAAATACGCTTGATAAAAAAACGGTGCAGGTAAACTACCCCTTCCCCTTAACCGATCTTCACCAAAAACAATAGATCTTGAGTACTCTACAAATCAGGGCTGTATGCAAAACATTATTTGATTCTGTTTGAATTTGCGGCTGTTATCGTTTGCCATAGGAAATACCCTTGTTAAAACATAAAATGTTACTGGTAAACTACCCCTTTCCCTCAACCGATCTTCACCAAAAACTATAGGTCTAATGAAATCTACAATTTAGGGCTGTATGCAAATAATCGTTTCATTCTTTTTGAATTTGCGGCTGTTATCATTTGCCATCGGAAATACCCTTGTTAAAACATAAAACGTTACAGGTAAACTACCCCTTTCCCTTAACCGATCTTCACCAAAAACAATAGGTCTTGAAAACTCTACAATTCAGGGCTGTATACGAAACATTATTTAAGTCTGTTTGAATTTGCGGCTGTTATCGTTTGCCAAAAAAATTTCCCTTGATAAAAAAAACCGTTGCTGGTAAACTACCCCTTCCCCTCAACCGATCTTCACCAAAAACAACAGGTCTTGAGGACTCTACAAATCAGGGCTGTATGCAGAAAATTCTTTTATTCTGTTTGAATTTGCGGCTGTTATCGTTTGCCATAGAAAATACCCTTGTTAAAAAAACGTTGTTAGTAAACTACCCCTTCCCCTTAACCGATCTTCACCAAAAACAACAGGTCTTGAGAACTCTACAATTTAGTGCTGTGTGCAAATAATCTTTTGATTCTGTTTGAATTTGCGGCTGTTATCGTTTGCCATTGGAAATACCCTTGTTAAAACATAAAACGTTACAAGTAAACTACCCCTTTCCCTTAACCGATCTTCACCAAAAACAATAGGTCTTGAGAACTCTACAATTCAGGGCTGTATACGAAACATTATTTGATTCTGTTTGAATTTGCGGCTGTTATCGTTTGCCAAAAAAAAAAAATTCCCTTGATAAAAAAAACCGTTGCTGGTAAACTACCCCTTTCCCTCAACCGATCTTCACTAAAAACAATAGGTCGCGAGTACTCTACGAATCAGGGCTGTATGCAAAAAATTATTTGATTCTGTTTGAATTTGCGGCAGTTATCGTTTGCCATAGAAAATACGCTTGATAAAAAACGTTGCAGGTAAACTACCCCTTCCCCTCAACCGATCTTCACCAAAAACAATAGAGCTTGAGAACTCTACAATTTAGGGCTGTATGCAAATAATCTTTTGATTCTGTTTGAATTTGCGGCTGTTATCGTTTGCCATAAGAAATACCCTTGTTAAAACATAAAACGTTACAAGTAAACTACCCCTTTCCCTTAACCGATCTCCACCAAAAACAAAAGGTCTTGAGAACTCTACAATTAAGGGCTGTATACGAAACATTATTTGATTATGTTTGAATTTGCGGCTGTTATCGTTTGCCAAAAAAAAATTTCCCTTGATAAAAAAAAACCGTTGCTGGTAAACTACCCCTTTCCTTCAACCGATCTTCACCAAAAACAATAGGTCGCGAGTCCTCTACAAATCAGGGCTGTATGCAAAAAAATTATTTGATTCTGTTTGAATTTGCGGCAGTTATCGTTTGCCATAGAAAAAAAATCTATAGACACACAGACAGACACACAGACACACAGACACACACACAGACACACACACACACACACAGACACTTTTCGGAAAACGACTATTTTTCATGTTTTGAGTGTAGTAGAATCAGAATCTGCAATAATCTCGAACACGATTTTTTTTGCCATCACCATACTTCCATTCCTTAAGGAAATATGGAAGTAAATATCGGTATGGAGAACCATACATGACTTCCATATTCTAAGATTTATATTTAAAATCAATTTCGAAATGAAATATTACCATAGAAACTACTTCTTTCTACTTACTGCTTCAGCCTTAACCACAGTACTGTGGTCAATAACGTATACCACCTCACGTTATCGCACTCGATTTTCACTGATGATGGAAGTCGATGGCATTGCCGAAATGTCTGGTTTTGTAGAAAACATTGGACTACGGCCAAATATCCCGGGAAGGAATTTTAACAAAAACTACTTCTTTGTTGCCGATAACGTTGTACACATATATATCAGTGGCGAAGTTACATGGAGGCAATTGAGGCAATGCCTACCCTAACAAATTCTGTAGAATAAAAATTATAAATACGTATGAACTACATAACGTAAAGATTATACATTGTTACTGTGACTGTCAAATTTATTAAACCGAAACGTGCTTTATTGAGCGACCGCTAGATGGTGACAGGTGAGATTCGGCATAGTTCGTTTAAATCGAATGAGGCAACCTGAACTTGCCTCAGCGTTTTTTGTATACATCGTATGTAAGCAATGTAGTGGTATGATAGGGAAGTGTAGGGAGGGGGGATTGTCCCGCGCTGTACACATAGAGCGTTGAGGCATGCGTCACTTCTGTGGTCCAAACAGTTAAGTTAAAGCGCCTGTGTTGTTTCTAAGTGTTTATTTTATGCGGTTATTAAAAGTGTCACTGTTATTCCGCTGAACTAACAGATGATCAAGATTGTTATTTGAATTATTTGTAACATTAAACATATATATAGAAACTAACCAAGTTTAAAAATTTGAAGTTTAATCAGTTGTATTATCGTGTATGACTAATACAAGGATTGTTCAATAGACACACGTATAGAGCTGTAAAGCAATTTTTATTCAACGATTTTAAAAGAAGTCTCCAATAACATTAAGACATGAGTTCCACTGTTGCGCTAACCTGTAGATTCCCTGCTAGTAAAATTCTTACGGCTGTTTGTGGAACCATTAGGTTACAGCAAACTCTACCTCAACGTCCGATTTCACCCACCGTCCTTTTAGTGATTCCTTAAAAAAAAATTTAAGATAAGATTTTTGCCTACCCATTCATTAACTACTAGCTTCGCCAGTAAGCAAATTGATGTCCATTTTTTCGGCTTGCACGCGTTATGTTGGTGTGGGTTTCGGCACTTTCCATTTAAAAAGCGTGCAAACGTAAGAAAATAAACATGAGTGAGGCCAGAAATAACGTGAATTGTGTGTTTGTGTGTTTGTGTCTTACCTGCCTTTTTATTGCCGTATTAAATGAAAAATATTATATTACATTAAAATTAAAAAATTTTAATTTTATTGCCTGGCAACAAAATTATTTTATTTTTAACAATTACCATTGTTTCAAAAAGTTTAAATAAATTTGCAAGTACTTTACTCTTGTTAAAACGTAAAAGGTTGCAGGTAAACTACCCCTTCCCCTTAACCGATCTTCACCAAAATCGAATGTCCTTGAGACCTCTACAATTCAGGGACGTATGCAAAAAATTATTTGATTCTGTTCGAATTTGCGGCTGTTATCGTTTGCCATAGAAAATACGCTTTATAAAAAAACGGTGCTGGTAAACTACCCCTTCCCCTTAACCGATCTTCACCAAAAACAACAGGTCTTGAGTACTCTACAAATCAGGGCTGTATGCAAAACATTATTTGATTCTGTTTGAATTTGCGGCTGTTATCGTTTGCCATAGAAAATACCCTTGTTAAAAAAACGTTGCAAGTAAACTACCCCTTTCCCTCAACCGATCTTCACCAAAAACAATAGGTCGCGAGTACTCTACAAATCAGGGCTCTATGCAAAAAATTATTTGATTCTGTTTGAATTTGCTGCAGTTATCGTTTGCCATAGAAAATACGCTTGATAAAAAACGTTGCCGGTAAACTACCCCTTCCCCTCAACTGATCTTCACCACAAACAACAGGTCTTGAGTACTCTACAAATCAGGGCTGTATGCAGAAAATTATTTGATTCTGTTTGAATTTGCGGCTGTTATCGTTTGCCATAGAAAATACCCTTGTTAAAAAAACGTTGTAGGTAAACTACCCCTTTCCCTTAACCGATCTTCACCAAAAACAACAGGTCTTGAGAACTCTACAATTTAGGGCTGTATGCAAATAATCTTTTGATTCTGTTTGAATTTGCGGCTGTTATCGTTTGCCATAGGAAATACCCTTGTTAAAACATAAAACGTTACCAGTAAACTACCCCTTTCCCTTAACCGATCTTCACCAAAAACAAAAGGTCTTGAGAACTCTACAATTCAGGGCTGTATACGAAACATTATTTGATTCTGTTTGAATTTGCGGCTGTTATCGTTTGCCAAAAAAAAAAATTTCCCTTGATAAAAAAAAACCGTTGCAGGTAAACTACCCCTTTCCCTCAACCGATCTTCACCAAAAACAATAGGTCGTGAGTACACTACAAATCAGGGCTGCATGCAAAACATTATTTGATTCTGTTTGAATTTGCGGCAGTTATCGTTTGCCAAAAAAAAAATCTACACATAGACACACAGACACAAGACAGACAGACACACACACAGACACTTTTCGGATAACGACTTTTTTCATGTTTTGAGTGTAGTACAATCAGAATCTGCAATAATCTCGAACACGATTTTTTTTGCCATCACCATACTTCCATTCCTTAAGGAAATATGGAAGTAAAATGATTGTTTCTTTGTTTGTCCCGTATGCGTTCCTATACCATTCATCCGATTGCGATGAAACTTCGGTGAGTTGTTGTGCGCACGTCCGCGAAGGTTTCTTCCACATCTCCTCCTAAACCACTGTACCGATTTCAACCAAACTTGGCACAAATATTTTACGCAACGGGGGAACCAACAAGGGGATATGTGTTTTTTCGATGGGGTCCTTTTGGGGGTTCTTTGGGGTCTTCCACATCGCCTCCTAAACCACTGGACCGATTTCAACCAAACTTGGCACAAATATTTAACGCAAAGAGAGAACCAACATAGGACAAGTGTTTTTTCGATACGATCCTTTGGGGGGTCCTTTGGGGTCTTCCACGTCTCCACCTAAACCATTGGACCGATTTCAACCAAACTTGGCACAAATATTTTACGCAACGGGAGAACCAACATAGGACAGGTGTTTTTTTTTATACGATCCTCTGGGGGGTCCTTTGCAGTCTTAAAAAACTATTAGATCTGGTTACTATGGCAACCCAATAGAATAGATTCTGTTCTAAATATATTATCGCATTAAATTGAAGACCACGCGAACGAAGTTGTGGGCAACAGCTATTTATTTTTAAGAAGCCTACTTTAATTAAACTTTATTAATTAAACTAACACTTTCATTACGTACAACGTGAAACTCCGTAGCGAAGAACGGGTATTCTGCTAGTCATGTATAAGAGAAAATATATCGTGCGTGGCAGGCAAGCATATCTCAGTTATGTACTGTTTACGTTTCCATTTTATTATTATCACTACCGCAATAAAAAGGCAGGGAAGACACACACACACACACACACACACACACACACACACACACACACACACACACACACACACACACACACACACACACACACACACACACACACACAATTCGCGTTATTTCTGGCCTCATTCATGTTTATTTTCTTACATTTGCACGGTTTTTAAATGGAAAGTGCCGAACCCATACCAACATAATGCATGCAAGCCGAAAAAGTGTCCAGCGTGGATAGCGATTTGCTTCCTGTGGATCGCTGGGCGGTGTAACTGCACGTGTTTACAGAGGAACGATTCATAGACAGACTTTTCGTCTTTAGGGAATGAACCCTCTGCAAGATGCTGAGGGTCCATGAGTGACTTCGGAGCGCTCCTCCTTTTCCGCGTGTTTGTTCTGTGAAACGTACACTGTAGATTCGCAGATTTATTCTAAGCAACGCTCAATAGGAAATGTTGAAAATTTTTGTCCACGGTGAACCCTCATACACACTAAACCTGCTCTGATGTTTTAATTACGGACATCATAATATTAAAACTTTGGAAACTTGAGCACTACTTAATGGAGATCAATCATTAACTTATACAAGCCATTAATTTTATGCATATTTTTTATATATATGTGTACAACGTTATCGGCAACAAAGAAGTAGTTTTTGTTAAAATTCCTTCCCGGGATATTTGGCCGTAGTCCAATGTTTCCTACAAAACCAGACGTTTCGGCAATGCCATTGACTTCCATCATCAGTGAAAATCGAGTGCGATAACGTGAGGTGGTATATGTTAGTGACCACAGTACTGTGGTTAAGGCTGAAGCAGTAAGTAGAAAGAAGTAGTTTCTATGGCAATATTTCATTTCAAAAATGATTTTAAAATAAATCTTAGAATATGGTAGTCATGTATGGTTCTCCATACCGATATTTTATTCCTATTTCCCTGTATAATATCTATGTCTCGCCAAGAATATATGATTTACTAAATTTTTTTCAATGTTCTTAATAATGTAAAAGCGAGATGAACTTACACTGAATCTAGGACTTTTTTTAGGCGATTTAATTACGGCTGGCGCCGCCTCTCGCATCCTAGCTTCAACTCGCGCCGGTCTCAACAGTCCTGTTCTGTAAGTCCTCTTGCATTCATTGCATCTTCGACCTCCATTTTCCATGAATGTTTAGGTCTTCCTTTTTTTCTTCTAGAGGGCGGAGTCCATTCCCATACCTTCCTTGGCCACCTCTCATCCGACATACTTTTTAGGTGTCCAGACGATTTCAGTCTTCTTGCTTCTATAGATTCTATAATTTGAAGCTTGTCCCATTGCTTGCCTTATCTCTACATTTCTCACTCTATCTAGTCTTGATAGTCTACAGCACCTTTGCCAGTAATCCATCTCCATAGCTCTTATTATGGATTTATTTCTTTTATTAATTTCCCACAGTTCTGCTCCATATCTAGGACTAATTTCATTGTTTTTGGTAACATGTTTTATTCAAATTGATTAAAAACTCAATATTCCTCTTAACATTTGTTTGAAGATTTTGATTGTAAGTAAATTGGGCCTGTGTAGTGTAAACTGTGCGACACACGCCAACAGAAGTTTTGGGAGACCAAGTTAGTAACTAATAAAGGTCAGCAATAGTTCACGTCCGTAACCTACTATTTAACAAAAAAAGTCTGAAACCGATGCACCAGAGGTAATAATAATAATCCTGCAGAGTACATGCTACCCACATAGCCTACGTACATTGTTAGTAACTAAGAATTTTCAAATATATCGTCAGTACTATAAGCGATTCAAATGAAACAACAAATCTCAGTTGCAAATGACGAAGTTCACAATAAACGAAAGCTAGCTTAGGCAATGAAAAGTTTTATACAAATTTTATCTAAAAGTTAAGTGTTTCGTAGACGGAAATTAGGACGTCGTCATCATCCTTTACAGATTAGGCTAGTAGCCTGTGTAACCCCTCTTTATTTTTTTTGAATATTCTAAAAAAAATTTTTTTTTTTTAAGAGGGGCCACTAGATATTTAGAACTAGGCTGAAAGCCTAGAAGAAGCATAAAATGCGCTGGGTCCAGTGAGACATTGTCGAATACATAAACGAAATTTACTATTATAAATATCGTATTTTTATTTCCTACGAACGCCGGGTTATGCAAACCCCTGGCCCACCTGTTCCAGTCTCTATGGAAGTCATCCAACCATCGCTTACAGGGTCTCCCCACACTTCTCTTACCCCTTTCCCCCTTGAATGTCAGTCAAGGCGCTCTTCTTGAAAATCTAATATTTCATTATAATATAATCTGAAATTTCATTAGGCATTATGAACAAATGTGACACGCTACATCGAACACAACGATGAACATATGTTAAAAATTGTAAAATCCACTTACCTGTGTTTTAATTTAAGTGGCAGTGGTGAAATAATGGACAAATTTTTTATTCGAATTTTTCATAACATTACAACTGAAGAAGCTATCAACAGAAACTCCTAGAGTTAAAAACATTAAATGGCGATGTAGCCTGTTATGATAACAGAAATAGCCTGTTAAGAGCTGAACCTATAGCTGAATATAGTTACTTAATTGACTGTGGTAAGAATTACTTACGTAAAGAAGTCTACTTACATACTAAATATTTGGGCGTAATTAGTGAATGAGGCAATTTTCTATATTGCACGCCAAATGCTGTACTTTTAAGAATGTTTATAAACCTTTTCAGTAACAGTTAAAAATAATATATATTGCATATACTCGTATTAAAGTAAAATAATAATTTTAGCATTCTGAACTTATTATTACTTGTGGTCGGTGGGTATTGTTGTAGAACCTGCTTTATCAAACAATCGGAAAACTTTGTCATACCTTAGGAATCAGATATATCAGCTTATTGCCTTATTATTATGAGTTAAATGAATCAGTTAAGAATTAGTTTTGTAAAGACAAAGAAACAAACAATAGAAAAATTGCAAAGGGCTTCTGAATCTACCAAAACGCTCGGCCTTCGTATATTATATTCACTCTGTTTTTACACATAAGTACGCATGTTTATGTAGCTTTAACACCTGGTGTGGAGACAACTGCCAAGAATTTGGTCCACTTATACTGTAGAGGACAAGAAATTAAAACGCTTTTTGCAGCTGGCACAAAACCAAAACACAAGAATTGTGTTATGATCTCCCTCACTTATTGTAACACACACACACACACACACGCGCGCGCGCGCGCGCGCGCGCTCGCGCGCGCACAGCATTTGATTCTTTTTCTACACCAGGTAAGTAACGTACAGAATGTAATTTATTCCTCTGTAATTTATTCATTCGTGTTAGGGTATCACTGAAGATGGCGAAATATTACAACCTTAGAGGCAGAAGAATAGCTGGTAGACCTAAGAAAAGGTGGATTGTGAAATAGGCCGCTAAAGCCTAAAACCGTTAAGAAGAAGATGATGGCGATGAAGGTTTGCGGGCATCTGCATATACATAATTGAAACAAATTCTAATTAACTCATATTGGTAAGGTAAAATGTCTGATTTCATTCATTTCACCAAAGAAATATTTGCTGCACGTGTTATTGATGAATTGTTTGATACTGAAACAGCGATTATGAACGACGTATGTGAGTTTCATGTTAACGTACTCAGTAAAATACGCTTTCACGTTGTCCCTTATGCAATATGCCTTCATTTCTTTCTGTCAACATTATTTAACCAGAATGCATTTAAATGCTTGCTATTAGTATATCAAATATATCAAAGTTAATGCACACGGAAAACACGATTGGTCATTGACTTCAGTGTGACTGCAGAGTGGATGGGTTGAACAGATAGGGACTTCGTTGCAGCAGTGAGGTGATTCCTTTGTAAGAACTCCGTAAAGGAAGATAAGCTACGTGCACATGCACATGTTCAAACACCCTTTAAGTGATGCGGGTTGGCTAACATTCACGGGGACACTCTCTGCATCAGTATAATCTAGTTTCCGTCCATTGACCTGTAATCACGCTGTAACAGTTTGAAATGTCTCCATGCATCAGGTTTTGTCAATATTGTTATGTAACCGTGTAACGGATAAATGTTACTTTCCTCCTAACACGAAAATATGATCAGTGTGAAATAATGATACTGCCGATTACTGCCGATTATAATTTTTAAAATAGTTTAAATATTTAAGCAATATTTCAAAACGATTTATCTTACTTTATTCAAACCAAAGATTAAGAGTATTTCCTTTATATATGAGCTGACTCTCCTTTAACTAATCTGCCTTGTGGCACTGAAGATCTTAATACGCGCTGTGGCATATTTTAATCAATATTTTTTTCACGGAACGAGGTTGTCATTCGCTAAAGATAAAAGAAACAACTGAACGCGCTATTAAAGTAGACGATTGGTATAAGAAGAATGTCGTTGATAAACAAACTGTTTTTTAAAATCTCATCGACAATACCAGAGCAAGATTATTGGCCGTGATTGAGGAGAACCAATTTTTTACTATAACCAGGTACACAAATTTATTTCATCCATTTACTCGTTACGACATATTTGTGATTATGTTACACACAGTTGATCAAATTAGCACCGAATTAATCTATTTTTTTCTCAAAAAAAGGTGAGTTATGGGCTCGAATTTATTTTTTGTGGATGCCTTATTACAACAGAAAGAAAAAATTGTACCACTTCAATGTTTACGTGCTCATCCAGTCTTCTTTCATATTTATCTGCAACCCGTTTAATCTCGTCAGCAACCGTATGCATTTTCATGTTCTCGATGGATAGCATCATTTCTTACGTACCATGGTGCATCAACAATACTGCGAAGAACCTTATTTTAAAAAGTCTGAATTATTTTTGTATTAGATTTCTTAGTACAGACCCAAAGCTGTAGACCATACACCCGAACCGTTTCAAGACTTGTTTGTACTTGTTTGCACCTTTTTATGCAGCGACAGCTCACACTGTCTTCCAAGCAGCCACCACTTTTTTTTCAATTTTAAACCAAGTTCTTCACGTTTGTTTTTAACATGGTCTTGCCACCTAAGTTTGGGATCCAGCGTCACGGCCAAATACTTCACTGAGGTTGGGTGTGTAATTCCTTGCTCATCGATTATTTTTTATTGGAAAATAATCTGTTTTCCGGTTGGTGAAATTGATATCAGTAGACTTGGTTTCGTTCAAGTTGATGCGCAATTTTTTGTTTTGCATCTATTGACGTACTCAACTGCTGATTGCAGAACGTCTGTTGCTGCTTCTATCTAACACCAATAGTTAGTAAAGCAGTGTCATCAGCGAATGTAGCTGTTGTCACCCCATCACATTTAGGAATACTTCCTGTACACAACAAAACTAGAATAGGTCCAAGGACACTCCCCTGTGCTACACAAGCTGAAAAATCCTTTAAATTAAAATAATTATCACTACATTTAACTCTGAACTGACGTTCTGATATATATTGAGTTAAGTGTAAGATTTATTATGAATTGTACTAATTCAAGTGTAATTTTATGAAGTATTATTAGGAAAAGTGTGATAAATAAATGTAATATTGTTATCAGAAAAAGCAGATAAAAAGGCTAGTGGTAGTCGCATCATAATATTACATGTTGCAGTATAAATAATGAATGAAATAAGGTCCCCAGTAGAACACAATAAAAACAAATGAAGAAGAATAAATATAGGAAGGAACGACTTTAATTATAGCGTGTAGTCATATCCTTTAATTTAAATAATGTTGTAAGCAGTGGTGTAGCGTCCATATTATATATGTACTGGAAATAAGGGAAAATAATATTAAATACTTTACTTATTGAATAATTTGAAATGCGAACAATATTAGTAGGGAAACTTGAAGAAAAGCATAGCATTACTTTCGAACTGCTGTCACTTGTACAGACTTGGGTTGCCGGCTCAGGCATTAGTAATGTTTTACGAGGTTATGTCATTGACCTCGTAGTAGTTGTCACTGTACAACTAAAGATGGGAGGGGTCACATTCGTCCACCCAATGTGTTGCCGCTGTAGAATCCGGCAAAACGCTCAGTTATTAGTTATGCTCGTTTCGGAATTCACCTGCAGCAGATACTACGTACCTGTTTGTATTTTCCAATTATTCATGTGTTTCTCTGTCTTTATTATTTTTAATTCGATTATTTGTGTTCTGATTTATTCTGTGCAAGTATAATGAGAGTCAGATCCCGTTGAAACGGGCCCCTCTTCTTCTCACAGCGAATGATAGAAAACGTTCTAGAAAGAACACTTAATACAAGAAAAAATTCGAATTCATTTTTCGGTTAAGTTTTAGGACTATCACAACCGGCAACAGGTGTTATGGTACCCACGCCACGCCACTGGTGTAAGGTTCTATATACGCCTACTCCTCGAGCTTTCTAGTTATCATGGTTACCTTGCACACTTCTGGTCGTATCTGAAACATAAGATCTTGTTTCTCATTATTTAATTGGATTTGGAATGTGTGAGTGAAAAGCGAAAGGATATTTCACCTTCTATAATGGTACTGAATCAACACATTTCAAATCATAATATTAAAGCGAAAAATTCAGCATTGAACGGAAAAGCAGCTGTAGATCCACTTTCAAATGTTTCGAATATTGGATTTATAAACAAGGTCCGGCAACAGAAATAACCAATTTTTTTAATTTATTGTTTATCAGGTTGCTGCAACAAGCATCGGTCATTAGCGACCACAAAAATTATAAAATGAACTTATGAATCATACAGAAATTCTCATACAGATTCAATAAAATATATTAAACTGGAAGACGCTTAGTGAAGACAAACATTGCAACAAAATAGACAGGGACTGGTACAATTTAAAAACTACATTAGATATTTGTTTAAATACCAGCAATAATGCAAAATAAAATGATAATTATTGCCCTATGCGACATAAATATTATAAATACATTGCATGGATATATATATATATATAATTATTAATTAATAACATATTAAGCGTACATGTAATAATAAATATCACACATAATAACATATTCAACGACAAACAATATATGTAACAATAAATGTAACAACAAATGGTATGTAGACCTATAAATAATAAAACAATAATAACAATGTCGACCACATACCAATCCACTAACTTAAACGTCCTAAAATTACACATTACACAATTTTTAATGTTCTCATAAATTTAATAGTCCGTACCTATGTTTTTGCTATCAACTAAATCTCCTTTAGGAGAAGAAGTATTCAGGCGGCTGCAGTCTTGTCATTTAAACTTCTTCTAACATCTGCAAGGATATTAAATTTCCTTTGCAGATGATGGAGAGCAGGGCACTCTGAAACGAGACGGACAGTTGTCAAAACCGTGCCACAGTGATTACATCTAGCAGGAGGCTCACTTGTGAAGATGTGCTTGTGAGTTAGCAGCGTGTGGCCGATGCGGAGTTTTGTTATGACTACTTTATTTCTTATGGAGTGTGTAGAAAGTGAGGGTTGTTTGTAAATATTTTTCCTCACTCGTATTAACTTGGCGTTAGGTGACTTTAGCCATTCATCATTGCAGTGTTCCAGAAGTTTTAAATGAAGATATTTTTTAATCTATATTCTTATTGAATCAACATATTCCAAGTCACAAAATTAAAGAGAAAAATTCAGCATGTAATGGAAAAGTAGCTATAGATACACTTTCAAATGTTTCAAATATTGGATTTATATATTCAGTCCAACAACAGGAGTAATGCGGCTTAGTACATGCAATAAACCTCGCTTCGCTTCATTACTTGGAAATTAACAATAGTTATCCATAAGTTTGTCTGACGTTAATTAACTTGCCATATCGAATAACTGTTAACATTATTCTGTGTCGCTGGACAAACACACGCAGGTGCTACTTAAGCACCGGCGTCCAAACACACACGGCCAAAGTTATGGGGATTACTTGAACCGTAAAAACACCTGTGTCGTGCTTCACCGTACCAGACTGCTCAGATTCAGTGAACCCCTCTTAGTGCCGGTAAACAAAAATGTTTACATGTTTAATTAATATGTCAGTCATGTTTCGTGACTTCCTTATTACATATTTAAAAACTGCCTTTCCGGTTGGAGGCATCCTTATGGCATGAGTTGCATAGTACAATTTTCATGTTAAAAATCATGGAACGTCTTACATATTACTTTTAAAACAATTATTGTGGAACATTTTTCAGATTAAACTTTAAGACATGAATGTTTTACTAATCATGTATTTCGAAACATGATTATAAATATATATATGGTTCCTTTGTAAGTAACTCGTTGAGTTTCCTGCAGGTCTCCCATGTAATATGTTCAAATAAATACACTGTAAGTGGGTTTATTATCATCTGACGCTCGTTTCACAGAAGTTATTCTGCATCTTCAGAGGTTTGTTTGAATTGTAATTGAGTGTTTTGCTTACAACTAAATTGTAATTGTTATTCAAACAAACCTTTGAAGGTACAGAATAATATCTGTGAAACGTGCATCAGGTGAAAATATACCTACGTGCAGTGTATTATTTGAAGATATTAAATGTACCTGGTTGTATCTAAAAATAATGGTTACATTAAAATACAGGGCTAGTATGGCAAAATTTATGAATACTAAAGTGAACTAAAAATATTTTATTATAACGTAAAAGAAAATATAAGAAAGACTTTCCTTCTTTTTAAAACAATTTATTGAAAAAACTTATTTTCTAGTAACCTGAAAAATAAAACACGGAAGAATAACCGAATGAAATTTTATAAAACTGTGGCTGTCCCCACATTCCTGTATGCCAGTGGGACATGGACTCTTGGTAAAAGAGACGTGCAGAAGATTCAGGCAGCCGAAATGAGGTTTCTAAAAGGGCCCAAAGGTTGTTCTCTCTTGTATCGGAGAAGGCTTGAATAGCATGCCTGATATCCGTCTACCTATGGCTGCCTTGGGTTATCACCCTACTGGCAAGAGAGATGTCGGTAGACCGAGGAGGAGATGGGTTCCGGAATAGATCGAAGGCCTAATCCTTGGAAGGGTGATGATGATGATGATGATGACTTTTTCTAGGACCTAAGAGGATTAACATCGTAAATAAAGTCAAAATGATGTCAACAATATCGCGAAAACAAACACGCGACCACAATTTCTTATCATGGTCGTCATTACTGAACGAGCAATAGAAACCTCAAATTTATACGTGCTATTTTCCATTCCTCGTTCTTTCTAATACCATCTGAGTTTAAAGACCTCTAATAAGGCTCGTTCTCAAATGATGACGTTAACTCCTGGCTGCAGTATCTTGTGCACTCTACCATTAATTTTCATAAAGCACTTGCCTTGTGCAAGACTGTATACACGCCAAACGATCACAGCGATCGCAAGTCTTAGTATGCATTACCGTGAATTAGTTGTTCGTATATTTAAACAGCAATTTGCAAAGACGATCTTTGCACAGTGTCTGGCAGACAATACAGAATTTAACACCATAGTCAGCACCTGCTTTGCCTCTGCCGTCTCGGCTGGACTGGAACTCAGAGCACGGGAAACGGCGAGGTGTACAACGCCAAACTGCGGGAGACATCAGCCCTAAAGTGGCAACCCATCGTTTCGCACAACTCGCCTTCGGTCGGTCAAGCATATCGACCACTTACAGCGCGTCTCTAAGCTACTGCGGGCGATGCCTTAAGGGGACTACGGAGGCGCGCCTGGCGACTCGCTGCAGCATAACAATCAGAGATGCTCCCACGTCACACATTCGTGGACTACACTTCGTGCCGAGCAAACGACCGAGCTGCACTGTTTCAACTCCGGGCCGGACAACGCATACAAACCAGGGCCCGAGACACAAACCCCGTGCATCTTCTGCGTGTCTGTGTACAGACGATCTACTATTAACAACTTTTATCATAGTTATCTGCTGACAACGTATCAGCGTATTGTGTAAGGCTAACTAACATTGTAGAGAATTTAATTATGAGAAACTTTACGTGTATAATGTCTATTAAAAATAAGTACAAACTAGAGAAATCTGACTTTAATTAAAAACAAAACAGACCAAAATACGACAGAAAAGTGAACCTAAAGAAATGGGACAGTTTTACTCATAATCTAATTGAGACAGAGCTCTGGGAACTGTTTCATTCAACTTTTCAGATCAAAAACCATAAGGCACCATCGAATTCACCCTTCACTTTGTATCCGAAGAATTTCATTATGGCGTCATTTTACCGTGGGAGCAGAAATCAGGGCGAACTGGTTCGCGAGCCGTAACTCGTTAACGAACCATTTTCGGACCCATGGTTATATGAACTTTTTTTCTTATTTTCAGCTATAGAATGAGGTCCCGAGAGATTGCCATGCAATTTTTAATAACTCTGTACATTATTCGCGTAAAGAATCTTAGTTATACAAAGTGTCTGCAATATTGCGTGTGAGAATATACTGTATATACAAACCTTCATGACAACTAGAGATTGGAAAAGCTTTCCATTATGTAAAAAAATTCAAAACATCTCTAAACGTACATTCTTTAAAAAAAGAAGTTAACAAACACATAAAGAATAAAACCTGTAACTTTTAGTGAAGGTCACATGTACTAATAGACTGTTGCATGTGTGTGAGTGTGTATGTGTGTGTGTGTGTGTGTGTGTGTGTGTGTGTGTGTGTGTGTGTGTGTGTGTGTGTGTGTGTGTGTGTGTGTGTGTGTGTGTGTGTGTGTGTGTTTTGTTAACAAATTGGTGCCGCTGCCGCAGCCGTTGTCTGTCGCGCACATGTTAATGTTTGTCGCCCAAACCGCTTTGTCGTATACATATATATAAAGCAATATGACGAACCCCCTCTATCATTCTCGTCTCGTCTCCCATGAAACGTATACGACAAAACAACATCCCCTCACACCACCCCCGTGAAATAAAAAAGCGAGAACGGCGAAAACAACTTCTAATGTGGTAAATAAAAGCTTCTCCCGTGTCAGCCCCGCGACTCGGTGTAATTTAGGCCTACTATTATTCACCCCACACTCACACCTATATGCCTGTTTACTAACAAGATAAAAAAGTAAAAACACGCAGCCATTTTAGCTTTGTTTTTTACAGTATTCGCAATTGATCAGTATTATTTTTCCTTATTCATACGCCTATATGCAATACTGTGTTTCCCAAAACAATATTTCCCATATTTTGCCATACAATTAACTGGAGGCCTACTAATTAACCAGACTTTTTACAAAATTAATTTAAAAATGAGAGAATTGTAAATTTAAAATTAGTACTAAAAACCTGGCTGTTAGGCCGTGGTCGATTGCTGTTAAACGTCATCAAGTCGGCAACGTTTCGATTCCCCGTCGGCAATATTCTTCAGGCCTCTAAGAAGCTAAATTATAAACCTATATCAGGTTTATACCCGATATGTATCAGGTAATAAGGTAGTGTTCGGCGTACATCTGCCGCTATTGTGTTTTTAATCTCTGAAGAAGATTCCTGAGATGGGATCGAAACGCTGCCGACGTGATGACGTTTAACAGGAATCGACCACGGCCTAACAGCCCGGTTTTTAGTAGTAATTTTGAATTTATTGACACCGCCCGTGCAAGCTTTAGACAAAAGTTGAGAAAATTGTAGAAAAATTAAAAAAATACAATGTGTCGTGTATTATTCCTTTGTAAACGAACCTTAAAGCATTGACAAACAATCGAAAATTTTGTATAGTACACTAGAGAAAATTTTCTGCCTAAGAGCGAATTATACATTATTATTCTATTCTTAGTTCCACAAGACGAGATTTACCGTGTTAAGTCTTAAATTACAACAAGTGTATTTCTAACTATTCCTGTAACAGTACAGTGAGTTAGTCAAGATTAACACAACCACAGGAGACAAACGTGCGGCAGTATGCAGCGCGAACGCTGAAGTATATTTGTAAGATTCGGTCAATAATTTAGAAACCAATAAAGATAAGACGTTGGGAGTTAAATCAAAATTAAACTTTAATCTTTCTGAACAATTCACTTACTTAATGTATTAGTCTATATTAAATAGGAAAAACGTTTCTGGCAGGTTACTTTTTATGCTTCACGGCTGAAAACAATTTTTAACTGATAAGAAATTTTATTTTGTTATTAGGATATTATTAATGGCGTGCACATCATTTACGTGATCTGGACTGCATGTACAAAACTAATTATTGTTAAAAAGCACGAACGTCTCGCGTAAGTACAATTTATATCTTAATATTCTCTAAATCGTGTGTGCGATGGTTTTATTAGGTTTCCTATTTTTTTACCGACTCAGTATTTAGGCTAAATTTATTAAAATATATCAAAATATAAAGAATTAAAATATTGTTACCACTGTGTACATTCTGTCGACTTACTGTATCCAGTACTTCATTTTTAACAGTCGAGTTTTCAAGTCGTGTAATAGCGAACGTAAAACTCACAGGCGCAATGTATTTCCCTATCTCGGCCATTGTTTCATCCGACTGTGGAACCAAGATCATATACGGTATTATTCTATATGGAATCTTGTTTATTTCAGCAACTATAGGTTGTAGGCTATATAATTAACGATGGAAAAATACTGTCGATGTATGCTTAACTATCGATGCACTGGATTAAGGAAAAGGTGCTCATTGAATGTTATATGAGAAACGTTTCAAACAAGCACAGAGTAGGTTACATCGAATAATTAACGTTTTTACATGTACTCAGTTTTGCACACTGTAAAGCGAATAATAACACATAGCGCACACACACACAATACGAGATTCTGTAATAACAAGAAACCGGCCGTGTGCGATGCCAGTAAACAGGCCATCAACCAACATACACTCGCCGCGAGCGGTCATAATATAAAACCAATAAATGTTTAATAACGACTAAAAATACGCGATATATTATTTTTAAAACACCATTTTGAATTCCGTTAAACAACAATCGTAAACAAATATATACGTGAATATAATCAATATAGAAAGATTAAATATTACAGTCACTGCGGTAAAATTTTAAACTAATGACGTCTTACAATTACACAATTTATTAATTCTAGACATAGTTTATAAATGTCATTCCTTCTTACAAAATATTTCGCCTTGTAAGTAAGGTAACCTTATGTTTGCCTTAAGAGGTATGTTAACCTTATAAAATACTTGAAATGTACGAAACCCCATTGAGATGTATTTGTTTCGACTTTGGAAGACAGGGTTCCATAACCGTAAAAAGTTCTAAACTGTTTAGATTTATTATTTCAGAAGAATGCCAACCTTCTAGTTGACTGACAAAACAATTTTCATATAAATAGGTAGTGACTTTATGTATCTGGTAGTTTACCATTGGTACTCGAATTATTTCATTATCATACAGAAATTTAATATGAACTAAATATAATTATTTCACTACCGACTCGGAACACAAAGTTTGTTATGGGTAAAAACATAAAGGCTTGACCTTATAACCTGAACCGGTTTTCGCTTTTAAAAAGCTTCTTCAGAGGCTGCCGCTGGGAGCAATGTCCGTCTTTTTGTTGGCGACGGAATCGATTTTCGAAAGATCTATGTTGTGTGTGTGGGGTGTGGTATGTTCGAATAATGCGTGTGATTTGAATTGTGTCTGTTCGTTTAGGATGTCGTTTTTATTTGTTTTCGTGTGTTTGTATATTTCTAATTGTTCTAGAGTGTCTAGTTTTCGGCCTTTAGTGTGTACGTGTAGAATGTCCATGTTATTGTCGATGTTTATGTATGTGTGGTTTGCTTCAATGAGGTGGTTTGCAAAGGTGGATTCTGTAGTGGAGTGGTGTGCCTTTGTGTGTTCACTATATCTTTGTTTGAAGCTACGTCCTATCTGGCCTATGTAGAATTTGTTGCAATCTGAGCAATTTAGTTTGTAAACACCAGCTAGATCGAATTTGTTTTGTGTGTGTATTTTGATAGTGTGTGATCTGTTTTGTTAGTAGTTTTGTAAGCGATTCTGTATCCTGCTTTTTTGAATTTGTGGGCATTTTTTTCAGTTTGTTTGTTGATGTATGTTAGTGTTATAAATTTGTTGTTTTCTGACTTTTTCTGTTGTTTGTTTTGTGTTTTGTGTAAGAGTTTATTAACTATTGTTCTGTCGTATCCGTTGGATTCTGCTAGATACTTTATCGTGTTTAGTTCGTATTTGTAGTCTTTTTCATCTAGGAGGATGTTGTTAAGTCTATGTATCATGGTTCAGAAGGCAGCTAGTTTGTGTTGTATTGGGTGATTGGAGGAGTTGTGTATTAGAGTGTCAGTTGTAGTCGGTTTTCAGTATATACTGAATTTGTGCTGCGTGTGTTCAAGTTTTGTGATGGAGAGGTCTAAGAAGTGTATGGTATTGTTGTGTTCGTATTCGGCAGTAAAGGTTATGTTTTTATGTATTATTCGAACATATCACATCCCAGGGGCAGCCTCTGAAGAAGCTTTTTAAAAGCGAAAACCGGTTCAGGTTATAAGGTAAACTTTTACGTTTTTACCCATAAAAATCTTTATGTTCCGATTCGGTAGTGAAATAATTATATTTAGTTAAGTAACGGACACGTCATGGACAACGAAATCCAAGAATTTAATATGAACAAATTGAAATCTGCTATTGGTTTGTGCCTGTGCTCTCTACTTATCCAGAAACAGGTTTAATTAAGAAAGTTGCGTTAGTGGTTATAATGACAAACAAAATTAACACTGTTGCACACTATCATAGAAATATTATTCCGATTAGCGCTTTTAAGCTTTACAGCCCATCGTCAGGTCGGAAAAAATTTGATCTTCACAGAAAAAATGATTTCCGATCTGACGATGAGCTGTGAAGCTAGAAAGCGCTAAACGAAATAATTTTTCTATAGTGGTGTGCATCAGCGTTAACTCTCTTTGTTACAAATAGGTTTAATTGCAACTTCCCCACCTTACCGATAATCTACGTTACACGATGAAACGTAAGAGAATGAGAATAAATAACAAAAGGAAATATTGTTAGTAAAGTATTTAACAGAAGTAACAATCACAAACAACAAAAATATCTGTTACTTTTCTTGGGCAGAATTTCTTATCATTGACTGCGTTGATATTACCATTAATGAAATTTTACTAGGTGACAAACGAAAAGAGAATTTTCTGTATATCAATGTTCATCCCTCATCTTAAGAAGTAGTCAGCCTTTACTATATCAGCTGCTTTCTTTTAAATAATAGATTATTGTTTGTGACAAAGGTACTACAAATGATAATTCGTAACGTAAGACTTACAACAAACTGCAGACCAAAGTACTACTCCCGGACTCTACGTCAGCAGCAATGCAACTTACCTGCAATTGAAAAACAAGAAATCACAATTAGACACAAAATATAGATTTAATTAATAATAATGTTAACATGCGCACATAATTTTTACAAAAAAAACTTCTGCACTTTACATTTTTAAGTGCATGTCTTCATGTATTCATCACAAACAAGTGTACACATATTTTTCATTCACTAAAAATTTGACATAAAATGTTTTCACACATTGTAAACCACTGAAAAACTTGTTAAATACGTAAATGTTACATACTAAATACTTTTACATTTTCATTTTTTTTAAATAGGTCTAAGCTGCTTCTTCTTCTTCTCCTGTACAAGGATTAGGTTATATAAACCTGCTCCGGCACCCATCTCATCCTCGGACGACCCGCATCTCTTCTACCAATGGCTTTAGTGCCGCTTTCGACAATCGATTCTCTGTCATCTTTTGCAGATAATCATCTGTAAAGAATGATGAGGTCTAAGCCTACTTTAAATAAACCGCAATTCCAAACCAAAGTGTACTAATCGTTGCAAATTCAAAAAGATGGTAATATAAGAGGGGCAGATTTTCCATACAGAACATGAAGTTTTCTTGAAAACTATACAGAACAGAATATTCTTGAAGTGTTTTGTATCAAGTGTCGTAGTTTATAGGAAAACTATAAAAAAAATAAAGGAAAGGAAATCTAAGGCTGAGCTGCGGATTTGTAGGTGGATTGTAGGAATAAAGTGAACTGTATAAAATTAGTAGTCAAGGGGTTCAAAATCAAAGCAAGGCGGGTATTTCATCAGATTATGAACAGATAAAATTGAACAGGACCTCCAGGAAATGGACTGCTAAAACTGGCTTTTGAGGAAACAGTAGCAGGAGAAAATGTTGGGCAGGAGACCGAACATCTTAAATGACATAAATTTGGGGCTCCGTAGGAAAAGACAAAGTTTTATACCTGGAATTGGCATGACGTGCCGATGGAGTATGGGTCCTGTAACACATGACACCGTACGGTGATAATGATGATAGCGACGATGACGTTTACGACAATATAGATTTTATATGTTTTCCATACTAAGGTGATGGCTTTTCGTGGAACTGATCCCATACGGGAAAACATTTTTATAGATGGTACTGTCCTGGAATAAGTTAGCAATTTTGAATACCTGGGCTACAGTGTGTCTTATAATGCAAGCAACGACGTTGTTATAAGTTGCATAAGTTCAATCTTATGTGCGGGACCATTTGGCGAACTCTTAAGCCAGCAAAATCCTACAAGGTGATGGCTCTTGCCTACACTTCTTTATGGGTCTGAGAATTTGACTTTAACGAAATGCCATGCCGGTCGCATCCAAGCGGCTGAAATGAGATTTCTCCGGCACGTAGCAGGGTATACTCTCCATGATCATAGAAGAAACACAGACATACTGCGGGAACTGAATATTATGAATATACTCGACAGAATCACCCAGTATCGGCTGAATTGGTGGGAACATCTTTGCGGTATGGATGACTGTCGCATCCCCAAACAGCTATGGAACCATAAGCCGAGGGGACGGAGAGGTGTGGGACGTCCGAAGAAGCGCTGGAGTGACCAGCTCTGACCTTTGCCTGTTTGAGACCGGAACAAACTATCCTTGGTTTAATCATTGAAGAAGAAGAAGAAGAAGAAGAAGAAGAAGAAGAAGAAGAAGAAGAAGAAGAAGAAGAAGAAGAAGAAGAAGAAGAAATTTTCTCCACAATTTGCAAATTAAAGTTTCCACAGTTTTATTTATTTGCAATTTGCACTATAACTATACAACTCTAAAATAACAGTCACACTCGCTTTGTGATTCTGACCTAGATAATAAAACTGATTACAGATATATGCAGCAGTAAATGTAATCAACAGTCCACAGCTATATAACCTATATTCAAATGTACATTACGTTTTATGCAACGAGCATTGCATTGCACGAGTTGAATGTGTAAACAACATTCGTTGCTATTTACGTCCCTCGTTTGATCTCTACTGCGGAATTTTTATATTCCCATGTTTTGCCGTTAACGCTATTCCTAGTTTCCCTTACGGCGTGTAATATCAGCACCATTTCACCTGTTGGGAATCTGCACGTGCAAATAATATCGTTCAACGTAATCTATCTTCTTCTGTCTCTTCTGTTTCTCTCTCTTTCTCCTTTTATTTCACTACATAAAATGTACCATTTCACCGAAATAACCAACATCTATATGGTTGTTACTAAATCTCATTTATAACAAACGTTTACAGTTTTACCAACACATTTATTTTGATAAACAACAACAAAATACTATTCTAAGTAATGTTTAAGGATTCCTGAATACATTGAATGGATAGATTACTATAGGTCAGTGATCGCAAGAAGCAATCTCGATAGCGGTTGCCAAAACTAATGGGATTTCTCCTTGTAAGAACTTTTCTATACTCGTTGTAAAAAAAAAATTGTTCATGTTTCGTCGGCTGGCATCAAAAACGCTTTCAAATGTCTTTTTCAATGTAATTACAGAATTTTAAACATGTTCGAGTAGGCCTATAAGCATTCATATGAGAGATATTCAAGCAAGCATACGTACAGGGCCAATTGCACTAACGGCTATGTAGCAGACTGCAAATATGCAAATTTCACGCTTCATTATTTTGTAAATAGATGAAAACAAACTAAAAATGTAAAATACCCGGCAACGTGAAAAAGCAAATACCTACATTCAATCCATAGTGTGGAACAAATTTCGTGCAACTAAGACTACAAAACGGAATTTTACAGCAAACATAAATTCGCAAACAATAAATATATTTCATAACATATTAAGACAGAAAAATGATAAAATTGAATACAACTGCTAATTGTTAGCATATAGGTCTAGGTATAAATCACAAAATACTGGTGACTGGCTTTCAGAATTCTGCAAACAAGTAAGGAGAATAATCGTAGCATAACATGAAAAGTTTTCATACTATAAAGTTTAAAGCCAGCATCATTTACGAGTTTGTTACAGTTTCTCGCATCCCAGCTTCCATCGACACAATTGTAAACAGCTCTTTTGCACTCATGGCGTCTTCAATATTTTTCTGAGTAATGATTAAGGTTTTCTATATTCAATATATTTGGTAGTGTGTCCATACCCATACATTCTTTGCTTCTCATACCTTGATAATCAGTTTATGGATTCAAACGAATTTACCATTTTCATTTCTACAGTTTTTATTATGTCTACGCCAATACTAAATTTCCTTTCTTTTATCTATTTTATTACTTCTATCCAATCTAGTTTGTCTACAGCAACGTCTCCAATAATCCATCACCTCAGCTCTGATTATGTATTTATTTTTTCGTTTGATTCCCACAATTCTGCCCCCAATATAAGCCTATGCTCTCTACTATAGTGTTGTAGGCCTACATCCCAATTTCATTACGCTTCTCAGTTTGGGTACACCATTGTAGGTTGATCAATTCCCTTACAATTGTTTTTGCTTGACCCAGCCTTATATTTTCATGGTTACTATCACCATCAGATGTTATTACTTCTACGTTTTTGACGTTACTCGTAGCTGTTAACTTTTGTTCCTAAATCTAGGTCTTGGGATTCCCCAACCTGCTACCAAATACGTTGTACTTGTACGCTCCCTGAGCTGTAGAACTTGCTCACTATTGTGAACGAATTATGTTTATTATTACATTAACATCGATATTAGATAATTGTTCATCATTTATGGGGAAAAAAAACAATTCCTCCATAAAAACTGTAGAGCATATATGCATACAAATAACACTCAAAATTATAAACTTTCGAATTTGGGCTACAATTTTTCTGATACGGTCCTGGACTTTCGCAAATTTTGTTCAAAATTTATTATGTCTTTTATGAGTGGTCCAAAATTTTATAATTTACAAAACTTAAAACTGTATTCGCGTGATACTTAACATTCTCTTTTAGATGATAGCCCACAAGATGTTTTGAGATTTTATTAAAATTTTCCCAACTATTTGGCCCTTGCGTCCAAATATTTTTAAATTTTCAAAAATGAACAACATATTCGGACTTTGGTTTAAATGCCCCTTAATTTCATGCACCCTACCACGTGGAGTTTTGGGCTTTTCTCATAATTTGGGCCCCCTAACATTTTTGTCTTCCGCCTCGTATTTTTGAAGGGCTCAATCTGACAAACAATAAATGTTTGTATCGTAAATATATGCACATGCACGCCAGGTTTTAATAAAATCGGTCAATGCGTTTTAAGTTATTGTAAGACATATCTCAAACAGATATAAAGACAGACAGACAGACAGACGAATGCCAAACGATCGAGATGAAAATGAGAATTCGCTTCACTCTTCAACTATCAAAATATAGTTTAAGGCACACACATTTTCTCTCTCTGTGTGTGTGTGTGTGTGTGTGTGTGTGTGTGTGTGTGTGTGTGTGTGTGTGTGTGTGTGTGTGTTTAGAAGTAGTTTATATTCCTAAGGTATTGGCTTTAACACATTATATTTATTGTGCTGTATTTCATTGAGATTATCTTTAAAAAAGTAAAAAATATATGGTAATGACTTTAGTCCTGAAAATAATTGTTATCTTCAGACAGAAGCAGAAAACAGGAATAAAAAAAAAACACTTAACAGCGAATCAGTATGGCTGACAATGGGTACGCATGATGCTGATAACACGTCACAATAAGTACGAGAAATAATATCTTCACCCTGCTTTTATAAAATTTGTGTATGTGTACGCGCGCGAGCGTGTTATATTGCCACTACAATTTCGTCAGTTGTATGTAGACATATACACATTTAGGCCGCATAATTTATAAAAATTACAAACGTATGGAAAAATGTATTGCCAATAATTTATTTTATGTGATCACATAAAATTTGTAAATAAACATTTCTTCAGTACAATATTGGTCTTCATTGTTTCGTAATGTGCTTCATGTTCTCTGTTGCTTTTTCATTGGCTCCAATTATGTTATCAGACTTCACACTCAATGCTTACTTGACAATGTTTTGAAAAACATACAGAATAACGTTGCCAGAAACTGAGAAAGATAAAATCGTTACTTGAAAAGTTACAGCCTACGAACTATCAGTGTAATCGTATCTTAATTCGTTGAAAAAGTATAAATAAAGTTGAAAGTTTTTGAGGTGGAGGTCGTGGGTTTAAATTGAAAATCAACTCTCCAAAGTAGAACAGTATTTACTATTCCATTAAGCCAACTTGTTTATAGTCGTTTTATGGTTTGTGCCGTTTCCTGCCAGCACAACAAAATACATCTGCGTTTAACAAAGTGTTCAAAATAGTGTCTGCGTTTACTTATATCCTACTACCTAGTTCTTTTTACCATTTTCCCACTAATTCACTTATATACAGATATAAAAATTTGAGGTTAGCCTACACCATTGATGGATATTTTGTTTTGCATAATTTCTCTTGATCCTGGTATTACAGTGTTCAAATTTAAGACGATTAACATAAAAAAAAAAAGGTACAGTACGCGCACCAGTTTTGCTGATGAGACGCCTGAGGAGCGGGCGGTCTACTGAATGGTAGTGCGTGCTTGTGTTGCTGGGGTATTACTGGTTCTGAAAACATTGTTCAGACGTTCAGAAGATGTATTTAGTTGTAATTTTGTTTGCGTATTAGATTAAGCGTTTGTACATTATATGTGAGTATAATTTATTGAATATGTTTTTAAGTGTGTTTTTTGTTATTCGCTACAAGAAATACCGTGTGATAGACAATCAAGTCACACCGAGACTGTGTTAAACATATTTTAAATGTTTAGTATTACAATGATGCGTGCAGTTGAATGGCATACGTCACTACATTCCTTGCTCGGTAGCAAAGGTGCTGCTGCGTCAGCGGAGTATTTGAGATTACTTTTTACTTGTTGAATTTTCCACTCTGAAGGACTCTTGAATCTGTCAAAAGTTCTTGAAACGGAGAAGTCTAAACGCGGTGCTAGATTAAATTCTCAAAATTTTCAGCCATTGCCTTAGTCGAAATTGACTGCACCTTTAATAATTCTGAGTATCACTTTCTGAATCCCATTTTTCGTTTATTGTTATCAGTGGCTGCTGACAGTTGGGGGTTAAATGTCTGAATGTTTCTACTAAGATAAGTGCAATTATTCCATTCCAAATAACACACGGGGTGGGTCTTAACATCAAGCCACAACTATTGACAACGTTTAGTAGGCCTAATATTCAATTGTGTTTATGCTGTTATGTAAAATATTCTAAAAATATCTAGTTAAAATGAAATGATAGTTAAATATTTCTCTTTAATATTTAAAACGGGAAGCGGCCTAGCGAATTCCTTAATTTTTGCATTTATTTTTAATAGAGAGAGAAGAAAAATTTGTTTTTAAAATAGATTGAACAATATTCATTTTACCAAATCAATGAACTGAACACAAATATAAGAAATACCTGAACACTTGGAACACAAAAATACCAGCCAAAACTTTGATGGTTATACACATTTCGACCAGCTTAACGTTAATGTAATTATTTAATAACTACATTAAACACACTTTATTTTCGGAATAAAATTACTTCAATATTTTATTTGATTTTAAGACTTTACTGCACACATTTTCATTACATTCTACATAAAATAGAGAAATCTGACACAAAACTGAAGACAAACGGAAAAATCATGTGGTAAAAATCATAATAAAGGAGAATGGCGGTATTACGAAAATGAAAAAAATTCCCGGTCAGTGCGACTCGGCCTTCGTTGGAATTATTCGTCTCTATCGCTAATACTCGGCATTAGTGACCGTTGGATGTAATTTTGCGTTTACTGATTTCCCCCTCCAAAGCTGTCTACACTATCTAGGAGGTGCTGAGAGCTGTTTGAACCTCATGCAGTACTAGCGAGCAACTCGCCTATTACGCGAATCAATTACTATTCAGTGAACAAGATTAATCTCGCAAATCTTGTTATTTAAATATGAAATCATTACCTCAACAAATCCTTAAACACATTTAAATTATTTAGGGGGGTTCACTGAACCACTGAACCTTATGGGCGAGCCGCCACTGATTGTTATGGACATTAATAGAAAGTTCTTTAAAGTTATGAAAGTTATTAGAGTGTGAACAATATCATTTCTAAGCTACATTTCGCAGGTTTACGCCACTGCAAAGAGATAAAGTAGGCCTATATCTATTCATATTTTGTCTTTCTGCTTCTATTTCTGTTACTAAAATAATTATACTTTGTTATCGTTTTTTTTAAGTTTTCTAAGACTGATTTTTTTTTATGACTGTCAACTTTTACTGAACATACATCTTGGACATAGACATAGACATACATGCACATAGACATGCACATAGACATAGACATAGACATACATGCACATAGACCTTAAGGCGTTTCGTGTACGCAAATGCTGTGTAATAAACCTATTTAATATTTAAAAAACAAGCAACGACGTTGTGAATACGTTGCATGAGTTCAACCTTATGTGCGGAACCATTAGGCGAATCCTTAAGTCAGCAAGCAAAGGAACACGCCTAAAATTCTACAAGATACTGGTCCTTCCCACACTTCTTTACAGGTCTGAGAATTGGACTTTAACGAAAGACCACTCAAGTCGCATCCAAACGGCTGAAATGAGATTTCTCAGGCACGTGGCAGGATATACTCTTCATGATCATAGAAGAAACAGATACACGGCAGGAACTGATTATTATGAGTATACTAGGACAGGATTGCCCAGTATCGGCTGAATTGGTGGGAACATCTTTGCCGAATTAATGACCGCCGCATCCCCAAACGACTATGGGACTATAAGCCGTGGGGACAGAGAGGTGTGTGACGTCCGAGGAAGCGCTGGAGTGACCAACTGTAATCTTTGCCTATTGGAGACCGGAACAAACCATCCTTGGTTTAATTTTTGAAGAAGATGATGATGATGATGATACTTAAAAAAGAGTTATTACTATATGAACGTACTGAAAAAAATAGAACCGCCTAAAAAGTAAGAGATTAACAAACTTAATCTTCATTTTCTGTATGACTGTCAACTTTTACTGAACACAGTTCTTGAACATAGACATACAAATACACATAAATCTTAAGAAGTTTCGCTAGAATTTAATAAATAACTGTATAACTAGCAGTAGGCCTACACTGCAATTAATTGCAATATTTCACACTAAACAGTCAGGTTAATTTATTCAGAAATATGTATAGTTATGTTGACAAAAATTATTTAAAGAGGAAAGTAGAAATCTAAATTTTTTTATTTTTATTTATTTGTAGATTTCAGTTTGTCGTCCCTCCCCCCAAAGATGAGACCATTAACAGCTGCCAAGATGACCCGGGCCTTAGACCGCCCCTGAGTTTAACACTGACTCCGAACATAGAAGTGGAAACCTTTTTTAAATGGCTTAGTAGTTTATGTGTTGCTCCAACTTTGTCGTGTTTACTTACTGAACTGCTACTTGTCATGTTTCGGACGAGGATCAGTGTTACTACCATTTTTAAGTCCTAAACCACGACAAAAAATATCCCGTTGGAATCTGTATATAATATATCCGTGAATCCGCTTTCACGGGAAGTCTATTTGTAAACAATTCGACTAGTCACTAGCCTATTGGCTCAGCTCCGTTAAGCCACGCCCCTGCTACTTGCTACAAAGCTTCGTCTCTACCTCTATTACCTTATTAATCCACACTCAGCTTTGTCTACTTTGTCTACCTAAAACCTGACGCGATACACGCATCTAACCCTTGCAAAATATAATAAAATATTTCCTCATTACAAAATTCTGTTTGTATATTCATTAGTATATTACTGTTCCTTTTTATATTTAAAATTTCTACCACTTCATGTAACCTCCTTTTATTTAAAATATGTTCCACTTTCAAAATTTCAACACTTTCAAGAGGGTTGGTGAACTTATGCCCTATTTCCATGAAATGCCTAGTATATAGTGAATTAGTAGTCCTATCTTCTTCTCCCCCCATGCGAGTTGTCTCAACCTGGGACAACCTAACCTCAAATTTACGTCTAGTTTTGCCCACGTACACCTTATCACAGTCTTTACATTTTACTTGTACATCCCACACTTCTGCAATATTGCTCTTTCTTCAATATTATTATTCATAATTTGATCGAAAACTGTTGGTTCCATACTTATTGCTAGGCCTATATCTATATCATATTTCTTAAAACACTTTATTATTTTCTTTGTTTGGTATCCCATATATGTGATTGATCCTTTATATTTCTACTCTATTTTTTCTTTTTCTAATCTCCGATCACTACTAATCCTTTTCACAATTTTGTCTATCAGTCTCGTCTTATAGTTGTTATTTTTGGCTATTTCCTAGGTTCTTATTATTTCTGCATCCCTGCTTCCAGCGTCTGCTAAATAATTCATTACTCTGTAACTCATTGCTGGTTTATGTGTTGGCGGTAATCGAACCCAAGCAACGTTGTTAAGCAAGTCAACACGCTGCTGATTGTATCACATTGTCTCACAGTCTTGAAATCATATGGTTTTGGTATTTTAGTTTGCAACTGTACCTTCTTTATCCGTTCCTGCAGTATATTTTTGATTTTTTTAATATACGATTGTATCGATATATTACGACCTGAAAAAGAAGAAGTGTACTAATTGTAAATCTTCCTATACCTTAATGCATCTTAAACAAATGTTTCCATTTATGAGATTAGGTGACAATCGATTTTGGATTTTAGTTTACTGCTAAAATAAATAAATGCCATGGTTGAGGAAAACATAACGTTTAATGTTTATATACAGTAATTCAAAATTGCACGGAAGCTATTCTGTAGCTGAAAATCAGAAAACACGTTCATATAAAAATAGGTCGTAAAACGGTTCGTTAGCGAGTTACGGCTCGCGAACCAGTTCGCCCTGCTTTCTTCTCCAACGGTAAAATGACTGACTGACTCTTGAGGTATAAAGTAAATAGTGGTTTCTTATGGTTTCTGATCTGACCAATTAAATAAAACAAGTCCCAGAGCTCTACTTCAATTAGTTTCTAAGAGAAACTGTGTAAAACCCAAAACATTGGAGTCGAAAACACACATTTTTACATTTGGGATACAATAACTTCGTTAATTTGGCAATAAACAAATAAAAATTTTTAAGTACGGTATCCTTGTAACGAATTTAATTATGAAGAAATTTACGTGTATAATGTCTATTAGAAATAAGTACAAATTTGAGAAACTTTACTTTAATTAAAAACAAAACAGACCAAAATGCGTCAGAACTTTTACAGTTTACAAGAAATGGCATTGTAAACTTTGGAAACACCCACACTTGGTCAGAGAAACCCACATGAGACTGCTGCAAGACATGACCAACATACTTTTTCATTTAATGTGTGGTGCGGTCTTCTTGGTGACAATCTCTTAGGCTATTTCCTCTTACCACTAAGGTTTAATGGAAGACAATACTTACATTTTTTGCAAATGAAACTGATGGAACTCTTGGAAAATATTCCACTTGCAGATAGAATTCAGATGGGTATTTTGAATGACGGAGCATCTGCTCACTACAGTTGCGATGTGATGAACCCTTTAAATAATACAGCGGTAAAGACATTCGGTAAGCGATGGATTGGTCGAAACGGACCAGTAAAATGGCCACCTCGATCTCCCGATCTCACGCCAGCAGACTTTTTCCTTTGAGGTTGGATGAAGTCGTTAGTTTACTCCGCTCGTATTGGCTGGAGCTACTATTAAGAATAATTCTGATGCTATAAGACGTGCACGCTTTGCCTGGATTCACCGAGCTGAATTCTGTATTCAACAAAATGGCGGTCACAGTGAACAATTCCTTTGAAAGAACGTTTGCAGCTTTATTATCAATTTAAAAATATTGATATTTAATTATTTGAAGAAAAAATCAATAATGTAAGTTTTTAATTTGTTTTAAATTACATTTGTTTTTATCACGTATAAGGAAAATCTTCGTTTTGTTTAAAATGTAACACTTTTGTGGAGTATTTTGGTCTGTTTTGTTTTTAAGAAAAGTTAAATTTCTCAAATTCATACTTCAATTTTCTATTGTACTGTATTTATTGTTCATAGCCTAAAGGTACCATACATACGATTTGCAATACAATTTTTTTTATTACTCACATTATTAAAAACGATCGTTTTCGGTCACAGACCATCGTCAGGTCATACACAGCACACTTGCGGTCGCAATATATTAAAACAGTCACTATTTACAAAAACGAATTCGTAGACATTGATTAATGAACTTGATACGTACGTCGTTGTCCAAAGTTTCCCGAGAACTGATCTTGTCACAGAGTGTTCATGTTTACATTCCGTTCTATACATTATATCTGCTGATTACTGAATGTTGATTTTCATTTTGCCTCAATATTTCAAATGTGATACGATTTTTTAAATCTGTCATGATGTTTAATAGATTTTCATGGCCCTCTTCTTTTACATGTTTGTATATTCGGCAGGCTATTGTTCATATATATTAGATTTTATTTCTTCACTGCATGTTTTCAATACGGTTAAATGTTGCTGTATTGGACCATATTCACAAGACTGTTGTTTTATGTGTTTGGCTACTGTTGAGTTCGGATTTGAGTGCTGAGAATATTTGGTATGTTCAATATATCTGTGTTTAAATGATCTTGAAATGAATCCTATTTATTGTTTGTTGCACCGTACATCACATTCTGTCGAACTAGCAGGCTGACATTGATATTGGTAGACTCCAGCTTTTTCATAAATGATTTTATTTTTGTATTGCTTATTTTCAGATTGTTGTAGATGTCATTGCGTGTTCGGGAAAGCTAATTGATAGTCGTATTTTGCAAATGTTCTAGCTAATTGTTGAGAGTTGTCGTCAATGTAATGTGCAGGTATATAGGTTTTCTTCCTTTTGATTGATATGTTGTTTGTTTCTGATTTATTTCTTTTTTGTTTTTCAATGATTTTTTATCAATAATTTGAGGCTGATATCCATTGCTTTGAGCTATTTGCTTTATGATGTGTATCTCTTTTTCATACTGCTTCCTGCATAGAGGATATGTGAGGGCTCGATATACCATGCTGTTGTATGCAGACATTTTGTATGAGTAGGGATGGTTGCTCTATGCGTGAATGGTAATATCTGTTTGAGTATCTTTTCTGTATATAGAGAAATGATGTTTGCTTGCATGGCGTTTTATGGTAAGGTCTAGGAAGTTTATTTCGCCTTTATTCTGTATTTCTTTTGTAAATTTAATGTCAGAATTGATGGAGTTGATGTATCCTGGAAGTTGGCCGATTTGTCTAGCAGTACCTACAAATAAACAGATGACATCGTCCACATACCTGTACCAATATTTGATGTGTTGTATAAATGAATTTTTGGTTGTGAGTATACAATTTTCTTCTAGTGCTGTAGGTACATTTCACTTAAGATTGATGAAAGTGGAGCCCCCATTACAAGACCATTTTTGTTCTCATAGTGGTGATTTTCATTACTAAATAATTTTGGTTAATTATCATTTTTACTAATTTGACCAAATTTTCAAATTATCTTTTTGTAATTTATTGGTTTTTTCTAAATTCTTTTTAAATACTAACAATAAATCATACCTCGGTATACTGGTGTACATATCAGAAACATCAAATGATATAAATTTACTATTCCTAGGTACATTTCAATCTTTCACTTTACTAGTAAAGTCAAAACCACTCTTGATTTGAGACTTCGATGATAACGTGATATTATCTTGGATTAGATGTTGTAGAAATTTGGCCACTCTGTATGAAGGTGCTTTCTACTATCAATTAAAGGAAGCACTGATTTTTCAGCATTATGTGTCTTCAGAATTGGGTTGAATTTAGGTGCAGATATTATGTGTTTTGTTAACCATTTTTTCTTTTTTGGGTTTATTATGTTGGAATTTTCAATCGCTTCTCTTATTTCTTTTTTGTATTGGGGCGTAGGGTCCTTATTTAGTTTTTCTGCTTTACTCTTTTCTAAAAAGCTGTTGACTTTTTGATTGACTTCATTCTTCTGTATAATTACGACAGCCCTTGATTTATCTGTAGGTAATATGACACAGTTGTTTTTAATTAATTTGTTCTTAAGTGATTTTAAAGTTCTTTTGTGTTTTTTATGTATTATGTGCCTCTTTTTGTATTTCCGGTTGTTACATTTTTTCAGAATGAACTCAATATTATTAGAGTGCGATTTCATGTCGCACTCTCTCTTGAACGTTTGAGCTTACTTTTAACAAGTTTATTTCAGACCCAATTACTAAATCTTCGGAATATTTAATGGAAGAACATCATGACAGACTTCAAAAATCGTATCACTTTTGAAATATTGCGGCAAAATGAAAATCAACATTCAGTAATCAGCAGATATAATGTATAGAACGGAATGTAAACATGAACACTCTGTAACAAGATCAGTTCTCGGGAAACTTTGGACAACGACGTACGTATCAAGTTCGTTAATCAATGTCTACGAATTCGTTTTTGCAAATAGTGACTGTTTTAATATATTGTGACCGCAAGCGTGCTGTGTATGACCTGACGATGGTCTGTGACCGAAATCGATCGTTTTTAATAATGTGAGTAATAAAAAAAAATTGTATTGCAAATCGTATGTATGGTACCTTTAGGCTATGAACAATAAATATAATACAGTAGAAAATTGAGATTATAGGTAGCCTACCATTAGTAAACAATAAGTGTGTGTATATTACAAATACATCATATTATCATTAATTAAATTCATACTAATTTTTAATAAACATTATAAACATCAATTTCTTCATAATTAAATTCCATATTATAAAGTCAGTTGAAATTTTTCTTTGTTTGTTGGCAAATTAACGAAGTTATTGTATCCCAAATTTAAAAAATTCTGTTTTTCGACTCCAATGTTTTGGGTTTTACACAGTTTTTCTTAGAAACTAATTGAGATAGAGCTCTAGGACCTCTTTTATTCAATTGTTCAGACCAAACACCATAAGAAACCATTAAATTTACCCTTCATTTTATACCCCAAGAATTTCAGTATGGCGTCGTTTTACCGTGGGAGCAGAAATCAGGGCGAACTGGTTCGCGAGCCGTAACTCGCTAAGGAACCATTTTAGGACCTATGTTCATATGAACTTTATTTCTTATATTTAGCTATAGAATCAGCTTCCGAGAGACTGCCGTGCTATTTTGAATCCCCCTTGTGTACAATGCTTATAACGCAGTAATACTTAAAATAAAGAACCTAACATTTTTGAGTTGACGAATTAACAAAACTACAACAGCAAATGTAAACTGAATACTACAAATATTTATGGTTAATGGAAAACACAAAAAACGATGTATTAAGGAATGACAACATACGCTCTACGTGTTGTACATAATGGACGTTTCTTTTTGGTTAGCCACAAAACGAGTACTTGTTGGAAAACGAATATTACCGAAAAAAACGAGTTCTACCACAAAAAAGTGACATATAAAGTAATAGGCAAAGGGTGTCCCTTGAGCCATCCCGCCTTACTTTCGAGTTGGGTTTTTCGTAGTTTCCGCAAAAAAACTAGTTTTACATTACACACGTATCGCTTTCCACGTGTAATTTCATTTCTCATGTTAACCTAACAACATCAACTTTTGGCGTCACAGTTACGCAACTGTCATATACTACTGCTACAGTTATTTTTCATTAAAAAAAGGACTAAGAACACCAATTGCAATCGCCAGCCAACTATTTTGCAACATGCGAAATTAAAATTTGTATAATGCATTCTCCTACATACGATTATGTGCAATACTCACTAAAGATCGAAGCCAAACAATCGTATAATCGAAATATCGAAATAGCTGCGGGAACGAATAAAGGTACAGTACCTTTAATTTTACGATTATAAAAGTAAAAGAAAGGGAACCAATAATCTTTAACATAAGTTGTTCTTACTTAATGACAAGAATAACAAAATTTTGTTTTCACAGACGGATTGAAACATATCTATTGCAAGTTAAGTAAGTGTCAGTCTTTACTCAGTTATAGAGCGTGAATGGATGCAGGTCAGTACGCTACTCAAATACAGCCAGCTCTGCAGAAACCAGATAACATTGATTCTCTGCTCCCTATGACTGTCAGCCGCCGCATGTCAACTGAAGGGTCGTTGAACATGTGTTTACGCCTTATCTTGTTTTACTGTGCCCACACAAAGGGATCGCCTCGCCTTTCTGTTTAGTTCAATGCCGTACGTCCATTCTATCTACTACGTTCTATGTTCCGTCCTTAGAGTTTCGATTTATGACGTACTACAAGGGAATGACAAAGCTGGTTAAATTCTTCTCTTTCATGTTGTGGCTGCACGTGAAAAAGGTAACAAAAATAACCAGAATGAACTGCCTGGCATTAGAAATATACAGAACATAATTAGTTCCGGAAAAACACAATTACAAAGTGTAAGGTATATTATATAATACATATGTTTGTAACGTGTAGTAATATGTAATGTATTTTTACGACGATCTAACTGATCGTCGTATGGTAGCCCTACTGTGGAAAACAAAATTCGAGACACCAATGAAGTCACTAAAACCAGCTTTTATTATCACAATTAACAGTTCGTAACCAACTCGTACAATAATTCCAGTTAGATTTGGCCACACACAATAATAAAATCAAATAATACAGTTCCACACAATTGTCAAACATTAACACTTCACTTCTACAAACACTAGATTCCGCGCTAAGAAAAATCTCTCACGTAACTGAACTGACAAGCCGGCTGCTATGGCTTTTTATAGGTCGCGCAGAGGTCCAGTATAGCTTTCCCTCCTTACTGCACACCGGCTTGATAATTGTCTCAAATGTTCTTGAATACACTAGAACCTACTTGAGAGCGGCTCACTGGGGCAACACCTGCCACACTTGAGGGGGTGGAAGAGTGGAGGGTGTTCTCAGCTGTTCTACTCGGTTCGATACCATTCTCGTTACACTATAGCCTACTTAATACATACGGTAAAAGGAGAATGATTGAGCTCATGATGGCGGGATGGGACCGCCCTGAAAGTTAAACTCCAAATTTTTCTCACGACACATGAAAAAATCAGGAGTCTTCCCTTACAATTTTGTAAATATATTTTATAAATTCTTTGCATCTCAATGTTTTTGAGTAAACCAAAGTGACGTATAAGGGTTGGAAAATATGGAAAACAACGCTGGCTTCAAAATATTCTACCTCGAAAAATGCTATTGAAATTTTTCATATGGAACTGATATTGATTAGGATAGAAAGCTAACAAAATTTAGACGCATCTGTGGAACGATTCGTAGGTACCTGAAAAATAAAACACGGAAGGATACTCGAATTAAAATTTATAAAACTGTAGCTTACCCCACATTCTTGTACACTAGTGAGACATGAACTCTTGGTAAAAGGGACGTGCAGAGGATTCAGGCAGCCGAAATGAAATTTCTAAGAGGGACGCAAGGTTGGTCTCTCTTGGATCGGAGAAGGAACGAGGGTATTAGGCGCGATTTAAACATTGCATTATTGCACCAGAAGACTGAAGATCACAGAGGAGATGGTGTCAACACTTGAATCGCATGCCTGATGTCCGTCTACCTGTGGCTGCCTTGTATTTGGATTATCACCCTACTGGGAAGAGAGATGTCGGTAGACCGAGAAGGAGATGGGTTCCGGAACAGGTATAAGGCCTAGTCCTTGGAGTGGTGATGATGATGACGACGATGATGATGAAATTCTTCTTCTTCCATCAGGGAATAAGCAAATCGCTTGTCCAGAAAAAAAACTATTTCAACTTCACCTCCGATTGGGAGTCGTAGTATGTTTTATTGCCCTATCGTCTTGTATTGTCAAACTTCCTTACGCAACCTGCCGTCTGACATCCTATTTAAATGAGCGATACATCTCTCTTTGTTTTCTGCAATTCAGCCTTTCATATTAAAAATGTCCACATCTTTGCCAAAGTTTTCATTGTAGATGCTATCTCTTCACGTGCAGCCTTTAACGGATGTACCACAAATATTCCTAAATTTAATTATCTTCTCTCTGACATGTTACTGTTTAAACTTTTTTCCAACTACAGAATTGCACTTTGTCCTCACACTGTTAAATTCTCGTAAATATCGTACGTGAGAGGCAGTTCTGTTTCACATAATAACGTTTCGTGAACATCAGGATGAAAATGTTATAATTTTTGTTTGGATTTACAGAAATATCTGCAGGTAAGTCGCAAAACCATTCGATAAGCAAGAATTACAGGTAAAAGTTTATTTACACTGTTGGGAGTGAGATCGGGTATTGCTTAGGATTATTTTTTATTTAGTCATAACATGTTAGTTGGCCGGCTTGAAGATATCACTCAAACGCTTTCCACTGAACAAGGTTTTAACTAAAATCTTATTTGGTTATGAAATATCGGTATGGAGAACCACATATGACTTCCACGTTCAAATTAATTATAAAAATATTTTTAATATTTACACTCAGAACGTTCTGTCAAATATATCAGCATGCTTTTCGTAAAAACACTGAGAAATATAATCAAAATACGAATTGTACATAGTTGTTAATATTTTAAAAATAAAGAATTAAGTTGATTAAATTATCTTTTATTTAAACAACGCGAAAGGAAGCGAATACCGTTTGTAATCAGTGAATTTCTGAAAACAAAAAATTATTTTGTTTATGTATCCGTTGTTACGATATTTTGTTTATATGGAACAATATCAATTGTTAATATTTTATTGAAATTTTTTAAGTTTTCGTTCGAATAAATTTATAACATCAATACAAAAATTACCCCCTCACCCTTCAACTACCTTTTCATTATATATATTTCATCTACTTTTCTATAGTAGATTAGTATGACTTTCTTTTTAAGATACTATATTTTTCAAAATTAAGTAGGCTACTTTACTCTAGTTAAAACGTAAAAAGTTGCAGGTAAACTACCGCTTCCCCTTAACCGATCTTCACCAAAGTCAATAGATCTTGTGCACATATGCAAGACATTATTTGATTCTGTTTGATTTTGCGGCAGTTATTGTTCGCCATAGAAAAAATCCTACAGACAGACACGTAGATGCACAGACACATTTCGGAAAATGACTTTTCTTAATGTTTTTAGGGTAGTACAATGAGAATCAGCCCTTATCTCGAACACGATTTTTTTCATAACGCGATCACCATACTTTCATTTCCTTACGGAACATGGAAGTAAAAACCTAATATCTGAATGAAAATTTACTGCCATATTAATTTCAACATGGTTCTCTTTTCTGGAGTAACATATGCAGGAGCAGTGAAACAGTAGAATTCTAAATGCACTCAGACACTGATACGCAGACTACGCTAACAACTGTAACACCTGTGTCCCTCTTGATCGATCCGGTCGGTCTACTGTGTCCCGGCGGGAGTACCGGTACTACTGTTTTGAGAGCAAATTGAATTGTATCAATTCATTTTCCAGTAGAAGGTGGTATAAAAGCTTTCTGACATTGTAAATGTGAACTTTGTACGGACATATTCATTTTAAAAGTTGAGTTAACAATATAAACGTACTGACTGAATATTGTTAAGACGGTCTCAACAGAGATTTGCAGGTTTTAGGGTAATTAGAAGCTAAATGTTCTTAAATAACTGCCTTTGCAGCTAAAATGGGATTAAAAACATTCGTAAGGACAGTAGTGTAAAAAGATATATATGTAGTTAGATAGCCTACGAGTATCTGTGTGGTGCGCGGGCTCGAGTGCGTGGGCGCGCGTACGCGAATCGTTAACAAATTGGAGCCGACGCCGCTGTCTGATGCGCACATGTTAATGTTTGTCGACCAAACGGCCTCCGCCAAATAACGCGATGTGACGGACCTTTATCATACCCCTTGTCTCTCTCGCTTCCCATGAAACGTATACGCCGAAACAACACCACTCATACCACCTATAAAATAAAACCGAGACCGGGGAAAACAACTTCTAATGCGGTAAATAAAAGCTTCTCCCGTGTCATTCCCCCTCCCCCACACCAACCTGGTAGACGCGTAATATACCTCACGCCCCAACGCTCACCTCTTTTGTTTACTGAATAAATAAAATAGAAAAATTACAGGTGACAACTAAATACGTTCATTCGAAGCAGTTTTTGCGTGTGATTAACCTCACTACATTGCTAAGCTGCAATACAGAGTAGAGTTTCTCTGTAACCATATTTGTTGAAATTTTTTAACAATATAATATATTGTTATCTTATACGCCGATGACCTAGATATGATCGGGAGTTCCCTTCGAGCACTCACTGAATCCTTTCTTGCTCTTGGATGTCCCGCAATGAGGCTGGGTGTCATAATAAATGAAAGCAAGACAAAATACATGGCCACAGGACAGGACGCTATAGAAGGAGAGCACATCCGAATTGGCATCTATTCCTTCAAAAAAGTCAACAACTTTGTTTATTTAGGATGCCAAGTTAACTCCGATGGGGAAACAACAGAAGAAATAAAGCGAAGAATCACCTCAGCTAGTAGGTGCTTCTTTGGTCTCTGACCTCTGCTCCAGAGCAAAATAATTGCCAGGAGCATCAAGCTGCTTTTGTATAAAACAATGATCCGCACAGTTCTCACCTATGGTTCTGAGACGTGGACCATTTCTAGAAAGTCTGAGACAAGCCTGCTGGTTCATGAATGCAAAATCCTCCGCAGCATATTTGGTTGAATATGTGTAGGAGGTAAATGGAGGAAAAGAACCAACCAAGAACTGAACACTCTTCTGAATGAATCACATATTGTGAGAATTATAAAACTTGGTAGACTCACGTGGGGTGGACACGTGATCAGAATGGGGAAAATGAAATACCAAGAAAGGCACTCACTGAACAGATCTATGGCACCAGGAGAGTTGGTAGACCCAAACTACGTTGGGAAGACGCTGTGAACTACGATGCGCGCCACATCCTTGGGACCCGGAACTGGAGAGCAGCTGCACTTGACCGACACAAATGGCGGAGGCTGTTAAAGGAGGCCTCGACTCAGTAATGGGTTGTTGCGCCGCTGAGGAAGAAGAAGAAGAAGAAGAAGAAGAAGAAGAAGAAGAAGAAGAAGAAGAAGAAGAAGAAGAAGAAGAAGATATTGTTTACATTGTCAATATAAATTGTAATATTGTTTAAATATTATTTAATTGTCAATGTGTGCAAGATATCATGTATTTAATTATGTGTATTTCAATCAATGTCTTGTAAACGCAAAAAAAATAAAGTAACATCTCGAAAAACAATACATTATTTACATTGGTGTCGTCATAATCAAGCGTTAAATATTACCTATTTATCTGAAATGTCTTAATTACAAAAAATATATAAGCACAATAATTATCTTACAAATTCTTCCTACTCATATTTTAAATATCCTCTCTTTTAGACTCGTCTTTTAACTCTTTAACTTTCTGAAACTCACGTAAAGATGTATACATGTGCGTGTGTGTCCTTCATACAATACAGTTTATTATTATTGCGGCTATACAATGTTTACACATTTTTCGGAAACAAAGATTACAGAAGTGATTGAATTCTCGTCTTCCACTGCTGCTTGTCCATCCGAAGATCTTCTTCAATCTCTCGTTCCCTCAATATAGCCTGAATTTCTTCTATCCAGGTGATAGGTGGTCTTCCTCTTTTCCTTCTTTCTGGTGGGGTCCATTCCATAATAACTCTCCTTGGCAATCTTTCCTGTGCCATTTTTTCGTGTGTCAATACCATTGTATTTTTTTTGTTTCTGTTAAGATAAAACCAACAATTGAATTTTTCACATTCATTCTGTCCTCAATGACTCCATTTTTAATTTTCTCACGTCTGGATACTCTTGCAGAACGTCTGCAAAAGGCCATCTCTGCTGTCATTAATTTTGTTCTTGTGTGTTTATTATTAGTCCAAACTTCTGAGCCGTTAAGTCATGATATTTCTAACAATGGTTTTGAATATTTTGTTTTAGTTTCTACTTTTAGTTTTTTCTTATCCCACAGGATTCCATTTAATGCAGATATACCCATCTTTCACAAATTAATTCCGGATTTTATTTCTTTGTCTTGCTTCCCACTGGCCGTAATCACACAATACAATTACCTTTCCATTTTTCCAAGTGTAAAAGGTACGTTTTCATATTTTTGATTCACGAGTTTATTATTTTAAAATATCGGTATGGAGAACCATACATGACTTCCATATTCTAAGATTTATATTTAAATCTTAATATCGCCTGCCAAGCGCGATATATTTTCTCTTATACATGATTTACATTAAAATGAAAAAATTTTAATTTTATTGCCTGGCAACAAAATTATTTTATTTTTAACAATTACCATTGTTTGAAAAAGTTTAAATAAATTTTCAAGTACTTTACTCTTGTTAAAACGTAAAAGGTTGCAGATAAACTACCCCTTCCCCTTAACCGATCTTCACCAAAATCGTAAGTCCTTGAGACCTCTACAATTCAGGGACGTATGCAAAAAATTATTTGATTCTGTTTGAATTTGCGGCAGTTATCGTTTGCCATAGAAAATACGCTTGATAAAAAAACGTTGCAGGTAAACTACCCCTTCCCCTTAACCGATCTTCACCAAAAACAATAGGTCTTGAGAACTCTACAATTCAGGGCTGTATACGAAACATTATTTAATTCTGTTTGAATTTGCGGCTGTTATCGTTTGCCAACAAAAAAAATTTCCCTTGATAAAAAAAACCGTTGCCGGTAAACTACCCCTTTCCCTCAACCGATCTTCACCAAAAACAATAGGTCGCGAGTACTCCACAAATTAGGACTGTATGCAAAAAATTATTTGATTCTGTTTGAATTTGCGGTAGTTATCGTTTGCCATAGAAAAAAATCTACAGACACACAGACACACACACACACAGACAGACACACACACAGACACTTTTCGGAAAACGACTTTTTTTCATGTTTTGAGCGTAGTAGAATCAGAATCTGCAATAATCTCGAACACGATTTTTTTTGCCATCACCATACTTCCATTCCTTAAGGAATATGGAAGTAAAATCCATTTGATATAATATTTTCTGCAACATCCATGCATTACCATTAGAACATTTAAAACACTGAAAATTTGTTTAGAAAAACGTTTAGGTCTATTTTCGAGTTACGAAATTTTGGCTTCTCTGTGGACCTCCAGTTTTTAAGTTAAAATACACTGAAAGCAAATTATGACTATAAAATGAGAAACGTATTTGAGTAACGGTTTTGCAGCGTACGACGGCTCATTAAAATAATATTACAGCTTTCCTTCCACGTTTACATGATGCACCGACAAATACGTAATACTATTGAGAGTTAATTATTCTTGATGATTTATATAATAGAATGAATGGAAATACCCGGATAGACGTATACTGTGGGACCGTATATCGGCGCAATGTTTAATGCGCCTCTAATGAGATTTCGCATTTAAGTAAGTACTTAACCGGGCTATTTATTTATTTAATTAATTAGTAAATATTTTCATGTATTTATTTATTTAAGTTTATTAAATTTAAAATAAATATTTTAAATATTTATTTAAAATAAAATATAGACCACCGGTCAACGGCCTCCAAGGCGGAAGAGGAAGAAAATCCCAACGGTCGACAGGGTGGAAGAACTATAAAACCCAGACGCGTCTGTTCCCGTATCGGGCGGCGTTCTGGTTAGCGTCTGTTCCTCATGTGAGGCGCTGCTGTTTTAACAACCCTCTCCGGCTCACAACCGGATTAGTATTTTCGTTGGGATTTAGCCCAACTCCTTTTAAAATCTTGAGGTTGTCTGCGGTGAGAAGAGGACGAGAAAGGGGTGGACAGTGGAATGGAATACGGCGCATATAGTGCGAATGAGGGCCTTCTGGCGGGAGAAGAAAAGGAAATGATATTCGCGTGGCCCACGGCTGGGATATACGATGTTCTGCGAGAATAGAAGGGGAAAATGAACCGCGGAATTAAATTGACACCGTTCAGTCAGCGTGTCAATACATTGTTAATCGGGGATGATCAGGTTATTATGCAAAAACAGAAAAAATCTGCAGCTAGCAGTTTTCCGCTTCAGCAAAATATGCATAGAATATATGCTAATCTTTGAATATCAACTCAGAAAACAAAAGTTATGGCCTTTAGAGGAAAGAATCCGATACGTTCCAAGATAATTATAAACAAGCAGGCTATAGAACAGGTATCTTATTTCAGTTTTCCAGGGTGCGATGTAACTTTTGAGTATGACAGCGACATCGATGTAAAACTAAATAGATTTCAAATTATATGTGGTCCTATATACAGAACACGTGGAAATAAGACAAGGAAATAAACCAAGAAAAAATTCTATAAAGTAATGGCAACAGCTGTTTTAAATTGTGGAAGTGAAACGTGGACGATGACGATAAATGGTGAACGAAGAATACAAACAAGTGAAATGAAAATCTTGAGAAAAAGCAAAGGTTGCACCCTTAGAGATCAAATACGAAATGAAGATATAAGGACTGAGCTAAATGGATATTATATGGTCAGCAGCATAAGGGAAAGACAAATACAATGGAGGCAGCATATCGAGAGAATGGAAGATATGAGGCTACATAAACAAGTAATACGATACAGACCTCAGGGAAGACGTAAAATAGGTAAACCAAGGAAGAGATGGCTTCAGTGAAGGCGGAACAGGCTGTGAGCCTATACCTTGTCGTGGAGAAGAAGAAGAAGAAAAGAAGGAGAAGAAGAAGAAGAAGAAGAAGAAGAAGAAGAAGAAGAAGAAGAAGAAGAAGAAGAAGAAGAAGGAGGAGGAGGAGGAGGAGGAGGAGGAGGAGGAGGAGGAGGAGGAGGAGCAGAAGAAGAAGAAGAAGAAGAAGAAGAAGAAGAAGAAGAAGAAGAAGAAGAAGAAGAAGAAGAAGAAGAAGGAAAATTTATCCAGGCTAATAGGCCGTGGTCTCATATTGCCATTTGACGAAACGACAGAAATTTCTGCCGTGCTCATTGAGACGGCTACTTTTAGTGGAGCGGAAACCAAGCCTTAACTCCCGATAAAGAATACAAATTAGGATTCATTTCAAATCAGAAACACACTTCCATTTCTTTTTCCATTTATTTCGCGGCGTTCATGTAACCGCTGTTGCCGGCGACAACAGTGCTGGAAATAAGAAAAAATAATATTAATTATATCACAGAATAAATACTTTACTTATTGAATAATTTGAAATCCGAACTATATTAGTAGGGAAACTTGAAGAAAAGCATAGCATTGCTTTCGAATGCCTGGGCACTTACACCGTCTTGTGTTGCCGGCTCGGACATCGACAATGTTTTACTGCGTACGGTCGTTGACCTCGTAGTCGTTGTCACTGTACAAACTGTGACAAGGGGGACACACTCGTCCGTCCAATGTGTTGCCGCTGTATAAACCGGGAAAACGCTCAGTTCGTTTTCGGAACTGACGTGCAGCAGATACTACGTACTGCATTAGACTGAACTTCAAGTCTCTGATGGAGGGAATAAAGTATGCGCTATTGTGTTGTGTGTGTGTGTGTCTGTGTTGGTATTGTTTGTCTGTCAAGGCCAAATGATTCATCAGCCCTGTTCACAGTGCAAGCTGGCATCAATCACAAAGGCAGACCACCAGTTGTAATAGAGTTGGGCTAAACTGTTATTTTAAAATAATAACTTTCCAAATAATAACAGGTACAAATAACTGTTATTATATACTTATATTATTCATATAAGAATAATAAAAATATATAAATATAAATACATAAATACAATACATAAATATAAATACATAACCTATATTATTCCTTTGTAAGTAACTCGTTGAGTTTCCTGCAGGTCTCCTATGTAATATTTTCAAATAAATACACTGCAAGTAGATTTATTTTAACCTAGATACACCTATTAATGTGTTAATAAACCTATTAAAATAAACCTTCTTGCAGTGTATTTATTTGAAGATATTACATAACCTATATTATATAATTTGTTATAAGAAATAAATTGAAACTAAAAGTATTAAAAGCTACTTTATCTGTGTTAGCAGTCTTCATAACAACTTTGTCGTATTTTGTTGCTCCCCTGCTATGTACAATTTTCCTTCAAACGATGTCCGAGGGAAAATTGTACATAGCAGAGAAGCAACAATGCGACAAAGTTGGTAAGTATTAACAGTGTTACTTTACACTGTGACTTTATTAAAATATTACTGTTTAAAAGATAATAAGAAACAGGAGAATTTATAGACCTATCTCCCTTTGGGAATAATAATTTAAGTTTTCACTTAGAGTAAACAAATTAACATTGGTTAGACAAATCAGTTGCGAAACTCAGGCAATGAAATTTAGAATAGCAGAACAAATAATGTGAAAAAAAATTTACAGGCATTGCACAAATGCAATGCACAGAGAAGGGCATTGAAAATGCTTCAATAAATCTAAAAAAAAAAATATATATATATATATATATTTATGTTCATTCACCAATCAATGAATTCATTCTTCATTTACCAATGTACAGATTATAAGTTAAATGTAGTCGCATTCATAAGCGAAGTTTTATATGTGTACTACGTTACTGACAACAAAGGAGTAGTTTCTATGGAAACTCACCGGTTCCCATTTTTGATCACGCGCAAATGTGCGACACGTCCTTATAAACATTTTCAATGTTAAAACATCAGAAACATATAATAAAAACATAAGAGTAAGCCACAAGAGTGAATGAGAATAAACATGATTTAAACCGATTACCCTTATAATAACACAATCTAAACAGTTTGCGGTAAAATTTCATTAGATATCTCCTTTTATCTTATTTTATTTTCTTATCGGGCAGTTCTCGAAAAGAACGCGGACAACCGAAGTGGTACGCGGGTCCCGAAAGGCTAGTAGTTCAACTGTGCAACTGATAGGTCCTGGCAAAAGCACAAGTTGAGCAAATAATGGAAACTTCGAGACATACCATAAATCAATCATGAACGTTTTACAGTCTCCAAGAAATTCAGATAAACTTGTTTCTTCCTCTTCTTATCACCTCCTTGTTTTATTGACGGCCTTCTAATAAGTTTAGTAAATTCTTGTCTTCATCAGATCGTGTATTTATCTTATGCTGCAGTTTTACCATTTACACCTAATTGTGTTATCTGTTGTGGAGTTTGTTATTTTTATTTCGTTACTAAGTGGAAACTGCTATTAGTCAAATGATAAGTAAAGTGATAGACAAAAATTCAAAATCAGCGGTTTAGATAAAAGAAACAAATTTACGAAAACACCTTACGTTTTATGGTAGCCTTATCAGATTAGTAAAGATTTAATGAACAGGACTAGATAAAGTGTATAAATGTCCGTTACAACAATCTCATCACTTACGTGAGATGTGCAGTGAAGTTAAAATCACATTAACAAAAAGTATAATACGGCCTATGAAATATCAGCCACTCTATAGGTTATAACACAATATAATTCGTTTTTTCAAAATTTACCAAGTTTGTGACTAGTATAATATATAATTTATTATAATCTGTATTATATATCTGCATAACACACGAGAATAAATGTAACATCAGTATGCATTTCTTTCATTTATTAAAAGCAGCTTCGTTTCTTTGCGCAGAATGAAGTATTCAGGACCAAAAAGTGGCTTCGTACCAGTTCGTACTCGTAAGGTAATCGTGTACTCGAAATACTCCTAATACTAGTTGTTCCTTGTGTACCTAGTGTTCCTCGTGATACGCCTAATATTCGTAATACTCGTTTACTTGTTGTTCCTTGTGTGCCAGTGATACGCCTAATATTTGTAATACTCGTTTACTTGTTGTTCCTTGTGTGCCAGTGATACGTCTAGTTTTTGGCGTTCTTGTTTACTTGTTACTTGTGTTTTCGTTATTTGCGTAGGGGCGTCGCTCGACTCGGAACAGCGAGGCCGCGAATAACAGGTATTTCAACTTTTCAGTCACTGTTACATACGTTCCACTACAATATCGTCCCAAAATACCTGTTATAGGTATATCGGCCCACCTCTAGTTTGTAATATTATTGCTGTCCGCTTTTACCGTTACGGTAGTAAGTGCGTTTAAAGACTACGTATTATTGGCATTGTGTTTACAACTTAGTACTTTTTAAGTAATTGAGTTATAGTAACATTAAAAATACGAATTTGTGAACTATCTGTAGGATTAATGTACTTTTAGTTACTTTCTGTTAGTGAGTGAATTATCCTGTTTTTGTTTATTTGTAACTGCCTGTTTACAATGTCTCTTCAAGGATCATCGAAACAAAGAAAAAAAGTTTCGTTGTTAATAGTGAAGGTCGCGAAATAATTAGTACTATAATTGCAAAAATATAAATGAAACGGACGAGGAGTTAACCGCCCTCTTTAAAATGCAAGTCATCTATTACATTTCGAAATGATAATCTATGTGAAATTAAAATTAGATTTTAATACTAATAATATTTAACAGTGCCAATTCTTGTACAGCACATAGCATCGCAGTTATCTAGGTTAATTCTCAATGAGAGGAAAGTGAGCGTTGAGTGAGTTTTGATGTGAATCGGGATTTCTCAGTAATCGCTGATTGTTTAACGCAACTGCGCGTCCATGTGTCTACGCTCTCTCTCTGCCCGCGTTCCTCTCAGAGACTTGGAGTTCAGTCTCATGCAGTACCTATTTGTGTTTTGTTCGTTTAGTCATGTGTTTCTCTGTTTGTCTTTATTATTTATAATTCGATTATTTGTGTTCTGATTTATTCTGTGTAAGTATAATGAAAGGCAGATCTCGTTCAACCGGGACCCTCTTCTTCTCACAGCGAATGATAGAAAATGCTCTAAAAAGAACACTTGGTACAAGAAAAAATTCCAATGAATTTTTAGTTTAAGTTTTAGGCTCATCACAACCGGCCACAGGTGTTTTGTAACAACGCCGCGCAACTGCTTTTGTATCTCCTCAAGCTGTTACCACAACTTACGCTATGAAAGCTGCGAGCAGATCATGATATGCGTAAATGTAAAGGCTAGTGTATAACAAAGAAGCAAGCGGAAACTTGGACGGTAGCGATATTTGCTGGAATTTAAGAAACTATGGCGGATATAGGAATGCACTACAACAGGGCATAGTATAGCTTCCGCTCGCCGAAGCCAGACTGCAACGAATTCCACTCTGTTCTTTGCAAGCTGTGCTCATAACATCCAGACATTGGCATCCAAAAATAAAATATAGTTTTCACACAGACACACACAACACACGCGCACGGAGCGCTCTCGTGTATCACTCAACTATTTGTTAAACAACATAATAAATATTTATAGAATGCAGACGATTTAAGGAGACATCTTCTTAACGGTTTTAGGCTTTAGCGGCTTGTTCCTATTCCACAGTCCATATTTTCTTAGGCCTACCAACTTTTCTTCTGCCTCTAGTGTTGTAATCTTTCGCTTTCTTCGGTATTCTACTTTCCTCCATTCTATTAATGTGTTGAATCCATTTTCTTCTATATTCTTTAATCCTTTCATTAACTACAAAAATACCTAAATCACTCCTTATCTCTTCATTTCTTATATGATCTTGTCTATTACACCTTTTAACTGATCTTAGAAATTCCATTCCTGCTGTTTGTATCTTCTCTTCATCGTGTGTTACCTATGCATATTTTGGTCCGAACCGGTTCATCTCCTATAAAGGTCATTACTTTTGTCTTTGATTTAGATATGTTACAGTTATATTCTTTTCCTATTTTTATGTAAGTATATTGCTCGCTGGAGATCGTCTTCTGAAGTGGCAAATATTGCTTGGTCATTCGTGAAGAAAAGAGAAAAAGCTTTTATTTCGGTGGATTTTAATACCGTCAGGGGACTTTTGTTTCCATTTTTTGAGGATAAAATCTAGATAATGGTTAAAAAGTAGTGGTAACAGACAAATTTGGTTTATAGAACAAATTATTGTAATAACATCACAGTCAGCGAAGCTTCACTGTCGCAAGCATCATCTACGTCCAAGTTCCTTATAAGTATAATATTTTGACACTTTCACACCAACGATTGTTAGAATGTCAATGTGAGGCATACAAGGAAGGTATAGTAACCAACACTACGCCTTAACTATCTATAATTTTCCTACGTGTTACTCGGTGTCTCGACCTTGGTGATGAAACAATGTCTTCATATTAGGTGTGGAGGGGGGGCAGGAACTAAGGGAATTTAACAAATGAACAAACTGAATTCTGTGTATACCTTTTATTAAAAGCCGTTATTTAGTTTAGTTAATTTTTATATTTTTCATTCAGATTATATTTAGTTTTTACAGACATTTGACCTTTCCTTAGCTCCTACACCCTCCGTCCATCTTCACACCATACACATGTCCGAATACACTCCTTAAACAGATGTTCACCATCTTAACATACTCTGTTTATTTGTTCACTTATCTCTTTGACAATAGCTTGAGAAGCTGTCAGAGTTAAATAACAACTGTGAAACGTACCAAGTGTTTATACATTTTTAAAACCTTTGTGTTAATATGTTTCACCAAGTGCCCAACGAGTCATAAATTAATATCGTATTAGAAACAGAATTACCACTGTTGCACACCACTATAGGAAAATTATTCCGATTACCGCTTTCAAGCTTCTCAGCTCATCGTTAGATCGGAAATAACAAGAAGAGGATAAAACCAAACCCTTCACAACCCCACTGACCACACCACCCCCGCAAACAAGCTATTCTTCAAATGTCCCTTCCCAACCTCCGATCACTGTCACTCCCGTCTGTACAGTTACATAATATTTTTCTAGCACATTCCTTGTGTTTCTTCATACTGAAGAAATATTTCATAATATAATTAAAAAGTAAAAGATAGAGGACGGATAGATAACATTAAGAATTAAATTGCATAGGCCTATATGGATATTTTTGAAATAAGGGTGGGTGACCGCGCCCACAGTGTGAATGAGAGAGGCGTTAAGACGTTAGGTTTTAAAAAGAATGTACACACACATACACACACACACCCGCACACACGCACAACACATACACACAAGGAATGTAGCCTACTAGAAAAATATGTAACTGTACAGACGGGGGTGACAGGGCTTGGAGGTTGGCAAGGGAGTTTTGAATTATAGCTTGTTTGCGGGGGTGGTGTGGACAGTGTGACGGGTGGGGGTGTGAAGTGTTTGGTTTTATCCTCTTCTTGTTATTTCCGATCTGACGATGAGCTGAGAAGCTTCAAAACGCTAATCGGGATAATTTTTCTATAGTGGTATGCAACAGTGATATTTCTGTTTGTGATTATAACTACTAACGCATCTTTCTTAATTAAGCTTCTAATATCGTATAATTCAATGCTAGACATTCACTTTACATCGATGCTATATCGAGCTTTATATTTCTATGGTTTTCACGAACGGTGTGTGAGAACACAGATGCAAGTAAATATACAGACGCGCGCGTCTGGTTTTTGCTGTACGTGTATCGAAGGGGGTCTCAGTGTTTGTGCCAGAACTCCGAGGAAACAAAAAGTGTAACCTGCTGCCGTCACAGTGCCGCGGCGCTTTGACGTGAACGTTTGCACAAGAAAATCAAAGTAAATGTTTCCTCTACGAATACATCATCATCATAGACGTTTAATAAGTGGGAAAATGTTTCATAGAGAGACACAAGCAGCGGAACTTGGAAAGGCGACGAAATGTAGGTCACAGTAATATTATCACAGAAAACTTCTCACTACAACACGCGTTACGTAGAACTGAACTAGTTTGATGAAAAGGAAATAACAGCTTATGACCTTTCTCGTGTCTATAATATCAATAAACAGATAGATATTCTTGTAATTCTTTTTCTGTATTGCTGAGTTTAAGCATACTGCCTGCCTCGCAATTCCACCGTTTACAAAGTCAACGTATGTTTCTTAAAATTATTATTAATCGATGGCGCAATTTACTTATTGCAAATTATACGGTTTCGGGTATTAGCCATCGTGAGTTAAAAGCAAGGAACACGACGTTTCGACCCCTGTAGAATAAGAGCTAGTCTTCAGGCGAACAAAAAATTAATATAAAGATAAATCTATCACTAATAAATAGATATCGTGAAACTCCAAATCTTAGTTAAGCAATTGCTAAAACATAATAATATTGCAAATTAAAACCAACGTTGTTTACGTTGAAACCACAGGAGGAATCTTCGATTAGGGGAATGGTGAGCACTGTTTTATTTTTATTTTTTTTAGCACTATATTTGTTTAACTAAGATTTGGAGTTTAACGACATCTATTTGTTAGTGATTTATCTTGAATTAATTTTTTGTTCTCATGTAGACGACCTCTGATTCTATAGGGATCGAAGCGTCGTGTTTCTTAATATTAACTCGCGATAGCTAATGTCAGAAAACTTATAATTTGTAATACGTATGTTTCGTCTCCCGAATGGTCACTGCTTGTTTGCAAGCCTGGTCTGTGGTATTCTTTCTATAACTTACTTCAATTTATTTCTGTCATGTTTTATTGTTCCGTTAAGCTACTGAACTTTATTCTTGTTATGGTTTCCCTTCTTATTCTGTTTGAAAACTAACGTCCAAAGGTAGTTGTCTTGTTTGTTCGTCATCTTCTTTCACAGCACTACACTTAATCTAATACTGAAACTTTCTCTTGTGAAAACTTACTTGTCTTTTTCGTCGAACGCGTTCCGGCGTCGTATTCGTATTCGTATTCGCCTTCGTCAGCAGTCTGTTTCTAAGCTGACGAAGGCGAATACGACGCCGAAACGCGTTCGACGAAAAAGACAAGTAAGTTTTCACAAGAGAAAGTTTCAATATTGTATTAAGTAACGTCCTAAGATGTTTCGTTGCAAAAGAAACACTTTTTGTGACGTATCCACTTTTTCTGTTGAGGTCTTCATGTCATAAAAAATGTATTATTCGTGTTTTTTTTTTTATGTTCTGCATTAGATTTCCATTTTGTAGTTATCGTTTTACGTAATTGTTGGAATTGATCCGCAGATTATTTCCCTTATTCCAAAAACATTGATCGTTGATCAGTTCAATTCGCAATGAATACCACTACCTTGGTATCCGTGTCGTACATTTTTCAACTTTTATTTGGTATATTACAACTAGTTCATCATTATCATCACCTCTCCAAGGACTAGGAGTGCCTTATGCCTACTACGGAACCCATCTTCTCCTCGGTCTACCCGCTGTAGGGTGATAACCCAAAGCAACCACGGGTAGACGGATATCAGGCATGCAATTCAAGTATTCAAACCATCTCCTTCTGTGGTCTTCAATCTTCTGGTGCAATGACACGATGTTTAAATTGGGTCTAATATCCTCGTTCCTTCTCCGATCCAAGAGAGAACAACGTTGCGCCTCTCTATGAAATTTGATTTCGCCTGCCTGAATCCTCTGCACGTCCCTCTTGCCAAGAGTCCATGTCTCACTATCATACAGGAATGTGGGGACAGCGACAGTTTTATCAAATGTATTCGGGTATCCTTCCGTGTTTTATTTTTCAGGTACCTATGAATCGTTCCACAGATGCGTCTAAATTTTGATTTTGTTAACTTACTATACCAATCAATATCAGTTTACATAAGGTTTACAACCCAGGAAAATAAAATGACAAACCTGATGCAAAATCTGATTATTCATCTTAATTCTTATAGGATACATGTCCTCAAATGAAATCGTTTTAGATTTTGTAGAAGAGACCTGTAGCCCATAGTCTTGTATGATGCTATTGAATGTAAATATCATCCGCTGTAACTGGTCTTCTGCTTTCTGTACATTACAACTATTTATGCACAACAATTTTAATTTGCCTTTATTTTCTTCAATTATTGTTAGTCAGCCGTGTAGAGTAATACATTATTATAAATAATTCTGGTGAGCTGCATCCTGGGCCAGTTTTTGTCTGCCTTCCCATACAACATCGTCAATGCTGCTACCAAATAAAGTATGTGAGACCGTACCGAAAGCCTTTGTATTTGTGCTGTGTTTATGTTAACCTTTTCCGATGTTTGTGAATTTGTTTTAATTTATTTTGTTGTTTTATAAGCGATGATACGAAGCATATTAATTAAAAGCCTTATGTAGTCTTTTGTCCTCAAAGTTATTAGGCCTATATAGCCTACGTGCTTTCTACTTAACAGGTTACAAGCTAATGTTAAAACCAACGAATTATCTTAATCTTGTGATTTGATAATTTGATGGTTTAAAACTGTATTATCGGTTTATCATCCGCTGCCATTGAAACAGTTTGGTTATTTTATTTTCTTCTAACTGTTTAAAGTAAGATATTTATAAATTTTGATTGATCTTGTTATTTGAAATAGTAGTCTCTGTAGTTTCAACTTTGTCGTGTTTCCTTGCTAAACTGCTACTTGTTATGTTCCGGACGAGGCCTTTCAGTGTTTCCACTATTTTCAAGTCCTAAACTACGATTTTCTATGGATGACGCTGATCATTCATCCGCTCTAGGTGACCTAGCAATTGTATTAGTTGAGTCTTTATGAATCTTACAATGGCCTCATGATTCAATATCTCCTGGTTCTTTCTTATTCTCCATTTGTGGTCTTCTATAATTGGGTCATAAACACGTCTTACGATCTTTTGTTCTAACCTTCTTAGCTTATATTCTTACCTCAAGCCAAAGAAGGTCGTGATTTAGGATTTGAAAATGGTTGAAACACTGAAAGGCCTCGTCCGGAACATAAGTAGCAGTTTAGCAAGTAAACACGTCAAAGTTAATATAATATTTTATGTGCAAATTTCCTCAAGGCATGTTTTCTAAAGTAGTTTTGATAATTTTTTAAAATATTTAGTACACTGAGAATGGAAGCCCGTTTTTTCAATCTTCGTGTACTTTCCGCAAAAACAATAATAATACAGTTTTATCAGGGAAAGTTAATATTACTTTTATTAATTCACCATAATTAGATTTTATTATTTAATTTATATAGCCTATTTAATTGTGGTAATACAAATTACAATGTTTGTTTTTAGTATATAGTCACTAAGGTTTTGAAACTATGTTTTTATATAATTATAAGTATATCACTACTGACTCAGAACACTAATTTCTTATTGGTAAAAATTTTAAACTTTTACCTTGTAGCCTTATCGAGTTTTTGCTTATTACAAGCTTCGTCAATGTCTGTCGCTAGGAGCGCTGTCTGTCTTGTTCTTGGTGACGGTGCCGTCGTTCGAAAGATCGATGTTGTGTGTGTGTGTATGTGCGTGTATGTATGATATGTTCGAATAGTATGTGTGATTTGAATTGTGTCTGTTGGTTTAGGATTTAGGATATTGTTTTTATGTGATTTTGTGTGTTTGTATATTTCTAGTTCTTCAAGAGTATCTAGTTTTCGGCATTTTGTGTGTACGTGTAGAATATCCATGGTGTTTTTTATGTTTGTGTATGTGTGGTTTGCTTCAATGAGATGGTTTGCAAAAGGTGGATTCGGTGGTGGAGCGCTCCTAGTGGCAGCCTCTGACGAAGCTAGTAATAAGGGAAAACTGGTTCAGGCTACAACGTAAAAAGTTTACATTTTTACAACAAAATCTTAGTGTTCCGAGTCAGTAGTATTATACTTATAATTAGTTAATAAACGGTGACGTCATGGACAACAAAATCCAAGAATTATGCTAATAAAAGTAAAAAAGTAATCGATATAAGTGACTGCAGTGTTTCATGTAATAAACAACGAGTAGACCTGTATTGAGGTCTTCATTTATGTAACAGTTTAATGAGTTTAACACTAATAAGTCAAATAAAAAATAAAAACATATATTGTTAAGATGGAAAGGGCATATGGTATAACTAAAGATATTTACCATACCTAAATATGCGAAAATAAGCCATTACAGTACAGTAGTGAGGCCAGAATGCCTATATGCAAGTGAATGTTAGCATTGAATTATTATAATTTACACATACTAGAAATACTGGAAAGACAAATTATTAGGAAAATACTAGGCTTACGAAAAACTTCAGAAGGTTCGAAATTAAGAAGTAATGATGAAATATATCAAAGTACAGAAGATATAACAGAAACAATGAGAAAAAGAAGACTAGAATGTTTTGTACATTTATATAGAATGGACGACAATAGGTTGACAAAGCAAATCTTCAGATATCTGTGCGGGAAGAAGTCAACATCAAGTTGGATTAAAGAAGTCCAAAAGGATTTAGAAAAAAATAATATACACGCAGAAAAAGCAATGGACATAGAAATTTTTAGGGCAAAAGTGTTGAAAATGGAGGAGTCCAGGGTAGGAGAGATAAAAACGCAGGTTCAAAGTAGTGGACTGAAAACAGGAAGAAGAGACACAGTGAGAAGATGAAAGAATATTGGAAAAAAAGAAAAGATCAAAGGTAATGAATTGAAATTGGCATGTGGTCCTTGGATGACCGATAAAAAACATATATTGTAATACTAATGATAGTGCTGGTTTACGGACGTGAAAATAACGATTTTATTATCAATGGTGGATTTTAGAACGCAAATGTCGTCATATGTGTTTGTTTGCTGAAAGTGAAAATATAGCAAGTTCAGAGTATGTCTGTGCAGTGAAACTGAAAGTTTGTACCGTTAAGTAAATGTTGAGAAACCGATCACTGTGTTTCCCTTTGGGTTGATTTATTTCACTTCGCTGTTGACTAACTGTTGATTTGAATTTGTTTAATTCACTATAAACAAACAGAACCGGTATCCGGTATGACTAACAGTAACTCAACTTGTTACAACTGGCAGAGAATACTTTGTGCAAAACAAGACACAGCGAATAAATAAATCTTGATGAATCATTAATGAACAACTGTCAATAACAAAAAAATATAAATGTCCAAAATAATGTTTATACACAAAGAGTCTGCTTCGTCTAGCGTACATACGGGGCCTGATTAACCGCTAGTCTAAGTAGGCTGCAGCCTGGGACGCAAGCTTATAGGGGGCCAAAAATTTAAGAGACTAAGAAAGTAACAAAACTCATGTTGCATTAGGTATTTTGTTTTCACCATGCCGTCCACCAAATCATGTCATTTTAAGCGAAAAATATAGCTTTATTTTCTAATTGTGATTTTATTTGTTTATTTAATTTGTACGTAGAATTAAAGAACATCCAACCTTCTCAGACGATTTTGCTTTTATATTTTTAATATGTTTTTGTGAGTTATCGATTTAACCGTTTTTTAACACAAGTCAATCGAAATAATTAAAAAATAAATTATGTTTGTTATGTGTTGATTTATTTTTATTAATAGAGCGTAATTTTATCAAAGAATCAATAATAGAATTAAACTTTATTTAAAATTTTTACGTGCATTATTTCGACCGAAATAAATTAGTTCACGAAGAAGGCGCCACTGTAAAATCAATATTTCCGATAACTGAAGTTGCACTATGAATTGTTCTAAGTATGGCAGTAGCAAATTGTGCAGGTCGTTTTCACTCTTAAAGCTTGTGATATTTAAGGTACACATTAGGCCAAGAAAAAATGAAATATCTGGCTGTGTTCTTAATTGAAAATGATTTTTCTGCAAACCATTTGTTTTAATAAAACAGTTCACCAGTTTCAAACTGGAAAAGTTTCCAGAAAGGTAAACATTGGATAAACAAAAATTTGTTTTTTGGAAAAAATTTTAAATTGTTACAAATTTTATAATTTTTTTAATGTGTTTGTATGATTGTAATAAATAAATTTATGTGATAAACATGGATAAAAGACAAATTTTTGTCCATTCAACTCATATGTTTCTGAATACAAAATAGCCTATAATAAGGCACCTCCATCAAGTAGGGCCACCTATGGTTCCAGATTGTAACTGAAATGAACAACGTATAATTGTTCGTTTTGATTGAAATCGCTGTTAATTCAAAGATAAAATGCTAAAAACTATGAAACGTTGAAAATCGTTTGCGAAATTATCTATATTACCTTAATAAAAAACGATCAAAGGGCCTTATTTAGCGGAAGTACCTTATATCAGTAAATTGTACATAATACTCATCGCTCAATGTTAAATGTGTTCAATGGTAAAACAGGGGGGGGGGCACAAAAAATTCGTTAGCCTAGGACGCTAAAATCTTTTATTCAGGCCCTGCGTACATATAACCACAATGATCCATCGTAAGGCAGCAGAATATTATCACATCCGCTATTCTATTGTGGCCTGTTTATTATTACGTCATACTATTATTAGATTACAATGCAAGCAATTGTATACTCTAGCACGAACTGCGACCCACATTCCGCGTACATCAACGCTAAAGACATCTACCGATGTCTCTCTTCCCGGTAGGATGATAAACCAAGGCAGCCAAAGGTAGACGGATATCAGGCATGCGATTCAAGTGTTCACACCATCTCCTTCTGTAATCTTCAATCTTCTGGTGCACTGATACAATGTTTAAATCGCGTCTAATATCCTCGTTCCTTCTCCGATCCAAGAGAGTACAACCTTGCGTCCCTCTTAGAAGTTTCATTTCGGCTACCTGAATCCTCTGGACGTCCCTTTTACCAAGAGTCCATGTCTCATTAACATACAGGAATGTGTGGACAGCCACAGTTTTATAAAATTTAATTCCGGTATCCTTCCGTGTTTGATTTTGCACGTACCTGTGAATCGTTCCACAGATGCGTCTACATTTTGTTAGCTTAATATTTTTGTTAGCTAAAGACATTTAAAGGCTACACACTGTCGAGGCAAGTTTTACTGTTTACACGTTGTATTTCCTGATTCTTCCTTACACTATCTTCATTCTCACCAAGGTTTCTAAAAGGATTTTGCTTTGCCTTCTGACCAGCGTGGCTTTCCTTGTGTGCAGGGTCAATTGTCATAATGTTGTCATAAATGTCGTATATAAATGTTAGTATTTTTCTTAACGAAACACCATTTTCAACGAACTAATCATTACATTTTCAGACGCTCTAACTTTTTTCGATCACCTGCACACGTATGTACAAATATTGTGTGATAGTGTGTGTGTGTGTGTGTGTGTGTGTGTGTGTGTGTGTGCAGCTCTAATCTGCCATCTTTTTTCCATCCAGGTCTTGTCACCTACATCATGTCACAACAAAACAACAAATGAGGTTGTGGAGCTAACAGCGTGGGATGAATAAGTGTTAAACAACATTGTTTATATATAGATACAGCCAGTGTAGATAATAAAACGTAGTGTATGTAAATTAAATTTTATAAAAAAACCTCAACAGTGCGCACTTAAAATGCTTAAACTCCAACCGTAATTGTAGCCTACTTACCTGTAAAAGAACAGCCAAGGTTAGTTACAAACTAAAACGGTTTTGTTCGTGAGGAATCCACACATAATCCACACATAAAATCTCGAATACTTTAAACGTTTGAAACAAAAAGTATAATTTAAATTAAAACTTTTGAATTAAATCGTCGGCTTTGAGAAAATTCATCCAATACAAAAAGTTAAGAAAACGAACGCTTCACATATGTTTTCGATGTAAATAAGCATAAGAGCACTTATTACTTGATGCGTTGACAAAAGTTTAAAAAAATGTTAACTTAAAGTATGTTTTATTTCCTTGAACAATTACTCGGTATATATCAAACCATCAGTGGTATATCTAGAATTTGGACTTTAGGGGGGGGGGCGTCCGGTCGGGTCGGCTTCATACAAAAAAAGAAACGGGTAGTTACGATTAAACAACATTACTATCCTTATGGTAGTTGGAAAACGTGTGAAAACATGCTGAAATCAATCCCATTAAAGAGAACGGTAATAACACAATAAAAATACGCGTCACTGAAACATCGTTTAGAAGACACTTGTTGACTGAATTTATTTTCGTATACAGTATATCATATTCACAACTTATACGCAAATCCTGTGTAAAAACATGTTTGCATATTTAAAAATCGGTATGGAGAAGTATACATGACTGCCATTTTTTTAAATTATAAAATTATAAATTTATTTTTAATAAATTACAAAATTTAAAAATAATTTTTAATATAGAACGAAACTAAATATATCAGCATGCTTTTGGTAAAACCGTTGTGAAAGATAATCAAAATACAAATTGTACACAGTTGACAATATTTTAAAAATTAAGAATTAATTTGATTAAATTATCTTTCATATAACAACGAGAATGAAAGCGAATACCGCCCAGCGTTTGTAGCCGACATTTTCTGAAAACGAAAAATTATTTTGTTTACGTATCCGTAGTTACGATATTTTTTTTGGAACGATATCAACTGTTAATATTTTATTGAAAATTTTTTTAAGTTTCCGGTCGAATAAATTTATAACATCAATACAAAAAATATCGGTATGGAGAACCATACATGACTTCCATATTCTAAAGATTTAAATTTAAAATCATTTTCGAAATGAAATATTACCATAGAGACTACTTCTTTCTACTTACTGCTTCAGCCTTAACCACAGTACTGTGGTCACTAACATATACCACCTCACGTTATCGCACTCGATTTTCACTGATGATGGAAGTCGATGGCATTGCCGAAACGTTTGGTTTTGTAGAAAACATTGGACTACGGCCAAATATCCCGGGAAGGAAGTTTAACAAAAACTACTTCTTTGTTGCCGATAACGTTGTACACATATATATAAAAAATATGCATAAAATTAATGGCTTGTATAAGTTAATGATTGATCTCCATTAAGTAGTGCTCAAGTTTCCAAAGTTTTAATATTATGATGTCCGTAATTAAAACATCAGAGCAGGTTTAGTGTGAATGAGGGTACACCGTGGACTAAATTTTCAACATTTCCTATTGAGCGTTGCTTAGAGTAAAGCTGCGAATCTACAGTGTATGTTTCACAGAACCCCGCGAAAAAGAAGGAGCGCTCCGAAGTCACTCATGGACCCTCAGCATCTTGCAGAGGGTTCATTCCCTAAAGACGAAAAGTCTATCTATGAATCGTTCCTCTGTAAACACGTGCAGTTACACTGCCCAGCGATCCACAGGAAGCAAATTGATGTCCATTTTTTCGGCTTGCACGCGTTATGTTGGTGTGGGTTTCGGCACTTTCCATTTAAAAAGCGTGCAAATGTAAGAAAATAAACATGAGTGAGGCCAGAAATAACGCGAATTTTGTGTGTGTGTGTGTGTGTGTCTTCCCTGCCTTTTTATTGCTGTAATCATAATAATAATATGGAAACGTAAACATTACATAACTGAGATATGCTTACCTGCCACGAACGATATATTATTTTATACATGTGCGTGGTGTGTTCAAAAAAAGACCGAACTATTTGTGTAGCACGTGAACTAGCGCATAGAGCGAGCTGCAGAATTAAGTGCTGCTAGCGACAGGTTTTGACGCCTGAATGCCGTTTTCTCTGTTCCGTCACGATCTTCAGTCTTCGAGCTACACGTGCTGTAGTGGGCACGGGCACACACCGTCCGGCGGATTTATAACGAAGTGAGAATGAAGATCTTAACACAACGTGTGTGTATAAAATTTTGCTGCTGACTTCGTAAAATCTTTACAGAGCTATTTCCATTGTCTTCCAAAGTTTTCATTACCATTTGCATTGGTACGCAGTTGTTGACCGATTTCAAAACGGGTCTCTTTCTGATCGTCGTCAACAAACACAGTAAGAATTTTTCAGTGATACGATACATTTAAATTTTTCTATCAAAATTTAATTTTACGATCTTAAATGGATTCTATCAGAAAGTATCGGCATTTAAACGATGATTTACAATTACCACATCACAAGCTCTCTTCCCATGATCTTCGATATCGCTTTGATCTGCACCGACCATTGTTTTTCCCTCTTTAAAAATTCTTAAACTAATCGTTCGCCTCACGCAGGCTTCCGCGTATGCTTAATTGAAAACCAGAATGTCTCTGAAAATTTTTAACCTAGTTTTGCTGCAAAATTTCATACGCACACGTTGTTCTCGCGGTCTTTCTTAATCGCTTTGTCACTAATCCGCCGGCCAGCGTGTGCACGTCCCAACTCAATGTGATATACCTCAAAGACTACTGCTGAATGCTAATAGCGGAACACAATAAGTGGTAGTTTGTTGTCAAAAACTATCGCTAGGTGCGCGCAAAGTCGCGGCGCGTCTTTTGTGCGGATTGATGTGTTACTCAAAAAGTTTGGTCTTTTTATGAACACACCTCATACATTAACTCATACATAATTTACATTAAAATGAAAAAATTATAATTTTATTGACTGGCAACAAAATTATTTTATTTTTAACAATTACCATTGTTTGAAAAAGTTTAAATGCATTTTCAAGTACTTTACTGTTGTTAAAACGTAAAAGGTTGCAGGTAAACCACCCCTTCCCCTTAACCGATCTTCACCAAAATCGAAATTCCTTGAGATCTCTACAATTCAGGGACGTACGCAAAAAATTATTTGATTCTGTTTGAATTTGCGGCTGTTACCGTTTGCCATAAGAAATACGCTTGATAAAAAAACGTTGCTGGTAAACTACCCCTTCCCCTTAACCGATATTCACCAAAAACAAAAGGTCTTGAGTACTCTACAAATCAGGGCTGTATGCAAACAAATATTTGATTCTGTTTGAATTTGCGGCTGTTATCGTTTGCCATATAAAATACCCTTGTTAAAAAATCGTTGCTGGTAAACTACCCCTTTCCCTTAACCGATCTTCACCAAAAACAATAGGTCTTGAGAACTCTACAATTTAGGGCTGTATGCAAATAATCTTTTGATTCTGTTTGAATTTGCGGCTGTTATCGTTTGTCATAGAAAATACCCTTGTTAAAACATAGAACGTTGCTGGTAAACTACCCCTTTCCCTTAACCGATCTTCACCAAGAACAATAAATCTTGAGGACTCCATAATTCAGGGCTGTATGCGAAACATTATTTGATTATGTTTGAATTTGCGGCTGTTATCGTTTGCCAAAAAAAAATTCCCTGATAAAAAAAACTGTTGCAGGTAAACTACCCCTTTCCCTCAACCGATCTTCACCAAAGACAATAGGTCGTGAGTACTCTACAAATCAGGGCAGTATGCAAAAAATTATTTGATTCTGTTTGAATTTGCGGCAGTTATCGTTTGCCATAGAAAAAAAATCTACACAAGACACATAGACAGACAGACACACACACAGACACTTTTCGGAAAACGACTTTTTTTCATGTTTTGAGTGTAGTACAATTAGAATCTGCAATAATCTCGAACACGATTTTTTTTGCCATCACCATACTTCCATTTCCTTAAGGAATATGGAAGTAAAAATTAACCCTCCCCCTTCAACTACCCCTCTTATTTAAAGATATTTCATTTATTACAGTGAATTATTATGACTTTCTTTTCAGGATACTTGATTTATCAAAATTAAGTACTTTACTCTTGTTAAAATCTAAAACGTTGCTGGTAACCTACCCCTTTTCCCCTTAACCGATCATCACCAAAATCAATAGGTCTTGAGTCCTCTACAATTCGGGCACATATGCAAAAAATATTTGTTTCTGTTTGATTTTGCAGCAGTTATCGTTCGCCAAAAAAAAATTCTACACACAGACAGTTTTTTGAAAAAGACTTTTCTTCATGTTTTGAGCGTATTATAATAAGAATTTGGTTTTATCTTGAAAACAACTTTTTTCGCGATCACCATACTTCCACTTTCTTACGGAACACGGAAGTAAAAAGAGTTACTGCTATATTAGCGTACATATCTGAGACAAATTATAGAATATCCTAAAAATCAAGAGACTAACAAAATTCTTCGACATTTTTCGACCCTTTGTGAGGGGGGGGGTCAGGTTCCGTTCGTTCCTCCCATACGTAAATACATCCCTGCAAACCATGTATTGAACGTAAATTATTATTATTTACTTTGCTACTGATGAACTGTTATATTTATTAACCGATGTTTATTAATTGTTATATTTGTTGCTTTTATGTGTAGATAATTCTACGATAAAAGATCATTACTATCATTAAATTGACAATTGATTATACTTCAATACTTTATACTCTATCTAATAGAGTAGAGTTTTTTTGTTCATATGTTTTATAATTCCGCTAGTTGCCAAAAATTTCAGTACTGCAAAAAACAACACATATTGTAAATATATCACACAGTTTTTAAACTAACAGAATTAACACTATTGCACACCACTATAGAAAAATTATTAAGCTTCATAGCTAATCATCAGATTGAAAATCAGATGAGCTGTGAAGCTTGAAAACGGTAATCGGAATAATTTTTCTATAGTGGTGTGCAACAGTGTTAATTCTGTTTGTGATTATAACCACTAACACAACTTATGTAATTAATGTTTTAAATAATTTATACTGGTTTCCCTTCGTTTGTTTTATACAATGTGTCACATATAAAATTCCGTTTTATACAATTAAAACGTAAGTTATTTTTCATAGTAGTTCAATCAATTAAAAGTAAAACAACATTAAAATATTGTAGGATTAATTTTTAAATTGAGGTTTACTTCTCTTGAAATGGTCAATACGTAATGCCGATATCCGACAGACAAAAGTTGCATTTATTGTTTCGCCCATGCTAATAAAACTAGCTACAAACACTGGCTATACAGTAAACGTGTAGTGCAGTACAGCTATGTAACCTACATTCAGACGTAGTAGGCTACATTACGTTTTATGCGCTCGTGAACTGAATGCGTGAACAATATTTTTAGCCATTTTACATCCGCCGTTTGATCTCCGCTGCAGTATTTTTATATTTCTACGTTTTGCCTGTGTCGTTAACGCTATCCCTAGTCTCCCTCAAGGCGTGCAATTTCAGCATCATTTCGTCTGCTGGGAATGCGCACGTGCGAAAAATATCTGCCAGTATAATTTTTGCACGGTCCCTGTCTGTCCGTTTTCTTCACCCTCATTCTCTCAACCATCTCCCCCTCATTCAACACGCCTGCGCCACATAAAATATATATTTTTGTTCAACCTCTAACAAAGCATTTTTAGCCCAGCTTAGATTCCATAAGAACGTATCATGGAAAGAAAGGTTATCTTCCCTATAATATGGTGTAACGAATCTGACTTAGAATCGTTATAGGATTAAAAAGGTTACAGCCTGTACATTTGGCTTAACAATTTTTTTCTTCGCAACTTCTAACGTGCTATAAATTTTTTCTTCAAAAATATTGAAACAGATGTTAAACGGGATATAACCTGCGGGATATAAATTCCTCTAGTCTATGGTTTCCTGGTCATTGGCCCGTGTTCTATGTAAAAGTAAGAAATCTCCTCTTAGAGAGAGCGCCAGGGGTCCAAAGGGGGGTGTGACGCGAACATGAGCTTTCATAGAAAAGAAATGCACCACCATCTCCACCCCAACTCCACTGCACCACCATCTCCACCCCAACTCCAATGCACCACCATCTCCACCCCAACTCCACTGCACAACCATCTCCACCCCAACTCCAATGCACCACCATCTCCACCCCAACTACACTCTCAACTACACTGTTACGCCGAGCAATCCACTCCAAGGTTGTGGTAACCAATTCCTTCGGCGGAGTGGATCGGTGAGGAAACGAGAGATGGGGGTTCTGTCAGGGCAGTCTGGGGGTATCCTGGGCCTTGGCCTGGCAGAACGGTGCACATCCGCAGCAGGATGTGCATCTAGTGTGGAGGCGGAGGAGGGTATAGTAGCCCAACGGCTGCACACATGGGGTGAGTCAATTAGCCTACTGCGACCGGCCAGTGGGAGCTCGTCAGCTGAGGTGAAAACAACTCTCTAGGGGAAGAGCATTACGAAATCACACTTCCTGGTCCTCTAGTTTGGGGGTTGGATCGGAGGATTCACACATCCCTTCTGTCAAACTCTTTTATGTGCAGAAATCTATCAGTATCTCAGCCAGTCAGTTCTCTGCACTTGACCGGGACAACTGGCGGAGGCTGTTAAAGAAGGCCTTGACTCAGTAATGCGTTGTAGCGCCGCTGAAGAAGAAGAAGAAGAAGAAGAAGAAGAGGTGTGAGTGCCTCCAAACCTTTTACTTATTGGCAGCTCGCAACAAAAATCTCAAAGGACGATTCCCGTCATTTCACGTTAAATATAAATAAAAATAAAAATAAATATGAATATGACATACGTTAAATATGACACCGTTTTGCAAAGGATAACCTGATTAAAAACATTGCATATAACCTTCTATGAGGAATATACAGATCTTACCTATATTATTGTTGGTACAGACTGTGTACGTTAAGTGTGTAGTAAGATATGATGTTCATTTTTCAAGCCTTAGAAGCTGACATGAAAGATTAGGCCTACAGTAACTCAGGATCATAGTTGACCAGTGTAGAATATGAAGAACGAAGATGATACGTGAGAGTTATAAAGTAAAAATTATCTACATGCTTTATATTGTTTGAATTATTTTATTCATATTCTAAACAAAACTACACTGTTCTCTTTGTTTGGGTCTATAACTCTAAAGAGTCCTTTTTCATAGTGCTTCGAGAATCGCGCGCTTGGGATGTGACATCTCATATAGGAAGGACAACGATATCGAGAGAAACTTAGATAAATTTAGCTATAGGTGTGGACTATTGAAGAATAAAACACTTAGGGAGACAAGCTAAAGTTCTATAAGGTCGTGGCTGTGCCGACTTTAATGTGTGGATGTGGAATATGGACTCACCTGCAAAACGATATTTCAAAAATTCAGGCCACGGAAATGAAAGTTTTAAGAGCAGTTATAGGATGTAGTTTGAAAGATCATCTACGAAACGACGACATAAGGAAAGACCTGAAGTTACTATGTGTTCCAGAGAGAATAAAGGAATACAGACAGAATTAGAAGTCCCATGTGGAACGCATGGGAGACACGCGTATTCCTAAACAAGCGTTTCAATATAGGCCAGTGGGGACGAGAGATCCGTGGAAGACCCTGGAAAAAATGGTCAGAGACTCTGTGAAATCGGAACGTGCTATACCCCAAGCCATGGAGTGAAGAAGGAGAAAAATATCGCGCGCCTATTTCTAGAGAGACAGAGATAGACAGATAGGGATGTAGATAGGTAGGTAGATAGGTAGATAGATAGATAGATAGATAGATAGATAGATATGGAGAGAGAGAGAGAGAGAGAGAGAGAGAGAGAGAGAGAGAGAGAGAGAGAGAGAGAGAGAGAGAGAGAGAGAGAGAGAGAGAGAGAGAGGAGGAAGACAAAGACAGTGAGGATAATACGTAATGATTTATAATCATATAAACCAAAACGTATTACATTATTTAATTTAAAGCTCGTCCATTGCCTCATACGGCGTAATTATTATAAGACAATAGTAAATAATTATTAAGTAAGACTTAATAGAAAATATTCATTAGTAAGTAATAGAAAATAACTTAAACGCTTTACAAACGTTTTGTTGAACTAATGCTTGTTCTTAGTTGAGGGTTGCGAAGTACGTACTTATTATTTCTTGTAAACATAATTTCATCGTTTTATAAAATATACTGTGTTAATAATACACGTCTATTCGAATTCTAACAAAATCAACTAAGTAAGAAAAATATGATCTTGGAATTATATACGTAATTACAGAGTTTCTCAGATTTAATGTAACATGAATTACTATCCAGTACGTTCAATTCAAATTCTGTGAAATATGGCCGACAATTAGACAGATGAAGATAAAGTTAGGTAGGTAAGTATTTAGATAGGAAGATAGATACAGAGAGAGAGAGAGTACGAGATGGTTTATATCTAGAGAGAACAGCGATAGATAAATAGACAGATAGATGAGATATGTTTATTAGGTAAACTAATATGTTTAGGGCATCAAAAATGAATGTTTTCTTACCATCGAGGTTACCCATCGTTGAATACTTCTAAGTTTTTAATTTGTTTTGATGAAAGAGAATCTTATTAAAGCTAAATTGATATTTTAGGCTAATGCTTCACTGGTGTCAGAATCTGTTACGAAAATACGAATCACAAGGTATAACTTGTGATGCGTTATTATCATTACTAATTTTATAATGCCGTAAAGGAATCATTATTATCAATATACGACATACAGATAAATAGATACTTCAGCCAACTGGCAAGGCGCTCGTAAGGGCAAACGCAATAACTAATGTGCCTGGATTTTGGCCGCAGGACAAGAAGCTGAGAAGAAGAAGAAGAGCATTTTATGTACTCGCACATGTGTGTGTAACGAGTACGTACTAGGCATTGTTCTGCGATGAGTGATACACGCACAAGTGCGTGCTGACCGATTTAAACAAAATGGGCGACAGACATTCAATTCGCGTAGTTAGATCTATTTAGCGATGCGCTGGATATATTTAACAATAGTGTCCTTATTGTTAGCACTTGAAATCATTCCAAGTTATCTGCGATGTTTACATCCAAAGCAAGCAGGAGAGGCTAAATCTCTTCCCTAAAATAGAAATTGCAAATTTCTACCGAATCTCTTAACTCCATTGTTCCTATTTCTACGCTTTATTGCAAATCTTTTAACTTGGAACTTCGGTAAAATTTTTCTCCATTATTCTTATCGTTCATCAAATATTTTAAGTAATTTTCTTTAGGCATGGAATTTTGTGTGTACTATAAATAAGCTGAGAGCATTCAAAAATATAGACTGCCTAAGTGTTTGACCATGTTTCCTTTTTATAAGAAACATTGCTTAACAAATTAATGTCCTTTCTTCCCATACTAGTAAAAGTGCACAGTACAATACGCTCATTCCTGTTTTAAACCAAACGGAAATTTTTGAAATTAAAATAGTTTATTTATTTTCAACGATGACTGACAAAACTAAGTGCTGTCCTACTTTGTGTAACAAAAGTATTAGTCTATTTTTCCTTTATATAAGAAACATTGCTTAACAAATTAACGTCCTTTCTTCTCGTACCATTAAAACAAAGTAGTAAAATATTGTCATTCCTACTTTCAACCGAACTAAAATTAAAATAGTTTATTAACCTATTGTCACCGGTGACTCAACGCTTCGTGTAACAGTATTCCAAATTGTGTCCAACCGTTGAAATCATATAATGTGCGTGTTTATGAGAGTTTCTCACATTTTACAAACATAAAACATTAATTATATAACATTTTTTGTAGAATTATGATGAGGAAGGGTTTCACTGAGTCACAATGATGTTAGGAGTCATCTCGATAAGTCTAGAAGTAAAGTTGAGACCGAACTACAAAACTGAATCAGTCTAGTAAAGAAGATACAGACCAACACAGCAAACAAGGAAAAGAAGCAGTGGCGAGGCGTGTGTACACAACACCTGTTGTCGGTTGTGATAGACCTAAACTTACCTAAAAATTAATTCGAATTTTTTCTTCAACCAACTGTTCTTTTTAGAGCATTTTCTCTCATTCGCTGGCAGAAGAAGAGGGTCGCGGTTCAACTAGATCTGACTGTCACTATACTTGCACAGAATAAATCAGAACACAAACAATCGAATTAAAAATAATAAAGACAAACAGAGAAACATAAGAGTATCTGCTGGACGTCAGTTCCGAAAACGAACGTAGCTGCTAACTGAGCGTTCTGCCGGTTTATTCAGCGGCAACACATTGGGTGGATGAATGTCTCCCCCCCCCCACAATGTGTACAGTGACAACAATGCAGTAAAACATTGCCGATGTCTGAGCCGGCAACACAATACGGTGCAAGTGCCCAGTAGTTCGAAAGCAATGCTACGCTTTTCTTCAAGTTTCCCTACTAATATTTTTTGGATTTCAAATTATTCAATAACTAAAGTATTTATTCTGTGATATAACTAATACTATGTTCTCTTATTTCCAGTACTGTTGCTGCCGGCAACAGCGGTTACATGGCCGCCACGGTACTGAAAAGATGAATTACAAAGAATGATTAGTAGAGGAAAAGATAAGGTTTTCAAAAGAGTAATAGTGTTTTGACAGCCGCTGAGAAGTGCCTAAAAGTATAATAGTACAGTACGACAGGACCACCCAAACGGACGATAACGTAATCGGGAAGACGGCAGCCTCAACCCGTGATTTACGGGTACTATAAAAGAAGAAAGCGAAGAAAGTAGTAATACGCGTGGAAACAATGGGCACTGAAGAAGACAGAGAAACAACGAGAAGGTAGGTGCCAAATGGGTGCAGATTCAACAAAAGGAAACTGGAAGACTGACTGTAGAAAGAGCAGCAGTTGCAAATCCCACTATTCAGATGAAGGAAAAGGAGAAAAACTGCTCCCTTGCGAGGCAATTGTTGTGAAGCCCATTGACGGGGAAATTTATGCTGAGATGTTTGAGGAAATTAGATGGAAAGCCCCTAGTCTGAGAACACCGTCACCTAAATTATGACAATTCGCCAGAGAAGATCTGGTGATATCCTTCTCAATCTGGGAGCAAACACAAAGGACAAGGAGAGATTCTACGTTGGGCTTGGAAAACCATTCTCCTGGAAAAGCAATTATATCTATCTTGGAGACCTTCCAAGTGGAAATAACGGATATGGATGAGCAAATAATATAGGAAAAAGTGAATAAGGCCTTTCTTTTACTTTCATTGACGGTGAAGATATGAAAGAACAACATTACTGTTGCTAAGGCTGGCAGTATAGTGCAGAAGATGGGGATGTTCCACATGAACAGACGTGTAGCTAATGAGCTGCTGCAAACCTCCTTCCTCAACGTGGGTAAACTGATGAGTCCGGCACAGGCTGGTCGTCACTTGCTGAAGAGTTTAGGGTACTGCTACCAGCAAGTAACCTGCCAATGATAAAGTAGGAGGAGCTTCGGCTTTGTATCTAATGTAGAGGGTCAGGTCTTAAGTAGAACGGATGCGGGCTGCACCTAAGTGCTTCCAGTATGCAAAGGGTATTCATACGACAGACCATAGACACAGGCCAGGAATGTTCCCGATAAGGGCGTGCTGGTGATTGCGGGTACTCCTCGACCTCTTGGTAGTAAAGAGGTTCCATTCAGATGAGAAAATCAAAAGTGGGTAAAGAGGTGGCGACGGTCCATGGCAAAGAGGCCAAACTGCGTTAGTGGCAGCACGCTGGCTAACGAAAACGAGGACAGCTGGACTGCGAAGCTTATTACTGATTAGCAGTAGGATATGGCGATTTGGAAGGACCAGGAGCATAGAGAGATAAATTATTATCTCACCCAGCTCCTCATTGGGTACGGCTAATTAAAGCCGACGTCCAGAATATGGGGAAGATATGAAGCCTGTCATGTCAGTATAGTGACTCGTCAAACATCCGTACTTTGTAGAAGACGGTCGGAGGGCAGACAAAGAGCAGGGGACGTCGCTCGGGAGACTGCATTGTGTCGCTTGCGTCACAACATTACTGCAACCACGTTAGCGCGTATGTCCTCAAAAGCTATAGGAACAGAATAGGACGAATATTATAAAATAAAGTAAGTAGAAAAGTATATGGACTCCTCTTGTCAGCGCATACAGAATGGGGCCTTCGTAAGTAATGGTGGCAGAGATTGCTGGCAGGGTTGAGCGACACCTGAAGGGCGGAGCGAGTTTTTAGTCCGTAAGTCGGTTATACTGCCGTGAGGGGGGTGAGAAACGAGAACCTCCACCCTCGACGGTATATAACGTTTTTTGTTCTGTACAAAAAATTTATTATTAATACTATTATTCTGATAAATTCGGTTATTTTGATGAATGTTACTTCAACATTTACTATTACTGCAACATCACATATTACAATATCCTAATAATTAACATTATTTTTTGAGGAATTTAATTATAACTACACCATTTAAGAAATAAGTCAATGTTGAAGCATCTGGTTTATATCATAATATGAGTAAAGATAGATAAATTGTGTAGCTTATGGACATGAGCCTTGTCTATATGTTAAACGCTATTATAAATTGGAATCTAATCGCCATAACAGCTGAATTAATGCCAGACGTTTTCTGAATTAAATTTTCATTTATTATTTCAATTAGAAACGGCTATTATCTGCATGCACAATGCAACCTCTAATTTTATGTCATCCAAATCTATTACTACTACGCAATTAGATTGGAAGAAGAGTTTGTTGTGTATATTTTTAGATATGCGTACTTAACATAGTTGTAAGTCTGAAACACTGTCAGAGGAGTGCTACTGATTTAGACAATCTCACTTGGTCGATTCAACTATTCGGTGGATGTATTTAACAAGTGCTTGTATTGTTAGTACTTGAAGTCATTCCAACTGGTCCGGCATATCCAGTAAATCCGCAAACAAAAGCAATTAAAAGAGTTGCCGAAAGTAAAGACAGTAAGTAAGGTTTTAACGAGGTTTTAACTATATCTTATATTGTGCTTAGTCATTGACTAATTCTGTTCTGCGTTACTGAATCCACTATTAACAAAAGAAACAAAATTATACGACAAATTTAAAAATAAGTAGCCAGTTTTAACAATCATTGTCTACTTTTACGTATATATTTATACACACACGTCCGCCCGCGCGTACGCTAAGATCGGTCTTGGTAGATTAGGGGACACAAAGATTATGCATGTGCAGAGACACAAATCGTGTTAGTGGGCGAGATAAATAGGACAAATTTTTTGAGTGACCTGAAGATTTCAGATAGCATGGTTTCAAACGATTCTTCTAAGTAAGGTACCAAAAGACCAATGCAATGCAGTAACAATCATGCCTTTTTCCAGGCTTAACAGGACGAGACAAAATGCATTGTGTTAGTAAATTGAAAGTGTGTAAATTATGAATGCAAATAAAAAAATGAAAAAATAGAGCAATAAATCTGACATAATGTGCCTTCCCTGTACTTCCAACACGTGGGTTGAAAACAAAAACACGAATTAATGGTTACTGTACAGTGTCTTTGCCCTTTTGATAAAACAAAGCAAATAAGGTGCATGTTGTATGACCTCGAGGAGCGTGCGTGCGCGTACGTGTGTAAATAACAATAAATGAAAACAACGGTGCGGTGTGTTGGTTTCGCGCCAAGCGTTTGCACTTCTGCTAAGATAAATGAAACAATTTCTTGGCTATTGGCTGCTTACGAGGTGTTTAAATATACAGGCTACGCGTAATAACTGGGAGATTTCCATACTCGGAGTTTGAAATAAAAAGAATTTATTGGTCCTCAATGTGTGTAAGCGCTTAATAGCTTCGCCGGTTGATCATAATTAGCTTTTCATTAGCTTTTAGTGTAGTCGGTAGTGTTCTGTGTAATGAAGTAAAATATTTTCTCCTGTGTTTCTTCCAACAGGAAGTCTTATTTATTGACGTTTGTGCGTCAACTCACACCTCATCTTCTTCTGATAGTAAGTTCGTATCCGTTTCGGATGTTGGATATCATACAGGCCATTTTAACACTCTGCACTGCTGCACGGAATAAGTCAGTTGTATTCATGCCAAACCAGGTCCTTAAATTTCTCAGCCACGAGATTCTCGGTCGCCCAACTCCTCACTTTGTAAAATCTCTGTTCATTTCTCACGAGATGTCCCAGATACTGAAGATTTTGAGATGTCCCAGATACTGAAGCTTTCTTATCTTCACTGTGTTAATAACTTCCATTTTTTTTTTTTTTTGTCTTACTAAGACCTTCAACATCAGTATAATATATTAGAATATTATATGTGCCGTCCATGAAATGCTCAGTATTCTACGGTAAAGCCACATTTCGGAAGATTCAAATTTTTTAGTTTTTGCTTCAGTCAAAGTCCAAGATTCTAAATCGTAGAACAGAACTAAGAATACGTAGCAGCGTAGAAGTCTCATCTTTGCGTTTATTGTTAAATCAATCGTGACTCTGGAATAAGCTGTTCGTTCTAGTGTACACTGCTCTTGCCTGTTCAATTCTGCTCTTAATTCTGGAAATTCGCCCCATTGTTCATTGACTATAGTACCAAGATATGTAAATTTGATTACACGTTCAACTGGCCTTTGGTTTATATTAAGGGTGCAGTATGTGAACTTGTTCTTAGATACAATTATTAGGTTCGTTTTATTAACATTGATGTCTAGACCATATCTACGCCTGCTTTCTGTCACTGTATTAATTAGTTGTTGCAGCCCCTCTAAGCTATCTGCGAATATGACGGTATCATCCGCATAACGTATGTTATAACTCACACCAGTGTATTATAATTTGAAAGTGTGATTTTGCAAACACAGCACATGACCACACTGCACACGTACACGGGTCTATAGTATCGACCGATATAAAGGAGGACGAATATCGTCCTTAACGAGTATCTGTCTTCGGTAAAATATGGATTAGGTCTATTTTGTCTCGCAAGAAAGCACGTGTGCCCGTATGCAATTTCATCGGGGTTTTCTGTCAAAATATATTTTCAGACTTCTGCGGAGAAAATATTTTATTCGGTATAATCTAAACAAACATAACCGCACGACAAATTTATCACAGTACATCTTTCTTGTTCTTTATCTTGTTATCGTTCTTATTGTTCTTGTCCTTGTCCTTGTCCTTGTCCTGGCCCTCGTTCTCGTTCTCGTTCTTGGTCTTGTTGTTGTTGTTCTTGTTTTTGTTGTGGTTGTTGTTGTTCTTGTTGTTGTTGTTGTTGTTGTTGTTGTTGTTGTTCTTCTTCTTCTTCTTCATCTTGTTCTTGTTCTTGTTCTTGTTCTTGTTCTTGTTGTTGTTCTTCTTCTTCTTCTTCTTCTTCTTCTTCTTCTTCTTCTTCTTCTTCTTCTTCTTCTTCTTCTTCTTCTTCTTCTTCTTCTTCTTCTTCTTCTTCTTCTCTTCCCCCTCGTTCTCCTTCTTCTGCACCTCGCACTATGCCTGTTCCATCTTCACAGAGCATCTCTATCTCGTTCTCGGTTTTCCTACTTCCCTTGTACAGAAGTCTCTAAACGCAACCTTAGGTAATCGTCCATCCTCCATTCTGTCCAGATGCTGTCGTCATTCCCTGCGTTGTATCTCGATTTTATCATTTATGGAGAATACCTGTAGCTCCTCACTAATAACCTCATTGCGCAAACGATCCTGTCTCGTGAAACCCTTTGTTCTTCTCAGAAACGTCATTCCCGAACTTCGAATCTTACTTTTAATCTTCTTTGTAGGGATCTATGATTCACATCCATATAGCAAAATAGGCACTGCCATTGTTTTATAAAATTTAAGCCTTGTCTAAATCCTTGTCTTTGTCATCAACGTCCTATGTATGACGCAAAACATCATCTGAAACCTCGATATTTTTGTACTGGGCCTGTGTCGTTCCCAGTTCTGATAGTGCAACCCGGGTAATTGAAGTCAGAGACTTGTTCCATAACTGTTCCCTCAAAAACAGTTTTTTATCTGACTGGAAACTACCCTCAAAAAGCCATGATTTTAGTTTTATGCTTAGATATTTGAAAATTATTTTGTTTACAAATATGATTTCAACGATGTAAGGAATACTGCAACTCATCCTCTGTTTCCTGTAGGTAGACTGCATCGTCAGCATACATTAAAATATCCAAACTGGTTTTCTGGTTAAGTTGATATCCTGAGGCAATATCTCGTCTCCATGATTGGATGATGTCTTCAATTTAAGTGTTAAAAAGCGAAGTGAAATACTGCATCCCTCCCTCCTTTACTCCTTTTTTACTCCTTTATTTACCAAAATTTCTTCAGTCTTTGTCTTTCCAGTATTTACTATTATTTTAGAGTTGCAACACAGGCTTCTAATCACATTTAAAAAAAGTTTTCGATAGCCGCGACATTCCATAATAGACCATAATTTATTCCTGTACATTTATGTGACTGTAATTTATTCCAGTCCATCTTTAAAACAAATATTTAAGAAATTATCATCATCATCATCTTCACGGATTAAACGAAGGATGGTTTGTTCCGGTCTCAAATAAGCAAAGATTAGAGCTGGTCACTCCAGCGCGTCCTCGGTGGTCTCACACCTCCCCGTCCCCTCGGTTGTTGTTTGGGGATGCGGCATTCATCCAGTTGGCAGATGTTCCCAACAATTCAGCTGATACTGGGTGATCCTGTCGAGTATACTCATAATATTCTCTTCCTGCTGTACATCTGTCTTCCATCTATGATCATGGAGAGTATACCCTGCCACGTGCCTGAGAAATCTCATTTCAGCCGCTTGGATGCGACTGGCCTGGCATTTCGTTAAAGTCCAGTTCTCAGACACATAAAGAAGTGTGGGAAGAGCCATCACCCTGTAGAATTTTAGGCGTATTCCTTTACTTGCTGACTTAAGGATTCGCCTGATGGTCCCGCACATAATGTTGAACTTATGCAACTTATTCACAACGTCGTTGCTTGCATTATAAGACGCATTGTAGCCCAGGTATTCAAAGCTGCTAACTTGTTCCAGGACAGTAGCATCTATAACAATTTTTGCCCGTACGGGATCAGTTCCACGAAAAATCATCACCTTGGTTTTAAGTGTGGATATTTTGTGGATATTTGCAATCCAGAGTCTTTGCAGATTGGATTTAACAAATGTATACACTTGGGTATACATTTGTTTGTCCAGTCAATCTTTAAAAAAAATATTTCAGAAATTAGGCACACACACGCACACGCACACACACATAATAATAAATAGATACACATCCACGGTTCTCCTTCCACAAAGGTAATTCCCTCTTCACATGTTCTCTATAAAACCTCCGTCGTGTGATTGTGTTGAGGCGTCGTTAGCTCACACGTGACGGTTCTCGGTGTTTGTGACTCAGTGAACTCGGCGGAACCCAGATGTTGCTGCTAGTTCCGCTTGCTAACCATCTGCCTTCCCTCCTGTGTTTATTATGTAATGTTAAACTAGAAAACGGTTGTTTATATGAATGAATACGTTACTGCCGACATGTAAACCAAACCGTGGGGTTAACTTTATGTCAGCAGACAAACGTTGAGCTGTTAATGCGATGTTACTCAGAGGACGTGTTTGCAAAATAGACACAAATCATTAGCAGCCAACAGTGTTAACAATTGATTGAGTCCAGGGGCGGCGACGGGGGGAGACGAAAGGGAAAGTAAACGTATTTTGTTAATCTCTTAATTTTTAGACTCTTCTATTATTTTTTCAGCTTTTTATGTTAATATAGTATTAACTCCTACTACCTTTTAAATATAAAATAGGTTTTTCTGCACAGCGCCTGCGTACTCGTTAAAAAAAAAAATGAAATATAGGAAATTCAATTCAGTCAATAAATATATTCTAAACAATGTTTCAATAACGCGTATTTTGTTGTGTTGTTACCGTTTACTGTAATGGGATTGATTTCAAAACGTTATCATACGTTTTTTAACCATTTTAAAGACAGAAATGTTTATTAGTCTTAACTTGTTTTTTCTTTTGTATGAAGCCGACTAGACCGGACCCCTCAGGCCTAATACTGGAAACGCCACTGATTGAATCAACCGGTATTAATACCATTTGTTAATGATATGAAAGCATCAAGTTTTCAGCGTCGTCGTCTTAATTCTACGGTTAGGCTTATATCCTGTTCCTCCTTTACTGCAAATAAAACCATCGTTTTCATTAGCTGAATTAAGAAAGTGTTCTTGAAACAGCTGTAAGGAAATTATATTTTAATATAGAGATCTGTAGAGAAACATCTGTAGTTTAACATGAATCGACGCTTCAACTATCTTGTTTTTTCTCACATTAAGTTTTCTTCTTCCTTACTAGGAAACCAACTGGGAATTAAAATGGAAAGGTAAGCAATTTAAGAACTGTAGGATTTACGAACATAATTTCTGAAAAAGAATTTATATACCGGGCTGTTCGGCCGTGGTCGTTTACTTTGTTCTGTCATTGACTAAACGTTTCGGCCGGCCACCGGAAACCTCTTTTTCAGTAGAAAATTTTATAAAGTGTTCCACAAAAAGGGTAGAGGGCCAAACGTAACCCTAACCGAGGTAAAGGCAATAGGGGGCACGTTTAGCTCTCCAACCTTTTATCGAACAATTTATAAAAATTTTGTATTGAAGAAGGTCTCCGGTGGGTGACCGAAACGTCCAGGCAGTGACAGCAAACGACCACGACGAAACAGACTTGACATACAATGATTCCGCCCGTGATAGCCTACATAATAATGTTTTTTTTTATAAAATAATCTAACGGAATAGTTGTAATACAGACTTCAGATTAATTAAACTGGAGGGGAGAAAACGTAACTCACATATTACTTTTGTTGATATATTATTTCGGTTTTAAATATTTTGTTTAACCGTTTTTAGAGAGACTAGTGTAAATATTTACCGGAAACGTAAATAGTTGAAATCTGAACATGTATTTTACAGGTTGAAACATTGAACAGGTAGAATACAAATTTTCTAACACCAATGTTAATAAAATATGTAGTCTATATACATAAAAATATAGCCTATATTTTACAGATGAGTCAGAAGCAAATTGCAATCAAAATATGTACACTTAATGTAGTTAGTAATATTCCAGCGCTTTAATTTCACTGTTCAACAGCAAAAATGTTTCCTGTTTGAAAGTAGCAATTTTATATTTCATTTAGGTTATAAAAAACTAATTTAACCTTTAAAATGGATAGTTAGCTCTTATTTTCAACATCCAACAGTTTAAATATAGTTAGGGGAATTTTTGTTTCAAACTGGGAAATTTCATTTTTATGGTTATAAACTTGCCTGACCACTTTCATTGTCATTTGAGGTTAGTTTTCGTCTAACTGCATTGTAAGGTTAGTGAGTGTTAGTTATATTTTTTTCCTTCCTTATATTGTGTGTAGAAACTGTGAAAATGCCTCTCAAATGACAACTTTTGCTGACAAATGTAGTGCTGACAACTTTTGCTATGTAGGCCTATGTGGTGATGTGACATTTTCTGGTCAGAAACGGCCTATAACACAGCAAGTAAAAACAGCCTACTTTCATTACTTTGAAGTCAAGGTAGGGGATCAAGACAAGTTATGGGCGCCTTACTTTTGTTGCAATACACGTTCAGTGAATCTTCGTAATTGGTTAACTGGAAAGAGACGTTCAATGAATTCTGCTGTACCGGTGATATGGCAAGAACCAACAAATCATGTAAATGACTGTTATTTCTGCATGACATCGCCTTTACAGGATGGTATTTCAAAGAAAAAAAGTGGACTGTAGAATATCCGAACATTCCATCAGCTATTCGTCCCGTCCCACATGGTGGTAATCTTTCGGTTCCTAACCCTTCACAAGACCATCAACTACTGCCAGATGACGGTGACGGATTTAAATATCTTAGAGGAATATTTCCTCAAGTAAGTGATGCCAAAGTCAAAGAAGGCATCTTTGTTGGTCCTCAAATCAGAAAGCTGATGAAAGATGAAAAGTTCAAAAATGGACTTAACACCAATGAGAAAGCGGCTTGGGAAACATTTAAAAAAGTAGTTAAGAGGTTTTTTGCCAAGAAAAGAGCTGAAAACTATGTTTAAAATATAAACGAGCTTTTGGAAAAAGTACCATAAGTTAGGATGGAATATGTCTTTAAAAATTAATTTCCTCCACTCGCATTAGGATTTCTTCCCTGACAATTGTGGACACGTAAGTGACGAACATGGTGAAAGGTTTCACCAAGGGATCGCCACCATGGAGAACAGGTATCAGGGTAAATGGGACGTGTCCATTCTTGCAGATTACTGCTGAACATGAGCAAGGGATGTTTCAGACCAAGAGCACAAGCGGTAAGCTGAAAGGAAGCGTTCGGAAACGTAAAACCAATCAAGAAAAACAGTAATAATGAACCACTTCAATAACAATATTAATTTTTAAAGAATTACTTTTCTTTCCTTTAAACATTTTATTAACATTTTTTAGGTAAATTCACTTTTATATATTGTATAAACTAAAATATTTAAATGTTATTTCTTGCTCTGAAGATTGTAATTTCGTATATACTAAGAACAGTATATCAATAAAACAGGAGCTAAAAAAAGTTTTTTCAGTTATATTCTTTTTTCTTACCGAATAAACAATCAAAATCAGCTAATTTTAGTTAGGAAAGAAAATAATGATTTTTTTTTTTGTTGGCTAGTGTTTCCCATACATCAACTAATCGATTATAGGCTACAAAGTTCGGTAGTATACTACATTATCTCAATACGAACAGTAGTGTTGTTAGACCTAATACGTTAAGCGTTAGGAATTTATTAAAACTAAGCAAGAAAGAGAACTGGTGTCACGTGTGTGTCTTTCGAATTTCGTCAAAGGAAGATTTTTTGACGCTTGAGCCAAAACCGAATTCATCAGTGACATGTAAAAAAAATAATATTAAACACCGAACATAACCTATATTTTATTTGAAAGACATGTTTGAATTGGTATCCAAGTCACTTATTGACAAAATCTGTATAATATTTACCGTATTTCTTCCGTTGTGTGACTTCGTGTTGCGTTCGATTGATTTACGCGTTCCGAAACCTATGTTTCGTCTTCAGAAATAAAAATTCACTCTTAGCGAGGTCGTTAAATATTAAAATTGCAAATATTGGAAAAAAGGCACTTACATGAACGCCTTGGAAGAATTCGAGATATATAGAGCGTACAATGACGTACACAGTCGTGACTTCGTGCTAAACGATCATTTAAATTTCAAATCAAACCCGCTCTACGATACCGCAATTAACCTGTTTACACAATAGCTATTGATAGTCAGTGTCCGATCGGTCCGACTCGAGTGCGCACTCATGTAACGCGGATATGTGTGGAATTGTTTTCCAATATTTGCAATTTTAATATTGAACGGCCTCGCTAAGAGTGAATTTTTATTTCTGAAGATGAAACATATGTTTCGAAACGTGTAAATCAATCGAACGCAACACGAAGTCACACGACGGAAGAAATACGGTAAATATTATACAGATTTTGTCAATCTTTTACGTTATCGCTGATAGCGCGGTAGTGCGGTATATCCACCTCCGTCGTCATCGTTTATTTGGTGCGGGTGGGCGTCCGAGTGAGTGACAAAGATAGAAGAGAGAGAGAGAGAGAGAGAGAGAGAGAGAGAGAGAGAGAGAGAGAGAGAGAGAGAGAACAATGTGTGTCAAAAACAGGAGGGAGAATGCAGCCAAGGAACTCGCTCTCCTGCACTGGAAAGGTTGATGAACTAGAGACGATAGAGGAAGATAGAACGTAAGGCTCATATCAAACTTGAGGGAATGGATTGACCGCTAACGCAGAGACGCCCAGTTGCTCAGTGCAACAGCACAATGGCCTACGCCTCCACGGAACTGTAGAAGTCCAAAGCCCAGCATGCCAATACGGAGACTTTCCCCATGAAGATGCCTCGCACACACTTCTCAAGTGCTACAGTTTCGCAAGACAGAGGATGATACTGGAAATTGTGAGCGGGGAGTTCACACCCGAGAGCGTAGTTGCGCCTACGCTTCGTGGTAAGGCTGAATGGGACCGCATAAATGCATTTGTTCAGTGGGTCCTACTAGGAAAAAAGACAGGCCCAACTTGCACCCAACGGGCAGTAAAAATAAGGAACAACTTGAAGGAGTCCGATAAAGGGCGCAATAGGCTCCATCTTGAAGTAATACGCTAAGTGGTTCCAAGATGGATATGAATGCCTGAATTAGATGTGGCTTTTTAACGGGACAGTGTCCCACACACCAAGGACCGTGTTCCACGGTCTCCTCTGACGGTGTGCTACGCATTTTTCCCCTCTATAAAAAAATATTGTTATTATTATTGTGATGATGATGAATTTTATTATTATTATTATTTTTGTTATTATTTTGCCTTTGAAGGTAAATATCCAGTGAGGACTAAGATAGTTGTAAACAACAGCACTTTAGAACAATTGAGCCGTTTCAAATATCTCGGCTGTGCAGTCAGCTATGAATCTGAATATAACATAAGAGAGAATATAAATAAATTTAGGAATATTTATGGTAAGATTCATAGAAATCCTACAAATAAAACAAGACACGGTACAAGGATTAAATTTTATAACACATTTCTAATACCCACATTGATTTATGCGAGTGGGGCGTGGGTCATGACAAAAAAGGAAAGCGCCAAGATTCAGTGTGCTGAAATGCAGTTTCTCCGAAGTACTTTCAATTATACATTGCAAGTTAGAATAAGGAATGAAGACATCAGAGCAGAACTCGAAGTAAAGGACATAATTGAAATTATTTCAATTTACAGAAGACAATGGTGGGATCACCTGCAAAGAATGACAGAGGATCGATTGCCGAAAGCGGCACTGAAGCCATTGGTAGAAGACACGTGGGTTATCCGAAGGTGAGATGGGTGCCGAAACAGGTTTATATAATCTAATTCTTGAAGAGGAATAGAAGAAGGAGATTATTATTATTATTATGTGTGAGTGCGCTCTCACACACGCACGTAACACGTAATGTGAGAAACACGCATTTACATATGAGCGCGCACGACCTGACACAAACGCGCGCGCGAGCACACACACACACACAGGATAAGTAAGAATAACAGTAGAAACAGACCGGGTACGATGCCGTGCGATGCGACGACGCAAATCATCGCATGAAAACTGATGGCCATGTTGCGTTATGAGAGTCCCTTCACCTAGTACGTTGCGATGACTAACGCGCGTTGCCATGCGATGCGATGACGGACGAATAGCTCGAGTCTCAGTTGATGTCCGTCATCGCATCACTTAAGCATCAGTTGGCTAGCATCGATCAAGAATCATCTCGGATTTACACGAAGAAAAATTAATAATTGAGGTAAATTTATGTGAGTAGATTTTCCTGTCGTTTTTTTAATTAACAATTTATGAATTACCCGTTTACATTAATTCAATCTATGATTTTTGTTAAACATATATTATGATACATATTTTAATAAATACTGCACAACATGCTATATACATTTAATATTATACATATTTTGATAAATGTGTAAAGTTCTTAAATTTCGTTTTTAAGGTTCAATCAAGACCTATACTTTAGACAAAGGACTAAATGATTATAAAAAGAATAATAAAAGGGAAGATTCATGGAAAGATGTTGCCGTTGCCACGGAATGTGGTCTACACCTCACGCCTTCGGTTTGTAGAATGAACCCACCATCTACGACTTCTTAACTTTTGCGCTTTATAAAAAGTAAATAGGCAGCTAACGCCTTTCTCTGCCTCCTAGATAACATTACTTTCAGAAAACAGAAACTATACTAATCAAACGTGACGGGGGCCCGCTTAATCGTACTCTGTGTGGGACCCCTTCCGTTGGGATGACATACGTCAGCCGATCGCGCGCGATCGCATACTTCCATCCGTTATCGCGACGCATGGCATCGTACTGGGTCTGTTTTGAACAACGTTTAAAGACTTCACCGTGTCTCATTTTTCGATTTATTGCAGTGACGGAGAGAAATTGCTCTCACTAGTCGGTCTGACACAGAAACAACCGCTGCTCCACTGCTTCGAGACTTCATTTATAAAACACTGCTTACGTGACCTTATTTAAGGTGGAGAATGTTAATGAAATCCAGCGGACTGCATAATGTTCTGAAACTAGCTTCCGACGTCACCATCATGTTGATATTTTCTATTAAAGTATAAGTTGTGTACTGAAGCGCGCAGGCCCCGATCCAACCGATTGACGTAAAATATTGATAGGGTAATGGTTGGGCAAACGGATACCCTAAGCACTTTTTTAACAATAACTCGTAAAATATTTAAATTATATAGAAGTAAAACATAGTATAATTAAGTTTGAACATTGTTTCGTATGTTGATAATAATTAAATTTAAAACAAACTTTTTATGGCTAAGCAATTTTTAGTTAATTTTCGTCCACCAGTGTCAGTCTGCCCTACCAAGGTTTAGCAAATGGACACTTGGTAACGGCAAACGGACATTATTTTGTTTATTCACTGTTATCACTCAGGCAAGCGTGGCACACGAAGTATGCACTGTTTTAATTGAAAACACACATCACATGAATCCATAACAAACACTGTTAGTCACTGCACCCAGTTTTCACCTTTTTTGTACATTTGTTTTACATACCCGACACATAATACTTTTGTTCCGTCCATCAGATTTAGGTTTCTTGTTATTTTTGGTGTCATTGTTATTTTATTAAAACACGTCACTGCGTTCCTCACTGTGGCCTACATAAATAATTAACATTCACAGTTTTGTATTAAAATTAGAATTTAATCAAAGAGAGAAAATGGACGGAATTTTGCAGTTCAGTTGTAAAGGTAAGTGGTAAAATGATCTCTACACATGTGCGAGTTAATTTAGAAAATAATTGTAGACTATTGTACATTTAGATTAATTACATTCAGACTATTGTAATTAATACATTTGGACACAGGCCTACATAGTAAACTTCAATATATCTGAAACTTCAATTATGGATATTAATTAATTGTAACGTATGAAAACGCACATACGCAAAAGCTGTATACGATTGAGTGCCTACGAACAAATCGAGAATGATACTTGAAAAAAAACATAGGATTTAGTCTTTATGGTGCATTCTTTTGTAACTGACAGCGCCTCACAATAGTCCGAAGCAGACGGACCATTTAATATTTTCAAATCAGGGTAGACTTAGTTTCGCAGATGGCATAACAGCGACTGCAGAGAGCAACGAAAATCTACAAAAGATTCTTGACAAAATGGATCAAGTAATAAAGAATGAATTCAATATGAAAATAAATTAACAAAAGAGCAAAGTCCTAGTCTGTAGCCGGAAGGAAGAAGATCCAGTCAGAATAACTCTTGGAAATAATATTCTCCAGTCAGTTAAAGGATATAACTTGTAGGAGGTAAAATCACAAGTGATAGACGTAGCAGTAAGGAAATTATAAGCAGAATTAAATTGCCTTCAACAAACAGAAAAACCTCTTCACTTCGAACACTATCAGCCTAAAAATAAGGAAGAATCTAGTAAAGACATACGTGTGGAGTGTTGTCCTATACGGGAGTGAATCTCTGACAATTGAAGAAAGTGACAAGAAAAGACTCCAAGTATTTGACACCTGGTCTGCACAAGAATTTTGATGATAAGCTGGAGAAAGAAGATAACGAATGAAAAAGTCTTTAGAAGAGCTCAAGAGGAGAAAAGCTTTCTACGAAACTTAAAAGGCAGAAGAGCTAAGTTTATAGGGCATATACTACTACAGAATGGGTTGGTTAAGAGAATAATAGAAGAAACAATTAAAGGGAACAATCACAGAGGACGACGCCGTTTAGACTACATGAAACTACTAATGGTCGATATGAACTGCACATCATATTGTGAGTTGAAAAGAGAAGCAGAGAAGCGTGAAGAATGGCGAGCTGCTGCCAACCAGCCTATAGGCTGCTAGCATAGAAGAAGAAGAAATCAGAGTATGAAATTTAAATATACGAAAGTCTCGTTGAACACCCACCTAATTAACAGTTTTCACGGTTGGCCGATTTTCGAAAAAGTCAAATTGTTTAAAATTCAGTACACCACGCGCCTTCTTCAGCCAGCGTTTCATCAAGAAAATTAGATTCCACTATAATATTATTAAGAGAATTTAATTATAATAATTTCATTTCATTCGCCAGTATCTATGAGTTCTACTCGGTTGGTCTCGGTACAGTTTAATTAAAAATAAACTCACAGAGAACACTGCAATGCAGCAGGGAGACAGCTGGACGATAAATTAAAGCTGTCACAAACGCTTACCGTAGCAAGTGTCTTCATTAAGGTAATGGGTAACTAAATTATGATGCAGATGATTCTGATTTGCAACGCAGTTTATGTATTAGTTACAGTTTACAACACTTAAGTTCAAGCGTTTTGCTTTAACTTTTGTACGATTTATTTATCTTTTCCTTTTGTTCCTCGTGTTCAGTGACACGTTTAGTACTGGAACGAAATAATTACAGTACTAAAGTACACTAAAATACAGCGTGATTTGCAAATTACTTGACTTAAATCCTTAAATTCCTAGGTGGAACATAGGGCCTCGACAAAATTTCTCTAGCGTGTTCTGTCTATTGCGAGGGCCTTCACTTTCCCCCATGTCTTGTTGACATCAGCCACCTCTCTTTCCATAGTCCTCTTCCAGGTGTTCCACGGTCTTCCACCTCTGCGGCTACCTTGCGGATTCCAATTCAGTGCGTGTCAAGCGATAGTTTCTGGTGGTCTTCTCAGGGTGTGACCAATCCACCTCCATTTTTCTTCTCTTTACCTGTAGCTGGATGGGACTCCCATAGATCTCTGTTCGAGATGGTCTTGGGCCACCAAATTCTCATTATGTACCTCAGACAACGATTTATGAAAGTCTGTAACCTTGTGGTGATGCCCTTTGTCACTTTCCAGGTCTCACATCCATACAGCAACACCGATTTGACATTTGAGTAAAATATTCTGAGTTTTGTCTTCCTGCGTATATGGGGTGATCTCCATACTAGTCTTAACTGTGCAAAAGGTCCTTTTGTTTTATTTATACGACTTATCACATCCCTAAGAGCACCTCCGTGCTGACTGACCATGCTACCCAGATAGCGAAATTCCTATACTCTTTCTATAACTCTTCCGTCTATTATCAAATCAGATTTATTTCTATGGTTAATACAAATTTTCTTGGTCTTTTTGTTATTTATCTTTAAGCCTACTTGTTCATATTCAATTTTCAGATCTTTTAGACGTTTCTAGACATGTTTAGTACTGGAACGAAATAATTACAGCACTAAAGTACACTAAAATACAGTGATTTTCAAACAATGCCATATCGAGATCACGTCATTTCGCTGAAGCTTGGGGGCTACAGGACGTTTTTACAGCGTTGTGCAGTGAAAAGCCTTTTCGTTTGCTGAAAACATCGAGTTAATTTAGACGCATCTCTGGAACGATTCATGGGTACCTGAAAAATAAAATACGGAAGCATACACGAATGAAATTTTATAAAACTGTGGCTGTCTCCACATTCTTCTCCCCTAGTGAGGCATGGACTCTTGGTAACAGGGACGTACAGAGGATTCAAGCAGCTGAAATGAAATTTATGAGAGAGGCGCAAAGTTGGTCTCTCCTGGACTGGAAAAGGAACAAGGATATTGGACGCGATTTAAACATTGTATCGTTGCACCAGAAGATTAAAGACCACAGAAGGAGATGGTGTGAACAGTTGAACCGCATGCCTGATATCCGTCTACCCGTAGCTGCCTTCGGTTCTCATCTTACTGGGAAAAGAGATGTCGGTAGACCGAGGAGGAGATTGGTTCCGGAACAGTTCTAGATCCTGCTCCTTGGGCTGGTGATGACGATTATGATGAAAAAGTTCAAGTTGCATTTTGGAGTTGGTAGGTGACTTCGATTTACTACATAGATGAGTACAGGAATCCAACCACATGTGACAAAAGGATATAAATGTAATGTAACAGGCAGAAGGATGGAAATATGTAGGGAACCTTTAGTAACTATGTAGGTTATGACAGTTAAGGAGAAACATTCAAACCTAACATCTCCTTGGAAGAGGAGCTCCACTTTGCCTAACATTGAGTGTTCGATGCGTTGTTTAACAAGTGCAATTAATATTATGTTGTCTTCTAAACATACACATTTGTAAACTACAGCATTTCGAAGTGAAGAAAATGTTTTCTTAAATTTAATAAGATACGCTAAATAGTTTGTTTTGAGGATAGGTGGATTATTTTGACTCATTTTGTGCAGGGCAAGTAATCAAAATTCGAAACTAATTCTTTTTTGTGCTACGAAGGCTAACACGGCCGGAGTAATTTTGGTTAAAATTACTTCCCGGGCTGCTTGGCCCTGGGCCAACGTTTCTAACAAAACCAGACGTTTTGGCAGTGCCACCGACTGCCATCTTCAGTGAAAACGAGTAACGCTAACGTGAGATGATATACGCCAAGACCACAGTACTGTGGTTAAGGCTGGACTAACAATACTTTCAATAACAATAACAATACTTTCCAGCCTTGATCACAGTAATGTGGTCATAACGTATATCATCTCGTATTAGAGTTATTCGTTTCCACTGAAGATGACAGTTGGTGGCACTGCCGAAACGTCTGGTTTTGTTAAAATTTGGACTAAGACCAAACAGCCCAGGAAGTAATTTTAGCCAAAATAACTTTATTTTATTTTATTTCTTTTATGAATTTGCTAACTGCTATAATTTTTATTGTTCGACTAAGCTTTTCGTCATCACTGACATCTTCCTGTCTTAAACAACGTCTATCAACTGTACGTTGTAAGCTTTTATACTTTAGGCCCCTCCCCTTATGTCATCGCCCCTCCTATTGGTCCTAGCTGCTACCGCTCTTCACGGGAACTTTGTCTACATTTTTCCGTTAGGCATTTTTCTAACGTCCGTCAAATTGTTTTAAGAATCTCCCGTTAATTTCTTCATTCTTGACTTATAATTTTTTTCAATCTAAACTTTTTTTTATTAACGACTGTGTATTAAAAAATTGTGATCAGTTTAGTAAATTTCGGGAAATTAACTGGATAAAAATGTTGATATAATTATATCAAACTATTGCATGCAAATATTTCAAACTGTATACAGTCACATCCAGGTATTTCATATACAGTTAATGGACCGAACCTCATCTTTCCTCTTAGCTCTAGTGATTACCTGATTCAACGTCACTTCAATAACTCGCTTCTTTCATCATTTCATCATGTTCTTATTCTTACTTACAGATATTTGTGTGTGTTTTTGGAAAATTTCTTGGTCCAATAACAAACTCTCTGAACGTGCTAATATTTTTGAAATTTTAAGTATTGCGTAATTATTATTTAAATGTCAAATTTTAATAAATATATTACGGACGATCTCCATAGATTGGAATCATTATTAGCCGGCTGTTAGGCCGTGGTATCGAGTTCATGCTTGCAGACATTTCGGCCTCACTATCGGATGACATCATCAGTGTCGGCAACAATTGGAACGGCGTCCGCCAATAATAGTCTGGCGGATATATCCACCAATAATATCTACCTCATTACTAGGGTGAATTGGCTGGCAGACACCGTGCCAATCGTTAGCGACACTGATGGTGGCCTGCGATCGTGAGGCCGAAACGGCTGTTAGTATAAACCCTAGACCACGGCCTAACAGACCAGCTGTTAATGTTTCCAACTATGTTGAGACCCGAAAGCCTTAGGAACTCGATTTCCATATAACAAATGTTTATATGTTAATATTACAAATGTTTATTAGTAGCTTTTATAAGTCAACGTCAGTTAAAATTTATATTATAATTAATAAATGCCTTTTTCTTTATCCATGCTGCGACTACGTCTTTGATGTCTTACGACATGTTTCGGGAACACGTTCCCATCATCAGGTAAAATTTTGTCTTCTAGTTCATAACGAACGTGTCAAGAATATAATAATTAAAACACATCAACACATAAACACATAACACAATGAGTATGATAGAACTCAGTCCACGTAACAGTGCGCACTGCCGTACTATAACTGACCGCGTAATCAAACTATATATTCGGCTGGTGTACACAAGCGTTATCACTCTTCAATACAGTATCACATAAACAGTGAGATTTAAATGTTAATTGATCATTAAGCAGTAGGTTTGGTTGAAATAAAAACGCTTTATATATTTCATATTCTTCCATGGCATCCATGTATCGGCTCTTACTGCATATATGTATGGGCGTAAAGTTATCTGTGAAACCACTATAACTGTGATTGCTGTTTACCAGATGTAAAGCAAAGTTGGATTTGATTGACTTGATGTTCTTTTTTGGCATATGTTCTTTATATCTGTCTTTAAATTTCCTGCCCGTTTGTCCTATGTAGAATTTATTACATTCACTACACTGGATTCTATATATACCAGAACTGTTTTCGGTTGTTTTTTGTGTTCGAGGTTTTAATATGTTCAATATGTTATTGGTAGTTTTGAAGGACACGATGATGTCTAATTTTCTTAATTCATTTTTTATTATATTAGGAATCACATTAGTATATTCAACTGAAATATAATGGTTCTTTTTACCATCTAATTTTAATTTTCTTATATTATAAGTTAAATAATATTCCGTTGAATGATCAACGAACTGCTCCCAGTAAGATACAAGCTGGTACCTACCTCAATTCCAATCTAATCAATATTAATTGTCCAACGGTTAGTGGTTTCGTATTGGACGATGTTTTTCGAGATCTTCGTAATGTCCATGTTCCACCCATAAAGTACAATTAATATATAAAATTAAGAAAAAGCTGCCAGTACTTTCTACGTAATGTTGAAAATTCTAATTATGTAGGTAGGCCTACACCATAGATAGTTGAAAATAAACAATTTTGATTAAAATTAACTCCCACGCTGTTTGGCCGTGCTCCAAAGTTTCTGACAAACCCAGACGTTTCGGCTGTACCACTGACTGTCGTCTTCAGTGAAAACGAGTCAACGCTAACTGTGGTTAATCACAGTACTGTGGTCCTAACGTACAACATCCCACGTTAGCGTTGACTCGTTTTCACTGAAGATAGCAGTCAATGGTAAAATATACTTCCGAAACATCTGGTTTTGTCAGATACTTTGGGCCATGGGAAAACAGCCCGGGGGGTTAATTTTAATAAAAATTAAAGCCTCTGACCCTCTGACGAAGCTTATAAGAAGCGGAAATTCGTTCAGGCTATAAGATAAAACTTTCACGTTTTTACCAATAAAAACTTCGTGTTCCGAGTCGTTAGTGATATACTTATATTTAGTTAATTAACGGACACGTCATGGACAACGAAATCGGAAAATGTAATTTTAATCAGAATGACACCGGCCGTGTAAATCTTCGTAAAACAATTTTTAGTTTCTCACAAACGTAGTAATAATAAATAAGTTAATAAACGTAAAATCTGATGATTAATCAAATTCCCTTCTTTCAATATGTGTCTCTTCGCCACGTATGTTTTGTATTTGAGTTTCTTTATTCATCATGGTTGATGCGGGCATTTTCTCCTTTGATCTGTTTGTGTAAGCTCGCAGTTGGTGGCTTTCTCCTTCTTCTTTTCTGGCACCGATTTTAAGACGGCTCACTGAGCAGGTGTGGCAACCCGCTTCTCGGTAAATTATATAATGTACGAGTTCACTTGTGCTGCCTCAAACAGAAAAGAAAATAATTTACCGGTTACGAAGCGTTGTAAAAGTTCTAACGTATATACCCTTTAATATGTTTTTTTGTCTGTTTATTTGTTTTGGGAAACGGTTTGAAAGACACGACGTTTTTATTAGGCGCTCTGTATAAATTAAACGTTTTTGTATATATAAGTTGGTGCATCCTAATGGATAGCTTCACCTCTTTCTCTTCCGTCAGCTTGCCCCCCTCTCTTTCTCTTTTGCGTATGTTGGTACTGCTGGGAGAATATACAGATAAAAACAGTTACCCGCCAACTTGTAGGTGACCAAATCAATAAATAAATGTTAATTTTATCGCTTATTCTATTTACGTTTGTAAGTGAATAATTAAATTTTCAATTTACATTAATCGCAACAAGCTTTCATGTGTACATATGTACGAGGGTCATTCAATAAGTAAACAGACAAACAGTTGTAGTAAATAAATTAATTGTAGCAGCTGATTGAAAATTTCAGGAGTGTTACCGGGCAACGTCGTTGTGAGTTTTGATCAGCTGTTCAATAATATATTGCATAAACATAACCAATACAGTTTTATTTACGATGGCGTGTCCTCTTGACAGTACTTTCGGAGAATAGCGTTCTGTTATAAGATTTTTGGATTTGGAACCACTATAACCACTAACTTGGATTCACTATTTTGAACCTGAGTCAAAGCGACAAAGCATGGAGTGGAAGCATCCCCGTTCACCCGCCAAAAAGAAATTCAAAACTCAGCCATCGGCTGGTAAGGTGATGTTAACCATCTTTTGGAGCTCCCAAGGCCCAATTTTCTGTGATTACCTACAAGACCAGCGTACCATCGATAGCGAGTACTATTCTGACATGATTGTGAACAAAGTTAAGCCTGCATTGAAGAAGAAATGTCCGGGATGGCAGAGGAAAGGTGTGATTCTTCTTCACGATAATCCCCGCCCACACACGGCAAAACTGACGATCGAAACAAGAAAAAAGTAGATTGGGAGATCCTGCCTCATCCTCCTTATAGCCCTGACCTTGCCCCATCTGACTTTTTCTTGTTTGGCCCACTCAAGGAGACTTCGCGTGGTGTCAAGTTCAACAGCAATGAAGAAGTGAAGGAAAAAGTCCAAAACTGGCTTTGACATTAAGGTAAAGAATTCTTTGCTGAGGGAATAAAAATGCTTGTAAATGGGACAAGTGCATAGACGTTGCTGGAGATTACGTTGGAAACTAAAAAAAATGTATTGATTGAATAAAAAGTTTTTGTACCACAGCTGTTTGTTTGTTTACTTATTGAATGACCCTCGTATTATTCTGAATAACGTAGAGTTAAATACAGCCCTCCAGGTTGGGGGTTGGGCGAAAGGGCCAACAGCCCCTCCCCGTACAACAAATATGTTCAGAAACCAATCGTCATACCTTGGAATACTAATGGGATTAAGCGGCAACAACAAAGGCACAAGAAATTATAATGTGCGGTAGGAAATTGTAACGTTAGACCACTGATGAAAACAGTAGCAGTGAAAGATCTATTACTGCAGATAACGGTATATAATATTGACATGGAGCGGTTCAACAAACGAGGTGGACTGGCCAACAAATATGGGATACCAAAGACTATACAAACTTCAGTACTGAGAGGCAGAAAGAAAATAGAGGAGTGGCATTCATAATTAGGAAAACACTGGAATCCGGCAAATTAGGGTTTGAACCTGTTAACCAAACTACTGTCCAACGATTGGTGTTTCGTATCGGACGATGTTTTTCGAGATTTTCGTAATGTCCGTGTTCCACTCATAAAGTACAATTAACATATAAAATTCACAGTACTTTCTACTTAATGATGGAAATTCTAATTATGTAGGTATACCATAGATAGTTGAAAATAAACAATTTTTATATAACCAGGAGCAGTTATATACAATAGAATGTGTATAATAAGAATAAAGACACTATTCTTTAATATATCCATTATCAACATCTATGCATCGACGAAAGAGAAGGATGATGAAACGAAAGATTCATTCTATCAAGAACTGGAAGTATATGACAAGCTCCCGTCAAAACGATGGACATCCATCGCCAAGGCCAGGGGAAAGTGGAGGCTAAGGTCCGACTCCGAACTGTGACACGATAGAAGAAGAAGAAGAAGAAGAAGAAGAAGAAGAAGAAGAAGAAGAAGAAGAAGAAGAAGAAATACAGAGGAAAATTAAATATTCTCTGTCCCTTAATACGTAAGGAAATTGTATGTAGGAGCTAGTTATGGCCTGTATGAAGTCACGTCTCAGTAAGAAATTCAATGCGAATCCGCATCAGTTAACAGCGTATAGATTCGTTAAGTCCTTAACATCATCTATTAATTATGCCTGTAAGAAACAGCTGGTTACTACATACGGTAATCAAACTTACTGGTTCTGGAAATTTTATCAGCTTTCCAATTATTCATTTAATTAATAAAGTTGTGTTAGTAATTATAACCACAAACAGAATTAACACTGCTGCACACCACTATAAAACATTTATTGCGATACTGATGATGAGCTGTGAAGCTAGAAAGCGCTAACCGTAATAAATTTTCTATAGTGGTGTGGAACAGTGTTAATTCTAGTGGTGTGGAACAGTGTTAATTCTGTTTCTAATTATTCATTTAGTGCTGTAACTAACTGAAGCTGCACGAGTTTTCTGCTAATATCCGTGACGCACATTCTCTGTAGAGCAGCAGTCGACAACCCCGCGCCCGTCGAGAAGGTTTCACGCGCCCGCGAACCAATTTGTAAGTTTATTTACTTGTGAACGAAGGAATGCACACGAATTTTATATGCTTCGTAGTACTGTATTATAAAATAGTAAAATCCATTTACCGAAACGAGCTACAACTTCCGCCAATACGACTTTAACCAATTTTTTTTTTTCATTTTTGTTAGATTTAACGTGCGTGTGCATGATGACAGGTTATTGTCCTATGTAGGTTAAGTAACTAAGATTAATAGTAACTAATGTGAATAATTTTCACAAAAAATTATATGAAAAATGCTGCAAGGCTTTTAACATTGAAAATGTTTATAAGGACGTGTCGCACATTAGAAAACGACCGCTGGTGCGTGATAGAAAATGGGAACCGGTGAGTTTCCATAGAAACTACTTCTTTGTTGTCAATAACGTAGTATACATATTATAAAACTTCACTTATGAATGCGACTACATTTAACTTATACTCTGTACATTGGTAAATGAAGAATGAACTCATTGATTGGTGAATGAACATAAATATATATATTTTTTAGATTTATTGAAGCATTTTCAATGCCCTTCTCTGTGCATTGCATTTGTGCAATGCCTGTAAAATTTTGATTCGGTGTTTCACGTCGCTAGAGTATTATTATAAAGCTAAGTTAATGTTTGTAACGTCTAGCTTTTGAACTCCGCACCTTCTTATTTTCCATGGATGGGGTGGGTAGGGGTGCGCCCATGGAACTGTTCCTCAGTTATATATGAGCTCACGTAAATTCAAAGGTTGCGTATGACTGCTTTATAGCGTATGAGACGCGCACTTTGTCTGCTTTGAACGGTAAGTAGTGAGGTACCTATTACTGGGAAAAGTTGCGACTCATGGTTTGCTACCGCATGGCTGCACGGGAAATCTCTAAGGTGCAGTGTCACCAGCAAACAAGCTGATTATTACACCAGACACATGTGACATATTTCAAATTGTGTTCGAATGGTGTGACGTATAACGCTTTTCATATTTCACTTTGTTGAAATATAAAAATTTTACAATGACTTGGTTATCTATCTTCCTCATCTATATACAAAAAACTGAAAGTCTGAGAATTTGTTTGTACTGAATATAAATCCACACCGTTACACCAATTGCCACCAAATTTTACACAGGTAACCTTTGATACAAGGAAAAAACACTGTCTAACTTGGAATTTGATATTCTGCCCCGTTCGCACGATTTAGTTTCTTTTAATTATGCCCTTTTTTTGATGCGTATAAAGGTGTCAGCAACACCATGGAGACCAGACTTAATTACCCAGAGTAACAAGTAAATAAACAAATGCTATTTCGCGGCATCGGAACTGTACCTTTATCCGTACAATGTACATTCTTCAATGTACTGCAGTACATTTTCAATGCTTTTAATATGCGATTGTATAGGTATATTACGATGAGGAAAAGAAGAAGTGTACTAATTTCAAATTGTCCTATTTGTTAATGCAAAGCGAAAGTACGTGTTTTCATTTGTAAAGTTAGGTGACAACGGTTTTGCTTTTTAGTTTACTGCTGAAATAAATAAAAGCTATGGTTGAGGAAAACATAACTTTAACGTGATATACAATGCATGTATCACAGTAACAATTAAAGTAAAGAACCTAACGTTTTTGAGTTAACGGGTACTTTATAAATATCTCTAAAGGCATTATAAACGGGAACTTTTAAATCTCAAAAGGCTGTTGCACGAACATAATAATTTAGTAGGCCTACAAGTGTTTAAATCAGCTTCGGAGAGAATTTTACTAATGAGTACAAAATTGTTATATACCAATAAAATACACGCGCGCGCGCGCAATCTACAATTGCATAATTAATATTATAACCACAATAATCCATTCATGTTGTAACCTATCGAGTGGCTGCCAGGCTACAACTGTTTGTTGACGTGGTTCCAGAGGTGAATTTGAATCATGGGTATGAACCGGTCTTCTCTGAAGACAATTTATTGATGATTAGCAAAATACAAAAACTTCTATAATTTAACTATAAAGTCAGTTAATTCAATTACTTTTAAACGCTAAGTACCTTCACTTACTAGTACTTAGTTCAACAAAATAATGTAACTACTTTTAGTTAAAATATTACAAAGACAAACTTTTGACCATCTCTGGTTTTCCGGGTCTCTCGGACCACCTTCTGTAATTACAGTTGACAATTACAACATTCAAAAAACTAACAAACATTTAACAAAATTACAAAATCTCTATTTTGTTAAAATAAAACTTTGAAATTATCGTTTACTGCGGTGTAGAAACATTCTTTACCTGAACAAAGTTTATACCACTGACAATGCTATGGTAACTTTATAACCCTGTTTGAACCTTCTTCCTTTCTCTCATGAAGGGTTAATGAAGATGTTTTTCTCTTTTGTAAAAAAACTTTTCGTCATTCTTATACTTATTATGCTTACTTGCTAGCGACGTTTTTAATTCAGCCTTGGTTTTACAAATTAACAACTACCAAAGCGATATGATTACGTATAAATCAACAGCATATTTAACATGTTTTTATTATAAAATTTTGGATTACGTTTTATGGAAGAATTTGTCTGTGTACATTACCTAAAGAGTCACAATAACGGTAACGTATTGCTATTACAGTAATAACATATGTTACGACGGTCTAGCTGATCGTCGTATGGTACAGTGGAAACAAAGTACAAGACACCAATGGAATCACTAATAATCAGCTTTAATTATCACAATGAATAATTTATAACGGACAAGGTAGTCTCTTACAACAAATCAAGTAAAACTGTCCAACGCAATAATAATGTCAACTATAAATAAGTCTGCACTAATTACAACACAACAACACTTCGCTACAAACACTCGATCCGCGCTAAAAAAATTGCTCAACACCACTGAAGTGACAAGCCGGCTGCTATAGCTTTTTACAGGTAGTGCACGCCTTCTAGAAATTTTCCATCCGCACTTCATGCCACTTAATACGTAACTCAAATGTTCTTTAATACACTGGAATATACTTGTGAGCGGCTTTCACTGAGACAACACCTGCCACACTGGTTTGGTGGAGGCGGGCTGGAGAATGTTTTAGGATGTTCGATACAATTACCGTTACATGTCTAATTGCAGTATTCATACGTCAGTATTGTTTCACACTTTTCACAATGTTTTCTGTCAACGTTCTTCAAGAATGATAATATTAATATTAAGCCAATGTTTGAAGAACACTTAAATTTTTGCTTTAACAGAGAGCTTTCGGGGACTTTGGGGATTGGTATTAGCATTCTCCATAGTGGTTAGCCAGCCCTGACGACTGTCCTTGTTTCTACTCTATGGTTGGATCACTTCTGTTTCGCGCGCGCTTGGGTGTGTTTAATATACTTAATTTATTTTTGTTAATTGTTTTCTTACTGTTAACAATAATTTAATAATTAACACAACACACAAAACAGAAGTGAATCAACCATGGAAGCAAGAAATGGAAGAAGTGTGCCTGGCATTTAGTTGTGTACCAGTCTCCAAAGCGCTTTGGAAAAATAAAACAAAAGGCTACGTTTTTTAATTAATTGTTTAATTTTGTAAATATTAATACTCACTTTAAGTGTATTAATTATGTCTCTATAGCACGAATACGCGGCCTTTAGTTGACAATAAATAGTCTCGAAATGATCATTATAAAACAATTCGTATAAAACTGTTATAAAACTGTGTGTAGTCAGTGAACGAATCTCACAGAATCTTTGTCACTAGAGGATAAGAAAAATGCATTTTTGTCAAAAAATTAATGGTGCAGCAGTTTAATTGAATTGAATGTAAGAAAAAGAATTTAATTGAACGCACGAAATTTATGACGTTTAATCTATCTCAGACGTAATAAACTGAATGTAATCATCATCATCATCTTCAAAGATTAAATCAAGGATGGTTTGTTCCGGTCCCAAATAGGCAAAGATTAGAGCTGGTCACTCCAGCGCTTCCTCGGACGTCCCACACTTCCCTGTCCCCGCGGCTTATAGTTCCATAGTTGTTTGGGGATATGGCAGTCATCTATTCGGCGAAAATGTACCCACCAATTCAGCCGACACTGGGCGATCCTGTCGAGTAAACTCATAGTATTCAGTTCCTGTCGTACATCTGTGTTTCTTCTATGATCATGGAAACTATACCCTGTCACGTGCCTGAGAAATATCATGTCAGCCGCTTGGATGCGACTGGCCTGGCCTTTCGTTAAAGTCCAATTCTCAGACCCATAAACTAGTGTGGGAAGGTCCATCACCTTGTAGAATTTTAGGCGAGTTTCTTTACTTGCTGAATTAGGAGTTCGCCTGATGGTCCCGCACATAATACTGAATGTGAAGTAGGTATTAAGAAGTCGATCTGATAAGAAAAATAGACGTTAAAAATGTTAGCTTTATTATAATACGCATGTGTGGTGTATGTGTACGTGGGGGGGGGGTGGCGCGAATGTTTGTGAAGAGTTATAAACGGATTATGAAAAGACAGTTGTAGCCTAAATGTGTTAGTTCACTATTTCAAAATTTTGCGCTCAATACGGCCTATGTCTCACAAAATAATTAGTTATTTTTAATAGTATTGCAAGTAACTAGTCTTTAATAAATAGCCTACAGTAAATTTTAAATATCGAAACATGAATTATATAAAGGCAATGTAATGGTCGTAATCAGATGATGAAGGAAGCTTCCAGCGATCCGTTTACAAGAATAATTGACATGTTTAGAAAGGCAGTTTGCTAAAATTATACGGCAGCGGGCGTTGTGCAAGCGAGCTTTGTTTTGAAACTTCGTTCCCCACTAAAGGAACAGGACGTCATTGCTTGACATTCCACTTCGCGATAATTCACTCGTTACACTGCGTACTTCCGTTCTTAACGCGTAACCGTGTATTTGAAGTAAAGTGTCATAATTAAAAATACAACCGAATCTAATCGTCTTAGTTCACATTTCCGTCCTCTTATTTTATTCTTACTCTGAATATACCTTGCTTAAGGGCACCTGTAACCGGCAAATCGACCAAAAAAAAAATTTTGGTTTTTGTCTTAAAAAAAATCTTCATTATTTTCTAAATAATTTTATACCAAATTTATGTGATAATATGGTGATAATGTTACCATTTTTTACAAATCTGTAACTCCCTTATAATAAACCTTAAAGTATGCAGTTTTTACATTGGAAAAGGAATGTCAATAAGCATTCACTACCTGCCAAGTCTGTCATAAAGCCAATATTTGCTAATCTGAGTCATCCTAATTTGTTCAAAAAATGCCTTTATGGTAGTACACGGAGTGCAAAAGCATCGCTGAACAATTTGATTTGGAATAGTTTGCCGAAAAAATTATTTGTTGGGCTAGATACTTCGGTTTTGGTTTACATGATGCTTTTTTTACCTTCAAATTTAGGTAATATACGTAAGTGTCAAGTCTTATAAAAATTAGGGATCAAACGAGGATCAAATGTCTTTAAGGTAATGAAAAAAATTGACTTTCAATGAATCCTTGGGGCAGAGACAGCAGTAGATGAATTGATGAAAAAGGTTAGACAGTCAACTAGGAATGTAAAGAGAAAACTAGAGCAACAAATGGACATAAATAAAGACGCCGAGTATGGGAGCTGGACTATCTTAAATAATGTAAAAAAGTAATAATTTATTTCAAAAACTTTAAATGCGTTTCTCTGATAATTTATTTTTTTACATAAATGACCCTTTATTTTACAAACCAAGTGAACTATCGAGCTGAATTTTTGTGTGGCTATTGTGTTAATGGAGATATAACTACACTACTAGAACTACAAAGTTTTACTGAAAAACAGAAAAGATAAAAAATTAAGATTATCAATTTTTTGATGCAAATGTTTAGAGGAAATCATTAAAAATTATAACAAATCAGAAAATTGATGTAGCTTCATAATTGTAGTAGTGTGTGTAGTGGATAACGTGTTTACCAGTAAGCTAAAAGTTTAGACTTATCTTTTATAGGTTCTGAAATAATGAGTCTCAAAGTTGACGAATTTAGCATGGTAAGCTTTACGAGTGCCCTTAAATACTCCAGCTTGGAAGAATTTCACCTTACAATTTAGTAACAATAAGCTAACTCTACATGTAATTGACGGCGTACCAACTAGGACGAATTAACAATTTTTAGCATAGTTCTTTTTTCATTTATTGAATGTCTGTTAAAATTATAGACATGCCGCTCTAACTGTTATAACTTAATATGAGTTACGGAAATGTTTCCAAGTTCGCAGTGACGATTGTAAATTGTAAGTTCTCAGGTGATATTCCAATAAATAAGGGAGTTCGGCAGGGATGCTGTGTTTCCCCAACCTTGTTTAATATATACTGCAACAGTGCGTCTGCGTACGTTACTGTGGATTGTCGCAGTTAGTTAAAAAAAATTGCTAAATTACAAATGATAGCCATAGGAATTTACAAAAAGTTACAAGTTCTAAAAATATGAAGATTATTATATCGTTTCCCTTCTTGTTTCTGTGCCATTATTTTGAATGTATCTCACCCCCTCTCTATCACTGTCTCTCTCTTCTACGTTTCCCCCTTCACTTTCTTCGTTATTTGTTTTCTCCTTTTGTCGGAAGTCATTTCTGTTCTTTGATCTGTTTGTCGAAGCTACCACATGCTTCGTTTCACACCGGTTGGAGGTATTTTTATATTTTTCTTCTCTTCTAGTTGTGATCTGGCATGAAACAACCCACTAACAGGTGGGTAGAGGATTCTCAGTACTTACTTACATGTGCGTGCGTGCGTACATGCGAATGTTTGTGTCTCAGGAAAGGAAAACAGTTTTTGTCTCTGAACGGAGAATAAAGGAGAAAAACGTTACCTTTAGATTGCTGCTACACCTTGATGCTTTGTTTATTTATCCATTTTAGCGTACACTTGCTTCTGTTACTTGTTCCCAATATGTCTTTTACATTTATAAATCTGCACTATGGTAAAATACGGTTTTCTTTTTCTTTCCCTCGGGTTGGCGACACTGCCACCTGCTAACAAAATAAATATAAGTCGTCGTTCTGAGTTCGGCGTCACAAATTGTTTTGACGTTTCAAAGTATTTTCTGTATTGAAAAACTTTCATTGCAGTGACGTGGTAACTGGTGCTCGTAATTTTCTTGCTATTTTCAAAAAACGTAAACACGCGAACTGTTTTAGTGTTTATAGTTTAGAAGACAGCTTTACTGCGTTCATTATTTATCAGTCACAGTGTTGTTGATTTGAGTTGAGAGTAACTCCATACGTTTCCTTTGCTACTGTCAAGGAAAGACGTAAAACTTTATATTACGCAAATCAAATGATTTAACCGGCCAAATATGATAGCGTTATGATGTCCAATGTAATATTATACATTTTGCTTTTTATAAGTAATTTCCTTTTTTAAGAAAATGTTAATTGTAAATTAAAAAATGTTGATAAGCCTGACAGTGTAAATTGTTGTGTACAGAGTAACATGAGTTTCGTCTGTTGTACCTCACCAGTTTTAAGTTTTGTCTAAAGAAATCTACAAATTTATTTTAGATATGGATGCGACAGTATAACAGACGAAGTGTAATCTCTTACAGCTCGTTAGGACTATTATTGATACTAAAATTGGTTTACGGTTTCGGCGCTTAAATATTGTTTTCTGTTTGATAATTAATTACGTTATTTTCCTGTCCCTGACAATTATGAGTTTAATCGACAGAATTGTCCAGTATCGGCTGAATTGGTGGGAACATGTTTGCCGAACGGATGACTGCCGCATCCCCAAACAACTATGCAACTACAAGCCAAAGGGAAGTCCGAGGAAGCGCTGGAGTGACCAGCTCTAGACTTTGCCTGTTTGAGACCGGAACAAACCTTCCTTGGTTTAACCCTTGCAGATGATGATGATGATGATGATGATTTTTTTGTCCATACTAAACGTAAAATAGTTACCTGGCCAAGATTTATTTAGTAAATTGTTTCTTGTTACACCCAAGCAAGTAGGCATTACCGGTATTCTGATTTTTCCGAATACTGAATTACTTAATTATAAGAAATCAAATTTAGATTAGGGTAAAGATGGGATTTTAGGAATTCAGTGTGATAAGACTCCCTTAGACATTACTATGAGGTTAAGATTTTGATCTAATGAATAACTAATTCATTGAAAATTCATGTCATGAATCTAAAACCATCTTATATTATATCGTACAACATAATTTGCATAACTTCATGGGCATATGGGCAATAATGGGCAAGGAAAGGGATCCTACAACATCTAATTAGAACTATGTAGAGTCTATATTTGGAGAACAAAATCTTAATTGAAGCAGTTAAACCGAAAACACCTGCTAGAGTTGGGCTCATCAATTGTGGAGTGCGACAAGCGTGTCCAGTATCATCTTCCCTTTAATTTATATATTGACGATGTCACAAAACTGGCAGATGTATCTTTCAGAGCATTTTATGGTTGGTTACTCTACAATTGACACTTTGTTGTTTGCGGACGATCAGGCTAATCTGTCGGACTGGGAAAACAGATTGCAGATGGGTATCCATTTATTAAATCGAATCTGCAAAGACCCTGGATTACAAATATCTACACTTAAGACCAAGGTAATGGCTTTTCGTGGAACTGATCCCGTACGGACAAAATTTTTTATAAATGTTACTGTCCTGGAACAAGTCAGCAATTTTGAATACCTCGGCTACACTGTGTCTTATAGTACAATTTGCATACTTCGATAAGAAAATTTTAGTTGAATATTGTCTCAATCAAGTGTGATAATTGCTAATCCAATGCCTTGTCAACTACTGATAGAGTTCTTTCATTCTTCGTCCTTTGTCGTTATATACCTTCTCTATTTGTTTACTCTTGTATTTAATTTGTTTGAGAAACATATAGTCTACGTCCTTAGGCGGGGTTTCTTCTGCTCAAGCTGCAAGAATCAAGTTTTTCGCGAAGAAAAACATAAGACATTGGAGACAGGAAAACAAGTATCTGCGAATTCCCCTCTTGCTCTAGATTTCCCTATTTCCTTGTTTTCTTAAATTAGATGAAACATTTCTTCGAGTTGGTATTATCACGCCCAGGAGAATTTTCTACGTTGTGTGTTCTGTGCTCTACATTACAAGATTACTTGGTACCGACCTATGTAATCAAGGCGTCTAAATAGGTGGACACAAACGCGTATTGTTTTAGCGGTACGTTAGAATTCATGAAGACTGTTTCATTAAAAACTGCCGTGGTAAATAATTCTTGATACAGACAGTAAAAATTGGTATAATGTTTTATATAATATCTTCAAATAAATTCACTGCAACTCGGTTTATTTTCACCTGACCTACGTTTCACAGAAATTTGTCTGTATCTTCAGGGGTGTGTTTCAATTGTAATTGAATGTTTCGCTTACCTCGAATGTACATTACGAGGATAGAAGAAATTCAGACTATTTTGAGGGAACGTGAAATTGAAGAAGATCTTTGGATGGACAAGCTGAGAATTCAATTACTTCTGTAATCTTTGGCTCCAGAAAATGTGTAAACATTTTACAGCCTGAATAATAATAATATTCAAACTTAAACGGTTATTTCTCGCTCCCCCTCTCTCCCCTCAAACCTACACTCGTTCTGTCTGTCTGCCTCTGTCTCTGTCTGTCTGTCTCCCCTCTCTCTCTCTCTGTTACACATAAACACAAAATCATACTCAACAAATGCAATTTCTCTTTGTCCGCGATAAGCAATAATTCAATCCGGCACTCCATATGTCAGCGTCAGTCCGCTCTGTCCCCGTTACAACACAATGCAATTCACAGACATTGTGCTATAAATAAGTGACAAGTGTTCTTGTATCAGACGGTTTTTTGCTTTGTTTTGTTTTGTGATTCTATTATTCTCTCAGACAGTACAATGCGCTGCCTCTCGGGGAACACTTGTAATAGGTACACAAACCATATGTGATTTGTATTCTTCTGTTACGACTGTTAATCTTTAAAGATTCCCTGTCCAGTTATATTGTATGTGAATTTATTAGAAAAGATACAGCTGCATTTACTACTATTACAAAGAATTTGTTTTGTATATTACGTGACTGCAAACAATTTATTATAAATTTAGTAAATATATAATACTAATGCCAAATATATAATATGAAAGTACATATATTGTTAATTAAGCAGGTTACTGGCCTGCTGTAAAAGCCCCAACCTGGATGACCGGCAACTTTGATTCTAGGCTGCTCTTCCTCTAGAGAGTTGCTTTCACTTCAGCTGACGAGCTCTCTCTGCCCGACCGCAGTAGACTAACTAACTTAGCCTATGTGTACAGCCGTTGGCCTACTGTAGGCTCCTCCGCCTCCACACTAGATGCACACCCTGCTGCCGATGTGCACCATCCTGGCAGGCCAGGACCCAGGATACCTCCAGGCTGCCCTGACAGAACCTCCATCTCTCGTTTGCTTACCGAAACACTCCCCCGAAGGGATTGATTACCACAACCTTGGAGTGGATTACTCGGCGTAACAGGGCCCTACTGGGAAGAGAGGAGAGTAGAGTGGATTGCTCACCCTACTGGGAAGTGAGACGTCGGTAGACCGAGGAGGAGATGGGTTCCGCAACAGGTCTAAGGCCTAGTCCTTGGAGTGGTGATGATGATGATGAAAATTTGTCGAAATCCGACGTTTGCTCGTTACCTATACGAAATTAAAAAGTTATTAACAGTATATTTTAATTTTACTTCGGAGAAGATTGAATAAAAAAAGGCACATGTTACAGACCTAAAGCATGGAACGAAGACAACGTCAAACAACTAAGTAAGCTTTGACCTAAGTACTACAATAAAATTTTTAAAATTTTTACCTTAATCCGTCACTGTGACCGCTTGGTTTCTGTCTTCTAACGCGTTTCGGATTAGATTTAATCCGTAATCAGAGTAAAAATTCGTCAGTTGACTTCGTTAAAACATTAAAACATTAAAAAGACACTAAAATACATCTATATATACGTTGTACAAACACAGCGACGTACGCGGATGTGAGTGCGCACTCGACACCGGTTGACGACGTACTGCCAACATTAAGGTAAGGATTAAGGTAAAAATTTTATTATAATAATTGTGACGCGGATACCAGTACAATGACTCTAAGTACTACGTAGGGTAAGTACAAAACGTTCAAATCTGAAGAACTTATTTAAGGAAGATTAGGTACAGTAATGTAGTGTAGGACTTGAAAATGGTGAAAACACTGAAAGACCTCGTCCGCAACACGACAAGTAGCAGTTCAGCAAGTAAACATGACATAGTTGGAATTTATGACTTTTATTATCTGTTGTGAGTAACGATCAAGGATGACTAGGAGAACAATTCTAATTCTAATTATAATTATAATTCTGAAGTGATAGAAATTCAGAAATGTTAATTGAATTGTGAATATCAACTCAATTGTTAATGTTTTTACTGTTTTAAGAATATGTTTGTTCGTCCACGTAACGATAGAGCAAAAGTAATCCCTTAACGTCTATTTATTAAGTAGAACCAGGGCTTGATTTCAAGGGAACGCGCCGAATTGGGGTTCCGGAACCTCTTAGATACAAAAATAAATTTAAAAAATATATGAAAAAAATCGTAATTATTACAAAAATTCACTACTACTTTATAAATTGTGCCCCTCATCAGCCCCACTAAAATACTATACATTTGTCAAAATAAAACACCAGCATTAGGTAATCTTTATCTTAATTATCGTTTATTTATATTATTTTATTTTATTTATTTTTTTTGCAGAATCGCAATGTTGGTCTGCGTTTTGCCAACGAAAATCTGAAAATTACAGCTTTATTTAAAAGCAGAAGTCAGTATCAGGCTCCCATTATTCTATGGTCCTGAAAGCAGTACAAAACTTAACTTTTTTCGCAGTTCCGATTCAATAAAAAGGAAGATAGGAAGAACAATAATCCCGTAAACCCTGAACAATTTTATGAGGCTCTGAAAAAATCTATTGAAAACAGACTGATTAGTGAACAAGACATCGAGCTAATATAAAATATATGTATATTTGGCTCTGTACAACTTTGGAATTGATGCGTTCCAGCACCTATAATTTTAGAAATCAACCACTGAGTACAACCACTCGTGAATTCGTGATGCGTTTGTTCTGCGACGCGACGGGGGAGTCAGAATTCACAACAATCACACAATAGATTATGTAGACGACACGGGCGGGGTGTGAGACGAGCAACTTGCTGGCAGTTATCATTATTCTAATGTGTAACAGTGATTCTCGTCTCGCACCGGTGACTGACTGCAGGGGCGTGACGGAGCAGTAATTAATTGCACGTGTCAGGTGCAGTACTGTGTCAGATTGATTGTTATTGCTTTGTCTGTCGACAACGGTTACGACATTAACACTATCGCCCGTTACATCACATCGCTACGTGGCTTATTGTGTCACCATGATAAAATTATATAATTAATTTAGCTCTGATCCTGTAAGGTGTAATACTTTTGTAATGTACCTATTGTAGAAACGTTGGTTTATAAATGTAAGCAATGTTATGTATCTAATAGGAAATAAAAAAACGTTTACAGACATAATAAACACTGTTGCACACCACTATAGAAAAATTATTCCGATTAGCGCTTTCAAGCGTCAAAGCTTATCGTTATATCGGAAATCCATGTAGGTTAGGATCCTGATGAGTAGGTTAGGATTTCCGATCTGTTGATGAGATGTGAAGCTTGAAAGCGATAATCGCAATAATTTTTCTATAGTGGTGTGCAACAGTATTTATTCTGTCTGTGATTATAACCAATAACACAACTTTTCTATTTAAAAAAAAAGGTTTATATTATATAATATGGTATGCAATGAAATAACAAAGTTTCTGTGCCAGGTGAATCTTGAACCCGTCCTCGGCGTACACTCACCCTAAATTAAATAACTAATTGAAAACCCACGGCCGGTAGCAGGCCATACCCTTATCATCCAGACCACCTGTGGTCCCTGCGGCAGGAGCTCTATTTGAAGCTTCGGACGCAGCACACGAGCGGGGGACGGGCATGCCCAGCCCCACTTGTTATTGAAATAACAAAGAGAATAATTGCGGAGAATAGAGTTTACTTTAGTCTATTAAAATTATTAAGATCTAGTCTTCTCACCCAAGAGACTAATCCTGAAAATACACAGAGCAATGATCAGGCCTGTAGTGACATACAGTTCCGAAACCTGGACATTAAGAATCTCTGATGGGAAGGTTCTGAGGACTTTCGAAAAGAAACTTATTAGAAGAATCTTCGGACAAATATGCTGTAATGGAGAATGGAGGATCAGGTATAATGAATAAATAGACTACATTCTAAAATAAGGAAATGTCGTCCGATTTATAAAGTCCAGAAAAATCAGCTGAATACGACATGTAGACATATTGGACAATCAAAAACTCCCCAAAAGGATAATCCCTATCTAAAGACGAGGCAAGCCAAGAAAACGATAGCAAGACGACGTGGAAGAAGACCTGACTAGGATAGGTGTCGGGTCCTGGAAGACTAAGGCACATGACCGGACTATCTGGAGGTGGATCATTAGGGAGGCCAAGGTCCATCCTGGTCTGTAATGCCGGATATATATTGCAACAGTACACAGGATATGAAGTACATTTAAGTGGAATACTACTGCTATATAACATTTTCTGACGGCCATAGACAAGTTTTAAATTGATTTTATTCTTTCTTTATAAAGTAGTCATAAGTTTTTAAAAGTATGTTATGTCGAAATGTTCACAACTTTATTCTCTTTTATGTCGTGTAAAATATTTATGTGTAAGTGCGCGGGTGCGTGTGTGATTTACATTTTATTTAATAACTTCGAGGAAAATTAACATTTCGTTCTGAAACTTGGACAGAGTATTCTCATGGTTATAAGCTACATTTTCCATATACTCAGTTCTCCACACCTATAATTTTTATATATATTTTTTTTTAATGAAATCAGTCGTCTTTCATTCTCGTTATCTCCTAGAAAGTAATAAAATTTGTAGATTAAATCTAGACAGGCCTTTGCAGAATCGGACAGAGTTTAAGCCTGATTTCAGTCTATTTGTGTTCTCATCTGTGACGTTGCTAAAGTTGCAACCAATCAGAGGGTTTAAAAATTATTTGAGTTGGTCCTTTGTCGAGAGCACTTCGGTGCAGTTTCTTCTAAGGACTCGTTATAGAAACACGTACTCGCTGTCACGAGTTTTTCTGTAAGTAATCTTAGAAGTTGGTTCACGGTTCGAGTTCTTCGAAACCAACAACACTTAGAGAACTGAAATAAAAGAATAGAGCATTCTAGTGATTTTCACGTACAGTAGAAGATTTTCCGGAGTAGGGACAAAATATTTGCCGAGATATTTTGATAGTTACGCGAAAACACTTCAAGAAGACAGAGTTTGTGTAAGATCAATACACGATCTATTTTACCCAGTTTTAGATCCCTGAGATTAAGTGAATTTAAAGTATAAACAATAACAGATCATGTCGCAGTGTGCATGGGCGCAGAGACATAAATTGTCAGCGTTAGTGATCTTCGAACGGTCGACGAGCAGAATTGCAGAGGTCCAGTCGAACTGTTTGCGCGGAGCGTCGAGTGGCTACGCAAACAGGGGAAGTCTACACAACACGTAACATAGTTGTAGAATAAGCCCATAGACTCAATTTTGAAAGACAAATTTTTAAATAAACAATTTTGTATTATAAATTAATAAGACAATAGTAAATTTTCATGTTTTAATTTAATAAATTTACCTTCCTCCAGATATAGACTCTGTTGTAATAATTTCAATATTACCTATCTATCCAGTTTTAATTTATATCGTTGCATAGACTGTATTTGGCGCCGTCAACTTGGGGAACGAGTTAAATAGTTAATACAATTAAGGTTAAGAATTTTAATTATTGTGTATAGACTAAATTTTATTTGAACTAAACCAAAAATTAATTTTTGGTAGGACAATTTTAAGGAATAACTTGAAATTTTGAATAGTTTTAAGTCAATGAAAATAAACTAAAGTTCAAGAGAACCAAGGTGAGCGAAATGCTACCTGATGACATAATGATAATCATACTACTCAAATTGGGGGGGGGGGTTGCGGAAGTGCCGTGTGTTTTAAATAATACCCAAGACATTAAAAATGGCGCACGCAGAAAATAATCAATTAGAATACTGTTACGACGATCTCACTGATCGACGTATGGTACAGTGGAAAACAAAATATAAGACACCAATTAAGTCACTAATAACCAGCTTTAATTATCACAATTAACAGGTTGTAACCAACAAGTTATTTAACAAGATTATAATCGTACATTTTTTTGGTTATTGTAATTGTTTTAAAAAACACGCATTGTACTTTAATATTATATTTAATAACTAATAATTTTTACAAGAATACATTTTTATTTGATGTTTCGATAAATATAACAACCATTAAAAAGCTCTTATTTTTACCGTTAGCTTCAGATATAAAAAAATGATGAAATAAATAATTTTTAATTTTTTCATAATTGCAGAAAGTATTCTATTTATTAATATTATTATTGTTTTAATTATATAATGTTCTGATGTTATTCAATTTGTTTCTTCCGCAAGTAGTGTAATTCCGTATTTTCTTTTAACACCTGACGCATGTTCCACTGTAAAATAACAGTATCATCAGAGGTTTGCAAGTAAATTCACGTAAATTCTTGAATTTACGTCAGGTGTTAAAAGAAAATACGGAATTACGCTACTTGCAGAACAAACAAATTGAATAACATCAGAACATTATATAATTACTGCAAGAAACATCGCGTTACGTATATAGAAAATGATGATTTAATTATATATTACATGTTACATATGTTATATCACATATCATACATTACAATGTATATTGCTACGACATTTACGGAACTCTATTGAAGGGTCCGCCCTTCTTTCCACCCGTTCCTCGACTAGCCGAGCAGGTGCAGTGTTTCGGTCAAGGCCGCACTCAAATACTGTACTTTACAGACTGTTCGACAGCACTTGTAACCACACAGATTATGCTAGCACGCCGGCAGAAGGATAGAATATTATTCTGTAACATCTGCGGGACCTATATAAGCAACAGCGACAGGCTTAGAAGCCCCCGGGATGTTTGCGGGCGATTTTTTTAGCGCGTAACAAGTGGTTAGTAGAAAGCGACTACTCTGTTATAATTAGTGCGGATATTTTATAAGTGATATTATTATTCCGTGAGGACAATACTAACTTGGACTACTGTGTAACTGTACCTCGTTGATTACAAATTGTTATTTGTGAGCAATTAATGCTGGTTATTAGTGACTCCATTGGTGTCTGTATTTTGTTTTCACTGTTCCATACGACGATCTGTGAGACGGTTGTAACATTATAGATTTTGTATTATATATTATAATTATCTAAGTTATGTTGTATATTATTATTATCACGTATGCTATATTATGTATAATAAGGTCTACATTTGTATATATAAGAAACATTACAATAATTAATTTTTCTTATTAGTTTATTATATAGCCTATACATATAAATCTGTTCATAACGTTATCCTACGTCTTCCGATCCCTAGCCTCCATTGGTCTCGATCCAACGAAGATTATTCTTCCAATTCCCGGTCTCTCATTGCCCGATTGATGCCTTCTCTCCAACTCAACCTAGGTCTTCCTCTTCGCCTACGACCATATGGTGTCCATCCCAAAATTTGCTTGGGTAGTCGATTATCCGGCATTCTTTGCACATGTCCAAACCATCTTATCTGTTTTGTTTTTATGTCGTCAACAATAGAGCAGTGTACCCTCATTATCTCCCGGATTCCTAGTAGTTATTAGTTATTAATAATGTGGAATTCATTCTTACAATTTTGTGAAAGCCATATACATAGCTTCGTCGACTTCGAGAAGGCGTCTGACAGAGTGAATCGTAGCAAACTATGAGCAATAATGGCAAGGAAAGTGATCCCAAAACATCTAATCAGAGCAATACAGAGTCTTTATGTGGAGAATAAAATCTTAATCGAAGCAGGGAAACCGAGAACAGGTCCTGGAGTTGGCCTGATCAATTGCTGAGTACGACAAGGGTGTCCATTATCACCTTCTCTTTTTAATTTATATATTGACGATGTCACACAAAACTGGCAGATGTGTCTTCCAGAACATTTTATGATTGGTCACTCTACAATTGACACTTTGTTGTTTACGGACAAACAGGCTATTCTGTCGGTCTCGAAAAATAGATTGCAGATGGGAATGCATTCATTAAATCGAGTCTGCAAAGACTCTGGATTGCAGATATCCACACTTAAGACCAAGGTGACGGCTTTTCGCCGAACTGATCCCGTCGTACGGGCAAACATTTTTATGGATGGTAGTGTCCTGGAAAAAGTTAGCAATTTTGAATACCTGGGCTACAGTGTGTCTAATAATGCATCCAGCATCATGCAACGACGTTGGGAATATTTGCATAAGTTCAAACTTATGTGCGGGACCATTAGGCAAACCCTTAACTCACCAGGTAAAGGAACACGCCTAAAATTCTACAAGGCGTATGGCTTTTTCCACACTTCTTTATGGGTCTGAGAATTGGAGTTTAACGAAAAGCCAGGCCAGTCGCATCCAAGCGGCTGAAATGAGATTTCTCAGGCACATGGCAGGGGAGGCTATACTCTCCATGATCATAGGCGAAAGACAGATATACAGCAGGAACTGAGTATTATGAGTATACTCGACAGGATCGCCCAGTATCGGCTGAATTGGTGGGAAAATGTTTGCCGAATGGATGACTGCCGCATCCCCAAACAAATTTGTCACTATAAGCCGAGGGGACGGAGAGGTGTGGGACGTCGAGGTAGCGCTGGAGTGACCAGCTCTAATCTTTGTCTATTTGAGAACGAAACAAACCATCCTTGGTTTAATCCGTGAAGGTGATAATGATGATTAATTTTTCTATTTGTCTGTTACCAAAGCACAAGTAGGAAATATTTTTACTCATATGAGAAAATATCGGTATGGAGAACCATACATGACTTCCATATTCTAAGATTTATATTTAAATCTTAATATCGCCTGCCAAGCGCGATATATTTTCTCTTATACATGATGTACATTAAAATTAAAAAATTTTAATTTTATTGCTTGGCAACAAAATTATTTTATTTTTAACAATTACCATTGTTTGAAAAAGTTTAAATAAATTTTCAAGTACTTTACTCTTGTTAAAACGTAAAAGGTTGCTGGTAAACTACCCCTTCCCCTTAACCGATCTTCACCAAAATCGAAAGTCCATGAGACCTCTACAATTCAGGGACGTATGCAAAAAATTATTTGATTCTGTTTGAATTTGCGACAGTTATCGTTTGCCATAGAAAATACGCTTGTTAAAAAAACGTTGCAGGTAAACTACCCCTTCTCCTTAACCGATCTTCACCAAAAACAAAAAGGTCTTGAGTACTCTACAAATCAGGGCTGTATGCAAAACATTATTTGATTCTGTTTGAATTTGCGGCTGTTATCGTTTGCCATAGAAAATACCTTTGTTAAAAAAACGTTGCAGGTAAACTACCCCTTTCCCTCAACCGATCTTCACCAAAAACAATAGCTCTTGAGAACTCTACAATTTAGGGCTGTATGCAAATAATCTTTTGATTCTGTTTGAATTTGCGGCTGTTATCGTTTGCCAAAAAAGAAAAAATTCCCTTGATAAAGAAAAACCGTTGCAGGTAAACTACCCCTTGCCCTCAACCGATCTTCACCAAAAACAATAGGTCACGAGTACTCTACAAATCAGGGCTGTATGCAAAAAATTATTTGATTCTGTCTGAATTTGCGGCAGTTATCGTTTGCCATAGAAAAAAATACGCTTGATAAAAAATGTTGCTGGTAAACTACCCCTTCTCCTTAACCGATCTTCACCAAAAACAAAAAGGTCTTGAGTACTCTACAAATCAGGGCTGTATGCAAAACATTATTTGATTCTGTTTGAATTTGCGGCTGTTATCGTTTGCCATAGAAAATACCTTTGTTAAAAAAACGTTGCCGGTAAACTACCCCTTTCCCTCAACCGATCTTCACCAAAAACAATAGCTCTTGAGAACTCTACAATTTAGGGCTGTATGCAAATAATCTTTTGATTCTGTTTGAATTTGCGGCTGTTATCGTTTGCCAAAAAAGAAAAAATTCCCTTGATAAAGAAAAACCGTTGCAGGTAAACTACCCCTTGCCCTCAACCGATCTTCACCAAAAACAATAGGTCACGAGTACTCTACAAATCAGGGCTGTATGCAAAAAATTATTTGATTCTGTTTGAATTTGCGGCAGTTATCGTTTGCCATAGAAAAAAATACGCTTGATAAAAAATGTTGCTGGTAAACTACCCCTTCACCTCAACCGATCTTCACCAAAAACAACAGCTCTTGAGTACTCTACAAATCAGGGCTGTATGCATAAAATTATTTGATTCTGTTCGAATTTGCGGCTGTTATCGTTTGCCATAGAAAATACCCTTGTTAAAAAAACGTTGTAGGTAAACTACCCCTTTCCCTTAACCGATCTTCACCAAAAAAAATAGGTCTTGAGAACTCTACAACTCATAGCTGTATGCGGAACATTATTTGATTCTGTTTGAATTTGCGGCTGTTATCGTTTGCCAAAAAAAAAAATTTCCCTTGATAAAAAAAACCGTTGCAGGTAAACTACCCCTTCCCCTCAACCGATCTTCACCAAAAATAACAGGTCGCGAGTACTCTACAAATGAGGGCTGTATGCAAACAATTATTTGATTCTGTTTGAATTTGCGGCAGTTATCGTTTGCCAAAATAATACGCTTGATAAAAAACGTTGCCGGTAAACTACCCCTTCCCCTTAACCGATCTTCACCAAAAACAAAAGGTCTTGAGTACTCTACAAATCAGAGCTGTATGCAGAAAATTATTTGATTCTGTTTGAATTTGCGGCTGTTATCGTTTGCCATAGGAAATACCCTTGTTAAAAAAACGTTGTAGGTAAACTACCCCTTTTCCTTAACCGATCTTCACCAAAAACAAAAGGTCTTGAGAACTCTACAATTTAGGGCAGTATGCAAAACATTATTTGATTATGTTTGAATTTGCGGCTGTTATCGTTTGCCATATTAAATACCATTGTTAAAACATAAAACGGTACAGGTAAACTACCCCTTTCCCTTAACCGATCTTTACCAAAATCAACAGATCGTGAGAACTCTACAATTCAGGGCTGTATGCGAAACATTATTTGATTCTGTTTGAATTTGCGGCTGTTATCGTTTGCCAAACAAATATCGGTATGGAGAACCATACATGACTTCCATATTCTAAGATTTATATTTAAAATCATTTTCAGCCAAACAGCCAGGCTGTGTCTTACCTGCCTTTTTATTGCTGTATTAAATGAAAAATATTATATTACATTAAAATGAAAAAATTATAATTTTATTGCCTGGCAACAAAATTATTTTATTTTTAACAATTACCATTGTTTCAAAAAGTTTAAATAAATTTTCAAGTACTTTACTCTTGTTAAAACGTAAAAGGTTGCAGGTAAACTACCCCTTCCCCTTAACCGATCTTCACCAAAATCGAAAGTCATTGCGACCTCTACAATTCAGGGATGTATGCAAAAAATTATTTGATTCTGTTTGAATTTGCGGCTGTTATCATTTGCCATAGAAAATACGCTTGATAAAAAAACGTTGCAGGTAAACTACCCCTTCCCCTTAACCGATCTTCACCAAAAACAATAGATCTTGAGTACTCTACAAATCAGGGCTGTATGCAAAACATTATTTGATTCTGTTTGAATTTGCGGCTGTTACCGTTTGCCATATAAAATACCCTTGTTAAAAAACCGTTGCAGGTAAAGTACCCCTTTCCCTCAACCGAACTTCACCAAAAACAATACGTCTTGAGAACTCTACAATTTAGGGCTGTATGCAAATAATCTTTTGATTCTGTTTGAATTTGCGGCTGTTATCGTTTGCCATAGGAAATACCCTTGTTAAAACATAAAACGTTACAGGTAAACTACCCCTTTCCCTTAACCGATCTTCACCAAAATCAACAGATCTTGAGAACTCTACAATTCAGGGCTGTATGCGAAACATTATTTGATTCTGTTTGAATTTGCGGCTGTTATCGTTTGCCAAACAAACAAAATTACCCTTGCTAAAAAAAACTGTTGCTGGTAAACTACCCCTTTCCCTCAACCGATCTTCACCAAAAACAATAGGTTGCGAATACTCTGCAAATCAGGGCTGCATGCAAAAAATTATTTGATTCTATTTGAATTTGCGGCAGTTATCGTTTGCCATAGAAAAAAAATCTACAGATACACAGACAGACACACAGACAGACAGACAGACAGACAGACAGACAGACAGACAGACACACACACACACACTTTTCGGAAAACGACTTTTTTCATGTTTTGAGTGTAGTAGAATCAGAATCTGCAATAATCTCGAACACGATTTTTTTTGCCATCACCATACTTCCATTCCTTAAGGAATATGGAAGTAAAACAAATAACAAATTCTAAAAGAGTGCAAAGAGAAAATTTATATTGCTATCAACAGCCAATATAAATATACAGCAAAAATATTAATAACAATAAGCAGTTACAATAAGCACTTCTACCGTTACTCTCGGGTTTGTGTATGTTACCTGTTATTATGAAGTAAACCGATTACATGAGAATAGGATTGTCAGACCGCCACGACACAACAAACCGTAAACAGACAGAACAATAAACGCTAACAAACTGCGTATTTGCAATTGGTTTTATTGTGTTTACATCTGTCGCCAATTAACGTAATTCGCAAACTCGTTAAGAGAATGCTAACGGCCGTGCAACCATCGGCATCGTGCAAAATTTTATGCTAATAGTCGTGCGGCGGGCGGTAGCCATTAATTGCTTCAACGTGTGTGTGCCCAATCCATGAACTGACCAATTATACACGGTTCCGAGTTAATTTATTTTGCCGCGTGAGCGTTGTAGCCTACGCCGAATGTTTTGAGATTCGTTTACATTTTTGCCAGGTTGTTTGCGTACCAATTAGATACGGATGTCTAAATCAATGCATAAACCTACTTCCATCTGCAGCCTGTTGCAATATTGACATCACAATTCGATACTTTTTAGAACTGTTACATAAATATTGTTTAGTAGAGATGCATAAATCGATTACAAGCAGGACTATCGCGGTAATCATTTACGGACTTGGGTTTTTCACACTGCACTTGCTTACATATACTGATTGTTTACAAGACTGTTTATTGCATGCATACATACACGCGCGCGCACACGCACACACACACAAGTTCTCAAGACCCAAGTCTTCTTCTTCTTCTTCTTCTTCTTCTTCTTCTTCTTCTTCTTCTTCTTCTTCTTCTTCTTCTTCTTCTTCTTCTTCTTCTTCTCCTATTATTATTATTATTATTCGTTTTTTCTTCTTCCTGTTAGCGTTACAGCCTTTGGCGGGCTTTAGCCTCCTCAACAGTACTCCTCCATGCTTCCCTGTTCTCCGTCTTCCTCTCCACCCTCTGACCACAAAGTAGCAAGCATCTTCTCTTACGCCATCCAACCATCTCATCCTTGGTCTGCCTCTACGCCTAGTAGTACATAATCTTCCCATTCTTTTAGACATTCTTTCCTCAGACATTCTTTCACCATGTCCCAGGCTGCGCGACCTCTGTGATGTGATGACTGTCACTATGTCTTTTCCATGTATAAGATTCTGTAGTTGCGTATTCTCCAACTGCGTCTTCTCTTACTGAGCCACAAATTTTACGCAATATTTTGCGTTCAAATGATTTTAAAGCAGTTTTTATCATTCACTTTTGGTTAAGACTAAACTAAAATCAAAATCAGCACTTTTATGTTATACTTATTCTAAGAATAAATGTTTTGGTACCAATACAGTAGTTGTTATTTTTGGTAAAATTCCTGACTATCATTGACGGTTTTTGTTTGATTTCGTTTTTTAGGCTCATTCATTTGTACACAATTAGCCTAAAAGAAATGGCTTTCCTAAGTAGGCCTATTTCTTTAATTTACAATCGTTCTCTTTTATCGTATTGTCCGACTACCAAACCAATCACAATCTGTCTGTTAGGTTTATTTCAGGATTCTGATTATTTTGTAAATATCCCTGCAATATATATACAGGATGAAGATAGTTAAATAAGTAAATATTAAGTAATTGTGGAATAAAGAAAAACTAAATGCGACCAGCCACTAAAAAAAAATTTACAAACTTTACAAAACGGTACCCCTTTTTATCTATGGTAATGTGACTTGATTTACAACTAAAATTAAAAAAAAAACGCCTTCAGAAATGAAGTTTTTGTAAGGTTTGAAAAGGTAAGGACAGATTACGAAGGGAGAAAACGAAACATTCGCGGCGAAGGGAATATAAACATCTTGAATAAAAAGTAATAGATTATACTTAAAACAGAAGAGCGCTTAGGAAGGATGACTGACGAAATACTTCCTGAACAAGCTACCAAAACAAAGTAAAAGTAAGAAGAGACGTAAGATGAACAAAGGAAAGGTGGTCAGATACTTGAAGACAAAACAAGAGAATGCCTAAACTGTACACTGAAGACGATGGTGAATTTGTCTGCATAAGATGGAATAATTTTGTACTTGCAGAATATATTAACCACGTTTCTGAAAATTGTGTTATAAATTCAAGAAAGTGTGACATTTACAGTTAGAATAGCAGCACTATATACAAACAAAGTTTTGCTCATGTCATTTGTAGTGGTAGATGGGGGGATTATGGTGGCGGGTTCAAAGCCTGTTGAAATTTGCCACTAAGCCAAACATTGACGGAAATACATTTTTTTTTCTCTTAAGGGCACTCGTAACCGGGAAATCGACAAAAAAATCGTTTTTGCTTTTTGTCTTTATAAAATCTTTAATATTTTCTGAGTAATTTGATACCAAATTTATGTGAATACGCTTAATGATAAATTTTTTATGATTTTTTTTTTAAATTGAGATGGTAGGAAAAGTTCTCTCAAAAGTGCTGATAAAGGTATCATTTTTTACAAATCTCTAACTCCCTTATAACAACTCGCTAAAGATATGCAGTTTTTAGCATTGGAAAAGGAATTTCAATAAACATTCACTACTAATGTCCATAATAAAGCCAATATTTTGTGATCTGAGTCATCTTAATTTAAAAAAAAAAATATCTTCATTGTAGTACACAAAATATAAACGATTCGATGAACCATGTGATTTGGAATAGTTTGCTAAAAAATATATTTGTTGGACTGGATACTTTGGTTTTTGATCTAGGCCTACATGATGCTGTGTTCACCTTTGATGAAGGTAATATAACTATGTGTCAAGTTTTACAAAAATTTTGGATTAAAATAGGATCAAATAAGGTTAAGGTAATGAAAAAATTGGCTTGCAAGGAATCCTTTGAGGCAGAGACAGCAGTAGATGAATTGATGGAAAAGGTTAGACAGTCAATTAGAAATGTGAAAAGAAAACTAGAGGACCAAGTAGACATAAATAAAGATCCCGAGTGTGGAGATGGACTATTTAAAACCAGGAAAAACAATAAAAAATCTGTTTTAAAAACTTGAATTGCGTTTTTTTGAAAATTGATTTTCTTTTAGATAAATGACCTATTATTCAGAAACCAAGTAAAATATCTAGTTGAATTTTTCGTTAATCTTGTTATTTGAATTAGCAGTCTGTAACTCCAACTTCGTCGTTCTTATTTGCTAAACTCCTAAATGTCATGTTCTGGACGAGGTTTTTCAGTGTTAGGACTGGAAAATTGTTGGAAACACTGAAAGGCCTCGTCCAGACTATGACATTTAGCAGTTTAGCAAATAAGCACGACGAAGGTGGAATATTTTTGGGGCTGTTGGGCTAATGGAGGTGTAACTACACTACTAGAGCTGTACAGTTTCACAAAAAAATAAAAAGTAAAAAAATGATACAAGTATGCTATTTTGGTATGAAAATGTGTAGAGCAAAACATAAAAAAATTATAAAAATCAGAAAATGAATATATTCATAATTATAGCTGCTTTTGTAGTCTACAAGCTGCTTATTTGCTTGCTAAAATTTCGGACTTACATCTTTTACATGTTCTGAGATAATAATGGGTCTCAAAATTCATGAATTTGACGTAGTAAGCATAGCCGGTTACGAGTGCCCTTAAGGTAGGTCATTTTTTTTAGCGATTGCAAGAGAAATAAATTCTGTGAACATTCAGCAGTGTTGTTAAATGTGTTGTTACCTTCACATCTTTCCGTTAAATCCTAGAAAAGAACATTTTATTTTACTTATATAAAAGCAAATACGTATTTGTTGTGTGTATGTATGCGCGCGCGTGTATGAACATTTTTGTTTTACTGAACAAAATGATAATAAAGTTCGTGGCATTTATAACTTAGTCATAACAAAAGAGCAAACCGCTATAATGGGCTGGAGGGCTTATACTCGTTTTCATGCAACAATGAAAAGGCAATTAAGAGCAGCAGCATAACGTTTCTGTTTGACCAGTACAGCTTCAATAAAAATGAAAAAGAATTGGGTCAAACTAAACAAGCGGTTAAATAAATTAAATGTGTACGGTACGGGGTTATTCCACCGCTTCAAACGGACTCTGGAAACTTAACTTAACATCGTGTGTTCGCATTTTATCTGTATACATAGAAATAATGAGATCAGTCGCGCGTGCCATTATCGGCCACGGCCATTATCGGGCAAAAACCAATGATGATGAAAACAGTAGAATTATGCATGCAGACAAGACGACCAATCAGAGAGGAAATGGAAAAGAGAGAGCAAGAGGAAAAGAAGGAGAGAAAGGTGGATTGCAAATAAAGAAAAGTCAAGGTAAAATACTTAGACTAACGTGGATTCTAAATACCATGCATAATTTATGTTTAGAGTAGCGGAAAATATAATTACCACAGATATCAAACGAGGTGAATTTCTATTCTCTCAGTCTCAAGCAGGCAGCGCAAAAGTACTGCCCCCGCGCTTGAGCTTATTCGCGCCTAGGCTAGCGCGCGGGAACCCACACCCACACACAAATATAATCGCATTGTCTTAATAGACGTGCATTATAATGTAATGAGTATTACTTAGGAAAATTTGTATAGGTTCACTGCTATATGCGGATGACGTAGTCCTTATTCATGAAAATCAGGATGATTTACAAAGACAAGAAGTTTCAATTACAAGAAGTGGAAAGAGAGTACTCACTGACAATTTCAGTCTTATTTATCTTTAAAGGTAAATATCCAGTGAGGATTAAGATATTTATAAACAACAGCATTTTAGAACAATTGAGCCGTTTTAAATATCTCGGCTGTGCAGTAAGCTATGAATCTGAATATGATATAAAAGAGAAGATAAATAAATTTAGGAATATTTGTGGTACGATTCATAGAAATCTTAGAAATAAAACAAGACATAGCACAAGGATTAAATTTTTTTAGACAATTGCAATACCCACGTTGACGTATGCGAGTGAGGCGTGGGTCATGACAGAAAAGGAATGCAGCAAGATTCAGAGTGCTGAATGCAGTTTCTTAAAATACTTTAAAATATACAATGCAAGTCAGAATAAGCAACGAGGATGTCAGAGCAGAACTCGAAGTAAAGGACATAAATAAAATTATTTCAATTTACAGAACACAATGGTTGGATCATCTGCAACGGATGACAGAGAATCAATTGCCGAAAGCAGCACTAAACTATAAAGTAGAAGTGATGTGGGTGTCCGAGGATGAGATGGGTGCCGGAACAAGCTTATAGAACCTTTTCCTTGGAGAGAAGAAGAAGAAAACTTAGGAAAATCAGTAATCACGTTATTGTAAAAATAAACAGTGAATTAACGAAATAAGAGAAAAGTGGGAGGTGGCAAAAAGTGATAAACAAAATAAACAGTAGACAACGAAATGACGGCGACGAGCGATGAGTAATACGTTCTTGAATACCAACAGGAGAGTTGTTTAATTTTTCTCGTAAACACTTCACTAACGAGCAGAGAGTTCTTTAGTTAATTGACAAATTAGTACTAAAATAATTATTGTAAAGTTATCGCACGAGAATATGTACTCAATTTAAATGTTGTAGAACAACTGCATTAGAGCTGAATGTCCTTTTCTTTCGTGGTATGTAATAAACGATTAATAGTTGTTGTTATCACAAAAATTATGATGCTTACGAGAAATAGCTTAAAACCTCAACATTACGAGGTTCTATACAATCTTGTATGTTTGTAGATACCTGCAATCCAGTTTTTGTTTCTAGTATCACATCTCGGAAGCTCCCAACAATGATATATAATTTTCTATTGTAAAAATCACTAACTAATGATCACGTCATGTGATCGCCACAGTAACTTCTGGTACGGTAATGTGTCCAACTTTAGAACTCGTATATTTCGAGGATCGACTGCGACGCAATGACGACGGGGATTCTAATCACAACGGCATAAAAGTATAGTAATGTGTGAATATTATAAATTTGTCGATTTGCAATATTGTGCCGGAATTCAATAAATTTCATTAGAGGACTTTTTGTTGAACACAACAATGATGCACGAATACAAAAGACTGACTGCGTGCGAAATAACAAAATGAAACCAAGCAAAATATTATACACGCTATGATTATAAAATTCTGAAAATTCTACTATGCTGCGTATAGTAGATAACAATTGTACACGTTGAAAGTAGTTCTAGCTTTTTATTCGTTTTGCCTTCATTGTACATGTTTCTGACAACTGACTATTTGCTTTTATACAGACAAAATCCAGATAGCTTAACCATAGATTCCAAACATATAAAAAGTATTAAAAGTAAGGAGAAATAGAAATGGCGGATGAGAGGAAGGTGGCGCACTATCCTCATCCTCATCCTCGTTGTGCTAATCAATATTCATTTGCACTAGAACACTGTGGGGACTGTCAATACACGAACCGTTGTACATTATCTCACTTACTAGATACCTTTCCCTCTCACTCCCTCACTATTTCTACTCACATTACTCTCTCCTTCCTCTTTATGAACAGTCATACGGTGGGAGATTGGACCAAGCAGATGGGAAATATTGTTTTACGGACTATTAAGGTTATTCACAGTAGGCTACAAATCTAATTCACGGTTTGTTGTTGAAAGTATACTATCAATTATTCAGTTTGGGAACGAATCAGATAATAGCGTACTTAACTTCCCACTGAGAGTACGGCAAGTGATGAGAATAAATATATTCTGCGGATTACAGATCTTAACAACCTTGAACTTACAGATTATTATCAAATAGGTAAATTATCTTATTGCAAGTATTCACTTGGATATAATGTTGAAACATCGGAGGAAGCCGCTGTTGTCGACTGACGCAGCCGGAGAAGTCTGCGGTGCCCGAACATGGACTCTCCAACGTTGGTCATCGTGTTTTCTTCGAGGAGAACAAGATACTGTCTTCGGTGAGTGTCTACGTCCGTCGGCTTCATGTGGAGTCCGTCCAGATCTATAAGCATGGTTCTGTTGCAACGAATCGGAGACCAAGACCAAGATTAACCGTGGGGCAGCTAAGCTGCACGTGCGCCAGTGGTTGCAGTGTCTGGGTAAACCCGATGACTGCCTGATCCATCTGAAATTCTTGAGTAGCCATGTGACTGAATTAAGATGGATCCCTCCCACGTGGAGGGTTGGAGGCTGTTAAGGCGTAAGGCGGTGCTGAACCGCGGAGCGATTCGCGGCAGGTTTTTTCTCCAAAAGGAAGGAAGGGGGCGACAGTGAAACGTTTACGGTTTTATTCTACTTTTGTGACTGTGAGAGGAAAGGATGGATGCTCAACCGTCGCTAGGGGGTTGATCGTCGCGGGGGTTAGGGGCTGTTCAGTTCTTATGAGGGGCCGTCGAGCAGGCCTCGGGGACGTTTGAACATTTGTGGAGGTGGGCCGTCATATGTACTAAGGCTGCGGAGGTGTGGGTAGGATGAGGTAGAGACTCGTCTGAAGAGTTTGAGCGGCAGAGAACTTACGAGCTCATCAACAGTTGGAACCTTCAACCCTCGTCTGATAACGTCACTGCGGACGTACCAAGGTGAATTGAAGGTGTAAGGGAGAGTGCGGGATTGGAAAGCTTCCAAGCGCGCGACAACGTAGGGCTGTAGCAGGAACCAAAATGAGGGCGCTGCGTAATTCAGGATGGCTCTAAGGAAGAGCAAGTAGATGGTGAGTTTAGTGTGCACAGGTAGTGGAACTCCGATTTCAGAGGAAGGGAAATAGCTTGGCTTTGACACCGCGAGATTTCTGGAGACGATGGGAGACATGGGCTGCAAAGCTAAAGCGCCGGTCAAGAGTGACGCCCAAATACTTCACCGACCATTTCCATTCGATCGCCCTCTCGTTGAGGGAGAAGGGCTGGTAACAAGAATTAAGTTGACGGGAAAAGGCAATTGCCTCGGATTTCCCCGTATTGACTGCCACCCGCCATTTCCTGAGCCAGGCCGGAATAAGGGCGAGCTGACGTTGTACCACATTCTTCTCTTTCGCTTGACCAAATTAATCGAAGAGAAGAAAGCCTCCTATTAAATAGGATCTGGCATGATGTCCTGCCGAACCAATCACACCGCGCATGACTCTGGTAGGCTGATGCTGTTTCTACCTAACAACGTGCTGGCAGTTTGAGTTTATTTAAGTGGGCCTGTTTAGGCCCAACGCTTAGCCTTTACCACAGTACTGTGGTAATGGGCGCACATCTTCCCAGTTACTTGCTTTCAATCGTTTAACATTGAAGATGGCATCCAATGGTGGGGCCAAAGCATCTGTTGTTGAAAACAATATCAGACTACGACCTAATAGCTTGTCAATGAGTAACAATATTAACAGAATTAACCTGACGGATTTAGTAAATACAGTACATTTACGAATAAACAGATATCCCGGCAAGAGCAAACAGAAATAAACACTTTGATTATATGTTGTTACCGTTATATAGGCCTATATAATATGGTTGCTACAGCTAGTGCCGTCTCCCTTCCTACAACCTGGCTTTCCAATTCTCCCGATGTTCCCATTGTCCTTCCTCAAGTCCTATACGTTGCATAGATTCATCCACTTTGTCCCTCCAAGATCTTCTCGGTCTTCCCCTTTTTCTCCTTCCTAATGGACTCCATTGCGTCACTTTGTTGATCCACCTATTTTGGGGTCTCCGGACATGACCGTACCACACCAATCTTTTTCTTCGATGTAGTCAATTACACTTCTTTCCGTTTCCATTCTTCTTCTGATCTCCTCGTTTGTTATTCGGTCTGCTCTGGTTATTCCACAGCACCTCCTCCAATATTCCATCTCCGTTGCAAGAATCTTTCTTTCATTCTTTTTGTTAATAATCCATACTTCCGCTGCATACATCATAATGCTTTGTACTATGGTCTGATATACCATTTTTGGTGCATTTTCTAATCTTTTTGTACCATATAACACTGTGTAATTGTCTAATCCGTGTTCTGGTCTGCCCTAATCTACTTTTTATTTCCTCTTCCGTTGTGCCTTGTTTACTCAGTGTGAATCCTAGGTACTTGAATTTGTCTGTTCCTCTAATTTTAACATTTTCGTCTACTTCTAAATCTGTTGTTTCTTCCTCTCTAATTGCCAAGTATTCAGTCTTTTTTATGTTTATTTCCAATGACATCTTTGTGTATTCTTCATTCAGCTTTCTGACCATGTAACTTAGATCTTCTTCATCCTGGACTATAACTACCTGGTAATCGGCGAAGCATAGTGTGTACAGGTGTTCATTTCGTATCGGTATTCCCATTCCATGGCAATTCCACATGGTTAATGCATATTCTAAAAATAACTTAAACAGCGTGGGCGATGTTGGGCAGCCTTTCAATAATCCTTTGGATGTTTTAAACCTACAGACAGTTTTGTTACCTACTTCAATTTTTACGTGTTGTTACCGTTAATGTCTCTAATTATCATCAAGAGCATACAAACTTCGCTTGGACCGCTCTACAGACATGGATTTTACGCAGGAGCGCGCACTGATTAACCGGGTGGAACTGTGTCCAATCCGTGGACTGTTCTGTTATGCACGCTTTTCAAATAACCTGCGGCAGTCTAAATGTATTTATTTTTGCGTCTGTCATTGCATAGCGTTTAAAGACTTCTTTCCGCATCGTTTTTACAGCGAGCAGACGCGGCGGGCGGCGGCCAAACAACGTGTTTCGTTATTGCCTGTAAAAAACGCGTTTGAAACCTACCGCAGGGTATTATAGCCTATGTATTGTATTGTAGACTTAGGTGTAATGATGCAGTGTTCATCTTGTAAGTAGTTGCTGTAAGTGCGGTATTTATAATTCAATTAACTTTGCTTTCCATGTTCATTCATAGTAAATTAATTTCTATTTTTTAATAAAATTATACAATGTCAATAGAACTAATCAGCTATATTTGTCAGTAAGAGAGTGATCGAGAGGGGGAAGAGAGAGCGAGAGAGAGAGAGAGAGAGAGAGAGAGAGAGAGAGAGAGAGAGAGAGAGTAATACGATGATAAATTGGTTGATGAATACGTTATGAGTAGATCATTATTTAGTGTAACGAGCGCCCATATTTAGGCCTACTATTTCTCCCATTTACTGAAATAACAGTGGGATCGAAGTACTATGTGGTGTGTTTATTATCTCTCTACAACTGGCTGGTACATTTTCTCCAGCGAATTGAGCACGCGGTGAGTAATATTTCAATTATTAATCACGCTAATAGACAGTAGAATAGTGCTTCGCATCGGAATATGTTTGGAATTTCCATTAGATGATTTCTAATTAAACGGAACAGTAAGAGAAACGGTAAGGGAGGGGATTTGGAGAGAGAGAGAGAGAGAGAGAGAGAGAGAGAGAGAGAGAGAGAGAGCGTGAGCGTGAGAGTGAGGAAGTGTACGTAGCATTTTGTCTTGTTGATGCAATCCCCACAGAGTACACTTCGTGCCAATGAATATTAATTGATACTGCGCGAGAAGGAGCAAACTGGTGCTGCTGCTAATTGATTTGTAAATAACGGACGCGTAGAGACACAGATGAAGTGTTAACTTTATTATGTTATAGTCACATTGACCTGACAGAATGTTTCTGTATGTTTGTTCTGGTTCATAATCTCGTTGTCGGTTCATTCATCAGCACATTAATATTTTTTTTTTTTTTTTTTTTTTTTTTTTTTTGTCTCCCAAGTATGTAGGGATGTGCACCAAACTTTATTCCAATTGAGACCTATGTCTTTCATACTCCTGTAGCATATATATTGATACGGCATTACAGAAAATGCTACGTGTTTCTCGGCTATTCCGGGGAATCCGGCTGTAATATGTGTGTGCGTACATATTGCTCCTACTTTGAGATGAAGGACAATTACGTGACACTTGTCCGAGACTGATCCAGATTTCACCAGTCCGCGCGCGCGCTGTGTGCAAGGCCGCAATCACCACGTTCTGGTGTTTTCTAATAGCGTTCTTGACGGGTAGTATGGACTATTCTGCAATCTCAGCGGGGTTTAATACAAGTACTCAGCGACGCTTAGTTAGTTTTAGTGGCAATTTATTCCAGTCCGGTTCGTAGTATTGTGACGAAGTGTTATGTGTTTTATAATTGTGCGAGACTATATTAGTTTACATTATTATTGCGTGTGAACAGTTTTTATTTGATTTGTTGTAAGAGACTATCTTGTTGATAACAAACTGTTAATTGTGATAATTAAAGCTGATCATTTGTGACTTCATCGGTGTCTTGTACCATCACTAGACCATCGAATGTTTTCCACTGTACCATACGACGATCACTAGGGCATCATTACAATATTAATTATTGACTGAAAGATTGTGACAGCTTTACACTGCGTGCTAATGTAACAAAGATTCTTGTTTTTTAGCCGAAAGATATCACAAAGATATCACGTAAATTACCTTCATATATGACGAAATTATCTTCATGTCTTCATACGTAAATGAATCCAGTTTACTGTGCCCTTTTACTCTCTAATTTAATGACATTGCATTTCGTTAATTACAATTTTCACTTACTTTCTAACACAGTTTTCCACAAACAGTACCCAGCTAATTCATCATTTTTCTTCCTACACTCTTGAGCATTTACCTTTTCTCGTCTTCTTCATAAGACTTCCTCACTCCTTACTTTAAAGTACCACCTCACACCTTCTTTTGTCGCAATATTTACGTATGTGTGTCTTTAAACTTTTCAAATGCTCCTCACTTCGCAAACTTTTATATACATTAACACCTCTACGTTCTCGAGAAATCCAAAATATATTTAGCGTAGTAGTTTCCTTCACTGCTATTTCCTGCATCTTTGACCAGCTACTGGATCATCCGCCTTTAAGGACAGCTTCACACCGAAGAGCAAGAGGTTCCCCACTTACCTTTTCACCGTCTGATCCACCGTCCAAAAAAGCCGTTGGCATTTGGAACCAGGGAACACTCATTTTTACCAGCTGACACTTGGTCCCAGAGATACGTTAACTCCTAAAAATATACTTTTTGTATTGTCACGACTAGCATAATTTATCGACTCCTAAGTGTGCAACGGTATAATGATGAGCTAGGCAACTTTTATAACACGGAGGGCTATCAACACATGTTTATTTGCTGTACGTAAAATCCTATTAAATACTAAAAATTATTGTTCCTGGCACAGTTAGGCTTATTTTTTGAAGAACTCTTTTATATTGTACCCATTTTATTATTAGCACAACAGCACCAACACGTTACTAATTGAAACATCAGTTAATTCTAATCAAGTGCTGACATACAATTAATTTTCGTGTTAATGCACGGTTAATATAGCCTACTTGTGTGTTTTGGTATCATATTAGTTTTACTGGAATCATTTTACGTCATAAATAAATTCATAACACGAATTCCTAGTATGTTAATGTTTACTCCAGTAGTTGTGTTATCCGTGATTTTTGGTGCACTGTTTTCTGCGATACGATCAACACATTTTAACACTTGTCATCGTCAGTACTTTATTGTTACTTTGCGACTTGTCGGAATCGCTGTGATTACATAGGTAATAAGTCCAGTGTGCGAATGTTATCGTCGCCATTTACTGCTTTCAGGTAAAAAATATTTTTCTAGTGTCATGTGTTCATCTTCAGAACTCTGTAAATACTAAAATGTGTGTTATATAATTGTACTACAACTAATACAATTATAGTACGTCGTGAATACGTTGCATACGTTCAACCTTATGTGCGGCGATCATTAGGCGAACCATTAAGTCAGCAAGTAAATGGACACGCCTAAAATTCTACAAGGTGATGGGTTTTCCCACACTTCTTTATGGGTCTGATAATTGGACTTTAACGAAAGGCCGGGCCAGTCGCATCCAAGCGGCTGAAATGAGATTTCTCAGGCACGTAGCAAGGTATACTCTCAATGATCATAGAAGAAACCCAGATATACGGCAGGAACTGAATATTATGAGTATACTCGACAGGATCGCCCAGAATCGGTTGAATTGGTGGAAACATCTTTGCCGAATTGATGACTGCCGCATCCCCAAACAACTATGGGACCATAAGCCGAGGGGACGGAGAGGTGCGTGACGTCCTAGGAAGGGCTGGAGTGACCAGCTCTAATCTTTGTCTATTTGAGAACGAAACAAACCATCCTTGATTTAATATTTGACGATAATGATGATGATGATTAATACAATTATTAATGATGATCTTTGGTGTGAGTAGATCATGTCAATATCGTCTAAGATCGCGCATTGGCTCTCCCCTTTTTCACATTTTAAGGGTCGGAAAATTTCGACTAAAAACTTTCTCTAACATTTCAAACAAAACTTTTAACTTTAAACTTTTAAATTTTTAAGTTTAAACAGTTTACATAAACAGAAACATAAGTATTTCATTTTGTTAAAAAAAATTAGATTTGTTAATAAATTAACACCTGTACATAGATCGTTTGCTACAATATTTGTACTTAAAAGGTGTAGTCGTTTTCAAACATTGTACTAAAAGTGTGAGATACCTAAAATATGAAAAATATTTGGAATTATATAATAATAATAATAATAATAATAATAATAATAATAATAATAATAATAATAATAATTTTACGTTGAAGGTTTTGCAAGGATCGGCCAAAAAAGTATAACACAAATTTTAAATTATTTGTGTCGAACTTTCGACAATATTTATTGTCATCATCAGGACCTATATACGGATACTAGAGAAAATATCAAACACAAGAGACAAATTAGTTGAGGGAATGTGTTTGTGTATGTACGCGTGGGCGTGCGCGCGCGCATGTTTGAAGGAATCGAAACCGTTTGTTTTACATCATAAAAATTATTGGTTCATGATGTAAAGCAAACTGTTTCAACATTCACTCAACTAATTTAACTGTTGTGCTTGATATTTTATCTTGTATCCGTACACAGGTCCTGATGATGACAATAAATATTGTCGAAACGCCGAAAAAAATAATTTAAAATTTGTGTTATAGTTTTATGACCGATCCTCGCAAACCATTCAATCTCGCATTTAAAATTCATTGATTGACTACGAAATTACGAAGGAATAATAATAATAATAATAATAACAATATAAATGTCGAAAAGGAAGTAATTAAAATTCTGTACGTACCATACAAAGTAGGGCCCTTTACAACCTGGCTCATAATGTGTACCTTGCAGGTCGCATTGTTGCACAGTGCTTGTCATGGTTAAATATATTTTATAATTATTGTACTTTATATGAAAAAACTATTTACTGTGAAATCTTTTTTTCACTTTAAACTAAATTTAAAACATTTAACACGCAAAACGAATTACATGTTTAAAACGTCTATTACTTTCAGAGTAGTCTGTCACTTTAAATAACATTGGCACAGACAGAACGCTACAACAACGTTTTTAATAGGCTTTTAGTTTCCATTAAATGAACATTTTTTTCAGTCCACGTCACAGCTTAGTACTTTCTTCATGGCACTGTCCAACGTAATTACATTTAAACAAAAGCTTCAAAAAAATTTTCCGTCAAGCCGTATAGAAACAGCATAAAAATAGCGTCTCCGTGAAACAGAGAGGAGTGGAATTCCTTAATTACCGTGTTGTTTCCTTGACGTGGATGTCACCGTTTGTTCGTTGTGCCAGGCGGCGCCTCTGTCTTACACTTTTTGTCAGCCAAGTCCACCCACCCGCACACACACACACACACACACACACCGGATACAAAACGCTCATTAACTGGGGCACGTTGTATACACATGGACGGACTCACAACCACAAAAGACATTTTTAATTCCCTAATGAACGCACTTTTTCTGTGTTTGTTAACCGCTTTTAAATTTATTCAGACTAAAGTTTTTTACTCGTTTTAGTATTTTAATTATTTTCGTGTGAGATCGCTTTTAAGCTTTGAGTTCAGCTCTAGTCTCAACGCCTACTTCTTCTTCTGATAGTGCCTGTCCGTTTCCGATGTTGGATATCATACAGACTATTTTAACTTTCTGTACTGCTGCACGGAATAAGTCAGTTGTATTCATTCCAAACCAGGTCCTTAAATTTCTCACCCGTGATATTCTCGGTCGCCCAACTCCTCTCTTTCCAAGTACTTTTCCCTGTAGTATGGCTGCAATAAGTAAAATCTCTGTTCATTTCTCATGAGGTGTCCCAGATACTGAAGCTTTCTTATCTTCACCGTGTTAATAACTTGTCTTTCTTTCCTCATCTTTCTAAAAACTTCAACATAGTTATATGTGCTGTCCGTGAAATGTTTAGCATTCTACGGCAAAACCACATTTGGAAAGTTTCCGATTTGTTAGCTTAACAAATCAAAGTCAAAAAGTTTGTGGCTTCAGTCAAAGTCAAAGATACTGCGACGCTGAAGAGGACCGACAATACGTAGCAGCATAAAAGTCTCATCTTTGTGTTTATTGTTAAGTCGTGATTTTAGAATAAATTGCTCATACTAGTGTACACTGCTCTTGCCTTTTCAATTCTGCTCTTTATTTCTTGAGAGTGGCCCATTGTTCATAGACTATAGTACCAAGATATGTAAATTTGCTTACACGTTCAACTGGCCTTTAGTTTATATTAAGGGTGCAGTTTGTGAACTTGTTCTTAGATACAATCATTAGCTTCGTTTACGCTTCGATACACATAAAACTGTGATAATACTAGGTTTAAATAATTTTTACGTTTACAAAAAATGCAAGAATTCCACAGGATACAAGTATCTCTATGCCTTTTAATGATTAGATGTTTGAAATATTTATTGCCTGACAAAAAGATACGGATTACATTTATCATGTATAAAATAAAACACGAATCATGTACATATATTAAATATTTATAAATTTATAATATTTGTAAATATTATAAGTCATAATAATTTATTTTTCTATTGAAGGTTTTGTGAAAATCGGTCAAAAAATATAACAAAAATTTTAACTTATTTGTGTCGACGTTTCAACAATGTTTGTTGTCCTCAACGGGACCTGTGCATGAATACAAAAGAAATGTCAAACACAACGGAGAAATTATTTGAGTGAACGTGTTTGTGTACGTGAGTGTGTGAGTGCGTGTGTGTGTTGTGGGTGCGCGCGCGCGTGCGTATGTGTGTATCCTTGTATATGTGAAGGAGTTGAGATAGTTTGTTTTACATCATTAAATGTTTTCTTTAAAGACAACTAGACAATTATAATATCACAGAACTTAATTTATACAATATTACAATTTAAATTACTCATAATGCAATGGTATTTGTAATTAATTATAAAAGCAGTAATCATCAATTAAATATTAGAATTAGTACAGAAAAGGTTTATACATATACCTGTCAAATATAGCGTAGTAAAACATATTATAGCTAAATACAGATTATAGGAATGTTCAATTATCTAATTATTAAAAGTTATTTGTATCATGTTTCACTCACTGCTGGTATTAAACACACCGTCATTAATTTAGAGAATTCTAAATGACACAATAACTGTAGAATTTTACGAACTTACATCTGATGTTATGTCTCCTTTTTATAGTGTCATAAAAATCTCTACAGAAATCGAACTTCATAATGTTATAACCAAGCTGAAGTTTACGACTTGTAAGAGTCGGATAATCTGTACCTTAAACCTTTCTGAAAGTATTATATATAGGTCCAGAATGCGGCAAGATGCAGGAGAATATGCAGCCAGTTTTTATAATTGCGAATAATCAGCACTGCAGTGTTCACCTGGGTTGGTTCGTCTGTGAAATGCTCATATTTGTAATTCACGCACACTGTAAGTACCTTATGCGTTGACAAGGGTATTAAGGGCAGGATACAGAAGAGTTGGTTGTACAGTAACTAGGTACAGGAGGCTTAGTGTCTGTTGCGGTGTGTGGTTTAGGTTCAACGCCGCCGACACTGCATTTAAACGGATTTATCACACCCCCGCCCCTTCCCATCGACTACAACCGTGGTAATGTAATCATACCCAACTAATGTTTCACCGACTCACTTATTACTTTACGTTGTAACGTCACAGAACGTTCCATAAAAGAAATCATTTATATAGTAAGTTAGCATAAGAGGAAAGTGAGGTGAACAGTATCGAACCCAAGTAGTCCCAAAAAGTGTGTAATTTTGTATAATAATTATTTCTATCAACTTGAAAAAACGACCAAACTATGACTAAGACAAAACCCCATATATATTATTAAAGTGAATAAGAGTGAAAAAACCATAAGACACTATAAGAGAGAGAAATAATGTCAGAATCAACCAAAATGAAGTCAATAATTATTAAGTTTTATAACTATGAATAGAGTATTAAAAACTATTTTTTGTGAATGAATGGACATGATCCAGTATTATATTATGTGATGTAAATAAAATAAATGTATTAAATGATTTAAATACATTATTAGAAAGAATCTAAGTTAAAATAAAAATTGTATATTTGCAATGACAAAAAAATATTTATGTGTTGGATTTGAGACCATACACCAAGTTTTCATGAAAAAATTAATTATTATCAGATTTAAATAAAAACTATATTTAATTGTCAAGCAGACAATAGGGAACAATTTACCTTAAATAAACGAAGCTGTCAAATGAATAAAAAGCAGTCAAAATAGCCAAAAACAGTGTTAACTAAAAACATGTAATAGGCATCTAATATTGTATAATTTATGAATTTAATGTTGCCAAAATGCAACCAAATTGCATTAGAAAGTTGTAATATGATATAAAGCAACTATACTAATGTACCTGACTAACTTTAACATTGTAATAGTCAAGTTAGCAAAATATTTACTTATACCATGTCTGGCTGGAACCAATCATCCAGTACAAAAATAATCATATCTGGCTAAATACTTCCATAATGCTAACAAAAATCAGATAGAAAGGTACAATACATCAGTATACCTTAATAAGAAACAAACTCAGTTGAAAGTAAAGTCAATTCTAAAAGAATTTAACTAATAAGAGTGAGATTTGTCACGCCATAAAAAAGGACATCTCAAGACCAATCAATGATGCTATGTCATCTTGTGATAAATATAATATATGTACAGAGTAACCAGGTATCACAAAAGATAGACAAAATAATAAACTCTGTGTGTACAGTAGTGAAATAATACATATATTAAAGAAAAAGACTAATCATTGTATTAGAAAACTGACAAGAATCTAGGCCATGAGCAGAGGCCATGTAAAAGTGTATTTATTTGTGTTTTATCTATGTTAAAATTTGTTTATTTTGTTGTAGGAAGGTAGTAGTATTAGATGTTCAGCTTGTGGAAGGAACTTAGTGACTCCACAACAATTTTTGTTATAAAAATTGAGTTTTCAATGACAACAACTCAAGGTGAGGGTTGTATATTGCATTGTTTATTAGACTTAAGTTAATTAGAAACGAATCATATTTAGTATCGCTAGATTCAGTTAAAAACAGGGAATCTAAATGTATTAATGGCATACAAATTGTGAGTACTAATGTAAAACTGTTTGATAAATACCAGTGTAATTTTTGAAATATCCTTTGTATGAAGAATAAGAAATTCGTTCTAAAAGCTTCTACGGAAGTGAAAATTGTTCTATGACATTCCATTTCGTTTATTCTCGAACATTCTAGAAAGAATTTTTACACAGATATACCGGAAGTCGATGAAAACAGTCATCCTGAATTAGTATAAAAGCGAGACCAAATTTGACCCAAGGACACTTGAAACTTGAACTCCAGAACTGATGCATCATCCACAACACTGATCAACGCAGCTAAGGCGAAACCGAAGAGGCGAGAAATCGACAAGACACGGAGAAAGGCTTTTTCCCGTACATAGACATACCGACTGACTTAACCTCAACGAGAATCTACGCCAAAAGTATCGCTGAAAAGAGCAGCGATACGGCAAATTTTAATAGAAATCACGCAGCCAGAATGTCAAGCGGCCCAGGAGGGACCAAAAATTTAAATAGAGAACGAATTCTGCTGTGTTCGCATAGACTGACTAACGTGACAATAATTCCCCCTAACGTAAACAAACATATACCCATCAAGCCTTCCTTCTCGACACTGAATGGGAATCAGCGCTGCGGCGGATAATTTCTGAATTAACGCGGAGCAGCTGACGAGCTTTTGGCGGCGTTTGAACGAGATACTACTGCCAAACGTTTTTAAAAAAGTGCGGAAAAAGTAAACGATCGCAAAATTTGACTTTAAATTAATTTATGTGTACACCCGAAGAGGCGAGATTGAGAAACTACCTGAAAGGAGTGTCCAGTGCGAGAATAAATAACCAATGGAACGTGAGTTACCAAAATTAAAGTCATTTGTTACCTGGTTACATTTTATCACGCAGTTGTACTTCACACGCCAGACATACACCTTCAAATCACTTAGTTTTTTCTTGTAAGGCATCTAATTGATATGTCTTGGTAGTTCAAAGGAGTCACGTCCTGAGAGTAAAGATTTTTCACGTATTAAATTCATGCTTTTCAACTGAGTCAAAATCTGAAATATGCTAGCCGATACTTGATTGGATATATAAAAAATTGTCAATAATAATAACTTGTAAAATTTTTTCTCTGCAATTTTATAATTTTTTTCTATGAATGTTAGTCCTTCAGACGATTTGTTTGTTTTTGAAGAATCATTAAACTTAACTGATTTTTCCAAGCTAAACTGACTTGTTTAAATTTTTTCGTAGATTTAAAAATTTTATCAATCACATTTTTTTCTTGGAACAAACGTTTCCAAGTGGCGCCCACAAAAAGCATAGTATTAAGTTGTGTTACAGGACTACATCACTGCAGAGGATCCAGTCAACAGAGTAAGTAACAAAAGTGCGCGGAGGTAACGCCCGACAATTACAAGACCACACTACTTTCTTTCGTTATAAATTGGCGGCCCAACTAGTGAGGCTTGAAAAAGACGGAACAAGCCCGGCAACTACCAACATATTAAAATGCCGCAACCTAAGGGAAAAAAGGTGAAGAAGACTGTGGAACCCGAGTTAAGTGTGGAAGACGGAGAGGCAGTACAAATGGAGGAAACGGAATTAGAACCGCCCACACTAGAAATGGAAAGACCAGTACAAACGGCAGATGAAATAGAGGAACAAACGGGAGAAGAACCCATACAAATGGTAGAACAAACAGAGAATCCCGAACCAGAGAAAATAACAGGAAGCGTTGACGCGAATATAATAATGATGATGTTCCGAACGCTAAACGAAAATATGAATAAAAACAGACAGGAAGATAAGGAGGAGAATAAGAGAAACAGACGGGAAGATAAGGAGGAAATAATAAAATCCCTGAAGGAGGATAATAATAAAAACAGGCTGGAAGATAAAGAGAAATTAGACAAAAACATAGAATCTTTAAAGAAGGATATAACCGAGAAAATAGATGACAATGGAAAAAAGCTAGAGCTATTTCAGAAGGCGAATGAAAAATGTATAGAGTCCCTGAAAAAAGAAATTAGCATAAAGTACGAAACAGTAACCAAAAAGATCGATGATAATAAAATCGATAGTGACAGGAAGGTCGAAAACATGGAGAAACAATTGGAAAGGTTACAGGAGGGAAACAATACACGTTTCGAAAATCTAGAGGAACAAACAGTAGAGACCAAACAAGATGTTAGAAATCTCGAAAACATGGTAAGGCAGAACCAAGACGCCATCATGCAGGAGGTGGGAGAAGTCCAGAAAGACGTTAGCGAGAGGATGCAGAAAACATATGACATCGCTAACAGGCTGGACGAACAGATAAAAACTAACAAAAATAGTATACTGGAAATAGACCAGAGAGAGAAAAACCTGCAGGAAAGATTAGAGGCGCTGAGAGACACACCAATACTAAACACTCATACGTGTCATGGTGAAAACAGGGAAGTAATCAACTTCCAGAACTATCGACGAAACCCAATGGAATTTTTGGAAAGAATGGAGGAGTTTATTGGGAGAAATAGAGAAACAAGGTGGGACAGGATAAGAGAGATGCTTGACGAGATGTTTAAAAATACTAAGGATAACTGGTGGATAGCGGTACGACCCGAAATAACGAATTTAGCAGAGTTTAAACGCCAGTTTAAGGAAAAGTATTGGTCAGAGACCGCACAAAACAGGGTAAGAATGGACATTTTCTATGGCAAATACGACGCGTCCTATGGACAGTCCCCGACGTCTTATTTCCTGGGAAAGGTATGTTTAGCACGGAAGTTGATACCGCCGATCCCAGAAGAATGTTTGGTAAGGCAATTAGCTGGACATTACAGCTATGGTATCAAGGACGCCCAATTATACCAACAGATTAGCAAAATAGCCGATCTGGCCAAATTATTGGAAAATTGCGAATCCACAGGAAGGTTCCAGGATTACCAACCCCCCAATCGTAAGGTAGAGTACAACAACAATAATAACGGACCACACCGGAATGGAGGTGGGAACGGTAATAATCTAAACACCAATAATCAGAATAATAATATCCCACCAAATGGCCGAAATGATAACACTCAGGGCCCAATTAACCGCAACTATCCGGGACCAAACAGAGGTAATTACACCGGGAATAACTACGGTAGGAACTTCCACCAGGGAAACGGTTATCGCGGGAATAATTATAGAGGAAGTAATTATGGTCAACGTAATGGTTATCGTAGCGAGGGAAACCAAGGAGGAGGCGATAGGAGAAACCAAAATGAATATAGGCCCCAGGTAAATTATACAATGGCCAATAACCGACGGCCATATCCACCTAATGTACCCACTTACATGTTTTACCCACAACAGGCGCCAGGTAGCCAGGGTAACACGGCGAATAGCCAACCTATTAACGGTAATCCCGAGGTCAGGCAGGAAACACAGACGGGTCAGCAACCCAATGTTCCGGGAGACCGGGCCAATGAGACTGTAGCTCATTTAAACTAAACGCGGCAGTGGAAAAGGAAAACCGCCCTTCACTGAACCAATATTATGGGGTGACAAATGACGAACATAGACAGGACGAAGACGGGACTAGGATAAGAATAAATAATTACCTTAAGGATATTAGAGAGGAGTTATTAGAAGAAGGTGAAAGTATCATTAAAAATAGTAACCAAGGGAATAATAGTATCGTGCAGATTAAAGCATATATCAATGGCATAGAAGCGATACTACTCATTGACACGGGGTCAAATGTGTCACTTATCGATAGCATTGAGTTAGAGCGGATTAAACAAAATAGTAATTTACCAATACCCACTCTACCGATAAATAACATTATATTAGTCGGAGCAACGGGGAGGCAAAATAAATCAATAAAGAAACAGGTGTCATTAGAGATGACTAGTAATGGGGTAACAATACCAATAGGGTTATTAGTGGCGAATAATTTACCCATGAGTATACTAATAGGCTGCGATATACTTAGGCCATACAATGCTGTAATAGATTTGGAAAGTAAGGTGATAACTTTTAAGACTAACAAGGGGATTTGGACCAATAATGTAATCGATGTCCAAGGAAGTGGTACAGACAATACACCTTATCAAGCGATAGTGAACCATTATTATTGTACCGATCGTCCAAGCAATATGCCATTATATCAGGAGGAAAACCCAGAGTTGTGGTTAGAAAAGTTAGAAGAAATACGGGATTTGAAAGCAAGGGGTCTGATCAGCGAAAAACAGGCGGAACAATTAATCGAGGTATACAACCATTATAAACACATATTCTCGAACGCTCCAGGTAAAGCCAGAGAGTATCAGTGCACCATAAAATTCAAAACTCCGGTGGAATTTAACAGGAAATCGTACCCGATCGCATACTCGCTAAAGAACGAAGTCAGGGAAGAATTGAACAGGATGATAGAGGACGACATAATCGAGTATAGTCATTCGCCCTTTACCAGCCCAATCATAGCGGTGCCAAAAAAGAACGGAAAGGTACGTATATGTCTCGATGCTAGGGAGATTAACAAAATGATTGTTAACGACCGCACATCACCTGGGGAGATAGAGGAGATATTAAAAAAGTTCCACGGAATCAGATATATAAGCTCATGGGATACGGTATGCGGATACTGGCAGGTAGAACTCCACCCTGATAGTAGGAAATATATGGCATTCATATTCGAGGACAGAAACTATCAGTTAAGCGGTTACCTTTTGGCTTAATAAATTCTGTGGCGGTGTTTGTAAAGATAATGGACAGAATATTGGGGCAGGAAGTACTGAAGTTTACGACAGTATACGTCGACGACCTACTGGTAACTTCAGCGAATTGGGACGACCATTGTAATAGGGTTGAACAGGTGCAAGAGAAATTATCGGAGAATAATATCACCCTCAAATTAGACAAGTCCCAATTCATTGCAAATGATGTGAAATTTTTAGGATTTAATTTAACAGAACAAGGGATTACTCCATCCAAGGAAAAGGTAGAGGCCATACAGAAGTTCCCCACCCCAAAGAATAGGAAACAGCTGCAGTCATTTTTAGGAATCTGCAACTATTACAGAAAGTTTCGGTCCAATTACTCAGAACTAACTGCCAGGTTCCAAAAGCAGTTATCAGCTAAAGACAAATGGACTTGGGGACCAGAGCAAGATGGAGTGCTCAATATCATAAAGGAAAAGTTTTTAGAAACAGTAATGTTGCATCATCCCGACTTTACAAAACCATTTTTTCTAAACTGCGATGCCAGTAACGTGAGTTTAGGTGCAGCCCTCTATCAGGAAGATCAGGACGGTAACCATTTAGTAATTAGCTTTGCTAGCCGCGTGCTGAACAGTTGCGAACGAAACTACAATACTACCGAAAAAGAACTGTTGAGTGTAGTTTTCGCATGCGGTAAATTTAGGACATATATATTAGGGTACCCCATAACAGTTAGAAGCGACCACAAATCTATATCATTTTTAAAGCATTGTAAACGGAACCACGGAAGGCTGACCAGATGGGTTTTGGCCTTGCAAGAGTACAATATCACATGGGAATATATACCCGGCAAACAGAACGTAGCCGCCGACGTCTTATCTCGCGTCAATATACCAGACCAAACCTTTGACGGCGAAAAGGAACAATTACCCAAGGTTTACCACATTATTAAGAGCAGGGAGGATTTAAAAGATATTTTGCACGAAATAAAGTCACAACAAGAGGCCGATCCGAAATTAGGAGATATTAGAAAAAGGGTACAGGAAGGCGATGAGGTCATAAACAGATTTAATTGTATACACGACGACACTTTGTTTATTAGGAATACCCCGCACCAGGAGAGTTGGAAATTAGTGATTCCACCAGCGATAGAGAGACCGCTAATAATCGACTATCACGAGAGGTACGGACATATGGGTGCCCTTAAAGTAAGGAAGGCATTGGAAGAGCAAACATACATCAAGGGGATGAATAAGAAGGTGCAACTGGCGATACGGTCGTGCGATATTTGTCAAAAAGTAAAGTGTGATAACGAGAGGAAGGAAGGGGTCATGATACCCATATTATCTACCGAAAAATTGGAAAAGGTATTTCTCGATATCTGCGGACCCTTTCCACGCAGCGCTGGGAGACACCGATATAAATTCATCGTAATCATTTTCGACCACTTTAGCAAGTATACAAAGCTATACCCAATAACTAGGGCAACGACCAGGAAAATAATAGACATAATAATCAAGCGTTATATAATGGAAGTGGGCCGACCGTATTCTATAATTACGGACCACGGTACTCAGTTTAGGGGAAAACTTTGGAAGGAAAGCTTGGGAGAACACGGGATAAAAACGTACAAGACGTCCGTATATCACCCGAATAGTAACCCAGCCGAGAGGGTGTTAAGGGAGGTAGGACGGTTACTAAGAACATACTGCCATAACGAGCAGAAAAGATGGCATGAATATGTAGCCTCTACCGAGGATTTTCTCAATTTCTCGCATCACAATACCATCGAGATGTCGCCATACACGGTTATGTTCGAAAGACCCCCACCACGAGAGATAAAAGAAATTATTAATTTTCCCGACGAACCCGCATACCAATTTGAAGGGGCAAAATTTTATAATAAGGTGTTAGTAAAAACGGAACAGCAGCGGAAAAAATATATCAAATCACAGCCTAAGGCAATTAAATATGAGGTAGGTGAAAAGGTGTTAGTTAAAAATAGAGAATTGCCCAGTGCTATACAAGGCATAACAAGGAAATTGCTACTCTTATATACAGGGCCTTTCACGATAACCAGAGACAATAAAAACAATACCTACGAGGTAACTGACACAATTAGGATGGATGGATGGATGGATGGGTGCACGGGCGTCTTGCGCCCTAATTTGTGTGCGTTGTCCAGGCCTAAGCCTGATGAACGCCAGGTGCCAACAGTTCAGCGCGGTCGTTTGCTCTGCTCAAGGATGTTAAGGTGCAGTCCGCGGGTCCATGATAAATTAACATGGCCACCACGGTGGCAAGCTAGTGCTTTGCTTCAGCCAATTGTCCGGCCAAGGCGCGACACCATGGTCCCCTCAGGCTAACCTTACACAATTAGGAACAAGGTAAAAGGTACGTATAACCAGACTTCATTAAAAAAGTACCATGATTAAAAATCGCAAGTCGAATACTCAATCAGTGACCAAGTACCATGACCAAAAACCAAAGTCAAATACAGCATCATAGAGAAGGTACCTTGACTAAACATGTTAACGTGAATTTTTTAACTTAGCCATAATTAGAAAGGAGGTAGAGATTATTAAATAAATATAAATATTATTGTACTATAATACTTATAACTATTTTACCTCAAGGTGTATTTTTTCTTTAGGGACATGTTTCGGGAGATCCTGTTCTCCCATCTTCAACCTTCGCCATCTTGCTTCTGGTGCAGTATTTGTGTGTTGGCTTCTGGATGTTAGAACACACAAATACTGCACCAGAAGCAAGATGGCGAAGGTTGAAGATGGGAGAACAGGATTTTTCCGAAACATGTCCCTAAAGAAAAAATACATCTTGAGGTAAAATAGTTATAAGTATTATAGTATTATATACATCAAGAAACGGACTGTAGCAGAAAGTGATTGAAATATTATTGTATAGAGATTATTATAAATAAATATTACGAGATGGACACATTCCATCATAGGCAAGATTTATTTCCAATAGCCATGTCAACGTATATTTACCAGCTTACCCGTACTTAGAGAAGGAGAGAGATTATTATTAATAAATATTACGAGATGGACACATTCCACCATAGGCAAGATTTATTTCCAATAGCCATGTCAACGTATATTTACCAGCTTACCCGTACTTAGAGAAGGAGAGAGTGATTATTATTAATAAATATTACGAGAAGGACACCTTACACCAAAGGCATAAAGATATATATATAAAATATAGATTTATTTCCAATAGCCATGTCAACGTATATTTACCAGCTTACCCGTACTTAGAGAAGGAGAGAGATTGTTATTAATAAATATTACGAGAAGGACACTTAGTAAAGGAGAAAAGAAGGAGAATGCTGTCATATATTTGATACTAAATGGAAATGATAAATGAAAAATTAAAAAAAAAGGGAAAACAGTGTGTTACATAAGGAGGTAATGATGAATATGAATATAGCTATTAACATTGAATGATTTTAAACGATAATTTAACCTGCGGAGAACGATATATTAATATAATTGTGAATTAATCAGAAGAGTTTAAGAAAGGGAATTTATGTGTAGGAGCCTATGATCTTTGAATAGTATATTTTTTTTTATTATTATTATTATTATTTGTTGCAAAGGTGCAATTATTATTTTCTGAACAGGGATGTGTTGCCTCTGATTTCAGTAGTTATAGACAGGAAGGGACAGAGAATGTATGCCATAGCGAGCCACTCTGACTCCCAACCCTCTATGTAAGTTAGGGAATTGATAGGGAATTATATCAAAGATTAATTATAAAACATCAAGGTAAAAAGGAAAGGAATAGGTGATACGACAAAGAACGAACTAGGAATATTGAGTTGGATTAATATATTAAAGGAGTAGTACAGGAATTTAATTCTAAGATAAAAGAATGAGATATAAAGAAGCTAATAAAAGGTTATTATAGAGATGATAATTTCATCAAAACCAAAGATATGTTTTTCCAAAATTATCAACTTTAACGGGGAGGCATATGTAACGTCACAGAACGTTCCATAAAAGAAATCATTTATATAGTAAGTTAGCATAAGAGGAAAGTGAGGTGAACAGTATCGAACCCAAGTAGTCCCAAAAAGTGTGTAATTTTGTATAATAATTATTTCTATCAACTTGAAAAAACGACCAAACTATGACTAAGACAAAACCCCATATATATTATTAAAGTGAATAAGAGTGAAAAAACCATAAGACACTATAAGAGAGAAAAATAATGTCAGAATCAACCAAAATGAAGTCAATAATTATTAAGTTTTATAACTATGAATAGAGTATTAAAAACTATTTTTTGTGAATGAATGGACATGATCCAGTATTATATTATGTGATGTAAATAAAATAAATGTATTAAATGATTTAAATACATTATTAGAAAGAATCTAAGTTAAAATAAAAATTGTATATTTGCAATGACAAAAAAATATTTATGTGTTGGATTTGAGACCATACACCAAGTTTTCATGAAAAAATTATTATTATCAGATTTAAATAAAAACTATATTTAATTGTCAAGCAGACAATAGGGAACAATTTACCTTAAATAAACGAAGCTGTCAAATGAATAAAAAGCAGTCAAAATAGCCAAAAACAGTGTTAACTAAAAACATGTAATAGGCATCTAATATTGTATAATTTATGAATTTAATGTTGCCAAAATGCAACCAAATTGCATTAGAAAGTTGTAATATGATATAAAGCAACTATACTAATGTACCTGACTAACTTTAACATTGTAATAGTCAAGTTAGCAAAATATTTACTTATACCATGTCTGGCTGGAACCAATCATCCAGTACAAAAATAATCATATCTGGCTAAATACTTACATAATGCTAACAAAAATAAGATAGAAAGGTACAATACATCAGTATACCTTAATAAGAAACAAACTCAGTTGAAAGTAAAGTCAATTCTAAAAGAATTTAACTAATAAGAGTGAGATTTGTCACACCATAAAAAAGGACATCTCAAGACCAATCAATGATGCTATGTCATCTTGTGATAAATATAATATATGTACAGAGTAACCAGGTATCACAAAAGATAGACAAAATAATAAACTCTGTGTGTACAGTAGTGAAATAATACATATATTAAAGAAAAAGACTAATCATTGTATTAGAAAACTGACAAGAATCTAGGCCATGAGCAGAGGCCATGTAAAAGTGTATTTATTTGTGTTTTATCTATGTTAAAATTTGTTTATTTTGTTGTAGGAAGGTAGTAGTATTAGATGTTCAGCTTGTGGAAGGAACTTAGTGACTCCACAACAATTTTTGTTATAAAAATTGAGTTTTCAATGACAACAACTCAAGGTGAGGGTTGTATATTGTATTGTTTATTAGACTTAAGTTAATTAGAAACCAATCATATTTAGTATCGCTAGATTCAGTTAAAAACAGGGAATCTAAATGTATTAATGGCATACAAATTGTGAGTACTAATGTAAAACTGTTTGATAAATACCAGTGTAATTTTTGAAATATCCTTTGTATGAAGAATAAGAAATTCGTTCTAAAAGCTTCTACGGAAGTGAAAATTGTTCTATGACATTCCATTTCGTTTATTCTCGAACATTCTAGAAAGAATTTTTACACAGATATACCGGAAGTCGATGAAAACAGTCATCCTGAATTAGTATAAAAGCGAGACCAAATTTGACCCAAGGACACTTGAAACTTGAACTCCAGAACTGATGCATCACCCACAACACTGATCAACGCAGCTAAGGCGAAACCGAAGATGCGAGAAATCGACAAGACACGGAGAAAGGCTTTTTCCCGTACATAGACATACCGACTGACTTAACCTCAACGAGAATCTACGCCAAAAGTATCGCTGAAAAGAGCAGCGATACGGCAAATTTTAATAGAAATCACGCAGCCAGAATGTCAAGCGGCCCAGGAGGGACCAAAAATTTAAATAGAGAACGAATTCTGCTGTGTTCGCATAGACTGACTAACGTGACAATAATTCCCCCTAACGTAAACAAACATATACCCATCAAGCCTTCCTTCTCGACACTGAATGGGAATCAGCGCTGCGGCGGATAATTTCTGAATTAACGCGGAGCAGCTGACGAGCTTTTGGCGGCGTTTGAACGAGATACTACTGCCAAACGTTTTTATAAAAGTGCGGAAAAAGTAAACGATCGCAAAATTTGACTTTAAATTAATTTATGTGTACACCCGAAGAGGCGAGATTGAGAAACTACCTGAAAGGAGTGTCCAGTGCGAGAATAAATAACCAATGGAACGTGAGTTACCAAAATTAAAGTCATTTGTTACCTGGTTACATTTTATCACGCAGTTGTACTTCACACGCCACACATACACCTTCAAATCACTTAGTTTTTTCTTGTAAGGCATCTAATTGATATGTCTTGGTAGTTCAAAGGAGTCACGTCCTGAGAGTAAAGATTTTTCACGTATTAAATTCATGCTTTTCAACTGAGTCAAAATCTGAAATATGCTAGCCGATACTTGATTGGATATATAAAAAATTGTCAATAATAATAACTTGTAAAATTTTTTCTCTGCAATTTTATAATTTTTTTCTATGAATGTTAGTCCTTCAGACGATTTGTTTGTTTTTGAAGAATCATTAAACTTAACTGATTTTTCCAAGCTAAACTGACTTGTTTATATTTTTTCGTAGATTTAAAAATTTTATCAATCGCATTTTTTTCTTGGAACAAACGTTTCCAAGTGGCGCCCACAAAAAGCATAGTGTTAAGTTGTGTTACAGGACTACATCACTGCAGAGGATCCAGTCAACAGAGTAAGTAACAAAAGTGCGCGGAGGTAACGCCCGACATTTTACAACACAAACATTTACACACACCCATTCTATTCTTTTCGTTATAACGTTACGCTGATATATCAATATACTGTAGATTCCTCACACATTGGGGTTTAAAATCCTGAACACCGAAACATTATTGATGTTTATTTTACTTCCATGTTCCATAAGGAAATAGAAATATGGTGATCGCGAAAAAAATGGTGTTCCAGATACGGGGTGATTCTGATTTTACTACCCTCAAAACTCATTTTCCGAAAAGTGTCTCTGTGTGTCTGTCTGTAGAATATTTTATATGGCGAACAATAACTGGCGCAAATTCAAACATAATCAAATAATTTTTTCCGTATTTACCTGAGTTGTAGAGGACTCAAGACCTTTTGATTTTGGTAAAGATCGGTTAAGGGGAAGGGATAGTTTACCAGCGATGTTTCATGTTTTAACAAGAGTAAAGTACTTAATTTTGATAAACAAAGTATCCTGAATAGAAGGTCATAATAATCCACTGTAGAAAGGTAAAAATATCTTTAAATAAAATTCACTGATGAAATATCTTTAAATAAAAATGGTAGTTTATGGGGGAGGGCGGAATTTTCTATAAATGAAAATGATATTTGAAGGGGGAGGGGATAATTTTTTTTTATATGTGTAGTACGTTATTGGCAATAAAGAAGTAGTTTGTGGTTAAGATTCCTTTCCGGGCTGTTTGGCCGTAGTCCAATGTTTTCTGCAAAACCAGACGTTTCGGTTGCCATCGACTGCCATTATCAGTGAAAATCGAGTGTGCTAACGTGAGGTGATGTACGTTAGTGACCACAGTACTGTGGTTAAGGCTGAAGAAAAAAGTATTTTCTATGGAAATATATCATTTCGAAATGATTTTAAATATAAATCTTAGAACATGGAAGTCATGTATGGTTCTCCATACCGATATTTATAGTTGCGAATAATCAGCATTGCAGTGTAGATCCCTCGGTTGGTTCTTTGGTGTATATACGTAATGCTCATATTTGTAAATCACGCACAGTGTAAGTACCTTATGCCGTTGACAAGGGTATTAAGGACAGGGGACACAGAAGAGTTGGTTGTACAGTAAGTAGGTACAGGAGGCTTAGTGTCTGTTGCGGTGTGTGGTTTAGGCTTTCAACGCCAACACTGCATTTAAACGGATTTATCACGCACCCGTCCCTTCCCGTCGACTACAACCGTGGTAATGTAATGATACCCAACTAATGTTTTACCTACTCACTTGTTACTTACGTTACGCTGATATTTAAATATCGTTTCCTCACAGATTGGGGTTTATAATCCTGAAGACTGAAATATTATTGATGTTTATTTTCAGAGTATAAGTTTATAATCTCTTTCGAAATCCAATCTCGTGTCCGTAGGACAAGGTTGTAAGACAATGTTGTTGTCTGTCACCACTACTTTTTAACCTTTATGTAGATTATCTCCTCAAAAATGGAAACAACAATCCCCTGGCGGTATTCAAATCTACCGAAATATAAGCTTCAAAACAATTCTCTTCGCGGATGACCATGCTATATTCGCCACTTCAGAAGACGACCTCCAGCGAGTAATATACATCTTACATAAAATAGGAAAAGAATATAACTGTAACATATTTGAATCAAAGACAAAAGTAATGGCCTTTATAGGAGATGAACATTTTCGACCCAAAATATACATAGACAATACATGCATAGAACAAGTTGAACATTTCAACTATCTTGGATGTAACATTACTTATGATCAAGATAGATATATAGAAAATAAGGTGACGTTTTTGACAAGAATATGTGGAACGATTTGGGAACGATGGAAAATAAATGTAGAAAAGAAACTCAAATAAAATTTTATAAAACAATGTCAATACCTACACTACTGAATGGTTCTGAAACTTGGATCATAAATAAAAAAGATGAACAGAAGATACAAACAGCAGAAATGAAATTTCTGAGATCAGTTAGAATGTGTAATAGACGAGATCATATAAGAAATGAAGAGGTAATAAGTGATTTGGATATTTTTACAGTTAATAGAACACAGAAGAAAATGGATTCAACACCACATGGAAGAAAGTAGAATACCGAAGATGGAGAAAGATTACAACCCTAGAGGCAGGAAAAAAGTTGGTAGGCCTAAAAAAAAGGTGGACTGTGGAATAGGAACAGGCCGCTATAGTCTAAAACCGTTAAGAAGATAATGATGATGATTATAAGTTTATAATATATTATTTTTGTAATGAGTGTATTTCGTGTATCACGAGTCTGCTGTTAGAAATTGCGCGAATGTAAAAAAAAATGTTAATATTGTTGCCTCATTCATGTGTCTGTTCATTGGTCTATCGGATGTTGAAAAAAACAAATAGCCCTCTTATAATTAGCAAAGGTTTCAGCCACTACATTGGTATTGTGGTTTTACTGACTGAGACCTTTGTCAATCAATTTGTCCTTTAAGCACAGAAGATGGCCACCGATGTAGTGGCTGAAACGTTTGACAATTATAACATCAAACCACGGCCTGATAGACCGAAAAGTGTCAATAATGTTAATTATTGTCGCACATATTTTCCTACTACTGATATTAGCAATAGTCATGAGCTTAAACAACTTCTATATGTCAACAAAATTTTTTATTACGCGTGACCGATATCAAAACAGAATTATTATTTACTATTCGTTGCAAGCGAGTAAATTTTGTAGAAGTATCTTCAGTTATAGTACTTAATGATATAATATTATAAAACCTAATTACTTAATACGATATTCATTAATTTTTCCACCTTATCTTCATTAACGATTCGGAAATAGCTAAGCTTAAAAATCGATATCACAGTTATAAAAACAAAGGGTAGGCCTACGTCTATTCACTGCGATCCATGTTTTCAGTTTAAAAAGAAGAGTAATTATTTTCTATATTCATTATGAATACTTGAAATCAGAACAAGTTTCACACTGACGAAGTGATGAATGTCATGAAGCGCATCTGTCCCCAAGTTAAAATGTTTTTTCTTGTCAAGTTAGTATATTAGTTATAGTCAGAAAGTAAAAGGAAGACGGGGCAACAACACGTAATTATTTTTTGAAGATATGCCTCAAAGTACAAAGAGTGCAATTAATTTCTCAGGTTGTATCAACAACGTATTGCCAATAGAAATAATCAATAAATCCATCATAACTGTTCAACAAGCAGCTCGTCTCACTGTGGTGTGTTCACCAAGTCATACAATTCGACTTAATGCAAAAACATTGAGGGAAAACGAAGACGCAATGATAGTCGGCAATGATCAATGATTTTACTACGAGTAGCTAGAGGAGCTGAAACAGTAAAGATGACATTATGAATGGGGGGGGGGGGGTACAACGGTACGTAATAATCTAAACACGTGGCACTTCTTGTATAATCTCTCGATTTCTATATTGCTATCTGCCCCTCTCCCTCTCGCTCTCGCTATTCTGCTCCCTCCCATCACTCTTTATCCGACTGTCTACCTGTTTTCTCTTTCTCTCACTGTCATTGTTTTTCCCGTTATTTACGCTCGCGCGCACACACTTAATCGAAATTTCTTCCGACATGAAATAATCAGTACTTAGTAGGTAAGTAATGGTAAAAATAGACAAAAAAAATTCAAGCTTATTATAAAAATGATTATTGCAAATAGAGAAGTGAGTAGATAGGTAATTTAACTTTGTTATTTGAGTGCACAGTGAACGTAAACTTTCAATAACTAGCAATTGTTCCTGTAAAATTATTTATTTACTTAACTTCTTTGCTCCTGAAGACGCATGAAGTTATTTACGTGTAGGTAGTAATTTATATCTTCAAAGCATTGTAGTTAAGTGGATCTGTCACATTGTGTAGCGTTGCCTGTACAAGGGAAGAGTTATTATATGAGTTTTTTTAATTCACAATTGAAGTAAGCTGAAATGTAGTATGTAATTAAAAATTGTTTAGTATGCATGTTTGTTTTAGAGGGCGCTGTAATAACAACACCAACAAAAAGTTTAATACCAGCTCACACAGCAGAACAGCCTAAGGTGTTGTCTTTGACAGCCCGCATCCAGTAATATTAATTCAACATTCCTGGACACAAAATTTATTAATTTTGCTTTTATGGCCGCTTTCCATTTTTTCCATTTCCATTACTTTTTTTATAAGTAAGTTCTTTCTGCCTTACACTTATTTCTAGACGAGATGATTATAAATTATACATTTTTGCAATCGATTTTTTTTAGACTCTTGCAACGTACCTTTTTTCGTGTTGTTTGAGACTTATCCAAAGACAAGCCTTAGGCTGGTCTGGGTCAAGCCCCCTTCAGCCAGATGATATTATGTGGGGAGACGCACGCTAGTGCAGGACGGGAGCGACGAAGTTGGAGGCACGTGGAAGATAGAGTAGTGCATGTGCGTGTATTTGTGTGTCGGTGTAATTTGTAGCCATGTAGGTGAAGGAAGAGGCTGATGGAGGTGGCATTTATTGTTGTATATTTTATTTTTCAGGGCGGCCAAGACGGGGAGGAGTAGCGCAGTTCGCCAAAGCTGGAAGGAGGCGACAGAGAGGCGTCAAGGTAGGCGGCGGGAGGACACAAAGAAGAGTGTTAAAAACTTGGTAAGAAGGTAGGGAAACCTAAATTATTGTGTGATCAGGAAGGATGGCAGGTTGAATATGTTTGTAATTTGGAATTAGGTGCTTCTATATGCAACATACCGAAACTGAGTGATAATTTATTTTTGTTGTTGTATTGGAGTGTTAGTGGTCTCAAATATTTCTACTAGTAATTTTATACAAACCACTATGTTGTCTTTGGTATTGACGAGCGCTTTACCAACCTATTGGTAAATGACCTGAAGATGGCTTGACTGCCGAAAGCGCTCGTCAATACCAAAGACAACATAGTGGTTTGTATAAAATTACTAGTAGAAATTTATTTTTGATTCTACTATTCCATTAATCACGAGAATACTAGGATATTTCTGCCTAATACACTGTTTAAGTAGCTCTAAATCTTCGCCAAGGGTTGGTAATCCATGTGTATAATAATATGGAAATCTCGAGTTCGTTTCCCGAGTTCGTAAGGCCAACATTTATCGTCTCCTATGTTGATTGAACGTGTGAAATTGAGCACACAGGATATAATTTCAAACTAGTCATTGGCTTTTTGACACACACATTTTATCGTCTATATGAATGAATGAAAAACTCAAGTTTTTTATCCTCCCCTCCAATAGTACTCCCCAACAGTTAAACAAAGAGGGTTTGTTGTTGTTCGTACCACTATTATTACTGTTCTTACTATTACCCAGAAACTAAAACCTAAACACTCTATTTGAAATCATTGTTAGAATTATTACAACATACGGCTCAGAAGTTTGGACTACTAATTAACACACAGGAACAAAATCAGAAATGGACTTTTGGAGACGTTCGGCAAGAGTATCCAGACGTGAGAAAATTAGAAATGAAGTCATTAAGGACAGAATGAATGTGAAAAATTCAATTCTCGATTTTATCCACACACAAAAATTACAGTGGTATGGACACACAAAAAGAATGGCACAGGAAAGATTGTCAAGGAGAGTTATGGAATGGACTCCACCAGGAAGAAGTATAAGAGGAAGTCGACCTATCACCTGGATAGATGAAATTCAGACTATATTGAGGGAACGAGAAATTGAAGAAGATCTTTACATGCACAAGCAGCAGTAGAAGATGAGAATTCAATTACTTATGTAATCTTTGGTTCCGAAAATGTGTAAACATTGTGCAGCCGGAATACATAAAAAAATATTACTATTACCCGTTTATTAATGATTTTGCTAAATTGGTAACCCTTCAAATTGAATAAAATTTTGATTCCGTATAACATAATATAAATTGATTTTTCTGCATAATAAAAGAATAAGAAACGAATATATTATAGCTCACACAAGTGCAGGAAGTAGGCCTACACAGACCAGTGGTTCCCAAAGTGGGGTCCGCGGACACTTTTAAGAAAACATGGAATACACCGTAATTTTTTCCTATGTTTTATGCTCTAAAATCTAAATTTTGGAATCTTAAACAATTAGTAGCAGATTCCAGTATTTTTTCCGTTCAAGCTAATTGTAATTTTAAAAGTAATTTCAAACTAATGGCTTTAATAATGTCTTTATGTCGTGTAGCAAATCTGTTGTCAGCCTAATTGATTAGAGCGCCACATCAACGAACAACTGATTGCGCTGTTTTAGTCCACATATAAGCACTGTATCTTGTTATAAGCCCATTTCCAGGTTCGAGATGTGATCAAGGGGATGATACAAAAATTTAAGCTGTGAATTCAGAGATTATATTCTTCTGAAATCTTCGAACAATTCCCTTCCATAGCAGATTTCATCCAGATGTAAGGAGAAAATGTTCTGAAGGAGATCCTCAAAGTTATTAAGTCTCAACTGGAGCAACTGCACTTGCAGCTCAGGGAATATTTTTCAGTGACGGACGGTAGTGACATGTGGATAAGGAAACTGTTTGCTGATGGGTTGTCAACTAACATATCTCTTACTCTACAAGAAGAAGACTCATTTGCAGAACTTTCAACTGACAGTTCATTAAAATTAGTTTTCGCAATTACAGCTAGCTGACTTCTGGTTATATGTAATGACTGACTATCCTGAACTCGCAAAGTGTTTAACTGTGTTTCCCTCTACTTATTTGTGTGTACTTATTCACCCAGCTCAGGTACTTGAAATCAAAGTTAAGAAATAAACTTGCTGTCGAGAGTGACTTAATTTTGAAATTATCAGACATTAAACCCAATATTGCAGAGATAATTGCAATATCATTAATATTATAATTTTTCAAGTTAAGAGAATTTTGATTTTGACACATTTTAATTAAAATATAAGAGTTTTGTCACATTTACCGTTTGTTTTAATTCATAACTCATACGGGGTCTCTGAAATTTTTAATTTTTTGGGTGGTCCGCGGACTGAAAAGTTTGGAATCACTGAAATATAGGTTTGACAAAAACAGCATTTATTTATTATATATTTAAAACTACATTCCTAATATAGGTATTTACAAATATTTATGAATTTATAAACACTTATTTATTTATAGTACTCCTCAATTGTATCAAATAGCCTATGACAAAATTATGACAACATACTTTTGAATCTTGAAAACCTTTCTGGAATATAGGCCTAAATTTTAGTATAGTTTGCGGCTCTCTTAGCTATGTTTACAACAGTGGCGAAATAATTGTTACTTTATGTTTATTCTCTAGCTATATATGGCGGATCCGCCCATTCCTGTAGCCTACCATTAGTATGACATGTACAGGCGGAGTACTATCGAGATGCAATTTCAATAAATTAGCCTCCTACGGATTAAGCAGTTTTCTACTGATACTTTCACGTAAATGACGTAAAATGCCCGAATACTACTCAATTGACCACACGCTTATCAATATTCTGTCTTCATCTTACTATGAAAAGTAGCGTAGCGTGGTTACCGAACACCTGTTGCCGGTTGTGATTGGCCTAAAACTTTACCTGAAAATTATTTCGAATTTTTTCTTGTACCAGGTGGTCTTTTTAGAGCATTTTTTATCATTACCTGGGAGAAGTAAAGGGCCCCGATTCAACGGGATCTGTCTCCCATTATACTTACACAGAATTAATCAGAACACAAATAATAGAATTAAAAATAATAAAGGCAAACAGAGGAACACATGACTAAACTAACAAAACACCAATAGGTGTTTTGCTGCACATCAGCTCAATGACCGTACGCAGTAAAACATGTCTGAGCCGGAAACGCAAGACAGTGCAAGTGCCCAGCAGTTCGAAAGCAATGCTACGCTTTTCTTCAAGTTTCCTTACTAATATTGTTCGCACTTCAAATTATTCAATAACTAAAGTACTTGTTCTGTAATATAATTAATATTATTCCCTCTTATTTCCAGTACTGTTGCCGCCGGCAACAGCGGTTACATGGAAGCCACGCTACTGTTATGAAAATACCATAATCTTCACTTTGTAGTAATAATGTAATTTTCACAATGCAGTTACTATCATGATTCCCAAATAATTCACGTATATCTTTGAAGCTTTTGTACCGTTTCGAAACCACTCGTTTATGCACAGCACACTCAGGAAAGTTTTTTCTATAACACTTTCATCACGTTAGAACATTTTGTCATTCTCATAAAAAATTCTTCGATTTTGCATTGTAGAATATTAAAAAAATATCGCCTAACACATCGAAACACAACTTAGTCATTTACCTGTCAATCTAAATTATGAATCCAATATGGATGGAGATATAGACGTTTGTCAAAATCACGTATTTCAGTGTCATATAAAAACGATTGTTTAATTGGACATTTGTAGTTCCACATTTCTAGATTGGCATTTTTTAACAAAATTACCTCGCTATATTTTCTAACATCACAAGAACAGTAATAACAGATATCCCTATTCCAATACTCGTTTATTCATATGACCATAGTCAAACCACACAGGTATATAAACAGAGAGAGTCACATACGCGCGCTTGCGCGCGCATTACATACGTAAGATATTTTTATATATACATGTTTGTGTGTACAAAATGTTGTACTATACTTATATACTAAAAAATAAATGTTTAAATTTATATTAATATTTTTTGTATATAAATTGTTATTTATACTTTTGTATAGGACTACTTTCAATTTTTAATTAATAATAACTTTTCAATATACTTTTCATCTGTATTTCTAGAAACTATAGTTTGTATAGGCCTACATAATGCATATTAAGTTCCATTTATATTTTGTTACTGTTATTCATGTTATTATTATTATTATTATTATTATTATTATTATTATTATTATTTTAAATAATAATACTTGATTTTCTTATACAACAGTATACTTTTATTATTTAATTTACAAGGTTTCGACAGTATTAGCTGGCGTCTTCAGAAAGTAATATAATTGTATCTAATGAAGATAATTGTAATATCATGTCAGTTAATACTGTCGAAAACTTGTAAATTATACAACCTTAAAAAAGTATTAACTGTCATCTTCAGAATATATTCGAAACATTTCTGGAACATACGTTAGTATAGTCTTCAGCTCTCTTAGCGATTTTTGTTTTATGTTTTCAACAGTGTCAAAGTAATTGTGCCACTATGAGTGTTGCTGTAATACTAACACTGAGCTTCAGAATATATTCTGAAGATGACAATTCATACTGTCGAAATGTTGAAAATTATTTAATAAATGTATTCCTGTATATGAAAAGCAAATATTACTTTTTATTAATAAAATAATGCACAACACAAAAACTGTAAATAAAAAACACTTTTAATTTTAAGTAAACTTAAAATTTTCATTAAATTGCTTAGTTTCAATTTAGGTTTTGTTTGGAATAACTGAAGAAAACATAAAAACCTCCAAGAAATATGCATAAGTAATTATATGCTTAAAACAGTTTCAGTGAAGACAATAAAACTGAATATTCAATTCGTAGTTCATTTAGTCCACTTATGTATGTGTGTGACGGGGGGATGTATGAGAGCCGCATTTTGTTTACTATATGTTACGTTTTAACATAATTTTATAATTTAAAACGATTCTAGAAGATACGATGACATAGACACAGTTTCATTCAACTATATTTACATTGATTCATTTCAATCGTTTTTTTACACGGTCCACTAACTCGATGATACACGTGCTGAAAATGACTATAAGAGAATGTTTCAGAAATAAAACCTTAACTTTCGCTCTTTTTCGTAGTATACATTACAGTGTGGAATAAAAAGTTATCAATGTATTATTTGCAAGGCTTTCATCACTACAACAAGACGTATTGTAAAATTAAACTAAAAGATAAAATGTCACTAAAACTCACCGCCAAGCGCTGTCCGCAAGAAGAACGTCCAAAAGAGGTAAACAAACGGTTGCTCGTTGGACCACATTTTCTCGTTATATTTGCCCCCTCTTCTGACACTCAAATTGAAAATCACCACCTCATCGTGAAGTCTACACAAACTACTTTACACTTGTAAATAGTTTAATAGATTTTAGCATTTATGTGACGTATGAAAAAAAGACAATAATGTTATACTTCAAAAAAATATCATTTTCATTGTGGTTCATTGCTTACAAGACCACTTGTTTAATTTTCAGTAAGGATTTTGGACAAAGTTGATAACAACGAGCTAATTGTTTCAGAGTGATACACGTGTTGTCACACTTAACACAAATTTACCGGTGCTGTGTGTGTGTTTCCTGTCTTTCTTTACTTAAAGACAGATTACATTGACGATCACATTTTTATGAGTCTGCAAACGTGTCGTCTAAAAAAAAGTTGATGGAAGTTTTTATACGCGCAGGAACAAAATGTATGTCAGTGTAACAAAACGAACAATTATGAGATTTTAGTTCACAGTGAAACAATTAGAAACTGTTCGCGTGTCACACGCGTCTCGCGAGCACAAACAAAAATGGTACCGGCACAAAAACTCGTATTGTACTGGCGAGGAGCGAGAAGCAAAGGAACCACTTGTGTTAATGTGCGTGCGTGTGTATCTTATAATAAACTTTACAAGGCTTGTGTGCGTGCGTGTGTGTGCGTTGAGGTGGATCCGATCCTAACTGGATGTGTGTGTGTGTGTGTAAGTGTGGAGGTGGTGGGGATTCTAACTATAGAAAAAGTGGCGGGGAGGGGGGAGAATGTGTGTGTTAAAACTATACAGTAAACCGAAAAGTGCGCGCGAACGCTCCAACGTGTGAAAGAACTTAGTATTTTTATATTCGACGACGGGGAGAAGAAATGGAGTGTGTAGGGTCGTTTTTTAACAATGCCGAATTGGTCGGTAACAGTATTCACACAGTATCGCGAGTTTCCTGCTTTCGTACACAGTACACAATCAATCGACTAAACAAACACAAATAAGTAAACATAATAAAAAATCACAATGAGTTGTGAGTGATGCGAGTTATATAGTTTGTGCACATCTGTTGTCTCGGAAAATGGGAATTCATAAGCCAGTATTTACGTGGAAGGGGGTAGCCGGCTGGTAGAAATTGCCTTGTAAGCCCGACTCTGCCGTCAGATTTATATGGAATTCATAGCATAACGTATATGTGTGTGTGTGTGTGTGTGCGCGCGCGCCTGCACGCATGTGTTTGATTTTTATTGTGTGTGTCATCCGCGATTGAAGGGGCGGTTGCGGCGGTATGGGGTGAAGGAGGGTTTGAGGAACAATAAATTCACTGTGCCCGACAGGGTAAATATATGTATTTTCTCCTGGCTTGCGTACAGTCAGTCGGTTGATTACTATTCAAACCATCAACCACCGAAGTGGGGGAGGGTTTTTGTTGGTTGTGATTCTTCATTTTCATTTTGGCTCTGTTTAACGAACCACCGGCGGCAGCAGCGGGTCACTCGCACACAAAGTTTGAAACAAGAATTTATTGGAAATTTTTTACTTGCATAGAAATTTATGTAAACATAGTCATCTGTATGCGACAACCAATTTATGTTCAGAACGAAGCTTCCTCTTATTATTATTTTTTTCTAACTAAGCGCTCCACACTCTCTTACAATTCATGAGTCTCCCTTTCTCACTGAATTTCTTTTTCACAACCTTTATCGTAATCGGTCAAACGTCTTTATAGTGTACATATGTACACAGATTTGATGGCAGCCAGTGATAGCCTGCTGCCGAAACGTCTGGTTTTGTCAGAAACTTTCGACCACGGCCAAACAGCCCGGGAGTTAATTTTAATCAATATGTAGGTTACATTGTTGAAATTATTAAAAAATCAGGGAAATAGTTACCCTTTAACACACACACACACACACACACACACACACACACACACACACACACACACACACACACACACACACACAAGCGAGGGTCTTCACAATGGTATATATACAGGACCTGATTTAAAAAATTTACAGGCATTGGACAAATGCAATGCACAGAGAAGGGCATTGAAAATGCTTCAATAAAACTAAAAAATATATATATATTTATGTTCATTCACCAATCAATGAATTCATTCTTCATTCACCAATCAATGAATTCGTTCTTCATTTACCAATGTACAGATTATAAGTTAAATTTAGTCGCATTCGTAAGCGAAGTTTTATATGTGTACTACGTTATTGACAACGAAGAAGTAGTTTCTATGGAAACTCACCGGTTCCCATTTTTGATCACGCACCAGCGAATGTGTGACACGTCCTTATAAACATTTTCAATGTTAAAATAATTCTAGTCAAGGTCGTCGGTGAGGAATCAATTTGAAAAAGGTACAGATGGTACAGAGACGCCTCGAAAAACTCCTGGGAGATTTTTAGCAATGCTCAAAGCCATTCTCAACCTGAAAACAGAATGCATCATGTATTAATACACACACACACACACACACGCGTATGTTTTTTGTTTACATTAGCAATATAGTTTCTTCTGCAAGTAGTGTATTCCGTTTTTGTCGTTTCAATATTATAGATATTTCATTACTTTGATAGCTGATTGATATTTCTTTGATACGGGTATTTGATTGAAATTTACGTATACAAAGTAAAGTACTGATTAAAAGAAATTATTTAAAATAAATGCATTTTTTTAAAAGAATATCTGGAAAGTTGAGAGCAAATTTTCATATCATATAAACTTATATTTATTCATGTTTATGTTTACATGTAAATTTACATTTGTGTTTGAAATTTATGAATATTTAGGTTAATGATATTTGTATAGTTACAATAATTATGTGTATGCTGAGCACACATAAAAGAGGAAAACACATTATGCCAATAATACTGATGAGTTTTAATTTATAATTTGAAATTTTTATTTAATAAAATTTAAATCATTTTCCATATTCAATATGATATAAGAAGTGTTATTATTAAAAAAAACACCTTTTCCCTTTTTCTCGTTACATAATATATATAAATGTGTTGTGAATAAGAATGGGTAAATTAATATTGCTGAGCTTAAAAATTAATTAATTGAATAATTGAAATTCAAAAATTCTTGCTACTGATTAACTTTGTAAAGTAGTATATTGGCGAATACAAATTCACTAAAATTAATTGGTTCTTAATAGCTTGTTTTTATTCAGTTTTTAGTCTTTCAAATTTCCTTAGGTTATGGTTGCAGGAGCGTTTTTTCTCGTACGTGCACGGCCGGAAAAAACGCTCGTGTAACCGTAGCCTTAGAGTTTATGACTTTAATGACAAAACTTGAAATCTAGGCTTCCTTTGTACGTAAAGAAAGATATCTGTTGCGGGAATCTGATAAACTGATAATATAGCCGACATCTCCAAAAGCCGTGGTATGACGTAAGAATGCATCTGGTGGAGTCCCTCAGGATCGCTTGTGGGGGTTGCTTATCAGCTCTGACAATCCAGGGGTCTAAACTCGGTATCACGGCAGTGTATTAGAAGTACACCAAATCCTATACGCTTCAAGTTTCTGTCCAAACTTATGCTAACTACATTCCTCTTTGCATAACCCGAAAAGCACTCGGTTTTAAGTGGGGTCGGAGTTACACAGAGGGAAATCACGGTTGAATAACCGATATGACTTGAACTTGCACTAAGCTTTACTTAATCTTGACTGAAATTCTAAAGATCTGATTGTTAAACTACCTGTTGTTTTTCTACTGAAGTCTAATTATATGAGTCAATTACAATTGGATCATAAACATTATTTTACTCGTTTAGTTTCAAAACCAGATACATAAAAAAAATGAAAATTTTCAGGAGAGCAAAAAAACGTTATTACAGGAGAGCTGGTTTTGCAACTAACAAGCAATTTCAACTCCAACTTTAATAAGGATGTTTCTGATTTAGATACTTGTGAAGTAGATAGGGACATGTAGAAGGTAATAAAGTAGGCGTATAGGAAAATCCAAAAAAATGTGAATGTGAAAAAAGTGGATGTATCTGGATTTGAAACTAGACGAGTATTTCTAATCTACAGAGAATTGTATTAATGTAACTAATTGTATTTCTTTTTAAGCCTTAAAAAGCTTGAGTCATAAACAGCTTATCAAAAACGAAACATATCCACATCCGTTGAATAGTACACTTAACAACGGTAAATTGTGTGTTATAATGTAAACTATATTCGTATCCGAGTGCCACCTCAATATCTAGATTAATAAGAGCGCTAGAATGTATTTACATGCACGCGTGAACTCGATCCCTCAGTACTAATTTAACCCACACATATACATTAATTACACACATTTTCGTGTATCGCGCTACATATTTGAACTTATGATAACTTATTTATAAGTTTAAATTACAAAGTTCTTCACAAGCTATTATATCGCTTTCCTTTAACACATAAAGGCCTAAGCCTACATGCATCCCATTGAAACATATACAATAGGATTTCCGACACACATACACACATGCAAGCACACACACACAAACATATATTATCCTGCCCGCCTCAAACCCTTTCGAATCAACGAACGGCGAGCTCTTCAACTTATCTACCCTTCGCAGACCTCCCTGGCCAAACCTCCAATACCGCTCTGTATGCACTCAACAAACTGTTCTCAAACCTCGATTCCTTCCTGCACAAGACAAACTGGAAATACTCACAAACTGCAAAACAACGCACTTCCCTACAATAAGTAGCCACATCCATCAACAGAACTACCCGGAACACTCGCAGACCATCCTTCCTCATATACCGCCCCCTTACCTTAGCCAATGGACCTCCTCCCAGAACTCGTCGCCGTCATCGTCAAAGAAATAGATACACTTAACTCCCATTTTCAAACATAATTAACCAGCCATCCTTCCTGATCACGTAACAATTTAAGTTTCACCTATCACTTACCTGGCCTTTAGCCCTCTTCTTTGTGTCCCCTACCTTGACGCTTCTCTGTCGCCTCCTTCCGGCTTTGGCGACCTGCGCTACTTGTCCTTGTCTTGGCCGCCCCCTATGTATAATGGCATTTCCATCAGCCACTTCTTTTACCTATATGGCCACACACATCATCTACACACACTCACTCTACCTTCAATGTGGCTCCACCTTCTTCGCTTCCGGCCCGCGCTGGCGTGCGTCTCCCCACATCCTACCGTCTGCCTGAAGAGGGCTTGCTCCAGATCAATCCGAGGCTTGTCCTTCTGGACAAGTCTCAAATAGCACAAAACAAAACATGTATATATACATGTGTTTCTATGTGTGTATATGTGTGCGCGCGCGCATGTGTGTTATTCGAAATGATAATTTTTCTCGACGATAATATACACGTTATTTAAATTAGACGGTATTAAAGGCCTACTTTTCATAAACTATTTTATTTATTGTTTAGTTATCGATACAAAGAGAATAATTTGTAAATGCGCGCGTACGTAAGTGTGAAAAGATGTAATAGTGTTACTTCGTATGCGTTTCAACACCAGGGATAGCAAAACACTCATATATATATATTTATATATATAACACATATATATATGTGAGTGTTTTGCTATCCCTGGTGTTGAAACGCATACGAAGTAACACTATTACATCTTTTCACACTTACGTACGCGCGCATTTACAAATTATTCTCTTTGTATCGATAACTAAACAATAAATAAAATAGTTTATGAAAAGTAGGCCTTTAATACCGTCTAATTTAAATAACGTGTATATTATCGTCGAGAAAAATTATCATTTCGAATAACACACATGCGCGCGCGCACACATATACACACATAGAAACACATGTATATATACATGTTTTGTTTTGTGCTATTTGAGACTTGTCCAGAAGGACAAGCCTCGGATTGATCTGGAGCAAGCCCTCTTCAGGCAGACGGTAGGATGTGGGGAGACGCACGCCAGCGCGGGCCGGAAGCGAAGAAGGTGGAGCCACATTGAAGGTAGAGTGAGTGTGTGTAGATGATGTGTGTGGCCATATAGGTAAAAGAAGTGGCTGATGGAAATGCCATTATACATAGGGGGCGGCCAAGACAAGGACAAGTAGCGCAGGTCGCCAAAGCCGGAAGGAGGCGACAGAGAAGCGTCAAGGTAGGGGACACAAAGAAGAGGGCTAAAGGCCAGGTAAGTGATAGGTGAATACAGTCACTTTTGATTATATAATTGAGGCTCCTAGTGAGAGAGGGGGCTATGCAACAAAAACAACTTTTAGAGATGGTTAGGTTTTTATTAAATCTTACATTAAACACGTAAAATGTATAATTTAAAAAAAATTTTCATGTCTATCTATGTAATACCTTTCAGTAATACCTAAAAAATTAACAAGTTTAAAAAATATTATAGCTAACAGTTAAAACTTATTCAAATACTTAAAAAATGAAAATGAATTAAGCCTATACAAAAATAAATGTAAATGCTCATTTTACATTAATGTCAGGTTTTTTTAATTCTCTTTCAACACTTCAATTATGTTTATTATCTTGTTCACATTTATGTGCATTTTCACTGGTCTTCTTTGGTTTCAAGTAAACAAAAACTTTATGATGAACTGCTGGTATATATGGGAGTAGGCTAACCAAATCCTTGTATTTAAGGTGATTGATTTCTCTACCAGAGGGGTATAGTGTACTCACGTTTTCCATCAAGCATGTCTTTAGCATGTATGCAGATGGCAAATGCTTTGCCTGGGTTTCCTTAGGCCGTCCAGGCTCCTTTTTATAAACCCGCACCTTAGTCCAAGTTTCAATACCCGAATATGAAAACTTATACATAATATAGCCTGGATTATTTTTAGTAACCATCACTTTTGTCATTTTTGTAAAAGAGATTTCCATTTTGCCATCTTCACATCTTTTTCTTTAACCACTAAGTTCAGTAGAGTTTTTAGGTTTTTGATATCTTTACTCTCCATGTCCACTATGATTTTCACCCTGGCATTTCTGACAGCCTTTTTCTATTCTTCAGGTGTGTGAATATAGTCAAATTTTCGAGTCTTCTTCTTAAGCACCCCAAAATTGCTATAACTCGGCAAAAACGTATGAACAGGTGACAAACATTTCTTTTCCATTTATCTTTATTAATCTTGCGTTTTTACTTTTACTCTCTTTAATAACACCACTTTCCATAGTTCCATTATTACATACACTTTCCATATTTTAGGTTATAAACTCTAACCTATGGCACCAACTAACTTGATGCAAAACAACAGTCAGCTGATCAGCTGGCTGGAATATTCCATTACCCCTTCCACGACACACTGTGGCTTAGCTCCTTCTCTCACCAAACAAAGTGATATCCTTAATGGAGTGTATTCTTATGTTTGCTGTGAGTTATGGAGAGAAGGGACTATGCCACAGCTCCAAATAGCTCATAAGCATGCCGGTAGATAGTAGAACTATGCAGAAATGCAAAAATCTCATTTGTCAATCATTTTTCGCATAGCCCCTTCTCTCACTGGGCGCCTCAATTATACTCGGAAACTGTTTAGATCAATGGTTCCCAACCTTTTCGGACCCGCGTACCAGTTTGGTCTTCCGCGTTCATGTCGAGTACCACCGGAGATTAGAGAAAGATTATTGGGGTTTTCTCAGTAAAAAACTTGATACAACATGAATAGTATATGTTGAATTTTTTAGTGGAGGGTTAGTGAGGATCGGTCAAAACTAACACAAATTTTTATTATTTTTGTGTCGACGTTTCGTCAATGTTTATTATCATCATCAGGACCTGTGTATGAAATACAAAAAAATGTCGGACACAACAGAACAATTAAATATTTGGGTGAACGTGTTTGTGTATGTGAGTGAGTGTGCGTGCATATGTATGTATCATTGTATTTGTGAAGACTTGAGATAGTTTGTTGACATCTTCCAATATTATCTTTAAGAAAACGAGAAAATTATAGCATGACAGAAATTAATGTATACAGTATTACAATTTAAATTACTATATGTAATGATATTTTAATTAATTAAATAAACAGTAATCAACAATTGGATATTAGATTGGTACACAAATTGTTTATACATACAGCAGTCAACATATAGCATAGTCGAATATATTACCTATAACTAAAACCAGATTAGGGGATGTTCAACTATGCAATTATTAAAAGTTATTTTTAACATGGTTCACTCACTACTGGCATTAAAAAAAAAACAATCATATTGTTGATTATCTACAGTTATTGTGTAAATTGTATGTATCTAAATTATGATTTAGATAAAGACACAATATTAAATGTAATTTTATATACTGACGGCCTCACACTAATTGGGAAAAAATAGAAAGAATTGCAAAAAGTTTTATTTTTTGTTGTTTCGTAAAATTCTATGTATTCAGTTTCAACTTAGCATTGGATTTATTTACCATTTCTCTTATTGTCTGAACTGCTACGTTTTCATCTATCTGTGTATACGATTATTGAAATATTTTGTATTGCAATTGGAGTTATTCCTTTTTTGCTAACTGTATCACTTAGCTAAATACTTTTAGTCAATTCTTGTACACTCGTATTATCCTTTACGTATTTTTCCAAAACCTAACAATATCTAATCTAATCCAGTCCAGTATCGTTGTCTCCAAACACCTGTGTAGTCAGTGACATACATTTCAGGAATTTTTTCTTAGACATAACACAACTTAATTTTTAATGTAAAGTTTAATGTTTCATTTTTCTACTTTTCTTCTATGATATGAAAAATGTGACAAAATTTGCAAAGTACATTGTAGCTGTTCCCTTCTGAAGCAAATTTAAATATCTTCTGTGTTCTCCTTTGCACTTATACAGCATCTCGTCACGTATAACTGTCTACGGCGTTGTCCAATTCTATTCCGCGTTGCACACCTGTAGTCCAAGATCTCAGCGGTCTTTTTGTCTTCCGTCTCTCGGGCGAAGTCCTCTTGAATATCCTCTACGCCAACAGTCGAGAACCCTGCGCCCGCTGGCGCAAGTGCGCCTGTCGACAAGGTTTGACGCGCCGCGAACCAATTGTAATTTTATTTTATTTTGAACTAAGGAACGCACCCGCATTGTACCTGCTTCAAAGTACTGTATTATAAAATAGTACAAGCCATTTAGCGAACCGCACTACGTCTTCCCCCAATACGGTTGCCGAGCTTGTCGCCCAGAGCCAGTAAACACCTTTCTCACCAAAGTAATTTTTGCAAGTTTTACATTTCTGTGCGCTTTATGAAAATAAATAGTGTTATTGTGGTAAGTTCTTTAATTTATTTTTATTAAAATGTTTTCCTGGTTAACCAATTTTTTTTTTAAAGTTTTGTTAATTTTAACCTGCGTGTGCATGATTACACACATTGTTTATTACCTACTCGTAATGTATAAGATTTTCACACATTTATGTGAAAAATACTGCAAAGCTTTTACTGATTCGGTGTTCCACATCGATAAATATAAGCGTCATGGTATTATAAAGCGACAGTTAATGATTGTAACGTCCGGCTATTGAACTCCGCAACTTTCTATTTTTCATTGATGGGGTGGGGAGGGGTGCGCCTATTAAACTGGTCCTCAGTTATATATGCGCCCCCCCCCATAAGTTCAAAGGTTGCCTTTTGCTGCTCTCCGGCGACTTTTTATGCCCCCAGTCTCGTCACATAGCCAAATCATTTCACCCCTCTATTTTCAATATGAGGTACTGTGTTTGGATCTTCCTTCACTACAGATTTCTGTAGACCCGACACTGCAGGACTTCGTTTGTTCCATGTCGACAGCAGTTATTCGCCTTTCAGCTGCAGCGTTCAGACTTCTTCGAGCCATAGCTTAACACTGACTCCTGCGATGACTTGGCAATGTGTCTTTAAACCTCTACGGATATGTGTTTGTTCACCGTACGGAATTCAACCTTCATAAAACTTTATCATAGTTTTATCAAACTTTCGCTTTTAGTTTACACATTTCCTTTATCTTCTTTGTAGGTACTCTGAAGGGGAAGGTAACTGAATTCGATGGCTTGTTTATTATGTTCGTGGCCGGTAAATAGAACTGTTGACAGTTGCTTTGAATTTGCTACCAGGTACTCTATCTTACTCTGATTGAATGTAAGTCAATTTTGTTTAAAATTAATCTAAATTCTGTTAAGCATAAATTCGAGATCGAAAAGATCTTGTGCCATTCCCATCTGAAAATCAAATTAAAATTTCCTGACAATATTACGTGCATTCTTTATACAATAAACTCTTCACTTGTAGTAATTTCAATTTGAACCCCTTTGAGAATATCACTGTTAATCCCGCTTTTTCAATTGTTAGTTTAGACAGCCGTCGTATCTTCAAAACGTTGTAAGTTACTTAGGATTCTTCAGTTTTTTCCTCTGGTTCCTGTATTTGATTCTCTGATATGTGAAGTTTGCGGCCGTATTAGGTATTGTCACGTAATACGGAACAGTCCCGTACGTTCGTTAGTGTCGTTCTACAAGCTTCTCAACTAGCCCAGCCGGTGTGTGTTTCTGCCAAGGTCGCGCCGAAGTATCCTCTAGAATTGTCGAGTGCTTGTTAAGGACGCATATTATGGAACCCTGCAGAGTATAAATAGCCCACACCTGCCGCTTAGTTTTTTTAATGGCATTTCCATCAGCCACTTCCTTCACCTACAAACTACATCTACACACAAATACACAGATGTATACATCCCATAACCGTTACTGTACAGACATTCATATTTAAAAACCCATTGAGAAAAACCTAACCTAACCTAACCTAACCTAACCTCCTCTATCTCCTCCCATACATATCCTACAACCCGAAATCGAGCCTTGGTCTCTGCAGACTTGATCCTCCCTGTATTGATAACGAAAGATTTCTAAATCTTATAAATCCCATAATCCCTCCCGCCTCGACGGTAACAACGTCTTTCCAACTTTCCATTGAGCACCATTCTTGTGTTTCTCCTTCTACGTATCCTTTTCGAGACAGACGAAGAGTTTTTCTTAACACCATTTTCTACAGAAACAGGTTGTGTTAGCGCGTAGCGCAATCTAACCAGGAGACCTAGCATCTTTTATTTCAGTATATACCCCCCCCCCCAACTTAGAGAGTGGGCTTCATCTTGGCTGACGAGGGATTTCTCATAGAATTCTGCCTAATCAAGCCCGTCTATACTACTAGGCCTTCTAGAGTGGTAGATGCACTTTCTGCTATTGATGTGTACACTACCCTGCCAGGGAAAGACGAAATTTCAAGACCTTATCAAAATCTCGTCTCAAATTCGCACACCGACCTCTTCCATCTCGGAGACTGGTTACCACTGACTAAGCGACGATTACTCAGTTTTCAGGGCCCATTCCGGTAGGTGAGAGTGGAGCTGGATGTGTGCCTATAGGTCAGCGCAACGTAGGCCTTCACACGTATCTTTAGCTATCTTACTTTTTAGTTGTAAGCTACTACTTTCAGTGAAGTCATTAAGACAACCAACCGGACGGCCTAAGGAAACCCAGGCAAAGCATTTGCCATCTGCATACATGCTAAAGACATGCTTGATGGAAAACGTGAGTACATTATACCCCTCTGGTAGAGAAATCAATCACCTTAAATACAAGGATTTGGTTAGCCTACTCCCATATATACCGGCAGTTCATCATAAAGTTTTTCTTTACTTGAAACCAAAGAAGACCAGTGAAAATGCACATAAATGTGAACAAGATAATAAACATAATTGAAGTGTTGAAAGAGAATTAAAAAAACCTGACATTAATGTAAAATGAGCATTTACATTTATTTTTGTATAAGCTTAATTCATTTTCATTTTTTAAGTATTTGAATAAGTTTTAACTGTTAGCTATAATATTTTTTTAACTTGTTAATTTTTTAGGTATTACATAGATAGACATGAACATTTTTTTTAAATTATACATTTTACGTGTTTAATGTAAGATTCAATAAAACCCTAACCATCTCTAAAAGTTGTTTTTGTTGCATAGCCCCCTCTCTCACTAGGAGCCTCAATTATATAATCAAAAGTGACTGTAATATAACTAAATGTTAGGCAATAAGTTATGTGTTAACCTATAATTTGTAGGTAATGTAAAGTGTATATGCTATCAGAGTGACATTGCATACAGAATCGCAGAAGCAGAAAACTTTGCGGGAGCTTTATTTCAATATATTTTTATTGGCTACTTTACGGACCAGTAGAGACCAGTAATCCGAGTAGCTACACATACTTGTGTCCGTCGCGCGTCTGGTAGTTATCAAACGTTTTTCAAGGCCAAAGTGACCGTCAAACTGACCGCAATCGCTTTTAAATGAAAAAACAATTTGTGTAGCTCCTGCAAAACACCATAATTATATACAACGTTCAGACTAAACAGTTGTGAGTTAATGCGGACTAACTAATTTAATGTTCATATATATATATATATATATATATATATATATATATTTTAGCATGACAGATAAGCCCATAAAGATGAATGGTGGATTGATCATTAAAATAAAGTAATAACATGTTTAAATCCGAAGAAAGCAATATAATAAAGAATTAATTAAGAACCACCGTGCAGTACAATCATTGATTTAAGATATAAGTTCATATAAAATAAATGTTACAAGTGATGAATCATCAAAACCAATTTTAATAACTAATAAGGTGAAAAAATATAATACCCAGGAAGGTTAGGAGTAGTCAAGGAAGATACCCAGAACATAACTAAAACCACAACAAATGTTGTATGAGACCAGAAGAGTAGATACGGAAGAAACCCAGAACAAGGCAAGATCCACCATAAAAGGTGATGCATTTGTATGAAACAAGAAGAGTAGGTGAAGAAGAAACCCAAAAACCCGATGACATCCACAAGAAGATGAAGAAAATACAATTATAAGAAACCAGAAGAAAAGAAGACATCAATGAAGAAACAAGAAGAAGACAGCATCCACAAGAAGAAGGAATGCTCTTGTAAAAAAAACCCAAACCCCAAAATAAATAAATATGATAATAATAAAAAAGTATAACAAAGTATCAATGCAAAAACCCACATGTACAATAGATATAAGCCAAAAAAGTGTATAGAGTAAGAGTTGAATGTGAACCAAGGTGAAATAATAATATAATACCAAAGAACAAATCTTCATTATAATCTACAAATAGATTTCTTGATTTTAGTAAGACTATATAACCATTTAGAAATAGAATCAAGGAATGTAAAGAGAACCAGTGCAAGTTTTAGTATTATAAAAAATGAACCTTATGTTTCATTATTGGTATTCACAAAATAAGTAAATAATGAAAAGATACAACTTTGAAGTGACTTAATTTATGTTCAGAAATAATATAATACATGTGTTTTAGTAAAGAACTGCCAATCTATTTAAGTGACATTCATTAGAATGGTTTATAAAACAAGAGCAGGCACAGAATAAAAAGTGAAGTGACAGGGTACAATTACCCAAAACCCAATTAAAAACAGATAAAAACTGTTCATAAAACTTAATATAAGGAATATACAGTATAAGATTATAGTAAATAAGGTTTTGTTTATGTAGAATAAGATATGTAAAAATGTATTAGGAATAAGCAAATTTAAAAAGGTCAGAACCACTAACATTCTTTAATTAAAAAATATTTATTATAGGTATTATTGTTAATAAATAATTAAGATGTTAGAATGGAACAACATTCTTTATATATGATATTTGTTATGTATCATTATTAATCTTTGAGTATAAAAAATGTCTGATTTGTTAAAGACAACTATTAATTGGAATTATTTGTTATATGTTAATATTATGAAACATATACTAATTGTTATTTTGTTTACAAGAAGAAAATGTTTAATTTATGTTACAATATAAATGAAAGTCAGAGAGGGTATAACTCAATATGTATTATTTATAAAAATTTGTATGTAAAAAATATTAGGAAGGGATTTAGATAATGTAAATCAGAAACAAAGCCATGTAATTAGAAATATAACTAAGAAATATGTTGTAAAATTATAGCCAGAATTATTGATAAAAATGGAAATGACAGAACTCAAAAATTTGGAGAGGGGAGTCATATATTCCAACATAATATTTTAAAACTTAACCAATTCATCTAATTGCAAGAAATTAAGGGAATATAAACCTTTTATTACAATATGAGTTTTAATAATCATTAATATAACTTGGTAATGGCAGAATTTGGAAAAGAACAGGAAGTTAGACCTTAGGACTTAGAAATTACAAAATAAAGGGAAAAATATCATTTTTAAATCAAAAACTTAATAAAACGGCATTATTTGGTATCAAATTACGCAAAATGAACTGAAGGATAAAATTAAGTAACAACTAGCTAATAAATTTGAAGAATAACCAAAGTATAATCAGTTATATAATGTAACTTTATCACATGCACAGGATGAAAAATAAAATTTGAACAACGGAATGAATAATAATGCTTTGGCTAAGATTTTAGTCGGAGATGAAGGAAGTAAGTTATTTAATTATTGAACATTGTACGGGACACTTGACACGAGCAATTTACCCATCTTAACCTAGTTATGAATACCGTAATGGCGAATAATTGTCTGAGCCGAAAGTGAAAATCGAGAGTTTCGGTAAAAAATATTTTTAAAGTTCAACACAGTGAAATAAACATATACCAACACTGAACTAACATTATACAGCAAAGAAGACCAGTGGAAATAACATTTAAACCCATTAAAACGGTAATAACATTTAACCATAAAAGTGCCTAACATATGACTAACCGACAAAAGTGAATCTGACTTAAATCTACACTATTTTTCCGAATACAACACCAAAACTGAACCAGTGACACTCCACCAAAACAAGAAGGAAGAGTTGCAGCCACCAGGACGTAAATTCATAAGGAAAACATCTTTATTTGAACGCCAAAACGGCGAGGTGACGACTTTCAACGTCAACGGGCGCCATTGCTGATTACCCACAACTCCGCTCAACACAGCCTCCTTCTGCCCACAGGACGGTTCGAAACATATTTATTTATTTCTATACTTTGAATCTGATATATATACTGTTAATTTTAAGAATTTACCTTGTAATGTTATACTTTTTAATCTTTGCCGTAATTCTCTGACTTTCCCTAACATAGCTGTTCAAAGAACCTATATAAAAATATTTGTAATAATTCAAACGATACCCTGAGAATCGATTTACATATCGACAAGAGTCAAGATAACTAATTGTCAATAAAATTATTAATATATTCCCTATTTAAACAGTTTTTTCATTTCTAATCTAATTAACTAACATAATACTTCAATTTAAATAGAACTAACTACAAGAATCTCACCACGAGAAGAAAGATAACCTCCAAACAGAAAATAAACACAAGTATCGATTGTTATTGGAGACAATTCTATGAGTGGCTAGAGGTGTTAACAAACACACAAAAGTCTATAAAACAATTAAAATAAGTGATAAACGTTTCGGAACACCACGAAACTTAATTAATTAATTGTTTTTAATTAATTACACAAAAAAATTTTTTTTAATAAACAATTTTATTTCTACACAAACACATATTTATATATTTGTACACTAAGAGAAGAACGAGAGTTCGTTACAATATATATATATATATATATCGGTATTGTTGATAATTTAATTTAATTTATATTGTACCGTTCCTATATGTTCATATATACCAAATATACAAACATGTAAAAGAAGAGGGCCACGAAAATCTATTGAACATCATAACGGAGTTCAAAAATCGTATTACATTTGTAATATTGCGGAAACATGAAAATCAACATACAGTAATCAGCTGATATAATATACAGAACTGAATGTAAACACAAACACTCTGTAACAAAATCAGTTCTCGAGAAACTTTGAACACCGACGTACGTATCATGTTCATTAATCAATGTCTACGAATTGGTTTTTGTAAATAGTGGTTGTTTTACGATATTGTGACCGCAAGTGTGCTGTATATGAACTGACGATAGTCTATGACGGAAATCGATCGAGTTTAGGAGTGTGAGTAATTAAAACTTTCTTCCAAATCATACAGTATGTATGGTATCTTTAGACTGTGAACAATAAATACACTACAATAGAAAATTAATTTAATGTGTATACCTTGTCACCAATTAAAATATATTTTTTCAAAAAACACTCTTGTCTGTGTAACGCTGAATCTTCCTTCTACAAAAGATAGATGGTATGGCAACTTTTGCAAAACTGTAAAACGAAAATTTCATACAAAAATACGGATAAAAGTTAAGAATAACTTATACTAAATGAGCGTATCGAACTGAGATTTGGATAGCGCAAGCATCTTAAATAGCGCTATATTTTCTGGGTGTCAGATACTTGTTACGAACTACTTTAATAGGGATTTGTTTAGTAAAAATCAACTTCTATAAGTTCCTTATCTTTTAGAAGTCAGAAAAATTAGATAAAATCTATACCTGCTTCTGCAGAAATCTGCAAATCTTCTCAAGAAGTCGTCTATCAGTTTTATCCATCAATCACGTGATAGCTGTTTCGACCAATCAGCGGCCCCAATTTGCATTAAGATTGGGTCTCCGCCGACGAATATCGAGTCAGTTCCATCCTGCAGCTCGAATATTACGGACGTGCTCTCTGTGCGAGTTTTTCGTACAGAAACTTGCGTCGGACAATTTAGCGACGAGTTACCCGTTAGCTAATATCTTGACTTGGTACGAACTCAATATTAGTTCAAATAATAAAATATTTAATTTTTAAACAGTGCTAGTCTCGCGTGAGTGAAGATTTCCGCATAGGAAAGGTTTATCCATCCGGGATACTCCTGTGTTATCGCGAGGACACCTCAAGACGCGGGAAGGTGCACGCTTAACGAACCAAAATAAATAATATTAAATTACAGCCCAGTTTCTGTGCCCTGAGATAAGAGTAGACTGGTTATCGGTGTGTCGGCGTGCGTGCGTACAAGAGCAGCGTCAGAGAAGCGGCAACGTGCAGACGAGAGAGGAGCTGATTGCGGCGAATCACAGGACCAGCAGTGAGACGACTCCACGTTCTTGGGAACAACGTTCAAGTAACAAATTGACATTTTTTAAACAGATCAGTCAGATATTCAGAGAAAATTATTAAAGTAAAATAAATATTTTTGTGAATTACAGACCAGTTAAAAATTTTGTTTCAATATATACAACCTTGCTTCAGATAACTGACTATATTGTTCAATTATTACTGTGCCTAATATATGTTTTGTCATTATACATGTATATATATAAATTTTAAAATTTATGTTTTTATTACCTCAACATGTTATATTTTTCCTATTCGGAACATGTTTCGAGAGCTCCCGTGCTCTCATCTTCAGCCTTCGCGATCTTGCGTCTGATAAAGTATTTGTGTGTTGGCTGGATGCTATTGTTTCTTGTTGGTCTCTGGTATTTTAAAGTTGTATTATTGCGTGTGATTGTAGTATATGTATTTGTATTTTGTGTATTTTCGATGTTAAGTGCTTTGGATATTATATATTGTGTTTTGTATTGATTTGTATTTGTTCAGGTATTAGTTTGTTTTGTGTTTTATGTTTGTATATTTGTAAATTTTCCCAAATGTTCATTATGGTGCCTTTATGTGGTATATGTTTTATTAGTGTCATATTGGTTATGTCTGGGAATTCATGTCCTGTGTTTATTGCATGTGTGGCTAAATTGGATTTATATATTTCTGGTTTTTTGTATACGTTTAGCTGTTCAAAATAACGTTTTTCCAGATGTTTTTTTTTGTTTGTCCTATGTAACATTTATTGCAATCTTGGCATTCAATTTTGTATATACCGTTAGTTGTTGTATTATGTTTGTTTTTTGGGCTATTTAGTTTTTGTAAATTATTTTTATTCGTTTTGTATTAAATTTTTATATCTGTGTTTTTAAATAGTTTTGTTAGCTTTGTCATTTTCTTATTTATGTATGTGAATGTAGCCCATTTTTTGTTATGTTTTTCTTTTCCTTCTGTGAATTGTATTTTTGGATGTATGTTATTGATTTGTTTTAATATGTTATCTGCATTTGTATTTTTGTTACTTGATACATATAGCCCATCATCTACATATCTTATCCAAATGCCATTTATATCAACGGATTTTATAATGTCTTGTATTTTGGTGTCTATGTGTTGTAGGAATATTTCTGCTATTATGCTTGATAATGGTGATACCATTGCTAAAGCTTCTTGCTGTTGATACATTTTTTTATTAAATTCACAGTAATTTTGTTTTAGTATTAGTTGGAGGCTATTTTTTATTTCTGATATATATTGTTTGTCTTCATTTTGTTCTTTAAGTTTGCTTATTATTATGTCTATTGTTCCTTCTACTGGGATGTTGGTGTACATGTTTATGATATCAATAACATACATCCAAAAATACAATTCACTGAAGAAAAAGAAAAACGTAACAAAATCAACTATTTAGACATAACCATCACAAGCAACAACAACCACATACAATATGCAATATACAGAAAACCAACTTCTACCGACATCATTATACCTAACCATTCTGACCACCCACCACAACATAAAATGGCAGCAGTCTATTCGTTATTTAACAGAATGTACAAAATTCCCCTAAACCAACAAGAAACTGACAAAAAAAGAAATATAATATACCAAATTTTTATGAAAATGGATACAATAAAAATACTATAAGCAAAATAGAAAATAAAATCAAATGTAAAATAAAAACTGAACAATTAAGAATTAGTCAAAATGAACAACACATAAATAATAACAACAACAACAAATGGGCTACATTCACACACAAAACATTACAAATCCATTGATCCAAATGGCATTTGGATAAGATATGTAGATGATGTATCAAGTAACAAAAATACAAATGCAGATAACATATTAAAACAAATCAATAACATAGATCCAAAAATACAATCCACAGAAGAAAAAAAAAACATAACAAAAAATGGGCTACATTCACATACCTAAATAAGAAAATGACAAAGCTAACAAAACTATTTAAAAACACAGATATAAAAATAGCATACAAAACGAATAAAAATAATTTACAAAAACTAAATAGCCCAAAAAACAAAGATAATACAACAACTAACGGTATATACAAAATTGAATACCAAGATTGCAATAAATGTTACGTAGCACAAACAAAAAAACAGCTGAAAAAACATTATTTTGAACACCTAAACGCATACAAAAAACCAGAAATATATAAATACAATTTAGCCACACATGCAATAAACACAGTACATGAATTCCCAGACATAACCAATATGACACTAATAAAACATATACCACACAAAGGCACCATAATGAACATTTGGGAAAATTTAAAAATATACAAACATAAAACACAAAACAAACTAATACCTGAACAAATACAAACAATACAGAACATGGCACAATATTCAAAGCACTTAACATCGAAAATACACAAAATACATATATATATACCACAATCACACGCAATAATACAACTTTAAAATACCAGAGACCAACAAGAAACAATAGCATCCAGCCAACACACAAATACTTCACCAGACGTAAGATCGCGAAGGCTGAAGATGAGAGCACGGGAGCTCTCGAAACATGTTACGAATAGGAAAAATATAACACCTTCAGGTAATATAAACATAAATTTTAAATTTACTTTATATATATCAAGAAACGAACTGTAGTAGAAAGTGATTGAATATATATATATATATATATATATATATATATATATATATTTATAGCGACAGTACAATCATATGCTGTACTGTGCATTTAATAGATAAAATAAATATTTAAATTAAATTTATAAATATGTAATAAATAAGCAGGTCTGAAATTGAAAGCTGAGTTTTTGTTTAAAATACGGAATTTAGACAGACAGGAACTGACCTGAACACTCACGCGACTGTCGCTGAGAGAGTGTACGGTAGTAAGTGATGAGTGTGAGTGAGGCCAGTACGAGCATGAAAGTATGCAATCTCACACTGAAGAATTGTCAAATTACAGTTTTTATTTAATTATAAGAAAACCATAAATGGTAGAGAAAATTCAAAGTCTCCTAAATAATTTATAAAATTAAGACGCATGTGTAGTGAGAAAACGGCGTGAAAAGGACGCGCAGTGCGAATTCAGTGCGATTTTAAGTGCGTAGTAAATACACGGATTATTCTATTACGATGGTAATTACGTTGGACATGTGTAATTAAATCATCCATCGTTAGAGCACCCTGTAGTGCACATTAGACTTTGCTATTGGCAGAAATATGCGAAAATATGAAATTGGATGAGAGTGGGAGAACTGATGCCACAGAACAATTTCAAACAGGCAGAATTCTGTCCCAACAGGAGCTGTACGATGCTCGATTATGAATAGGGCACGAGAGAAGCCAGACTTCTTTTCAATCAGTCTTCAGTAGCGGCGGACGCTCTGTCCGTTAACGACGCGAAATTTTAAATTTTGTTAATTGAACAGTAGATGCGGGCGGACGCTATGTTCGTCATAAGTGCCAAACAGTAACTCTTAATCTGTTCCCGAATACGAATATAGAACACAATATAGAATCGTTTACTTTACGATGTCTACACACACAAACGTCCCTCAGTCAAGACAAGCTACTATGTTACATCATGCAGAGGAACGCTATGCTGAACAATAGAGGCGTCTGCTAGAACTACAGCAGCAGGTGCAGAGCAACCTCTCACACTACACTACATCAGCCAGATGGGACCATGATAGACGAGTAACTGGAGGACGACAAGTGGAACCTGGGGACGTGCCGGGAACTCCATCAGAAGAGGACCTACGGATCAACGGAGGACATGAGTATGAACAACAAAATCGAGGTGACAGATAATCCATTTATAAATTGTAAATGAGAGACTAAAGACATTTAAAAGACATTTTGAAATTTAAACATGAATAGGAGTTTATGTAAAATATAGATAAAGAGGTTCAGAGAATCTGATTTAAATTTAACAAATTATTTTCTTTGATGTTTAACAATAAATTTAGTCAATTTCAGTTTTATTTTAAAGTTTGTACAGCAATCAATGATTACTATGTATGCAATACATAAATTAACGTAGTTGAAAGTTATATATAAAAAAAATTGCATTAAAGCACACTGTCAGACTGAGCAGTCGAATTTTAATATTAACAAATAAGTATTTAGAACATAACTTTGTTACTGTAGAATATAAGATTTATTTAATGATAAATGTACAGCAACATTTGAACGTTTTATGCGAGCAATAGTGATTATTTATGGCAAAGTAAGTGAGATTTTTAAACACGCTTGTGGTTTATAAATAAAAATTATGAAAACTCGTTACAATTCAATCATTGACTACTCTTATTACCTGAACAGTAGTGCGATAATTTTTCTTTATAGGTTGGCTAATCTGCGCTTTAATTTTTACGGTAATCTGATCATTCATGTCGGTGCTCTGCACAGTACGTCTCAGACGCTAGTAACCGGCGGTCGGCACGCGCCCGCAGCCTCACTGTTATATTTTTTCTTGTTGCGACAATCAATGTAGGCCTTAGGCCAACACTTTACTTATGGCCCATTAGGCCCGTTTATTAATTTAATTTAAATTTTATACGAATTGTATCCACATTATGCTTATTAGCCAACTTATCATTCAAAACAACTTCTAACTGCTTAACAATTTCTAATGTATTTGTGAATATCAAATAAATGAATTAACTACAGTCCACTCGCTTCATCATTTCTGCATCCTGGCGAATCAACTATAAGCAGAAACTTTCACACTCAACATTCTTCAACAAAACATTTTTCGGTCCACTCGGACCGGACACTTAACATTTTTTGGTCCTCACGGTACGGATCACTCTTCTTACTTAACATTTTTAGGTCGCTCCGGACCTGGATTTCCGATGTATTATTCATAATTATTATTTTTCTGCCACTATTTCTGGCCATCACGGGCGAATCAGCATATCCGCTGATACGACAGTGGCGTGATTCCATCGGCATTTCGCTCGTCGCCTTTGAGCCTCCTGACAACATCATCGCAAGAGCCTGCTAGCTTCAGTGCTTCAAACAAGGCTGTCATCTCTCCGAGCTGTGTTTGCCATCTTCTCCACGGCGCCGACGCTGCAGGACGTCGCCTACAAGGTATCACCTCAATAACATCATATCAAGGTGCGTACAATGGCTGAAGAAGGCCTCAAAGTGTTAACCAGAAAGAGAGGCGGGTTAAAGTCCGCAATAGTGCGCATGCAATCAGCCGTAAATAACTTTGATATAAATTCCAATACAAAACATTTTTTAACAGTAAGTCTTGAAAGTCTGAAAAGCTTGGCATCGAAATACGACGAGGTGCAGTCTGAAATCGAACTTATTTGTAAAGACATAAGCGCGGCTCAAGAAGACCGAGTTGAGGTCGAAGAAATGCTATATTCGACTGAAGCAAATATTTTGCAATTAATTGATACATTTAATGTTCAGACTGTACCTCCCGTATTATCGACCCACATGCAATTAAAACCAATAAGTTTGCCCTGCTTCACAGGCAACATATTGGAATGGCAGCATTTTCATTCAATTTTTACGGACTTGGAGCATACAAGATCCGATTTAACGCCAGTGCAGAAGTTACATTATTTACACTCTTCTTTAAAAAATGAACCTTTAGATTTAATTAAGTCACTACCTATTTGTAAGGAAAATTACTCAATAGCGTTGAGTTTGCTGTCCGCAAGGTATGACAACAAGTTCATACTAGCAAAATACTATGTTCAAAATTTACTTCAAGTCAAGTCGACAATTAAGGACTCTGTCCAAAGTTTGGCAGAATTCACAAACACGATAACGTCTTCCGTTAATTCACTGGCGGCAATGCAACTGTCAGTGAATTCATTTGAATTTATTACTATACAATTATTATCAACTAAACTCGACCCTACTACTTTTAAACTATGGAAGGAGTCTGTCGACCCTGATAATTTTCATAACTTTCAAGATTTCACTCATTTTTTAAACTCACGTAGACAGCTGTTAGAAAATACACTGCCTATCGATGCCGGACAGCAACTCAACAAGCCGAATTTAAGACTCAACAATAAATATGATAAATATAAATCAAGAAACGCTGCTGGCAGTACTACATTTAAGAGTTATCACTCAGGGTCAAGCAATTATTCATGTTTGTGTTGTAAATCTAATCACCCGCTTTACATATGTGATAAATTTCGTGCATTAAGCATCTCTGAGCGGGGACAATTTGTATCAAGTCACAAATGTTGTACCAATTGTCTTAGATCAGATCATTTTGTATCTAATTGTAAGAATAAGCAGGTATGTAAGATCTGTTCAAAACGACACCACACATTGTTGCACGCGAACAATGTGCCGAACTCGATATCTGCCAGTAGTAGTAACTATTGCTCACTTAAATTACAATCCACGAACAATGTTCTTTTATCAACAGCAATTGTATTTGTCATTGACCAGGCTGGCAACAGACAAAGGGCAAGAGTTCTTTTAGACGCCGGGTCCCAAATAAATTTTTGCACCAAATCATTTGCAAGGAAATTACGGCTTAATTTGACTAAATCCAACATACCAATTACGGGTATAAATAATACAGCGTGTTACGCCACTAATCTTGCGTCTATACGCATTATTTCTCGTTATCAGAGATTTAGCTTCGAGGCAAAATGTCCTATCTTATCTGCATTAACCCACAATCTGCCGGCACAATCGTTTGACATAAATCAATTCCACATTCCGGACAACATTTTTCTGGCTGACCCAAATTTCAATATATCCTCGGAAATCGACATACTCTTAGGTGAGAAATTTTACCTGGATTTAATTTTAGCTAATAAATACGTACGCGGCCCTCATTTTCCCATCATTCAGGAAACAAAGCTAGGCTACATTTTGGCTGGCAATCTGCCCAAACACTGCCGCTACAAGGGTCCTGCTGTTTCGTTCCTAGCTAGGAACAACGACAGTCAAATTCTGCAGTCTCTCGAAAGATTTTGGGAAGCAGAAACTATCCCTGACAACACACCTGATAACGAGTCAGCCTGTGAAGAGCATTTCGTGCGCTCTACTCATCGCAATCATGAGGGTAGGTTCGTGGTTTCACTGTCATTTAAGCCCGATCATCTCCAGTCAGGGGAATCTTACACCAATGCTGAAGCAAGATTTTTGAATTTAGAGCGTCTATTCAGGCGTGATGCTAAGCTCGCGCGCGATTACGCAGACTTTATTAACGAATATAAGGATCTTGGACACATGACGCTTATCGATAATTGCGCTATCAATTCAGGAGCGTCAAATACTTACTATCTGCCTCACCATGCCGTATTTAAACAGTCTAGCTTGACCACAAAACTGCGCGTCGTTTTTGATGGTTCGTCCAAAACTACCAATGGCCTTTCTCTCAATGACATATTGTTGGTAGGCCCGAATGTTCAACAAGACCTTTTTTCTATTCTTTTACGTTTCCGCATTGTTCTCATCGCCGACATCGAGAAGATGTGTCGACAAATTCGCGTAGCTGAAGGGGATTGTCACTATCAACGTATTCTCTGGCGTGATTCTCCTCTCGAACCATTTAAACACTTTGCATTGCGAACGGTAACCTACGGCACGGCTAGTGCTTCGTTTTTGGCCACTCGCTGTCTTATTCAAATTGGCAGGGACCACCAAGCTTCATTTCCTGATGCGGCGTTAGCTATAACGAATGATTTCTATGTCGACGATCTGCTTACCGGTTCTGACACCATCTCTGATCTAGGTGCGTTATTGAGTCAATACGGTCTCACGTTGCATAAATGGGCATCTAATGATCCCAGAGTGGTCGCAAATCATGACAATTTATCACGTCCCTTAAACAAACAGGACAATCTGCGTACCCTGGGCATTCTCTGGAATAATACTGCCGATTCATTTCTGTTTGACATTAAATCATTCCCAGTTGAATCAAGCATCTCCAAGAGGAGAATTCTTTCGATTATTGCAGGCATATACGATCCTTTTGGACTGATCGGTCCCCTTGTCTTTTTGTACAAACAGTTTATGCAGCAACTCTGGCTTTGCAAGCTTGGTTGGGATGAACCGATCTCCGGCCAATCACGTTTGGATTGGCATTCTTTGTGCGACAAATTGGGTCTGATTAGCAAAATTGTGGTACCACGTTCTATTCGTTGTAAGCTTGAGGCAAGTACAGTTGAATTACATGGTTTTTCGGATGCCTGTGAAAGGGGGTTTGGGTGTTGTATTTATATCAGAGTCATTTATCAAGATTCATCGGCCTCTTGTCATTTCCTGTGTTCTAAATCTCGCGTAGCTCCCTTACGACAGGCGTCTTTACCTCGCATCGAACTCTGCGCTTGCTTGTTGTTATCCCGACTTGTATTTAAGGTCGTTCCTGCGCTTTATTCGTTCATTAATAGTGTTCATTTGTATTCTGACTCTATGGTGTCTCTTTACTGGATTCATGCCCAGTCAACGAGGTGGAAAACATACGTCGCTAATCGTGTTGCTGAAATTCAGCCTCTTACGCAAACCTATACTTGGCATCACATCAATTCTAGACACAATCCTGCTGATATTATCTCCAGGGGGTGTCTCCCTGACGTTTTGCGTGATTGTTCGCTTTGGTGGCACGGTCCCACTTGTTTGTCTCAATCTTCAGAGTCCAATCCTTTTCCACCCTTTTTACCTTCTAATCCGTCGTCTTCTGAAGTCACCGCGGAAGAGAAACATACCCATAATCTTTCTCTAATGTCTACCCTGGCTATCGACCTTTCTAAGGACTTTTCCTCGTTGCATCGTCTAACGCGCGTATACGCTTACAGTTTTCGGTTCATCAAAAATATTAGACTCTCCAGTGCTGACAAATTTAAGGGCGATCTTACCCATGTCGAAATTCATCATGCTCTCAATTTCTTCATAAAACAATCTCAGTCGATCCACTTCGCAGCCGAAATTAATTGTCTTCGTAACGGATCTTCTGTTTCCATTAGGAGTAAGTTGGCTTCTCTTGACCCGTTTCTTGATGATTCTGGAGTGATACGCGTAGGCGGGCGATTACAGAAGTCGCAATTACCTTACGACGCTAAACATCTTATTGTCTTACATCCATCGGCGCATATTACTCGCCTCATCATTGAACGCGAACACATTCGTCTACTTCACGCTGGTGCTCAACTCGTGCATCACTCACTGCGTCAACGTTGGTGGATTGTTAATGCCAGGATAGTCATTCGCTCCATCATTCGTAAATGTGTCAAGTGTCTCAGGTTTAGTGCCAAACAGTAGGTTCAGAGGCTTGGTATTTTACCATCTCCTAGAGTCACTCCATCACGGCCGTTTCTATTCTGCGCGGTTGATTATGGTGGTCCCTTCATGATCCGTCATGGCGGGCAGAAATCCAGAACTCTCTCTAAGGCATACGTCTCTTTGTTTATTTGCTTAGCAACCAGGGCCATTCCCTTGGAATTGGTTTCCGACCTTACAGCCAGTGCGTTTATAGCTGCCTTACGTCGTTTTATGGCCCGCAGGGGCATACCCAGTCAGTTATACTCTGATAATGGCACAAACTTTAGGAAGGCCCGCAATATTTTACATGATCTCTACAACCTTTGGCATAATAAGGATGCCATCTCATCACTCAAATCATTCACGTCCTCTCAGGGGATCTCATGGTCATTTATTCCGCCCTCGTCACCTCATTTCGGTGGCCTTTGGGAGAGCGGCATAAAGAGTTTGAAGTTTCATCTGCGCCGCGTGGTAGCCAAGTCTATACTCACCTTCGAGGAGTTTACGACAGTTTTGTCTCAGATAGAGGCATGTATGAACTCTCGACCTTTATTTACCATCTCTTCGGATGTAAATGATCCGGTGCCACTCACACCTGGCCATTTTTTGATTTGCGCACCATTAACGGCGATACCGGACCCAGACTTATCTCACATTCCTATCTCTCGTCTTGGGCGTTTTAACTTCTACAGAAGTTTGTCCAAGGCATTTGGAAGGCGTGGTCTCGCGACTATTTACACCAGTTACAACAGCGTCACAAATGGAAATTCGCTAAGGATAATGGTTCCATTGGGGACCTAGTTTTACTGATTGAGGATAATCTACCTCCATTAGCCTGGAAATTTGGTGTAATTACCGCCACATTTCCCGGCCCAGATAACTTAATTCGAGTCGTAGACATTCGCACACCTACTGGTGTTTTGCGGAGACCAGTACATAAGTTATGTCTGTTGCCAGCGCGGGACGAGATTTGACAAGATTATTATGATCATTTAGCACAATGCTATTTTACTCAGCCATTGGCTTATTACTTATTATGACCATTTGGTCAACTTAATTGTGATGTATTATCACAACATTTTCATAACATTTTGCGCCATTGCGTGTTTCTATAATCATCATAGTTTTATGGTAGTATATTACTATTTTGTATTTGTATGTTAATATTTTGTGTGGCATACTATGTCCTACACATTTACATTTTGATATATTGGGCATGTGTCATGTTTTCGGTGGTATTATTTTATAAAAATTTGTTACATAATATTCGCATGTTTTGCAGTTGCGCAACCATGCATGCATTTTTTACACAGTTGTTAATATGTGTGATTTATTGTTCTGTGAATATCTTTTTCAATTGTTCAACTCATGTATTACGATTGTAATCACAGTGTCGTATTTGTGACTTATGCCATTGCGATTATTCATATTGTAATTAACTAAATTGTTGTTTATTATATTTATTATATAACTTGCGTTTATGTAAAACATATCGTTTTTGCGTCTACTGTATGTAACCATGCCACGTCTAGATTTATTTTATATTGTATTGTTATATTGTATTTGTATTTTGTGATTAAGCATTGCACAATTATTATTTCTGTTTAAATTATGACATACATGTCATCATATATGTGCTTGCATTCAGTCAGCTATCTATAGCTTGTTCTCACACAACATATTGTAAGTTCCTGAAACTTCAGGAATAGCATGACTTGGTCAATACATGACGCCATGCTAAATTTACGCTTAAACATGTAATTTGTGCAATTTTGTTCATGTAAACAATACTCTGTACAGGTCTACTGGCCTCAACTATTTCACGGTAACCATCTATAACTTCCATAGGGTTACAAGCTATCGGGCCATCATGTGATGAGCTTCCGATCATACATTATTAAACATTGTCTAATTATGTATATTCATGTTTCGTAACGTTCGATATTGTACACATACAATATATGACGCCAATACTTGCCAACGCATACATTTTTATTCATGCATAAAATCAGTTTGTTCGCCAACCTTGGCTTACAAACGCTTATCTTTAAAGCTTATCTTAATTCATGCTTATCGCTAAACCATTAACGTACATCTGTTATCTAATATTACAACTCAAGGTTCAATTCAGCCTTGAAATTAACTTTCATTATTAAGAACACTGTATGTTATAAACTAAGTTACCAAAATGTATAATAATTTACTAAAATGTAGTAAAAAATCTATTGATTTTTGACGGGCAGCCTTATGTACAGTAGCGCGATAATTTTACTTTATAGGTTGGCTAATCTGCGCTTTAATGTTTACGGCAATCTGATCATTCATGTCGGTGCTCTGCACAGTACGTCTCGGACGCTAGTAACCGGCGGTCGGCACGCGCCTGCAGCCTCACTGTCATATTTTTTCTTGTTGCGACAATCAATGTAGGCCTTAGGCCAACACGTTACTTATGGCCCATTAGGCCCGTTTATTAATTTAATTTAAATTTTATAAGAATTGTATCCACATTATGCTTATTAGCCAACATATCATTTAAAACAACTTCTAACTGCTTAACAATTTCTAATGTATTTGTGAATATCAAATAAATGAATTAACTACAGTTCACTCGCTTCATCATTTCTGCATCCTGGCGAATCAACTATAAGCAGAAACTTTCACACTCAACATTCTTCAACAAAATATTTTTCGGTCCACTCGGTCCGGACACTTAACATTTTTTGTCCTCACGGTACGGATCACTCTTCTTACTTAACATTACCATTACACCCAAACTCCATTAATTGGTACACTTTACCAGTAATGTTATATAAATTTTGGCACTCCACAAATTAAATTACATTAAATTTGTAATTTGTAGTGTTACAAAATATTGGCGCTCCAAAAGCGTAGGGTTCCTCAAACACAAATAAATTTGCATCCTGTGTGTTGTATAAATATTGTCGCCAACAACGTGTGGCTACCCAAATAAATTTATTTAAATGTGTAATTTGTAGTTACAAATAATTTGGCGCCCAACGTGGGGCCCCTCAAACACAAATAAATTTGCAACTTGTGGTGTAGTGTTACAATATATATATATATATATATGTAAAAATGCAACAGTACAAATCTATAGGGTACTGTACATTGCACAATTAGTTAAGATAATTAATATAATTTCAATAAATAATCCATATTGTTAGTAATAATAATAATTCAGATTGAAAGCTGTAAAGAGACAACGAATTTGCCTGTTCGTACAGATTAATCACGCCACACACAGTCGCGTCTGTGTGTACACATGTATATTACGTGTGTGAATGCAGCCAGTTGATTCCTGCAAAGCATCACTCCTAAATAAATGTTAATAAACATACGAATTATTTAAATTGTGATAAGTGTATATGAAATATCACAAAACCAAATACGCCACAGTGTGTATAATATAAAGACACACTTGTGTATGAAAGATGGTGCGAAAATAATAAAAAGTGCGAATAAATATAGGCTTAAATAAAACCCATAATAATTAAGATAACGAGAAACGGTTTAAACACAGTTGTGGACATAAAAATTACCACAGAGGAATATCGGGTAATTTGCGAAAGACTTCGCATGTTGTGAAGATAAGTGAAATAAGTGTGTGAATAATCGTGTTTGTAAAAGGACGCCACGACAGATTTATTCCTGCAGAGAATTGTCGAAACATGAATTTTGCGCGCTAGACTATAAATACGCGAGACACATCAGCCTTGTTCTCTTTTTTTGTCAGACCACAGTGGCAGCCGGAGACTATGCTTGACAACATCATCACTTTCGTGACACCACCGCTACAGCCAGAGTCTATTACGGAGGACGAAGGAGCAGCACACTACATGACATAAATTCCAGACGTAGAGGACGAGCCATCGGACTTCCGGGAGGATCCGGAGGACGAGGAAAGGATCCAGGACTTCACGACTACGCAGAATTCACCAACATCAAGGACTCAGGACCAGAAAAGAATACGCTGAGCAACCGCTACAATTAAAGTGAAAGAAAGCCATGTATTTCTCATAACAAAAGACTTAATCAAACACAAATAAACATTGTAAAAAAGAAAGGCAATAATTTCTGAAAGTGTAATTTATAAATTGTAAGTGTAAATGTTCTTGTATAGTAATTGTAGCATAATTTTTTAATTGATAATTTATTGAACATATTTAAATGTAATTTTGAAAGAATAGAAAGTTGCTAAAGTAATTAATATAAATGACAAATGCATTTGCCACAACAATAAGAAATATTTTAAAAAGAAAGAGTTGAGAATGTAATAAATTAATCATAATATACTGAACAAGTCGAGAGCAATATTATATAATAATCAAATGTATTTATAATTATAAGAGTATTTTTATGTTTGTATGGAATATGCGATATTACATGTATGTAATCAACAAGTATGTGTACTACGACTACCCATATACATGCAATAATAATGAAGTTCTAATTCGTAATTTACTTTGAAATTTTAATTTATAAATGTTTTAATATTTTAAACTATTTTACGTTGTCGTTATTATTACGATTACACTCAACGTCAACGATATAGATAGGCAACATTGAAAAATTAACGTTATAATATAGGCCTACATACAGTATATTGCAATAAAACAAATTGCTTGAAAAGTCATTTTGGAAATGACTAGACGCTATTATACACTTTATGACGTTATAGACATATTTTAAATTGGTTTTGTTCAAATTTTCGTAAAGTAGTTGTAAGTTTTGAAATAAGAGATGGTTAATTAGGTGTTATATGTCAAAATGCCCATAAACGTCTCTGTCATGTCAATTGCAAATTTAGTGCGGGTTTTATTTGTGCTTTCCTGAATAACTCCTATAATAATTAACTTATCGGAATGAAACTAGGGCTGCTTATGCGTCATAAATAGCGCTACATTTTTCGTATGTCATAAACTCAAAACATATAACTTTACTATGTTTTTTTTAACTGAATTCAGTTTTCTATAAAAGCTTTATCCGCAGGGAACTCATAAAAATTTTAGATAAAATTAATACAAGATTTTGCAGACTCAGGCATAGTCTTACATGATGTCTAGCTATCAAGGTAAATATCTATCACGTGTTCTAGATTTCAACCAATCAGGAGCTCCAATTTCCATTTGCGATGTGCTCTAGTAAAATAAAGATTGTGCAGTTCTCGTCTGTAACTGGTCCTAGTAAGACATACTCTCTGTTGGAGGTTTCCGTGACAGTACACGTTTTTCTATAAGGGTGACGACAATCCATGATCTTAGCTACGAGATACCCGTTTGCCAGATCAAGGGGTTAATAGAACGCAGAACTAAGTTGATCTGTAGATCAAATAGTGCTAACTCACGTTCGTCAAGATTCCCGCTTAGGGACAGTTGTACTCATCGGAGTAGACCTGTATGAACGCGTGGGCACATTAAGATTGCCGGAAGGTGTATGCTAAACACACCGCTCTAAATAATATCTAATTAACCCACCTTATCGAACCTGAAATTTATAAATAAAATCCATATCGTTATCGGGCAGGTAAACGGCGTGCGTGAGTGAATCGCGGGTGTCAGCGAGGCCGGAGGTCAACTTTAACGTAGTAGCCTACAGCCGTACGACAAGAAGGAATTCTCCAACCAAGTAAAATAAAAATTGTTGAAATAAACATTCATCAATAATTAAAGTCAATTATTTTTAATAAATAATTTGTGTAAAGAATTTTCAAACAAGATTTAAATTTGTTTTAGTTTAATAAATGCGTACCTACAGATAAGTGACTCTGTTATATACATATTATTGATTCTAATACATGTCTATGCATCCTCAATTTGTTTCGTTGCAACACACACACACACACACACACACATATCGGCTTTCACGCACACAACGTAGAGATTGATTAATTTAGCATATTAATTCCATCAGTAGTGCCATTCAAGCAACCTGAATATATTCATACATGGTGCTTTAAATGTTTACTATCCTCTTCTTACTAAATGAAGAATTTTGAATCATCACCTGATACAAATAATAGTTTAAAGACTATTTTTCATAAATACCAAAATTTAAAATAAAAGTTAAACCCAATTTTTTTAATTTAATAATCTGAAGACAAATAAACCACATTATCTTCCTGGCCGTATTAAAAGTATTATTAATAAAATATCTTCTCGGGCCGTATATTTACAGTATATAGGAAAGACTGTGTCCAAAGCATGCGCGATAAATCTGTCACGTAGCAAATTTCTCGTTATGTATTGTGGTTCTGTCGGAGACCCATTATTTGCCGCTTTCGCTCAGACGCAATCCGCTGCCTGCCCACGGCCGAATCGATACCTACGGACCGAACAAATCCCGGATTGCTCCCGGCCCCGGCCTCGGCCTCTTCTCCCTGCCCGACGAAAATAAAATAACGCTCTCAACATTATATAAAGCGGTAAATAAAACGGAAAACTACGTTATACCTACCGTACCACATCATTCGTAAAGAGGGATTTATAGAGCACTGTACAATTGCTAGTCAACATAATATTTATTTAAATAGATCTAAAACAACACGCAGTACTATCGCCCAATGAAAATGGTTAATTGTATGAATGTTAACTCTTGACAGTACGCTTGTGTAACGACATAAAAGTATCCTCTCTCTCTCCACACACATATATATATATATATATATATATATATATATATATATATATATACACACACACACACATATATATATACACACCCACACATATATATATATATATACACATATATTTTTTTTTTGCAAAGATACAATTTAAACTGCATAGATAGGTAATATAGAAATTAGTACAACAGGGTCTATATCTGGAGGTAGCAAAATTTATTAAATTAAAACATTAAAATTTACTATTTTATTATTAATTTATAACATTAAATTGTTTATTTGAAATTTGTCTTTCAATAATTTAGTCTATTTGCTTGCTTTACAACTATGTTACTTGTCGAATTCCACAATCACCGTCGATATCCGGCGATCAGCTGCTGTAGACGACTCGTTACTCGTTGACCTCAGCGTCGTTCACTTCTACGTTTCACACACACGCGCTTTGCGGTTATGAAACTGTTATTGTTTATAAAATTATCTCAGGGGTATTTTGTAATGGGTGATTAAATATATCGTGTATTGAGCGTACACAATTCCGACTTCTTGAAGTGTTCTCGCGTTAACTCAAAATATCTCTTTCGATATTTTGGCCCTAACCCGGAAAATCGTCCACTTTACGCGAAAAAGCACTAGAGTATGATCTATTTAAATTTATTTGAGTTCTATAAATGGTATTGATTTCGAAGACATCGAACAGTGAACCAACTTCTAAGTTTAAATGAAAACGACCTGTCTTGTCCCGAAAAACTCTACGTCTTTCTATAAGGAGTCCTTAGAAAAAACTGAGCCATCCGTGCGTTGTAAGCGACCGACTCGAATAATTTTTAGACTTTCTGATTTGTTGAAACTTTAGCAACGTCACAGATGAGAAAACAGGTAGACTGAAATCAGGCTTAAACTCTGTCCGATTCTGCAAAGGCCTGTCTAGATTTAATCTTCAATTTTATTACTTTCTTGAAGATAATGAGAATAAAAGAAGATTGAATTCATTAAATAAAAAACATAAAAATTATAGGAGTGGAGAATTGAGTATATGAAAAATGTAGCTTATAACCATGAGAATACTCTGTCCAAGTTTCATAATGAAATGTTAATTTTCCTCGAAGTTATTAAATAAAATGTAAATCACACACGCACCCGCACACTTACACACAAATATTTTACATGACATAAAAGAGAATAAAATTATGAACATTTTGACATAACATACTTTTTAAGACATAGCTTGGTTCAAAACTTATGACTACTTTACAAAGAAAGAACAAAATCAATTTTAAAACATGTCTATGACCATCAGAAAATGTTATATAGCATTAGTATCCCACTTTTATGAACTTAGATCCTGTGTACTATTGCAAAAAAGTATATATATATATATATATATATATATTGTAACGAGAGGTTTCTGATTCCTCTTCTGTTTTTTTATTTGTATGTATGATTCGTTTTTTATGGTTGAAATAAGTTGAAATACTTTTACGCCCCGCGTTGGAAGCACCAATCTGTAACTTTATATTTTCGTTTTCTTATAATATTTATTAGTTGTTTGTATTTTGTTTATTTAAATTATTTATTTTGTATAAATTAAAATTATTAACCTCGATGGGTTAGCGAGTTATAGGGTTCATTTCGATCAACTATTTTAATTACTGTAGCGTAATAATGCGATTGTAAGCTTGAATTCCTTCTTCTTATTTTGATTTTATTAAAGAATAAAAATAATTATTATTTGTCTAATGGTTTAGTAAAAATAAAATTAATAATTATTTCGTTTGTATGGCGGGACTAGGCCTGTCAATGTTTGCATTCGATTGTAGTATCGAGTTGCCTACTGGAGGTTATCTTCGTGATATTTTATTTATGACCAAGTTCAAATCGCCGAAAATGTTTTACTCTTCTTTTGTTAAACAATAACCCTGTAATTATATTTTACTCTATAAATAAATAAATAAATTTTGTCATTAATTGGGAATAATTATTAACATTTATTTTCATGAATTCAGTTTAATGACTTTATAAATTTATTACTCTATACTTTATTGATTTACAAAGTGATCTTCCTGATAGAAAGACAAGCATTTTGGTATCTCACTTGATATGTGTGAGTGTCCTAATAGATATTTTTTTCATATTTACAAAATTCTGTTTTATAGGTCTTCAAGCAGTTTGGCTTTTACAAAATTATATTACAATTCATTAATCTATTTAAAATGTTGTTACCACTATAAAAATAGGGCCTATCTTAGTAATCTTACTATTTCTTACTGATTTACAGTAATTTGATAATTTGATAGTTGGCCAATAATATTATGTTGATATTAGCCTATATCTTGGTACTTCCTTTGTACCATGTTCCAATTTATAAATGTTATGTAGCCTGTTGGCTTAATACATTTTGATTAATTATAATTATTCCATGAAATAAAAAATAAAAACATAAACATGAAACAAACATATTAAAACAATATTATGCCTTTATGGCTAAAACTCTAATTAACATTAAACAACAAAATTAGACTTCCAACAATTGTGTAATACTTAATACTAATATTGTTTCTAGTGTCAGTCTATTATGAACTGTCCTTTACTATGATTACACATTAATAATAGCATTCTTATTCCTGTGAATAAGTTATTATCCATTCTGTGTCTTAGCACAACTGACAGTCCTTTCACTTAGGTACATTGAAAGATAGTATTTGTTCATTAGTTACATACATTAATTATGATCATATTTTGCATGGTACTTCTTTATTAGACATTGTGGTAATTTTTATTTTATTTATTTTGTAAATAGGTGAATTATTTTATTAAGGGTAACTTTATATTGGGCTTATTTGCTTTTTGGTCCTTCCTCCTGCTGTCACATTACAATATATATATATAGTCGAACACATTTTGCTAAAGTCCGTTTCTTGATCCACATATATATTTAATATTTATAATAACTTTACCTCAAGATGTTTTTCCCTAATTTGGAACATGTTTCGGGAACAATTTGGAGGATGAGAACAAAACGTTTCGCGAAACATGTTCCAAATAAGGTAAACACATCTTAACGTAAATTTTTTATAAATATTAAATATATATTGTGTGTGCGTGTGTGTGTGTGTGTGTGTGTGTGTGTGTGTGTGTGTGTGAAATATCTTCAAAGAAATACACTGCAAGTAGTTTTATTTTCACTTGACACACGTTTCACAGAAATTATTCTGTATCTTCAGAGGTTTGTTATTGAATGTTTCGCTTACAATGGGAGACCTGCAGGAAACTCAACCAGTCACTTACAAAGGAATAATTTCGCATAGTAATAATTTTGAAAAATGTTAACATTAATATTAAAATTGTTAATTTTAAACAATTTATTTTGAAAAATCAGTTTTAGCATTATGACCTTAAAGATTAAAAACAGTCAGAGATGCAGATGTTCTGCCTTATTTTTCTACCTAATTTGTGTACGCATCAATCTTATTATCAGTGATTTATATTTACACATAAAACAGCTAGGAAGTCATTACTGAATAAATTAAAATTTAGTGGGTTAGAAAATCTAGGAGAAATAATTCAAGAGAATGGTTTGGAAAGTCTGCTATAGAAGAAAGGATTCATAAAATGGAAAGAGCATATGGTATAACTAAAGATATTTACAATAAAAAGTGCATATCTAAAAATTTGAAAATAAGGCATTACAGTAAAGTAGTAAAGCCAGGACTATATGCAAGTGAATGTGTAGCACTGAATTATAACTTAGACAAACTAGAAATATTAGGAAAATATTAGGCCCACGAAAAACTTCAGAAGTTTGGAAATTAAGAAGTAACAGTGAAATATATCAGAGTATAGAAAATATAACAGAAACAATGAGAAAAAGAAGACTAGTATTTTTTAGACATTAATATAGAAGAAAGGAGATCTTTAAATATCTGTGGGGGAAGAAGTCAACATTGAGTTGGATTAAAGAAGTCCAAAAGGATTTAGAAAAAAATAATGTAAACGCAGAAGAAGCAATATTGAAAGAAAATTTTTTCGGGCAAAAGTGTTAAAAATGGAAGGAGTCCAGGGTAGGAGAGCGAAAAACGTAGGTTCTAAGTGGACTGAAGACGGGAAGAAAATACAGAGTGAAAAGATGAAAGAATATTGGTGATAAAGAAAAGAACAAAGAATAAAGAATGGAAATTGTCATGTGGCTTTTAGATGACCGATGTAAAAAAAAAAAATAATTAATGGCAAAATATATATATTGATAAAAGCGGATATAGCCATAATCGTTTAATTTGTATTTACATAAATACGTATTTCTTCTTTTGTGTCGAACGAACTAAGTGCATTCTAACAAGGGAACCTTTGGACTTCACTGAATCGTACAGCTCTGTGGACACTCTTCAGGTGTTACCTGCACATACTGAAGAAACATACTTTAAACGGTAAAGTGTCACAAAAAGTATGACTCCATACGCCAACAGTGTCATTAAGTACAGTGATTTTAAAAAATCATAGAAAAATGGTGTCAACAAAACTGAATAACAATTTTTCTCTGCGGAAAATCATTATCTTCCATAGCGACACTATTGTAGGAATATAAGCGACAAGCAAACTTTTTATAAGTTAAATTATATTAGCTACTTACGAAAAGTGTCATTACTAACTGGTTATGTACAAAAGTCATAAATATTGAAACGAATGGAACCGCCTAGAATAGCTGATAGCTAGTCGCCCGACTAGTGTGGCAGGTGTTGCCTCAGTTAAGGTCGTGTTCAAGTACGTTCCAGAGTACTCGACAAAACACTTGAATACGCATTCAGTGGATGGAATCCACATTGAGGATGGAAGATTTCTATAAGGCGTGCGCTCCCTATAAAAAGCCAGTGGTGGTGGTGAGCAATTTTTTTAGCGCGCATCGAGAGTTTGTAGTGTTGTTGTGTTATAATTTGTGCGAATTCTTTATAGTTGACTTTAATATTGCGTGTGGACAATTTTTACTTGAATTGTTGTAAGGGAAAATATTGTTGATTACAAATTATTAATAGTGATAATTAAAGCTGGTTATTAGTTTTTTCATTGATAATATTTACCGTATTTCTTCCGTCGTGTGACTTCGTGTTGCGTTCGATTGATTTACGCGTTTCGAAACATATGTTTCGTCTTCAGAAATAAAAAATCATTCTAAGCGAGGTCGTTAAATATTAAAATTGCAAATATTGAAAACATTTCCACGCATATCCGCGTTACATGATTGCGCATTCGAGTCGGATCGATCGGACAATTTCATTTGTTCATTGGTGTCTTGTATTTCGTTTCCACTGTACCATACGACGATCAGTCAGACCGTCGTTACAATATACTGTATATTAATAAAATTAAAGTAACTTCATGTATGAAGACTGATCACGTAGTTCCGACATGACGATCCTTTACACACTCTGAAAAATAATCTGTTATTAACTTTTCTGCTGTTCATAAACGAATAATTTATTTTACTTTTTTATTTTGCATTACTTTTTAAATTTATTTATAATTTTATTTATTTATTTTAATTTATTTTACTTTACTCTTTTAGATAATTTTCACCCTTATATACTTACCTATACTTATATTTTTATGTTGCGAAAAGTGTTAAAATTTAAAACTGATTTTGCCATTAAATATCATTGTCATTTTCTACATGTTTCCCTGTCACATATTCGCAGGCCCCTCTATATCTCTTACTACTGAAATCTTTCCAGTATTATAACTAATCTGCACTTCCATTACCGAGTTCTTAACATAATTGAGTAACCATGAAGTCCAGATTGTTGATTTGTGCTCTTAACTATTCGGATTCGTTCTAAAGAAGACTCTACTTACTCGTTCCCAAGTCGTAATCTGTTTCCTTAGGGAGCTTCCGAACATATTAGACAAGTTTAGTTTAGTTGTTGTCCCTGTGAGTAATTGATTTATTTAAACCAGTTCACAGAACAAGTTTTAGTAAATGAAATATTACCGAAAGAAAAAAAGAACTTGTTCACTTCTATACAGATTAAACTGACACTACGTTATGTTATGTCATGTAATACTATTTACTCAGCTCTACATACATGATAAAATGGTTACATAGTGGCGTGGCGTGGCTACATAGCTCCTGTTGCCGGTTGTGATAGGCCTAAAGCTCAACCTAAAAATTAATTTTTTTTGAGTACCAAGGTTTCTTGGTAGTGCCAAAATATTCGTTTTAGAGCCAAAATATATTTTGGGGGGTATTTTCTATCATTCGCTGGCAGAAGAAAAGTGTCCCGGTTCAACGGGATCGAACTCCCATTATACATACACAGAATAAATCAGAACACAAATAATCGAATTAAAAATAATTAAGACAAACAGAGAAACACACAACTAAACGAATAAAACACAAATAGGTTAAACTCATAGATGAACAAAACACAAATAGTTATTGCTGCACGTTGGTTCCAAAAACGAACGTGGCTGCTAACTGAGCGTTTTGCCGGTTTATACAGCGCCAACACATTGGGTGGACGAATGTGTCCCCCTCTTCGCAGTTTGTACAGTTACAACCACTACGAGTTCAATGGCCTTACGCAGTAAAACATTGCAGATGTCCGAGCCGGCAACACAAGACGGTGCAAGTGCCCAGCAGTTCAAGTGCTACGGTTTTCTTCAAGTTTTTCTACTAACGTTTTTCGGATTTCAAATTATTCAATAACTAAAATAGTTTTCTGTGAATTAATATTGTTTTCTCTTATTTCCAGTACTGTTACCGACGGCAACAGCGGTTACACGGAAACCGCGCTACTGATAGAGGGCAAACTGCGTTGTCTATATTACGGAATCAAAATTGGCACTTTGCGATCGTCGTAAATTCGTGGGCGTCATCGAGTGATCTTCGACCTTCTGTCGCTTTACTTGTATCAAGTATGACAACAATACAACTTTTTATATCCGCCTAACCTGTTGTTCGAAATTAGTGGCTAGTACTTTATTAGGCTGCAATGTATTTGTTTTTTAACATTTAGTTTTTTCCAAATAATGGGGAGTTGGACCATTGCATTAACTCCCAACCTGGAGGACCAGCCAATTTTTAATCAATGTTTACATCCAACTACAATGCAGCAGCTGCTACTTTTGGTCTGCCCCGGGTATTTTATTTCCCCGGTACCTACCATGTCTGGTGTGCATTGCCCTAACCGCCTCCTGGGGAGGCGCCCGATGGGAGACTAGCAACTCGTGCTACGCGTGCTAGTCTCCCGTGTGGAGACTTCTTTACAGGAAATATTGCCAAGGAGAGTTAAGGTATGGACCCTACCAGGAAGAAGGAAAAGAGGAAGACCATCTATCACCTGGATATAAAAAATTCAGACTCGACTGAGGGAACGAGAAATTGAAGAAGATCTGTGGATGGACAAAAAGCAGTGGAAGTTGAGAATTCTGTCACTTCTGTAATCTTTGGTTCCAGAAAATATGTAAACACTGTACAGCCGGAATAATAAAAACTTTATTAGATTGCGAATATGGCACTCGAAGACCTGGGTTTGATTTTCAGTCAAGAACATACGATAACACAGGTCGACGAGGTCTGAAGAATGACTGCCTGTTAACAATTACAAGTATCATGAGATAATAACGCACGCCTGGAGAGTAGTGTTGGACACATTACAGAACTTTTCTTGTCCGTTGTATGCCTCACGGCGGCAGAAGACAACGCTGACTCCCATAAGCTGATTCGGTGGTAAAAAAAGGAGCAACTATTTTTTAAATGTAGTGGCTAGCTTTACCACTTCAGGTGGGAGAGGAAGAATAAGAGAGATCAGTACAGTGCCAACCTAGAAACATGAGGCGGAAATGTTATATGAAGAATAATCATGTCCTTAGAGGAAAGATAGATATTGTAACGAGATTCCTATCGAACAGCCTAGTACATTCTCCCCCCCTCCCCCCCCCCTTAGTGGCCTCAGCCAAGGCCGCTCACAAGTAGGTTCCAGCGTATTCAAAAACACTTGAGATACGCATTAAGTTGCGTGAAGTGAGGATGGAAAATCTCTAGAAGACGTGCGCTACTTATACAAAGCCATAGGAGCCGGCTTGTCAGTTAGTTATGTGGTGAGCAATTTTCCTTTGCGCGGATCGAGTGTTTGTAGAAGTATTGTAGTGAAGTGTTGTTATGTTATAATTAGTGCGGAATTCTTTATAGTTGACATTCTTATTGCGTGTGGACATAATTAACTGATATTATTGTACGAGTTGATTACAAATTTTTGATTGTGATAATTAGTGAATAGAGTGACAGAAAGCAGCCGTAGATATGGTCTAGACCTCAATGTTAATAAAACGAAGCTAATGATTGTATCTAAGAACAAGTTCACAAACTTCACCCTTAATATAAACCAAAGGCCAGTTTAACGTGAAGCAAATTTATATATTTTGGTTTTGTAGTCAACGAACAATGGGACCACTCTCAAGAAATAAAGAGCAGAATTGGAAAGACAAGAGCAGTGTACACTAGAATTAGCAGGTTATTCAAAAGTTTTAACAATAAACACAAAGATAAGACTTTTACGCTGCTACGTATTTTCGGTCCTCTTCTACGGTGTAGAATCTTCTACTTTGACTGAAGCCACAACTAAAACAATTGGCATCTTTCGAAATATGGCTTTACCGTAGAATACTGATCATTTCATGGACAGTACATATAACTAATGTTGAAGTTCTTAGAAAGATGAAGAAGGGAAGGGAAGTTATTGCCACAGTAAAAATAAGAAAGCTTCAGTATGTGAGACATCTCATGAGAAATGAACAGAGATTTTACTTATTGCAGTCCATACTACTGGGAAAAATACTTGGAAAGAGAAGAGTTGGGCGACCGAGAATATCATGGCTGAGAAATTTAACGACCTGGGTTGGGGTGAACACAACTGACTAATTACGTGGGGCAGTAGATAAAATTAAAATTGTACGATATCCGACATCTGAAACGGATAGGTACTATGAGACGATAATTAAAGCTGGTTATTAGTGACTTCATTGGCATCTTGTATTTTGTTTTCCACTCTACCATACGAGGATCAGTTCGACCGTCGCCTGTCGTAACAATATATATCTGACTAGTATTAGTGATCGTAGAGTCATAGATAGGTACATTCATAGATGGAGGGTGAGAGAGTGATGGGGGAGAGAGAGAGAGACAGACAGACAGACAGTTAGAGACAAACAGACAGTCATGAAAATCAGAAGTCGATTGCCACGTGGTGAGGAGATCAAACGAACCAGTTAATCGGAAATTGTTTCCATGGTTACACAGAAGTGGCTGAATATCCAGAAGACGCTCGGCGGATAACAATAGAAGCAGTAACAACGCAGTACCACGCCACATCTCCTCTGTTAACGTATTTGTTGTGTGTGCATGTGCCTGCGCGTCCGCATGCGTTCAGAGGAATACGTAGACTACTTTATATTACTCGTTCACGATTTATAAAATATAGCTAGATACGCGTGTTAACATTGAAAAGGATCCTTAAAATCTTAGTGACCGTCAACCTATGAATTTCTCGGTGAAGGGTTTGTGATGATCGGTCAAAAATATAACACAAATTTTTACTTATTTGTGTCAACATTACGACTATGTTTATTGTCATCATCAGAGCATGTGTATGAATACAAAAGGAATGTCAAACACAACAGAACAGTTATTTGAGGATCTAAAACAAACTATCTCAACTCCTTCACGTATACAAGGACACACAGACACTCACGCGCACGCCCGCACACACACTCACATACACAAACACGTTCACTCAAATAATTCATCTGTTGTATTTAACATTTCTTTTGTATTCATACACAGGTCCTGATGATGACAATAAACACTGTCGAAACGTCGACACAAATTAGTTAAAATTTGTGTTATATTTTTGACCGATCATCACAAACCCTTCACCGAAGAATTCATTGAAAAGGATAATGATAGCAGCATGGATACGTTTGTTCGGTGTGTGTGTGTGTGTGTGTGTGTGTGAGCGCGTGTGCGTGATGTTGCCCGTTATTGTTTATCTGATTTCCAATGCATAGAGTTGTTGGTATAGCACAGCAATATATAATGTATCTGAAATATGTTTATATGCGCATTACCGCAGCCTTGCATTGAAAATGTGTGTGTGTGTGTGTGTGTGTGTGTGTGTGTGTGTGTGTGTGTGTGTGTGTGTGTGTGTGTGTGTGTGTGTGTGTGTGTCAGTAAACAGAACTTTTGGAGTACACATGAACGGTGAAATAGCTTAAATCCAGGTGTATCTAATGGATTCTAGACATCGTTAAAATATGATTCGTTTGTGTTGGTTGATTTACGATTGAACGCCACATTGAAATTCGTGCTGTGTTCTGTTAGTAAATGTATGCACAAGCCTTTCATCACAGCGGGCACATTTAAGGTGCAAGGACAAACAGAAATGGAATCTCCGAAGCCACTAACAGTACTATACTTATGTTAACATTAATATCTTAATGGTTCATAAAAAGTATTGAACAGGAAAGTATATTAATCATCATCACTACTCTTAGACCTGTTCTGGAACGTATCTTCTCCTCGGTTTCCCGACATCTCTTTCCCCAGTAGGATGATAACCCAAGGCAGCCACAGGTAGACGGATATGAGGCATGCGATTCAAGTCTTCTTACCATCTCCTTCTGTCGTCTTCAATCTTCTGGTACAATGATACACTGTATACACTGCTTAAGTCGTGTCTAACATCCTCGTTCCTTCTCCGATCCAAGGGAGAACAACCTAGCGTAAATCTTAGAAATTTCATTTCGGCTGCCTGAATCCTTTGCACGTCTCTTTTACCAAGAGTCTATGTCTGATTAGTACACAGGAATGTGGGGACAGCCACAGTTTTATAAAATTTCATTCGGGTATCCTTCAGTTTTTTATTTTTCAGGTACCTATGAAACGTTCCACAGATGCGTCTTAATTATATATTATTACAATAGGCCTACAACTTACAAATTTAATTTGCTTAGCCCCACGCTTTTGGGAGACAATACTATAACAATACAAATTGCCAATTTAAATGTATTTTAAATTGTGTAGTGGTATAGCTCATACAACATTGCTGATAACGTGTATTTAGAAATGGAGTTTGGGTGTAATAGTAATAAGAGTAGTCATTGATTGAATTGTAATTTCTTTTCATTAATTTATTCCAAAAAAATCACAATTGTGTTTAAAATCGCATTTACTTCTCCATAAAATATTCATTATAGTTTGTTTAAACGTTTCAGTGTTGCAGTACATTCATCATAAAATAAATCTTAAATCCTATATTAACAAAATTATATGCTAAATATTTTATTGTTAATCTAAAATTTCTCGACCGCTCATTCTGACTGTGTGCATTATTGCAGTTTTGTTTTTTCTTTTCTTTTCTTTATATATTTTTCTATTACATTACTTTATGCATTGCATACATCTTAATGACTGATAAAAATTTAAATTGACTAAGAGAATTGTTATTCTTTTATATAACTTCCAACTACGTTACTTTATGCATTGCGTGTAATATTACTCATTGATTACTTTACAGGTTATAATAAAAATTTACATTTACTAAATTAATTGTTAATCATCCAAGCAACGATTTAAATAAAATTTAAATTAATTGTTCATCATCAAAGAAAATTCTTATTGAATTTAAATTATAATCTCTTATCTCTATCTACATTTTATATAACTTTCATTTATTTCTAAATTTTAAAGTGTCTTTTCAATGTCTTTATTCTCTCATTTACAAATTGTAAATTGGTTATTTGTCACCTCGATTCTGTAGATCGTACCCATGTCCTCCGTTGATCCGTAGGTCCTCTTCTAATGGAGTTCCCTGCACGTTCTCCGGTTCCACTTGTCGTCCTTCAGTTACCCGTCCCTCATGGTCCCATCTGGTTGCTGTAGTGTAGAGTGATATGTTGCTCTGCACCAGCTGCTGTTGTCCTAGCAGACGCCTCTATTGCTCTGCATAGCGTTCCTCTGCCTGATGTGACCTCGTCGGTTGTCTTGAGTGCTGAACGTTTGTGGTTGTAGACTTGTAGAGTATGTTCGATAATCGTATTTAAAATCAAACTAAGAGTTACTATTTGATACTTGGATGAACGTATCGTCCATCCGACTTTACAGTTTATTTAAAAGTCGCGTCGATACTGAACATAGCGTCCCGACGAATTTATGTTAGTAACACTATTTGTGTTTAGTGCATTCTGTGCAAACTTGATGGCAGGAACGTTAACATTTCAAGAATTATTCTCAAAACAGAATACGCTGTAAGAATGTCACAGGATAGATTACCAAGGAGAGTTAGAGAATGGAACCCACCAGGAAGAAGGAAAAGAGGAAGACCACTTATCACCTGCATAAGAGACATTCAGACTGTATTCTACATTGAGGGAACGAGATATTGAAGAAGATCTTTGGATGGACAAGCAGCAGTGGAAGCTGAGAATTCAATCACTTCTGTAAACTTTGGTTCCGGAAAATGCGTAAACATTGTACAGCCGGAATAATAATAATAAAATACGCTGTATTCTGTATTACCGATAGATATTAATGGCAACTACACCAAGTACACTACAGCAGACTATTGAGAAGCAAACTCATTAGTTGTAAATAAATAAAGTATATAAGACACTTATCAGACTGCTTGTTCTATGGAGGCGAGACACAAACATTGATAAAAAAGGAACACGAAACACTAAGAAAGTTTGAAAGAAAAATCATAAAACGTGTTTATGGGCCGGTTAAAGAAGATGACGAAAGGAAAATAAGAAATATAGACCTGCTATTGAATCATTGTAAGATATATAAGAGCTCACCGAATACAATGGCTAGGTCACCTATAGCGGATGGATGATCAGCGTATGCCAAACAAAATTCTCCAAGTCTAAAAAAAGAACGTTCTCGAAAAATGGAGAGTGTTGTTCTACTTGTTTATCGGCTAATCCCGACGGTGCGTATTTCTGCTGAGGCCGCACTCAAGTATCCTCTAAAGTTTTCTATTGCTTGTTAAAGACGCATATTATGGAACCCTGGAGGGTTGTATACGTAGGCAAAAGCTGCTGTTTAGTTAGTCAGTTTACGTTTGGCGAGTTACCAAGTACGTCTCGTGTGGTTATTAGTGAAAAGTGATTATTGTGCGGAACTCTATTACTTGACATTATTATTGCGTGTGGACAAACCTAACTTGAATTATTGTACGAATAAAATCTTGTTGAATAACTTGCTGACTGCAAACTGTTATTTGTGATCAATAACAGCTGGTGATTAGTGACTTCATTGGTGTCCGTATTTTGTTTTCCATTATACCATACGGCTACCAGTTAGACCGTCGTAACAATATGGTTGGATGATGTGCTAGAAAGCCTCAGAAAGATGGATATAAGGGGTTACACTGAGATGGCAATGGACAGGAAACTTTGGATAAAATTGGTGTTGGAAGATAGGGCTCATGTTGGCCTTAGTGCTGAAGAAGAAGAAGAAGAAGAAGAAGAAGAAGAAGAAGAAGAAGAAGAAGAAGAAGAAGAAGAAGAAGACAGCAAGGATACTAACTGTCAGTAGCAGAAAGTATACCGCTACAACTCATCGTTCCGCTTCCTTCCTGTCAGTTTGTGTACACTGCTGACAGTTAATTTGTGCGTTCTTTGCTTAGTGTTAATTGCGTGTTTTTGTGTCCCTCCATATTTTCAATATTATTAAAGAGTTAAGCAGTGACCATTAATTGTATTTGGATAGTGTCGGGAGAACACGACGTAAAGGAAAGGACAAAATTAGGGAGATTTCCTATGTTATGATAAAACTTAGACTGTCCCTTCATTAAGCACGCTAGGGTTTAGAAATTATGAGTAATGAGGTAAGAAAAGTTGTCACTAATATTGTCAATAAACTTACGACACAATAACGTCACTAAACAATAAACCTACGACCAGCTAAATGGTTACTTTTGGGTCCTCATTCATTCCAGCTGAAACACGCATACTTTAGAGAGAGCAAGACAAAGTGAAATCGCATGATTATAGGTGTTTTATGTAGTTACAGGGAATAACTATGCTGTACAAATGTACGTGGACGTGTTTGTGTTAAAGTGTTCACTCCCATTCACTGAGTAACATAAAGGTAATGGGATAACCTACAATAATCAATGAAAGTAACCAAACAATGTCAAATAATTGGCACATTCATAAATGTTCAATATACACGTTATAAAATTATGCGATGTGTTTTGAACTAATAGTGTCGCTTATTCAAGGGAAATCATAAACTGTGCAATAAAATAAAAATTACAGACTTTATATTGCACTATTTGATATATTTTTGCAAGACCTGTATAAACTAAGCCAAGGTAAATCTACATAATTAGTCATATGACTAAGAAATTTCTAGATAATTATTTGGATACCGTAGAAGTGACAAAGAAATAACTGTGACACATATCTCACAGATAAGAGTTCACTGGGGACCAGTACTGGTGTGAATTATGGACAACAACGAAGAAATAAAATATCGGTATGGAGAACGATACATGACTTCCATGTTCTAAGATTTATATTTAAAATTATTTACGAAATGAAATGTTTCCATAGAAACTACTTTTTTCCACTTATTGCTTCAGCCATAACCACAGTACTGTGGTCACTAACGTATACCACCACACGTTATAGCACTCGATTTTCACTGATGATGGCAGTCGACGGCACTGCCGAAACGTCTGGTTTTGCAGAAAACATTGGTCTACGGCCAAACAGCCCGGGAAGGAATTTTAACAACAAACTTCTACTTTGTTGCCGATAACGTAGTACACATATAAAAATTATACCCTCCCCCTTCAACTATAATTTTCATTTACAGAAAATTACCCCCACCCCGTTCAACTAGCCTCTTCATCTATAGATATTTCATCTACGTTTCTACAGCGGATTATTAAGATCTTCTTATCAGGACACTTTATTTATCAAAATTAAAAATCTTTACTCTTGTTAAACAAAAAATGTTTCTTGTAAACTACCATTTCCCCGTAACCGATCTTCACCAAAACCAACAGGCCGTGAGTCTTTTACAATTTACGAATATATGCAAAAAATTATTTGATTTTGTTTGAATGTCCGGCAGTTATCGTTTGTCATAGAAAATTTACCCGATTTAAAAAATAAAACGTTGCATGTAAACTACCCCTTTTCCTTAACCGATCTTCAACAAAATCAATAGACCTTCAGCTCTTTACAATTCATTAATGTGTGCAGAAAATTGTTTGATTCTCTTTGAATTTACGGCAGTTATCGTTCGCTATAGAAAAAATTACCCTTGTTAAAACATAAAATGTTGCTGGTTAACTACCCCTTCCCCTTAATCGATCTTCACCAAAATCAATAGACCTTGAGTACTTAAAACTTTAGGAATGTATGCAAAACACTATTTGATTCTCATTGAATATGCAGCAGTTACCATTCGTCATAAAAATAAAATTACCCTTTTAAAACATAATACGTTGCTGGTAAACTACCCTTTCCTATTAATTCAACAGACCTTGAGTACTCTATAATTCAGGAAGGTGTGCAAAAAAATATTTTATTCTGTTTGAATTTACGGCAGTTATCGTTCGTCATAGAAAAAATTACCCTTGTTAAAACATTAAACTTCGCCGGTAAACTACTCCTTTGCCTTAACCGATCTTCACCAAAAACAATAAGTCTTGAGAACTCTACAATTCAGGGCTGTATGCAAAAAATTATTTGATTCTGTTTGAATTTGCGGCTCTGATCCTTTGCCGTATAAAAAATCTATAGACACACAGACACACACAGACACTTTTCGAAAAATGACTTTTTTCATTTTCTGAGGGCAGTACAATCAGATTCTGTAATTATCTCTAACACGATTTTTTTTGCCATCACCATACTTCCATTTCCTTATGGAACATGGTAGTAACAGTACTGACACAGAACATGACACATTTCTTATTGAAGAAAATGAGGACGATTTACAAAGAGCTATTTTTCAGTTACAAGTAGTGGGCAAGAGAGTACTCACTGACAATTTCAGTAAGAAAGACCAAATCCATGGCCTTTAAAGGTAACTATCCAGTGAGGACTAAGATAGTTAAAAACAACAGCACTTTAGAACAAGAGAGCTGTTTCAGATACTCAGCTATGGAGTAGGCTATGAATCTGAATATGATATAATAGAGAAGAAAAATAAATTTAGGGTATTTGTGGTACGATTCATAGAATCTTAGAAGTAAAACAAGACACAGCAGAAGGATTAAATTTTATAACACAATTACAATACCAACGTTGATTTATACGAGTGAGGCACTGGTCATGGCAAAAAAGGAAAGTGGCAAGATTCAGAGTGCTGAAATGCAGTTTCTTCGTAATACTTTAAATTATACATAATGATATATGGAATAAGGAATGTGGATATCAGAGCAGAACTCGAAATAAAGGACCTAAATGAAATTATTACATTTTACAGAAGACAATGGTGGAATCATATGAAAAGGATGATAGAGGATCCATTTGCCAAAAGCGGCATTGAACTATAAAGCCATTAGTAGAAGAGACGTGGGTCGTACGAGGATGAGAAGGGTACCGGAACAGGTTTATATAACCTAATCTGTGAAGAGTAGAAGAAGAATATTAATTTAAAGTAATAAACTATTTATTTTGCACCTTATATATTTTAAAGATAATTATAAGTTTCGTAACATTTTGGCACGTGTGCATGTAAACATAGATTGTACTCGTGGCTCTTCCGCCTGAAATTGTAGGCCTGCCGGGAGGAGGAGAAAGTTAATTTACTTTGTTAACCTATACGTCACTGACTATTAAGCTTGAGGGCACATCTGTTTCCAACAATGCCATGAAAGCAGTGTTTCACTACACTTCATACAACTACGAAACTACAAATACAGCGGTGTTGTGTTTCTGTTTGACCGCTACAGTTTTAATTAAATCGAAACCCAAATGAGAAGTTAACGAAATTTCATGTCTCGTCTGCATCCAACCTCGTTTTACTCATGACAAACGTTGTGTAGGAGGACAATAGTGTATTAGCCTATGTGCTTGCATTCCAAGTTAATTAAATTACTTATGCAAACTGGTTATAAGTACTCATTTAGAAAACCCTGTCTTTAGTTTACCTCAGTGGTGTCTCTATATATGCTGTTTTTAATATTTGGAGACATTAATTGTAATATCCTGCGTAAACTGTGTTCTATATATAGTCATTTATCATTATCTTGATGAATGATGACACACATCATTTTTCATGATAAGACAAGAAATCAGTGAGATAATGGTACTTGGCTGTAATAGATGTCGTTATCTAGTAAATAGCAAAAATATTCCTTTGTTTGTGTTAAGGTTTTTGGATGTGTGCTCGCGTGCGCGCAGGCAAACGTTTGCTCTGGAATTAACATTTTACCTTCGTTGTTAAAAGCAGTGTATGACAATAGACATAAGTAAAACATAGTTTTTAAATCAAGCACTCTGAAACACTTATTTTATTGAAGTAACCACGTTTACTAGAGTCAAGTGTAACCCAAGTAGATGTTTTCACTCTTGTAATGTAGTAAACGTATGTGGTTCGATTCCATCCAGCTGCTTCTGTAATTACAAAGTCTGTATAGGCTGTATCAGCATTGTTTTCCGTCTTTGTTCGGCTTCCCATTTTCATTTTGTAGATAGCATGTAAGTGAGAAACAAGAGAAGATTTTCGCGCAAGAGCGTCTCTAGAATATTCTTAACATGACAGTTAGCCTACTGTCGAAACATTGTTACTATATATAAAAATCAAATGTTATCAATAATTAAGAATAATATTAATAATAATAATAATAATTATTATTATTATTAATTAATGATAATAAGAACAACCAAAATATAAATGTAGTGTGTGTGTGTGTGTGTGTGTGAGTGATGCGTGTTTATATATATGTGTGTGAGAATTGGAGGTAGGCTAGATGACGGAGGGAGATAGAGAAATTTGCTGCCGAAATGTTTAAGAATGAAATGTATAATTTTGCGTATTCGGCAATGGAAGTGCTGAAAGAAAATTCAAATGAAAATTCAAACCACGTTTGTTAACTTCTGTTAAAGTCAGTGACTTTAGTACACAAATATAACAACAAATTTCGTTCTCTAACATTCATAATTCATAATAGGCAAAACGTGTCATGCATCATTATTTATCACAGTCGAAAAGTACAGTCTGCCCTTGTCGGTGTGTCTGTGTACAGTATCACAGTCGCTGTGTCTGCTCTTCGTAAACAAGTAGGATCGAGTGCTGTGCAGACAGCGGGCGAAGCTTCTGAGTTGCCACCGCGGAGATCACGACGTATGGGGAATGCCTAGAAGTGGCCTCCTACCTGTCATGCTTATGCAAACGGTAACGTAGAATGCAAATCGTCGGAGACGCGCCCTGCTACTATCATCCTTCATACGTATTTCCAAAAATTACATTCAAAAATAATTATATAGACTACCAAACCGCTGTTTCAGCGGTATATCATAATGTACTTTTATAATTTCGAATTTGATAAAGCTCTTCGATAATTACATAAATTTTAAACATTATCGCTTTAGATCTGAATTCTTGTTAAAATCTAAGATGTCGAATACTTTGGTAACAGAATTATAATATAAAACTTGAAGACTGATATTGATTGGGATGGTAAGGTAACCAAATTTAGGCGCATCTGCGGAACGATTCATAGGTACCTGAAAAATAAAACACTGAAGGATATGTAACGCAAAATTTCAGCAATTGCTAATTTTACTCAATCAACTATGCTGAACGCAAAGAAATGGGTGTGTTTTAGAAAGCGGGGAGGTAACGAGACGCCTGAACCGTTAGGCGGCATTGCTTGAAAGAAATTAACTTATAAAAAAGCTGTAGAGTATAGCGGTAGGTTAGCAACGCCGGCCTTGAGGCTGACGACTATAAGGAAGGTAATTTTAGGCTGTCACGTTTTGGGAAATAACTGTCATAAAATGAATTATTCGCTAGGATATTAAGGGTGCTTGCCAATGTTGTAAACTTTAAGTGCATGTAACAATAGATACCGTTATGTGTGAGAGAGCGAGGTGTGAGTGAGATAAATATAGACGCTAGTTTTTTAAGCACGTGGAACGCGGAAAAACGTTGGGCGAATCATAAAAGGCGTCATGTGTTGCGCGGGACGTTTTCGCTAAGCAGATTGGGCGATTTTGTATTTAGCGGTAGTTTAAACCTATAGGATCGTTTTTCTATCGATAGTTGTTAAGGGAAATTCAAAGCAAGTATAAAATATGAACTTGGAGGGAAATTAGTTAGTCTTCTATATATCGGCGAAACTACACGGAAGAGATGCGCGTACGCTGTTTTTGCGTTAACTATATATTTTAATAGTAATGTAAAGAATAAAGTAAATTCGCAGAAGTAAAGAGAAGTACGGGAACGCGATAATTCTTCGTATTGTTTAAATTAGCAGCTATCCTTACTATTTCTTTTATGAATTTGCTAACTGCTATAATTTTTATTACAATAAAAATTATAGCAGTTAGCAAATTCATAAAAGAAATAACGCGATAATTGCTAACACTAAATATATAAAGTTTCATAAACAGTAATAAGTAAATGAGTGAATGATCGGAGTAATAACAAACAACAAGAAGTAATACTACATATAAATTTCCATCAATTCGATACGTTGTGGTGAAATCACTGAAGAAGGCGAATTAATTCGGATTAAAGTCACGACGGTATGAGATAATCGAGACGCATGCGACGCGAACTGGGTTAGATGCACTTAAGGTCAATCCAATAATCGTTGTAACCAGAGTGTATAATTATACAACATAATTGTATGTAGAACCAATATGTCAAGTGTAGTGTACATTTGTGATAAAGTGAATTAGTGAATTCATAACCAGGATTAACACGCAACAAACAGCTGCTGACGACTCACCGACCTGTAACATCTTCAGGACTACGCACATCGGAAGGATTCTCCACGCAAGTAACAAATAAATGAACAGTTGATTCTATATTGTTTGATAAATATATATATATATATATTTGTATTCAAATATAGTGACTCAATTTGTCTAAAAAGAACTCATTGCTACTAAATAATATTCAAATTGTAAGGTAAAACTATTCAAGTCATATTAAGAAATTTTGTAGTAAATAAATGCAAATGATTCATTAAAAGTTGAGTGATATATTTTAATTTGTGTTTATTATTACTGGCGCCCTGAGGTACAATCAAGAGTCGGTACACTGGAGTAAGTGTTATAGACTATTAAGTAAACATATTAATATCATCAGTGATCAAAGTAATTTGTAAACCTTATTTCTCACATGCTCGTAGGCCAACATAATATGCAAATGAAGAATTTAACTCTTTCATAAAGGCCTACCAATTAGTGTATTACAGATATCCAACTGAAATTTTATACGACTGTGGCTGTCCCCACATTCTTGTATGCTAGTGAGACATGGCCTCTTGGTAAAAGGGACGTGCAGAGGATTGAGACAGCCGAAATGAAATTTCTAAGAGGGACACAAGATTGGAGAAGCGATGAGGATATTAGACGTGATTTAAACATTGCATCATTGCACGACAAGATTGAAGACCACAGAAGGAGATGGTGTGAACACTTGAATCGCACGCCTGATATCCGTCTACTTGTGGCTACCTTGCGTTACCACCCTACTGGGAAGAGAGATGTCGGTAAACCGAGGAGGAGATGGGTTCCGGAACAGGTCTAAGGCCTAGTCCTTGTAGTGGTGATGATGATGATGATGATGATAATGTAGCTATTAGATAATTGCATAAATTTTAAACACTATCGTTTTAGGTCTGAATTATTGTTAAAATCTAAGATATCGAATACTTTGGTAAGTATAATATAATAAATTAAGTATTCTTACTTTATACTTTATAGTTAAGTAAGTATACTTACTTAATAAAGTAAGTATTATATTTGGTAAGTATTCTTCAATTATAATATAAAAATTGAAGAATACGAGAGGCACTAGGCGATAGCTTAAAGTTTCTACGCTAGGCTGGAACACAAACATGGTATACGGTAAAATGACTAGTAGCGCCGATATCCTTGTGAACTGCCGTTCCATATAACGCACAGACTACTCAATAGAAAGTGGGCCTAACTGACCGTGGCAAACGTCGACTTTTGTATACGCGACCTGACACAGTGTCACGCAAGGGATAGAACAGGATTTTACTACATATGATTTCCATTAGATTAAACGGCCTATAACATTGGTTCTGTACATCTGGTCTCCTTCGGAGAATCGTATACGCAGTGTATCGGAATTCTAGTATGCGAGGCAACAAGAACTTGCAATATTACTCAGCATCCACTTCAAAAATGAGTGTTATCATAAAAATAAGAATTTTAAAGATTATTATAAGTTCAATAAAAATCGACAAAGAGTGAATTATTTTTTTTCTTAAATATTTACTAGCGTAAGGGGGGTTTGGATTTAAACAGTTATTTAAAAAAGGTAACGGCTTTCTTAAGCTGAAAATTTCCTTGTTTCTTTATCCAAAGTTTTATACACTGTCTGATATGTGTTAAGGGACTGTATTTAATAATGCAAAATGTAACGTAAAATATTATGTTTAATGAAGAAAGTTGTGTTAGTGGTTAAAATCACGAGCAGAATTATCATTGTTGCAGACCACTATATAAAAATATTCCGATTAGCGCTTTCAAGCTTCACAGCTCATCGTCAGATCGGAAATGCCGTGTAAAATATTATGATAACAGGAAGTTCTATAAGTAGGCCTACGCTGTAGAACTGACAATATGGATATGAAACAATAAGAAGCCGCTGGATAGATAGAGAGCACCTCTATTGGTTACCTTTAAATAACAGAGCAAAAAATTAATGTTACCAAATTAATGTATATTTATTTATTATTATTTACATTCTATTAAAACAGTGTCAACATAGTTTTTACGCAAACGAAAGCAATATTACTTTACAATGTCTTTGAAACAACGTAGACAATATATGGGCGCTACTGGCATCTGTAATTCTCTTGAGAACTAATCGACTTACTACATTAAGTATGTGCTCATTTATCAAATAATTTTCTATATAATGCATAATGTGCTCTTGTATGAGCAGCTGTTCGGTGCGGGTGTACTATCGTGTGCGGTAAGTTAATATTATCGCTATCTTTCTTACTAAATAGATTTCTATTTGTAAGTAGTACTGCAACAAAAATATCAACAAAAGGTTTATCTGATTACTGGAACAAATCCAAGCAGCCGGCCAGGGTGCTGCTCGTGCGTCTGCTCGTTCGTGTAGGACTGTGTGTCTGTCTGCGGCTTGTGGTTGTTTGTACCTGTTTCTCTACAAAACATAAACACAAGGCCATAAATTACTCATCTGGAAGTACACGCGTCTTTTAATTTATATGTCTACTGTAATTATCCACAATAATGAATTATCAGCAACCAGGCCCGTCAACTAACGTTGAACCTGTTCCTACGGTCCACTCAGGAACTACATTACCTCCAGTGTCGCAAAATGCCCCTCAATCCTATAACAGTCAACACCCAGGCATAAATGTTAATGTCGATTTCATACAACACGGATCCCACAACTGGCAGATGGTGAAAAAACGAAAAAGAAGTCGTCAATCTTCAGAAGACACATCTGAAACACACACTCAGCTTAATTACCACAATAGAGTTACGGTGTTACCTATAGATGACCCTGATGACGTACAACCTACTCAAGTCTTGGCTCAGCCGAAAGTACCTAGACCTCCTCCTGTATGGTGTCGACAATTAGAATGAAATGATCAATAAACTTACAAAAATTTTGGAATCAGAACAGTACAATACTAAATCGTTCGATGACAATACGGTGAAAGTAAACACTTTTGCACCTGATTCTTACAGAAAATTAATCCGTCTCCTCGAAAAGGAAAAAATTATTTACCATACGAATCAAATTAAAGACCAGCGAGCATACCGGGTTGTCATAAGAAACATTCATCCTAGCATCGGTGTACACTTTATTAAAGAAGCACTAAAAGAAAAAGGACACTCAATCAGAAACATAATGAACGTTCGACACAGAGTCGAGAAAACACCCCTCCCTATCTTCTTTGTTGATCTTGAACGTGCAGCAAACAATAAACAAATGTATAACCTAAGCTCTTTTTAGGTAACATGCAGATTACTGTAGAACCACCTCGGAAAAAAATCTTCATGATACAGTGCACTCGTTGTCAGTCATACGGTCACAGTAAGACGTACTGTAGAAAACCTTTCCAGTGTGTCAAGTGAGGAGGTGAACACAACTCCGCGACTTGTTCCAAATCTGAGGCTAGTTGCACACACATCGATTTCGATCGTACGGTAAAATATCGTACGATATTATCGTGTGTCCGTTGCTTTCACACACCACGGTTTTTCCGTGTAGAGTGCAGTCGTTTTAGCTCGAGATCACTCAGAGTTGTATGAAAAATGAATCCAAAACGTGTTGTTGCTGTGTGGTTGGTGTACCGTCGTCTCAGGCGTCGTAGGATTAAACGAACTTACTGGGTTCATCCAATTAACGAGAAAAGGGAACAAGCAGGATCATTCCGCACATTTTTAGAAGAACTTCGAAAGGATGAGAACAAGTTCTTCAACTATTTTCGAATGTCAATACCATCGTTCGATGAACTGCATGAACGACTTAAAAGTGAAATCCAATTGTTGACATATGTACAGATATAGAAGATATAAAAATTAAATTATGTGAAAACTCACCGAATTCATTTTTTTTCCTTGTCCTCCATGTCTTCAAAATCCGTATTTATTTCACAGCAGACGCCTTTCCATGCATTTCTGGTAGCATTTCTGTCTTTGTAAACGTCTAGTGTTTTGTCCCATAGCACTAGTCTTATTTGTACTAATTAAATAAGATTTCATTATCAATATTTTCAGCCATACTTAAAAAAAATTACACACTAATTAACTACCGTATCACAAACTAAAATCAATATTTGAATACTATACAGAATAATCACTTTTAACTATCCGTTAAAAAAATTCTCGTGTTTACGTGTAACCTCGGTAGAACCTCCTCATTATTAAACTAATAATACTAGTAAAGGATTTTAAGAGTTCGAGTGGAGTGTTTATAAACCAAAAAAAACAAACTAATATTATTATTTAATAAAATTTGCTAATAATATTACTTACTTTTATGAAATAGGATCCAGTTTGGTCAGAAGCAACAAGTCATATGAAGACGGATTTTTACCGTACGAATATAAATCGTGTAGTGTGCAAGCGTGCATTGGGTCACGTACGCCACTGAATTCACGGACACGGCACGGCGACCGTCTCTTGCAGTGGCAGTGGACGGCAGCTAAACGGGATCGTGCCGTGCCGTGTGGAGATCGTACCGTGTGCAAGCTCCCATGCTCTTCTTCGTTCTACTAAAAGAATTCGATCGTACGATATTTTACCGTACGACGAAATCAATGTGTGTGCAACCAGCCTAAGGCTGGTTGCACACACATCGATTTCGATCGTACGGAAAAATATCGTACGATATTTTATCGTGTGTGCGTTGCTTTCACACACCACGATTTTTTCCGTGTAGAGTGCAGTCGTTTTAGCTCGAGATCACTCACAGTTGTAATGGAAAATGAATCCAAAACGTATTGTTACTGTGTGGTTGGTGTACCGTCGTCTCAGACGTCGTAGGATTAAATGAACTTGCTGGTTTCATCCAGTTAACGAGAAAAGGGAACAAGCATAATACTATAGAATATTATAGTATACTATACTATACTATTCTGTATACTATACAGAATAATCACTTTTAACTATCCGTTAAAAAAATTCACGTGTTTACATGTAACCTCGGTAGAACCTATTCATTATTAAACTAATAATACTAGTAAAGGATTTCAAGAGTTTGATTGAAATGTTTATAAAGCAAAAAAAACTAATATTATTATTTAATAAAATTTGCTAATAATAGTACTTACTTTTATAAAATAGGTTCCAGTTTGGTCAGAAGCAACAAGTTAAATGAAGACGGATTTTTACCGTACGAATATAAATCGTGTAGTGTGCAAGCGTGCATTCTATTACGTACGCCACTGAATTCACGGACACGGTACGGCGACCGTCTCTTGCAGTGGCAATGGACGGCAGCTAAACGGGATCGTGCCGTGCCGTGTGGAGATCGTACCGTGTGCAAGCTCCCATGTTCTTCTTCGTTCTACTAAAAGAATTCGATCGTACGATATTTTACCGTACGATCGAAATCGATGTGTGTGCAACCAGCACAAGGATACAGTAGCCCCATGTGCATTATGCGATGGTCCTCATACAGCTAATTATAAAGACTGTGAAGTTTATCAAAACCTGCAGGCCAGAAAAAGCCCCGTACCTAACTCCATACCTAGGAGAACCCCTTCAATGTTTAGGACTATGAACACGGAACAGAACATGAATACCCGTAACGTCTCTTCTCCTACTCACGCTCAAATTGCAGGACTACAGCGACACTCAGAATCCTCGCCCCCTTATGACAGCAATCTCAAACAGATAGCAAATGAGGACGTCACTCTTTCACACTTCCTGACAAAATTTGAGACTATGTTCAGTCAACTCGTGCAGAAAAATAGCGTCATGCTTAATCTACTTACGACACTTGTCAATAAACTTTCTAATTAATAATGAATAACAATTACAGGATTAGATTATGGAACGCCAATGGACTCTCTGAACGCACCCTAGAACTCAAAGCTTTTCTTATTGACAACAAGTTAGACGTAATGCTTATATCTGAGACATATTTCACAGACAGAAGCCATATTAGGATTTCAGGATTTACTGTTTATGATACCCAACATCCTGACGGTACAGCTCGTGGCAGAACCGCTCTGTTAATCCGAAACAATATAAAACATTATCTCTTCTCTAAAGTCAAAACTGCCCACCTACAGGCGACAAATGTTTTAATTGAAAATCGAAGAGGCCCTTTAATTGTTTCTGCAGTCTACTGTCCCTCAAAACACAGAATCAATGAAACTGACTTCAGTCCTTTCTTAGAACTCTTGGTGCACGTTTTATGGTGGGAGGTGACTTCAATCCAAAACACCCGCAATGGGGTTCGACATTAGTTAATCCAAGAGGTAGAATTTCATATAACGTCATTAGACAAGATTCACTGTCCTTTCTGTCCTGTCCACTGGTCAACCATCCTATTGGCCTTCTGATACAAATAAAATACCTGACCTCATTGATTTAATTTTAATATGAGGTTTGTCTCATAAACACTACAAAGTTGAATCTTGCCTAGATTTGTCCTCTGACCACACTCCAATTATTGCACTATTAGCAATACTATAATTGAGTCTGAAAGTCTTCCAACACTCACAAATAGTAATACTGACTGGGACTACCTTAGAGAGCTTATAAATGATAATATCTGGGTAGAACTTCCAATCCACACGCCTGCTGAATTGGATGCGGCTGTAAATTATCTCACCAGTACTTTTCAAAAATTAGCCTGGGAAGCTACACCTTGCAATACAGCGAAGATTAAGCACTTAAACCTTCCTCTGGTTGTCCGAAAGAAATTAGCTGAGAAGCGTAGATTGCGACGAATTTGGCAGCATACTCATCATCCAGATGATAAAAGAAAGTGGAATTTCACCGGCAGAAAACTAAAACGATTGTTAGAAAATCCTGGGATTCAGGATTATCTAGAAAATCTGTCACCTAATGAAAGTACTGATTATTCCTTGTGGAAGGCTACAAAATGATTGAAAAGGCCACTATTACAAATACCACCAATTCATAAACCAAATGGTAACTGGGCGCGAAGCAATACAGAGAAATCCCAGACTTTTGGCGAACATTTGGTCAACGTTTTTCAACCTGAAGCCACCAAGAACGTCTCTTTCGATGAAGATGTACAAAGATATTTACACTCCCCACTCCAGCTGACTCTACCTATTAAGCCTTTTAAGGTTAAGGAAATCAAGGAAACAATCCTGTATAATTTGAAAAGTAAAAAGGCTCCCGGCATTGATTTGCTATCGAGGAAAATTCTAAAGGAGCTACATCACAAAGGCGTTGTACTAATAACATACATTTTCAACGCCATACTCAGACTTGAATACTTTCCTCTTCTCTGGAAATCGGCCCAAGTAATCATGGTCTTAAAACCTGGTAAAAACCCTCAAGAGCGCTCTTCTTATCGACCCATAAGCCTTCTACCGATACTTGGTAAAATCTTTGAGAAGCTGTTTGTAAAACGACTTATGCCAACAATTGTGGTAAACAACCTAACTCCGGATCACCAATTTGGCTTTCGAGAAAAGTACTCTACGGTAGATCAAATACACAGACTAACAAATGTTATCAATAAATCGTTGGAATCAAACATTTGTTTGTTTGTGTTTGCTCAGGTGTGTTTCTCGACGTTTCCCAGGTATTTGACAAAGTCTGGCATCTTGTACTCTTATATAAAATAAAGAAAAATCTGCCACGTTACCGTTATTCCACATTCCTACTTAGTGGGCAGAGTGTTTCAAGTCAAGTACTTGGATGCTACTTCTCCTCTATTACCAGTGGGGGCAGGTGGTGTCCGCAGGGTAGTGTCCTGGGTCCTCTGCTCTACCTCCTGTTCACCTCGGACTTACCGTCAGCAAGTGAAACCACTGTTGCCACCTACGCCGATGACACAGCAATCCTAGCGACACACTCCGACCCCTCAATAGCATCTCTTATACTACAAGAATCACTAAACAGCGTTCAGTTATGGCTTGATAAATGGCGCATAAAAATCAATTCATCCAAGTCAGTCCACGTTACCTTCACCACACGTAAGGCAAACTGCCCTCTAGTAACAACTAACCCCAACCAGTACCGCAAGCCGAAAGTGCTAAGTACCTTAGGATGCATCTGGACAGGAGACTAACATGGAAAAAACATATAACTTCTAAGAAGATTGAACTTAATCACAAGGTCAGAAACATCTGTTGGGTAATACGCAGAAAATCACGGTTAAGTCTCGTCAACAAACTGTTGATCTATAAAGCAGTTCTTAAACCGGTATGGACTTATGGTATTCAACTTTGGGGTACTGCTGGTACGAGTAATATTGAGATTATCCAGCGTTTTCAGTCCAAAACTTTAAGATCAATAGTCGACAGCTCCATGGTTTATCTCCAACAACTCTATACACCGCAAACTCAATGTTCCAACCGTGAGAGAAGAAATCATGCGCCTCTGCAGGACCCACATCTCCAAATTAGAAAAGCATCCTAACCACCTGGCAATTAATTTGTTAGACAACAGTGAAGATATTTATAGACTAAAAAGGCACACACTATTAGACTTACCATTCAGGTTTAATTAATAATGTATTCTCTGTATTTTCTGTATTGTAATGTTTGTGATATCTGTTCTGTTCTGCTCTGTATGTTTTTGTATTCGTGTCATTATTAAGTGGTAATTTCAACCTGTATATGTGCCTTATGGGCGCAGTGTTTAACATTTGAACTTATTGTATCATGCCAGCAGGAAGTGGAAATGATTTTTGTTCATTTGTTTACGTGTTTTTATCATTTAATTTTGTAATTTGTGTACCTCTTTAATCTATTATCAAAAACAAGAAGAGCTGTCAATGGTCAGCTCTTCATAATCCTGTATGTGTGTTGTCAGCCACTTTGTTAAATGTTCGCTTAGTCGAACAGATTACAGATCTCCAATAAATTAAAAAAAAAAAATTATATAGAAATGGAGGTTAATTAAAGTAACTACATAAACACATTTTAAATAATAAAAGAATATCCAACACAACCAATAAGAATATCTTTTATTTATTTAATACTAATAATAAAAAAAGGTTTAACAGTAATATATTTTATTTTGTAAATTGCATAGGCCTATGTTTCGATAGTTGTGCAACTATCATCATCAGATATAATTAATAAATTCGAAATGTTTAAATCAATTTTTCAAAACAGCTGTTTTATATGTAGACTAAATGTAATGTTTTTATATGTGTATATAAAATATGTTGTATAATTAGTTGTAAAATAATTGTTTATTATTTTAATAAATTAGTAATTTTGAAATTATTATCATTTTATGTATTAATCTGAACTTGTTATGGTATTAATTTATTACTTCTTTATGTTTAAATATATCTACATTTTCCCATAAGGTCATTTTTGGACCTTTGGGCATGTGTTTAATAAACTGATATTTAAATTTGTAAATGTGTGTTTGTTTTTTATTCAGTGTGTAGCTAAATTTGATTTATATATATCTGATTTAAAATATGAATTACGGTGTTGTATATACTGTATCTTTCTTTTAAACGTTTTTTAGTTTGGCCAACACAAAATTTGTTACAGTCAGGACAATCAATTTTATATACTGTACTTCATTTAAATTATGAATTGGTTTATCTGTTTTAGGTTTGATTCTATCAAAATCTGTTTTATTACTATTATAGGTAATTTTTATATTTTGGGTTTTAAATAATATTTTAATTTTATGATTAATGTTGCCTATGTATGTGAAATTAATATATTTAAAATTTTGGTATTTCTGTGTTTTGTCACTGAAAGAATTATTTATAATTTTTTTAATTAATTTTGTTTACAATGATAGCAATAAGTTTGGCGTTATATCCATTTTAGCATTATAGCAATATCATATATAAAACCTTATTTATGCAAAAATCCGTTACATTACGTAACACATTGTAAAATTATATTTAATAGGTTGTGCAGTATATATTTATAATATATACACTCATATTACATAAAGATAATATGATCATACTATTAGATATTTATAATTATTTTTTACAGTATTGTTATAATATATTGTCCAATCATATCTACAAAATTCATGCGAGAGTTACATTTACCCACAAAATATGTTTTGCCAATTACTAAATGCTAACAGTTGAATTGTGTTCTTCCCTCTTCTTACTGTTTGTCACATCTCGTCCGTCGTTGCACAAACCGAGTGGTATTTTTATCTTCGTCTCTCAACGTGATTAGAAAAAACTTTAGCTTCTTCTTCGCTAAGTTTAAGTACACAGCGGTTATCTTTTTCTCAGAGGCAGTGCCAGATTTACCAGGCGGCGGGCTCAGAGGGGGCCGCAAGCTACAGATATATATTTTTTTTAACAGAAGTACTTTTATAAAAGTAGCAGCCGCTTTGATTTATTTAAGTATGAGTTTTTGAAATTAAATGGTCAATTTTTGATAGTAATACAAATGGAAGACATTTCTTATTTAAATATTGAGTGTTTAATTTTACTTTTTATAGTAGCCTACTGGTTTTAAATTTGATAGTATTAATCTGACATCAAATTACTTCTGCAGTACATATATTACTTTAAAAACACAGCGGGGGGGGGGCACTCAGAAAACTTGGCCTAGGGCCTCAAAAATCTTAAATCCTGCACTGCTCAGATGCGTTCCAAAATATTACGGTATTTTAATATCATCATTTGTTTCCACGCATATAGTGTATACTACTGCAGTCGACAATACATAAAACACGGAGAAGCTTACTCGCAAAATGTAATACAAGAAGAAGGAATTATATTTAAGATGAAACAAATATGCACTCATAAAGAATGGTGTGTGGGTAAACTACAGTAGATGTCAGAACAGAACCGTTAACTGTTCTTAAGGTAGAGTGATCATTATACGCGACCCTTGTCAAAATTTATTAACCATGCTTCGGTAATTCTAATTCTTATACTGTTTGTTTTACATTGTCGTCGAAATTATTGTGGACAGAATAACAGTTAATTCTTAGTCATTTATCTTCTACTCTATCAATTAATATGTCTCTGGATTACCTTCAGAAGACTCATAAATAATATCTTGAAAAATTAATAATCATGTGCTACCTTGCATAAGCCGTAAAGACTCTTTGAATATTTCGTTTGTAATTTAGAGGGGACTATTAAAGTTATCGTATACAAACAGGAAAGAGGCACAAACAGGCAGAGATATGATCATGATTTATAACAGTAGCCTAATAATGAGAACATAATAAGAATCTGATTGAGGTATAATAGAGGCGTTGAGTTAGTTTACGGTTGAGAAACCTGTTAGTTGAGCAAGGTTATGTCAATTCACCTTAAAACTCCGCCCCTACATTTCTCACCCGCTTCCCATTTGTCTCACGCTGGTTTGATTTAGAAACGGTCTCTAATAATTATGTTGGAGAGTGTGCCCACAATTTTTTTTTCCTTGCATTCTCATTGTTGTTATGAAGATTACACTGAACGGCTCTAGAAGACATTTTCTTACATGACACTTTCCACACTTTAGTTCAGATCCACTAAACTCTATCACATAAAGAGTGAAAATATAATGAAACATGTATGATACTTTCACTATACAATTTTCATTTATCAAGATAATGTAAACTGACTTTGTAATTAGATTCTTTTTCTTCACTGATTTGTTCTCCCAAATTTGACAAAAATCGCTTTGAAAAATCCCCCCAGCCCCGAATTCCAGTGGTGCGACTTGCACCATTGCACCATGCTGTGGGCATCACTGATTTGTCCTCCCACTCAAATTACAAAAATTGCCTTGCGAAACCCTCCCTCAAAATTCCAGTGGTGCGACTTGCACCATTGCACTACCTGGATATCAGAAAAAATAATGAGAATTTAATTTGTACGGGAAAGGAGTAATAGTAATTTCCAGAATAAGTAGGCCTAATTATGAGAACGGACCGGGTGGGTTTAGTACAGACGTTGACTCAGTAATGATGATAAACGACTATGTACGGAAACAACAATGTACGTTATATACAGTCTTCACTGTGTAAGTATTAATCTACAAAACTAACTCCACTTAATATCTGAATCTGCAAAATATTAAGTCACTGTTTTACATGGAAAAACGCGCACGCTCAAGCACCAACGTGTTAGTAAGACAAGCTTACTATTAAATAATTTAGTAATATACAATTTTCAGAGCAATATTGGTTAGGAAATTCTGTTTTTTTGTATCACTGAATTGAGTCGTCAATAGACAACCGTGTAGGACGCGCTCTGGGAGGCAATATTAGAAACACCCTTGAAGTGTGGCTCACTAGAGCGCACGCCTGTCACATTGCTAAGTGTAATCGATTCTGTCCAGATTATTTCTTACGTTATGATAATAAATGTCTCGGATCTGACCTCTTCGATCTAACCTTATCGTTTATGTGTCTTGTTCTCTCCTCTGTCCGATTTTCTCTGTGTGTCTTCTTCGTTTGGGATTGTTTTCTCGTTTTCCACTCCATTAAGATTGTAGAAATTGTCCGCAATGTCCCACTTATTCAGTTGACCTCAGCTATTTTTACAGGCTATTGTTACGTCCACAACATTGACTATTCGATGCTTATTTATGTCTACATTTTCCATCGATTACAATAATTTGGGACAGTAAAAATCAATACGTTGATATAAGTTCGTGTCATGACGTTTATTATTAAGTTCGTGTATTGACAAGATTGCAATTCATATTTACTAACGTATTGAAATAAACATAACGTATTGACTTCGTACATTCGCATACCATGTTGATATGTATATATATATATATATATATATATATATATATATATATATATATTAAAATGAGTAGAATATGCATAAAAATTAGTAATGGACCTCTGAGCACATGATAGCTTGTTGAAATGAAAAGTTGTGTAATTAAAGCCTACAGGTTTGAACACATTATAATAGGCAATAACAGACATTTTCAATTTGATAGTTTTCAGTTTTAGACAGTAAAAATAATAATTATGTTTTGAAGAAGTGCGAAAATATGCGTATGCTTGTGGCGAGTGCACGTGTGCGAGAATGTGTAACTATGCTACGGGATAATTAAAAAGTAATAAAATTAAACCAGTTTTATTTGCAAGCTCCAATTTGCTCTCGGACAATATTATACACGAATAAATTTATCTTAACTTCAGACGCAGTAAAGAGTTATGTAATTGGAAAATCACCGTTCGAGAAATAGGCCAAAATTTTATTTGACATATTTGAAAACGAGCAGACGTATCGCTGGAGTCTAGACGCTTGGTCTACGAAAGCGTACGAACATAAGTCCGAAAATTTGCGAATTGATTGTTAAATAGTGCTAATCAGGGAAAGTACAAGATTGTCCATATAGGAATAAAAAACCACTAGAAGTTTGCTGTCTCTTTTGTGAGCTCAATACACAAATAAAAAATAAATTAATGTGGAAAAACTAATTAACTACAATTTATAGAATTGTTCAACCCGAGAACGACCCTGAACGCCAGACACCAGTAGGAGCTACACCTGTATCCTGAGGAAACGACTTACACCTGTCGTCCAGACTGGATCATCATCATCTTGATTGGCATTTGTCATAAAGGGAAGTAATTTTACTTTGTTATAAACTTAAAAAACTTATAAACTAAAAAGACAGAAGAACTCATAACCATGTACCATGTAGGTGCTAACTGTATTTCTAAAAATGTAATTAATTCTGGTAGCGTTTTTAACCGTTTGCACGGAAAATCACAGTTTTTCATTAAATGCATATTGTGTAAAGGTAACACGCGCCTCATGCATCATAGGGTATATTATGAAGTGTGTTACAGTACAGTAAAGAATAACGGCAATATTACTTGAGACTGTGTGTTGCAAATTGTGTTTTGTAAGAACACTCGTAAAACAACAGGGAAAACACGGACTCCTTTTGGAACGGGCAACAGGATTATAATGAAATCGACAAGATCGCGGCCAATAAGTCGTCTTACACTAAAGTTTATACAGACACAGAACACGTAGCGTTTAGAAGGTATAAAATATACATTTTTCACGATGAACGAAGGCAAACCACGAATTCCCGTTGCATAGGTTTGTTGGTCAAGGTAGTTAACCCCTATAGAGAGCATTCACATTTTGGCAGCAGTGCCGCGGGTGTGATGACTCGCGCAAACATTATCGCTTATTCATACCGATATATTTAACTTGCCAAACGCAACAGGATGGGGATCAGAGTTTAATAGAACTGAGTAAGAAATGACGCCACAATTTAATATAATGCCTCATGGATTACGTGTTGCCCAATGGAAACAATATACAGCCACCAATGTAGTCACTAATTACCAGCTCTAGTTAGTTACAAATAAAAATTTGAAGTCATAATGTACTCCCATACAATAATTCAAGTTAAATTTGACCACACGCAGTAATAATGTTAACTATTAGATTTGTAACACAATACTCACTTTCCACTAATCCGTAAAAATCACTTGATCCACACTTACAATATCGTCAGGTGTAACTAACTTCTAAGCCTACCGTAAACCTTTATATATGGCCCGCAGAAATTCCAGAATAATTTTCCATTCTTTTGCCTGTGTGCGGGCATAATTTGCGTAGTTAAGTGTGCTCCAATAATCTCGAAGCTACTTGAGTGAATGGTCTTGACAGAGACACTGCACCTGTTCTGATAGCTGTGAGATGTGTACAACTTTTACATAACTGCACCTGGCGACTTATCAAGACCGTTACTAAGTTTTTCTCGTAGCAATAATATTTAGGAAAGAATATTGGTAGATAGCATTAAGGTTTAGACTCTATCGAAAAGCGTGCATGTGTGTGGGGGGATTGTATGAGTTCACATTTGTATATGTTGGGATGGGAGTAATTATAAAGTAGCCACTGCATTTAATTGCTGATACATAAATAATTGAAGCAGTTTTATAGTAGTTGTTAGCCACGCTTCTTTAATTTGCTAATGCCATATGTCAGTCTTGGAAATCCTCTAGGCGATTTTTTAAGATATCTGGAAAAACGGTTGCTTTGAATTTCGAATATGGTAGAAATTTAAACAATTTCTAATAGAAAATTATTTAATAAAGGAAATTAAAGTGAGAAAAAGAAGACTATTATTTTTTGGACATTTGTATAGAATGGACGACAACAGGTTAACAAAACAGATCTTCAGATATCTGTGGGAAAAGGAGTCAACATCAATTTGCATTAAAGAAGTGAAAAAGGATTTAGACAAAAATAATATAAAAGCAGAAAAAGCAATTGAAAGAGAAGTTTTTCTGGCAAAAGGGTTAAAAATGGAAGGAGTCCAGGGTAGGAGAGAGAAAAACCCAGGTTCAAAGTGGACTGAAGACAGGAAGAAGAAACATAGTGAAAAGATGAAAGGATATTTGAGAAAAAGAAAAGAACAAGGAATAAAAAACTGAAATTGGCATGTGGTCCTCAGATGGCCAATACAAGTAGAAAAAAAAATTTAATCTAATTTGGTTATATTGTGAAATTTTATTATTCCTTTTATATTATATTGTAATTCTTTATATTACTATATTATATTATATTGTATTTCTTTAATGCAGTTTGTTGGATTTTATTTTTAAAATCTTTTTTCTGTAAATCAAAACATTTTTTTTTTTTTATGAAGGAGCAAACGGTCCTAGTTATGTTTACCTATGTGAAGGAAGCCACAACACGGTCATTACTAAGGGGTCGCTATTTTGTTTTATCGTCTTATTGTGTTCTTGTAATACTGTGATGAAATAAAAGATAAAAAATAATAAATGCTGCGTCATGCAAATGTTCCCATCATTTGTCATATCTTCATCGACTTCATCACTTCAAGTCCTACGTAAAATTTACTTGTTACAGCACTTCTCCCTTTTGTGGACTTCTGAGACTTCTTCTCGATGTATGGGCAAAATGCATTCTCACCTTGGACTGAAATTCTCCTTCTCCTCTTCAATGATTAGGTTATATAAACCTGTTCCGGCACCCATCTCATCCTCGGGCGACCCACGTCTCTTCTACCAATGGCTTTATAGTTCAGTACCGCTTTCGACAATTGATCCTCTGTCATCCTTTACAGATGATTCCACCATTGTTTTCTGTAAATTTCAGTAATTCCATTTATATCCTTTCCTTAGAGTTCTGCACTGATATCCTCATTCCTTATTCTATCGTACAATCTATCATTGTAAGCATTTCGAAGAAGCTGCATTTCAGCACCTTGAATCTTGCCCTATTCCTTTTTTTTCATGACCCACGCCTCACTCGCATAAATCAACGTGCTGCAATTATCTTATAAAATTTAATCCTTGCGCATGTCATGTTTTATTTCTAAGATTTCTATGAATCTTATCATAAATATTCCTAAAGTTATTTATCTTCTCTCTTTTATCATATTGTAGCATCACAAGATGATACACAACAAAAAACTCAATTGAATTATCAAAATACTTAAGGAACTGAATCAAATAAACAAATAATATGTAACTGAATGAGGAATGCAATAGAGGATGAGTGATTTAATGAGAACAATCAAAAAATAATTATGTAAAGGAAGAATTAAAATAACTAATCCAATAAACCATGAATAAATAAAGAATAATTGTTACAGATGCAAGAATAGATTAAAAACAAATTAGCATTGTAAACAAACATAAAAAGTAACTTAAAAAAACAGCCTTAAAAAAGGACTAGACTAGACTATATCTTTGACATAATAAATTACCCAATAGATTAGGGGAGTAAGTGAATATATATTATAGTAATATTGAAAAAAGTAATGTTTTAGAATATAAGTAAAAAATGTATTTAGGGTTAAGAAAAAGCATTTATGTAACAAGCCTAACAGTCAAGCTAGACCTAAGACTCCATTTGTAATTAGCATATATACAGAGTTATAGTAAAGACCAGATAATTATTATCACAATTATGTTTATTAAAAAGGAAAAATAATAATAAATTAACCAGGGCAATGACACAGTGTAAACCATAATAAAAGTATAAAGTATTGTGAACTAAGTCAAGTGTTGAATTTCATCGAGTCAAGAACGTCTCTCTTCCGCGAGAGTCGTAGTCGCGAGTTTACATCAGAGTCGAACCTCGGCTAGGTTAGGGAGGAATGTAAACATACAGACATAACCAACAAAGTGAAAAGTGTCGTGATAGTTCATACTAATAAAAGCAGAGTTAAAGTGATTTAATAATTAACAGTGAATAGTAGAGTGTGTTTGAAAAGAAAAGGAAAGTATAGTGTACATACTTAAGGTTATAATCGACTTATAACAAATTACTATAATATAATTATAACACTTTGTGTACACTTGAACGATTTATTCCACAACAACTAAATACCACCACTATCATTATAATAATTTTTCACTTGTAAACCATTATTTCTTTGTTTTTTAATGTTAAAACGGTATAACCGATTGAAATAGTTTAACCTCAAAAGTCGACATCGATCGACACACGAAATAATTGTTATTCTAGATTTAAGATATTGTTCTGTTTTGTTGTAGTCACTCTTATATTGTGAGGTTTTGTATTTCGTGAAATACATTTTCGTTTAGTATTATTGTAGTCAAAAGAACGTAATTTATATTTAAATAACGTAAATAAGCTGCATACTAGGCTTGAATTATATCATATTGCCAACTTCTGAGCGAAGAATTTTAACCAGCCTGTACCATTGTTTAAAAAGAAAAGGTTGTCAATTTATTTTAAAAAGTAAAGAAACGAATGTAACAAAGAATAAAAGAAATTGAAGAGCATTAATTGAATACGGAATTATTTTAAATACTTAACAATTTTTTTTATCAGTTTTGGAAGATTAGTGTTTGTTTACTTCCGAGGAAAATGTTGGTAGTTCCTATTTCCCGGCTACCATATGCGATTCGAATTGAAAGTAGTTAAGTAGTTCAATCAGCCTCCAGGAAGGAATTAAAAGAATTTAACTCATTTAAAGCTATTAAGCCATTAAATATATTAATTCACGAGAAGTAACCTCAACCTGGAATACTATAGGTACAAATCAACAAGTAAAGTTATAAATATAACCACCACTGAAGCCGAATACAACACTCAGTTCTCAATTATTCTTTTTTATTTTATTTTAGTGGAAGTTTAATTTTTTATCAACAGAAATATAATTCTTATTGGTAATTATATTACAAATCAGTGCAAACAACATACTGAAAAAGAGATATTGCAAAGCTCTTACCATTATTCCTTAATTCACAAGCAATAAAGGAACGTTACAATATTCAGATTCATAGCTTACTGTACAGCCAAGATATTTGAAACGGCTGACTTGTTCTAAAGTGCTGTTGTTTATAACTATCTTAGTCCTCACTGGATATTTACCTTTAAAGGTTTTGGTATCTCTGACCGTAAATCTGTCTGGGACAACTCCGTTCATGTGATCGTAACCCCCCGTTAATGTATCGATTAGTCTGTATGGTTGCTATTCCACTTCTGTGTGCGCTTTTCATATTCTGGCACTTCGTTTCCATCTTTCAGCAATAGCTATGAATTCCATCTTTGCTGTTAGCATGTCGCTGTTCCACAGTTTAGGAAGAAATCTCGATTCGCTTCTATAAAGTAACGTTGGTCCCACTATCGGTTAGTAGCCTACATCACTGCTCTTATGTCTACGTTTATGTGTTTAATTATCGGTTTATTATTATGCAAATACAACCAAACTTGCACATTTTATTTTGAAAAAATGTTTGAAATTTACAATAAAATTTCCCACCAGACGTACAAATAACAGAAAGTGAAAAGGGTGAAGGAAAGACGATAACTTTAGTAAACAAGGCTTTAAATAATAGGCTAAAACGTAAAAGAAGAATTGGACGACAAAGGATGAGGACTGAAACACTGAATCGTTTTGGTAAAATTAGAAAAACCTCTTCAATCCAAACTAGAAGCGGAGAAAATAGGAGGAAGATGTTTTTAAATCGTCAAACGTGTTGACTCAACTTTCCTGTTATTTTGTACTAATCAGCTCGTTAATTATGACCACTTATTTTACTTAAAATTACAATGTCATAATGTCTGCAGTTGTTAAGTAATGTTTATTGGTCAATATTTGTTCGATTTTGTTTATAACACTACAATAGTTATCTTCTTCTGATAGTTCCTATCCGTTCTAGATGTTGGATATCATACAGACTATTTTAACTTTCTGTACTGCAGCACGGAATAAGTCAGTTGTATTCGTCCCAAATCAGGTCCTTAAATTTGATCTTCCTTTTATGATCTTCCTGTCTTCCAGAGACGGAACCTGAAGATTAATAATGAAGAGACTAATTAATTACTTGCTATAGAGCCCTTTAATCGAGTATAGGCTATATAATCAAGCGTCAGTCCAACGGTGAAAAAGTGTACGTATATGTATTCGATAAAGACGTTAAACATTTTGTCGCACAGGTGACCCAATTTTGTCTGGTCGCCTATTTTCCGTTGGCGAAGTTTGTAACACTTATAACAACAAACTAAGTGCCCATGTTATATTTAACTAAGCGGTAGAAAAAATGTGAGATTCAACGTATTTTTACTTTATATAACATAAGCCAAGTGGCCGCACTTAACAGACACGGGGTTGAAAAACGGAGGAAAACATTATATTACCCTCTTTTCCTGTTAACAAAAAAACGTTATTTACTTAACAACAATATGAAGTTTTTATATTTACTTTTGTGTACACAAGGGTGACATGATATTTTTTTGTCCCATGTTGCGTCGCTCGCGTTGTGTTTTAAAATTAAAACTTTTATGTGTGCACCGCGTGCGACATGCTTCGGTTGTTACAAAACGACAACCAGGACAACCGCCCTCCTCCTTTCTTATATCCCAGTTAATCCGTGCGTTACGGACGACTGGGATTGAAAATGTGCCTGAAAAAATGGCTGTACATCCATCCAGTGGCGGTTTATTTTGTACGGCGACGTCATAAAACTTCTGCAGGCTTTACATTCATTTGGATTAGAATTATTTACAACTTCACAATACACGATTGTACAGTATCGTTATGGAACATCCAACCATTTTACTGCTGAAATATAACGGACTTGGAATTTATGTTACCAAGGATTTGTTAGTTTAATTCTTATTGTTATATTGAGAAGTTCAGAACAATGGTTAAATGGGAATGCTGCAATTTAAAATAAGTGTCTGAGCTCTAACGCCAATTTTATTTATTTATCGAGTCAATTATTTATTTTATACACAATGAATTGATCTTACCGCGATAGCAGTATAGTAAATATTATTAAAACAAATCGGAATGGAGAACCATATATGACTTCTATGTTGTCAGATTTATATTTGAAATCATTTACTTGAATTTGGTTCGATAACTTCTAAAACAAAATATCCCTCACCTTGTAAATCGAGTTTTATGTTTGACAAATTGAATGAAATATTTCCATAGAAACTACTTCATTGTTGCCTATAACATAGTACACATGTAAATCAAAATTTACAGGCTTGCACAAATGCAATGCACAGAGAAGGGCTTTGAAAATGCTTCAATAAATCTAAAAAAAATATATATTTTTGTTCATTCTCCAATCAATGAATTAATTCTTCATTCACCAATCAATGAATTCATTCTTCATTTACCAATGTACACATTATAAGATAAATGTAGTCGCATTCATAAGCGAAGTTTTGTATGTGTACTACGTTATTGATTTACCAAAATCTGAGGTTGGTAAATGACCTGAAGATGGCTTGACTGCCGAAAGCGCTCGTCAATACCAAAGACAACATAGTGGTTTTTACAAAATTACTAGTAGAAAAATTACTAGTAGAACAAAGAAGTAGTTTCTATGGAAACCCACCGGTTCCCATTTTCGATAACGCACCAGCGATCTGCCGCAAATGTGCGACACGTCCTTATAAACATTTTCAAAGTTAAAATTATCTCCTTACCCTTCAACTATTATTTCCATTTATTTAAAATTACCCTCTCCGCCTTCAACTACGCTTTTCTTTTATAGATATTTCCTCTACCTTTCTACAGTGGATTATTATGAGCTTTTTTCAGGATAATTTATTTATAAAAATTAAGTACTTTGCTCTTGTTAGAACATGAAACGTTGCTGGTAAACTACCCCTTGCCCTTAACCGATCTTCACTAAAATCAATAGGCCTCGAGTCCTCTACAACTCGGGCACATGTGCAAAAAGATTTGATTCTGTTTGAATTTGAGGCAAGTACCGTTCGCCATAGAAAAATTTCTACACACACACACACACACACACACACACACACACACACACACACACACACACACACACACACACACACACACACACACATTTCGGAAAAGACTTTTCTTAATGTTTTGAGGATAGTAAAATCAGAATCAGCCCTTATCTCGAACACGATTTTTTTCGCGGTCACCATACTTCCATTTCCTTACGGAACAGGGACGTAAATATTAAGTTTTCGGAATTAAAATTATATCTTACACGCAGATAATATTAATCTTGTTTTAGCTATAGTACCGTCGGTATTCATATTGAATCGGTCTTAAAAGTAATTAATATAACTAATATGAAAATTTCCCAAGTCTGCAATAATTTTATTACTCTTCTCCACACAACAGGTGTACCAAACCTGCTAACAAATATATTTATCGAAGACACGTATCAATTAAAAAAAATATATATTATACTGTTGTCGTTAGTACAGCTACCGTCTTACTCTGCAAAATGTGGATAATGTATAATTTGTGTGTAATGAGTGTACGTGTCTTCTCGATCCGTAGTTCAAATGCGGGCAACTTCTGTATATTTCGTTCGTTGCGAACGTACGAATAACCAGGTCTTGATGTTCACTAGGGGTGAGAAAGTCCCGGTGGCGCCAAATTGTTTTCTTAAAACAATTAAAATAAAATTCAAAAGCGTATGACCAGCACAGCTCAGGCAGTTTGAGTAATTCAAATATTTCCGCCAGCTAGGCTCACTGTAGCACACAGCAGTTCGATGCGTGGGCTGTGTAAATCGTCAGTCATCTGCTAAAATGTACATAAAATATTGTGCACCTCCTAATGAAATTATAACACCGTGGTTACACTCAATACTTACACATTTTTTATTAGTGATTATTATTCATTTAATACAAATTATTCTAATACAAATGCTCCGGTTACTTATATGAGACAATTACAGGGTTTGACAATCGATATTTGAATTGATACCAGACGTTTAATGATGGCGTCTGTTAAAAATTGTATACAAATTATTAATGTCGTTTGTCATAGGCTCTTGAGGTTACGTTCAAAGGATTACAAATATTTTAAAAACAATAAAAATACACACCTTTACATCAAGTAAACTTAACTAACATATTGTGTATGTAGAATTTGTTTAGCGCAGTGTAGGAAAAGTGTTTACAAGTTATGGATCATTAACAACAGTTTATATTGGTTAGTTTATAAATTGTCAGTGACTTAAATTTCTTTTTAATCTTTGAAAGTAATGAATTTCAGTTCAGTGAGATTTCGACCTTTAGTGAGATAATTAACGTGAGTTTATTTATATATTTCGGGTAATTTAAGAGGTACTTATCACTTCCGTAGTTATGGCGAATTCATACGATCTGTTATTCATGGGTTATACTATAATCTTCTTTAATTTGCTGGATTCAGGACATCAGGCATCTTTTTCAGTTTAACTGGTAGTAATTTATTTTCTTTTTTCGTTAATTTGGCCTCAACTTCAATAATATGGCTCCAGTCTTTATTTTATGTCTTGGCATACACTTAGTAATAACTTTTTCTGATATTTTCTATGTTTTAATGGACAATTTTGGTCACTCGAAAATTAGCGTCTATCTCATTAAAGCGTCATACATTCAGTAAAAAATCTAACGGTATTTTTGGCTTGTTACTCCACAGTTTCCATGGTAACGTAATTATTCTACCTGGTCGATCTCAAAATAAACCCATTGTTATCAAACCTTGAATTTTTGTTTAATTTGAATAAATATTTTATAATGGCTATATTTACTTGGGGATAATTTCAATGGTTGTAATCTTTACGTAGATGTTTCTATTTTCTTTCAAAGATTAGTTTGATATCTTACAAGATTGGTCTAAGTCATGTATTAATGTTTTAGTCCAAAATGGCTAATATTATGCTAATACATAATTTACTTATTTCTAAGTTTTAATATAATTCTGCCATGTTCCCTTTCGTTACACATAATTAATATAATTTGCCTATTATTTCTTATAAAGGTATTGCTATTATTTTCTTTATAAATTCCTTACTTACTTAAAACATACTAACATATTACTGTAAAACTATTTCTTCTGGTAATTATTGCCTTAAACATTAAGCCAATAACTTCTTTCTTTAAATTAACAAATGAACAAATTTGGTGAGTGTTATATCTACACCATCTCTTTTATAACAGTAACCACCCTGGTGATTTTATACTGAGATAATATTTTTTCTGTTTTTTACATTCAACTTATTCTGTGTCTTTCAGTCTAATATACTTAACTTAATTGCTCATTTAACATGTGCTTATATTCTGGGTTTGCCACACTTGTTTCACTCTTTTTTCTTAAGATTATATGCTGTTTATTTTATTACACTTATCACTTCACTGTTCAACTTTGTCACTCCCTACCTATCTCTAATTACCCTTATATTTCTCACGATCTCACTATTATTACAAAGTTTTTGTATCTATTGAGTTCATGTCTCTTTTGTTAACTTCAGACTGTCACATATCATTTTATAATACGCAAACAACATGGTATTGTAAATACATCTTTCAAACAAAACATAACTTTGTATATATTGTCATTAAAGTGATAAAAATTGGTCTGGAATGTCATAATTAGTAATAATAACAACAATTCAATAATGTTAAAATATATTGTGTTAATTGAAACATACTACATCTGTAGCAACAGCCATAATATTAGCGAATAAATAAACTCTCCAACATCTTATACTTTCGAACACATAATACTGTAATAATATACACACTGCTGATATAATCTTAGTAAAAGTTCCAAAGTATATAGTAGGATATACAATTTGTTCTCTGATTGAACCACGCACACATTTCTATTCCCTGTCTGTATGAGTGTAACCTTAAACATAACAGCTGACACATCACCTATAGATAAGGATATACATACAATCATATCTACACATGGTTTTTTTACGTATAACAATTGCTGAGATACTGTCATTTACAAGTTACCACTAATAAAAATTTAAACATAAATTATTAACAATAATAAAAAATTATGCTCTTTTAAAACAATCTTGTTAGTTACTTGTTATGGCCATGTAATTTTTTATTTTCTTCTTTTTTCTTCACTGTCTTCTTGTCTCGCTTTACTTTGGTTGATCTCTGGCCAATCTCTGGGGTTGGGTCAATGTCAGTTGTCTGTCAGTCTAGTTCGTATTTCTTGTTTTGTGACCACCTTTGTTTGTATTCTTCCTCCTTCACTATTGATTATATTTACTACTTTCATTCTCGTTATCATTTATCTATCAAAATATATGGTTTCTTGGCATTTTTTACATACTTTTTTATATCAAATGTGATCAGGGTTTGGCAATGTTATATAATGCCCTTCCACCAAAATTGATCATTTTATAAAACGTGAATTTGAGTTTGATGAAATTATCAATTGTATCGTATCAAATTTTTTTTTTCAAATTCTCCTGCTTCTCATTCATTTTTTATAATTAATTCTGTATCCTTTAATTCCATTCTTCTTAGTCTTTTCTTCATTATCTTCTCATATTGCGAACTGGCTTATTGAATTTTTATTATAACTTATTCCCTATAAATCTTATTTTTCATCAAAACTACTCTTATACTGATATCAGGGGAACATCATCCCTGCTCAGTAAAATGATTGCTGGTTCATTCCACAGACAATCTCAATTAAGAATTCTTAAATATAGTCAACTCGTGACTCAAAATAATAATAATAATAATCATAATCATAATATTTGTTGGGAATCTTTTACTTTTATACTTCAGTATAGCTCAGTTCGAGTCATATATTGTTTCATCTTTCTTTATAGATACTATTTGAAGCATTGTTTTTTATTGATACAATTCACATTTTTATTCATTTTTAATTACTCTTTGTTTCATCTCATTTCACATTATAACTCTTAGAATGTTTATTTCATTTATATTGTTTTGTGATCATTGGTTTGGGTAATTTTACTTCCCCTCTTTCTAAATAGTTGTGGAAGCTGATCATTTTGATTGATTTTTTTTTTTTCATAATTTTTAAATATCATAGTAAGTTATGGCTTCTTACTAGTTAGGAATTTTTTGTAGCTTATTCCTTTACAGTATGTTATGCTTTTTATGCCTCATTTTTTGGCTAAATATTATGGTAATTTAACCTTATTTTGGAGGAATGTTTTGTAACTACACTCCTCTATTGTTAATTTTTATTTAAATATTGTAGTAAGTTGGTTGCTCTTACTTTATCTGAATGCCTTGTGACTTTTATCTCTCCATTTTTACTTGTTCTAAAATATTATTGAGATATTTGGGTAAGCTTTTCTTACATATCTTTTTTGATTTTTTACAATTTTTTATTCATCATAATGGTTTCTCTAATGCTTAGTGTAAGCTGTACTTACGAATGTTTTGGAATTTTGACATTCTTTAGAGATATTTTCTTTATGACATTGGCAGACTTGTTTGTTTGTCACTTTATTTTTTTTTTTTTTTTCTTTATTTAAAGTATTTTTTTTTTTGGTTTTTTACAGTTATTGTTGATTGTCATAATATTTCTTAATTGAGGCTTGATTGTATACCCCCTTTATTTTCTTGGTGACGGGGTGAGTGATCTCGTAAGTGTTATTGCCCTTGTCTTTTGTTATAGTGTATGGTCCCACGTATAATAATAGTAACTTTCTAGTGATGCCTTCTACGGAGCTGGGTAATTCTCTGTTTTTTAACAGTACCCTTTCTCCTACCTCGTACTTAATAGTCTTTTTCTGGTTCTTAGCGTATTTATTCTTTTGTTGCTCTACCTTTTCGGCTATTCTGTTATAGAATCTTTTTTTCTCGAATTGATATTCGGTGTTGGTGGGGAATTGGATCATATCGGTTATCTCTCTAGGCGGTGACCGCTCAAACATCATTGTGTATGGGGTAGCTTCCGTAAAGTCGTGGTAAGCTAAGTTTATAAATTCTTCAGTGGATTTCACATAACTGTGCCATTCTCTTTGTTTATCGTGGCAGTAGGTTCTCAGTATACGACCCACTTCTCTGAGTACCCTTTCAGCTGGGTTGCTGCTTGGGTGATAAACGGATGTTTTGTAAGTTTTAATATTATGTTCACAGAGCTTATTTTTCCAAAGATTTCCCTTAAATTGGGTTCCATGATCTGTTATAACGGCCGTCGGTCTTCCCACTTCTGGTATAAATTTGGTTAATATAATTTCAATTATTTTCTTTTTTGTTGCACGGTTAATGGAGTACAACTTTGTATACTTGGTGAAGTGGTCAAACATAATGATTATAAATTTGTATCTGTGTCTTCCTCCACTGATAGGAAACGGACCACATATATCAAGGAATACCCTTTCTAATTTCTGACTTGATGTGATAGGTATCATCATACCTTCCTTTTTTGAATTATTGCATTTTACTTTTTGGCAAATATCACATTTTTGAATGATTTTGTTTACTTTTCGATAAATATTTTTAATGTAAACTTGTTCCTGTAAAGCTTTTATCACTTTTACAGCCCCCATATGGCCGTATCTAATGTGGTAGTCTAGTATTAATTGTTCCTCCACTGTAGATGGTATTACTAGTTTCCACTCTCCGATTGCAGGATTGTTTTTAATAAATAGCAAGTTGTCATGTATTTTATAATATTGTAGAATGGTTTCTTCATCTTTTAACATTCTCTCCCGGATACTCATTATTTTTGGATCCACCGTTTGACATCTTCTTATTTCTTGGGTTATTTTTTCTAGATCTACTCTGTTTTTAATAATGTTATACACCTTAACTAATTGTTCTTTCTCCCCCTCGAAAGTTTGTTGCTGGACGTTTATACGGGATAAGATGTCCGCAGCTACGTTTTGCTTCCCTGGGATGTACTCCCAGTTTATGTGATATTCCTGTAGCAACAATATCCATCGAGTTAATCTTCCGTGGCTGAGTTTACACTGCTTAAGGAATGATATGGATCTATGGTCACTTCTCACTGTTATATCGTATCCCAGAATATAAGTCCTAAATTTGTTGCAGGCGAACACGACACTAAGTAGTTCTTTCTCCGTGACGTGATAATTTCGTTCGCATCCATTTAAAATTCTGCTTGCAAAACTAATAACCATATGCTGTCCATTCTCATCTTCTTGGTATAATACCGCACCTACACTGACATCACTCGCATCACAGTTCATGAAGAATGGCTTTTTGAAGTCTGGATGATGTAAGATCACGGTGTTCAAGAACTTTTCTTTTATTTGGTTAAATACTTCATCTTGTTCGGACCCCCAAGTCCACTTGTCCTTGACTAATAATTGTTTTTCGAATTTTGCTGTTAGTTTGGAATAATTATCTTGAAATTTGCGGTAATAGTTGCAAATTCCCAGGAAGGACTGAAGTTGTTTTTTGTTTTTTGGCGTGGGGAATCGTTGTATCGCCTCAACTTTTTCTGACGAAGGAGATATGCCTTCCTCTGCTAGATTGAATCCTAGAAATTGTATTTTTCGGGCTATAAACTTTGACTTGTCCAGCTTAAGGGTTACGTGATTATCTGATAATCTTTTTAGTACGGTTTCCACTCTGGCACAGTGCTCTTGCCAATTTGATGATGTTATTAACAGATCATCTACGTACACGGTGGTAAAATTCAGTACATCTTGTCCCAGTATTTGGTCCATACATTTAACAAATACTGCGACCGAATTTATCAGTCCAAATGGCAGTCTTTTGAACTGATAGTTCCTCCCATCGAACAGGAATGCTAAGTATTGTCTACTGTTCGGATGTAGCTCCACCTGCCAGTAGCCACATACCGTATCCCAAGAGCTAATGTATTTTATTCCGTGGAACTTCTTAAGGTTTCTTCTATTTCACCCGGTGATGTTCTATCGTTCACTATCATTTTATTAATTTCTCTGGCGTCGAGGCAAATTCTCACCTTTCCGTCCTTTTTTGGTATTGCCACTATTGGACTTGTATACGGTGATTGACTTAATTCAATGATATCGTCTTCCATCATTTGATTGATTTCTGCCCTCACTGCATTTCTTTGTGAGTAAGCAATGGGGTAAGATTTTCTCTTGAAGTCAACGGGTTCTTTAAATCGTATTCGGCATTGATAATTCTTTACTTTGCCTGGAGCGTCAGAAAAAATGTGTTTATATTTGTTGTATATACTTATAAGTTCCTCTGACTGTTGCACACTAATCTGTGGATCTTGTTCTTCTCGTTGGAAGTTTCTGATCTCATCCAGCTTGCTTGACCATAATTCTTCATTCTTCCAATCTGTCAATATTCTTTCAGGTGATTGTCGGCAATAATTGCTTTGGATCATGTTATAGTGGTTTGTTATCAATGGTAAGTTGCCACCATTCACTATATCGGCTGACCATATTCCTTGTTCTGTGGTTAGTGATACTTCTCCCTGCCGCAGGTTAATTATGGCAGAGTGTTGTCTGAGTACATCACATCCAACAAGTAATGAGAAAGGTAGGCCGCTGGCAACAAGAAATGGCATAGTTACTATTATACCTTTGCTATTAAGTTCCAAGGATACTTGTTTCCGGACGGTTTTGTTTTGTCGGCCGGTAGCACCAATGATAGTTATATTGTTTATGGGCAGGGTTGATATGGGTACACTACTTCCCTGCTGCAGTCTGTTTAATTCTATTTGGTCGATCAGGGAAACATTAGACCCTGTATCGATCATTATGGTTGATAGAATTCCATTTATTTGGGCACTCACATACACTATTTCATTGTTTCGAATGGGCATCATATTATCATTTTCTTCGATCAAATCGTCCCTTATATTTTTCAAATAATTAGTACATATTATGGTGATCTTCTTGTCATGTGTTGTCTTATATTCACCCAGAGATTGGTCCAGTGATGGGCTGTCCGCAGTTTTCACTGGCCTTAAGCGTTTAAATGAGGGTTGACCTCATTGCCTCCAACATCAGTAGTGTTTGATGGTTGGTTAGCGTTCGGCTCCTGTTGATTATTCCGGTTATCCACGCTGTGCCTGTGATCTTCTTCGAATGGGTAACTTCTCGTATCGGGTACCTGGTTATAGTACGTTCGCCGATAGTTAGATGAGGGATAGTTTCTTCTTGGGCTCCTTTGTCTTTGCCCCCTTATGTAATTTACCTGTGGCCGGTATCCTGGATGATTGTTCTGATTACTGTTGTTTCCAGGGCGATAATTGTTGTTGTAACCATTCGACGGGAAATTACCCCTGTGGTTGTTCCTAAAGTTGTTATTATTATGGTTTCCACTTCTGTTAAAATTTCTGGGCGCGTTATTGCCCCGTGTGTTCTCTTGGTAATTGTTAGGGTTATTTATCGGTGGCTTATTATCTCCCTGTTGATTCTGTGACAATTGTCCCTCATTGGTTCTATTATTTCTGAAGCTGTACCCTCTATTTTTCCTGTACTGCCACTCATGTTCATGGCTTTCTAGTAAGCTGGCCATATCTTGGATGGTCTTTACCTGGCTGTACATCCGTGCCTTTTGGATGGCGTCGTCGTAGTGGTAAGATAATTGTATTACCAGACACTCTTCAGGTATACGTGGCTCCAAATTCCTGGCCATGCAAATTTTTCCCAAGAAGTAGGAGGTAAGGGATTGTCCATTCTGGTTTTCATACCTTCCATTGCTCAGGTTATTGCGGACCATATTCTGAGTGGACTCAGACCAGTATTTAGCCTTGAATTGAGTCTTAAAGTCTTGAAGGTTTTGGATGTCTGGTCGAGTGGCAGTCCACCAGTTGTCGTATGTCTCCTTGAACATTTCGTCCAACATCCCTCTTATTGTAGTCCATCGAGTCTCTCGATTCTTGAGGATTAACTCTTCTACCCTCTTCAAGAATTCAATAGGGTTTCTTTTATAATTACGGAAATTGATGGTATCTCTGTTATCTGTGTTCATGACATGATTATTATTACATGGTCGGTCACGCCAGGCATCCACTTCTTCCCGTAATGACTCTTCTATTCTGCGCATTTCGTCAATCCTCTGTTGGTTTTTGTCTACTTTGCTATCTACTTTATTTAAGTTACTGTAAACTCCTTCCATTCGTTCTCCCAAGTCTGTTCGTACAGCTGCTACCTCTTTCTGGTTTTCCTCCCGGACTTGGTGTATGTCCTGCTCTATCTGGGTACATCTTCTGACTGTTTCTTCATGACCTTCCTCAATTCTTCTCTTATTTTCTCCTTCGAGACGGTTCATTTTATCGAGTACTTCCTTGCGGACTCCAGAAACATTTTCGTTGGTCTTCTCTAGCTTCTCCAACGTTTCCTCTAATTTGTCGTTGATTTCCGTAACCTGCTGTTTTGCTTCTTCTCGGTACTCCATTAATTGGTGTGCCATCTGCAGCTTCATTTCTTCTTTATTTTTCTCGTGGTCCATCTTCAGCTGTCCCTTCAATTCTTCCTTCAAATCTTCATTTCTTTGCTGAATTTCCTCCATCAATCGTTGTTGTAATATTTCATTATTCTTGTTAATGGTTTGTCTCAATTCTTCCTTCTGTTTCTGAAAATTGTCCTCCTGTTTTTTAAAATTTTCGTTTGTTTCTTTCTTCATTCCGTCGAATTTCTCCTCCTGTTTCTTAAAATTTTGGTTAATCAATTCCCACAATTTTTGTAAATCCATTCCTCCTGTGGCTTCCCCCCTATCTCCAGCCTGTGTTTCCATTTCTTCGTCTTGGCTTGGTTCTGTTGTGGTTATTACTGTCTCTACTTCTTCAATCGGTGTTCCTTCCTCTTCTTCCCCTCTGTTTTCTTCCATCTCCTTCTCCTTTGCCAATTTTTTCGACACTCCTCTGGTGTGCATTTTGTAATCTTTCGTAATCGCCGCTAGAATTTATAGGGTTTAATTGTGTAATTTCTTTATTATTCTAGCCCTACTAGTTGGCGCGCCACTTTATACTGTTGTCGTTAGTACAGCTACCGTCTTACTCTGCAAAATGTGGATAATGTATAATTTGTGTGTAATGAGTGTACGTGTCTTCTCCATCCGTAGTTCAAATGCGGGCAACTTCTGTATATTTCGTTCGTTGCGAACGTACGAATAACCAGGTCTTGATGTTCACTAGGGGTGAGAAAGTCCCGGTGGCGCCAAATTGTTTTCTTAAAACAATTAAAATAAAATTCAAAAGCGTATGACCAGCACAGCTCAGGCAGTTTGAGTAATTCAAATATTTCCGCCAGCTAGGCTCACTGTAGCACACAGCAGTTCGATGCGTGGGCTGTGTAAATCGTCAGTCATCTGCTAAAATGTACATAAAATATTGTGCACCTCCTAATGAAATTATAACACCGTGGTTACACTCAATACTTACACATTTTTTATTAGTGATTATTATTCATTTAATACAAATTATTCTAATACAAATGCTCCGGTTACTTATATGAGACAATTACAGGGTTTGACAATCGATATTTGAATTGATACCAGACGTTTAATGATGGCGTCTGTTAAAAATTGTATACAAATTATTAATGTCGTTTGTCATAGGCTCTTGAGGTTACGTTCAAAGGATTACAAATATTTTAAAAACAATAAAAAGACACACCTTTACATCAAGTAAACTTAACTAACATATTGTGTATGTAGAATTTGTTTAGCGCAGTGTAGGAAAAGTGTTTACAAGTTATGGATCATTAACAACAGTTTATATTGGTTAGTTTATAAATTGTCAGTGACTTAAATTTCTTTTTAATCTTTGAAAGTAATGAATTTCAGTTCAGTGAGATTTCGACCTTTAGTGAGATAATTAACGTGAGTTTATTTATATATTTCGGGTAATTTAAGAGGTACTTATCACTTCCGTAGTTATGACGAATTCATACGATCTGTTATTCATGGGTTATACTATAATCTTCTTTAATTTGCTAGATTCAGGACATCAGGCATCTTTTTCAGTTTAACTGGTAGTAATTTATTTTCTTTTTTCGTTAATTTGGCCTCAACTTCAATAATATGGCTCCAGTCTTTATTTTATGTCTTGGCATACACTTAGTAATAACTTTTTCTGATATTTTCTATGTTTTAATGGACAATTTTGGTCACTCGAAAATTAGCGTCTATCTCATTAAAGCGTCATACATTCAGTAAAAAATCTAACGGTATTTTTGGCTTGTTACTCCACAGTTTCCATGGTAACGTAATTATTCTACCTGGTCGATCTCAAAATAAACCCATTGTTATCAAACCTTGAATTTTTGTTTAATTTGAATAAATATTTTATAATGGCTATATTTACTTGGGGATAATTTCAATGGTTGTAATCTTTACGTAGATGTTTCTATTTTCTTTCAAAGATTAGTTTGATATCTTACAAGATTGGTCTAAGTCATGTATTAATGTTTTAGTCCAAAATGGCTAATATTATGCTAATACATAATTTACTTATTTCTAAGTTTTAATATAATTCTGCCATGTTCCCTTTCGTTACACATAATTAATATAATTTGCCTATTATTTCTTATAAAGGTATTGCTATTATTTTCTTTATAAATTCCTTACTTACTTAAAACATACTAACATATTACTGTAAAACTATTTCTTCTGGTAATTATTGCCTTAAACATTAAGCCAATAACTTCTTTCTTTAAATTAACAAATGAACAAATTTGGTGAGTGTTATATCTACACCATCTCTTTTATAACAGTAACCACCCTGGTGATTTTATACTGAGATAATATTTTTTCTGTTTTTTACATTCAACTTATTCTGTGTCTTTCAGTCTAATATACTTAACTTAATTGCTCATTTAACATGTGCTTATATTTTGGGTTTGCCACACTTGTTTCACTCTTTTTTCTTAAGATTATATGCTGTTTATTTTATTACACTTATCACTTCACTGTTCAACTTTGTCACTCCCTACCTATCTCTAATTACCCTTATATTTCTCACGATCTCACTATTATTACAAAGTTTTTGTATCTATTGAGTTCATGTCTCTTTTGTTAACTTCAGACTGTCACATATCATTTTATAATAAGCAAACAACATGGTATTGTAAATACATCTTTCAAACAAAACATAACTTTGTATATATTGACATTAAAGTGATAAAAATTGGTCTGAAATGTCATAATTAGTAATAATAACAACAATTCAATAATGTTAAAATATATTGTGTTAATTGAAACATACTACATCTGTAGCAACAGCCATAATATTAGCGAATAAATAAACTCTCCAACATCTTATACTTTCGAACACATAATACTGTAATAATATACACACTGCTGATATAATCTTAGTAAAAGTTCCAAAGTATATAGTAGGATATACAATTTGTTCTCTGATTGAACCACGCACACATTTCTATTCCCTGTCTGTATGAGTGTAACCTTAAACATAACAGCTGACACATCACCTATAGATAAGGATATACATACAATCATATCTACACATGGTTTTTTTACGTATAACAATTGCTGAGATACTGTCATTTACAAGTTACCACTAATAAAAATTTAAACATAAATTATTAACAATAATAAAAAATTATGCTCTTTTAAAACAATCTTGTTAGTTACTTGTTATGGCCATGTAATTTTTTATTTTCTTCTTTTTTCTTCACTGTCTTCTTGTCTCGCTTTACTTTGGTTGATCTCTGGCCAATCTCTGGGGTTGGGTTAATGTCAGTTGTCTGTCAGTCTAGTTCGTATTTCTTGTTTTGTGACCACCTTTGTTTGTATTCTTCCTCCTTCACTATTGATTATATTTACTACTTTCATTCTCGTTATCATTTATCTATCAAAATATATGGTTTCTTGGCATTTTTTACATACTTTTTTATATCAAATGTGATCAGGGTTTGGCAATGTTATAATATATATAAACGTATCTTGGTTTTTGGTTTCATAGTCGGATGAGACATTGGGCGCGATAGGAAAATAGGCCTACATTGGGTTTATGGGTTTTATGTTCGCTACTATTACGTGACTTGAAAACCTGGACCGTTAAAAATCGTTAAACATGAAGTACTAGATAAGTCTACAGAATACACAATATTTTAATTCTTCATATTTTGGTATATATTAAATAAATTTAGCCCAACAACTGAGTTGGTAAAAATTGAACAGATTATAAGATAATCGCACTCTTGATTTAGTCCGTATTAAAATATAAGCCGTCCTTACGCAAGATTTTCTTGCTACTTAATAGTAATTTTTGTTTACATGTAGTCCAGATCACGTACACGATGTACATGCCATTAAAATGTAATAATATCGTTGTAATAACAAATTAAAAAATAAAATTTAATATCAAATTTTATTTTTTTTCTGTTGTAGGTCACAAAAAGTAGCCTATAGCCTGCAATCGTTTATCGTAATGCTTGCTATATACATATTTACAAATTGGTAATCCTTCTTTTTGTTTGTAAAATTTGTTGTTAAATTTGAAATAGTTCTGTTATAGTATTTTGGTTAATGTGTTTTTAACTTTTTTAAATATTTTTCGCTGTAGTTTATTTTTACGAGGTGTATTGTTTCATTGATAGATGTGTTTGTGTAAATATTTGTGACATCAAATGATGCATATTTTGTGTCTTTGTTTACTTTATTTTGCCAATTATCTCTGTGGTGTTTTTGTCATGTTTTTATTATTTTTACCGACTCAGTTTTGGGCTATATTAATTGAAATTTACCAAAGTATGAAGAATTGAAGTACTGTTACTAGCCTACTGTGTACATTTTGTAGACTTATCTAGTAGTTCGTTTTTATCCGTTCATGTTTGCAAAGTCGCGTAATTGTAGCGAACGTAAAACCCATAAGCACAAAGTATTTCCTTATCTCGCCCATTGTCTCATCCGACTGCGGAAACAAAAATTGTTGCATCTTTGTCCTGTTTACTTGCTAAACTGCTACTTGTCATGTTCCCGACTAGGCCTTTCAGTGTTTCCACCATTTTCAAGTCCTAAACCACTACGTAAGGTCCTAATGCCGTGGTTTAAGTCTTGAAAATGGTGGAAACATTGAAAGGCCTCGACCGGAACATGACAAGTAGCAGTTTAGCAAGTAAACACGACAAAGTAGGAATTACAGAGACTGCTAATTCAAATAACAAGATGAACAAGAATAGTTGGTGAAGAATTAATGTCTAAAAAAATATGCTGTTGTGTAAATGACTGTGTGCCAGAGCAATTCGGACACAAAAACAGAACAAATAAATGCTTATCTTATATTTTGGTATGCCACACTTTCCTCTTCAGTCTCAATGTTAATACAAACGCACAAAGGTATGTAGTAGGGCACATAAAAACTTTCTTACGTAATCTGCGTGTTGTAAATATTAAAGCAAAAGATTTTCAAGTTGTGGTGGAATCGTTCTTTGAGTTACAAATTAACTACATTAACTGTAGACTAATTACTCTAAAAAATAACCTAGCCGCAAGATTAATTATTTTACTAAAAATATTTTAACGATGGATCGGGAGACACACCATGGCCATTTTAACCATGGTCTTTAAAGGTAAATATCCAGTGAGGACTAAGATAGTTAAAAACAATAACACTTTAGAAAAAGTTAGCCGTTTCAAATATATCGGTTATGCAGTAAGCTATGAATCTGAATATGATATAAGAGAGAAGATAAATAAAACTAGGAATATTTGTGACACGATTCACATAAATCTTAGAAATAAAACAAGATGCAGAACAAAAATTTAAATTTTATAAGACTATTGCAATGCCCATGTTGACATATGCGAGTGAGACGTGGGTCATGCTGAAATACAATTTCTTCTATATACTTTAAGTTATACAGTGCAATATAGAATAAGGAATGACTACATCAGAGGAGAACTCGAGGTCAAGCACATAAATGAAAGTATTTCAATTTAAAGAAGACAATGGTGTAATCATCTGCATAGGATGAGAGACGATCGATTGCCGAAAGCGGCACTGAACTACAGAGTCATTGGTAGAAGAGAATTGTGTCGTTCGAGGATGAGATGGGTACCGGAACAGGTATATATAACCTAATCCTTGAAGAGAAGAAGAAAATGGATCGGGAAACACTTGGCCACGATTCAAAAATTTATTTACCAAATTAAATGATATGTTTCTCAATTTATAAATTATTTTCAGAGAGCATGAAAATTATAAATTAGACGGACTTGACAATAATTGGCATCATTTGTGCTAGTAGCAGTACGCTGTAGTGAGTTACGGTATGCTGCGTTCCAGTTTCACACTTGCTGCTTCAGCCACACTTGTAGCCGATACAACGCACTCGTATAATTTATCTCAGTGTTATAAGTTGTAATATACGTAGTTTCTGGTATCTGCCCTAATTGTAACAGTTTAACACACTTGCTGCTTCAGCCACACTTGTAGCCGATACAACACTCTCCTATAATTTATCTCAGTGTTATAAGTTGTAATATACGTAGTTTGTGGTATTTGTCCCTAATTGTAACAGTTTCACACACTTGCTGCTTCAGCCACACTTGTAGCCGATACAACGCTCTCGTATAATTTATCTCAGTGTTATAAGTTGTAATATACGTAGTTTCTGGTATTTGCCCTAATTGTAACAGTTTAACACACTTGCTGCTTCAGCCACACTTGTAGCCGATACAACACTCTCCTATAATTTATCTCAGTGTTATAAGTTGTAATATACGTAGTTTGTGGTATTTGTCCCTAATTGTAACAGTTTCACACACTTGTTGCTTCAGCCACACTTGTAGCCGATACAACACTCTCCTATAATTTATCTCAGTGTTATAAGTTGTAATATACGTAGTTTGCGATATTTGTCCCTAATTGTAACAGTTTCACACACTTGCTGCTTCAGCCACACTTGTAGCCGATACAACGCGCTCGTATAATTTATCTCAGTGTTATAAGTTGTAATATACGTAGTTTCTGGTATTTGCCCTAATTGTAACAGTTTAACACACTTGCTGCTTCAGCCACACTTGTAGCCGATACAACACTCTCCTATAATTTATCTCAGTGTTATAAGTTGTAATATACGTAGTTTGTGGTATTTGTCCCTAATTGTAACAGTTTCACACACTTGCTGCTTCAGCCACACTTGTAGCCGATACAACGCTCTCGTATAATTTATCTCAGTGTTATAAGTTGTAATGTACGTAGTTTCTGGTATTTGTCCCTAATTGTAACAGTTTCACACACTTGCTGCTTCAGCCACACTTGTAGCCGATACAACGCTCTCGTATAATTTAACTCAGTGTTATAAGTTGTAATATACGTAGTTTGCGGTATTTGTCCCTAATTGTAACAGTTTCACTAAAAACAGTAACAGGTAGTGTTTGTATAAAGGAAAAAGTAGATGTTAATTAGTAAATTATGTAAGTACAAAGGTTTTTAATACATACAAACACTTGGTAATTTTCACAATTTATTATTTACCTCTGACAGCTGTTTCTCTCTATTAAGCTATTCTCAAAGAGATCATAGAAACAACTAAAAAAAAAAGTGTTCGTATGGTTTTAATATGTCTGTAATGTTGTATTTACATGTTTCACCAAGTGACGAACGAGTCATCAATCAATATCATGAATTCTGTAAGTATTCCGTCAATGATTTCTGCCTAAGGAGGGAAACCGTTCACAAACACAAAGATGAACTAAATTTGAAAGAATTAAGGAATAGACGAACATGTGGGTTTAGAGCAAAAGTACAAGGAAGGATTGATGCGGGCGGATATTTTTGAACGTGGTAATAATGAATGGAAAAGTCTAGAGTAACTTTTAAATGAAAGTTTCAAAAAAGAGATGAGGACAGTGAAAAGAAAGAATGAGAACGGAGGTGGTTCTAGACAAACTAGAAAAAAAATGGAACCCCGAGAAAGGTAAATGTTTAGGTAACCCTATAGTTAAAGAAAGGGGTTGTGCAAGGTTTAAGGAGAAATTTCAGAAGGACAAAAATGGGTGATGGGCTCAAGAGTTTGAGTTGTTCGCCAAACCTGTTAACGTTGTAGAACAACACACACACACACACACACACACACACACACACACACACACACACACACACACACACACACACACATAAGGTAACATTAAACTTACCTTTTGTATTAAAATAAATTTATAGCGACTTAAATAAATTTAAAGTGATGAAGATTAATAATGAAGCAAGGCTTGATCAATAAATAAGGGATAGTTACATCGAATTTAAAAGAAGTGGTGGGTTCCCTGTATAGAAAGGATACACGGATTAATTATATGATTGTTTTGGTAGTGATATTAGCAGTATCAGTAGCAGCAACCGCAGTATTCTTTCAGTAGTAGTAGTAGTAGTAGTATTTCAGGGGAAGAACAGGAGTATTAATAATATAAGGGAAATAATATTATTACGATCAAGGTCTCCAAAATTAGTTTTATCAGTATCTAGATTGCTGCCTTTGAGAAATTAAAAAAATCTAAGAAACACTTCAGTAAGATGTTGAAATATACGTTATATTATTTTGGGCGCCAGTCCAGAGCCGTGATTGCAGTTACAATTTTAAGTGTCAGTTAGTTTAAATCGACCAAATACTCGCACAGCTGACGAGAAGCGATTTTTACAGCACGATTAGTGTAATTCACCGTTGATACAGTACACCTGTGTAAAGTTGGAACACTTGTCCACACATGTGACTATAGTTTGAGTTACTGCGAAACTACCTGTAACATACTAGTAAATAGTAAGAAACGAAACGTGTGTTGAAGTGTCTATATAAACAAACATCGTATCATCGTTACACACGCACGCGCGAACACGAACTGTCACGAATGAGTCTGCCAAACTGTTCTGTTATGAATTTATAATCCGCTACCAGTAGCAGGGCATTCGACTAAGTGGAAATGTGTAGATCAAGGCTGCCTAGCCTTTTTAACAGTTAGGCAAAATTGATGATTCAAAAATCACAGGCGGGCCACTGACCACTGACGGTTCCTATGTTTGTTACTTTTGATAACAATAACCCTTAAATTAAGGTATTGTGCAACAAAAGAATTGCAACATTCTGAAATTGTCGTTTATTAAAGTAGAATAAATAGCATCTTCTGCCAAATAAAGAAATAAAATTAACAAAAATCAAAATCTAAATCTAAATAATTGGTACAATTAATGTGATTTCTGAAATTGTTTCTGATTTAATAATTTTCCTATGTTAGGCGTCAGATCAGATGTTGACAGTAACAACAAATCAGAAATATGTTGCTCAGTTAGAGATGTGCGGTATTTATTTTTTATATAATTAAGATTTGAAAAAATCTTTTCACAAACATATGTTGATCCGAAACTACTTAAAAATTGAAATGCCAGGTCAGTTATTGCAGGAAAGTCTTCTTTTGGCACCAATTTCCAGAAATCTACAAATTCTTCTGAAGAAGTTTGTGACTTTGAAGATATTTTTCTGCAAAAAGGTTTTTTAGTGGAGAATGATTTTGCAGTTCAGTGAGTTCCAACTGAATATTGGCAGGATAACTGATTATTTCAGTCAAACTGATTGTAAAAGGATTCACAAAAATTTGTAAATTTTCTTTTATACTTTCAAAGTCCTGAAATCTGCTCTCAAACGACTGTAATAGGCATCTAATTTTAGATTCGTACTTAGTACAATTGATAGTGGCGATATTGAGCTTCTCTTTCAAATCTTTGAGTGTGGGAAAAAGGTCAATATTTTCGTTGACTAAATTAATTAAAAACAGATTTAATTTAGCTTTGAATCCGCTTATCAAAGTAAACATAGTCGGAAGTGAACAATCTTTGCCTTGTAATTTGAGGTTTAAAGTATTGAGGTAATTATTAATGTCAACAAGAAATGCAAGATCCTCAACCAGGATTTATTTTTCAGTAAATCAGTTTCCAAAGATAACGCCCTTTTTTCCTCTAAAAATTCCAACACCTGCTCTCTCAAGTTGAAGAAATGTTTCAACATGTTGCCCCTTGAAAGCCATCGCACAGCGCACTACAGTTGTAACTCTCCATATTCGCTGATATCTTCTTCAAATAAAACCCTGAGTTGACGTCTGTGAAGAGCTTTTGCACGTATGTAATTTATGCAGCGTACTACCGGGCCCATAATATCATCCAACTTCATGTCCTTTGCACACAACGCTTCCTGGTGGATGATGCAATGGTACGAAAATATTTTTCGATCCAAGTAATTTTGTAACAAAGCTACGCAACCATTTTTTTCCCCGGTCATTGCAGGTGCACCATCAGTGCAAATAGATTTCATTTTGTCCCATGGTAAAGCCTTTTTTTTCAACGCATTCTTTATTTTCGTAAAAATGTCTTTTCCTTGGGTTGTAGTTTCCAGCTGACATAATTCTAGTAAATCTTGAAATACATTCCAATGTTCATCAATGCAACGAACAAAAATAGCCAACTGAGATCTACTGGTTAAATCGCAAGTTTCATCTAACGCCAACGAAACGTATTTGCACTTTGTTACGATCTCTTGGATCTGGTCGCTGATATCAACTGACATCTCCTCCCGTCTCGTAACAGTGTTTCGTGAAAGTGAAAGACTGTCGGCTTTAGCTTTGACGTTTTGGTCATTACAATTTTGTGCAAAGACTGTCAAAGCCTTTTTAACAATTTCTCCATCAGAAAAAGGCTTCTTCATTTTCGCTGAAAGCAAAGAAATCTCGTAAGATATTTTGATCATAGATTCAAGCTCGTCGTGCCTTTTAACGAAAATATTCTGTTGGTTGAATAATTCCCGTTTCTTTTTCTTTAAAAAATCTTCTCCGATGGCACTACCAACAGGATACTCTTTTTCAAAATTATTATGATTTTGCATATAATGCCTTTCTAAATTATATTTTTTTGCAACAGCTACTGTAGTAAAGCAAAGTAAACATATGGGTTTATGTATCTTGCTTTCAGTAAAACAATATTTCTTTTCCCATTCATCATGAAAAACACGGTAGGACTCTGTCGATTTCTACGTACTTGATTTGCTGTGAGCCATACTGTAACAAACAGCATTTTTTACTTTACTTCCTGAATACCTAATGTGAAAACTTGTAATCAAGTTTATTGTGGGGAAAACTTAAAATTAGGTAATAATGAATAACATACCTTTGAATGCCAAAGTAAACACTTCTTGTTGTTTTTAACAAAAACTGAACAGGTATATCCAATGTTTGATGCAGTACGATCTTTAAAATCACAAATTAAAACACTTTAAGGTACATAACTTTCAAGGAAGATAATTAAAAACTGCAACTGTAAATAAATACGCGCGCGAACTCGCTCCGACTGGTTCTCGAAACACAAAGGGACTATGACCTTCCGAGCGGGACAGCCAACAATCGCGAGACCGCGCGCAACGCGCATCACTTGTTGTTTCCGCGGCGCGCGACACTTTTTCAACTTGGCGGGAATTTTGAAACATGCTCACGCGGGCCTGGGGTTGGGCAGCCTTGGTGTAGATCAATGCGGTTCAGTTACACAAGCTGCCGACTAAACAAATAATACCCCATCGACGCCAGCCGTTGACTAATGCTTGTATTATCGATTTGATGATTCATCTGCGTTCATTAGAAATGTTCCTTCTTCTTACTGTTTGTGTAGACCGAGGTCTGTCTTCGTTGAAACGTCACGCCATCTTGTTTTAATACGCCCTCTGCTTCTGTTTCTAGTGGTTATGTTTTCCATAACAAGGAGGATGATTTACAAAGAGCTATGTTTCAATTACAAGAAGTGGCAAAAGAGTACTCACTGACAATTTCACTAACAAAGACCAAAACCATGGCCTTTAAAGGTAAATATCCAGTGAGGACTAAGTTAGTTATAAACAACAGCACTTTAGAACAAGTGAGCCGTTTCAAATATATCGGCTGTGCAGTACGCTATGAATATGAAATATAACAAGACACAGCACAAGCATTAAATTTTATAAGAATTGATTTATGCGAGTGAGGTCTTGGTCATGACAAAAGAGGAATGCGGCAAGTGGTAGAAGATACGTGGGTCTTGCGAAGATGAGATGGGTGCCGGAACAGGTTTACGTAACCTAATCCTTGATGAGGAGGAGGAGAATGAGAAGAAGAAGAAGAAGAAGAAGAAGAAGAAGAAGAAGAAGAAGAAGAAGAAGAAGAAGAAGAAGAAGAAGAAGAAGAAGAAGAAGAAGAAGATGTTTTCCATAACTATTTTTTCGTGTCGGTCATTGACCATTATCCACGTACGCGTGCCACAATCTTCTCTTCTTCTATGGACTTAATCACTTATTTTTGAACGCCGCATCTTTCCCTTATGTCATTAGTTGTCGTCCTATCGCATTGTCAACCTCCATCGTAGTAACAACTAGAACCTAGCCGAAAGATTCTCAGTTATTCCAGCATCAATATCTTCAAAATACTTATGCTATGTATATTGCTTATGGTCTTCTTATGGTTCTGTATCATCCTCTACAGATTTTCTGTTGTCTGAAGTCAACAAAAAGGTCGGGTGAAAATTTTGTAAAAATTTCTAAGTTTCATGTGAGGAATGAAATTAAAAAGAATTAGAAAAAATCTGTAATCTCGATGTGGAAATTTCGTTATTTTAGTACACCAGTTCGAAAAATGGATAAAATTTTGGAAAAGTTCTAAAACCAATGCTATGTATCAAACACGATTTGGTGTAGTGATAAGATAAGAGTGCACCTTTGGGACATACATTTGCTTCTCGCCTAGTAACTGTTGGACTGTGTGAGAAAGGGAGTGGGAGGAAGTGAGAAGTAGAGAGTCAGAGAGTAAGAGAGATCAATAGATAGATATATAGGTAGATCGACAGAGAGAGAGAAAAAGAGAGAGATTCACTGGCACCAATTCAGCAATGTGACCTCTCATGAATAACGAAGTGTGCTGATCACTTAATACCACTACATACGGATTACAATGAAAACACTGCCACAATTACACAAGCTTTACACTGCGCATGCGCGTATACAAACATAAATCGGCCGACAACACAATTGACCCTGCCAGATCGTGATGCAATTTTTAAACGCTACGCGTTATTCCGTATAAAAACGATTTTGGTTTCGGTAAAATATTTCGTCATCTACATTACTATTTACCACGTTCTACTCCCAGTGACTTTCGTTCCTTATATATACATATATATATATATATATGAAACTCAAAATCTGAGGTTTTGTTTCTTTGTATTGAATACAAATCCACACCGTGGCACCGATTACCACCAAATTGTGCACAGGTAATCTTAGACACAAAGCTAAAAACACTTGATTTATGTCCTTTTAATTATGCTCTTTTGTTGACGCGTATAAATATGTCAACAACACCTTGGAGACCAGAATTAAATACCATAGTAGGAACTGAATAAGCAAATACTATGTAGTGACATCGGAACTGTACCTTTATCGGTTATTGCAGTATATTTTCGATGTTTTTAATATGCGATTGTATCGAAATATTACAATGTAGAAGAGAAGAAGTGCACTAATTGTAAATTGTCCTATTTCTTAATGCAAAGGGAAAATGTGTATTGTTTTCAATTTGTGAGGTCAGGTGACAACGGTTTTTGGTTTTTAGTTTACTGCTAAAATAAATAAAAATCATGATTGAGTAAAACACAACGTTTAATGTGTGTATACAATGCTTCTAACACAGTGCCATTTAAAATAAGGAATCTAACGTTTCTGATTTAACGGGTACTTGTTCCTTATATTTTTTCGACACCCGTGTACAGAAATGTTGGTATGTGTAACATAGTTTTCGTAACAACTCGCTCGCCTGCGTCACAGAGTGCTTGATCGCTTCTTAATATTACTTCTCTTTCTTCTACAGTTCTTGCTTTTCCTGATATAGCTTACTCTCTTTATTATTCTCTTCATTCCCATTTCTATGTGGAAATGGTTCCGAAATGTACCTGTTAATTGGATGTTCTTACATTGGTTGGGTTGTCTTCGTTCCATATCTTGTACTTTCGGTATTCATTGTTAGTCCAAATTTTCTTATATGTCTATTCCTTTTTAAGATAGTCAGTATATCAACCGTATATCTGTGAGATAATTTTTATAGTTAATATTCATTCATATATTAAATAATTTATTTAACATACATATTGTTATTAGTATCTAAAAGTCACTTCGTTATTTATAAATTAATAAATTAGCTTAGATCCAACGTATGACTTCGTTTTTTATCTACAATGACGCGTTTCGGACCATATGTCCCATCTTCAGATTAATTCACTCAGTTTAGGTCGTTAAATGTTAAAATCGCATTACTTTGTACTTGCACACGTCAGTATGTGTGCGCACCTTTTGAAGGCTGACCGGATACTGAAGTTGTCAATGAATTGTTGTGCAAGTTCAAGGCTGTCCCGTACAGCGGGCTCGATTTAAAGTTCAAATGATCATCCAATATGAAATCCCGACTGTGTATGTTATTGTGTGCTTCGTAAATTTCGAACTCCTCTAAAGCGTTCATGTGTAAAGGCCTTTATTGCAAATGTGTAAGGGTTTTAATTTGATGTGAAGTCTGTGTAAGTATGATTGCTTGCAATTTAATGTCGCGTATAGTTGGATTTTATGTTATTATGTGAAGTCCGATTTTAAAAATTATATTTCGGTATACGTTCGTTAAATCTCTTTAGGAAACCTCTCAATAAACTTCAATTTATTTTACTGAAAAAATTCAGCTATATTTATATATTTTTCAAAAAGAGAACTGATAAACAAGTATAATCAATTCGCTGTGTCAGTAGTAACAGGAATAAAGTAATCTAGAGAGAAAATCTAAGGGGCAGAGGTGCTGAAAACAGTGATAAAGAAACAAGAAGAAGAGGAGACACCGGGGGCACTTAAACATTTTAAACGTGTTTTCCTGTGATATCCGCGACCTTTTGTGTCACGCCGTAAACTAAGCGTGAGGACCCCAAACGCTCTTATCTCTGTCACTAACTTTGTCTTTATTACCCTTTCTCCTAGTTTATTGTCACATATTTCTTTCTCCTGCTTCACGTGCCTGACGCAAACACGCTTGGTCACACCAATATTCCCACCGTTATTCCATCTCGTATGTGTGAAAACTATATTTCAATTTCAATTGACTGCACAGAATATAATCTTGTACTACAGACCTACATATTGTTACGACGACTGTATCTGATCGATCGTCGTATAGTACAGTGGAAAACAAAATACAAGACACCAATTACCAGGTAATCAACAGCTTTAATTATCACAAACAGTTTTTACGATATTAATTGGCGACTCGATTGGCACTTGGTGAAACATATTAATACAAAGGTTTTTTAAAAATATATAAACACTTGATATATATGAGGCGGCTCAGTAGACCAGTGGGTATGGCACCTGGCTACTAATCTAAAGGTTCCGGGTTCAATTCCCGGGCCCGCACCATAAAAACCAAGGCGACTCAGCCTGTTGAAAATGAGTACCGGCTGGCCACACTGCCTCCCTTCTGTGCCGTACGGCTCACATGAAGCACCCTACCCTGCCAACTCCTAAGCTACATCGTTGGTCCACATGGGAGCCATTATTATTATTAAAAACACTTGATATATTTCACAATCAAAAACTGTGAAACGTACCAAGTGTTTATAAATTCAAAAAAAAAACTTTTGTAAACAGTTTGTAATCAACAAGATACTCTCTTACAACAAATCAAATAAAAATTGTTTACACGCAATAAAAATGTCAACTAATATAAAACACAATTATATTATAATTGTCCCGCACAATTATAAAACACATAACACTTCGCCACAATACTTCGAACCGAACTGAAATAAATCGCAACTCAAACGCAAACGCACTGTGTAATCGCCCAACAGTAATTCAACACTGAGCAGCAGGTGTGAACTACTTATAGTCTGCACGGTTCCATAATATGCGTCCTTAACAAGCCATCGAAAATTCTAGAGGACATTTCACCGCGATTTTCGCAGAAACACGCACCGTTGGGCGAATTGAGAAGCTTCTAGATCGACACCATCGAACGCATGAGACGTTCCACATTACATAATACTGCGTCGCATGTCAAGCGTCACGTACGTATTACAGCTGCTGGAATAGCAGAGAAAAGAGTAGAACAACGTTCTCCATTGTACCAGAATGTTCCGTAATGGCGACACTCTTTCCGCATCACGTAACAAAATTTGGTCCAAGCCTGTTCATCTCCTATAAAGGCCATTACTTTTGTCTTTGATTCAGATATGTTACAGTTATATTCTTTTCTTATTGTATGTAAGATGTACACTGCTTGCTGGAGATCGTCTCCTGAAGTGGCAAATTTAGCTTGGCCATCCGCGAAGAAAATGGTTTTCAAGCTAGAACAAGTGACAAGAATAAGTCAGACATTTCAACTATCTCCGACGTGACATTATTTATGATCAAGGTAGAGATAGGTAATAGAAAATAAAGTGACGAATTTCACAAGAATGTGGGAAACGCTTTGGAGAATGTTGGAAAATATATGTAGAAAACAAACCCAAATAAAATTTTATAAAACAATGGCAACACCTACACTACTTTATGGTTCTGAATCTTGGGTCATAAAAAAAATAAAAAATGATTTAGAAATTTTTGCAGTTAATGAAAGGATTAAAGACTATAGAAGAAAATGGATTCAACACATACATAAAATGGAAGAAAGTAGAATACCGAAGATAATAAAAGTTTACAACTCTTAGAGGCAGAAGAAAATTTGGTAGACCTAAGAAAAGGTGGACTGTGGAATAGGAACAGGACGCTAAATCCTAAAACCGTTAATAAGATAATGATGATGAAGACTGCCGACATACAATTTACCTAATTAATCAGTAAAAACTTTACATGTGTCGTGTAATTAGAATTTCTGACTACAAGACGTAATAGTCAGATCTAGTAGTTTTGTAATGTGTTCAAAGTAATCGTGATCTGTACTGTTTCAAATTTTAAGTTAACAATTTATTTTTAATATTATATCGTTACGAATGATTTACAAAGAGTACATAAAGTAAAAACATTTTTCCTAACAAGAACCCTTAACAAGATTAATCTCCTAAGAAGATTTCTCCTACTCAAGAACTTGATGAGCCTGCATCCCGATTAATTGTACATGTCTTTTTTTAGACCTACTAGGACAAAGACGCCTAAAACAATTCTAAATAAACACATTATCTTATTAGTTACTCGAAGAATATCCTACTCTCGAAATGTTGTCTTGTTGAAGGTCAAGACGTGGGAGGCGGAAGGAGGTCTGTCCCTCTCTACGCACCGTCGACCTACGTCATGACATGACGTTTTTCGGCGCTAGTTCTGTTGCAATTTTTTTTAATGCAGTTTGGTAAGTCACGGCCCCCCCCCCCCCATTGCCTTTGTGGTATTCAGAATGGTCAGAATCATCTTCATGGGGAGAGTCTCCGTATTGGCAAGCTGGGCTTTGCACCTTTCCCATTCTATGGTGGTAGGCATTAAAATTGCCGTGGCCACTGAGTAACTAGGGGTCAGATGGTAGTTGACTTCACCGTGTTGGCGGTCGACCCATTCCTACAAGTTTGGTATGAGCCTTGCGCTCCATCTTCCTCTATCCTCTCTATCCCAACTATCTTGCGAGTGCCGGAGAGTGAGTTCCCTGACTTCGTGCTTTGCGGCATCACTTCCAATTTCCTCTCATCTTTCGAATAGATGCTTCCGCTCTGGAGCCAACAGGTCTACGGGAATCACTCCCGCTATCACCAGGACTACTGGCTCTGGCACCGTACGCTAAGAGGATGCTACTATAATAATAATAATAATAATAACAACAACAACAATAATAATAATAATAGTCGTTGTTACCATTATAATTAATATTAATATTATCAATACTGACATTACTAGCATTATTAACAGTAACAATGCTAAAGGTAACAGTTCAATAAAGAAAATATAAAGTCGCAAACTAAGAAATAAAGGTCTTCTTACTATGTGCATTTTCATTAGACTCAGGAAGTATCAGTTCCTGCTCGTGTGTGATTGTTGTTTCTAAATGAATGGAAACTACAATAAAAAAATTAATACAATGGAAGAACGAAGTGAAAATGGGACAGAAAAAATGTAAGAAACGTAATATGGCAGGGATCTAACATTTCTGTTTTCCGGTGATATCTGTGACCTCTTTGCACTACGTTATAATCTGATCGTGAAGGTCCTAAAAGAGGTTATTTCTACCAATAGCTGTGTCTTAAATTCCCTTTTAAGTTTTTACCGTTAAACTAAAACCAATTTATTTAAAACCATTGTCAGAAGTATCATGACTTACGGCTCACTGAACACGGCTTACTAATAAATGCACACGAACAAAATAATGGAAGCAGAGGGGGGGGGGGGTTTTGGAGACGTTCGGCGAGAGTATCCAGACATGAGAAAATTGGAAATGAAGTCATTAAGGACAGAACTAAATATTCAATTGTTGTTGTGTTTATCCAAACAAACAAAATTACAGTGATATGGACACACGAAAAGAATGGCACAGGAAAGATTGCTAAGGAGAGTTATGGAATGGACCCCACCAGGAAGAAGGAAAAGAAGAAAACCACCTGTCACCTGGATATTCATAAATTCAGAAATTCAGACTATATTGAGGGAACGAGAAATTGAAGAAGACCTTTGGCTGGACAAGCAACAGTGGAAGATGAGAATTCAATCACTTCTGTAATCTTTTGTTCCAGAAAATGTGTAAACATTGTACAGCCGGAAATAATAATGAAAGGTTTTTACCGTCACAAATTTGACTGTAAGGTATATGCTAAGTTAAAGTGACAAACGTAGATGATCCTTACAAATAATTCGGCATAATTCTGTCTGTACCTAATGTATTCCGTAGGCTTACACAGCCGGAGTCAATGTTGTTAAAATTGCTTCCCCGGTTGTTTGGCCGTGGTTCATTGTTATCTACAAAAACAGACTTTTCGGCAGTGGCATCGACTGCCATTATCAGTGTAAAATCACCCAACGTCATTGTCGTCACTAACGTCTACCACCTTACGGTAGCGTAACTCGATTCTACACTGATGATGGCATTCGATGGCACTGCCGAAACGTCTGTTTTTGTAATAAAACAATGGACCACGCAAACAACCCGGAAGTGATTTTAACAAGATCAGTCTGTCTCTTCGGAATTTTTTCGTATTTAATATTTTAAAAAAATATTATATTTAATTAAAAAAATATTTAGTTATTTGAATGTTAGTCAATTGATGATTAAACACAGAGAGCGGTAAATTTGCAAAATAATTAAGTATTTATTACAACTACCTTCAAAAGTATTTGACACAAATTAATTTAAATTGAATAATCTCTTCTTCTTCTACACTTCTGGGATTAGTCAATATAGCGGTTTTGACTCCACATTATCAGATCCATTTCTTTTTTGCCCTTCCTACATCCCTTCTTCCAGAAGGCTTGTACTTGTTTATAATTACTGTAATTCTATCTTCGTCCATGCGACTTATTTAATTCTTTTTCTATATCGTCATTTCTTATATGAACCCTTCTTGTGCATCCTTTAACGCTTCTTAAAAATCTCAACTCTACTGATTGTATGTTGAAATTAAATTAATAGCCTATCAAACTCGTAATCTTCACATTAAACATTAAATAATTGTAATGATAATATTTTTACCAAGAACAAGGCTGTGTTGGGTTGAACGGGTGGTTCTTGTAAGCATAATAAAAAATTATTTCCATAAAATATATCCACTTACTGAATAGGGAGAACTGCATGAGAGGGCAACGAGATATCGATGACAATCGTTTGGTTTAGCGGCAGCAGTGACCTCAGTTTAACACGGTATAAACTTCTCACATGAGCTGAAGGGAGATTATCACTGCTAGTAACTTGTTCGACGTTGACCATAAAATAATATTACCGTCTGGATTTCTCTCTGTGTAAGCGTTTTGCGCACACACGAGCATGCAATCGTATATATGCGTATGAAAAAAGTTTAAGAATCGTATTTTGTAGCATATCGATTATATATATTCTTTTTGGTCAGTATACATTAGCAATTATGTCACCTGTCATTATGCTCGATTTGTACACTTGTAATAATAACAGAAGTAGAATTTACGTTCCCAGTAGAAACTTCGTTTTTACTGAGATATTAACGGAACAATAATCAGTTATGTACAAATTGACGGTTTGTAATTTGCACGATGACAAAGCTAACAAAACTATTTAAAAACAGTGTATGGTATGGAGAACCATACACGACATCCATACTCTTATTAATTATAAAATTATTTTTAATATGTACGCTCAGAACGAAACTAAATATGTCAGAATGCTTTTGGTAAAATAGATAATCACAATACGAATTGTACATAGTTGTTAATATTTTAAAAATAAAGAATTAACTTAATAAAATTATCTTTTATTTAAACAACGCGAAAGAAAGCAAATACCGCCCAGCGTTAGTAATCCGTGAATTTCTGAAAACGAAAAATTATTTTGCTTACGTATCCGTGGTTACGATATTTTGTTTACACGAAACGATATCAATTGTTAATATTTTATTGAATTTTATTTAAGATTTCGGTCCAATAAATTATAACGTTAATAAAAACTACCCCTTCCACCTTCAACTACCCTTTTCATTTATATATATATTTCATCTACCTTTCTACAGTGGATTATTATGACCATATTTCATGATACTTTATTTATCAAGATTACAAATGTACATAATTGTGCGAATTTATTAATTGCATAAATTCATCGAATTTTTAATTAAATAAATCTTTCTCTTGGTTACAATTATCTACTAGAATATGCTTCCTCGTGCCACGTGTTGGGGCACCATATGCAACTGTAATATATTTTATGTTTGTCTCTAACTGCATAAATTAATTAAAATTATTCTAAGGAGTTTCCATAAATGTAGGTTTTTACTACAGATCTTGTTTACTGCTCCAGGACGGGCATGCCATATCTGATGATACACTCTGATATCACTGAGCTTTAATACGCCCCGCGTGCTGGAGCACCATATGTAAACAGGTGTTTTGGGTGAATAACAATTACGTGACTCAGACACTATTAAATTTTGTAAACAATACAAATTTATTATATGTTTTCAATGTCATTTAAATTCTGAATAAAATTAGCGTTTCTATACAACATATTAAATACACAAAGCTGTTATCTTATCTCTAACGTTTATGAGCACCTACAAATCAATAAAAGTTAATTAATGACTATATAAATTTCAATATATATATCCTACTCTATGGATTCATATTTCTCAATTTGCTTTTGAGCAATTAAATATATGTATATTCAACGATTAAATAAATGTATATTCAACGATTAAATAAATGTATATTCAACGATTAAATAAATGTATATTCAACGATTAAATAAATGTATATTCAACTCAGTGGCGAGTTCTTTTTGAGTGGCAGGACAGTGGCAACCTAATCTAATGTTACATGAATGATAATGATTTACTTGTTGTTTGTATTCAAATTGCGGTGATTAACTGCGTAGTACCTCTCATACTGCGACGAAGTCCAGGCTGAAGATACGCCAATTAAATTACACTTGACACTCCGTCACGACACTATTTGTTCCACATTTTATCCGGATACTCGCATGAACGATTATGACTAATTGCGTTAACTCGAATATTACTTCATCGTCTAACACTCTTTTGCGTGTAGGTTCTTTGTCACTCTCGATCTACGTGTGCAATAGTTTATGCTACGTTTAACTAGAGCGATTGTACCATTTATAATGTATTCACTATGCGAATCTAATTGGTTTTATTTGCATTTCAGTGAGTTAATTCGTGGCACAATCTTACTATATTGTCTCATGTCACTTATGTCACGGTAATGTGATATTGTCAATACCTTATCACTCGCATTCGATTCATAAAAACGAGATTTTTATGATCACAAAGTCTGATCGTACTTAACTCGACATTGTTATAGTATTTAGTCACGGGTTAGTTCTACAGTTTTACATAGTTTCTGATACACTCCCGAACGATCTCTCTGCTTGTATCAATACACTTTACTACCGTTCATCTGAAAGACTCTGGCTGGTTTATACCGAAATAGAATTGACTGACAAAAATTAGAATACGACCGAACTGAGACTGAACTCAAATTTAAAATAAACTGCACTCTCCAAATCGACTGAACTGAGATTTTAAAAAAGACTGACTGACTGATTTTTATAGACTGAACTCTTCTCTGCGAACACCTTATTTTATTACTTCAGCAACACGACTCCCTCCACGGATATCATACCCTTACCACAATCACTGTCATGATTGGTTTCTCGCATCAGATTCTGCGAAGGCTCCTCCTGGATACTCTGGCTGGGGTCTCTAGTCTACTTCCCATTCGCTCTTCACCCTTGTCTCCATGTTGACGTCTTCTTTACACCCGCCTTTGCCGAATTCCTTGCTCCTGATAGGTCAGCCAAGACCCCTCTCTAAAAGTCTTGCTGTCCACACCACCTCCCCGTATGACGACGGACCTAATTACACGGTTGTCTGTTATGTGATTGTCTTACGTTCCCTAGTGTCCTTCCTAAGCGATTTCCTTTCCGCACATGTGTGTACCATAACCCGGGTGTGTCGAATCGCCGTATTGTCCTCGACTTCCCTTGTTACGTTCACACGCTGATGGTGGTCATCTTCCAGGAACTAACATCTGTTCTGCAGCCCTACAAGATGCTCCGTATGTCGTGCCAGTAAGCAAGTTGCCCGCTGTGCGGCTATGTAAGTTCCTTTGTACTTAATTGCATCCGCTCTTAGACTGCTTTTGTGGAAAATGTTATGTCCATGTGCAACCGCTAACTCACACGTGAATGTCGAAAATGTTGGCGTCCCCTTAGTACACGCTTTGTCGGTAACTGTGACGAACTGACACCGTCTTTTGTTTCTTTGTTATTGTCGCCACTTGCGCTTATGTCGTTCATCCACGTCCAACATCTGTTGTATGCCAAGGCGTTGTCTTTCTTAAGTCATTGTCTAACGGAGGCCGTTTGGCTATACCATGCATCACTCTTGACAGTTGACGCCCGCTACAGTGCCGTTTACGCAAAAAAAATTTCTCTACCGTAATTGCTTTACAGAGTCCCCAATTTGGGTTCATTGATGAGTCCCGAATCAAGGAATCGCAAATTAATGCCCTTGCTGAAGTTTCATCAATGGCCATTCTTCATTAAAAGAAGTGCAGTCACCAACGATCATCTTCCACATGAAAGAGTGTAGTGTCACTTACCCTTTCCTTCCCCCATTTTCAACACTGTCTGTCATTATTACACCACTGTCGTTCATAACCTTGATACTGAATTTATTGCTCGCTTGTTTGAGATTATGAATCCATTTACAGATTTTCTAGTAATTAAATGGTTAAGCTAATATTCATTTACATGTTCTATATCTACAAAATTCCTTCTTTTTAGGAAAATAAAGTAAAAGAATATTCTTTTGTTGCTAACTAGTTATCACATTTTTTTTTCGTTTAGGTTTTTAATATTTATATGCATTACTCCTAAATAATCTATTGGCTAAAATTTACATTTTGTTGACAAGCGTTCTACCAACTTGGTTACAACAAAAGAAAACACAATAAGCTTAAGTATAAATATCTTGATAACCTATTCACTCCAATTATCCTTGGTTAGATTTTCCAAAGATTATATTACAATTTGATTTACGCTAAATTTTACACATATAAACATTAATAATGTACTTCTTATACGTATCAAAAAAAAAATTTTCTTCCCCTAAAATTCTACAATTTCTCAACAAAATCTCATTTCAATTGAACAAAACTTTATTTACATTCCACTTTTATTTGAACTTAACAACTATCACACTATAATTCTCATTAAAGTTTTTACGATTACACAATCTATAATAAATGATTTTTTTTTCTATTTTACATTCTTGTAATTTATTACTGCTTGTTGTACATTCCAATAATTTATAGTTAATTATTTCATATGATTAAGTAACAACCTTTGTTTACTTTCTCTTATCGATTACTATCTTATCACGTACATTATTCAAAATTTTACCATGAAACTAGACAATTTAAATTTTTACAAATTAGTCTATGATTTCACTACTAACTATAACACAATGACATAGTTCTTGATTTATTTACAAAGACAATTCTATCTCTTAGCTAAGCAAACTTGAATGGTTTGTTTTATTACCGTTAGAGGCTTTACGCATTCCTCTAACTTCTCCCCACTTAGCCGTTGAGTAGTTTGCCTTTTCCCTTCTTTATGTAACATAAACGCACGTCTTGTCCTTAAATAATTTGATGTATTATTCATCACGTTGATTTCTTTCTTTAATCTCTTTCCTTTCGGGAATGATATGCTTTCAATTGTCTTATGTTAAATTTGCCGCGGATTTTCTGTTCATCGCTGCATTCAACCAAGATATATGTAGCTTCCCCTAAGACCTGTTTCACCTTATAGGGTCCACAATATAATTCACAAAATTTGTCAATTTTCTTCTGCATGGCATCCGATTGGCAATATGTCCTTACCAATACTAGATCTCCCAATTTAAATTTGGTAATTTTGTTATCCTCGTTCATTTTCTTTGCGTGTTTCTCTCTCTTCAGCTTCATCTTCACAAAGATTTGGCGGTTGTCCGTTATGCTATGTTCATGTATTTCTTTGTTTAAGTATTTTTCCCAAACGCGTGCTGGTCTCCTACCAAACTGCGCTTCGTATGGTGTTACTTCATTGGTGTCGTGATACGTTTCATTAATGCAGCTTTCGATTGTTGTAATAAAACGTGACCACTTAGTGTGTTGTTCGCCGACGAATATACGGAACATGTTTCCTAATTGTCGATTAATACGTTCGGCAAGGTTGGCGCACGGGTTGCGAATGGCAGTGTACTTCGGTTGTATTTGAAGTTCACTCAATCCTTTCACCCATTGTTTCGATGTAAACTGCGTCGCATTGTCCGTTAATATTGCTTTCGGTTTTACAACTTCTTCGATGTATTGTCGGACTCTCCTGATAGTTGCGGCCGTTGTTGCCCTTCTCAACGTGAATAACTTCACGTATTTTGTAAAGTTATCAACCATGACGAAGATGTATTTTACGCCACCCGTCGATGCTGGTAACGGTCCGTAATAATCACCGCTAACGAGTTCTCCTTTCTCTGATGGTAAAATTGGTATCGTTCCGCCAAACAGATTCCTATTTTGGCTATCCTTGCAACGTTGACATTTGTCACAAGTTTTTACGTACTCTTTAATTTTCCTTGACATTTTGTCAAATGTGAAACTCTCCTGTAACAGTTTGGTACATTTCTTACCTCCTAAATGGCCGTACATCTGGTGTATTTCGGAGATGATTATGTCCGTAATACTCTCTGGCACGTATAATTTCCATTTGTTCTTACGCTTCCTATACAATTTGTTATCAATATACTTATAAAATTTACACATATCATTTTCGTTACCATTATTAAGATTATCTATAATAGATCCTAACTTCGTATCCTCCTTCTGGAATTTTCCTATGTCTCTTATCATACTACATACGTCTTTCTTCATTTTTATAGTCACCTGATTTATCTGATATTCGAAGTTCTCATCAACTTGGTCCTCTTCCGTTGCATCTTCTGGATACCGGCTGAGTATGTCGGCCACTACATTCTCTTTACCTTTACAGTGAAGGATGTTAAAGTTATATTCTTGTATGGATAGGATCCACCTAGTTATCCTGGAGTTGTTTAGATGGCATTTATGCATGAAAGTGAGTGCTTTATTATCAGTTATAATCGTTAATGGTTGACCCAAGATATATATTCGAAACTTCTCTAAACATCTGACAATGCTTAATAGTTCTTTTTCAGTCGTGAAATAGTTCTTTTCCGCACCCTTAAAAGTTTTACTCGTGTAGGCAATTACACCCACATTCCCCTCTTCATCCAACTGATACAGTTGTCCACCGTAGGCGTATTTACTCGCATCGCATTGAAGAAAATATCGTTGGTTGACTTTCGGAAATTTTAATATAACCGTTTCAATAAATAAATCCTTTACTTCCTTGAAGCATCGATCTAGTTCTGATGTCCATATAAACCTTTTATTTTTTTTCAATAAATCCAGTAATGGTTGAATCGTTTCTGCATACTTAGCAGTAAATCTATTATAAAAGTTAGTCAATCCTAAGAATCCTTTCAATTGCTTCTGGTTTCTCGGAACTGGGAAATTTCTGATCGCAGCAACCTTTTCTTCTGTTGCTTGAACTCCTTCTGTAGTTAAGCGATACCCTAGGTAGGCGATTTCTTGACGAAAGAATTGCGATTTATCGAGGTTAATCGTTAGGTTTGCTCTGCGTAGATTGCTTAATAATAAATTCAAATGTACCAGATGCGTCTTGACGTCGTTCGAGTAACAAAGACAGTCGTCAACATAGATGATTGTGTTTTCCTTCACCGGATCTTCAAGTGCCATGTCTAGTCCTCTCGTCAGAGCGGCAGAACTGGTGCTTAATCCGAATGGTGTTACTGTATATCTATAACATTTCCCCTCATACATGAAAGCAGCGTAATCGCGACAACATTCCTTTAGTGGCACCTGCCAAAAACTGCTGGTTAAATCCACTGTGGACAGGTACTTCATTCTTCCACACCTTGCTAATATCTCTTGGATAGGAGTTGGTCCTTCATAGTCGGGAATGGTAACACTATTGATTTTTCGTGCGTCCAAACACAGCCTGACGTTTCCGTCTTTCTTTATTACGGCGACCATTGGATTAATAAATGGGCTATTTCCCCTCTCAATTACACCGTGTTTCAACATTTTGTCGATTTCGGCATCCACTCTTTGCTTGTACGCAAGCGGAATTGGCCACCCGCGTTGGAAATAAGGCGTGTTGTCCGTTACTTTAAATTCATGCTGATAGCATTCCATTCTCCCTGGACTCTCCCGAAATAAACTTTTATTATTCATTAAGACTTCTCTCAGATTTTCTAACGTTTCCTCATCCACACCTGTTATGTTGTCCACTTTCGCGTTTATTTTCTTCTCGATTTCATCCTCTTCTTCTGCTTCTACTACTTCCATGTGTACAATGGGTATGCTGACATTTTGTTCTTCCTCTCTTCCTCTAAATTCGACGACTCCCTTTTCCACGTCAATCAAACATTTTTCATCTTTCATAAAGCTAATACCTAATATACAATTTCTAATTAAATTTGGAATAATTAAAAATACGCAGTCTATCTTGATATCACTAATGTAAATGTCACATAAGATTTGTTTCCGTACTAGCTTAGACTTACTACCTACTGCACTAATAATCAGTGTATTAGTCATGCTTAATTCCTCATAAGGTTCTAAATAATGTTTATTTTGGTTGAACCATTCTTCTGACAACGCATTAATCGCGCTCCCCGTATCCAATAAGGCAAGGACCGTAATATTATTATTGAACTTAATTAATATTTCTGGACACTTAGAAATCCGTTGTTCGAAATTTAATTCATCTTCATAAGTTAATTCATTTCCAAGATCTGGTAATAGTATGTTAGTTTCGTGAAGTCGGTTCTTGGTCAGTATATCGGCTATCTCATTGTACTGTAGGGTTAATTATTATTATTTTTTTTCTTTATCTATGTCGTTCCCCTTACCAGTCGAGGTCGACGCACCGTTGTTTACGAATTCCAAGGAATTTATGGGCTGTCGGTTAGTGTGTCGTCCAAACCCCTTAACGTTGCGATCGTTTTCACTTTCTTTGTTCGGCACATGCTGTTTTTGCTTCCAGCTGACACCCTTATTGTGAAATGGTTGGGGTGTGTTTGTTGCTTCTCCCACACCTCGGGCATTCACCTTCTTGTGACTCCCTACAAAGTCATTATCTCTAGTTGTTCGCTGATTAATCGTGGCGTACTCTGCAATCAATGATTCAAGGTTTTGGATAGAATTAATCCCCCTTGTCGCCACAGCAATTTCAATATTCTTACCAAAATGGCGCGCTATCTTTTTGATTAACTGACGATCAGTGATAGCTGGCGTTAATTGGCGACTTTCGAGTAGCTTACGCTCCATATACTGTATTGCGCTCAGGTTGCCCTTCCAATTAAATCGACCAAATTCTAGGCTGTCCCTGACTGCGTCCTTTCTTTCTTCTCCCCAATACTTTTGTGTGAAGAGGTCTTTAAATTCATCAAAATTGCGGATTTGGTCTCGTATCACCCTCCACCAAATCGCGGCGTCTGCTTCTAGATGTCGACCGATCCATTTGACATCGTCACTTGGGTAGAATGTGTTCTGGATTTCGGTCAGTTCTTTGAGAAATTCGATGGGATATCGGTCTGTGCCGTTGTATTTTAATTCGTTGTTATGCGGCCCACCTGTTCTTGCGGTCGATCCGACTTCTGCGTTGGCTAATTGACGCTGTAGTCGTTCTTGGCCTTCTTTAACTTTGGCGATGTGGTTTCTTAATTCTTCTAGCCGTGTCTCCTTCTCTTTATCTGTCTCACTGATTTTCTGTACAGCCGACCGTTGTCTGTCATCTACTTCTACGATCTTCTGTTTTAACGAGTTTACTGCTTCTCCTTGTTCTGTCCGTAGTCGTTCTACGTTGTTCATGACAACTCCTTTCAATTCTTCATTCCTGCTGTTGGTTTCTTGAATATGTGTGTCTAGTTTGTTATTTATTTGGTCTACTGACTTCTGTGTATTATTAATTGCTTCTTGCCATTCTTGTCGGTCCTTCTCTCTCAATTCTTTACTTTCTTTGGTATGTCTTGTTAATTCATTCTTCAACTCTTTCATTCCACGTTCATTCTTTTTCTGTAGCTCGCTAATTTTCTCTTCCCATTTCTTGGTGTGTTCTTGCAATTCTACTTTTATTTTTCCAATCTGTTCTTCGTTCTGTTGTCTCATTTTTTCGCTCATTTTTTCACTAATTTCTTCATTCTGTTGTTTCATTTTTTCACTCATTTTTTCGCTCATTTCTTCATTCTGTTGTTTAATGAACTAAAGTTCATCTCGCGAGGTACTAACGATTGTCCCCCCGCCCTTGTAGTCTCGTCGGCGCTGGTGTTTTCACTCTGCGTCGTATCTTCCTCACGTCCTTCGACGCCTAGCTGGTTGTTCACGTCGAACTCCATACTATCTGAATTATTGTTTGTCATTTTCGCGCGACTACGCGTAATCATTCAAGTATGCTTAACTAAGACTATTTCTACTACTGACTTACTGTCTAACAATTGTTTATAGCCACTGCCTGTCCTCAGCCTACTCACTAATAATATTTATTATTAATTATTCGAGCAATCGCTTCGTGCAATCGCGTTGGGCGTCGTGTACAAATATAATGTACATAATTTGTTGTACATGTAGTTTGTTATGCCCCACGTTCTTTGGGAGCCATGTACCAATGTACATGATTATGCGAATTTATTAATTGCATAAATTCATCGAATTTTTAATTAAATAAATCTTTCTCTTGGTTACAATTATCTACTAGAATATGCTTCCTCGTGCCACGTGTTGGGGCACCATATGCAACTGTAATATATTTTATGTTTGTCTCTAACTGCATAAATTAATTAAAATTATTCTAAGGAGTTTCCATAAATGTAGGTTTTTACTACAGATCTTGTTTACTGCTCCAGGACGGGCATGCCATATCTGATGATACACTCTGATATCACTGAGCTTTAATACGCCCCGCGTGCTGGAGCACCATATGTAAACAGGTGTTATGGGTGAATAACAATTACGTGACTCAGACACTATTAAATTTTGTAAACAATACAAATTTATTATATGTTTTCAATGTCATTTAAATTCTGAATAAAATTAGCGTTTCTATACAACATATTAAATACACAAAGCTGTTATCTTATCTCTAACGTTTATGAGCACCTACAAATCAATAAAAGTTAATTAATGACTATATAAATTTCAATATATATATCCTACTCTATGGATTCATATTTCTCAATTTGCTTTTGAGCAATTAAATATATGTATATTCAACGATTAAATAAATGTATATTCAACGATTAAATAAATGTATATTCAACGATTAAATAAATGTATATTCAACGATTAAATAAATGTATATTCAACTCAGTGGCGAGTTCTTTTTGAGTGGCAGGACAGTGGCAACCTAATCTAATGTTACATGAATGATAATGATTTACTTGTTGTTTGTATTCAAATTGCGGTGATTAACTGCGTAGTACCTCTCATACTGCGACGAAGTCCAGGCTGAAGATACGCCAATTAAATTACACTTGACACTCCGTCACGACACTATTTGTTCCACATTTTATCCGGATACTCGCATGAACGATTATGACTAATTGCGTTAACTCGAATATTACTTCATCGTCTAACACTCTTTTGCGTGTAGGTTCTTTGTCACTCTCGATCTACGTGTGCAATAGTTTATGCTACGTTTAACTAGAGCGATTGTACCATTTATAATGTATTCACTATGCGAATCTAATTGGTTTTATTTGCATTTCAGTGAGTTAATTCGTGGCACAATCTTACTATATTGTCTCATGTCACTTATGTCACGGTAATGTGATATTGTCAATACCTTATCACTCGCATTCGATTCATAAAAACGAGATTTTTATGATCACAAAGTCTGATCGTACTTAACTCGACACTGTCATAGTATTTAGTCACGGGTTAGTTCTACAGTTTTACATAGTTTCTGATACACTCCCGAACGATCTCTCTGCTTGTATCAATACACTTTACTACCGTTCATCTGAAAGACTCTGGCTGGTTTATACCGAAATAGAATTGACTGACAAAAATTAGAATACGACCGAACTGAGACTGAACTCAAATTTAAAATAAACTGCACTCTCCAAATCGACTGAACTGAGATTTTAAAAAAGACTGACTGACTGATTTTTATAGACTGAACTCTTCTCTGCGAACACCTTATTTTATTACTTCAGCAACACGACTCCCTCCACGGATATCATACCCTTACCACAATCACTGTCATGATTGGTTTCTCGCATCAGATTCTGCGAAGGCTCCTCCTGGATACTCTGGCTGGGGTCTCTAGTCTACTTCCCATTCGCTCTTCACCCTTGTCTCCATGTTGACGTCTTCTTTACACCCGCCTTTGCCGAATTCCTTGCTCCTGATAGGTCAGCCAAGACCCTTCTCTAAAAGTCTTGCTGTCCACACCACCTCCCCGTATGACGACGGACCTAATTACACGGTTGTCTGTTATGTGATTGTCTTACGTTCCCTAGTGTCCTTCCTAAGCGATTTCCTTTCCGCACATGTGTGTACCATAACCCGGGTGTGTCGAATCGCCGTATTGTCCTCGACTTCCCTTGTTACGTTCACACGCTGATGGTGGTCATCTTCCAGGAACTAACATCTGTTCTGCAGCCCTACAAGATGCTCCGTATGTCGTGCCAGTAAGCAAGTTGCCCGCTGTGCGGCTATGTAAGTTCCTTTGTACTGAATTGCATCCGCTCTTAGACTGCTTTTGTGGAAAATGTTATGTCCATGTGCAACCGCTAACTCACACGTGTATGTCGAAAATGTTGGCGTCCCCTTAGTACACGCTTTGTCGGTAATTGTGACGAACTGACACCGTCTTTTGTTTCTTTGTTATTGTCGCCACTTGCGCTTATGTCGTTCATCCACGTCCAACATCTGTTGTATGCCAAGGCGTTGTCTTTCTTAAGTCATTGTCTAACGGCGGCCGTTTGGCTATACCATGCATCACTCTTGACAGTTGACGCCCGCTACAGTGCCGTTTACGCAAAAAAAATTTCTCTACCGTAATTGCTTTACAAGATCAAGTACTTTACTCTTGTTAATACGTAAAACGCTTCAGGTGAACTATCCCTTCCCCTTAACCCATCTTTACCAAAATCAATAGGTCTCGAGTCCTCTGCAATTCGGATACATATGGAAACCCTTATTTCATTCTGTTTGATTTTGCGCCAGTTATCGTTTCAGACAGAAATAATTCTACACACACGCGCGATCGCGCGCGCCCGCTCATTCTTTTCAGAAAAAATGGGTTTTCTTCATGTTTTGAGGGTAGTGCAATCAGAATCAGCCCCTATCTCGAGCCCGATTTTTATCGTAATCACCATACTTTCATTTCCTTACGGAACATGGAAGTATAAAACATCCTTTTTCGTCCTTTTTTCAATTTACATTACTCAGAAGAAGTATCTCTCTCTTAGATGCAATTGACTATGAAAGCTGAACACGGCCTATATTGCTATAAGCACAAGAACATTAATCCCGACTACTCAGCAATCCAGATCCCTACCGCTGCTATTCCTAGACCTACCCTTTAAGGAATTCGTGGAGCAGCTTCAACTTTCAGTCTTGTTTGAGTGTATTCCTGCCATCACCGTCCAGGAATAGCTATGAACGATAAACCACATCTCTACGTGTCTGTTGGAAACGACCTTCCATATTCTTTAAATTGTTGATTTTTCCAATAGTGACATATGGATTTACCAAGTCATGGTAACATAATTTTCTCCTATCGCCCGCTTTAAGAACACTCGTAACTGCCTATGCTTACCATGTTAAATTCATCAACTTTGAGGCATACTATCTTAAAACCTGTAAAAGCATGAAATTTTAGCATCCAGGCTAGCACATTAAAAACTACAAACGCTAGTACAATTGTAGAGATATCTCAATTTTCTTAATTTTACTTCCATGTTCCATAAGGAAATGGAAGTATGGTCATGGCGAAAAGAATCGTGTTCGAGATAACGGCAGATTCTGATTGTACTACCATCAAAACATGAAAAAAAGTCATTTTTCTAAAAGTATCTGTGTGTAGAATGTTTTCTATGGCAAACGATAACAGCCGTAAATTCAAACAGAATCAAATAATATTTTGCATACAGCCCTGAATTGTAGAGGACTCAATTTGTGAAGATCAGTAGAGGCCTATTGATTTTGGTGAAGATCAGTTAAGGGAAAGGGGTAGTTTACCTGCAACGTTTTAACAAGAGTAAAGTGCTTAATTTTGATAAATAAAGTATCCTGAAGAGAAGGTCATATTAATCTATTGTAGAAAGGTAGATGAAATATCTATAAATGAAAAGGGTAGTTGAAGGGGGAGGGGGCAAATTTTTTATAAATTACAATGGTAGATGATGATGGAGTAAGTAAATTTTATAAGTTTTATATGTGTAATACGTTATTTGACAACAAAGAAGTAAGTAGTTTCTATGGAAACATTTCATTTCACTTTAACATAATTCTATATTTTTCATTTTAATTTAAATCACGTATGAGTGAAAATATATCGTTCCTGGCAGGACACACACACACACACACACACACACACACACACACACACACACACACACACACACACACACACACACACACAATTCGCGTTATTTCTGGCCTCAATAATGTTTATTTCCTTATGTTTGCACGCTTTATAAATAAAAAGTGCCGAAACCCACACCAACACAACGCGTGCAAGCCGAAAAGGTGGACAGCGATTTTCTTCCTATGGATCGCTGGGCAGTGTTGTTGTATTAAAGCAATTAATACAATATGTGTACTTATTTCTACTATGATATGAGAATTACAAACTAATATGTGCATGTGTGTATGTATGAAAAGTATATAAATATTTTTCTCCTTTGAAAAATTGTTTGCCCCTGCTTGAAAATATTTTGACCTCCCTAATGGCTAGTTATTTACTAGGCTGTGTGGAATATAGCGTTATGACATGGATCAGAATGGTGGGTGTTAAACAGGAGACACAAACGTATTAAGGAAGAAATGTTTTGCTGGGAAATTTATAATTATACGGGTGAACAGAATAGTCGTGCAGGGAATCAGAAGACAAATGAAAAGAAAGAAATCAAGACTTCATTTTAAAAAAGAAAAATGACTAGTATAGTATTGACAGGAAAGACTTTGATAACACTATAGACATCCCTCGGCCCCTCGCAGCGAGAATCCAATTTCATTACAGGAGTCAGATCGCAGCTAGCTTTAGCTAGTTCTTCGTTCGACCTACATACATTTAAGCCAAAAGTACAGTCCTTCCTCACGAAGGTTGAGGATAGTCTTAATCCACCTGACAATGTTGTACCATTTTAGCTGATACGTAATTTCTTCAGAACTCAAGCATCCACTTATTTAATTAATATTTAAGTGATTTCAAATATAAATTTTAGGACATGGAAGTCATGTATGGTTCTCCATACCGATTTTTGTCATGACCCACGCCGCACCTGCATAAATCAATATGGGTATTGCAATTTGTTAATTAATAAATGAGATAAAAGAAAAGGTCCGAAATTTTCATGTTATCAACAAGAAAAGGTAAAGGACTATACTGCACATTGTTTGATGAACATTGTGTGGACAAAAAACAGTTTTTTAATTATTTCCGCATATCCAAATCATGTTTGATGAGCTGCTCAGTTACATAAGACAAGACTTAGTTAGCATAGATACTAAATTGAGAATACGCACTCTGTGTTTATTTTTCTTTTAGAACAGTTTGTTAACTGATTTGGATCATCGTTCTTCGTACTGTTTACCGCTGTTTGCATTTCTTCCTCCATGGTGGCAAACACAAAACACCAAACAACAAAAGAGCGCAGACTGCACTATACGTACTGAGGTTATGACGACCACACAGGTCTCCTGAGGTATGTCATCCACAGTATGCGCGCGCAAGAGAGTTGCACGCAATCGGCAATCGGACAGGGTCCGGCAGACAAACCTGACGGTTTTATGGGTAAAATTTATGACCAAAACAAAACGTTTGTAAACAATAATTTATTTCAGAATTAAAGTACATATCAATGGATCTTACTTCCATAAATTACTTTTTGAAAATCACATTCTTTAGACGGTGTCCCTCATTTTCAACACATTCTTGGAGCCGCAAGGGTAAACTGCGCATTACGCGCTGCAGAACGTCTGGAGAGATTGCTACCACTTCTGTACGAATATTCCGCTTTAAATCCACCACTATCCTCAGCCGGTCTAGGTACACCCTACTCTTGAGATACCCACACAGAAAGTAATCGCAACCGTTGAAGTCGAGCGATCTTGGAGGCCTTTGAATTTCCCCTCGCTGTGAAATCATTCGTGCTCCAAAGATCTCTTTCAATTTATTCATGAAAGCCCTTGCAATGTGAACAGTTGTCCCATCCTGCTGGAACCACGTGGTGTACAATGCAATAGCACGTTGTTGTAACTCATGTGCAAAAACGTTTGTTAGCATGCGAATTTAACGTTGTGAATTTACAGTCATTGCATTACCGTCTTCGTCTTCAAAGAAGTAGGGTCCAATTATGCCGGAAGACGTTAAGCCACACTACACAACAACCTTCTCACTGTCTAATGGTCGTTCAAACAGTTGCGTGGCTTGCAGACCATGCAGTCGATTGTAGGAAATTTAACAGGACTCAGTTAAACCAATCGCAGAGCTTTTTCTGCAAGTTCTTTGTCACAGATAACACAAAACAAATGTATAACAAATGAAGTCAATATATCTTGGCAAATAATGCAGAGTATGAGTAAATTTACATGCACACGCTTTTTACAAAGAAGGCAAGGATTCTGCAACGTCCAGTGCCGGCAGTTCTTCGTATTGACATAATCACACAGATGGAAATTGCAATCATTGGTCATGAGCAGATTGTTTATCACTTGGTCTTTCACAATATTCTGAAGTTCATGGCAACAAATAATGCAAATTCTCTTATCCTGAGCACTCATTTTTTGCACTATAACAAGTTTGTAGGGATGACAGTCTAGTTCCAAGCGGACGGAGCTGTCCGAAATCCCTAGGGCACTTGCGTGTTTTAATGCCGATCGCCGAGGACTGCTAAGAACAGCGTGATGCACGCGTTTAACATTCCCCGGGGTTCGAACAGAACAGTAAGCTCTTTCCCTGGTTGTCTCTTCTTTATGGCACAAACCGTTTCCCAAAATTCGCCACCCACAACAGTATGGTATTGCCGCTTGGAACACGGTCATATCAATGAATGTTGAAATGACGGCGAAAAGCGCGCTGCGTAACAAACAATGATTCATTGTTTTTTAAAAAAACTTTTACACTAAGAACGCGCTATGTTTTGCCGACCAACGCTCCATGGAGACTGAAATGCTTTGAGGTGTCGAACACGTGAGTGCAAGGTCGATCACACGGCTCTATGCTACACTCCACAGAGCTACTTAAAAAAAAGTGAGGTTTCTCTTTGAATTAATACCCCACGTCCAGTGAGTAAAACTAATGCCTGTAGTTGCCGGAGAAGTTGCGTGGCTTGCAGACCATGCAGTCGATTGTAGTAAATGTAACAGGACTCAGTTAAACCAATCGCACACCTTTTTCTCCAAGGTCTTAGCCACAGATAACACAAAACAAATGAATAACAAATGAAGCCAATATATCTTGGGAAATAATGCAGAGTATGAGTAAATGTACATGCTCACGATTTTTACAAAGAAGGCAAGACAAAGAGTAAAGTGCCTATGTACCGATGAAACTATAACCTATTTGATTGGTTGAAATCTAGCGTACGTTGTCTAACCTTTATGTCAATTCCCAATGGCGGTTTGTGACGTTTTTAACAACCCTCTGACTTAGTATGTTGTATTACTTCTGACTGCAAATCACGTCCGGCTCAAACCCTTCCGAATCACCAAACGGCGAGCTCTTCGACTTATCTACCGCAGACCTCTCCTTACCAAAACCTCTAATGCCACTCTCTATGCACTCAACAAACTCTTCCCTAACATTGAGTCCTTCTTGTACAAGACAAACTGTAAATACTTCTAAACTGCATAACAGCGCACTTGCCTATAATCCATAGCCACCTCCATCAACAGAACTATCTGCAACACTGGCAGATCTTTCTTCCTCATAAACCAACTTCAAACATATTTAACCTGCTATTCTTCCTGATAACATAACTTCTAATTTTCCTTAACTTCTTACCAAGTCTTTAGTCCTCTTTTTTCTGTCCCCCGCCTACCATGACGCCTCTCTGTCGCCTCCTTCCAGCTTTGGGGACCTGCGCTACTCGTTGCTGTCTTGGCCGTCATCTTATATAAACTAAACATATTGGCACTTCCATCAGACACTTTCATTACCTGTATGGCTACAAACTACATCTACACACACAAGTACACACACATACGCAAAACTCTACCTTCTGTGTGGCTCAACCTTCTTCGCTTTCGGCCTGGACTGGCGTGTGTCTCCCCAAATCCTACCATCTGGCCGAAGAGGGCTTGCCCCAGATCAGCCCGAGGCTTCTCCTTCTGGAGAAGTCTCAAACATCACAAGAAATAAAGTGTGTTGTGTGCGACTGGCTACTGAAATTATGAGAAAGTGAGATTTACAAAATTATTTGGCTTATGCGTAACTTAAATTATAGTGGAAGCGATTTAAATACTTGAGAGTAGTGCGTGTCGCTTAAGCGCACTTAACAGAATATATTAGATTTTTTCCGTATCCCACTACTTCAATTTTCTGATAAAAAATGTTGTTATTTACTAGAAAAACTATTATTTTATTACTTAGTTTAGTTTTTACAAGCATATGCAAATTTTTTTGTGTGCTCTCTCTTGTATTCCGTGTTTGTCATTTAAAGTGAAAAGATATTACCAAAGCACCGCGCGTCATGTGTTCGGGTTGTTACAAACACGTTAACCGCGCCTCTTCCTTAACTTTAATTAAACCGCGCGCTTCAGCCTATCGGGGTAAAAAATTATCAACTTTCTGTGTTGTACTGCAGTTCCAAATATATATACCTAAATTTTAGGCGTAACTCTTGCAGCTTGTGTACGTTGGCATGGGAATTTTTTATATTTTCATTTTACTCGAAGTGTAAAATATGTCTACTAAATGATTTGTAATTGAGCATTAATTCATTTGATAGTATACTGTAGTGACGGAACAAAGGAGAGTGTTGTCATACTCGTTTCTCGGCTAGTCGAGCAGGTGCATGGCTCTGTCAAGGCCGCACTAAAGTACTTTCCAGATTGTTCTGGAGTGCACTTCAAATACGAATAACGCCGCAGTAGGGATCGAAATTTATTCTTGAACACGTGCGCTACCTATATTAGGGACAGCAGCTGGCTTTGTCAGTTAGTTTACGTTGTCGATTTATCAAGTGCAGATATCAAGTGGTTGTTGTTGAAAGCGATTAATGTGTTATCATTAGTCCAGAATTCTCTATTACGTGACACTGTTATTGCGTGTGGACAAATTTAACTTGAATTATTGTACGATAGTACCTTATTGATTACAAACTGTTATTTGTGACTCATTAAAGCTGGTAATTAATGATTTTATTTGTATCTGTGTTTTGTTTCTATTGGACCGTACCACGACCAGCGAGACCGTCGTAACATTATTGTTACGTCATTTCAGAACGTTCTACGTGTTTCTCGTCTATCCCAGCAGAGTCCAGCTGTAATGTTTGTGTCAGTACGTGACATTTAACGCGTCTATAAACGAGGCTATTCCGTACCATACCGGTCGGCGCACTGTGTTCAAGGCCGCAATCATTTACGCTCTACTGTTTTCCTGTAGCGTTGGCGCGTATTATGGCTTATTCTGGAACACTTGTGGTATCTATGACAGCTGCCGCTTAGCAGACAGTTTAAGTGGAGATTCATTCCAGTGAGTTTCTAAGTATTGTGGCAAAGTGTTATGTGTTTTATAATTGTGCGGGACTCTATTAGTTGACATTATTATTGCGTGTGGACAAGTTTAACTTGAATTATTGTATAGGTTGATTATAAGCTGTTAACTGTGATAATCAAAGCTGGTGATTGGTGACTTCATTGGTGTCTTGTATTTTGTTTCCACTGCACCATACGACGATCAAGGAGACCGTCGTAACATTATTATTACAACTACTGATTGTTTTCAGCTATTTTATCTGTCTTATCAGTCTTCATAACAAGTTTGTCGTATTTTGTTGGTTCTCTGTGTAAAAAATTAAATAATTCTTAATTTGTTCTTGTTGTTTGTAAAAAAAAATTTTATTTATTTATTTATTTGTATTTTTTATTTTTTTATTTTAAATTAATTTAATATTAATTATTTTAAAATGTTTCGTGGTGTTTCGAACTTCTTGTTAATTGTTTTTATTTAATTATATCCTTTTCTGTATTTTGAATTCTTTTACCAGTAAATAGGATTGTCTCCAGGAACAATCGATTGGTGAACTTTCCTTATTTTCAGGTTATCTTCCTTTAATGTTGTTAAATTCTGGTAGTTAAGTCTCAATTAAGATGATATATTATGCTAGTTATAGTTTACGAATAAATAGGATTCAATTTTATAATATTCAAAGAATTTTATTAACAAATGATATAGTAATCGATTTTATATCGATTGATGAATCGACTCTCTCAGGGTTAAATCAATATATTGTTCAATTATTTATTATCGGGTTCTTTAAACAGTTATTTTATATATAGTCGGAGCAAAGGGCATAGTATTGAAAGTATAACATTACAATATATAAGCTTATTAATAAAATACAATTATAACATTCAATATATAATAGTAAGTAAATAAATTTTTCGAACCGTGAAGATTTACTGGCAGTGACGCTTTGAATTGTGGGAACTTAAAGATGGCCGCTTCGTATTCAGATGAAGTTGACGAATTGCACCTCGCAGATTCTGCTTCAAATAAAGGCTGCTTTTCCTCTGATTTCTCGTTCCTGCAGCTGCAATTATTCCTTCTGGTGTTGGTGGAGTGGTCCTGTTTAAGTGTTTGTGGTTCACTTCGATAAAATGTGTCGGATTAAGTTATAGTTCACTTTCGTCTATTAGGTCGACAATTGCACTGTTCGTTTCGTTATGTGGAATTAATGGTTTTAATCGTTTAAATTGTATATTCGCTTGTTTTCTGCTTTGTTTTAAGTTAATTTAATGTTTGTAGGTGTTAGTTTCACTGAAGTTAAGGTTTAAATGTAATTTTGCAAAAGTCGCGTTTTCCGCAGTAGACTAGGCTTGTCGAATGTACGCCATTTATGTCTTCACTATTAGGTTAATGTTTTAGCAAGAGCTCGTCTTAAGTGTACTCCACGACGTCTAATAATTAACTAACTAACTTCCTTCGTTTTCTACTAAAGTCTTAGCCAATTTAATATTAGCAATACATTGTTTCAAAACTTTCTAGCTTCCGTTAGATTTAAAATTTTTACATTATACAACTGAATATATTTTTGCTATTATTTAAATTTATTAAATTCTAAATACATAATCTCCTCCTTCAGTTCATTCTGCTTGATTTGATACCAAATAAGATAGTTTTACTGAGTTTTTTAACTAAAATGCTATATTTACCTCATGTTGAAAATTGTAAGTCTTAAAATGTACTTCCTGTCCTTCTCCAAATGTTTGCCATTTTATATGTTATATTAATGATTGCATTAAATCTCAGATTGACATAAAAGGTTTATCTTCCCTTAATTTCTTGTAATTTAATTAATTGGTTATCTTTTTAAATATTATTCATGAATCTGTCACCCCCCTCTCTGAATTTTCAGTTTTTACATTTGCATTTTTAACAATAATTCTTACTATCTTTTTACAATATCATTCTTAATTATAGTTACAGTTATATGACTCTGTGACTGATTTACCTTATATAAATTTTATCAGTTTAACTGATTTTCTGTACTTATTTCATCAATTATAATGCTGTTCAGATTTACCATTTGGCCTAGATTTTAACTGTTTTTACATACAAAGTTTTAAATAATACATCTTGTTTATACCCTTTCTGACTTTCTATTCTAATATAATATTGATTAACATTTCCTTATTTTAACAAAAGAACTTTTAGTATATAATTTATACTATTAATTCATAACACATAATTGAAATTAACAATGGTATTTAATCTCAGACATTTTAATCTGGATTAACTATTCTTAAAACATAATAAATATTTTCATAATAAAAGTTTTATACTAAAAGGTTTGTACTCTCAGACATTTTATCCTTGAGCTATTTAAACTTATTTTAAATAAACAAAACATATCTGTCCTTCCATCATCTACACTATTTCTTATACCTAGTTTTACTTTCAGTCTTATCTGTTTTTGCTTGATTTTTGTGGTAATGATTCTTGGTCACTTCACTTTTTTACTGGCCTGCTCTTGTTTTATTATGGTCATTCTAATGAATGTTGTATATAAAGAGTGGCAGTTATTATTTAGAAACCCTTGTATTATTTGTCATTATAATACTCTATTTAATATTATTCATAAAATATAAAGTTTTATACTTTCACAATTTACTCAGTTTATGAACTCCAATATAGACACATTATGTTTATTTTATATAATATAAAAACTTGCACTGATCCCCTTTCATTCTTGGATTTTATTTCTAATTCGGTTTATAGTCTTTTTAAAATCAAGAAACTTATTTATAGAGGATAATGAAGGTTTGTTTTTTGCATTATAAAATTAATTCACATTGGTTCACTTTCAATTCTCCTTTATACACTTTTGGTTTACTTCTATTTTACATGGTTTTCTAAATTTGGGTTTTTTGTTATACTTTCATTTGTTATTATCTTTATTACTTTCTTATGGGTTTTTTGTTTTGGTTTCTTATAAGAGCACTCCTTCCTCTTGTGGATGTTGTCTTGTTCTGGTCTCTTCATTAATTACTCCTATACTCCTTGTTTCTTATAAAAGTATTTCTTCTTATTGTGAATGTTGTCTTGTTCGGGTTTCTTCTTTAATTGCTCCTATCCTCCTTGTTTCTTACAAAAGTATCTCCTTTTCTTATAGTGAACGTTGTCTTGTTTGGGTTTCTTCCTTACTTACTCCTATCCTACCTGGGTATTACTTTACTTTATTTTTAGTTTTGAAGTTTATTTTGATTGCTCATCACTCATTGTAATATTGGTTTTAATGAAACTCTTACTTCAATCTATGATTGTGCTTTACGGTGGTTCTTAATTAATGTTTAATGTTGCTTTCTTGGATTTAAAATGTTATTTATTTTATTTTATGATTTTCTCTCCATTCAGAACTATGGACATTATCTGTCATGCTACATCTGCTATGTACAATGTTCCCTCGAACGAGGCCTTTCGGTTTCCCAAGTGTAGGAAGAATTTGATATTGGTTGGGAAACCGAAAGGCCTCTTGTGAGGGAAAATTGTACATAGCAGAGAAGCAACAAAATACGACAAAGTTGTTACTGATTGTTTGTAAATATAAGACTGCTAAATATAAAATTAACTATAATGAAAATCTATAATCACAATGTAAGAAGTAAACAACTATTGTTTATCATGAATTTTCATTAAATTTACCTCGTATCAGTTTAGGTTTCTGTGTGATTGTTGTTTGCAACAACAAAGGAAAACCATGGGAAGAACGAAGTGGAAAATTGGGGCAGAAGCAACGGCGAAGACAGCATAATACTGACAAGAACCTAACATTCTGTTTTCATGTGATATACGTAACCTTCTTTGTAGCACGTTATAATCTGAACGTGAAGACCCTAAAAGAGGTTATTTCGGCCCCCAACTTTGTCTTTATTTCCCTTTTACGTTTTTATCGTCACATATTTCTCTTCCCTAGTTTAACGTGAAACAAAATACCCTCTGTTGGATGGAAGCACGCACCATCACTCTTTGTTTGTTTACCCATCGTGTGAACGACCAACTTGTTTCGCGCTTGTCGAAATAATTGACTGTAGGCGTAGACCATTATTGCATATATTTCCGGGCGCATAATTTTAATTAATGCATACACGCACAGGCGCGTCGAATAATATTTTAGATAATTACCGGTAAAAAGCCTAAAATTCTGTAAAATTACATACGCGTATCTGTACATATGTAAATTTAAAAATTTTTAAATTCTGTACAATTAATATTTTAAAATAAATACACTGCACGTAGGTTTGTTATCACGTGACGCACGTTTCACAGAAATTATTCTGTATCTTCAGAGGTTTGTTTGAATTGTAATTTAATGTTTCGCATACTTTTCGATTTTACTTTATTGTAAGCAACGACGTTGTGTATTTGCATAAGATCAACCTTATGTGCGGGACCATTAGGCGAACCCTTATTAAGTCAGCAAGTAGAGGAACACGCCTAAATTCTACAAGGTGGATGGCTCTTTCCACACTTCTTTATGACTCTAACGAAAGACCAGGGCAGTCGCATCCAAGCGGCTGAAATGAGATTTTTCAGGCACGTGGCAGGATATTCTCTGCGTGATCGTAGAAGATACACAGGTATACGGCAGGAACTGAATATTATGAGTGTACTCGACAGGATAGCTCAGTATCGGCTGAATTGGTGGGAACATTTTTTTCGAATGGATGACTGCCGCATCGCCAAACTACTATGGAACTATAAGCCGAGGGGACGGAGAGGTGTGGGTTGTCCGAGGACGCGCTGGAGTGACTAGCTCTAGACTCTTTGACTGTTTGAGAAAAAAAACTTGGTTTTATCCTTGAAGATGATAATGATGATGAACTTTAAACATTACTTGTTTGTGTTTCACTAATACTACTGAATCAAGTTATTGGTTCGTGTTCTGCCATGCTGTTATCTTTCTCTTCCTTGTCCATTTTCACTCAAAATGTTTTAACTTAGTTAAATCTCTATTATGTAGTTCGACTGTTGTGTAATGTGAAGTTAAATATTTATTTCTTTGAATTGCAGTAACAGAGTATAATACGATTACAATAGAATTACTAAGGTTGTTACGTGTATCACTACAGCTGTTAAGTTTCAAAATGTTTGTGATTTCAAAATCTATTTTACTGACTATGTTCACTGAACAGACGTAAGCGGCTTAGCCGTCAGTATGGCTGGGTATTAGATAAGTGTAAGTGTTATGTTATTTGCTACTTAACTGAGAGACATATAACGAACGTAATTGTAGCACTTATTGTGCATTATTGTTTGACGTTTTCAGTCAGTGTAAGCACTCTAAGTGTACATTATAAAATGAAAATTAATGTTTCATTTTTAAATAAAAGTCACACCTTTACCTGCTTGCATTATTTCATAACATTTGAATAACAGTTAGTCTCAGGTCTGCCCATAGTTTTTATACGCTATCATTTTAAACTTCCATGTTTCATAAGGAAATGGAAGTATGGTCATGGCGAAAAAAACCGTGTTCCAGATAAGGGCTGAGTCTGATTGTACTGCCCTCAGAACATGAAAAGTCATTTTTCGAAAAGTGTGTGTGTATGTGTGTAGAATTTGTTCTACGGCGAACGATAACTGCCGCATATTCAAACAAAATCAAATAATTTTTTGCATATGTGCCCGAGTTTTAGAGTACTAAAGGCCTATTGATTCTATTGATTTGCTGAACATTGGTTAAGGGGGAGGGGTAGTTCACCTTCAACATTTTACGTTTCAACAATAGTAAAGTACTTAAATTTGATAAATAAATTATCCTATTATAGATGATATCTATAAATGAAAATGTTAGTGTAGGGGGAGGGGATAATTTTTTATATGTGTACTACGTTATCGGCAGCAAAGAAGTTGTTTGTTGTTAAAATTCCTTCCCGGGCTGTTTGGCCGTGATCCAATATTTTCTGCAAAATCAGACGTTTTGGCAATATCATCAACTGCCATCATCAGTGAAATTCGAGTGCGCTAACGTGAGTTGGTATACGTTAGTGATCACAGTATTCTGGTTAAGGATGAAGAAAGACGTAGTTTCTATGGAAATATTTCATTTCGAAAATGATTTTAAATATAAATCTTAGAACATGGAAGTCATGTATAGTTCTCCATACCGATATTTTTTTGTAATATTTTAATGAAAAAAAAGATACGACTAAGCACAGAAAAAAATATTTATTTAACTTCTCTCTTATATCATATTCAGATTCACAGCGTAACGCACAGCCGAGACATTTGAAACTGCTCACTTGTTCTAATATGTTGTTGTTTATAACTATCTTAGTCCTTACTGAATATCTGCCTTTAAATGCCATGGTTTTGGTCTTTGTTACTGAAATTGTCAGTGAGTACGCTCGCCACTTTTTGTAATTAAAACATAGGTCTTTGTAAATCATCCTCATTTGGTTGTATAAAAACTACGTCATCCGCGTATAGCAGGGACCCCGTACAAATTGATTTCTTAACCTGTATTCCCGAAGTCACACTGGATGCGTAAGTAATTATTTCTACTAATTACTGGTTGTATTCGCGATTGATTCGTCTACTTTTATTCAATTACAGTAAAACTGTTTAAAGGATAACAACATCTTAAACAACTTTCCGTTTTTAAAATATACATAGATTTCCATACAGCATATAAACACCATGCCACATAAACCACTTCATTTGCTTCTATGTAAAACTTCTAGCATGAGAATATCAAAATATAACAATCTACTTTCTCATATGAAGCCCCTTTTATGCTTACTGAGGACAATACACTTGAGGACACATAGGATGAATTCATCAAATTCTCTGCAGCGCTTTAGAGATTATTTAATCTACTTAATATAGATTACGTAATTAAATTTCATATTCTATAAATTATGCTACTCATTTCAAATAATCTGATTAATTTGCTGCCACTGTAACGGAGCTTAGAAACAGTCTGGATTCGTTGAACGCATGCGTACATAGCGATACGGGGACATGACAATCCTATTAGCTGGGATGTGTGTGACGTAGCATTACACACATTGCTGTTACAGTTTAATTAATAAAATCCGGCGAACAAGCGCCTCTGAGGCTAGTAAACACTGTTTTCATTTCCCAAACAATTTAACATTCATTTCACATTCGAAAAGTGACTATGTTTAACTTATTAACAAACCGTTATGGAATTGGTGTCCTGTTTTCAAATAAACTCTGCCGTAACTAAAACTAATTTTACTTTCATGTTCCATAAGGATATGGAAGTATGTTGATGGCGAAAACAATCGTTTCCGAGATAAGGGTTGATTCTGATTGTACTATCCTCAGAACATGAAGGAAAGTCATTTTCCGAAAAGTGTCTGTGTGTGTATATGACTGTCCGTGTGTGTGTCTGTGTAGAATTTTTGTCTGTGTGCAGAACGATAACTGGCGCAAAATCAAACAGAATCAATTAATGTTTTGCATATGTGCCTGAGTTGTAGAGGACTCAAGGCATATTGATTTTCGTGTGAAGATCGGTTAAGGGGAAGGGGTAGTTTACCTGCAACGTTTCATGTTTCAACAAGAGCAAAGTACTTAAATTTGACAAATAAACTATCCTGAAAAGAAGGGCATAATAATCCACTGTAGAAATGTAGACGAAATATCTATAAACGAAAATGTAGTTGATGGTGGAGGGCATTTATTTTATATGTGTATTACGTTATCGGCAACAAAGGAATAGTTTGATGTTAAAATTCCTTCCCGGGCTGTTTAGCAGTAGCCCAATGTTTTCTGGAAACCCAGACGTTTCGGCAGTACCTTCGACTGCCATCATCAGTGAAAATCGAGTGCGCTAACGTGAAGTGGTATATATTAGTGACCACAGTACTGGCGTTATGGCTGAAGAAAGAAGTAAGTTTCTATGGAAATATTTAATTTCGAAAATGATTTTAAATATTAATCTTAGAAAATGGAAGCAGTCTATCGTTCTCAATACCCTTTTTAGTATATACCTTCTAAACTCTTTATTAACTCTGTTGTTACAATTACTTCCCGGGCTGTTCGGCCGTGGTCCAGTGTTTTCTGCAAAACCAGACGTTTCGGCAGTGCTGCGGTCACTAAAGTATACCACCTCACGTTAGCGTACTCGATGTTCACTGAAGATGGCAGTCGACGGCACTGCCGAAACGTCCAGTTTTGCAGAAAACATTGGACCACGGCCAAACAGCCCGTGAAGTAATTTTAACAACATTGACTCTGGCCATGTAAGCCTACGAAAGTCTTTACTAACTCTTTTTAAATTTTGTGAGAAAAACATTAAATGTTGAATGCATTTAATATAACATTACCTAAATGCCCATTTAAACGTGCTTGAATTTGGAAACTTCTGGAAGATTTTAAATCTCCTCGAAGATTGAAATTTGTATTCTGTAGGCATTATTATAGAAATATTACAAATAAAATGTTTAAACTTACAAAAACATGAAAATACATAATTTGTATTATATCCATTCTATGTAATATCTTCTAACAAATACAACTGCCAGTAGGTTTATTTCCACCTAACGCACGTTTCAACGCTTCAGAGGCTTGTCTGAAAACCTCTGAAGATACAGAACAATTTACGTGAAACGTACGACAGATAAAAACAAACCTACTGGCAGTTGTATTTGTTAGAAGATATTAAATGAGAGGCCTGCAGGAAATTCAACGAGTTACTTACAAATGAATATATCTATTCTGCAGTCAATGACATGACAAACAATAGTCGCAAATACAAAAATTGGTTTTTGTCTACAAATACAGAGAATTACAGTATATACATAAAAAGAAAGCTATAAAAAGTTTGTTTTTTTACTTCAAGAGAGAAAGAACACAAAAAAACTGAAAAAAAAACATTTTTCTCGTTAAGTTGAATGCCGCGTTTGAATTCAAACAAACATCGGAGAAAGAAAACTTATTATATTCTGTTTTATTTTTATACAAGCGCAAATATTAAAATTTCGCTTGTTTATATGAACTATAAAAATGATTACATATATACGATAATATGCAATATAGCACAAAGACTTTAAATAAAGCGTTTCTTGATTTTGAATACTTTATATTAAAAGTTCAGTAGATTGTCAGAAAATAATAGCATCATTAATAAATCCACTTCATTCCAATAAATTATATATCTCGACTACTTATTCTATGCGACACCTATTCATTTATACATCGATGTGTGTGTGTGTGTGTGCGCGCGCGCGATCGAGTGTATATGAATTCTGTGTTTTTAACAGTACAACTGCACTAATTAATGGTTGACATAACCAGGTCTATATAATATACGAAAACATGTTATGAATACGAAGCTAATATATTACAAAAATGTGGATCAAATTGATTATGTATTGGATACATAGTATTTTTGAACTTCCACGTATTCTAGCATAGCAGTAACAGAATACAACTTTTCAGCGATTAACCGAATGTGTAAGTAATAATGAAATCTCAAGACCAAATATTATTAACATATGAATCGTTTTACTTAATGCGGTTCAACGGAATTTCCTTCCCCATTCGTAATCGTACCAGCACCGTATATTTTGTGTTCGGGGCACCTGGAAACGAAAACAACTTAATTCTCCTTTTTTTTTTAAATATGCAAAGGTTTTCGCATACGCCAAGTGTTATGAAGTGACAAACAACGCTGAGATAAATTACAACATTTGTAATATTCTGCTATTGATGTAGAAACAAGAATTGGTATAGCGAAACAGCCATTTAAAGGGGAAAAGGAATACTGTGTGACAAAATTAATAAGAATTTAAGAGAAAGGTTGGCCGAATGTTATGTGTGGAGCGTTGCTTTATATGGTGCAGAGACATGGACACTGAGGAAAGAGGATGAGAAACGATTAAAAGCATTTGAGATATTGGTTTGGCGAGCAATGGAAAACGTGAGGTGGATTGATAAAGTAAGGAGTGATGAAGTTTCAAGAAGAAAAGAAGAAGAGAGAAGAATCCTGAAGGTAATAGAAAATATGAAAAGGAATTGGTTAGGTCATTATTTAAGAAGAGACAGCTTGCTTACAACTGTCAAGGAGGATGTCATAGAATGAGAAAAGTGAAGAGGTCGTAGAAGAATAAAGTTAATAAATAACATTAAAATCAGAGGGTGTTATGAAGAAACGAAAAGACTGGCATGCGAGAGGACAGCTTTTAGAGCTTTTACCATTTGAAGACCTTTTGCCTTAGGGTAGAACATCAAATAATAACTATTGATGTTATAAAATGACAAACAACGCTGGGATAAAATACAAAATGTATAATATTCTACTATTGAGATGTTTTAATTATCAAAAATAGAAGCAGTAATAAAACGCCGCATTTAGGACTATAACAAACGCTTTTATTGTCCATAATATTTATCATGCGTGAAGAATTGTAATGTTTTTACAGAGAACGTAATGAAATACCATCGGTTTTTTGCAGCATCGTCGGGTGGACTATTGTGTAGGTAAAATGGTGGTCAAAGAGAATATTTCATGCAAGCTTTTATTAAATTGATTACACGTTCACTGGCTTTTTCATATGTTGTGTTTAATAATCCGGGATTTTCAATCGTTTAATAATAATACTTTACTGCACTTGATAGCGATGTTTTAGTCTTGCCTGCAGTATATGAAAAAGCAGCAGATTTTTGTTATTAATACAAATAATTATTTTTTGAATTAATAAAATTATGTTAGTGGTTATAGTCACAAACAGAATTAACAATGTTACACACCACTATAGAAACATTATTCCGATTAATTCTTTTCTAGTGAATAAAATATAAGTGAATAAAATATTTCTTTTTGCTTCTATAAAAAAGCGGAATAAATTTTCTATAGTGGTGTGCAACAGTGTTAATTACTTTTTTACATTGGTACAATAATAGTAACTATCATTAACGTTAGCTGTGAAAAAATTAAATCTCAAACTACCTGATATATTTAAAACTCGAGAAATAAAAATTTCAGCCTTTTAAATTATTCCCACCTTGAAAAAAACCTACAAGTATACAATGATATTAGTTATATTTTGTGCAGGGATACTACGAGTGTTTTTAGTTGGTTTATTGTGGTAGTTTATGCAAGTAGGAAATATCATATCATAACGTAACGAGAATCGTATGAATAGGATAGAAAAAGCGAGAGCTTCCTTCCACTCGTCCCCCACCTTAGTGTAGCCAGGTGTTGCTTCACTGAAGACCGCATTCAAGTTTGTTCTAGATTCTTCAAGAGGTCACTTGTAAAACGCATTTAGCGTCAGCATTAAGTGGTGAGCACATTGAGGATGGGAGATTTCTAGACGGTGTGCGCTACCTAAAAGATACCATAGCAACCGGCTTGTGAGTTCAGTGTTGTTGAGCGATTTCTTTAGCGCGAATAGAGTGTTTGCAGCGAAGTGTTGTTCTGTTGTAATTAATGCGGCATTCTTTATATTTGATATTATTATTGCGTGTTGTTATTTGAATGTTACTAAACAGTGATAGCTTTTTACGAAGCCTGTTTTCTACACTCTACTGTGAAAATAGTATTATAAGGAAAACAAAGTTTGTTGGTCTTCAAACCTAAAAGTGTTTTGCATTATCTCCGTTAGGTCACATTAATTAAATGTCAGCTGCATTAATGACTGCTATTTCAAAAGGAGCTAATCTTTTAAACAAATCAGAAGGCGTTTGTGCGCAAAAGCTGTTCCATATAATTATGTGTGGAAAGATACTTAATTCCAGGTAACAAACGGAGTAAAATGTGAGGCGATAAAAACATTTAATGGGTAATAAAGACAAAGTTAGTAGCGAAGTTAACAGTTTTTGTGCGCCGCGTTCATTCTTACTTAACCCAGTATTAAACAGAGGTCGCTATTGTCGCTAGAAAAAACAGTTTATACCAGTTATGTTCGTATGTGTACGTCGTTGTACACATATGTTCACACCCTCACCATCATTGCTCAGTTAACAGCTAAATTTAAGTGTAAACGCTTCATCTTTCCCATGTTTTCGAGGCATATCATATTTTTTACAAATCGCTAGTTATAAAACAATATTTTATAAATATGTACTTCGTAATTAGAAAATAAAATTCATCATCATCATCACCATCATCATCTATAAGGATTAAACCAAGGATGGTTTGTTCCGGTCTCAAATAAGCAAATATTAGAGCTGGTCACACCAGCGCTTCCTCGGACGTCCCACACCTCTCCATCCCCTCGGCTTATAGTTCCAGAGTTGCTTGGGGACGCGGCAGTCATCCATTCGCCAAAGATGTACCCACCAATTCAGCCGATACTGGGCGACCCTGTCGAGTATACTCATAATATTCAGTTCCTGCCGTTTATCTGTCTTCCTTCTATGATCATGGAGAGTATACCCTGCCACGTGCCTGAGAAATCACATTTTAGCCGCTTGGATGCGACTGGCCTGACCTTTCGTTAAAGTCCAATTCTCAGACCCATAAAGAAGTGTGGGAAGAGCCATCACCTATTAGAAAATAAAATTAAAATTATATTATCAAATCATTATATTATTTATTTCGTTTTTGTTTTCACAGATCTTTTGCCCGGATTCTAATTTTTTTTTTATTTGATGATTGTATGTATTTTGAACATATACCATTCTATACGTTTGCGATAGGTACAGTAAGTTCTTCGTTTTTGTAGGCATGCTTCAGTGACCGTTCTTTTTTTGTTTTTGTCTCATTCATATACGACAAATTTTCATACACTTTTTGCTACAATAGAAATACAAGTAGAAATCAGTACAAAAGATGACACAATTTTCAAAGCACTCAACATCGTAAATATTAAAAAACTAATATATACACCACAATCACACACAATAATACCAATTTAAAATACCAAAAAACAACAGGAAACCATAACAACAACCAACAAAAACACAAGTACTCAACAAGATACAAAATTGAGTTGGCTGTGGATGGGAAGAATAGGATTTCCGAAACATGTTCCAAGTAAGGGAAAAATATCTTGTGGTAAAGAAATTATAAATATTAAATAAAAAATAAATTTTGTATGAGTTCTGTTCAAAGGATTAGATAAAATATTATTTATAAAATTTTCTATACATGAAATTATTCTGAATTTCTTCATATACGCATTATTATACAATTTATGGGAAAAATTAAAATTTTAAAATTTGTGACTTTATTTTCAGTTAATTAATTTGCTTATCTATCTATGAATTTTTACAATTCACATTCATACGTTACTATTAATATAAAAAATGGTTTCAACATCTCGCATGTAAATTGTCTGTACTAAGCCAATGCTATTTTCCGTTTGAGTTAAAGTTTCTGGTTCCGTTTACGTGAAGTATAATACTTTTGTATGTACTAACATTCTTATAGGTCTACTTGATTTAAGCCTTTCGTATTCTTCTGATATTAAAGGTTTCTTTCTTACAGGATTTGACAATTATAATAATATTTAGCCGTCGAGCGTTTTGTATCCTTTTAGGTGAATATAACTTGTTTCTTATTTCTCACTTATACAAAAATGTGCCTTCCTGCAAAAGTGTGTACTCCTTTACTTGCATTATCAGAGGAAGCAAGTGGTAGTCACATAGTATGAGGTTATTACTTGGTTTCAATTTTGCAATCTTGATTTCACAAAGTTAATTAGAAATTATAAACTTGATGCATGTAAAAGCTTTCAAAGATGAAATGCAATTAATGAGAATCTCTATGAAATATACGATCGATATTTCTCCTAAATATATTTTTAAAAATCATGAAAAAACAGAATACCAAGAAATTAATATTTGGTTTATATTTTTACTGTTATATAAAAGGCATATTGGGAATTGTAAAATATAATGAAAACCATTTTTTTTTAAACACAAAACGTATTTGTGAAACTAAAAGTTTTTTTTTTTATAGATTCAATAATTAAAGTGTAAATAAAGAAAAAATTAACAAAGGTAATAGGATTGTGCCGTCGACGCTTCATCGCGTGTTACGTTGAATAAACAGCTATTCCTATTACTCCTACGTATGACTGTACGCACCGGAATAATTATTAATTAAAAAGTTTTCCATTAATATACTTTAAGCTTGCATTCGATCAGTTATTTAAAGTCAAAGAGTAATTTGAGTATTTTTATTCGGTTAAAAAGAATTAAGAAAGGATTATTCTGTTTATTCAAGTACACTAGAGTCTTGTTTGACCGATTTTGATGGGCCCAAGAGTGACACGGTTAAATGAAAATTTGGTTAAATTGAAATAGAGTACTGTACTGTAATTTACACACTTGTTAGTGAGAAAAAACGGTGAAGAACAACAAGTGCCATTAATGTTCTATAGAGAGAATAGTAGTAGGCCTACTCTTGCTCCGTTATTACTGTACATACTTCTATTATAATACACACGCCTTTAAAATCAACCGGCTTTAAATGCTGTAATTAAGTTATACAATATTTCTGTATACAAACTTAAAAGAACAACTTTACTTTAATCAAACTAAAAACTATTTTTCAAACGACATTAGCAAAAACAGTAATACGTATTTAAGTCATTACAGTGGGTGTACATTAAAATACAGTACAGCCCGTCACACGAGTTATAAGCGTTGTAAAATTATAACTTCAAACAAAATATATGCAAACTTCTTGAAAAAAATTATAGCGTCATCATTCGGTTAATCGCGTTTCGGTTAACAAACAAAATATATGCAAACTTCTTGAAAAAAATTATAGCGTCATCATTCGGTTAATCGCGTTTCGGTTAATTAAGAAAATTCTAGTGTATTAATAAAATTGATTTTACGAGATACTAACTCCGTGAATGGTTGATTAATGGTTTAACATCGTATCGCACCAATATCACACTAAACTGTATCTTACTGTTACTTTCCGAGCGAACAAATAGTTTCACGTGGGGTTTTAATAGTCCACACGTAATAACAAGCAAACGACATAATAAGATCACAGTATAGTGCCCTGCTCGACTATTTTCAGACGCGTATTGAACATATTGAAAAGTTGCTTTAGATCTGATTACCCATGAGTAACAACAGGTAACATCAGTAATCCTCAGGCTACCGAGGAGAGATTACAAAAAATACTTTATATTGTTAATAATCATCAGCCGTGGATCTACAACCCTTGGTGGGTCTTGGCCTGTTTCAAGAGTCGATTTCATCCCTGCCTATTGCGTGCCCTGGCTTTCCAGTTTCGTATGTTCAGCTTTCCGAAGTCCTCGTCTATCTGGCCTTTGAATCTACATCGTGTCTTCCCCTTTGTCTTCTACCCATTGATTTCTGGTAGAAAATATATTTCGTAGGCTGTCCTTCCTCCATTTTCTCTATGTGTGCAACCCATCTTAGCCTGTATATTTTGATTAACTTCATACTTTATATTGTTAAGTAACTTAAACACCTTTTAAAAAGTCAAAATAGGATATTTTGATTAATCTACGCATTAATGGAGGGACAGTTAATAATAACAGAGTTACATTGTAGATAAATGAATGTTAGTCAGACATCACAAACCTTAGAGGAAAAAGCCTACAGTATATCTACCTCTAAAGAACCATGACGTGTGAGCGTTTTACATACTCTCCCGACTGCAATGAAACGTAACAGTTTTTGCATCTCCTCTGACGCTCTTCATTATTTGATATACGCACACAGGCACATGAGAAATGAACCAGCCTCTCCACTCTCACCTACACGTCGGTGGACCCTGTTACGCCGAGCAATCCACTCCAAGGTTGTGGTAACCAATTACTTCGGCGGAGTGGATCGGTAAGCAAACGAGAGATGGGGGTTTTGACAGGACAGTCTGAGGTATCCTGAGTCCTGTCCTGGCAGGATGGTGCACATCGGCAGCAGGGTGTGCATCTAGTGTGGAGGCGGAGGAGGCTATAGTAGCCCAACGGCTGCACACATGGGCTGAGTCAGTTAGTCTACTGCGACCGAGCAGAGAGAGCTCGTCAGCTGAGGTGAAAGCAACTCTCTAGGCGAAGAGCACCCCGAAATTTAAGTTCCTAGTCCTCCAGGTTGGGGGTTGCATCGGAGAATTCACATATCCGCTCTGTGAAACTCTTTTATGTGCAGAAACCTATCAGTTTCTCAACCAGTCAGTTGTCTGTACTTGACCGGGACAACTGACGGAGGCTGTTATAGCAGACCTTGACTCAGTAATGGGTTGTCGCGCCGCTGAAGAAGGAGAAGAAGAAGACGCAGGCACATATAGAAAAATGATTGAATTTCACTGACCTATTACATTAAGGTTTTTAAAGACTAAAGGAAATTACGATTTTTAGTACGTATTGTAACAGTTATCACCAATTTCCCATTCTTTTTTCAACAGTTATTCCGGTAACCTACAAACCGCCGCACTATTAACAAGGTAACCTACATTTCACAAATGTTGACGCAAGCAGAACATGCTTGCAGCGGATTGTAATGTGAACAGTATGCATGGCAATGACGTGAACAGGTACTACAATATACCGAAGTGTAGCGATAACTAACGTCAGTGAGTAGGAGGAACCATATCAAACCCTAACCAGACCCAATCTACTTCTCTGAAACTGAAGAAACTACTGCTACCCGTGAGCGCTTACGATAAAATCCGTACACGGATTTCTTCTTTTTTATTTTCTTCTTATTCTTTCTGTATACCAGTCTTTTGTCCTCTCTGTTAAGAACGATTTTTTACTTCCATATTCCATAAGGAAATGGATGTATGGTGATGGAGAAACGTGTTCGAGATAAAGGCTGATTCTGATTGTCCTACCCTCAAAACATGAAGAATAGTCATGTTCCAAAAAATATCTGTGTGTGGGTCTGTGTGTTTGAGTGTAGAATTTTCTTTATATGGGAAACGTAACTGCACCAAATTCAAACAGAATTAAATAATTTTTTGCATATATACCTGAGTTGTAGAGGACTCAAGGCCTGTTGATTTTGGTGAAGATCGGTTAAGGAGAAGGGGTTGTTTACCTGCAACGTTTTATTTTTTAACAAGAGTAAAGTACTTAATTTTTATAAATAAAGTTTCCTGAAAAGAAAATTATAATAGTCCACTGTAGAAAGATAAATGAAAAGGGTTGTTGAACTGGGAGGGTGTAATTTTTTATATGTGTACTACGGTATCGGCAACAAAGAAGTAGTTTGTTGTTAAATCTCCTTCCCGGGCTGTTTGGCCGTGGTCCAAGGTTTTCTGCAAAACCAGACGTTTCAGCAGTGTCGTCGACTGCCATCATCAGTGAAAATCGAGTGCGTTAACGTGAGGTAGTATACGTTAGTGACCATAGCACTGTGGTTAAGTCTGAAGAAATAAGTAGTGTATATGAAAATATTTCAATTCGAAAATGATTTTAAATATAAATCTTAAATCATGGAAGTTATGTATGGTTCTCAATACCTATATTTTTGTTTGATATATTTCATATCAGCTTTTGTTTTTAAAACGGTTTGTAAAATGCATTCAGAATCTTTCTTTTGGCGTTCTGTTCAGGTATTCCATTAATTCACACAATTTATAAAACTAAATGAGGAATGGTAAAAAATCTAATGCATGTCTAAGAATCCAACTTTGTTCCGTGAATTCTTTTGTTCGCAAAAATTCATTTCGTCGAGTCTTTTTAAATTTCAATACTCATACTAGGTAAACTGAAAGGTGAAGTCGGTATAACAAGAAAATATTGTACTAGAGTGTTAAATATTTTTGGGAAAGTACACCCAGCATAATTTTGATATAAAGATATATTTTTAATGATTGTTATATTGTTTTCATTTTGTAAGTCTCAAGCTACTATAATATGTGAGATCTGCTGGTATTATGTATTGACTTCCTCTTATACCTCCAATTCTTTTCGGATGTTGGATAGCATACAGACTATTTTAGCTTTCTGTACTGCTGCACGGAATAAGTCAGTTGTATTCATGCCAAACCAGGTCCTTAAATTTCCCAGCCATGATATTCTCGATCGCCCAACTCCTCTCTTTCCAAGTACTTTTTCCTGTAGTATGGACTGCAATAAGTAAAATCTCTGTTCATTTCTCATGAGATGTCACAGATACTGAAGCTTTCTTATCTTTACTGTGTTAATAACTTTCCTTTCTTTCTTCATCTTTCTAAGAACTTCAACATTAGTTATATGTGTTGTCCATGAAATGCTCAGTATTCTACGTTAAAGCCACATTTCGAATTATGATTCACTGTAATTCACGATGTGTAATTATTATTTTTTTTTATTATGTATTGGGACAAATCAATGACAGCATCCACCCTCTGTGACAAGTTTTACCATTACCTTTAAGTTTGTATTATTTTTGTTTGTCTTCATTTACAAATTTTTTTAGTTACTCTTTACGTTAATTGTTTCTCTTTAATAACATTTTCTTATTGTCCATGAATGATATGCTTTTTGGAACTTTTGCAAGTTTCTGATACGTGCCACATCGTTCGTAAGCATGAAGCAAATTTAACTTTTATAAAGTTGAACAAGTATAGGACTATATGGAGCAGAACTGTGGGAAATTAATAAAAGAAATAAATCCATAATAAGAGCTATGGAGATGGATTACTGGCGGAGGTGATGTAGACTAACAAGACTAGATAGAGTGAGAAATGTAGAGATAAGACAAGCTATGGGAATCCACCTCGACATTATAGAAATAATAGAAGCAAGAAGACTGAATTGGTTCGGACACCTAAAAAGAATGTCGGATGAGAGATGTCCAAGAAAAATATGGGAGAATGGACTCCACTCTCTAGAATAAAAAGAGGAAGACCTAAAAATGAATGGAAAATGGTCGTCGAAGATCCAACGAATTCAAGAGGACTTACAGAACAGGACTGTTCAGACCGGCGCCAGTGGAAGCTAGGATGCGAGAGGCGGCGTTAGCCAAATCTTAGCAAAATCTAATATCGCATGACATTAATTAAGGTGTGGCAAGTGAATTGTATGTAGTATAAAATAACAAAACTGTTTTGCGTAATGACTGCAGAATAACCCGTTTTAAAATGAAGAGACTACGTCTCACTATACAACTGGAAACAATGTGACGATTACGTACAATAGCACTGTGGTAATTGCAGTTTCCCGGTAGCTATCCAGTTATATTTACGTAATATTCAATCATCGTAACTATGTTTACAAACCGTTACTATCATTATATAAAATCAATTTTTTAAATATTTTAGTTAAAATAAACGCTCAACTTTGTCAAATAAAAATGTCCTTTGAGAAATAGCTGAAAAAATATTACCACATTACAAAACGTGCTACGTGTTTCTCGGCTATTCCAGCGGAACCCGGCTATAATGTGTGTTTGCGTACGTACTGCTGCTACTTTGAGATGAAGGACAATTACGTGACACTTGTCACGCGTCCACAGCGAGACTTTCTCAGACCATACCTGTCCGCGCGCGCGTTGTGTTCAAAGCGGCAAGCAATTATGTTCTAGTGTTTTCTAGTAGACACGTATTATAGAATATGCTGGAATCTCAGCGCGGTATAACTACAATACTTCGGCGGCGCTTAACATTGTCGGGGGATTACGCAGTGCGTTTAAGTGGCGATTTTTTGTAGTGCGGTTCGAAGTATTGTGGCGAACGTGTTATGTGGTTTATAATTGTGCGGCACTCTATTAGTTGACATTTTTATTTTATTGCGTGTAAGCAATTTTTATTTGATCTGTTGTAAGAGACTATCTTGTTGATTACATTCTGTTTGATTGTGATAATTAAAGCTGGTGATTAGTGACTTAATTGTTGTCTTGTATTATTGTTCTCCACTGTACCATTCGACGACCAGTAGACCGTCGTAACAATGTCGCACATGCTATATTTTATTGTCTGCTTGCAGTTAAAAAGAAAAACATCTTACTTTTTTAACTGGCATTTTCATGGATTGTTCAGTAAACGGGTAATTTCATTTAATAGTAAACCATATTATTCTAATCCTTTATTTCGTGAGACAAATTATAATTTAATATTCTTTAAAAAGATTTGAGTTTCTAAAAATAAATGTATTTAAAAAAGTGTAAATCTATACTTCAATCTTCATAGATCTACTTCACAGATCTGTGGAGCTCTACACTAGCCGAAACACAAAACCGATACCTGGTATACATTTGACATGAACAGCAGAGAATTATTTTCTTTACCGAAAGATCTGATTTATAAATTTCATTATTTAAACGTAAAAGTAATAAACTGAGGACCAAAATATACCTGACATAGATTACTGTATAAAGCTGGATTCAATCCGTTGTTCTCAGTAAACTTTACGGTGCTGTAAAAGTTTATGGACGTCTTAAACTTTATGTTTACGAAGGAACTAAAAGGACTGATTTTTACTCTCGACTGTGGCAATTTATGAAAATAATTGGTAATACAAAAACGTCTTACCAAACAAATTAAAAAAGTGTACTCATTTTTTATTGAATACACTTAGATAGAGATAAATAAAATTGTATCATATACTTACAAATATGTAAATACATGAATATTTGTGTGTAGAACTTATAGAAATCTTAGAAATAAAACACAACACAGCACAAGGATTAAATTTTATGAGACAATTGCAATACTCACATTGATTTATGGGAGTGAGGCGTGTGTCATGACCAAAAGGAAACCGGCAAGATTCAGAGTGTTGAAGTGTAGTTTTTTGAAATCCTGCAAACTATAGATTGCAAGATAGAATAAGAAATGGAGATATCAGAGCAAAACTCGAAGTGAAGGACATAAATGAAATTATTTTAATTTACAGTAGACAATGGTGGGATCATATGCAAAGGATAACAGAGGTTCGATTACCGAAACCGGCACTGAACTATGAAGCCATTGATAGAAGAGACGTGGGTCGTCCGAGGATGAGATGGGTGCCTCAACAGGTTTATATAACCTAATCCTTGAAGAGGAGAAGAAGAGGACTTATAATTATGTTGACATGAGGAGTGTATCGCTTGCTGGAGTGAATTTAAATGCGTATTTGTAATTGATAAAATAAATCTAATTAATTTAATATTTATCAGTTGCCCGGATATTGGAGATTAATAGTTACATTAATACCCAAAACATAAATTAAATTATTACATATCAATGTAGTCCTGATTTTTATATTTGTGAAGTATTTAAAGTGTAGGCTACATAGCAGCAGCAATAGAACAGCCTGAAATTACCGTCTTCCTTGTCTAGATAAAAGATGGGTTCTCCACAGAGGGTTTGGCTAGTTCTGAGAAGTGGACTCGATATAAGCTCCTTGAACGGCCACTGTGCAGCTACTTGTGCGTAAATTTCATATTGATGCAGCAAGGAACGAAGACAACCCCCATAAAACCGCCCTTGCCAGGTACCGTGTACTTCTAGTAATTCTTGGAAATGACCTCAGCAAAAACTGTAATATGTACTTGGTACTACCATGCTGTTGTAACGGTCCGCTAAAAAACAGAATTCCGTTTTTGACCGGACCAGCAGCAGTAGTCTGATCTCGAAAAAATGGACACCAATGAACCTTGTAGCTAGGCGCACTCTGTTTGCTTGGCCCAGATGGCAGTCTCGCTTGAGATCACTGGTGTGTGTGTGTGTGTGTGTGTGTGTGTTGATGCTGTGTTTTGTGGTGCTAATACAAACTTTCGCACAATAACAAGACACTCTCTCCACCCCATACGGGATCCCTGGCTTCCTTCGTGAACCTCAGGCGCTGTTAGATCTTCTGTGTGGGCAGAAGAACAGTACTTACCCCACATGGCTGGAGCAAGTTCCGTTTGCGGTCTAGAAAGAAAGTACGTTGTTCTGCAAGGTAACACCCAGGACGACTCCCTACCTACAAACGTTAACCCACACGAGCGCGGAGTTTACTACATAAAAAAAAATGGTTAAGCGCCCGATGTTAGAATGGTCGATGCCCCTGAGAATATGAAACGTGCACCTCCGTGGGGTCAGAATATCCACTGTCTAGATTTTAACACCCCATAACTTTCCAAAAATACACCCTTTATGTAGCTGCCGCAGGATTGCCACAAGCAACTTCGAGTCCAACACCAATCATGTCCAAAGTGTCCGGATCACTCTAGGCCCCCGTCCATGCCGACCGAGCAGGTAATGGGCACACCCGCCCCCTGCGTCTCACCGATAACCCCCGTTGCTAAGAAGGCGACATCTGGCCCTTCATAATTGAAAGGTCTATCATTGACAGCCATAGACCGCTTTTCAGGCCACCACGCTCGTTGGACTTTGCGAAGCCCGTATGTTTTCCGCAAACTGTGCTCCGCTTCTTAACTGAACGTCCCGCCTTCATCGGTTGTGTGCTCGGATATCACCGCGCCCAGACCAAAATCTTTAACAACGTCATCTGACACACCACTGTGTATCCCAGGCTCTGCTAACTCGCATTTGACGTCAAATTTCCCAAACCAAATTAGAATCACTTACCAGGGTCCCTGAGTTGCATTTATGCATACTGTCTTAGTCTGGCCTTGTTTATTCTCCCTATCATCGCACGGTCTGCCTGTTGCCCTCAGGTAGGTAAACCAGCAATATAGCTGCTATCAAATAGTTTACGATATCTCTAAGCTCTAGCCTTTTACCGGTATCTACCAGATACTCCTTAAACAGGCCGCGGGTGTCTCCTATCTGGACATAGTCATTCAGCATATGCTCTGGGATATCAACCACTTGACATGGCATACAAAACACACTGTTCCTCAGACCAAACCTCTTTAAATAATGCAAGAATAGGCGCCGCTAGGCATACCTAAGGCATGCGCAACTTCCGTTCTCCCTGTGACCATGCACCAACACGGACACAGTGATGACAAGAAGGATGGGAAGCGTAGTGTCGCAAGGTCGGCGGAATGAGCGTTTGTGATTAATTGGTTTTGGGCCTCAGTCCGTACTGATATAACTGAGATTGGATTAAGGTGAAGTCGAGACACGACGTGAATAGTTTGCGGAAAAGGAAGCGCAGAAATACATCAAAAAATGGAACCTGCTACCTCCCACTCGATAGCCTAATTGTGAACGACTCAGAGTTGGAGACATAGTGGAGTCTCTGGGATTGGTATGCTTCCATTCGGGCAATGAAGTCGGCCCGATGAAGGGACCAGAATTAGGGAGCTGCTTGTGTCCGAGTAAGAAGAGATATACGGTGCATAATGCGCACTTTTCCTCATATTTTCTTCCCAAAATGTGGGTGCGCATTATACACAAATAATATAATTTAATGCTAAATATTAGATCTACTCATGTATGGTCGTATTGTGCAAGCAGAGTTGGAAACATCGCTTAAAACTGGCTGACTCTATTAATGGTTGTAGTAAGACGAAATTTACCGGTTCGCAGGTTTTATCCCTTCTTCGAAGTGTGTACTGTACGGTTTCATCGCAGACTCGCGGCTTACCTCGAGAGAAGGGAAATAAAATTATCAGGTTTTTCAATTTATTGTACAAACGAGGAATACGAACAATTTCTTCGTGTCTTCTCAAATTGGTAACGCAGGCCAGTGTTTTGTCTTTTGTTTCACGTTTTATAATTATCAAAGGAAGCTTTCTTTCAGTAACCACGAGTACTGATGAAAAAAAGGTTTGAAATCTATGCCAGTCAGATCAACAGGATACGACAAACAAAGGTGCATCAGGAGAATCAGAGGGTGAGAGTAATTCAATACTGCCTTCTTCAGAAACAGATGAAGATGTCGATAAAAAGAAACGATGAGTGCTAGTGAAAACTAAACAAAAACACTGGCTTGTGTAAGTTTGAAGATGTTTTAATTTTTATTTGATTTTAATATTTCTGTTTTGTGTTCACAAATAAATGGGCACGGAATGTACGTTTTTTTTCTATTATTTTGTATGAAACAAATTTGCAGAACAGTATAATATTCAAACAATAGCCTACGTAGTATTTTTTTACGTACACTGTGACACGTGGGCTGTAAGGCAAAGGACGCCTAAATACTTCGCATACCATTTCCATAAGATCGGACTCCCATTTAGTGAACGGGGCTGGCGTCGGCCGTGAGCTACCGTGGGAAGACAATCGCCTCGGATTTCTCCATATCGATTTTGCCACCCGCCATTTCGTTAGACAACATGGAAGAAGGGTAAGTTGACGTTGCAGCACCTCAGTAACGTTACCTAGGTTAGCCGAGCTGTACTGTATATGGTGTCATACGCATAGAGTGAGGAATGACTCCAGGCTGTACAGGTCACATGGTCCGTGTACACTAGATAGGCTACAGATCGGGAGCGACAGATTCTAAGGAACGCCTGCAACAATGTGTCAGGCGTATGTGTATTACCCATCAATTCATACACTAAAGAGCGATCGCTAATATGCTGTTACGATGGTATCGTCGTATGGTACACTGAAAAACAAAATACAAGACACCAATAAAATTTAATTAGACAACTTTAATTATCACAGTTAATAATTTGTAATCAACAAGATAATCTCTTACAACAATTGAAGTAAAAATTGTCCACACGCAATAATAATGTCAACTACAAAGAAGTCCGCACTAATCAGAACACAACAACACTTCGCTACTACAAACACTCCATCCGCGCTGAAGAATCGCTCAACACCACTGAAGTCATAAGCCGGCTGCTATGGCTTTTCGTAGGTAGCGCACGCCTTCTAGAAATCTTCCATCCTCAATTTGCACGCCACTTAATGCTGACGCTAATGTAAGTGGCCACTTGAAGAATCTAGAACAAACTTGAACGCGGCCCTGACTGAGGCAACACTAGCCACACATGACAGGGGTGGGTGGAGAGTATTCTTTGGTTGTTCGATAAGATTCTCGTTACAATACGACCGCATGGGTTTCAAGAAAAAAGCGGGAAGCGGGGAGAAGTCAATTTTGTAGTCAATTTTCTGTGCCGGACTCGACCGAAGGCATTACAAAATAAGAAAATCTTCTACTTCACATACTTCTACGGGAGTAAAAAACAAAGTAAATAGCAATGTAAAGATTTCTATGTGATTTACGCTTTCCAGTATTACAATAATGCCTCTCTTGTAAAGATGGAACAGCTTTGTGTTATCAAATAACTGCTCTGGGTTAAGCAGTCATGATAATTCTAGAATGCTGAATGCATTCTATAGTATCATAAGGTGCTTGTAGACGGGGAAAGTAGAGGTCATGTGCTCACTGGCTGGTAAATTTTCTTATACACAAGTCAAGTACTGACGGCACTTTCGCATCTCCTTTGGCCGTCAGTAGGTCTACTGTATATGAGTGACCGGGACAACATCTGTGCTCAAATTTGTTTTTAGTTTCATCAGGTTTTGACCATATTAGATTATAATAAAGAGTTTTATGACGTTTTTGATCGTCATGGCGGACATTAGATAGTAATTCGAAGTTTTGGAACTCTTCCAAAAATATTGTTATATCATCTACACTCTCCTTCACAGATAACTTTTTTCTTTTATTATATTGAAGTTATCACTGTTAACACTAGCAGTCATCTTGAACAACTACCCCAACAGCGACCAACAACAGACTAATGCAAAGCAAATCCCACCCGGCTCTACTGGCGGCCAGTGCTTGTTGTGACGGAAAGTTCTGGTAGCCAGTAGGTCACATGACCGGTCATGTGACAGCCACTGGCCGTCTTTCCAGCCAGTAAAATCAAACATGTTTGAGTTTTGTGGCCGCCAGTCTCAACTGGCCACTGAAGAGGAAAGTAACCCTATAGACAGGGTAAAGGAATGTTGCTGGCCGACAACACTGGCCTTCTCTACTGGCCGCCTCTACTTTCCCCAGCTATCAGCACATATAGGTACGCCTACTGTTATAAGGTATTAATCACCAGAAAAAAAATCTACAATTTAACGTCGTATTATTAACGCAAATAAGATAAAAGTAACCCAGTTTTCATTTATAACGTAATTAATAATATAGGAATGTTAATTATCGACCGTATTATTATACTGTTAATGACCGAACCTCGAAATCATTAACAGTGTAATTAATAATATTCATATTTACTCTGATTATTCTTGTTCTACTAATTTATATAAATAATAATATTTTATATATTAAAACAAGATATATTTTATTTTTCAAGATAATTCTGATGATGACAGTACACTTTAAAACTGTTGAAACATTGTAAAAAAAAAACAATAAATTCTACTCCTGTTTAAAACACAAAATATTATTATTTATGAAAATTAATTAAGTATTAACATTTTAATTGAAAACTGGTAATGTTTTTAATAAATATGCGGATATGTAAAAATATGTGGTTTTTTACAGCATTGCAGAAGAGTATTGTGTATTCTAGTGTACACCAAATGGTAGTCAAAGGAAATATTTGATACAAGCTTTAATTAAATTAATTTCTCGCTCAATGGCGTGTTCATGTTTATATCGTTTTATAAATACAATTTTTCAATTGTTTGATAGTGATAATGAATTAGACAATGGTAATATGAATTCAGATATCGTGAATCGATATCAGCGGTGTCTGCGTCTCTTTTTTGTCACAAATTAATCGATACATCTTTTTGTCAGAATTTTCAGAATAATGTAGGTCCCACAAATTAAGATGTATGAATATAAAAGTTTATTTATAATATGTCTAAGGGACGAATAAAGAAAAAAATCAGAGTTACTTCTGTTATTATAACAAACTATATCAAACTTCATAAGCAGAATAATAAAACTCACTGTTATGAGCAATTATATAAAATAAATTAATAAATCACCTTACATCCGTCGTGTGCCTTCGTTTTTTATTTAAAATGACGCGTTTCGGATCATAAGTTCCATCATGAGATTAATTCACTCAGTTGAGATCGTTAAATGTTAAAATCACATCACTTTGTACCTACACACATCCGTAGCGCAACCTTTGAAGGCCGACCGGATACAGAAGTTGCCTATGAATGTTTGTGCAAGTTCAGGGCTGTATGGTATAGCGGGTTCGATTTAAAGTTCAAATGATCATTCATTATGAAATCCCGGCTGTGTATCTTATTGTATGCTTCGTAAATTTCGAACTCCTCTAAAGCGTTCATGTACTGGCCTTTATTGTAAATGTGTTTGGGGTTTAAATTTGATGTGAAGTCTGTTTAAGTATGTTTGCTTGAAATTAAATGTCGCGCATAGTTGGATTTTATGTTATTCAGTGAAGCAGAAGTACAAAGTAATATGATTTTAACATTTGACGACCTCAACTGAGTGAATTATTCTGAAAATGGAACATTTGTTCCGAAACGCGTCATTTTAAATAAAAAACAAAGTCACCCGACGGATCTAAGGTGATTTATTAGTTTATAAATAAAGAAGTGACCTGGATACCAATAACAATATGTAGGCCTACGTCAAATAATTAAAAATATGTTTCCAATTAGTAGAGGTAGTAGCAAATGTTTCTCTTCATTTTTAAAATATATAGTTCTTACACGTCATTATTATAGATCGGCGACATATAGCCTACAGTGTAAAAATGTTACCTGCATCAGCAGTTCAATACAAGCTTTTACTGACTGTGATGATCCCAAAAAAGTCTTACTGAGTCCGAATGAACTCATGTTGCATAATATAAGGGAGTTCAGATTTGGAACTATACAGTTAGTAAGTTTCTATAAATCAAGTTTAGAAGAGCAGTTACATGCAGAATTATTCAGTAACATTCAGTTATGCAGTTACACCTCACATTATCTTCACTCTAAGCATTATACGTTGTTGAACTCCTTCCCGTCCACCAACATTTATCTTTCCAGTAGACATCTCAAGACACGAAATAAAAGTAATAAGAAAGATGTAAGAATTAACGTCACTATATAATATTATACATAACTTCAGAACCTTGAGTTATTACCAAAGAAAGCGTAATTAATTCTTGAACTTAGAACCAAGTTAATTAATTTCATTCTGACTAATGCAAGCTTCAGTTGGTGTTTTGTGTTTGTTTTCATGGGGCATATAAGAGAAATGAATGTAGCCAAGTTGAGAATGTTTCTTCTTCATCTTCAGCGGTGCGACACCCATTACAGAGTCAAGGCCTCCTTTAACAGTATCCCCCAATTGTCCCGGTCAAGTGCAGACAACTGACCAGCTGAGAAACTATAGGTTTCTACACGTAAAACAGTTTCACAGATGGGATATGTAAATACTCCAATCCAACGGCCCACGCTGGAGGACCAGGAACATTGACTTCGGGGTGCTCTTCCCCTAGAGAGTTGCTTTCACCTCGGCTGACGAGCTCTCTCTGCCTTGTCTCAGTAGGCTAACTGACTCAGCTCATGTGTGCAGCCGTTGGACTACTATAGCCTCCTCCGCCTCCACACTAGATGAACATGCTGCTGCCGATGTGCACCATCCTGCCAATTCAGGGCCCAGGATACTCACAGACTGCACTGACAGAACCCCCATCTCTCGTTTGCTTACCGATCCACTCCGCCGAAGGGATTGGTTACCACAACCTTGGAGTGGATTGCTCGGCGTAACAGAGCCCACCGACGTGTAGGTGATAGTGGAGTTTGGGGTGGAGAGACTGGTGCATTTCTCTTCTATGAAAGCATATGCTCGAGTCACACCCCGTTTGGACCCCAGTTGAGAATGTTTATCAACTGATAACACTGTACGGGTTGTGTGCCTAAAGCTAAGAAGAAACGACGAGAATTCGCTTAAACGGTTTACAGCCGTTTTGTCGTCATATTCGCAAAGTTTATGTTGCGCGCTATAAACTAACCGTGAGAAGCGGAAAGCGGTGATCTCTGCCACTAACTTTGGCTTTATTGCGTATTCAGCGTGTTTATGGTAACCGTTTCTCACCTTTGTTTTACCTGCGACATAATAACCGTTGTAGTAGGCTAAGCTAGCAAACTCGATTATACCATCACACTGTTCACCTCTCCATGGTAAAACCAAGCGATTTAGAAAAATACAATTATGTGTGAACGTGGACACTATTTTGTATAAGTTCATGTATTGGAATGTAAACAGTATTGGGACTTATTTGCGCCGTTCATATTAGTTTTAAGAATAAGGCTGATTTAACTGTAGTAACTCTTTAATAAGATACAGTAGTTATGTCTCATTTGACTGGTTCGAAGCGAGTGTCTAGACACCACTATCCTAGTCGAATCTTATAACCTCAACATAATCCACACTCCCTCCCCCCGCATGTATGACAATCATGGTCTGCGTCTACACTGTTTCCCGTTTACCCAACTAGACTACTATCAACCTGTCGCCTATCCTGATAAGAATCTGCCAAATCCTACTTACCTTTTTAATTTTCTCTAAAAGCTATTCATTTCTCACTCCCCTTCTGGCATCATGATCTTCAAGATATTTGCATTATTTACCACTTACCTTTATTCATTTTCAACATTCACCAATATTTAGGCTTCTATTTCCTAAATTCCTGAATGTATGATATTATTACGACGGTCTATAACGTAAAAGTTGAATGCTACCCAATTTTACGCTGGTTTTATATAGAATCATGATTATTAAATGTTTATTAGAATAAGAAATGCAAGTAATGTGAGTTAATGTACGGTTAGAAACCTGCCTAGCGGTGTTTTTCAAAGCACACACACCGTTGGCGAGGCGCCTGTCTGACGGGGCGAAAACTATACAGCAAGCCACGTACAGGGTGTAAAATCATGAAATGTATTGTATTAAAAAAAAGCCATAAAGTTAAGTGAAACTGAGAGAAAATTGAGTTGCTCAGACAATGCAGTACCGTTAGGATTTAGATAGAGATGGTAGAGAGAGAGAACTCGAAGTAGCGTCGTTTCCCTTTCGCGGTATAAGTTTGCTACGCGCTGTTTTTTGACGAATGGAAGAAAGCGTCACTTTTAAGCGGGTGAATTTAGCTAGTTGGGTTGGAGGAAATGAAATATCGCGGTACTTGAAGCCAATGGGAACGCGATTTGTAAATATTGGGAATGGGTAACGTTTGCGGGAGTATAAAAAACGTATTTGGGAAAATTGTCAGCAGTCTACGGCGAACACTACAACTATCAGACTCGTTATCGCGCATTTCGATTTCATAACTAAAGTCGACGGAGAGTATTACAACTATTCAAACTCGTCACCGCGTATTAAGAATTTATAACAAAACTTGCGATAATTAATAAGTACAGTATTCGTGTCGTGCGTTTAATAATATTAAACCCGGTACTACAGTGAACGGAGTATACCAAATCAAAGTAATTGTTAGAATAAATATAATATAACTTGGTGATAATTACCGAACTTCATAGTAGGCTATCGATAATCTAACACGTGCATTCGGAAGTTACGGAACGTGGGAGTGCATTCGGGACGAATTACTGATATTGCGAGCACTCAGCTTAATAACATAGTTACTAAGGAATCAAAAATAAATAGGAGTATACACTAGTTACAAACTGAATCAGTGAGTAGGTGTGAACAGTGGTAATTAAAGTGAAACCGAAGTAATCAAGTGTTAGTGTCATCGAGTGTCAACAACAGGATCATCCGAATCGCCGACAACGCAATCTCCAAGATCGCAGACTCCGAGGGAAGGATTCACTAACAAAAGTAATTCAACCAACAAGTAAACCAAATTGAACATTAAACTCATATTAATTCATGTAATCTTTTGTAACTCTATTACTATTCAATTGGTCTATGAACCTACTTTCAATGATAATTGATGAGAAGTATAATTTCAATATTGTTAATCATTAATATTGTATGCAATTTGTAATATGTCAATGAAGATGTTCATTAAAATTAGCAGTCATTCAAGTTAATTGTGTTAATAATCATTTCTTGGATACCCTGAGATAATTTTAAGAGTCGCCATCAAGCAGAGTCGAGAGCTTAGTACCAGTGAATTACACATATCTGTTCTAGCTCTAAACTGCGAGGGTGGTAGGTTTCACGGACCGCCGTATGATACAGTGGAAAAGAACGTTACAGACGCCAATTAAGTCAATAATAACCTGCTTTAGTTTATCACAAGTAACAGTTTGTAATCAACAAGTTATTCAACAGTATTATACTCGTACAATAATTCAAATAAAATTTGTCCACTTGCAATAATAATGTCAACTAATGGAGTCCCACACGGTATCATTTTTCACTAAATACCATTGGAGACACACTGAGTAATCGCCCAAAGTACACTAAAAACTAAGCGGCAGGTGTTGGCTATTTATATCCTGCAGGGTTCCATAATATGCGTTCTTAACAAGCGCTCGAAAATTCTAGAGGGTACTTTTGCGCGGCCTTGGCAGAAACAAGCACGTACTGGGCTAAGCGAGAAACGCGTAGAACAACGTTCTTCTAGTACCAGGACGTTCCATATTGTGTAACAATATAAAAAAATTGTGAATGTAAAAATAGTAACCGTTAATTTATATTTCATTATTAAATACTATAAATGACGGTTTCTTAAACTTAGAGAATTATACTTTTAACAAGAATTATACGCTGTGTCGTGTACATGAACGTGGTATCTGACTAAATTCTTAGAAAGCATTGTTCAGCAATAGGCAGGCAAGTGTTTATAATGGTGGCGATAAGAGATAAGAATGAGTCTTCTACTCCGAAAGAAACTGGGTAACTTTATCATAACTATCGTGTGACAATGTTGAGACAATATCAAATAGATAGTAAGTATCGTGTCAAAATTGTTTGATTAAGTTGATTTTTCACCGTATAAAAAGTAATAAGTGTTGTGAAGTAGTCCTAACATACGCATAGGCATATGGCGAGTGCGGGTGTGAATAACTGTGTAACAAAATAACAATAAAAAACGGATCAAATTAAATAACGTTTATGTAAATAAAATTTCTGATATGGGACTTACACCAGAATGTGCATAAAATACCAGACCAGACCTATCTGGTAGTAACATTTGATAATAATTAAAAAAATAAGTATATGACTTTTCTCATAAAAAAGGTTTTATGACCCAATAGAAAAGCAATAAAATTATACAGGTTTTATTTGCACTATTGACATTGTTCATATACAGTTTCTTACAAGTAGGATGTTATCTGGACTAGAGCCGAAAGGGTGAGGGAACGTGCTGACCAATGAAATTGGCTAATGCCGTATTTGATTTTAGCCTTAATGGGATGTAAAGTCAATCCAGCTTATGTCGCAGAAGAGGCAGTCTCGTGGAACTCAATAACGTGTAATCGTTTCCTCTGATTAAGACGATACGTCTATCAAGAGTGACGAGCACATGTAATATAGTTCGCGACTGAAATAATCTCTTCAAGATTGTCCGCTTAGGGTTATATATGAATACGTCAAGTTTGCCAAAGTAGAGTATTGTTTTATACACCATAAAAATCATTAAGAAGTAGTAATTCGCCACTGTTTGTTGAAGTACCCAACCCGGAAAACGACCCTGAACGCTGAGAACAGAAGGAGATCCTGAAGGGACAACAGGAAGTACAACAGTATCCTGAATGGCTTCCTGAAAGAAACATCTGTCGGCGCTTATGAGAAAAGGGGAGCAACAGGATCATAGTTTATCAAACAAGGAAAATAAGTTCATTTTAATAAACTCAACTTGAAACAATCATAAACTAAAAGACACTACGAAAACTTGTAGAAATTAAGACTTATGTAATTAGAATAGAGGAGATAATTATTTTAAGTGTAAAAAAATAGGTCAACAGAAACTGTTAATTAATTTTATTTTACAACAGAAGCAGTAATTAATTTTGTATTGTACAAAACGTTTGATTAATTTTATTTGTATCAGAAACAGTCAAAAAAATTTGTGTTATCATAAACTAGAGTAAAATGTTTCTGCATTAAAAAATTAAGGAAAATTTTTAATAAAAACTGAAGCATTCCGCCGTCTGAATATCGACTACTTATTCTATGCGACCGTGTACATCGCAATATATATATATATATATATATATATATATATATATATATAATGCAACGATACAGCCATGCGCTGTATTAGGCATTAATTTAAATAAATATAAATGTTGTATAATTTGTATAATTTACGGGTAAATGGACAGGTCTGAGATTGCAAAAATATTTCATTGTTAGATTAGGGGAGAGATTAACCTGTTCCGACACGCGGTTCCAACACCTGCTCAATTGTATGTGTGTTACACGTGTATCTTGTGTGTGTTAGTGATGCAGGCAAAGACAGGAATCTCAGCAACCCGCCCCAAGTAATTAATACAATTATTATTTTAATTCACTGTGCGAAAACTAATTAGTGTATGACCAAACCAAAGGCACCAAAGTGTGTGTAAAATTTATAGTTATCCCCAGTGAAAAGATGACGTTAATAGAACACGTTATGCGAAGACAGTGCAAAATAAACGTGCTAAAAAATACGCAAATTACCCTAAGACGCTCAAATTAATATAGTGAGTGCTTAATCGAATTAGCTATGATTGGTGCTATCTCGATTCCGTGCAAAACATTGCTATTTGCTAATAATTGCAAATAGATGAAAAGGTTCGGGAGTGGGGGCTATCACGAGATATGCAGGTATCGACAGGACGATTTTGGAGCCGACTGGCGCGGACTCTCGAGAGGGTATCAATTAAGTGTTCGACCAAAAACCCTTCTCTTTACCAAACTACGTGTGCCACCGGGACGACCGGTCGGGTCGCGCAGGAGGGGGCACAGCCATCGCGGTGAAGGCGAGTCTTCGCCATCACCGCGTTGTCCTGCCTCAGCGGCGGAACTTCGAGTGCACCGCGGTCGAGCTCCGTGGTGCTCTCGGCGGTCTACTCGTGGTTTCCGCTTACAAGCCTCCACAAACGGAGCTCCTGTCGAACGATCTGGAGGCCGTCTTTGGAGCACACAGGAGGGTAGTGCTGGCGGGCGACCTGCACTGTAGGCACCCCGATTGGGGGAGCCGCTTGGCGAACCCAAACGGGACCCGCTTACGCAGGTATGCTGATGCGGCTCGGGTCACAGTCATGGGTCCTACCGGGCCTACATACTATCCCTCGAGGGCTAACTCCCGCCCTGACGTACTGGACATTGCCGCGGTCAGGGGCGTCTATTGCCCGGTCCACGTCTCCGTCATTTCGGAACTGTCCTCGGACCATTGCCCTATCAGTGTGCATATAGCTACCCAGCACGCCACCGTCCGCGACGAGCGGCGGGTAATCGAGTGGGACCGCTTTGTCCCGGCGTTCAGTCGCCGCCTACCAGAGCATATCTCTTCATTTCAAGACACAGTTGCAGTCGGACATGCTGTCCGTCGGCAAAAAAGTTTATTTTTATTCTATTACAAGTCGCAGTAACAAACGAAATAACGTTCGTAAATTCACGACAATATTACGGAAAAAGTAAATACCGCAATAGTAAGTCTACCAAGAGTATATACGGGAAAGCTGCTGTAGAACGACGCTGGACTCTAGACGTATCCAGGACCACGCTAGGACAAGAGGGAATGGAAAACTAACTCTGGACAACGCTGGACCCCGGACAACAGTCGTAAGATCATCAGAAATCGAGGTAACATGCGAAATGCATTTTAAATGATTTGTAAAAAAAAGAGCTCATAAAGACGATTTCAAAAGACAGTAAATTAAACAAAGAAAAGTTTATACTTAGTAATAATATGTTAAAATGTAAATAAATGTTTAGTCGTAAGAATGAGCGATCGCATATATATAAAAGCATTAATAAATGAAAGAGAATTTAAAGTAAAGAGAGTAGAGTTTATTATCAAAATAGATAGTAAAGTGATTAGATATTTGAAGTATAGAAAGATTAATTAAAAGTTGAATATTAAAACAAAGGCCAGTCTACAAGCAATTAATATAAATTTAAATTGAATTTTAAACATTGGTATAGACTGAGCGAGTAGTGGTCAGATCTGAGATAAGACAATTTATTTCAATATAAAAATATTTTAATTTTATAATAAATTAATAAACCAATTATTTAACATGTCTAGATATAAGATTATTAACATGTTTAAATATAAGAGATTTTTTAAATATGTGTAATGTTGCATATCATAAGATAAAACATTTAATAATGAGAAATATCGTGACCGACAAATATTAATGATGTTTATGAATATTTATAATAATGAATAAATAATAAATATGAGATTTAAATACTGATAAATAAAAATACTCTTATTATAAATACACCTGGTATAATTATACAACCTGCATGAATTACTGTATATCGAATTTAGATATAAAATCGTTGTATAAGTTTGTATCCCTTGAACGTGAGGCCTGACATGCCCACATGTATACGTAACGTTGTATAATTTTGGCGCTCCAAGATCGTGGGGCTCCACAAATTTAAATTATATTAAATTTGTTATTATATACATATATAAAGTGTGACTCCGTTTCATAAAGGTTTGAAGAAATTAAAACAATAAAGTAAAATAAATACTTGTATATAAAAACTGCAATGCAATTCAATAAAACTAAGTATAGGCCTATGCAAGAAAAAATTCAAATACGCGTGTGTGTGTGTGTGTGTGTGTGAGAGAGAGAGAGAGATAGGCTGAGTGAGGGAGAGAAAGAGAGAGAGTGACAGAGTTTCACGACTACCTGCCCAGCAGCGTCCCTGTGGCCCCTGTTCTGTACGCCCAGCTTATCTACGCATCGTTAGACGCATTACCTACTCGCCTCATGTATTTGTCTATCGACTGTTCGCCAGATCTCTAGACAGAACTACTACTCCTATGTAATTTGCTATAACCCGTTGTTAAAGACAATATTCTGACTCACTAACTTACTTCTTACTTCTTAATACGAGCATGCGAGGCTGGCTGCTTCGATGGCTCGATGTCTCCTGTAAGTGTCTGCTGCTAGCGGCCACCAACAACTCTCGGATAGTATTTGGGGTCAAGCTGATACCTCCCCGTGGTGACCCTGGATAGCAACACAGTTGTGAACCAAATCAGCAGTCGCTTCTTTTAGAAGTCCTCCGTCGTATTTGTGTGATGCAAACAGACACATCCAACAGTACTTCTCAGAACTATTTCAGACAGCCTTCCCGTAGGAAGAGCAATCATACTGATAGATTCTGACTCACTAACTGCATTGTAGGTTTGGACATGTCCAACGTTTAGACTCTTAATGAAATAAATGCAAAGAATACCTTGATCCTATGGATGCAAGTTTACTAGACTTACCTTTAATGACTAGACTTTAAGTAGAAAGAGAATACACTCTGGGTGTGTGTGGTTGAAATTAACCATTCATTGAGGTTGGCTGTTTCTAAGGTTCCTGGTACGATGAAGATCACTGCAAATATAGAACTTAAGCCTACTTTGGCCGTCAGGGGTGGCTCTACAACCCTTGGGTCTTGGCCTCCTCCAAGAGTCGATTTCATTCCCCCCTATTGCATGCCGTGTCTTTCCAGTTTCTTATGTTCAGCTTTCCGAGGTCCTCCTCTATCTGGTCTTGGAATCAACTTCGGGGTCTGCATATTGGTTTCTGGTAGAAAATATGTTCTTCCTCCATTGTCTCTGTGTCCAACCCACCTTAGCCTGTATGTATTGATGATCCTGGCAATGCCTGGCTCTTTGTAAACTTGGTATAGATAAAAATTATAGTGAATGGGAAACATTCCATTTTCTTGTACTCCTCTAAATATTGTTCTTAGAATCTGTCTTTCACAGCAACCTAGACGTCTCTCGCTATTTTTGGTTATTGTCCACTTGAAATGAATAAATTCTTGAAATAAGATTTTCACGACTTACAAAGGATACGAAGATAAGAAATTGTGCACAGTGGAACTTGTCAGTCGAATACTGTTATTAAGGGTACAACAGAACTTACAGTTAATTACGTAAACCTAAGTTTTCAGTTTTTGTAAGTTATGTAAGTGTTTGATAATCATTTATAAAGTTCAGATATTAAATTTTTTTAATGAGAGATAGTGATAGTGTAACTCATACTAACAAACCTACAAACATAAAGCGTATTACACATGTTGCTATACCACTGTTAACTTTTTAGGTAGATTAAAAGTTATCGGTAATAAGCTGTCATGTTATGAGAGTAGAGCGACAGAGCGAGAGAGAGAGTGAGAGGGAGAGAAGATATGTGATAATAGTTACATGTGTGTGCGATTAATATAAATTAAAGGCCTATGTGTAATTTAATCCGGTTATGATTTTAGTATAGTTATGAAATGAAATCTATATAATGTGTATGCGTATAATATATATTAACTAATACAGATACACAGGTATTATAACAACAAGACTACAAAATGTAGCAGAAACTCTTTTAGAAGGAGATCAACATGGGGTTAGGATAGGACGTTCTTGTATAGACTGCATATTTACTATAGAAGTGACAGAGATACGATTTGGAAAGAATTTAGAAACAAATATTACCTTTATCGATTTCAACAAAGCTCTTGATAGAGTGATCAGACGAAGTTATGAGACGTACTTGAAAATAAAGGCTTACCACAACACCATAAAGAGTGTATATAGACACACCGCGATAATCATAGACGACGGAGAAGAATCTATCCCGATTGAAACAAACCAATGCGTAAGACAAGGTTGTTGTCTGTTACCGTTACTTTTTGACCGTTATCCTTAGATCATATCCTCAAAAAATGGAAACAACAATCCCCTGACGGTATTAAAAACCACCGAAATAAAAGCTTGAAAACCATTCTCTTCGCGGATGGCGAGGAGCTATATTTCGCCACTTCAGAAGACGATCTCCAGCGAGCAATATACATCTTACATAAAATAGGAAAAGAATATAACTGTAACATAAATATGAATCAAAGACAAAAGTAATGGTTTTGTAGGAGATGAACCGGTTCGGACCAAAATATGCATAGACAGCACATGCATAAAACAAGTACGAGATTTCAACAATCTTGGACGTGACTTTACTTATGATAAAGATAAATATATAGGAAATAAAGTAACGGATTTCACAAGAATGTGTGGAACGATATGGAGATTGTTGGGAAATGAAGGTAGTAAAGTAATCTGAAAATAATTTTATAAAACAATGGCAATACCTACACTACTGTATGGTTCTGAAGCTTGGATCATAAAGAAACAAAAAATTAACTGACGATACAAACAGCAGAAATGAAATTTCTGAGATCAGCTAAAAGGTGCAATAGACGAGATTATATAAGATATGAAGAGATTTTTTAAGATATAAGATATAAGTGATTTAGATTTTTTGCAGTCAGTGAAAGGATTAAAGAATACACAAGGAAAATTGATTCAACACATAAATAGAATGGAAGAAAGTAGAATAGCCTACCGAAGATGTCGAAATATAACAACGCTAGAGGCAGAAGAAAAGTTGGTACACCTATGGAAAGGTGGACTGTGGAATAGGAACAGGCCGCTAAAGCCTAAAATCTTTAAGAAGATGATGATTATAAATTTAGAGGAAAATAATCTGTGTACCTAAATACGTAAGGAAGTTGTATGCAGGAGTTAGTTATGGCCTGCAGACTTTATGAGCTTTACAAAAGCTAAAGCATAATACGTCTTATTAATGCAGAAGTAGAATTCTGAAGAGACCGTATAACAGATGGAGCGATAAAATTATAGACTGAGAGTAAAATAATACAAACGATGTATTAACAATATTTGCATTTCCATTACGATTTTAAAAATTTACAGGCATTGCACAAATGCAATGCGCAGAGAAGGACATTGAAAATGCTTCAATAAATCTAAAAGTATATATGTATATTTATGTTCATTCACCAATCAATGAATTCACTCTTCATTCACCAATCAATGAATTCATTCTTCATTTACCAATATACAGATTATAAGTTAAATGTAGTCGCATTCATAAGCGAAGTTTTATATGTGTACTACGTTATGGACAACAAAGAAGTAGTTTCTATGGAAAGTCACCGGTTCCCATTTTCGATCACGCACCAGCGGTCGTTTTTAAATGTGTGACACGTCCTTGTAAACATTTTCAATGTTAAAAGTGCGTGTTTATAAAATAATGGTACCTAAACTCTAAAGTTTATCGGATACCTCGTACACAAGGAAAGTTGGGAGATTCATATTTCAATTTAGTTTTAACTGAGAAATGAGAGGTTGAGTTTAAACACGTGTGTGTAATGATGTGCATACACAAACGTAATACTGTGTGTGTGTGAACGCTTTTTCCAGGGTCAATAGCGAGAGAGCGACCTCTGTCTGTTAACACCGGGTAAGTGAGAATGTGAAAACGAGGACACACAAAAACAGTTACCTTTGCTGCTACTAACTTCGTCTTTATTGCCCATTAAATGTTTTTATCGTCCCACATTTCACCCTGTTTGTTCGCTGGAATGAAGCATCCCTTCACAAATACTCATACTAACGCACTCACTTATGTGTACTATAGCGAACGTGGATTTATCAAACTAGTACAGGAACGCCGACATGAATGATGGATGATTTTTTTCAACAATGTATCTTGTTTAATTTACGGATTTTATATGTTTAGGTTTCAAAGAAGGGGTTTTAGGAAGGGTAGATCGACTGCGGATGCGCTGTTTGTATTACGACAGATATTAGAGAAAAGGCGAGACTATAACCAGGAAACGGATATCGCTTTTGTTGATCTGGAAAAAAATGTGATCATGTAAACCGCTAAACTTGTAGAATATTACGGATAGAAGAGGATATTTACAACATTTAATAAATTCAGTTGATATCAGTTAAGATCTTTATAAAAGTACATCTGTAGTCCTGGATCTGAATGGAAGGCTCACAGGTGACGTTCCAATAAATAAGGGAGTTAGGCAGGTATTCTGTGTTTCCCCAATCTTGTTTAATACCATACATTAGTAGACATACCTTGTCTTAAATGTAGTCCTGGATCTGAATGGTGTGCTCTCATGTGACGTTCCAATAAATAAGGGAGTTAGGCAGGTATGCTGTGTTTCCCCAATCTTGTTTAATACCATACATTAGTAGACATACCTTGTCTTAAATTTAGTCCTGGATCTGAGTGGTGTGCTCTCATGTGACGTTCCAATAAATAAGGGAGTTAGGCAGGTATGCTGTGTTTCCCCAATCTTGTTTAATACCATACATTAGTAGACATACCTTGTCTTAAATGTAGTCCTGGATCTGAATGGTGTGCCCTCATGTGACGTTCCAATAAATAAGGGAGTTAGGCAGGTAGTCTGTGTTTCCCCAATCTTGTTTAATACCATACATTAGTAGACATACCTTGTCTTAAATGTAGTCCTGGATCTGAATGGTGTGCTCTCATGTGACGTTCCAATAAATAAGGCAGTTAGGCAGGTATTCTGTGTTTCCCCAATCTTGTTTAATACCATACATTAGCAGACATACCTTGTCTTAAATGTAGTCCTGGATCTGAATGGTGTGCTCTCATGTGACGTTCCAATAAATAAAGGAGTTAGGGCACGTATGCTGTGTTTCCCCAATCTTGTTTAATACCATACATTAGTAGACATACCTTGTCTTAAATGTAGCCCTGGATCGGAATGGTGTGCTCTCATGTGACGTTCCAATAAATAAAGGAGTTAGGGCACGTATGCTGTGTTTCCCCAATCTTCTTTAATACCATACATTAGTAGACATACCTTGTCTTAAATGTAGTCCTGGATCTGAATGGTGGGCTCTCATGTGACGTTCCAATAAATAAGGGAGTTAGGCAGGTATTCTGCGTTTCCCCAATCTTGTTTAATACCATACATTAGTAGACATACCTTGTCTTAAATGTAGTCCTGGATCTGAATGGTGGGCTCTCATGTGACGTTCCAATAAATAAGGGAGTTAGGCAGGTATTCTGTGTTTCCCCAACCTTGTTTAATACCATACATTAGTAGACATACCTTGTCTTAAATGTAGTCCTGGATCTGAATGGTGGTCTCTCATGTGACGTTCCAATAAATAAGGGAGTTAGGCAGGTATTCTGTGTTTCCCCAATCTTGTTTAATATAATACATTAGTAGACATACCTTGTCTTAAATGTAGTCCTGGATCTGAATGGTGTGCTCTCATGTGACGTTCCAATAAATAAGGGAGTTAGGCAGGTATGCTGTGTTTCCCCAATCTTGTTTAATACCATACATTAGTAGACATACCTTGTCTTAAATGTAGTCCTGGATCTGAATGGTGTGCTCTCATGTGACGTTCCAATAAATAAGGGAGTTAGGCAGGTATGCTGTGTTTCCCCAATCTTGTTTAATACCATACATTAGTAGACATACCTTGTCTTAAATGTAGTCCTGGATCTGAATGGTGTGCTCTCATGTGACGTTCCAATAAGTAAAGGAGTTAGGCAGGTATTCTGTGTTTCCCCAATCTTGTTTAATACCATACATTAGCAGACATACCTTGTCTTAAATGTAGTCCTGGATCTGAATGGTGTGCTCTCATGTGACGTTCCAATAAATAAAGGAGTTAGGGCACGTATGCTGTGTTTCCCCAATCTTGTTTAATACCATACATTAGTAGACATACCTTGTCTTAAATGTAGTCCTGGATCTGAATGGTGGGCTCTCATGTGACGTTCCAATAAATAAGGGAGTTAGGCAGGTATTCTGTGTTTCCCCAATCTTGTTTAATACCATACATTTGTAGACATACCTTGTCTTAAATGTAGTCCTGGATCTGAATGGTGTGCTCTCATGTGACGTTCCAATAAATAAAGGATTTAGGGCACGTATGCTGTGTTTCCCCAATCTTGTTTAATACCATACATTAGTAGACATACCTTGTCTTAAATGTAGTCCTGGATCTGAATGGTGTGCTCTCATGTGACGTTCCAATAAATAAAGGAGTTAGGGCACGTATTCTGTGTTTCCCCAATCTTGTTTAATACCATACATTAGTAGGCATACCTTGTCTTAAATGTAGTCCTGGATCTGAATGGTGGGCTCTCATGTGACGTTCCAATAAATAAGGGAGTTAGGCAGGTATTCTGTGTTTCCCCAATCTTGTTTAATACCATACATTAGTAGACATACCTTGTCTTAAATGTAGTCCTGGATCTGAATGGTGTGCTCTCATGTGACGTTCCAATAAATAAAGGAGTTAGGGCACGTATGCTGTGTTTCCCCAATCTTGTTTAATACCATACATTAGTAGACATACCTTGTCTTAAATGTAGTCCTGGATCTGAATGGTGGGCTCTCATGTGACGTTCCAATAAATAAGGGAGTTAGGCAGGTATTCTGTGTTTCCCCAACCTTGTTTAATACCATACATTAGTAGACATACCTTGTCTTAAATGTAGTCCTGGATCTGAATGGTGGTCTCTCATGTGACGTTCCAATAAATAAGGGAGTTAGGCAGGTATTCTGTGTTTCCCCAATCTTGTTTAATACCATACATTAGTAGACATACCTTGTCTTAAATGTAGTCCTGGATCTGAATGGTGTGCTCTCATGTGACGTTCCAATAAATAAGGGAGTTAGGCAGGTATTCTGTGTTTCCCCAATCTTGTTTAATACCATACATTAGTAGACATACCTTGTCTTAAATGTAGTCCTGGATCTGAATGGTGGGCTCTCATGTGACGTTCCAATAAATAAGGGAGTTAGGCAGGTATTCTGTGTTTCCCCAATCTTGTTTAATACCATACATTAGTAGACATACCTTGTCTTAAATGTAGTCCTGGATCTGAATGGTGTGCTCTCATGTGACGTTCCAATAAATAAAGGAGTTAGGGCACGTATGCTGTGTTTCCCCAATCTTGTTTAATACCATACATTAGTAGACATACCTTGTCTTAAATGTAGTCCTGGATCTGAATGGTGGGCTCTCATGTGACGTTCCAATAAATAAGGGAGTTAGGCAGGTATTCTGTGTTTCCCCAACCTTGTTTAATACCATACATTAGTAGACATACCTTGTCTTAAATGTAGTCCTGGATCTGAATGGTGGTCTCTCATGTGACGTTCCAATAAATAAGGGAGTTAGGCAGGTATTCTGTGTTTCCCCAATCTTGTTTAATACCATACATTAGTAGACATACCTTGTCTTAAATGTAGTCCTGGATCTGAATGGTGTGCTCTCATGTGACGTTCCAATAAATAAGGGAGTTAGGCAGGTATTCTGTGTTTCCCCAATCTTGTTTAATACCATACATTAGTAGACATACCTTGTCTTAAATGTAGTCCTGGATCTGAATGGTGGTCTCTCATGTGACGTTCCAATAAATAAGGGAGTTAGGCAGGTATTCTGTGTTTCCCCAATCTTGTTTAATACCATACATTAGTAGACATACCTTGTCTTAAATGTAGTCCTGGATCTGAATGGTGGGCTCTCATGTGACGTTCCAATAAATAAGGGAGTTAGGCAGGTATTCTGTGTTTCCCCAATCTTGTTTAATACCATACATTAGTAGACATACCTTGTCTTAAATGTAGTCCTGGATCTGAATGGTGTGCTCTCATGTGACGTTCCAATAAATAATAAGGGAGTTAGGCAGGTATTCTGTGTTTCCCCAATCTTGTTTAATACCATACATTAGTAGACATACCTTGTCTTAAATGTAGTCCTGGATCTGAATGGTGGGCTCTCATGTGACGTTCCAATAAATAAGGGAGTTAGGCAGGTATGCTGTGTTTCCCCAATATTGTTTAATACCATACATTAGTAGACATACCTTGTCTTAAATGTAGTCCTGGATCTGAATGGTGTGCTCTCATGTGACGTTGCAATAAATAAGGGAGTTAGGCAGGTATGCTGTGTTTCCCGAATCTTGTTTAATACCATACATTAGTAGACATACCTTGTCTTAAATGTAGTCCTGGATCTGAATGGTGTGCTCTCATGTGACGTTCCAATAAATAAGGGAGTTAGGCAGGTATGCTGTGTTTCCCCAATCTTGTTTAATACCATACATTAGTAGACATACCTTGTCTTAAATGTAGTCCTGGATCTGAATGGTGTGCTCTCATGTGACGTTCTAATAAATAAGGGAGTTAGGCAGGTATGCTGTGTTTCCCCAACCATGTTTAATACCATAAATTAGTAGACACACCTTGTCATAAATGTAGTCCTGGATCTGAATGGTGGGCTCTCATGTGACGTTCCAATAAATAAGGGAGTTAGGCAGGTATGCTGTGTTTCCCGAATCTTGTTTAATACCATACATTAGTAGACATACCTTGTCTTAAATGTAGTCCTTGATCTGAATGGTGTGCTCTCATGTGACGTTCCAATAAATAAGGGAGTTAGGCAGGTAGTCTGTGTTTCCCCAATCTTGTTTAATACCATACATTAGTAGACATACCTTGTCTTAAATGTAGTCCTGGATCTGAATGGTGGGCTCTCATGTGACGTTCCAATAAATAAGGGAGTTAGGCAGGGATGGTGTGTTTCCCCAATCTTGTTTAATACCATACATTAGTAGACATACCTTGTCTTAAATGTAGTCCTGGATCTGAATGGTGTGCTCTCATGTGACGTTCCAATAAATAAGGGAGTTAGGCAGGTATGGTGTGTTTCCCCAACCTTGTTTAGTATATACATTAGGATACATATATACATTAGGATACATACCTTGCCTTAAATGTAGTCCAGGATCAGAATGGTGGGCTCTCCAGGAATAAGGAATGTGGATATCAGAGCAGAACTCTAAGTAAAGGTCATAAATGAAATTATTTCAATTTATAGAAGACAATGGCGGGATCATCTGCAAAGGATGACAGAGGATCTTTTGCCGAAAGCGGCACTGAAGTATAAAGCAATTAATAGAAGAGACGTGGGTCGTCCGAGGATGAGATAGGTGGTGGAACAGGTTTATATAACCCAGTTCTTGAAGAGAAGAAGAAGAAGGAGAAGGAGAAGAAGAAGAAGAAGAAGAAGAAGAAGAAGAAGAAGAAGAAGAAGAAGAAGGAGGAGGAGGAGGAGGAGGAGAAAAAGAAGGAGGAGGAGGAGTAGGAGGAGGAGGAGTAGGAGGAGGAGGAGGAGGAGGTGGAGGAGGAGGAGGAGGAGTAGTAGTAGTAGTAGTAGTAGTAGTAGTAGTAGTAGTAGTAGTAGTAGTAGTAGGGAAGGAGGAGGAGGAGGAGGAGGAGGAGGAGGAGGAGGAGGAGGAGGAGGAGGAGGAGGAGGAGAAGGAGAAGAAGGAGAAGAAGAAGAAGAAGAAGAAGAAGAAGAAGAAGAAGAAGAAGAAGAAGAAGAAGAAGAAGAAGAAGAAGAAGAAGAAGAAGAACCTTTTTCTCAAGAAGGGTAATAGATATTTACACGAAATTTTGTACATTTATTTTACCACAGTAACGGTGAACGCTGTAGTAAAATATACTTCATAGGTTATCAGAACCTCGGCTTGCCGGGCTGTAAGGCCGTGATCCAAGGTTGTTTGGTGCAAACGTGCCTTCGACGGCCATCGTCAGTGCAGACGGCTGCAAAAAACTGACATACTGTAGGCTTCGTAGTCAGTGACCACTGAACTGTGGTTAAGGCTAGTGGCCGTGAGTAGGACACCCGTATTGGTGTCCGTACGAAGGTGTTGTCTGACACCACCAGCCAATCAAAAGAAAGGCAAATTGTTATTGGTTCGCCATGACTCGCGTCCAAAGAGCACTCAATGAGAGGGACTCACCCCGCCGATTCATTGCAATAGATGAACTGCCGCCAGCGGGCTCACTCGATTCCGTCCCCCTCCTAGACGAAGGTGTTGCGGGAATAGAAGGGGCAATCATCTCCGCGGTAGACGTGTCTTCACGCATGCGAGCCGGTTTCACGCCTGACTACCAAGAGGTCTCTCTTCTCGCTCGAGACAGGAATTACATCCGGAAACGTTGGCAGAGGACCCGTGATCCGGGCCATAAGGCAGCTTACAATCAGCTCACTGGACGACTGAGTGGCAGTCTGAAAGCGTTCCGACGAAGCTGTTGGGAACTCGCTGTGTCCCGAACGGGGGATGCGGAACTGCAAAGTCACCCGTCCAGAATACCTAGCGGGATGACAGGACGGAGGCAACGACCTCCACTCCCCCCCATCGTCGGACCGTTCGGGCGACTCCTGGGTGAAACTGAAACTTGGACGCGTGTTTCGAGCGTGAGTTCGCTCCCAACCCGCCCATGGACTGGGACGTCGACGAACAAGTTGAGATGGATGTGGAAGACTTTCTATCTCTTCCGATCAGGGCGGGGCCTGAACCCATTACTTTGGAAAAGGTCTCGGCTCGCTGAACTTCAGCCAAGAAAAGCTCCAGTCCCGGACGGTGTCACGAGCACCGCTCTACGTCTTCCTCCGAAGCCTGGAGTCCAGTTCTTGACTGAATTGTTCAATGCGTGTCTTAGACAGGTCTACTTTCCCAATAAATGGCGAAAGGCGACGGTCATCGTGATCCCAAAGCAGGGGAAGGATGCTTCCCGCCCCGTCAGCCTCCGGCCCATCAGCCTACTTTCCGCTACGTCCAAGGTTTCTGAGCGTCTCGTGCAGCGTCGTGTACGAGATCATCTAATAAACTTTGACGTGCTGGTCCCCGAACAGTTCGGCTTCCGTGTGAGTCATTCCACCACTCATCAGTTGATGAGAATAGTGGAATACATCACGGGTGTCGGAGAGAACAGACCGTTGGCTGTTTTTTGGATGTAGAAAAAGCCTTCGACAGCGTATGGCACGATGGGCTTTTATTCAAGCTTACGGAATCCAGCTCCCAAACTGCTACCTTCATCTGATTGCTAGCTTTCTGAGGAGAGGACCTTCCGCGTGAGAGTTGACGATTCTGTCTCTTCCGAGAGATGAATCACTGCCGGCGTCCCTAAAGGTAGTGTTCTTGGCCCCCTTCTGTTCTCAGTCTACGTCAACGACGTGCCGAGACAGCCTGGAGTCTAGGTGGCCCTCTTTACGGACGACACGGCCGTATTTACGGCCGATCGTCATGTAAAAAGAGCCGTCTTACGACTGCAGCGCCAGCTCGATTCGCTCGGGGACTGGACTGAAAATTTGAGAGTGCAACTCAACGCTACAAGAATGTAGCCGTCGAATTCTCGAAGGAGTTACGTATCGGCAGAACGTACTTGCGCTGGTCCAACGAGATTAAGTACCTCGGAGTACACCTTGACCGCGTCGGCTCATCTGGCGTACCCACGCTCAGACAGTTCATAAGAGAGCATCCGCTCGTCTGAGCTTACTGTTTCCACTCCTGATCAGTTCAGCCATACCTGTAATTTGGACAAGATGATCGTCGGCGCGTATTTGCTGCAGGTCATTACTTACGCTTGCCCTGTCTGGGGTTACCTCGCCGCAGTGCATAAAAAGCAGTTCCAAAGCGTCCTCGAGAGGGGTCTTCGGCTAGAGGCCAAAGTCCCCTGTCGCTTCTCATCTCGCTTTCTAAGGAGATGACTTGGAGTACGATCCTTAGACGACACTTTCAGGCGGCTGGCACGCACATTTTATGCACCTGAGGCGAGGTTCCCAGACAATCCTCTTGTGGCTGGGCTGGGCAGGTATCGTATACGTCCAGTTGATTCTTGAGGATGCCTTCGGTGTATACTGCGCTAGTGTAGGCCAGCACAACAGCCGAGAAACGGCGTGCTACAGAGCAAACTCCCTACTTGGGCAGGGCCACGAGGCAGCTGCTCCAGAAGGTTGCTCGGAACTCAGTTTCCGTAGCGGTTCGTCCCTGCGACGCACAACCGCGCAGTCCAGAGTCATTTGCAATAGATGCATGTTCCTGAATCTGGACTCGCACTCACCGACGACAGAAGCCTCGTCTCTTCAAAGAGAATGCGTTGGTTGGCATTGGCGAGTGCGTGCTCCGCTATAGCAGACTTTTCCGGCTGCCTCAAACGACAGTAGTGTTTTAGTATCCGTTGGCCTCTTAACTCAAATGACGATTCAAAACAATTTGAGTTATAATATGAGTTATAATGTAATAAACGGATTTAAAAATAAAAGTTATACTTTAATCTATATACGCATCCGTATTTTCAATTAAGAGAATAATTTTATTGCTATATGAGTTATACAAAGTTATTATTAACAAATTTGGTCATTTTTTGTTGTTCACGAATTAAGACTACAAATTTGTTACACACGGTTATCGCCACCTCATCTTTTGTCGTCCAACATCCGTTTTACCACTTGTCATGTAAGCGTATACAATCTTCACACGTATAATACTTCTGATCATCCTATAATAATGTTCTTTCCGATGTTTCTTGTACGTATCAATTCATTAAGACTGTAGACTGGTAGGCCTATGTATAATAATAAATACGCCTACAAGGTATTTGCGGTATTGTAGTTGTGGGAACTATAAATGATTTACACAACTACTTTTAAGTTTAAAAAGCTGCCGGTTTAAATGTTGTTGTTGGTAAAATTTGCAACCTGTCATTCCGACGAAGTGGTGCAGTATGTTTGTGTCACATTGATGGACTGGCTGCCGCTGTGGGCGCCCAACAGCTGATTTGTATTACGTCACTCTCAGCTGTGGCACATTTATCATTACCTCGCCTGTACCGTACATCCCCACTTTACAGCCATACAAAGAGCACGCAACCTCCTATAACAGTTTGGGTACGTAGTCCTACATCTACTAAATGCTACCTTTAACTTTTGTTTGCTTCAGCGATTCAATTTGTATTTTGTCAAAATTAAATAGTAAAGGCGATAACACGAGTTTTCATGTCTTCAACGAGATTTATGGCAATCCGCCAGTTTGAGATGTCTAAGTGGACCACGTAGTACTGCTTTAGACTGAACTCCAAGTCTCTAACAGGTATGTGACTTAGGAAGAGAGCGTAGACATGCGCACGCGTAGGCACGCTCAGTGGTGTAAACAAACCAACGACTACTGAGAAACATCGATTCACATTACATTAGCAGAACTCGTTCAACGCTCACTTTCCTCTCATTTAAAAAAATATATGTTTCTCCAACATTTCCAAAAGAAATTAATTTGCACAAGATACTTGTAACGCATCATTACAATTTCTGGTTTTTCAATTAACACTTTTCTTTTGCTTCTATATTTCTTCCACTTGAATCCCACGCTTTCAAATACTCGCGTGAATAATTTAGCGCTCCAAGGGAAATGGATTCTTTCTGTCTTCATAGGCAGGAGTTTTTTAACAGTGGGCAAATTTTGATTTTTACAAAAATACTGAACAATATTTTTTACTACACACTTATCAAAATCATCAAGAAAAAGTTTCCTTTTCTCACACGTTTTACGTTTTTTCCACGATGTAGAGAGTTTTTCTTCTGGACTGCATTCCGTTTGCTTTCTCAAGTATTTAACGAAGCCTTCCGATGTATTACAGTAATATGCAGCTCATTTTGTTGCTTGATTCAGTAGGTATGTCAGTGAGTTTTGTTGTTTTTCTTCATCCCATTTTTCAATTAACTATATTAGTAATTATTTCGTGACCTTCACTGCGAACAACGAAACTTAAGTTTCTTCCTTTCGATGGCTATGGAAGAGTGATTAACAGACAGCTACAAATAAATAACAGAATAATTCACTCACTAACTGAAAGTAACTATAAGTACAGTAATCCTAACCGATAGTTCACAAATTCGAATTGTTAATGTTACTATAAGACAACTACTTGAAAAGTTCTAAGTTGCGAACGCACAAAAAATATACTTTTTTGAACGGTGTAAATCAGACTGCAGTAAAATTACAAAGTGTAATGATTGATTGCCGTTGTGAGTGGATGTCTGTCTGACTGTGAACAGGGCCATGCTGTTGTCTCGATTTATTGGCCTTGACAAAATAACGACACTAACACAAACACATTCGCTCATACTTTATCCCCTCCATCAGAGACACGGAGTTCAGTCCCATGCTATATGTGTATTGGAACATACAGGATAGCACATGTAAGGAATATTTACCTCTATTTTACTTAAGATTTATCAGTTTTGGAAAAAATGTAGATGTTTACAATTATAATAGGCATTAACGATACCAGAAAAGTTGATATCAGGAACAGTAAAACAATCACTATTATAGTCTACTACTGATTACCTTAAGGGCACTCGTAACCGGCTATGCTTGCCATGTTAAATTCCTCAAATTTAAGACCCATTATCCCTGAATCTATAATACATAAAAGTCTGAAATTTTTGCACGCAGGTAAACACGTTGTAGGCCTACACGACAAACGCTACTACAATATAATTATAAAGCTACATCGATATTTTTGATTTTTAGTAATTTTTTATGTTTTGCTCTAAAAATTTGCATACAAAAAGCGTAGTTAATATTTTTTTACGTTTTTATTTTTTAGACAAACTGTATATCGGCAGCCGCTACAGGTTTATGTAACCTAATCGTTGAAGAGTTGAAGAAGAAGAAGGAGGAGAAGGAGAAGGAGAAGGAGAAGGAGAAGGAGAAGGAGAAGGAGAAGAAGAAGAAGAAGAAGAAGAAGAAGAAGAAGAAGAAGAAGAAGAAGAAGAAGAAGAAGAAGAAGAAGAAGAAGGAGAAGGAGAAGGAGAAGAAGAAGGAGAAGGAGAAGGAGAAGAAGAAGAAGAAGAAGAAGAAGAAGAAGAAGAAGAAGAAGAAGAAGAAGAAGAAGAAGAAGAAGAAGAAGAAGAAGAAGAAGAAGAAGAAGAAGAAGAAGAAGAAGAAGAAGAAGAAGAAGAACTTACGGAGAGTGGAGCTTATTGCTGATATCTTCATCGACTGCAAAACCCATCTCTTTATCCAAAATCCATGGCGAAAAAATCGTTTTCGAGATAAGAGTTGATTCTGATTGTACTCCCCTCCAAACATGAAAAAAGACATTTTCCGAAAAGTATCTGTGTGTCTATGTGTAGAATTTTTTCTATGGCGAATGATAATTGCCGCAAATTCAAACAGAATCAAATAATTTTTTTGCATATGTGCCTGCGTTGTATAGGACTCAAGGTCTATTGATTTTGGTGAAGATCGGTTAAGGGGAAGGGGTAGTTTACTTGCAACGTTTTATGTTATAAGGAGAATAAAGTACATAATTTTGATGAATAAAGTATCACGAAAAGAAGGTCTTAATAATCCACTGTAGAAAGGTAGTTGAAATATCTATAAATGAAAAGCGATGTTGAAGGGGGAAGAGGTAACTTTCTACAAATGAAAATGATAGTTGAAGGGGGAGGAGATAATGTGTACTACGTTATCGGCAACAAAGAAGTAGTTTGTTGTTAAAATTCCCTTCCCGGGTTGTTTGGCAGCAGTCCATTGTTTTCTGAACACCAGACGTTTTGGCAGTGCCATCGACTGCCATCATCAGTGAAAATCGAGCGAGCTAACGTGAGGTGGTCTACGTTAGTGACCACAGTACTGTGGTTGAGGCTGAATAAAGAAGTAGTTTCTGTGGAAATATTTCATTTCGAAAATGATTTTAAACATAAATCTTAGAACATGGAAGTCATGTGTGGTTCTCCGTACCTATATTTTTTTTATGTTTCACGTCCGTTAATGAAGTAGTCGGACTTGTGTCGGAGCGTGAAGATGAAGTACGAAGGGGCGTGGTTCATCATCGCATATGGAAATAAGAGTTTCACTCACTTGTGATTTCCTTTCCAAGTCTCCAGATTAAGACAGGAATCCATGCTGCGAACGTGAGACAAAAATTGACTCACCGTCGAACGAACTAAGTCACTCGGTACATCTGACATACTAATGTAACGAACGCATTATCGGCGAAATTTTCACATTAACGATAGGCATGTGAAACGACTGAAAATACCTTTAACTGTTTACACGGTTACAACACTTGAAAGACTACACCCGTATACTAGTTGTCATGGAGATGACAAGGAGAAGTCATTGCTGAATGCTAGAATACCATTGATAATTGAGGAAAACTGTGTGCGCACTACACTACATAATTAACACTGTTATCGTGGCTGTGTGTGATGTTGTGGCGCCTACATCCAACATCAAAGCCTTACCACACGTTAACGAGGAAAAGCGCCAATTTACAGTGAATTCTTACAAGTGAATCCTTTTGCTTGTATGCGGCTAGCATTAGAATTCAAGCAGTCTTGATAAAATTGTTAAATGGTGAGAGTTGACCCTTGCCGGTAATCGCGCGCGACAAATAACAAGTGACACCTGAAGTAAACATGCATTTGATACACAGACAACACTGGTCTACAAAAAATTATTTTATTTTGTCCCAAAGGTTTTATTAGCTGATCTCTACAGTATTTCCTCTGATAAATTAAGAAAGGAAAACCATTTTTCGTCCATGTTCTGTAAGGAAATGGCGAAAAAATCGACTTCGAGATAAGGGCTGATTCTGATTGTACTACCCTCAAAACATGAAGGAAAGTGATTTTTCGAAGTGTCTGTGTGTAGATCTTTTTATATGGCGAACGATAACTGCCGCAAATTCAAACAAAATCAAATAATTTTTTTGCATGTTTGCTCGAATTGTAGAAGACTCAAGGCCTATTGATTTCGGTGAAGATCGGTTAAGGGTAGATGTAGTTTATCTGCAATGTTTTATGTTTTAACAACAGTGACGAATTAGTGAGGTTCTACTGTATATATGCCTGCATCTTTTGTTTGTATAACCATATGCAATTAAACACAAATACATGCTATTATTGACTGCTTTTCAGTATAATTTGTTTTGTAAAATTAAGTTTTAACATTATAAACTATAATCGGTCCTAATTATATCTAAAACTATACATGTCAGGAAAAATTGTGATGTAAATTTGAAATTCTTACATAAAAATACATAGGAACCACTAAAAATATTAGCTGGGTATCGAAATGACAGACATCCGATTCCTTTAGTTAAAGATAAGAGAGATGTCGGTACAAAGCAATGGTAGGGCGTGAAATACAGAAATGTAGAGTTTAAACGTTGTACAAACAATAGGTGGGTTGAATTTAATTTGTTAAAACAATATATCTTATTAATTTAAACATGATGGTTCTTAAGACTGATTGGGATAGTAAACTGACAAAATTTAGACGCATCTGTGGAACGATTCATAGGTACCTAAAAAATAAAACACGGAAGGATACCCGAATAAAGTTTTCTAAATCTGTGGCTGTCCCCACATTTCTGTATGCTTGTGACACATGGACTCTTGGTAAGAGGGACGTGCAGAGGATTCAGACAGTCGAAATAAAATTTCTGAGAGGGACGCAAGGTTGTTCTCTCTTGGATCGGAGAAGGAACGAGGATGTTAGACGCTATTTGAACATTGTATCATCATACCAGAAGATTGAAGATGAAAGAAGGACATGGTGTGAACACATGAATCGCATGCCTGATATCCGTCTACTTGTGGCTAGCTTATGTTATCACCGTACTTGGAAGAGAATCGAGATGGATTTCGGAAGATGCCTAAAGCCTAGTCCTTGGAGTGGTGATGATGATGATGGTTTTTAAGACACAGTAATTACAGTTTCAAGAGCGAGTTCGCGACCCACCAAACGCTCCTCGGGACCCATCAGAAGTGGGTTGCGTCCCATAGGTTGATAAATGCTACTGTAGAGTATGTTAATTATATCTGTTAAAGTTCAGAATTAATGTGTGTATCTACTAAATATAAGAATCGTCAGAAATTACGGTTCTTCGTAAATATAAATATAATATCGTTACGCCATTAAAATACACGTTTTGTTCTACATGTTTCTCGGCTATCCCAGCTGTAATGTTTGTGTGCGTACGTGACACTTAACATGCGAGCCAGTGTTACGTAATACGGAACATGCTCGTACATTCGATAGTGTTGTTCGACAAGCTTCTCAACTAACCCAACGGTGCGTGTTTCTACTAAGGCTGAAGTATCCTCTTGAATTTTCGATTGCTTGTTAAGGCCGCACATTATGGAACTCTGCAGACTATAAATAGCCCACACCTATCATTTAGTTTTCCGTTTTATGTCGGGCGATTTCACAGTGAGTCTCAAGTGATGTATTAGTGAAAAGTGATTATAGTGTGCCATGCTTTATAGTTGACATTATTATTATTATTTGTGTGGACAGATTAACTCCAATTATTGTACGAGTATAATCATGTTGAATAACTTGTTGATTACAAACTGTTAATTGTGATGAATAAAGCTGGTTTTTAGTGACTTAATTGGTGTCTTGTATTTTATTTTCCACTGTACCATACGACGATCACGGAGAACGTCGGAACAATATTTTGCACAACGTCTATAAACAATGTCGTTATAACATTGTTTAATGAAGAAAGTTGTGTTAGTGGTTAAAATCACAAACAGAATTATCACTGTTGCACACCGCTATAAAGAATATTATTCCGATTATGGAATAATATAGTGGAAATCAGCGATCTGACGATGAGCTGTGAAGCTTGAAAGCGCTAACCGGAATAATATTTTTTATAGTGGTGTGCAACAGTGATAATTCTGTTTGTTATAACATTGGTACGATAATAATTTCAGTAACTAAGTAGGAGCACACCGTATCAATTATCTGTTTACGGACTGCATGAATCAGTTGGTGTTTTCGTGTGTATGTTTCCATCGTGACCCATAAAGAGATATTAAAAATCAAATGACAATCACTGTACGCTAGGTGTGCTAAGAAGAAACAATGAGAAGACAGTCACTTGAATATTGTAGAAGCGTTTTGCTGTGGTATCCGCAGTGTGTTGTAAACTAACCGACAGCGGTTATCTCTGCCACTAGCTTTCGCTTTATTGCCCATTCTGCGTTTTTATCGTCATATATTTCTCTCTTCCCCATGCTTTTACCTGCGACAAAATAACCGTTGTGGCATACACGAACACACAACCCCCTCTCCACCCGGTGTTCACCACCCCTTGGTAACATTCAAACGATTGTGGCCGTATCAATTGAATGTAGACGTATTCACAATTGTACACGAGTCTACATGGATGTGAATGAGCAAAATATTGAGGTCAGAAATCACAGGAGTTGTTAGTTCTTTACTAGGCAGTGTGTTGAACGTGACTCTTACCTGTAAGTTACTGTTGATTCAACCCATGATATTGTTATGACGACCTCCTTGATCGTCGTATGGTACAGTGAAAAAAAAACAAGACATCAATGAAGTCACTAATAACTTGGATTCCGTTGTCCATGACGTGTGCGTTACTTAACTAAGTATAATTAATTCACTACTGACTCGTAACACAGTTTTTATGGGCAAAAACGTAAAAGTTTACCTTATAGCCTGAACCAGTTTTCGCTTTTCGGTTTTAGCTTCAAAAAAGATACATCGAACATACAATGGCACTACACTCTACTACAGAGTCCACCTTCGCAGACCACCTCATTGAAACAAACCAAACATACAAAAACATCGACAATAACATGGACATTCTACACGTACACACCAAAGGCAGAAAATTAGACACTCTAGAACAATTGGAAATATACATACACACGAAAACACATAAAAACGACATCCTAAACGAACAGACACAATTCAAATCACACGCATTATTCGAACATATCACACCCCACACACACAATATCGATCTTTCAAAAGTCGATAGCGTCGCCAACAACAAGACGAACAGTGCTCCCAACGGTAACATCTGAAGAAGCTTTTTAAAAGCGAAAACCTTTTCAGGCTATAAGGTAAAACTTTTACGTTTTTACCCATACAAAACTTTGTGTTCTGAGTCACTAGTGAATTAATCATATTCACTAATAAGCAGCTTTAATTAACACAACTAACAGTTTGTAATCCAAACGTTTGTCAACAAAATTACACTTGCACTATAATTCAATTTAAATTTGTCCACACGCAATAATAATGTCAACTAACAAAGTCCCAAATAATTCTAACGCAATAATGTTTCGCCAGAATACTTGGAACATCACTTGAATAAGTCACCACTTAAACGAACTGAATTTCGTAAACGCCCGAACAAAACTGAACTGACCGTCGCTGGATGCTTAGATTTATAACCCGCTAAAATGCCAGAATAATCTGTGACTTTTGGATGGCGTGTTAAACAATTGCCTCTTACGGGCGCTCTTGAATCCATTATGAACCAGTGTTGTGTCTGGCCTAGAACACTGTGTGCGCGGACCGGTGAGGTCTGGAACAGCCTCGATTGTTGACGCGTGATGAGTGTCACGTAATTGTCTTTCATCTCAAAGTAGCAGCAGCATGTACGCACGCACACAATACAGCTGGGCTCTGCTGGAATAGCCGAAATACTGTAGAACGTTTCATATTACGTACCAATATGATGTTTAAGCAAAGCATATATCAGGATACCAAATTTGTATAGGTTGATATAGGTATTTGGTAAAGAGGACATACAGAGGACCTTCAAGTCTTCAAAATTTACTATAAACATATTTAGATATAAATCCCTTAGTTATAATTTTCAGTCGTACTTAGCCTTTCATTTATAACATTAGATTCGTGAGTTATAGTAACAACGTAAACACACAACATCTAGTGATCTTCTACTCCTACTTTATTAATAATACGTAAAAAACTTACGTTTATTATAACACGTTAAAAAACACATTATGATTTTCATAATTTACGGAATTTATATGATTTTACAAAAACTGTTTTACTCTAATGCAGTCATAGCCAACCTTTGAATTTATCCGCGTCATAACAATGGAAAGTAGAGCTGGACGTTGGACATCAATGGTCAACAGCTGGACGTTACAGACATTAACTTTTGTGGAAAATTACGAAAATTAGCAACGTGGAACATTAAATAAAAAAAAACCTTTATTTTTTCATATAAATTTCTGAACATTTTTCACGTTAGTTGTAGGTCATCAACAATCTGCAATCATGCACACGTACGTTAAAACTAACCAAATCTTTAACGAAAAAATTTGTTAAATTGGAATACATTTTAATAAAAATAAATTAAAGAACTTACCACAATAACACTATTTATTTTTATAAAGTGTACAGAAATATAAAACTTGAAAAACGTCATATTTAAAACGTATATGAAGGTTTCAGTTCATTTTCTTAAAAAAATAAATAACAGTAATTTTTGTATTAGAAAAAGGAAAATTTGAAACGGCTTGTACTATTTTCTAATAAAGTACTTCGAAGCAGGTACAATGCGGGTGCGTTTCTTCGTTCAAACGAAAATACAATTACAAATTTGTTTGCGGGCGCGTCTAACCTTATCGACGGGTGCACGGTTGTCGACTGATGGTCTATACTATCCTATCTACACTTTCATCGTCTTTGTCGAGGTGGATGAGACTCCAGAGGTCAGTTTAAACCAACTCTTATAGGGGTAAAACCCCTACATATATATGCTAAGATTTCGAAAGCAGTGAGGATGAAGTCTCTTCATTCGATTTGTCTGCAAAGAAAAGACAGTCAAACTTTCAGAGAAATATACAAAATTACTTTTCATAAAGTGCACATGATATTTTGTGAAGCCATAAGAGAAAGTCTTTTTGAACAGAATAAAATTTACCTCGTTTATCCGTCTAGTGCCGTTTCCTTTTTTTATATTTCTCTACGCGTTTCTGGACATATGTCCAACTTCAGGTGTAATCCTCCTGTAAATTTCGTCAGATAATTAAAAGAAATTACAGGGTTGCCGACTGCTGCTCTAATGTATGTACGTGAAGGAAAGCACAGGTGAAAATCATGGAACGCATTTACTCACCATTAGGCAGAAGAAAGTTAATAATGATGATACGATTAGTATAACGATGATAAAGAAAATAGAGAATAATGAAGTAAGTGAATTAACTTTAACTAGAAATGCTTCGCTTTTAAATCTGTTTATTTATGCGACAATGTTAAATATAAAACATGCCTGTACGTTGTAAATACAGTGGTGTGCTATAAAGTATACGTCGTATTGGTATATTTAATTACCTGCATTAATTAAATTCCATTTCTTGTTGATACTGCGAAGCCAGAGATGCTTGTAATTATTTATACAGGAATCCTACCCCCCGGAGTTACGTCAATGATTCTAAAGAATTGCAAAAATTTTTTAGAAGAAAATTAGCAATGTTTGGTTGCATCTACTTGAGGAGTTAGTTGTTTTCTCTTATGTTATTTAACATGGCTGCCCAAAGATCAAGACAGACATGGAGGGGAAAGGGGTGTGTTGGATATCACGGAGGGCTGGAAGAGAAATCCGTTGGAACAGTTGTGCTGCAAACATGAAGTAAAGTGATAGTAGAACAAACCATCCTCGATTTAAACCGTAAAGATGATAAAGTTGATGTTTTTTAATTTATGGAATTACATCTCAGTGCTTGCTGCCGTCACATGCTACGTTTGAATAATATACAAGCCGTACATATTTCAGCAACGTTCGAGGAAAAGTTGAGGATTGTTCACATATTATGGCTTCAGCTATGTTCGTGAATTTTCTGTATTTTGATTAGACTTCAAATAACTGATGGAAATTCCGCCCTCTGTTGAGGGAAAGACTCCATTAAAGCCTTGTTGTATTGTTCTCTGGGGCGTTCTGACAAATCATAAAGTTCATCGTCACTAGCACTATCCAGTAGCGGAACTCGAATAAATTAAAGTTTTCAGTGACCGCGCTCAACGCTTTAAAACATTCTAGTAATTGGAAAACAATAATGTCCAGTATTTGGTTATAAAATGCTACTTGAAGTCTGTTTTTACCATTCTCAATTCTATCATCATGGCTCAGTTCATCAAAATGTTTTTTCCTTTACAAAAGTAAGCCAAAAGCCAATTTTGAAATTTGTTCGTCATTTCTTAGTTTTTTCCAGAGTTACGAACCACTTAATTTACTCTTCTCGGGCATGCTGTTTTTGAAATAACCAGTTTATGCATAGAAGTTACCGTTTACACGATTTGTTATGATTTAGTATTAAAATATGATTTTGTTCAATATAGTTTCTTCTGCAAGTAGTGTATTGCGTTTTTATTTCAACACCTGACGCACGTTTCACTGAAAAATATCAGCAACATCAGAGATTTGTAAGTAAATCAATAACAATCGAAATAATTCTATGTTAATATAGAAACTAACGAATAATCGAAATAGTTTCGATTTTAATGTAAAATAACTGATAATCGTTTTAAGTCGAATAGTTAACGATTGTTTTAATGTTTATTTACTGAAGCAACTGTTTTGTCGGTTGTATTGGAAGTATTTAATATTAGAAACATTGATTTACGTATATAGATAATGATGGATAAAATATGATTTTATGAAATTTATAATTCACACACACACACACACACACACACACACACACACACACACACACACACACACACACACACACACACACACACACACACACACACACACACACACACACACACACACACACACAACGACACTTTCTGTTACCACAAGGAGACAATGAGGTACATAAAAAACAGCGCATGCACAAAACTGACCCACTACGAAAATACATTATCAGACGTCTATACGGACTGTTGACAAAATTAACTTTGAGATTATTTATAGGAATGTGCACAGCACTAGTCAAGTACTATTCCACGTAATGTTTATAACGAATCGTTAACTGTGGCGGGTCGTGAAAGGAAAAATTGTAAAGTTGCATGGAAGGCCGATGAAATAAGGAGTGATAACTTCCTACTTTTGCCTGAGAGAGCGTCTCAGATGTCTTTGTTTGTGAAAATCAAACAAAACAGACGACTATTCTTTGTGTTTATTCATCTTTGTCATACTGCCTTTTGCCAGGGCAGTAGGCTATAGGTAGGCGTTAGGCCAACAGTCCTAAGTTTGTCAGTCGAGGTGTGCTAAACTAGTATTTGAAAATCACAGGTACAAATGAAACCATTAAAAAAAAAAATTTGTTATAAGAAATAAATTGAAAGTAAAAGTATTAACAGCGTTACTTTACACTGTGACTTTTTTAAGATGTTAATGTTTAAAAGAAAATAAGAAACAAGAGAATTTATAGGCCTATATCCCTTTGGGAAAACTAACACTAATTTAAGTTTTCAGTAGGAGTAAAGAAACAGATATACATTTAATATTAAATTATTGATTCCATTTTGGTTAGAAAATCAGATGCGAATAATGTCACAGCAAATGGCACAGCAAATAATGTCAAAAAAATACCAGAAACATACAATAAAAACATAACAGTAAGCCACAATAGTGAATGAAAATAAAAACAATAAAAACAACCGTAATAAAATATAAGTAAATAAAAGCTTATAAATAATAAGCAACAACAAAAGTAAATTAAATCCATTACATACCTGTATAATCTTCAGATTCATTCACCAATCTACACAGAATACGGTATACAAGTCATGAATCACCTGTGTCTCACTTATTCACACTACAATTTGCTTTACTCAAATAACACATTGTAGGTATGTAGGTGTAATAGGTATTATAAGTATAGGTTATAACACAATATAATTCGCTTTTTCAAAATTTACGGTACCAAGTTGGTAACTAGTATAATATATAATTTGTTATTATAATCTGTATTATGTATCAGCATAACACACAAAAATAACATCAGCATAAATGTTTTTCATTTATTAAAAAAAACTTCGTCTCGTCGGCATAGAGATATTCTGAACCTCGCTTTGTTTCCTATGTGTATGGCAACCGGAACATGCACAGAAGCAAGTATTCGGTACCAATGACTGCGACTGTGTACTTGTTTATTCGTTCGTTGGGTAGGGGAGCTCGCGAGTAATCGGAACAGGTATTTCAACTTTTCAGTGACTGTTATATCCATTCCACAAAACTAATTGTTCCAAAATATCTGTTACAGGTATATCGGCCCATCTGTACTACAAAGGGACCATAGTTATAAGAACCTTCAGTGAAAACAATCCTCGCAGCTGCCCCTCCGTTCATTCGGTTACTCGAACTCCTCTAGTGACAGACACCTTAGTATACTACGCATACCTGATGTGCATTTGTTTACGGGGAGTGGGGTGCTCCTACATGCGCAAGTGCGCTGCGCAGCAGACGAGTTTCAGCAAAGGTCCTTATACAAGTGTGGTCTCTTTTCGGCTTTACTCGTAAATTTACTTCCCGATGCCAGTCCCTCTCCATGAAGGGAGCCCAATCGAATGGAAACAGTCTGTAAAGTACTTGGGCGTCACTCTTGACCGACGTCTAAGCTTTGCACCTCACGTCTCTCCCAGTCTCCCCGCGCCAGAGGCGTCAGAGCCAAACTATTTCCCTTTCTCTCTCATCGGGGTTCAGTGCCTGTGCGCACTAAACTCACCATCTACTTGCTCTTTCTTAGGGCAATCCTGACTTACGCAGCCCCCGCCTTTTGGGTACTACTCAGCCCATCCGTTGTCGCCCGTTTGGAAGCTTTCAAATCCCGAACCCTCCGCTACATCTCCAACTCTCCCTGGTTTGTCAGAAATGATGCCATCAGGCGAGGGTTGAAGGTTCCTTCACTCACCGAATTCGTTCGGTCCCTTGCCCTCAAACTATTTACCCGAGCCTCTGTATCGACCCATCCCCACATCCGTCGATTAAGCACAGATGTCGGCCCATCACCTAGACGACACGAACGCCCCCGAGCACTGCTCGATGACCCGCCATAAGCAGTTTACAGAACGTCTGCCCCATCCCCCCGACCTTGAGTATTTTTACGTTCCTACTCCTTACTTCTTTCTCTTGTCCGTGCTGGCGCTCGGCGACAGATAAGGGGGGACTGCGCTTACCTTAGGTGTGCTTAGTGCCACCTTTAGTGGCAGCTCCCTCCTCCTGCGCTCTCTCCCGTGCGCCGACATTGCCACTTGGCAGCCCTCGGCGACTTTTCCTGAGCGGCTAGAGGCACCCTGCCCGTTGTGGAGGGGGGGGGTAATTCCTACTTCTCAAACAAAAAGTCTTCGAGGTCTCCCCCATTCTGCGGTCGCGGGTCTCTTCGAGGTCCCAGGATCCAACAAAATTAACATCGTCCTGTCCCTCCAAAATGAAATCGATGGAGGTTCCATTCCTGTGATAGCGCGAGATCGCTAGTCATGGTAACGGACAGGCAACATGCAGTCATCGGGCTCGCCCGGACACTGCGACCACCGGAGCACAACAAACTGCTGCTCCGTCCACCTGGACCTGGACATAGATTTGCCATACGTTTTTACTGAACAACCGGGACACCTGTTTAGCGTGGGGAGGGGTTTGCAGTGGTCTGCATTGAAATATAAATATTACAATGTTTATTACATTGCGTTTTTTATTTTATTGGGTGCATATAATGTATAAATATAATGCTTAATACATAATAAAGTGTTAATAAAAGGAAATATATTTTACAAACTTTAATGCAGTAAGTAAAATTGTGTTCAATTAAAAAAATTACTCATTGCATTAATAATCTGCAAGAAGTGTTTAACTTAAACTTGTTTTTTAAACCAATCATATTCTTCACTTGAATGCACTTTTCTCAATTTGTCCTTTTTGTTTTTTATTTTGTCAAAAAAATTAATTAAAACTAAGTCCAAAATTTACTTCACACAGCATCAACGCACGCACTGTTGACTTCTGAATTAAACTTCTGTCATCTGCCCAAGCGTTGTTCATCAATGGGAACACTCTCTCTACACTCTCTCGTTCATTATTTTTTCTAGGAACCAATTGCACCGATCGGAACATTTCGGCAACCGGGCGGGACACCGGGACTGCACTCTGAAACCGAGACTATCCCGGTCAAAACCGGGACGTATGGCAAGCCTACCTTTATATTACATTTCACGTCTAACCGGACGAGGGTCAATCCAAATTAGTCCAGCTAAATGGGATACTTCCCATTCGACCTCCGTCTCTTACACGACTGGAACCTTCCTCTACCAAACCTCCTCCATGTCTCCGGGACTATGGCCCTCTGTGACTGCGCCCACCACAGTCGCCATGTTAGCGAGTCCATATTTCCGCTCCTGGTAGTTTTGATGTGTTTACCCGTCGTGCGTAAACATAAACACCTCGTACTCTTCTTGACGTTGGGCTTTAGATTATACGGCTAATAGGTTGGACAAAAATAAGTCCAGAAAAATAATATTTCATCCGATTGAATAACTGAATTTTGTTTTTGTATTTTGTATTTTTTTTTTATGTCATCTACTTTGTACAAAAACATATTGAAAGCAGAAATAGTTTGATAAAAACTAAATAATAATTTTAAATCATTTTTAGTTTGTGCAACACACCCACAACTAACAATAACACACAATTAACACTGACTTTAGTAGGTAACAATTAACATTATTAGGTATTGTTACGTAATATGGAACGTCCTACATGTTTCTCGGCTATCCCAGCAGAGTCCACCTGTAATGTGTGTCTGTGCGTATATATTGCTGCTACTTTGAGATGAAGAACAATTACGTGACCCTTGTCACGCGTCAACAGCCGAGGCTGTTCCAGACTATACCGGTCGGCTCACTGTGTTCAAGCCCAGACAGTTTGCACGGTTTCTAGTGAATTCAACAGCGCCTGTAATACGCAGTCCGCTTTACACGTCATCCAGAAAGTTACCGATTATTCTGCCATTTCAGCGGGGCATAAATATAAGCATCCAGCGACGGACAGTCAGTTTACTTCGGGCGATTACTCAGTGCATTTCAAGTTGGCGATTCAAGTTAGGTTCAAAGTATTGTGGGGAAGCGTTATTGTGTTATAATTGTGCGGGACTCTATGGGTTGACATTATTATTTTATTAGTGGAAAAATTTAATTTAAATAATTGTACGTGTATAATATTGCTGAATAAATTGTTGATTACAAACTGTTAGTTGTGATAATTAAAGGTGGTGATTAGTGACGTAATATGTGTCTGTATTTTGTTTTCCACTGTACCATACGACGATCAGTGAGACCGTCGCAACAGTATTTTATATTTTCATCCGCAGGCCTGTGCTTACACATCCAGAAATTCTTCAATTTATAAGGGATACTTTCGGTGCTATAAAACGTCCACAAAGTAATATTCAAACAATCAAAAAGATGAACGTAAAATTTACAGAAATTACATTTTCTTCTTTCCAAAAAGTATACTAAAATCTTGTTACATAAAGTTGTGAGTTACGACCACTTCAGCTTTTGTTGTCAAACATCCCTTTTACAGTCTGTTGAATATAATCATAAATATTATTCGGTCGTCTTCTGCTGGTCAACTTGCAAAATTAAGTTTTTATTTATCCTATATGGTTCGGTTCCCTAAAGGAGACTAATAAGGGTTATAGGTCTCGGTGATTCTAAATACGACGACACGTTTATGGTTTTACAATTTTAAAACTGGAATATTCATATAAAAAAGTGCCTGTTCCATATACTTTAAATTTGTTTCATTCTTGCTGTTACTAACTTGTGTCAGTCCGCAATGGACACCTGATGAAAATTAGATTTAATTTTAGGCCTAAAATAATATAAGATCAATGTAAAAATCTTTTTATAGTAATATTATAATTGCATATCATCATCATCTTCTTAATGGTTTTAGGCTTTATCGGCCTATTCCTATTCCACATTCTACTTTTTCATAAGTCTATCAACTTTCTTCTGCCTCTAGGGTTGTAATCTTTCGCCATCTTCGGTATTCTACTTTCTTTCATTCTATCTGTGTTGAATGCATTTTCTTCCGTATTCTTTAATCCTTTCATTAACTGCAAAAATATCTAAATCACCCTAGCCGGCATAGAGTTGGTTGCCCTATCCGGTGGTCTCGATGAACAATTCACAGTTCCAACAGTATCCTCGGAAACCAGGACAAAGGGACCATAGGATGTTTTTACATCCAGGAGTAGAATATGCGGAATATAGAGCTGTTTGGACCAGAGCCTCTACCTACTCAAGACGGTCGTGAGTGGTGAAGAGCCACACTCGTTTCGAGGTGGTTCTATAACAGAACACGAAGGATGTAGACCAGAGAAGGTCCATAAAAATCTAGCCGGCATATGATTGGTTGCTCTATACGGTGGTCACAATCAACAACTCACAATTCTAACAGTAGCCTTTGAATTGAATATTCAAACATTATTTAACAGTGTCAAAAATATACTCGAATGTTTTTAAAAGTAATGCGGATTTACACTTATAATTACAAAGCTGAACATGCCCCTGCTGCTGCAAATGTAACTTCCCTATATTTACAAACAAGAACGAGTCAGATATCTAATACTTTGTCAAAGCAAATCCACAACTATTCTTTGCCTTAAAAAGTATGCCGGCTTCAATATTATTTGAAAAGCCTGTAACATGTTATTCCATGTGAGTGGTGCAGTATGTTTGTGTCACACTGACAGACTGGCTGCCATCTGTGGGCGGCTAACAGCTGATCTGTACGTATTACGTCACTGTCAGCTGTGGCACATTTATTATTACCTCGCTTGCACATCCTCGCTTTACCGCCATACGAACAAAAGACAAAAACTCTCGATTTGGATTCCTATGTGTTATAACCGTTACACACTGGAGCAACAGAGCTGGCAGGAAATTAAAAAGTGAAGTTTTGCTTACACTTTCGTTTTCATTATTTTCATATCGCCTACTACACAAACGTACGCGTAATACATCAAGAAATGTAAGGAAGAATATTGTGTTACCTATTTCATGCCCTGCATTTTGCCACAAGCTCCATATCAATTGAATCTTTTATTTTGAGATTTTGGAATGCGAGTATGTATTAGGAATTTCGTAATTAATATTTTCAAAAAAGTATGTCTCGTTAAAAGTAATGGTTGTAGATTTCTAACATTGTTAAATCTTTATATTTCAAAATAACGTCAGAAACATATCAGAACTTAAATTCTGTCTGAGGCTTTCACGGGCGGCTTCAGTGTTATGAGAACTTCTCCTTGCCGGGCTACAAAGTTAAGACAACTTCGTGCGGAACCCAATATGGGTGTCCTACTCACAGCCACTACCCTTAACCACAGTTCAGTGGTCACTGACTACGAAACCTTTGTCAGTGTTTTGCAGCCTTCTGCACTGAAGATGGCCGTCGAAGGCACGGCCGAAACGTTTGCACCACACAACCATGCACCACGCCCATACACCCCGGCAAGCCCAAGTTCTCATAATATTAAAAATTATTTTTGTTCCCATTCCTATCGGATTTCTATCTTACTCCTTCTTTTTAGTGAATACTCGTTGTAGATTGATAATTGATTTATTTCTTGTTTACATTTTCTCCTTTTCTAAGTGTTCAAATTTTTTATGATAGGCCACGCGTTAACATTAATAAGTAGCAGCTTAATACTTGAGCCACCAAATTTATAACAACAGATATTTAGAATTTTGTCTCTACATATTTTCTATATCTTTGTCGTTAACTCGTAAAGTATTGTAATACAATGAGACGTTCTGGACATAGTGAAATTGTAAATCAAGTTTCTTTTTTTAAGAACAATTTTAATAGACAAACAATAAGTCAATATAGTACCACCGTGTGTAAGGCCTTAAACGATTTCAAGTCAAATTTTAAATGTCTTTTGGGAAAATACGTGCAGAATAGAGAAAAAATTCCTCATGTACAATCAAAATTGGTTCAGCACATTAACTTCATTCTTTGTTTATTTGAAACAAATAACGTGTATACTCCTCACGTGTTTGGAAGGCACCTAAGAGATTAGGAGACCCTCGCCCACCAACGCGCACTCACACACACACGCGCGACCAGTTTGACCTGCCTCTAATGGCGCTTCGATGAGTCACCTACTAGGAATTGAACAACAAAACTACAAAAATTTGTATTCTAGATTTTACATAAGTTATGATACATTTTTTGGATTCTATATTCAATTTCCTTCAAAATGGGTCCAAACACGAAATAATTACGACATTTATGAGCTTTAAAAAGACGCCAAACACCCAACACGTAGAATAGTGTTTGGCGTCTTTTTAAAGCTCATAAATGTCGTAATTATTTCGTGTTTGGACCCATTTTGAAGGAAACTGAATGTAGAATCCAAAATTGTATCATAACTTATGTAAAATCTAGAATACAAATTCTCATAGTTTTGTCGCTCACTGCCTAGTAGGTGACTCATCGAAGCGCCATTAGAGGCAGGTCAAACTGGTCGCGCGCGCGTGTGTGTGAGTGCGCGTTGGCGGGCGAGGGTCTCCTAAACTCTTAGGTGCCTTCCGAAAACGTAAGGAGTATAGGCCCAGTAATTTTTTTTGAAATGAGCACCTAGCAAACAGCATGACATTAAACCGAACAAAATAAGAAAATCTACATAGGTTGCTGTAGTTTTTAGTTCTGCCACGTGAACGAGTTTGAGAGAATAAGATAAACACAAGAAATAACGAGGTCAAGTCCAGAACACGCATAAAATTACAGAACATCGATTATATGAGAACGGATGTCAGGCGAAGACGCCCTTGCACCCTTAGTGGATGACAAGTTATCTAGGCATCAATATAATATTATTAGAATTAATGTTATCATCATTGTTAGAAGTATCATGACTTACGCCTCAGAAGTTTGGACTACTAATAAACACACAAGTACAAAATTAGTGACAGCAGGAATAGAGTTTTGGAGACGTTCGGCAAGAGTATCCAGACGTGAGAAAATTATAAATGAAGTCATTAATAACATTCAATGGTTAATGTAAAAAATTCAATTGTTGATTTTATCCAAACAAACCAATTACAATGGTATGGACACACGAAAAGAATGGCACAGGGAAGACTACCAAGAAGAGTTATGGAATGGACCCCACCAGGAAGGAGGAAAAAAGAAAGACCACCTACCACCTGAATAAAAGAAATTCAGACAGTATTGAGAGAGCGAGAAGTTGAAGAAGATCTTTGGATTAACAAGCAGCAGTGGAAGATGACAATTCAATCACTTCTGTAATCATTGGTTCCGAAAAATGTGTAAACATTGTACAGCCGGAATAATAATAATAATAATAATGAATGTTATCAATACAAGTAAATATTGCCTAAGCCATTAACAAAACATAATCAGAAATCCAGAGAAATTCCATAATATATAGACTTTTGAGGAGCAATAAACGTATGCTAATCGAAAGCAGAAACTAATCAAAATTTGTTCAAACAGTCGAATTAATTATAGTCTAATACTATACAGGGGAAAAAAGACAATGTGAACATTTATTAACGCAAATAAATACAATACATAAAAACATAACCTTTACGAACACAACAATAGCATAAACTTCTTGGACCTCTCCATCACAAAACTTGAACACAGGCACAAATTCAGTATATACAGAAAACCGACAACAACTGACACACTAATACACAACTCCTCCAATCACCCAATACAACACAAACTAGCTGCCTTCAGAACTATGATACATAGACTTAACAACATCCCCATAGATGAAAAAGACTACAAAGACAAACTAAACACGCTAAAATATCTAGCAGAATCTAACGGATACGACAGAACAATAGTCAATAAACTCCTACACAAAACACAAAACACAAAACAAACAACAGACAAAGACAGAAAACAACAATTCATAAAACATCATAATACATCAACAAACAAACTGAAAAAATAGCCCACAAATTCAAAAAAGCAGGGTAAAGAATCGCTTACAAAACTACTAACAAAACAGAACAAATGCTTTCAAGACACACACACAAAGCACAAAACAAATTCGATCTACCTGGTGTTTACAAACTAAATTGCTCAGATTGCAACAAATTCTACATAGACCAGACAGGACGGAGCTTCAAACAAAGATACATTGAACACACAAAGGCACTCCATTCCACTACAGAATACACCTTTGCAAACCACCTCATTCAAGCAAACCACACATACAAAAACATCGACAATAACATGAACATTCTACACGTACCCACAAAAGGTCGAGAACTAGAAACTCTAGAACAATTGGAAATGTGCAAACACACGAAAACAAATAAAAACGACATCCTAAATGAACAGACACAATTCAAATCACACCCATTATTCGAACATATCACACCCCACACACACAACATTGATCTTTCGGAAATCGATTCCGTCGCCAACAAGACGGATTGTGCTACCAGCGGCAACCTCTGAAGAAGCTTTTTAAAAGCGAAAACCGGTTCAGGTTATAAGGTAAAACTTTTACGTTTTTACCCATAAAAAGTTTTGTGTTCCGAGTCGGTAGTGAAATAATTATATTTAGTTAAGTAACGGACACGTCATGGAAAACGAAATCCAAGAATTTAATTTTTACGTCAAGTTTTAGGCCTATCACTACTGGTAACTGGTGTTATGTACCAACGCCATGCCACTGAATTAGACCATATGGAAATCACAATAATTGAATATTTAAATATCATATTAACATACAGTCCGTGCTTAATAGAATGTATAAACTGCAATTTTCTGATAACAACATATGAAACTGGAAACGTAAGGTCTCTAACTTAAATTAAATTAGCCCGACAGAGTGTAAAATCTGCTACTAAAGAGCTCTACGCTGTCTTGGAAAACGGAAGAATGGAACCATCGTCAGCACTAAGGAACACCAGTTTATGATTGCTACGTAGCCGTATTTTTCGTTATCACAACTTTGCAGCGAGTACGTAGAATTGAAAAGAAACGTGTTCGAGATATCAGTGCACAAACGGATAGTACAAGCATAATACAATGTATTGCACCTCATACAAACAATTACATTTTACACTTAGGCCTACTTGAAAGATTGAACGCCGGCTACGAAATAAACATCCTGTCTCGGGAACACATTAGTCAGGTAACCAGCTGGAGACGTATCATAAAATCGTTGTAACGAGGATCGCGTTTTCCTATCTGAAGCCAGTGAATAGAAATCATTGAACGCGAGAGAAAACTGTAGTTATAATTTTATTAAGTCTTTCCAAGATATACTGGAGAGAGGGGTGAGTAATGCCTTATGTTCGCATTCCTTGATGGAGAGAAATATCCAGCCGCACCTCCAAGTGGTTGGTGATGGGTAACACCTACAGGTGCCTAACGCGTCTCTGAAAACCGAATTATAGCCGGTATGAACTGTCCCTCCTCTACTTGTCATTGTCAAGTAGAGGTTAGGGCACCCTCTTGCCCTTGGGATGAAACGTTGGCCCTAAAGACGGATGACCTTTCGTTTGCCAACGACGTAGGATGTGAGTTGCAAGGAAAAACCACCACATTAGAGATCCTTATGGATGTCTCAACAGGAAAAACTGGTCTCTTTAGTCTGGTAAGACAATCAGTTTATGGGAGAACCCGACACAGAAAATCGGGCTGGACGTTAAGCCTGAAGGTGGCAGCCGCACCATACGTCTTACCCTACTGTATGTTAGTAACATATTCAGAGGACATATATTACAATTATTAAAATGTCTCAAATAAGTAGTGGCCGGACGGATTTACGGCAGGAACTGAATATTGTGAGTATATTCGACAGGATCGCCTAGTATCGGCTGAATTGGTGGGCACATCTTGGCCGAATGGATGACTGCCCCACCTCCAAACAAGTATGGAATTATAACCCGAGGGAACGGACAGGTGTAGGACGTCCGAGGAAGCTTTGGAGTGACCAGCTCTAATCTTTGCTGTAATACACTTCTTGCTAGGCCTTTGTAAAAGAGTTAAAATTATTGATTTGAAAATTATGTTGGCCTATGAGCATGTGAAAAATAAGATCACAAACTATCTTGATCAAATATAATATATAATAATTTATATAAAAGTTTATGGTACTTATTCCAGTGTACCGACTCTTGATTTACCTCAGGGCGCCAGTAATAATAAACACAAATTAAAGTATATTAATTACTTTTAATGACAATTTGTATTTATACATTACAAAATTTTCTTATATGAATTGAATTGTTTATTGAACAAATTTAATATGATTAACTAGCAGTGAGTCCTTCATGACAGATTGAGTCACTATGTTGCATACAACAAATATTTATTTATCAAAAAAACATAGAATTAACCGTTCATTATTCTTTACTTGCGTAAATCCTTCCAAAGTGCGTGGTCCTGAAGTTATTGTAGATCGGTGATTCGTCAGCAGCCGTCGTCGTGTTGTAACCCCTCTTTAACGTAGGCTGAAAAAAAAAGATTATTTTTTTTCTGAAAATTTTTTTTGAAAAATTTTTTTTTTGAAAAGAGGGGCTACAAGTTAATTAGAACTGGACCAAAGCCTAGAGAAGCCAAAATTGCGCTGGATCCAGTGAGACGGGACTTGCAATGAAAACTCATAAATTAAACAATTAATAAAATCCCTTTTATTATTCTATCTCCATTTTGAAAACAATATTAATAACAAAATCAATAAACACAATAGTCAGAATCTATTATTCCCTTAAATTGTTAATTAAAATAATTTATACTCTTTCAACAAGGTCACCTGAAAATATTTATTAACACATATAAAATATATTTGCTATCTCTCTTTAAAACGAATTAAAATTTAAAATCATCACTATTCTTGAAATAAAGTTTCCTGTAAAATATTAATAATATAAAATTTATTTTCTATGTTCTCTTTAAAATGATCCATTGAAACTTAATGGAGATAATTTTTATAGACTTCTTGATAATACAAATTAGAATAACAATTCTCAAACAAATTAATTAAAATTAAATAGTGACCAATCCATATACTTGTTATTAAAGTTAATTAAAATAAATTACTTTCTTAGAAGAAATATTCAGCAAAAATTAATTGACATAGAATAAATTAATGTCATCAAAATTAAAAGGATATATAATCCTATGTTTCATCTTTCTTTTCTAAAAACCCTATATCTAAACTCCCCCCCAAAAATACACCTAAATGTACAATACATATAACCCCCCAAAATACACACACAAATATACAATACATCACATGTTCCACAATACAATACAATTATACAAAGATCTCTTGCCACGCCCTTTTCTTACCCCCATGAGGTATATTATTAATTATTTTATGGACATCCATGTTAGGATTACAAAACTTAATTGGTTCATAACACATGACATGTGTATTAGATTATGCTTATGCAACTCCAGTAGTCCCCAGGACATAATAAATTCCAAAATTTGGCCAAGTGCCTAATACTGTTATAAAATTCTGCCCACTGGGCTCTTATACTGTGAGAAATAAAAATTTAGAAAACAATGAACCCCCCCCAGTTATCATAATTAATTAATAGAATATATATATATATATATTACTATAATACTTATAACTAATTTACTTCAAGATACACTTTTTTCCTTTAGGAACATGTTTCGGGAGATCTTGTTCTCCCATCTTCAGCCTTCGCCATCTTGTTTCTGGTGAAGTATTTGTGTGTTTGCTTCTGGATGTTATTAAGGTAGTTTGTTGGTCTTTGGTCCTTCAAAGTTGCATTATTGTGTGTGGTTGTGGTATCTGTTTTTGTATTTTGTGTATTTTCGATGTTGAGTGCTTTGAATATTGTGTCATGTTTTGTATTGATTTGTATTTGTTCTGGTATTAATTTGTTTTGTGTTTTATGTTTGTAAATCTGTAAATTTTCCCAAATGTTCATTATGGTGCCTTTGTGTGGTATATGTTTTATTAGTGTTACATTGGTTATGTCTGGGAATTCATGTCCTGTGTTTACTGCATGTGTGGCTAAATTGGATTTATATATATTTGGTTTTTTGTATGCATTTAGGTGTTCAAAATAACGTTTTTTCAGCTGTTTTTTTGTTTGTCCTATATAAACAGATACCACAAAAACACACAATAATGCAACTTTGAAGGACCAACGACCAACAAACTACCTTAATAACATCCAGAAGCCAACACACAAATACTTCACCAGAAACAAGATGGCGAAGGCTGAAGATGGGAGAACAAGATCTCCCGAAACAATGTTCCTAAAGGAAAAAAGTATATCTTGAGGTAAATTAGTTATAAGTATTATAGTATTATATACATCAAGAAACGGACTGTAGCAGAAAGTGATTTAAATATATATATATATATATATATATATATATATATATATATATATATATATTATAACGGAACCAAATATTAACTATTTCGGGTTATATGTTGCCCGTATACTGAAAGCAGATTTAAATAAAAATTAACAGTTAAAACTCCATTTGAATGTAGCGCATTGAAAATAATGCTGTGTAAAGCAACGCACACGTGGTCGTTATGTAATCAGTTCGCTGTACAAGGAAGCGACCACACCCAAACAGTTAATTATTAATATCTCGGAAACTAATAAATAAAGGCGAAATCTAACATAGCCAAAATGTTTGCCGAGATATTAATAATGACGTGTGCAAATTTGATGCAATATAATTAACAAATGTAAGAGTTAATTAAAATAATTAAATAACTTCTGTTAAAATAGAGTTACAGTAAAGAGATTTTAGTATATTGTAAAGATAATAATTTGTGACAGATTGTATATTTTAGATTTCACACAACTTGATTTGCAACCAAGTTATTGCAAAATTAAATAAGTACAGGATATCCTTAGCGACGAAGTGGTTCCGGCGGATAATTAAATATTAGATAATAATTCTATTCTCCGTCTGTGGGAACCAGACTTCATTCTCACGGACTAAGGGAATTCTAAATTTTATGTGGTAGGGAGAGTGTTTCGACCAATGAAATCATTTCATGCAGCCCCGGCCAGTGCGATGTTTTCTGGTGGAAAAATCACTCTTCTGTCAGTACTCACGAAGTTAAGACGTAGTCCTTCAATCGTCTAGTAGCCAAAGCGGTGAAGATCAACAAGAAGACTCTACGTGGTCAACACACACGCAATTACGAACACACTAACTACAGATCGTCTGTATAGCTCGTAATTGTTGCGTAAAGGCGAGATACTCTTCAAGACATCAACCAAGCTTATTGTGTACTACCAGATAGTCATAAGCACGCAAGGGATCCACCCGACTTCAAGACCAGACTTCAAGAATACAGCAGAGAGGCCGTCTAAATCATTGGTTAACAGCTGACGAGCAGAGCGACCGCCCGAACGAAGCACACACACACACACGCTGACGTGCAACGTGCAAATCGACGGAGAACAGGAAGCAGTTCCAGCAGACAACAGCAGACGTTAAAATATTCACAAACAGCAGGGAAGCAGAGTGTTGCCGAATTTTGAACTCCACGACCGAATCCAGCAGTTCTAAGCAGATTACTTTCTCTAACCAAGGACTCGAATCGACGAGGGACAAATCGGGACGACATCCTCTTCAGTAACAGGAAAGCAAAATCCACTTATTTATTTTTCAGATCAAATTTTCAATTTTTCAATTAAAATATTGTAATTCAAATAATTCAGGTGCCAAACAAACAAAAAGCAAAGACTCTAGTAATTAAAAAGTAAATTCGTTGTGATAATCTGTATAGCAGTTTAAGGCTTTAGTAAGTTATAGTTAAGAAATAGAAGTAGTATAAAAGCGCTATACAAATCTTAACTGACAATCTAATCTTAGATCATACTGCAGTAGATCAGAAGTAGAATCACTAGAAATGAAATAACGTGAACTAGACTGTCACGTCTAATTTATTTTAACTAATTATTCAAATTAATTTTAGAGTTTTATATTTTGTTTCATGAACACTTAGATTCAAATTAATTAAATAAATTTAATTAAATTCAAATCAATTAATAAAGTCAAATTTAAATTGCAATTAACTCGCAAAGAACGAGTTCAGGTTCTTTCAACTATTAGACAAGCGAAAAACATCGATTCATTGTATAGACTATAAGAAAATTCGTAAGATTATAACCATTCTATTCTTGTGTGTTGTTGGTGTAATAAACAACGTTTTATTACCCCATATAACAGTGTTTTATTGTTGTACGATAAAGCCTACCAGTCTCACAAAACTCTCCCCCTTTAAAGTAACCCATTATGTGTGTTGTTGTAATAATTTGAGATTACTAGCTTGCGAACTTCAAATCCAAAATCCACACGCCCTAGTCGGAAGAATCTGCAAGATCAGACAGCAGGTGGGTACTCACACACAACATTACATTACAATAACGCATAGTAGTGTAGTTATAAATGGCGCCCTGTACGTGGGGCCAGAAATGAAATTCAATTTAAATTTAATTTTCACGTGTTAAACAAACTTTGCTGTTTTAATTCGTAAAACAGCTGGCGTCCAACTAAACAATCCCCAAAGAGTTTTGTGACTGGTGTTTGTACAACAGTAAAGTTATTGTGTGTATTTGAAACTGTTCTGTGTATTTTAAATTGTGTATATTTGACATTGTTGTGTATTTAAAATGGATATGGATAAAATACTTAAACAAATACAGCAAATGAACGAGAAAATGAGCGCGGAAATGAGACAAGCTAACGCGCAAATGAATGCGGATTTGACCGCTAACATGAACTCGAGATTTGAGAAAATAGACGCGAAATTTGAACAGAGTGCAGCCAAAGCTGACATAAATATCGCAGAATTAACTTCTAAAATCGAGGCACAAAAAGTTAGTCTAACCGAAGCATTAGAACAAAGTAACGCTGACATAAACGCCGAGATTAAACAAAGTAATAAAGAAAGTAGTAAAGAATTAACTGCGAAAATAGACGAAAGCGTAACCGAGTTAACGGTGAAAGTCGCGGAAATCGCCGAAAAAGTAAATACGGTCGATACTAAAATCAATGAAAGGTTTAAGGTTTTTGAGACCACAATACAAAAATCGTTTATAGAACAAGTAACACGTATGGAGGGCCGGTTCAAAGACCACATAACCCGCTGTGAGAAACAGACACTAGAGGTTTCCAAAAAGGTGGAATCCCTAGAGGTAAAAATTCACGCGGACGTGACCGAAACGCAACGACGAGTAGATAAATTAGACGCTTCAATTGTAGAGACGCGATCTAACATTGACTCTAATAAAGAGAGTGTTTTACAAACGTTAAGCGAAGAGATTTTGAAAGTACGACAGGAGGTACGAAGGAGATCTGCTCCAAATATTTTGGTACAAGGTCCTGTCGATGAGAAAAATCGCGTGTATTTTACGGGGGAAAATAACGAAAACCCCATTGAATTTTTATTAGCGTGTGAGAGTGAAATGGCTAGAGTAGGTTCCCGACTAGAAGATCAAGACAAAATACAGTGGGTGGTTAACGCGATGCGTGATTCGGCGCGTAAGTGGTATAACATTGTACGCGATAGAGTGTCCACATACGCGGAGTTCAAACAAAAATTTGAAAGCCGGTACTGGAACTCGCATACCCAACGACTTCTGCGCAATGAACTGGAATATGGCCGTTTTGACAAGAAAATGAATATTACCGCCGAAAATTATATAATCCAGCAGGTCGAGCGCGCGAAGCATTTAACCCCAGCATTTGCGGAGATTGACATAGTCACCAAGCTTGCCTACCATTTTAACCATAACATTAGAGTAGCTGTATTTACGCAGGGTATTCGCACGGTAGACGAACTCTCATTCTAGTGTCCCAAAGTGAGACGGTTTTTGATTTTGGTGGGTGGCGGTATAATCCCGATTTTCGCCGAAATATTGAAGGGCAGAATACGCGAGAACAATACCATCAGCAATCTGATCAGAGACCGAGTACTAGTTCTACTCCACCCCAAACATCGTCAAAACCCCCAGATAAGACCTTTGAATACAAAGGCAAACAAAATATTGCTAGATCAAAACGGCAGTATAAGGGTAACGACGGGGCCCCTATTAGAGCTATGTAAACGGTTGAGGTAGCTAGAACCGATACAATAGAGCAAGACAGCGATACTCCTAGTAATAAAGACCCCAACGAGAGGAGAAAGAATCGTAAGTTTCCAAAAAACTTGGAAACGGGCGCCTCCAGGGGGGAAGCGCCATAAATTATGCCAAAACCTATCGCAATAAAGTAGGTAAAAATAGGAAAAATGCTAGGTTTAAGAAAAGTGAATTTTATACAGAAATTTGTACGCCAGTTGACAAAGTATTTCAACCGGATGGTAAGGAAACGTGGTTGCCCGTTAACACAATGCAACAATGGGCACCGACAAACGCACATCCGCCACAACAGGAAAGTGACGACGACGTTCCCACACAGTCAGCGTGGGAAGACGTAGACGAAGAATCCGGTGACGAAAATGACCGATGGTTAACGAAGTACTGTCGAACCGTTCGTAAAAAGGGTTACGAAATATTACGGTTAAAAGATAATGTAATTGTATTATAATAATTAAAATTTAAAATAAATAATTTGTGTTTTATAATCGTATTAATAATAATTATAGATAACGTGTGTATTAATAATAATGTTTTCTATAGCGGTAAATAATAAGCGTATAGAATTGAACGAACAGCGGCAGGAAACAGTTACGTCACGCGATAACGACTACTTGACCCACATTTGAAATTAGGTCAAGCAATTAGCCGCGCGACGGGCGATAACGGTTCTAAATACTGTCAGCAAAATTCCTTTCTACGCGTGCCATTGTTTATATACAAAGGCTACTACTCGTTTTAAAAACATTATACGCAATAAGTTGCAAATATAATATTTTAATACATGTATTTAGAGTTAAATTGTATATAATGCAATAACATTAACACTTGTGTACGTGTCTTCAGAATAAGTAATACGATGTATAGCTAATAAGAATAATTATTACAGAATATGTGTGTAATGATTAAGAAAAAAAAAATAACTGTAATTATTACATTCATTTTTTTTTTAAAGCGGGTGTGGGAATATATAACGGAACCAAATATTAACTATTTGGGGTTATATGTTGCCCGTATACTGAAAGCAGATTTAAATAAAAATTAACAGTTAAAACTCCATTTGAATGTAGCGCATTGAAAATAATGCTGTGTAAAGCAACGCACACGTGGTCGTTATGTAATCAGTTCGCTGTACAAGGAAGCGACCACACCCAAACTGTTAATTATTAATATCTCGGAGACTAATAAATAAAGGCGAAATCTAACATAGCCAAAATGTTTGCCGAGATATTAATAATGACGTGTGCAAATTTGATGCAATATAATTAACAAATGTAAGAGTTAATTAAAATAATTAAATAACTTCTGTTAAAATAGAGTTACAGTAAAGAGATTTTAGTATATTGTAAAGATAATAATTTGTGACAGATTGTATATTTTAGATTTCACACAACTTGATTTGCAACCAAGTTATTGCAAAATTAAATAAGTACAGGATATCCTTAGCGACAAAGTGGTTCCAGCGGATAATTAAATATTAGATAATAATTCTATTCTCCGTCTGTGGGAACCAGACTTCATTCTCACGGACTAAGGGAATTCTAAATTTTATGTGGTAGGGAGAGTGTTTCGACCAATGAAATCATTTCATGCAGCCCCGGCCAGTGCGATGTTTTCTGGTGGAAAAATCACTCTTCTGTCAGTACTCACGAAGTTAAGACGTAGTCCTTCGATCGTCTAGTAGCCAAAGCGGTGAAGATCAACAAGAAGACTCTACGTGGTCAACACACACGCAATTACGAACACACTAACTACAGATCGTCTGTATAGCTCGTAATTGTTGCGTAAAGGCGAGATACTCTTCAAGACATCAACCAAGCTTATTGTGTACTACCAGATAGTCATAAGCACGCAAGAGATCCACCCGACTTCAAGACCAGACTTCAAGAATACAGCAGAGAGGCCGTCTAAATCTTTGGTTAACAGCTGACGAGCAGAGCGACCGCCCGAACGAAGCACACACACACACACGCTGACGTGCAACGTGCAAATCGACGGAGAACAGGAAGCAGTTCCAGTAGACAACAGCAGACGGTAAAATATTCACAAACAGCAGGGAAGCAGAGTGCTGCCGAATTTTGAACTCCACGACCGAATCCAGCAGTTCTAAGCAGATTACTTTCTCTAACCAAGGACTCGAATCGACGAGGGACAAATCGGGACGACATCCTCTTCAGTAACAGGAAAGCAAAATCCACTTATTTATTTTTCAGATCAAATTTTCAATTTTTCAATTAAAACATTGTAATTCAAATAATTCAGGTGCCAAACAAACAAAAAGCAAAGACTCTAGTAATTAAAAAGTAAATTCGTTGTGATAATCTGTATAGCAGTTTAAGGCTTTAGTAAGTTATAGTTAAGAAATAGAAGTAGTATAAAAGCGCTATACAAATCTTAACTGACAATCTAATCTTAGATCATACTGCAGTAGATCAGAAGTAGAATCACTAGAAATGAAATAACGTGAACTAGACTGTCACGTCTAATTTATTTTAACTAATTATTCAAATTAATTTTAGAGTTTTATATTTTGTTTCATGAACACTTAGATTCAAATTAATTAAATAAATTTAATTAAATTCAAATCAATTAATAAAGTCAAATTTAAATTGCAATTAACTCGCAAAGAACGAGTTCAGGTTCTTTCAACTATTAGACAAGCGAAAAACATCGATTCATTGTATAGACTATAAGAAAATTCGTAAGATTATAACCATTCTATCCTTGTGTGTTGTTGGTGTAATAAACAACGTTTTATTACCCCATATAACAGTGTTTTATTGTTGTACGATAAAGCCTACCAGTCTCACAAAACTCCCCCTTTAAAGTAACCCATTATGTGTGTTGTTGTAATAATTTGAGATTACTAGCTTGCGAACTTCAAATCCAAAATCACACGCCCTAGTCGGAAGAATCTGCAAGATCAGACAGCAGGTGGGTACTCACACACAACATTACATTACAATAACGCATAGTAGTGTAGTTATAAAATATATATATATATATATAGAAACATTGCTAAGTAGTGAAAATAGAAATACGTCATGAATCTTATAACCCTTTTAAAAAGTACTTTTGGCCCAGAGACCGACATGTTCGTTTGCCAGTCGGTGCATAATTCAACCTGTCTCAACAACACGTTTAATACTGTATGAACAGGCACCCACTCAGGATTAAACTTGTGAATCCACTTAACTACCCCAGAAATTTCTATACCATATGAACCAAACTGAATTTAAAATTTAGAAAACATATATATATAAAATGAACACTAAATTGAACCCGAGAAATTACAAATTGAATGAATGACTTAAAAGCTGTAATGAAACACATATACTGAAATAAGAGGGAATTATACGTTTGAATGTTGAACTGCCTAAGATACATGCCAGCCTCTGAGCTGACAATTTTACAACAAATTAATAAAATTTACAAATGATTTCACACCCAGTTCACACAATATACTGTCCCGTTAATTGGGGATCCAATTAAATGTTTAAAAACTTGAAAGTGTTGTGGTTGATTGATTGAACTGGTTCACTGGGTCTATTGAGTGCGTCTCTACGTATAAATAATATAATGGTTTGAGATCACCTGATTTTTGTCCATGGGGTGAGGTGGCAATCTCGTGGCCTACATTACAGGTGTTGGTGTGGCGTCATGGCTATTCCTCCGGTAGATGAAGTGAGAGCGAAGTTCTTGGTGTTACATGTTCAGGTCATGTTGTTGGGCTTTTTCCTCGACTTGCTCGGAGGACCCTAATTACACAACATTATATCAGCCAGAGTACACAACACAATGCCCACAGAAAGTTCGCACACCCCCCCCAAAACCTATATATAATCTTAACATAGCTTTAGAGCTACCTAAATATAAAATTTGACAAGGTTATATGGCCAACACGCCCTATTTGAAAATATTTAGTACCGTAAATCTTTATAATAATAACTTCACCCATGCGGGTTACCATGTTTGAATTTTTGATAGTTAATTATGGCTTGTTACAATTTTAATAAACTTTATACATAGTCTGAATCTTTAGTACCACGTGGTCGAGAGGTTAAATCTGATTACATCGTCTTTACTATATTAATTAATACCATTTGGCGATTATATGACTCTCAATTGGTGCCTCAGTAAGCTTCCTGATATGAATAAAGTTTTACTATCAATACTAGTAAAAGTTGTATGCAACTTAGACCGAATTACGCATTGTGCAATAACCATAGGTACTTAATAGGAATCTGCTTACATCCATGTTTGCATTATTTAAACTAATACTTTTGTATTTCTATTTCCCTGACTTTTAGTGCCGTAGTTCGGGCATGTGAATTTAATATAGTTTTACTGTGTTTTAAAAATTCTACCTTCAAATTGCGTATTGCACAATGTCATGAGTTACATCAAGGTTATCAGAAATTCACTTACTGGGGCCTATTAAAACCAGTCTTTCTTTAGTGAAACATTAAATACATAACTATTAAAGTATTGGCGAGACTTACCGCAGTCGATTTCAGATCTAGCCTGACATATTGGGAAGGATGTTAGACGAAATTTTCTTCATCTCCCGGAGTAAAAAAAAATGCAGCCATCAGCGACGAACTTTGGTGAGAGACGAACTTATTTGATACTGTTTCCGGCCTCCTCGCTTGCCTACCGAGGCGGGCACTAGAGTGCAGCACTTATCGAGCTTTCTCTATTCACCAGTAGTATTTCTTATGTCCACGGCTAGGGTGCAGCACTAATTAAACCGCTCTAAATTAGTACTGCGTTTAACGTTTACCGGACGTTATATACTGCCTAATGGCCGATCTGATACTAGATTCGGCACAGTTGATCCTCGTTAAAACTGCACAATTCACTTTATCACAAGTGCACTACACTAACATATGGATTATACCTATAACTATGTTGTATAATTACACACTGGACACAAAGATGACTGAATATAACTTAAGTCCATTTAACTCACTTCACGTCGCGTTTGGCCAGACTAATTGATACCATTGTAACTTTCTTTCGAACTCTTACGCATCCTTCCGCGATTTACCGCCACGTATAGAATTAACAGAACTTCGTATGTATTTATTATTTCTTATTGTTTACTATAACTTCGATTATACACTCTTTGATTTATTATGATTTATGAAACCTGCTTTATAACTTTAATATTAATAATTATCGCGTTCCCGTACTTTGTTATTTCTGAGAAATTTACTGATTCTTTCTGTTAATTATTAAAATATATATATAAAACAACGTACACGAGTCTCTTCGTATAATTCCGCCGATATTAAGAAGACTGCCCTTATTTCTCTCTAAATTCACAATATATACATGCCTCAAGTTTCCCTTACTTACGAACTACAACGAAACGCTCCTATAGGTACAAACTACCGCTAAATACGAATTCACCCAATCCGCTTAACTAATTCTTCCCGCGCAACGTATGACGCTTTTTCTAATTCGCCCAACGTTTTTCCGTGTACACGTGTTTACAGAAACTAGCGTCTATCGCTATCTCTCTCGCACAACAAGATCGCTTTCCCACGACAGCTATTGTTATATGCACTTAGGTTTTACAACGTTTGGTAAACACCCTTACTATCTGAAACATAATACAGTTTATGACAGTAGTGTCCCAAATCATGCCTTAACATACAGTACATGCATTATCGAGCTTTTAGCAAGTAATTCTTCTTCCACTTATTTCCGCCTCGCTTTCTAGCGTCTAAATGCCTCCCTCCTTTCTCAAACACACCCTTCTTTCTATTTTCAGCATAGCTTATTTATTAAAATTATAAATAGATCAAATTTTCCGTTACATAATTCCCCCCATTGAACTAACTTTCAATTTTTTCAAAATTGTAAACTAGTACAATTGATGCGTCCCTAAAATTATTATAATTATAAGTACTTTGTTCAAAGTTCTATTAACTTGACATAATTAATACATTCATTATAATTAAAATTAACAACGTATTCAATTTAATTAATTGCTTTAAATTTCTTAGTATAATTGGGTGAGTATTTTATTACAACACTACTCCGTCATTACTGAATACTAGACATTAAGTGTTGGTCTGGTTTTATGGCTTGTTTACAAACAAACTATCCGTCCCTCTCTGCCTGACTTGTCAACAAATCTTTAAAATGTGGGTGGTCTACTTTCTCTTTCAATAACATCTGTTACACACAACAATTTCCCTTTTTAAACATCTGGTGACCATTCTTATTTACTTATTTTCTAAACATTCATAATTTCTTATATAACTAACTGTCATTATACGTTATTACATTGACTTTCCTTACATTTGTTTTTCTACCTATTACTACTAAATTAATATACGGATGTGTGCTATTACATTAGGTTTTTTAATTTTTGTGTGGTGTTTCTGTGTGTGTGTGTGTGTGTGTGTGTGTGTGTGTGTGTGTGTGTGTGTGTGTGTGTGTGTGTGTGTGTACAGTTTAGTTTCCTTTCTCATAGTACGGCTTTAACTGTCGGACATTGAAGTTCCCGCGGATGTGTCCTGGTCTTTGTGGATCCTCCAATTGGTAAGTTGCTGTTCCGATTTCTTTAATTATTCTATATGGGCCTTCGAATATGTTACAAAATTTTCCGATTATCTTCTTGTTTAAATCAGACATCGGATATGCCCTTAACAAAACTTGGTCTCCTAGATGAAACTTCGTAATGTGGTGAGTATTGTTGAGCTTGTCGGTTCTCTTCTCTACCTTCTCCTTAATTTGTAAATATATGTTATGGTAATTGGTGGGTTGGTCTTGAGGTATCATGTCTCTGTCAATATATTTGATCCAATCCCGCTCTGGTTTCTTTCCCCACTGCGCTTCAAAAGGTGTAGTCTCAATTGTTTCATGGTAGGTTTGTTTAATGCATGCCTCTATGAGTGTAAGATATTGCGCCCATTTGGTGTGCTTATCTGAGTTCATAGCTCTGAACATATTTCCTAATTGTCTGTTTATTCTTTCGGCCAGATTTGTGTTGGGATTTCTAATTGCGGTGTACTTTGTTTTGATACCCATGTCTGTCAACGCGGTCGTCCATCTATTGCTCGTGAACTGTGTACCGTTATCTGATAGAATGGCTATCGGTTTTCCGATCTCTTCACAATACAATTGAATCCTTTTAATGGTGGCATTTGTTGTGGATTGTCTTAGTTTATATAGTTTGACATATTTAGTGAAATTGTCAATTATAGTTAAAATATATCTCACCTTCCCTGTAGAAACCGGCAGCGGTCCATAATAATCGACGCTGATCAGTTCTCCTTTCTTCTTTGGTATGACCGGACGCGTCTCTCCTAACATCCTTTTAAAATGGTCCTTATTCTTCTGACACGTAATACAGGTTCTTGTAATTAATTTGGTGATTTTATTGATTGAATCTCCAGTGAAATTCTCCTTAAACAATTTATATGTTCTCCGGTTCCCCACATGACTGTATGCCTCATGTAGTTCCGTTATCACACTGTGGCACAACTCCTCCGGCAACATTAATTTCCACACTCCTTTATCCTTACGATATAACTTTCCGTTATGCCAAGTGTATTTTTTGGCAAGTTTATGTTGTTCATCTGATTTAATGGACTCAATAATACTCTTCAGTTTGGTATCGGCTAACTGATAACTATGTATATTTTTCAGTCGCTTCTTAATTCCTTTATCAATACGTACACTAACAAGATTAATTTCAAATTCATCAATTTGGTCTATGTTCTGCACCTCATTTATATCCTCCGGATGTCTGCTTAAGATGTCGGCTACAATGTTATCACGACCTCTACAATGCATAATATCAAAGTCATACTCTTGGATGGCGAGGGTCCACCTTGTTATCCGGGAGTTATTCAGATGACATTTCTTAATGAAACTTAACGCCTTGTTATCGGTGATGATGGTCAAGGGCTTTCCCAGCACGTACGTTCTGAACTTTTGTAAACAATGGACGATACTCAGCAGTTCCAGCTCCGTCGTGAAATAGTTCCGTTCCCCCCCTCTCACCACTCGGCTAGTGAACGCAACCACTCCGATATCCTGGTTATCATCTAACTGATATAACTGCCCGCCCAACGCATACCGGCTCGCATCGGTTTGTAAATAAAATCGCTTATTTGGGTCAGGATGCTTGAGAATCTCTGCCTCGATAAATAGTTTCTTGACTGCTTCAAAGTGTCGATCCATCTCGCTTGTCCACTTGAAAGCACTGTTCTTCTTAAGGAGATTCAATAACGGTTGGGTAGCCTCGGCGTATCTGCTGGTAAATCTGTTGTCAAAATTGGTCAAACCAAGGAATCCTTTGAGTTGTTTCTGATTTTTTGGTGTCTGGAATTCCTGTATCGCCTTGAGTTTGTCTGGTGCGGTGGTAATACCTGTGGTCGTTAATCGGTAACCCAAATAATCAATTTCTTTTCGGAATAACTGCGATTTATTAAAGTTAACAGTTAAATTGGCTCTTCTTAGATTTTGTAATAATAATTTCAGGTGCCGTAAGTGTTCTTCGATACTGTTTGATATGCATAAACAGTCATCGACGTACAAAATGGTAAACTCCTTTACTTCCTTTGATAACACGCGGTCTAGCCCTCGCGTCAAGCTGGCTAAACTCGTCTTAAGTCCGAATGGCGTCACCGTGTATCGATAGCACTTTCCTTCATATAAGAATCCTGTGAAGTCCCTACAATCCTGATGTAGTGGGATCTGCCAGAACGAACTACGTAGTTCTATCGTGGACATCACTTTAATATTTCCACATTTTGTGAGTATTTCGTTTATTGGAATGGCTCCCTCGTAGTCAGGAACGGTAACGGAATTCAGCTTACGCGCATCCAAACATAATCTAACCGTCTGGTCCTTTTTGATCACGGTGACCATTTTGTTGATATATGGAGTTTGCGCCCTTTCAATCACACCATGTGCTTCCATCTTTTGTATCTCGGCCTTAACTGCATCCTGATAGTTTAGTGGAATCGGCCACCCTTTCTGGCAATATGGTGTCCGATCTGTAACTTCAAATTTGTGCTGGTACTCTTGAATCCTACCAGGAGTATTTCGGAATATTGTTTTGTTTTCCATTAAGATTTTTTGTAGTTCACTCTTTTCGTCCTCGGTGATTCCGCAGATTGATCGCACCTTTTGTTTGATCGTTTCTTCGATATCTTGGTTCCCAGACGCGACTTCTACGTGGAGTATCCCTACCGTGGTTTCCTTTTGGTTCCCCTTTTCTGGAATAATTAATTTTTTGTTCCGTAAGTTGATAACGCACACACGTTCTCCTAGTAAACCCACACCTACGATACAATCCCGTACTAACTCTGGTATCACGACGAATGCGATGTCAACTTCCACATCTACGATCCTAGCTGTTAACCATACCTGCTGCGTCACCCTTTTTGATTTAATTCCCGTTGCTCCTTTGATGACAGTATTGGAAAGTCTCAAGGTTACTACGCTACCCAAATCCCTCTTCTTATTTTTAAACCATTGTTCAGATATAGCGTTTACTTGGCTTGCCGAATCAAGTAATGCACAAATGGGTACCCCATTCAATGATATACTGGTCTCCGGGCACTTGTTTACACTATAATTTACATCTATGTCATCATTACATAATAAATCTTCTCTTATATCTACAAAAGTGTTATTAATATACTTCTTAATAGTACTTACATCTAATTCATCTGTACAAAACTGACCTAGTTTTTGACATTGCAGTGGCGTTTTTGTTATGTTGGGTACCGCTAGTCGAAGGGACCGGTTCTGATTCATTTCTAAACTTGTTTGGTCGTCTATTGTAATGATGATTTGCTGTTCGGTTTTCACTTTCGTGTGCCCGTGCTTGTTCTATCCTTTTTCCACTCTCCTCGTCATCTCTCACCCATGGCTTATGTTCACGTCTAGTGTCATAATGTGTTCTAGTCATTGTCCTTGTTTCACTCCTCAAATCCATGAATTCTGAGAGTACTTGTTCGAATTCATTAATAGTCGTAACCCCACGAGTAATAATGGCGATCTGTACTCCTTGAGAATAATGTTTAGCGATCTTTCTGATTAGGTATTGATCATGTATCTGTGGAATTAGTTGTCTGTTCTCTAATAATTTTCGTTCTAGATATTGTATCATGTTCATACCACTCTCCAGCTGATAACGTCCAAACTCGAGCTCGTTTCTTACCCTGTCTTGGATCATGTCACTCCAGTATTTGTTCGTGAATGCTTCTTTGAACTCTGCGAAGTTGGTTACGCTATTCTTGATCAATCTCCACCACACTGCGCCCTCTCCTTCTAGGTGCCTTCCGATCCATGCGACGTTGCCATTATCTTGGTAGTATTCCATGTAGACATCCTCCATCTCCTTCATAAACTCCATCGGGAAGTCTCCAGTCCCATTGTATCTGATATTTTTTAATTGTTCGTTAGTAATGTTATGGTTGTATGGTTGGTTATTAATTGATGCTAATTTATTACGAAATTCTCGTTGTATTTTTCGTATTTGTAGTCCAGTTTCTTCCGACACTTTCTTCACTTCCATCTTTTCGGCTCGTAATTTTTGAATTGCTGCTGTGTTATTTTCGCATCTTTTGTTTATAACTTGAATGTTATTACTATACCGTTCGTCCAACTCTACGAATTGCTGTTTAGTATTTATACTAAGTTCAGTAATTTTGTCGGTATTGTCTTGTATTTTGTGGTTCGTCTCTAATTGGTAGTCTTGAAATAGTTTTTTATTGTTTGTTCCTTCTTGTTCTATTTGCATGGCGACTTCGTTTCTTATTTCTACGTGTTGTTTATTAATTTGTTCGTTCATTTGTAGTAGTGCTTGTTCTAATCTCACCTCATGTTTTTCTAACCGTTGTTCTGTTTTTTCTGCTTGTTTTTGTATCTGTTGTGAGAGCTGTTTTGTTGTTTGTTCTACTTGAAGTGCCAGTCGTTTTCTGTTTGTTCTGTTTGAAGTGCCAGTCGTTTTTCTGTTTTTTTCTGATTGTTTTAGTAATTGTTGTATCATTGTATATATATCAGTGTTTTTGTTTGTCTCTGGTGGTGTCTGGCTTACCGGTGGTTCTTGGACTTCTGTTACTACTGTTGGTGTAAATTGTTGTGTTTCTGCGTTTACATCGTTCGGTCTGTTCATTCCCCGCGTCCCTGACGCTTCATCCTCCTCAGAAATGTCTGCGAGTGTGTCTGGATCGCCTAGTTGATTATTTATTTGGAACTCCATAGCGTTGCTTTGGGTACTTGTGTTTGTGCTCATGTTGCTGTACAGGTTATGAATGTTGTTTTGTATGTCCTTGTTTCTCCTACTCCTACTTCGCGTAATCATAAAATCATAGACTATGTTTTATACTATTTTTTAATTTCTACTTGTTCTTTATTTATAATTTATTTAATAGTGACTCAATCGTGTCCCACGTTCCGGGCGACAGAATGTAATACACTTCTTGCTAGTCCTTTGTAAAAGAGTTAAAATTATTGATTTGAAAATTATGTTGGCCTATGAGCATGTGAAAAATAAGATCACAAACTATCTTGATCAAATATAATATATAATAATTTATATAATAGTTTATGGTACTTATTCCAGTGTACCGACTCTTGATTTACCTCAGGGCGCAAGTAATAATAAACACAAATTAAAGTATATTAATTACTTTTAATGACAATTTGTATTTATACATTACAAAATTTTCTCATATGAATTGAATTGTTTATTGAACAAATTTAATATGATTAACTAGCAGTGAGTCCTTTATGACAGATTGAGTCACTATGTTGCATACAACATATATTTATTTATCAAAAAAACATAGAATTAACACTTCATTATTCTTTACTTGCGTAAATCCTTCCAAAGTGCGTGGTCCTGAAGTTATTGTAGATCGGTGATTCGTCAGCAGCCGTCGTCGTGTTGATCCTCGTTAAAACTGCACAATTCACTTTATCACAAGTGCACTGCACTAACATATGGATATACCTATAACTATGTTGTATAATTACACACTGGACACAAAGATGACTGAATATAACTTAAGTCCATTTAACTCACTTCACGTCGCGTTTGGCCCGACTAATTGATACCGTTGTAACTTTCTTTCGAACTCTTACGCATCGTTCCGCGATTTACCGCCACGTATAGAATTAACAGAACTTCGTATGTATTTATTATTTCTTATTGTTTATTATAACTTCGATTATACACTCTTTGATTTATTATGATTTATGAAACTTGCTTTATACCTTTAATATTAATAATTATCGCGTTCCCGTACTTTGTTATTTCTGAGAAATTTACTGATTCTTTCTGTTAATTATTAAAATATATATATAAAACAACGTACACGAGTCTCTTCGTATAATTCCGCCGATATTAAGAAGACTGCCCTTATTTCCCTCTAAATTCACAATATATACATGCCTCAAGTTTCCCTTACTTACGAACTACAACGAAACGCTCCTATAGGTACAAACTACCGCTAAATACGAATTCACCCAATCCGCTTAACTAAAACTTCCCGCGCAACGTATGACGCTTTTTCTAATTCGCCCAACGTTTTTCCGTGTACACGTGTTTACAGAAACTAGCGTCTATCGCTATCTCTCTCGCACAACAAGATCGCTTTCCCACGACAGCTATTGTTATATGCACTTAGGTTTTACAACGTTTGGTAAACACCCTTACTATCTGAAACATAATACAGTTTATGACAGTAGTGTCCCAAATCGTGCCTTAACATACAGTACATGCATTATTGAGCTTTTAGCAAGTAATTCTTCTTCCACTTATTTCCGCCTCGCTTTCTAGCTTCTAAATGCCTCCCTGCTTTCTCAAACACACCCTTCTTTCTATTTTCAGCTTAGCTTATTTATTAAAATTATAAATAGATCAAATTTTCCGTTACATTGCCTGTTTGAGACCGGAAGAAACAATCGTTTCGGTATAATCCTTAAAGATGATGATGATGATGATGAGCATGATGACAATTTTATTAACACTAACCTATCTGCGAAACAAAACTAACTCTATATGCAATATATTGCTTACATACACTGTCAAGGTAGTCTGTGGTAAAATGAGGTACTATCAAATAATGCTACGGTACGGCAGTTTCAGAAACACTTGCGCTTGTGTTGCTTTTTGTTACTAGGTAGCCAACTTGAGTTGCACCTGCTACACTTCTATAGTAGTATACATGTGTACTACTACACAGCAACGTGTGAGAGGTTGTGTCGCCACAGAAAATATTTATTATTTATGGAGAGTCCATGGCCTTTAATGGTCAATATCCTGTGAGGACTAAGCTAGTTATAAACAACAGCACTTTAGAACGTCTCGTTTGAAATAGCCCTATCTCGGCTGTGCAGTAAGCTATGAATCTGATTATTTGCGGTACTATTCACAGAAATCTTAGAAATAAAACAAGACAAAGCACAAGGATCAAATTTTATAAGACAATCGCAATACCCAAGTTGATTTATGCATGTTCGGGGTGGGTCATGGTAAAAAAGGAAAGCGGTAAGATTCAGAGTGCTGAAATGCAGTTTCTTCGGAATACTTTAAATTATACATTTCAAGACAGAATAAGGAATGAAGATATCAGAGCAGAACTCAAAGTAAAGTACATAAATAAAATTATTTCAATTTACAGAAAACAATGGTGGGATTATCTGCAAATGATGACAAAGATCGATTGCCGAAAGCGACATTGACCTCTAAAGCCATTGGAAGAAGAGACGTGGGTCGTCCGAGAATGCGATGAATGCCGGAACAGGTTTATATAACGTAATCCTTGAAGAGGAGAAGAAGAAGAAGAAGAAGTTGCGGAGAGTGGAGATTGTTCTTGCTCGCTTCATCGGCTGTAAAATCCAGCTCCGATTTGCTTCAGGAGCCCAATGGAGTTCCGTGCTAACTGTAAATATTTTGGGATGTATAAGTAGATCAGTAACCTAATTATCAAGTGCCAGGAAAGTGCAAATAAGGCACAGAAATGGATCTAGATTAGCTGCTATTGTAGTGAGTATTATTTTATTATTACTTGTAAAAAGTTAGGTATACAGTATTTATGTACAAATAATATTAAATTCAATGTACAATGAATATTGAATAATAAGTGAAGCATGTTATTATTAAAGCATGAGAGTTGTATATCAGATAGAAAAATATTCTTAAATGCTTAAGAATTATGTGAAACTTGTCATGTAAACATCATGATTACACAATGGTCTCGTATTGCGTAGCGTATTCCAACTACATCTCCATGAATCTGAAAGGTCGTAGAATCTCTCGCGAACTGTATTAAGCATAAAGCAGCACCTTGTTGATAAATAAGTCAACACCGCAGTTATCTGAGTCGTGAGTTACACAAAATGTATCAGCTGTATTAGTGCGAGTAATCAGGTATTCAAAAAGTGTTTGCATAAGATACTGTACTAGTAAATGTGTAGACAATTTAGTTGTTTTATTGTTTTGCGGGATACTTTAATCACTCGGCTTGTTGATCGTATAATTTGTATTCAACATTTGTGTAAGTAGAACTATTGTAATTTGAGTTTGTTTAGTAACACAAATATGCCGATTTATGTGGTTTTCAATAATTTACTTCGGTATTTGAAGAACACCATACATGCGGTAAGCGGAACGAAAACGACTATGGTAGTCGAGGAAAATGTTGTTAAGGGAATTGGCAGAATAAAACAGAGAAGAATGTCTTAGATAGAGCGGATCCACAAAGCTCTTCAAATGAACAATGTGACGGCTTCATAATATCTCCGTCTTCTGATAGTTCCTATCAGTTTCGGATGTTGGATATCATACACACTATTTTTACTTTCTTTACTGCTGCACGGAATAAGTCAGTTGTATTCATGCCAAACCAGGTCCTTAAATTTCTCAGCCATGAGATTCTCGGTCGCCCAACTCCTCTCTTTCCAAGTAATTTTCCCTGTAGTATCGACTGCAATAAGTAAAACCTGTTCATTTTTCATGATATATCCCAGATACTGAAGCTTTCTTATGTTCACTGTGTTCATAATTCCTCTTTCTTTCTTCGTCTTTCTACGAACTTCAACATTAATTATATGTGCTGTCCATGAAATGCTCAGTATTCTACGGTAAAGCCACAATACGGTAAAGATTCGAATATTTTAGTTGTGGGTCCAGTCAAAGTAGGAGATTCTTCACCGTAGAATAGGACCGAGAATACGTAGCAGCGTAAAAGTTTTCTCCTTGTGTTTATTGTTAAATCGTGACTTTTGAATAAACTGGTCATACTAGTGTACACTGCTCTTGCCTTTTCAATTTTACTCTTTACTTCTTGAGAGTGGTCGCATTGTTCATTGACTGTAGTACCAAGATAGTAATGTCTGAGTACCAAGATAGTCCATAATATAGTAATTATTAATATCGCATTGAGGTCACAAGAAAAAACACGACACAAAATTAAAATACGAGGTTTATTTATTATTTATATTACATTTATTTTATAAGGACTTGATATGGCTAACTAACTAGTTAAGTATTATTAAAATTCATTCCCGGAGTGTTTGGCCGTGGTCCATTGTTTCTTCCTCAAACAAACGTTTCGATAGTATCATCGACTGCATCATCAGTGTAAAAAATTCGAGCTGTACTAGTACTCTGTACTATGGTTTCTAACGTTTACCAACCTACGTTAGTACGATTCTCAACGAGAACTTAGTCTATATTCTCTTCCTAGAATCTGGAATCGTCTGTAAAATTGTGGTCGTTCTCTAATCTTCAATTATATCAGACGTAACGTAATTGAGCTGGTACAAGTATAAACAAGAAGCTCTAAAGAAATTTCGACGAAACCGAAACATCGAAGCATGATAATGTTTTTAGGCTTTTGAAACGTATAATGTGGATTACTTACGTTTGGTGGATTACGTAAATCATTTCCAAACCACAGACGACCACAAACAGAGCATGTAAAACCAAATTTATTCTCACTAAAATGTTTGCTAAACTCAATGTCAGCAGCGATTATTTCTATCTTGATGCGTTTACATATCAAATTTCTAGACTGTGGGGAATCGAAAGTGTGGAAGCGTTACAATTTTCGATGACATATTTTTGTGGAATATTTTTGTTATCAGGTTAAATATCGGTATGGAGAACCATACATGACTACAATTTTCTAAGATTTCTATTTAAATCCTTTTTTAAATGATATATCTCCATATAAACTACTTCTTTCTACTTTTTAACGTATATAAACGGAATTGGCCATTAATTGAGTAATTAAGTTTGCCGTGCCATTTATATTTAGTGTAATTATGCTAATTATGATTATTATTGAATTATTATTATAAATTGGTAAATTGGGTCAATTAACTTCGTGTATTAATTGTATGTATTCAAACAGAGTTGTAAGTGACATTAATGTTAATACACATATGAAAGTAACTTATATTTGTCGGATTAGACTCAACATAGTTATCAAATCAATATGATTGTATGAGCCAGTTAATCGGACATTTCAATGGTCGATTTGGTTGTGTCCATTTATAATTAGCATAACTCTGAGACTCTTTATGAAATGCTTAGAATGTGATAAATTAATTGTCAAGGTTAATTTGCAATAATGAACGCAAGATTATGTATATAAAATAATTACTTATTTATTATATTGTTAGTTAAGTAAGTTACTATGTCCTGCAAATACATAATTAAAACACATAATAACAAAATACAATAATATTCGTTCGTTGTTTCCTGAAAACACAAACATATGGTACATTCAAATACAACGCAATAATATACATATACAAACAATAAACAATCAAATATATTTTATCCCTAGCTAAATGCGTTCATTATGCTCAGATGAATTACTTTAACATTACTTTATAAGATTTATGATTTATATAACTTTATAAAATCTCTCGGGAGTAGCTCTTTGAAAAGATGAGACAGTGCAGTAGTATATGTATCACTAAGATTTAATAAACATAAAGGCTTATCTTGCAAAAGGGTTTATCCAAAATTCCATCGGCGTAAGATGACATCCGCTGGTGGACTCATCGTACATCCTAATCACTGTTAATTGAAGAACACTTCACTTCACTTCACTAATTTCCACTCTCGTTATGTGTATTGTGTTGTTGTACTCCCGGCTGGTGTCGAGTGTTTTGAGTTCAAATGTTAAGATGTCGATATCGTCATTAAGATGAATTACTCTTAGAGTTTGCCGTGTGCGTGTTCATAATTAACTATTTCATCTATCTTGGGCGTAACGTATTCTATGTGCGTAATTGTGTTCGGTATAGTTCATTCAGTTCAAATGTTCAACATAGCGAATCATTATGATGTAATAGTATTATTATGTTGCGTGTCGTTCGTAGTTTAAAGTCACGTACGCACTGATATTTAATGATAGGTATGTTTGTACGCACTGTGGCTTATCGGAACTCATACAACTGTCGAACAGAATTTTGTGTAATTGAGATTGTATTGAATGTCTAAGTTCACTTATGACCGCGACATGGTTACGAGTTCACCGAGTTAAAAGTTCGGTAAGTCGCGCAAACTATTTCAATTACTAACTGTATTACCGCTCCAACTACTACTATAACCAACTGTCTTACTGTCGTATTAACTTGCTGACTTACTTACAGACTGCCGCTCCGCGTCCTCGCAAACAGTTTTTATCAAACATACTACCCAGAAGGCCAAATTCTATATTTCCACGCCCTTTCGGATTGTTGATAGGTTCCTTTAAATTCCTACTACCCTGCAGATCTTTTCATCGGTTTTCCGATTCGTCGTTCGAACCCTTCTTACTCTCTCCGCGAGTTCTTAAGGAAGATGGCCAACGCTGGTTGGTCGCCGACATCCCCGGAATATTCCAGCGACGAACGTTGTACAGATTCTCAGAAACTAGAGCAATTCCCTCGCCTGTCTGTCAACCTTTGTTTCGACGTTGTCGAGGTTCTCTGACTTAGCTTTTGTTAACAGTCTGCAGTGTCCTGGTCAATTGTTCAATTTACTTTTCGCTCGTTCCGCCGATTATCAACTCTTCGCTGGAGACGTCCCTAGTCGAATTCCACGCTTTCTAGTTGTAAATTTTAGTTAGCTGCCATGGTTTGTTTTCATGCTGGGCAGGGCGTACTTTCAGTATTCACTAAGTTTACGTTCTATTGTTTATATGTTTGTCGAGATTTCTCTGTACCCCTTTGTTGCTGGGTGTTGCCTTTCTTATTTGTGCTCGTTACAACTCACCCCCACAGCATGTGTTCCATTTCATTTCTGCGTAACCAGGCAGCTGGACTAAGTCTTTGTTTCGTTCGCTAGGTGTTGTAAATTGTAACAAACTTTGAGCTGTCAACGACGTTCCTTAAATTCTTATTGTGTCGTGTACACAGATGTTTTTTCCTTGTCTTCGCACTGGCGTCGGGTCTGACGTGTCCCTAATTAGTCATTATTTACGACCCGGGCTTGTGTCCGTCAACTCGAGTGTGTGAACGTGCCACTTGATCGAGAAATTAAAATTTTTTTTAAAATTTCGATCACTATAACTTTCTTTCTTTACCCTTATACACAGTACTGTGATCACTAACGTAAACCACCTCACATTAGTACATTTGATTTTCACTGATGATGGCAGTCGATGGCACTGCCGAAAAGTCTGGTTTTGCAGAAAACATTAGACCACGGCCAAACAGCCCGGAAAGGAATTTTAACAACATACTACTTTTTTGTTGCCGATAATGTAGTATACATTAAAAAAATATCCCCCCTTCAACTATCATTTTCATTTATATAAATTTAACCCTGCCCCCTTAAACTACCCTTTTCATTAATAAACATTTCATTTACATTTCTACAGTGGATGGATTATTGTGACCTTCTTTTTAGGACAGTTTATTTATCAAAATTAAGTACTTTACTCTTGATAACGTTAACGTTGCTGGTAAACTACATCTTCCGCTTAACCGATCTTCACCAAAATCAATAGGCCTTCAGTCCTCTACAACTCAGGCACATATATAAAATCCGTATTTGATTCTGTTTGAATTTGCGGCAGTTATCGTTCGCCATAGAAAACATTATACGCACAGATAATTTTTGGAAAATGACTTTTCTTCATGTTTTGAGGATAGTACAAGCACAATCAGCCCTTATCTCGAAGACGATTTTTTTCGCCATCACCATACTTCCATTTCCTTATGGAACATGGAAGTAATAAAAGCATTAAATTTATAAATCACAGCGGACGCTTTCACATGTATACAATAACCCTCTATACGGCATAGGATTCAAAGTTATAGCACTGCTGTAGTTGCTGACAATTAACTAAATGTTATTAATTTATCATTTAGTTTCAAGTAACTGTTTAACTAAAACTAAAATTAACTGATAAACACAATTTAGTGGTTAAGTCTAATTCTTACTAAACTTGTATTTCAACCACTTACACGCAATAGTATACTTTCCATAAGCGGTTTCAAGCCTCTCGGCTCATATTCAGATGGAAAACATCAACCTACCTAGAAACCTTCACCCCTTAAAATATCTTTTCTGCAACCCGGAAGCGTGAACTTGATATAAACAAACATAGCTGGTAAACAAAGAGAAGTTATAAAGTGGTGAAGGTTTCTAGGTAGGTTGTAGTGTTCCATCGGAAGATGAGCCGCTAGGTTTGAAAGCGCTTGTGGAAAGTATAGTATTGCGTGTTAGTGGTTCCAATACAAGTTTAGTGAAACAAATACAATTGTGACGATCAAACGTATTTTTCACTGGAAGTGTGTATGTCCAATATACCTAAGGCTGTAGCTGTATGTGATGGGCGTATGAACGATGACAAATACCACACACACAAATTTACGTTGGTTGTTTAAAAGACAAATGTTATTTTATTTTACATAAACGTACATGCACCCTCATCAAAATATTTTTATCACTGTAAAGGCAATTTAAACAATGACGTCACTCCTTTCCAAAAATATGAAAACACAACAAAAAAATTTAACACAGTGAACTGATTACCACACATACTGATTTCCATTGAATTGATTGTTTATAAGGCAAATATTATTTTATTTTACATAAACGTACTTGCGAACGCATTAAATAATATTTATCGCTATAAAGACAGTTTAAATAATGACGTCACTACTTTCCAGAAATATGAAAACACATAACACAAAAGATTAACACAGTGAACTCGTGAAAAAGTTGTGGCAAAAAGCGGTGTGTCAATGATGGAGAAGCAGCGCAGCAGCGAAATAAATGCAGACGAGATTTAGTGAAAGGTATACGAGGGTTGGTGGGGTGAGGGGAATAGGGAAGGCTATATTGGACGTGATTTGGGTGTAGACCATAAATCACCCCATTCACACGGCTGGGTAAAGGCGACATCGCCACCTTCTCCACCACCACTATCCAGCCACTGCATGCTGACAACAACATAGTGCCACTTGCAAACTTGCCAATTCCGTGTATTCCCTTTCCGACAGAAACATCTCGTACCTTCCTTTCTGAAAGTTAAAATATATAACTTTAAGTGCTTTGTTGTTGGCTACCTACTGCAAGACTAAAGACGGTATATCTTCATTAACGTCTTAAACAGAGCGAAGCTGTCACCATTCATATTCGAGTTCTTTTTGATCAAATACTTTATCATCGTATCGCCGTCATATTATGACAAAAGGCGGCTACACCTTTAGGTTCATTGAACTTAACAACTATTATCCTACGCTCCATTATAAAAACGTATTACTTTATATAACCATACGATCATCTAGTTTTACTTCCTCTTTACATTTTCTAGTGTTCTGCATACTATCTTGTATTGATGCTTAATAATATTAACCGTTTTAAATTCAGAAATAAAAATGGAGACAGCATATCGAGAGAATGGAAGATATGAGCCTACCTAAACAAGTAATAAGGTACATACTTCATAGACAGACCAAGGAAGAGATGGGTTGAGTGAAGGCGGCACAGGCTGTAACCTTGACGTGGAGAAGGAGAAGGTGAAGAAGAAAAAGGAGAAGAAGAAGAAGAAGAGGAGGAGGAGAAGGTGATGAGGGGAGGAGGAGGAGGAGGAGGAGGAGGAGGAGGAGGAGGAGGAGGAGGAGGAGGAGGAGGAGGAGGAGGAGGAGGAGGAGGAGGAGGAGGAGGAGGAGGAGAAGGAGAAGAAGAAGAAGAAGAAGAAGAAGAAGAAGAAGAAGAAGAAGAAGAAGAAGAAGAAGAAGAAGAAGAAGAAGAAGAAGAAGAAGAAGAAGACATTTTAAATTCAGACTTCATAAAAATGAAAATAATGTGTAAAAAAATGTTATTATATTACTTTATGTTTCTACGTATTTGATAAATGTAAACACTGTATAACGTTAAAAGTCGTGTTACAAGAGATGCCAAAAATTTCAAAATACAAATCGTTTATAATTGATACCGTTTTGATCGGTGCTTGTTGAGAAAACTGACAATGTTAACACTTTGAACGGTTAAACAGATATGGAAATTTCTTTTCCACTTAGTGGTAGCAAGAATCGGTCGGCATATTTCGAATTTCTGTTGTAGAACAATTAATTTAGGTTAGGTTTTTCTTATTTGCGATCAACTGTATCTCCGATACTTCACGAAAAACAAACAAAGTAAATTGTTACGTTCTTGAATCTGCTGTACAATTCAACATTTGTTGACAATCTTAACAACAGACAATCTCTGCTCGTTTACACTCTTGCATGTAAACAGCAAGAGTTACTAATGTACTTCGTAAGCTTACACGGCCATAGTCAATGGTGTGAAAATTCATTCCCCGTCAGTTTGGCCGTGGTCCATTGTTTTCACCAAAAACAGGCGTTTCAGCAGTGCCATCGACTGAAAACATCAGTGTAAAAAAAATTCGAAGTTACACTAACGTCTACCAGTTTACTTTAGCAAAACTTCGAAATTTTTTACACTGATGTTGTCAGTCGATGGCACTCCCGAAACCCCTGTTTTTGTGAAAACAATGGACCACGGCCAAACATCCCGGTAATGAATTTTAATAGCAAGAGTTACTATAAGTTTACAAAATTACTGAGTTTCTTTCATCGTGTCCCATAGATTTATTCAATAATTAATAATTTAATGCACTTTCACTTGGGAAAAAACTTAATTTTTTGTTACATCCTCATACGCACGTTTGGAAGTAGTTTGCTCCTTCATCAGTGAGGTATAAATGCAGAAAGCGTCAAGGCGTTGGTAATCTGTAACGGTTTTTAGGGGATTGGTTGTGTGTGGGGGTGTGTGTAGATGGAAGGCGGTTGGCGTGAGATTCTGAATTGTGTCCGTTGTGTATTATTGGGTCGAATAGTGTGTTGGATTTAAATTTTAATTGTTCATTGAGTATGTTGTTTGGTTGTGTTTTGTTGTGTTTGTATATTTCGTATTGCTCTGCGGTGTTGAGTTTGCGACTTTTGGACATGTAGTGCAAAATTTCAAGATTGTTTTTTATGTTGGTGTAACTGTGGTTTTTGTTTGGATGTGTGTGCCAAATGTGGATTGTAAGTTGTTATTGAATAAAGCTTTTGTGTGTTCAGAAAATCTGGAGTAAAAAGATCTTCCTGTCTGGCCTACATAGAATTTATTACAATCGTTGCAGTTTAATTTATATACGCCTGTTTTGTTGTATATGACTATGTTTTTGTTTTATACCTCACTGATGAAAGAGCAAACTACTCCGAAACGTGCGTATGAGGATATAACAAAAAGTAAGTTTTTTCACAAGTGAAAGTGCACTAAATTATTAATTGTTAAAGTGCTGTGAAAGAAGTGATGACCATTCAAAATAATATTTATTCAATTTTGGCCTCATTGATTCAATGATTGACTGCCTCAGTTAGGCGTATTGCAGATACCATTCTATGCTACGTATAACAGTTTTCTGGCCTGTCTTTTTCTTACAGTAGGTCTATATTTATACATATAAGAAAGTAAATTAATGGAAATAAAAGTCTATACTTTAAAAATATTGTAACTTTTTAACATGTGAATATATTTTTTATATTTGTATGTATGTTGAAGACAAGGTTTCACAAGAAGTATACTACATAAAATTGTTCACAAAAAGTAACAACAATATCTTTAGAGTATGTACAGGCTATCGAACAGATTCTATACTTGATATATATCTCACACACACAAACAATATGTCCAAATTGTAAGTAAGGGTATACAAATATTTTTAGATTTTTTATAATATCCATGAAGGTTTTGGGTAAACACTTGTGTGGTAGATACTTGTCGTAATAAAAGTGGTGGGTTACGCAGTATCAGATACTAAACATCGAGAAACGAAAATGGAAAAAGGAGAAAATTGCCAAAATTAAAAATATATTTGGCAAAATGTAGAGGGACAAGACAGACCATTTTCATGCGTACAAACGTAAATGTGTAGTCATCGCTTTTTCTTTTTCCTTTGTAATGTACAGCATAAAACAAAACGAGCATGAAACGTGCAGTTAATAATAAGTAAAGTGTTATTGCTGCATCTGATGATGGCGATTATGTTGATGATGTTATGTGATCGTGTTCTCCTACGACCGTGTTTGAGAATAACATTATGTTTTCCTATTGCTGTTTTGCACTTTACAACGAAACACATTATCCATCCAGGTTAATCCAGGTTACTTCAGAGTTGGTGGCTACCAACTGACTACAACCTGGCTTCCATGTAACCGCTGTTGCCGACGGCAACAGTAGGGCTACTGGCAATAAGAGAAAATAATATTAATTACTTCACAGAATAAATATATTTGTTATTGAATAATTTGAAATCCGAAAAATATTAGTAGGGAAACTTGAAGAAAAGCGTAGCATTGCTTTCGAACTGATGGGCGCTTGCACCGTCTTATGTTGCCGGTTCAGACATCGGCAATGTTTTACTGCGTACGGACATTGACATTGAGCTCCTAGTAGTTATCACAAATTGTGGAAAGAGGGACACATTCGTCCATCCAATGTGTTGCCGCTGTATAAACCGGCAAAACGCTCAGTTAGCAGCTATGTTCGTTTTCGGAACTGACCTGCATGAGATACTACATACCTATTTGTGTTTCCTTCGCTTAGTCATGTGTTTCTCTGTTTGTCTTTATTATTTTATAATTCGATTATTTGAGTTCTGATTTATTCTGTGTAAGTATAATGAGAGTCAGATCCCGTTGAACCGAGACCCTCTTCGTCTTCCAGCGAATGATAGGAAAAGCTCTAAAAAGAACGACTGGTACAAGAAAAAATTCGAATTAATTTTTAGGTTACGTTTTAGGCCTATCCCAACCGGCAACAGGTGTACCCACGCCACGCTACGCCACTGAAATATAGGCTACAGAGTACGTTATAAACCGGGCACTGGGCTACACGTAATCCTTAGTTTAGACTGATGGTGGGTTAAAAAATGATAAAAGTATTTCTAAAGTTTAGTCCATTTGTCATAATTATTTAACAATATTTGTGTCAACGTTGCGACTGAATTTGCTGTTATTTTCAGGACCTCTTAATATGAATATAGAATTAATGAATAGTCTACTCACACCGCAAGTATGTTCGCGTGTGGGTGTGTATGGGGCGAGCGCGCGCTGCACAGAAAACACTGATAACGCTTTATGTCGTATTAATAACAATATTACGCTTATATAGAAATACTCTATTTTTATACTAAAATATAATTATAAACCCAAATACACACACACACACAAACTTTTATAAAAACATAATATAATTATTATTTCTATATTGCTATATAGCCAATATATATTAAATATATATATTATTTAAAATATATTTTAAATATATCTTATTATTTCTATACAGCCCTTGTTGATGAATAAATTTCGAGCTACTGCATTAAAATTTTGAAACGTCAACACAAATGTTTTAAAATTGTGTCCAGTTAAAGACAGAACATTACAAAACCTCGTAACTAAAAGAGTTCAGAATTTAATATAATATTAGAAATATAAGTAATAATAATAACAATAATAATAACATTAATAACTTTGTTTAACCATCGACGATTTAGCGAGTATCGGTCAATGAATATAACAGAGATTTTACATTATTTGTGTCGACGTTTCGGCAATATATAGACCTACATCATCATGATTTCTGTACGGACACAAGATAAAACATGAAGCGAAATATATAAACTATTAGAGAGAGAGAGAGAGAGAGAGAGAGAGAGAGAGAGAGAGAGAGAGAGAGAGAGAGAGAGAGAGTGAGTGTGTGGGGAGGGGATGAGACAGTTTGGTTTACATTAGCAAAATAATTACATACCTTACACACTGTTTTACTTAAATACGTAGACAAAACTCTAATACTCCAAACCATAATTAATACAATATTAAAATATTGATAAATATAATAATTCATTAAATATATAGGCCTATAAATAATTATAGTTGCAGTAATCATCGAATGTATATTGAAATTGGTTATAGAAGAAAACTGGTTGTAAGGATGTTAAATTATGTATATTATTAAAAACAAAAATAATATTATTATTTTTCGCCCAATACTGATATTGAAAACATTATCCACACATTAGAGAGTTATGTTTAAAATAACAGTAGAAAATTACAAAATATTACAAACATAAAATTGTGTTAATAAAATTGTAATCTTATATTAAAATTTTTAAATTTCATGAAAAATTTTAATTTACAATTTTATCTTAATAAAATTATATCAGTCTATCATGTGACAATGGTTATTACCTAATATAATTGTTATAAAATAATATTTACCAGGTACTTATTCTACACAGAGTACTAGAGTCTATAGTAAAATTATATAGATGTCAACCTCACAACCTCACTTCTCACTCACTCTCTCTCTCTCTCTCTCTCTCTCTCTCCCCCACTCGCAATCCTATATCTCGTCACCCCTCATTATACTCTCCCACTCCCTCTCTACCTCTCCTACAGTCTAAAACACATGCATGCACCTCACTTCCACACACACGCGCGCACAAAAATTAAGTGCAAACAATTCATCCATATTTTGTGTGTGTTTCGGTGAGTGGTTGGCTGTGTGTGTTTGTGTGTGTGTGTGTGTGCGTGTGTGTGCGTGTGTGCGCGCGCGCGCGCAAGACTGGCACATTTCTAATCCTGAACGGTAGACACCTAATAAAATGAATGAGACAAAAACGTCTAACTTTGTTTGGTATGTCATTTTGAAGGATAAATGTTATATATAGGCTACATATATCATCAAATTATAATTACTCCTGCAAGTAGAGTGTTACTATTTTTTATCGTTTTACTTCACGTTTTTTATCGTTTTGTGAAACATACGTTTCACAAAAAAGTATCTGCATCCTTGTTATTATTTTTACTGTTTATTATTTTTAAATTGAAATCGAAGCAATCCGATTATACTGTTACGAATACACAACGTTTCTACAAGTATCTCGGCTGTAAATTGTGCGTGCGTACATATTGCTGCTGCTTTGAGATGAAAGACAATTACGTGACACTTATCATGCGTCAACAATCGAGACTGTTCCAGACTTCACCGGTCCACGCACACTGTATTCAAGGCCAGACACGACACTGTTTCTAGTGGATTCGAGAGTGCCTGTAAGAGGCAATTGTTTAACACGTTATCCAAAAGTGACATCTTATTTTGGCATCTAAGGGGGGTATAAATATAAGCATCCAGCAACGGTCAGTTTTTAGATTAAGTGGCGATTTATTTAAACGAAGTTCGTAATACTGAGACGAAGTGTTATCGTGTGATAACTGTGCGGGACTCTATTAGTTAGCATTATTATTGCGTGTGGACAAATTTTGCTCAGATTATTGTACAATTTGATTATAAACTGTATTTTTTATTAATTATAGCTGGTTTTTAGTGACTTCATTGGTGTCTTGTATTTCATTTTGTTCTGTACCACACGACGATCAGTTAGTCCGTCGTAACAATACGTTAATTAATTTAGAAACCACTAAAGATACAAGTATATTCTGTGAAATGTGAGCCTACATCAAATTAATTTAAATGCTAACAAATAGTAACAATCTACTTGCACAAGTAATTATTAATTGATAATATTGTTACGACGGTCTACTTGATCGTCGTAGGTACAGTGGAAAACAAAATAAGTACAAAACACCAATTACGTCACTATCACCAGCTTTAATTTTCACAGTTAAACAGTTCGTAATTAACAACAGAGTCTCTTATAACAAATCAAATAAAAATTGTTCACACGCAGATAAATGTCAACTGTTATTACACACAACTGTATTACAATATACCGTCCGATTATAAAACACAACACTTAACTAAGAACCACTTGAACGCACACAGTAATTTCGCCCGATAATAACTCTTGAACCGCACTGTAATTTATCGCGACTAATACTGAACTGAACGTCGTTGAGTGCTGGTATTTATAGCCAGCCGAAAATCTAGACGATTCCACATACTACGTATTACCTCTAAACTATGACGTAATTGCTTGCGTCCTTGAGACAGTGAGAGCGGCCGCGTGAATTCTCGCACCGTCTAGCAAATGCGTCAACAAGCACGTACGCCACAGGTTTACATTCTGGATCTCTCTGGAACGTTTGATAAACACGTAGATTGTTCTGTGATGTAGTAACAATACATATAATATACAAAATTCTGCAAAAACTGAACAAGTTACTTATAAAGAAATAAAGCATAAATGAACATTAAAAATCACCAACAACTGTAAGGGAAAATGTTAATATGTCACTGTAAAGTAAGCTTAACACACAAATAGCATACAATTACTCTATGTCGAAAGTAATATTTATTACTTCCGAAGCATCCTAAATTTACCTCAAAATTTAAAGCCTAATATTATTAATGAACATATATGAGAGTGGGAGAGCGTAATGAGAGAATGAGAGGAGGTGAGAGTGCTGGAGTGCGAGTGCGAGAGAGAGTGTGGCAGAGTAAGAGAAGAACAGGGTGACGGAGTGAGGTAGGGAGAGAGTGTGGTTATTCGTATATACATAACTGTACTAGAAACTATAGTATTCTGTATGGAGTAACTACGTGGTAAATATTATTTTACAACAATATAAATATTAAATAATAACCATTGCCACATGATAGATTGGTTTATTATAATTTTGTGTTTGAAATATTTTGTTGTTAACACAGCAAAGTTAAGGAATGTAGGGAAGTTATTAACACAGTGAAGATAAGAAAGCTTCAGTATCTGGAACATCTCATGAGAAATGAACGGAGATTTTACTTATTTCAGTCCATACTACAGGGAAAAGTACTTGGAGAGAGAGGAGTCGGGCGACCGAGAATATTATGGCTGAGAAATTTAAGGACCTTGTGTGGCACGAATACAACTGACTTATTCCGTGCAGCAGTGCAGAAAGTTCAAACACCCGGTATGATATCCAACAATCGAAGCGGATAGGAACTATCAGAAGAAGAAGAATATTTTTTAATTCTCTAATTGTAAATTTGTAATTATCTACTGTCATTTTGTATATAATTCTGTAAAGTATGGATAATGTTTTCAATACCTGCAGTGGGTGAAAATTAATAAAAAAACTTATTTTATTCTCTAGAGCCCCGATTTGCGTGGCTAAAACTCATTTATCGATTGTGCGGTACGCTAGTGCCACAGCAAGTATTCCGTCAATAAAAATAACGAATCGTGTCATTAGACGAGCATAAAACAAACAGATTCTGTTGTAGCTTATAATGAGTCTTGGAGATTGCCAGATTTACGATCGGTTTTACACAGGACTCCGTTGTGACGAATTGAGTTTGACTCACCTTTAGAAACCTGGAACAATGCAAAATAAATCAGTGTTGATTTGAACTGTGCTACCTATAAAAATATCGGTATGGAGAACCATACATGACTTCCATATTCTAAGATTTATATTTAAAATCATTTTCACCCAAACAGCCAGGCTGTGTCTTACCTGCCTTTTTATTGCTGTATTAAATGAAAAATATTATATTACATTAAAATGAAAAAATTATAATTTTATTGCCTGGCAACAAAATTATTTTATTTTTAACAATTACCATTGTTTCAAAAAGTTTAAATAAATTTTCAAGTACTTTACTCTTGTTAAAACGTAAAAGGTTGCTGGTAAACTACCCCTTCCCCTTAACCGATCTTCACCAAAATCGAAAGTCATTGAGACCTCTACAATTCAGGGACGTATGCTAAAAATTATTTGATTCTGTTTGAATTTGCGGCTGCTATCGTTTGCCATAGAAAATACGCTTGATAAAAAAACGTTGCAGGTAAACTACCCCTTCCCCTTAACCGATCTTCACCAAAAACAATAGGTCTTGAGTACTCTACAAATCAGGGCTGTGTGCAAAACATTATTTGATTCTGTTTGAATTTGCGGCTGTTATCGTTTGCCATAGAAAATACCCTTGTTAAAAAAACGTTGCAGGTAAACTACCCCTTTACCTAAACCGATCTTCACCAAAAACAATAGGTCTTGAGAACTCTACAATTTAGGGCTGTATGCAAATAATCTTTTGAATCTGTTTGAATTTGCGGCTGTTATCGTTTGCCATAGGAAATACCCTTGTTAAAACATAAAACGTTACAGGTAAACTACCCCTTTCCCTTAACCGATCTTCACCAGAAACAATAGGTCTTGAGTACTCTACAAATCAGGGCTGTACGCAAAACATTATTTGATTCTGTTTGAATTTGCGGCTGTTATCGTTTGCCATAGAAAATACCCTTGTTAAAAAAACGTTGCAGGTAAACTACCCCTTTCCCTCAACCGATCTTCACCAAAAACAATAGGTCTTGAGAACTCTACAATTTAGGGCTGTATGCAAATAATCTTTTGATTCTGTTTGAATTTGCGGCTGTTATCGTTTGCCATAAGAAATACCCTTGTTAAAACATAAAACGTTACAGGTAAACTACCCCTTTCCCTTAACCGATCTTCACCAAAATCAAAAGACCTTGAGAACTCTACAATTCAGGGCTGTATGCGAAACATTATTTCATTCTGTATGAATTTGCGGCTGTTATCGTTTGCCAAACAAACAAAATTACCCTTGCTAAAAAAAACCGTTGCAGGTAAACTACCCCTTTCCCTCAACCGATCTTCACCAAAAACAATAGGTCGCGAGTACTCTGCTAATCAGGCCTGCATGCAAAAAATTATTTGATTCTGTTTGAATTTGCGGCAGTTATCGTTTGCCATAGAAAAAAAATCTACAGACAGACAGACACACAGACAGACAGACACACAGACACTTTTCGGAAAACGACTTTTTTTCATGTTTTGAGTGTAGTACAATCAGAATCTGCAATAATCTCGAACACGATTTTTTTTGCCATCACCATACTTCCATTCCTTAAGGAATATGGAAGTAATATCGGTATGGAGAACCATACATGACTTCCATATTCTAAGATTTATATTTAAAATCATTTTCAGCCAAATAGCCAGGCTGTGTCTTACCTGCCTTTTTATTGCTGTATTAAATGAAAAATATTATATTACATTAAAATGAAAAAATTATAATTTTATTGCCTGGCAACAAAATTATTTTATTTTTAACAATTACCATTGTTTCAAAAAGTTTAAATAAATTTTCAAGTACTTTACTCTTGTTAAAACGTAAAAGGCTGCAGGTAAGCTACCCCTTCCCCTTAACCGATCTTCACCAAAATCGAAAGTCATTGAGACCTCTACAATTCAGGGACGTATGCAAACAATTATTTGATTCTGTTTGAATTTGCGGCTGTTATCGTTTGCCATAGAAAATACGCTAGATAAAAAAACGTTGCAGGTAAACTACCCCTTCCCCTTAACCGATCTTCACCAAAAACAATAGGTCTTGAGTACTCTACAAATCAGGGCTGTATGCAAAACATTATTTGATTCTGTTTGAATTTGCGGCTGTTATCGTTTGCCATAGAAAATACCCTTGTTAAAAAAACGTTGCAGGTAAACTAACCCTTTCCCTCAACCGATCTTCACCAAAAACAACAGGTCTTGAGAACTCTACAATTTAGGGCTGTATGCAAATAATCTTTTGATTCTGTTTGAATTTGCGGCTGTTATCGTTTGCCATAGGAAATACCCTTGTTAAAACATAAAACGTTACAGGTAAACTACCCCTTTCCCTTAACCGATCTTCACCAAAAACAATAGGTCTTGAGTACTCTACAAATCAGGGCTGTATGCAAAACATTATTTGATTCTGTTTGAATTTGCGGCTGTTATCGTTTGCCATAGAAAATACCCTTGTTAAAAAAACGTTGCAGGTAAACTACCCCTTTCCCTCAACCGAACTTCACCAAAAACAATAGGTCTTGAGAACTCTACAATTTAGGGCTGTATGCAAATAATCTTTTGATTCTGTTTGAATTTGCGGCTGTTATCGTTTGCCATAAGAAATACCCTTGTTATAACATAAAACGTTACAGGTAAACTACCCCTTTCCCTTAACCGATCTTCACCAAAAACAATAGGTCTTGAGTACTCTACAAATCAGGGCTGTATGCAAAACATTATTTGATTCTGTTTGAATTTGCGGCAGTTATCGTTTGCCATAGAAAAAAAATCTACAGACAGACAGACACATAGACAGACAGACAGACAGACAGACACACAGACACTTTTTGGAAAACGACTTTTTTTCATGTTTTGAGTGTAGTAGAATCAGAATCTGCAATAATCTCGAACACGATTTTTTTTGCCATCACCATACTTCCATTCCTTAAGGAATATGGAAGTAAAAACATCGTACTTATATTTTATAAAAAGGATATTGGTGTACAATGTCTTATATTGCAGAAATACTCCATTAGGTGAGGATAAGGTATTCACTACAGCAATGTAACCTTTCACAAGTCGATTCAGAGCAAATCAATCTTACCATAGGTGTATAAAGAAATAAATGTTTAAGTTGGAGAGTTCCTTTGTACTTACGAATAATAGTTACTACTCCAGCTTGCACGTTTGTCATTTTCCTATTAAAGTATATAATATATTTAATATTTATAATAACTTTAGCTCAAGATGTTTTTTCCTTATTTGGAACATGTTTCGGGAATCTTAGTGTTCCCATCCTCAGCCTTCTTAATTTTGAATATTGTGGAGAACTTGGGTGTTGGTTGGTTGTTGTTATAATTTCCTGTTGGTTTTTTGTATTTTAAACTGGTATTATTGTGTGTGATTGTGGTGTATATATTAGTATTTTGTGTATTTTCGATGTTGAGTGCTTTGAAAATTATGTCATTTTTGTATTGATTTGTATTTTTTCAGGTATTAGTTTGCTTTGTGTTTGTATAGTTGTAAATTTTCACAAATGTATTTTCAAAGCACTCAACATCAAAAATACTCTAAATACTAATATATACACTACAATCAGACACAATCCAATTTGAAATACCAAAAACTAACAGGAAACCGTAAAAAAACCAACCAACACACAAGTACTCCACAAGATTACAAATTAAGAAGGCTGAGGATAGGAACACTAAGTGTCCCAAAACATGTTCCAAATAAGGAAAAAAAAACACTTGAGGCAAAGTTATTATAAATATTAAATATATTATATCCATCAAGAAAAATACAGTAGCAAAAAGTGTGTGAATTAAAATATATAAATATTTAATTAAAATGTATCTATGAAGCTTGTACGATACAGAGTTCAAAATTATTTTCCTACTTACAATATGTTACAACCGAATAAAATATATGTGTGTTTTACTCATTTTACAACGTAAAACATTATGTATGTATAGAGTATCATGTTGTATACATTAAATTTAATTCTACACACACACTCACAAGGTGTGACATGTGTGCCCATTTATGCGTATTGTATGCAACTCACGTTACAATTTTTTGTGCATAAAAAATTTTTAATTTAGAACGTGTAGATTCGATTTTATAAACATTTTACAACAAGATTAGACAAAATCATACAATACTACACTAAAAACGAATAATATTTTTAAACGGTATTCATGGTTATAAAACTCTAACGTTCGAGAAACCATAAATGCTATGGAAACCTTATCAGTTACCCAAGGTTATGACCTTCATAAGAAATTACGCGTACTTACAAGTGCAAAACAGCTGATCGATCACGTTGACAACTGGTGACAGGTGACACCTGTCTGGTTAACAATGCACGAGAGTTCTGGCAGAATACACACTTAATCATATGTTGAAATTAAGCAAACATCTGTCTGTTTTCAACTTGCACGAACTTCTTTTAGAAACTTCAATGGCCGTTAATACAAGTACTTAAATTTACCTAAGGAAAGGGTACTTAAAATATTAATATTTTATTTACCTTTTTTGATTTAGCAGTAGTTTGTAGAATCGGTCGTTTCATATGAGATCTGTAAGGTAGACAGAAAAAGGCAACAAGCAGGCGAGGCCAACATGTTAGTTTTAACCGTCCATTAAAAGTTAAACGCCAAAGGTACAACCACCGTGCCTTCTAGTTAATGGCCATGTAATATTTATTAACTGTACGACAATAATTTGTTAGAGTGATATGTTACGGACACATTTTAGTAATTTTTACTTCATATTCCATAAGGAAACGGAAGTATGGTGATGGCGAAAAAAATCGTGTTCGAGATAAGGGCTGATTCTGATTGTAGTACCCTCAAAACTCGAAGAAAAGTCATTTTCCGAAATGAGTCTGTATATAAAATTTTTTCTATGCCGAACGTTAACTGCCGTAAATTCAAACAGAATCAAATAATATGTGGTTGAGTTGTAGAGGACTCAGGCCTGTTGATTTTGGTGAAGATCGTTTAAGGGGAAGGGGTAGTTTACCTGCAACATTTTATGTTTTAACAAGATTAAAGTACCTAATTTTGATAAATAATGTTTCCTGAAAATAAGGTCGTAATAATCCACTGTAGAAAGGTAGATGAAATATCTATAAATGAAAAGGGTAGTTGAAGATCGGAGGGGGTAATTTTCTATAAATATAAATGATAGTTGAACGGGGAGGGGATAAATTTGTATATGTTTACTACCTTATCGGCAACAAAGACGTAGTTTGTTGTTAAAATTCCTTCCCGGTCTGTTTGGCCGTGGTCCAATGTTTTCTGCAAAACCAGACGTTTCTGCAGTACCGTCGACTGCCATCATCACTGAAAATCGAGTGCACTAACGTGAGGTGGTATACGTTAGTGACCACAGTACCGTGGTTAAGGCTGAAGAAAGAAGTAGTTTCTACTTAAACATTTCATTTCGAAAATGTTTTTAAATATAAATCTTAGAACATGGAAGTCACGTATTTTTGGTTCCCAATACCGATATTTTCAATGCTCATAGTTTAGCTTATTTGTGTAAAACTATATAATCTTGATAAAAATTCATTCGTTTTCCCATTGCCTATAAGAAACTTCACTGAGAACGCATTCGAGTTCTTTATTGAGACAATTTGAAGTCATTACAGTGCATATTTGAACATAGTAAGAAATTATCCAGATTCTTTAAAATCGCGTCGATTGAACAGAAGCAAGTAGTTTATCTGAACGGTTTGTATTACGATTTGTATGATATGAGTACAACGATGCCAGTGAATTGTAGTAGATCAGGTTTGTTCTACTGCCTGATTTATTATCTTTATTCACGATTAACACTAAACACAAAGACGAGACTTTATCGCTCCTACGTATTCTCGCTCCTCTTCTACGGTGTGTAATCTTGGACTTTGACTGAAGCCACAACTAAAAATTGAAATCTTTCGAAATATGGCATTACCGTAGAATACGGCGAATTTTATGGACAGCACATATAACTAATGTTGAAGTTCTGAGAAAGATGAAGAAAGAAAGGGAAGTTATTAACACAGTGAAGATAAGAAAGCTTCGGTAGCTGGGACATCTCATGAGAAATGAACAGAGATTTTACTTATTGCAGTCCATACTGCAGGGAAAAGTACTTGGAAAGGGAGGAGTTGGGCGACCGAGAATATCATGGCTGAGTAATTTAACGACCTGGTTTGGCATGATTACGTCTGACTTATTCCGTGCAGCAGTACAGAAATTAAAAATAGTCTGTATAACATCCGAAACGGATAGGAACTGTCATAAGAAGAAGGTTTGTTCTGAGCAGTGAGTCGATAAAACGCAACTTGGTAAATTAAAACCAATTGCATTAGTTTTTGAATCACTAATGGTTGTTGACTGTGAAATGTGTGATATTTTTCATTCTCCTGACATTAAACTTAGTATCTCTGAACACGACTAGTAAATGATTTATGACTTGCTATATATTTTACGTAAACGTAATTTTATGTTTAGGTAAAGATAAGCAGTTTTAATTTTTGTAATGGGTTTAATTTAATCTAATTCAGCGGGTATCATAATTCTACAAAATTATATGTACAATTTTAAATAATTAGTTTAGTAATTTTTATTACCTGTGTTTTAATATCTCATATGGAACTGACATTGATTTGGATACTAAGCTAACAAAATTTAGACGCATCTGTGGAACGATTCATAGGCCTAATTGGGCCTACCTGAAAAATAAAACACGGAAGAATAACGAAATGAAATTTTATAAAATTGTGGCTGTCGCCATTTTCCTGTATGCTAGTGAAACATGGACTCTTGGTAAAAGGGACGTGTAGAGGATTCAGGCAGCCAAAATGAAATTTCTAATAGGGACGCAAGGTTGTTCTCCCTTGGATCGGAGAAGAGAAGAGGATATTAAACACAATTTAAACATAGTAGGCTACAAGGAACACTTAAACATTTGAATCGCATGCCTGATATCCGTCTACCTGTGGCTGCCTTGGGTTATCACCATACTGGGAAGAGGGATGTCGGTAGACCGAGGAGAGATGGGTTCCGGAACAGGTCTAAGACCTAGTCTTTGGAATGGTGATGATGATGATATGGTTTAAAAAATAAAATTTTGTTAGTGATTAGGCCTATAAGATCCACCTACATACAGAAAATAAAGCGGGCGCATGTTACTATACCAAGTCATGGATGATGGGTTTCAAGACTTTAGTTATTATCGAGACCTACAGACTGAGAATACAAATTCTTTTGTTTTGTTGCATAGACGGTTTAATTCAAGTACTACACACGCACACATACTGGCACAATTTACGCTGTACTTTATGACGGCTGGCGATCACATGCAATCAAAGGAATATAAATCGTGTTAATATTTTCAATTGTTAAGTGTGGGAACGAGTACCCAGAATCGAAGAGGATTTCTGCGGGTGTTCCCAAGGCAGTGTGTTGGGACCCATTTTCTATCTACTTTACACGAGGGAATTACCTAATCGTAAGGCATTTGCAGTGGCAACATTTGAAACGGTACTGCGATTCTAATAGTGTTCGACGAGGTTGAAGCAGCAGCAAACAAGCTCCGGAGCTCTACCGCAGAAGTATGTGCGTGCACCAAGCGGTGGAGAATCAAACTTAATGAAACCAAATCCGTTCATATCAACTCACCAACAGAAAAGCAGATCCAGTAAGGGTTTAAAGGATTTATATTAATGGGGTGGAAATGCCATATGCTAACACAGCAAAGTATCTGGGTATAACGCTGGATACAGCTGGACACAACGCTTAAATGGAAAAAGCATGCAAAAAAAAAAAGGAGGAGCTTAACCTAAAATACAGAAAAATTTACTGACTGTTAAGGAGAAACTCGCAATTAACAGTTGAAAACAAACTGCTGGTGTACAAAGAATTTATGAAGCCTGTGTGGACGTACGGATTTCAGCTGTGGGCTGTACAAAGGAAACAAACTTAGAAAAAATACAAACCTTTCAGAACAAAGTACTCAGAAGCATAGTGAATGCGCCTTAGTATATACGAAACGACAACCTACATAATAGACCTCATGTAGAATGTGTCAGCGAAATAATAAAAAAATGTACAGACAAACATGATCAGACGATTTAGATTCACGATAAACAATTATGCGACACGTGGTGGAAGAACTGAGGCGACTGAAAGGATATAAGCCACAGGATCCGGTAACGTAATTGAAAGCATTAATATGTATAGTTCCATAAACCTCTACGTGAGAGAAAGACACAATAATCTTGGGATTAGCCCCTGGGCTTCACCCCATCACCCGTGAAGGAAACGTGAAGGAGAAGCTGCTGGATGAGCTTGCTCAGTTGTAGTAGCATTAAGGGAAGTGTTTTTAGTGGGTTAGAGTCACACACTAGTAGAAACTACGAGGGACATAGTCTCTGTAGAGATTTTCACCTACCCTCGAATTTAAACTATCTGCCGGGCTGTTTGGCCGTGGTCCAAGGTTTTCATTAAAACCAAACGTTTCAGCAGCACCACTGGCTGCCATCTTCAGCGGATGTATCGAGTCAACCTAACGCGGGGTGTCATACGTTAGGCCCACAGTTAGCTCTTCAGCCTTCACCACAGTACTATGGACCTTACATACGACACCCCGCGTTAGGTTGACTCGATACGTCCACTGAAGATGGCAGCCAGTGGTGCTGCTGAAACGTTTGGTTTTAATGAAAACCTTGGACCACGGCCAAACAGCCCGGCAGATAGTTTAGATTCAACTGATACCGCCCGTGAAAGCCTTCGAACAATAATATTCAACTACCTTCGTTAAAAAAAGTATTTTCATTCCTCAGAGGCAGAATTGAATATAACACACCTTCATGTCATAGTCTCCTGTGACAGTGTCTCATTGGTGGACATCAGATGATGTAATCGTCTCCAGAATCGTCTGCGTCCGAGTCATGCCGGTGTTCAGACAACCACTTGATCAACAAGTCGACGGTACGCGCTGCGCACGCCTTGCCTACGTGTTTGTATTGACACATTTCATCCTCTCTCCCGCCCGTCTCCAATTTCAATATTATCAAATTCGGACAGCCCCAGCTTTCTAGATTGACTACATCGATACTGGAATCCGAAAGCTGTGTCCGCAGATACGAACGTTTCTCTTCCCCTTTGACGAAAATCCTGCTTCCCGCTTTTACGATTCCGAAGATCTCGCGCGCTTCTCCGACGTCTTTGTCGCCGGAGTTCCAATTCAGACCGTGATGATTCTTCTCAAGCCAGACGGCGTGCTTCTTCTGGTCGTCCGACAACATATGAAAACTGAACGGTGCTTGAAAAAGGTGATGCTCGTAAATTTTTCTATCAACAGAAGCAAGCGCCATTTCCTTCAAGATGAAATCATTATTATAGTCCTTGAAGCCTTGGAAGTCAACGACATATTCCATGTGTTACAGAAACCCAATCTGGAAAAGCAGTTTAAACAGTTTAATAGAACTATAATACATTCAAAGTATATACGGTGTTTCAAAAAGAATGACCCAAATTTAAATAGTTATATTTATGGAACCACGGACACTCCGTGAATTGATGGTGTGTTGCTCGAATGGGCATGGCATACAGTTTTAGGGATTCACCGCTAGATGCCGCTCTGCTCGTCGAAGCTGTCCATAAGCTCAGTCTGTTGCAAGATGGCGTCCGCTCAACAAAAGGCGTTTTGTGTTCTGCAGTTTAGCAAGACTGAGTCCGTGATTATAGTAGAGCGTGCTTTTCGTAAGCGTTTTGGGATTGATCCCTCTTTGCCAAAGAACAATCGTCGTTTGTATCACCAGTTTGAAGAAACAGGATGTTTGTGCAAAGGTAATAGTTTAGATCGACCCCGCACGATCTAATGAAAATGTACAAAGAATTCAACAAGCGTTTCAATGAAGCCCAGGAAAGTCTACTTGCCGTGCCAGCAGAGAACTTACAATTTCTCGTACGACTGTCTGGCTGTGTTAGGGCGACATTTGGTCTATAAACCACACCGATTACAACTAGTGCAAGCTCTTCGTGTTGGTGATAAAAGAAAAAGTGTGGAATTTTGCAAAGGTCTCTTAACGAACATGGAAGACGATAGATTTTTACCGCGGCTAATTTTAGCGGTACGTTTCATGTTATCGGTAAAATTAACCGTCATGATGTGCGCATATGGGGACTCCAGAATCCTCATGGAATCGTATAGTACGAGCGAGATTCACCAAAAGTGAACGTTTCTTGTGCAATTTCTCATAGATTTATGGCCCATCCTTTTTTGAGGAAAAAACAGAAACGGGACTGAGTTATCTTGAAATGCTGCAGACCTCTTTTTTCACAACGTCATGAGGACTCTGATGATTTCATATTCCAACAAGACGGAGCCCCGCCACACTGGCACAACAACGTACGGCAATTTCAGAATGACGCACTACCTCAACGCTGGATACGGCGCACGGGACCCCGAGACGCTGCCCTAAACTCTTGGCCTCCAAGATCTCCAGACATGACCCCGTGCGACTTCTTCTTGTGGGGATACGTAAAAGATCGTGTTTTTGTTCCATCGTTAGTTCATGACCTAGACGAGCTCAAAAGCAGGATATCAGCAGCAGGAGCTTCAGTCGAAGATGTTACCTTGCGAAAAGTGTGGGATGAATATAGCTATTGTCTTGATGTTGTCTTTGCGGCTGGTGGCGGGCACACAGAGCCTTTGCAATTTTGTGATTACTGTCATATATTTGATATACTGTGATATACTTTGTTTCATTACTGTAACGGGTTTTAATCAATAATTATATCTATTTAAAATTGGGTCACTCTTTTTGAAACACACTGATGTGTATTATATCAGTGTAAGACGTTTATACTAGTTTAAATAAGAGGGAACTTAACTGGACACAAGCTATGAGGAAAGCGAGTGATATAAAAGGATGAAACCGAACGACGCCTCTGGTAGATGAGACTAAAGATAAGCAAGCAACAAATAACTTTTACACACCTAACAAAATTATTAAATGAATGTTTTACCTACTGTGGGATTGTACTACGCGTAAATATATATTAGTCGCCTGATGCTTTAACATACATATTGTTATTGGTATCCAAGTCACTTTGTTACTTACAAATTAATAAATTACTTTAGATCCGTAGTGTGGCTTTGTGTTAGGCCTATATTTAAAATGACCCGTTTCGGAACATACTGTATGTTCCATCATCAGATTACTTTACTCAGTTGAGATCGTTAAATGTTAAAATCACATTCCTCAAATGTTAGAAACACACGTCAGTATGGGTGCGCACCCTTTGGAGGTTGACCGGATACTCAAGTCTATGTTTATATTTACGTTATGTTAGGTGTGTTTACTAACAGTTTGTTTTGCTTTGGTCTTGTACGGTACATTACGTCGTGTGCAACGGTATCAAGTAAATAAGCGCATAGATAATAATATTGAAAGACATAAACAAGAGTAAGATGAAGTAAAATTGTGTAAATAGAATATGTAAATCGCAAAAAATTCTTTAATTCGCAAAAATGACGCGATCGCCATACTTTCACACACACACAACACACACACACACACACACACACACACACACACACACACACATACACACACACACACAACTACTATACATTTACACAAACTACATATGGACGATAACTTTGATATTATGATAATTTATAAAAAAACCGATATTGTAATATAAATATAATATAATATATAAGGAATAATAGAATTTTTAATGTGATCAGAATTACGAACATATCGAAAATGTATACATTCTCAGTCCGGTTAATTTTAATCGGAACGGCGTTATAACTTGTTGCAGAATTGCTACTTGTTTCGTATTCGACAATGTCCTTTCGGTGTTAGTACAATCACTGAAGGAAAAAAATTCAAATTAAGTGGCTACTACGAGATTTTTTGCATAAGGCTAGATAAAAGGGTGAGAAACGTTTAAAAAGAAGTTTACATAAATTCCTTCGCGGTTTTTCGTAAAAGAGGAGAGGGAAGGTACAAAAAATTAGTTATTTTTCAATTATCTTCAAAAATAACAAATTTACGGAAAAAACAAATTACAAAAATTAAGGAGAATTAAATTCTCTACACAAAAGCTCTTTATTATTTTTTTTTAGGCCAATACTTTGTGAGAAAAATGGAATTGAAATATTAGAAAAAAATGATTGTCGGAGTCCGCCCCGATGAGCTGGAAGGCTAATTTTGTCTGACATTGCAACATACAAATTTTATAAAATCCGTTATAATAGTCGTAGAGACAAAAATCAAAAAGCATTTTAAAGCTAAATGTTTGCACTTTTACTTAAAATGAAATGAAAATAATTAAATTATTAATAAATACTTAAAGTAAAGTAATAAATTTTTTGTTTTTTATTTTTTCAACTAATGCATAAACATATTAACAATTTATTACAAATGTATTTACATTAAAAACAGATTTTACAATATAAACTTTACATATATAGGTTTTTGAAAAAATAATAAAAATTAGTATTCATTTATTTTCATAAAATGAGCGAGTTTTAATTTTATCATTTTTTTGAGTTCGCAAGTATACATAATTTTCTTAACTTAAAATGTCTACAGAAATTCTCAAAATAAATATTTTTCAACAAAATTATGAACACGTATTGGTCAAAGTGTCTTCTATAAGACTGCGGTGTAAAGAATTGTTAAAATTTAGTTACATTTTAAATAAATGTAACTTTTATTAATAAATGTAAAAATATGTCCATTGCGCGTATTAATATTAATAGTTAAAAACCAAAAAAAATATTAGTATGTAACTATTGTACGTAAAACTACAATATTTGCGGTTTCTCTTCTACATAGTGAGAATTTATATCCGTGCATGGGCATAAAAAGAACAGACCCTGAAAATTGAAGAATTTTAGTGAAAGCGAGGAGAGCTGGTACATGCGCCAAACAGATATTGAATTAACGCAGTTCGATATTGAATGTTCCGTGAGTTCGATACTATTTTTTATATTTTATTTTGCTGCAAGTTCAATTTTATGTTTTAAGATATGTCTTAGTAATTTTGATATTTTATTATTTGGTGGGTTCTAGCGTTTATTAAAGGTCTGATAGGTTTATTGATTTTGTATAATTTTTTTAAAGAATTTAATTTTAGTGCACAAGGATTATCCATTTTATATTTAAAGGAGTCTTTAGGATTTATGATTTGGGTACAATGTTTTAGTATATTTGTTATTTGTGTTTGATATTTGTTTGTGGGATCTTTATTTAATGTTATGCAATTTTTGTTAACTAAAAATTCTTCTGTTATATCTGTGTTTTAAAGTTATTTTATTGTCAAAATCTTCAATGATTGGAATAAAAACTATTTTTGAATATATATTTATAAAGTGCATTTTTTAATAATATTTTTATTATAATGCGTAATAAATAAGTAAAAATTATACATAATAATATTTACATAAATGAATAATAATGAATTTTTAAACTTATATTCCTGAAAAAATTGCATGTCTATTACATAAATATGTATTTTATGTGAAAATCCACCTTGTGAAAAATTTGGCCAAATTTGAATTAATTTTTCTACTAAAAGTATCGCCCTGACAAAAAAATGTTATTACCCTTTTTTATGCAGACGTTTATGCTCTTTCTTTTTGGTATTTTGTATTTTTCTCATAAATTTAATATTTGTTAAGATAATTACGAAAAAAGAATTTTTTGTACCTTCCCCCTCCCATTTTTCGGAAACCCGCGACTGATTTTTTGTAAACTATTTAAAATTATTTCTTACCTTTTTGTCTAGCCCTATGCAAAAAATCTCGTAGAAACCACTTAATTTGCAATTTATTTTTTTTTTCGGCTTCAGTAACTGTACTATGTCTCCATCATCACCAAACCCTAAACAACGACCTAGTTCAGGACTTGATAATGGTAGAGGTGATGAATGGAATCGTCCAGAGTGAAGCAGATAGCAGCCGTGGAAGAAGTTTCGACAACGTTCGAAAATCTAGAAAGATTAATCTAGACGAAAACACTGATACGTGCAAAAGGAAAATTATTTTTCTTTCTAATTATTGTTGATCACTAAGTGAACGATTTATACTTTAATTGAATATGTAACTTGATTATGCACTAAAACAAATGTTTTTGTTGTTTCGATTTTCGGTCGATGAAATGCGTCATGGGAAACAGGTTAAATTCTCATCTTTTAGAGTCGAGAGTGTGTCGATGACTGGAAAATTAGTTAATAAAAAAAAATTATTTACTTGAATTGAGAAGAACGAGTAATAGTGTTTATGTGATAATGAGCGCTCAAGATTTTCCTTCCTTAGGTTTGTACATACTGGGTCGAAAATCAGATTAAATAAAGAAACCAACCTTGCACAATTTTTCTTGTTCCATTATGCCTTTTGTTTTTAATAACAACTTTTAAAATATAATAGAAAATGTATGTACACATTCGGGCTGATCATATTTAAGCTTTTTGAATTTCTCTACTCAAAACATTATTTTTTGTAACTCTAGCAATAATACGAAACAAAATTAGACAATTAGTAACATTATCATATAGTTTTGCTGCATTGAGAATAATCTATAAGCCAAATTTAACTCCCACCTACAATAATGTATAAATATTGAAAAATAAACTAACACAATAATACGTCCTAAATTGCTACAAATTTCAACCAGCTGAACAAATAAGCGCCCAATATTGTTATAAAAATCAGCTTATCTTAACAATGCAATAGCAGATTATTTCATCTTCCGTAAGTAATAAACAACTGACATTTTAGCCGCTCAGCCCACTCTAATCAGCAATATTGTTATAAAAATCAGCTGATCTTAACACTACAATACCGGATTATTTCAAGTCTCGTAAGTAATAAACAACTGACATTTTAATTTGACCCGCTCGCACACGCTACCACAAAACTACGCACTCGATTGTTAATAAAATGTATCAGATACATACAGTATGTAGGGAAATTATACGTACGGAACGTGCTGCTGAATCCGAAGCGCGAATAGTGTAAATATCTATTTGTACGCATACATTTATAGCACGCACTAACGTCAGAGAGGAGCGTGCACTGTCAGCGCTGACGTCACACTGTGACAGTGCTGTTGCTATGGTGAATAACTTATTCATGGGCATCAAAAGATCTGCGTAATTGTAACTGTTTTCTTAGGAATGCAGTGCGTTATCAACGACGTTTGCTTTATACGGTTCTTAATTTTTTAGCTCTGAAGTGGAAAAAAGTTTTACTATCTTCACTTGAGAATAATTACAAAGATGATAATAACATTAACAAAAACATACAGTACTTCAAAAACAAAAACAAACTTAGATTGGTGGGTTGGGCTAAACCCACGACAAATTTGGGGAGAAAGGATAACAGAATAACACTCTAATCGTTACACGTTCACTGAACTATAATTTCCAACTTAATAATGAGAAAATAAATACTATATTTTATATTGTAATTGTTTTTTAATAAATAGACCAGAGGCGACTCGCTCTTAGGGTGCTAAGGCGCTCGCCCCCTAGTTTAAATCTTATCACTAAAGAATCCTTTATCACTACTCGTCGAAAATCATTACATATTCCTTTAATACTACGGACTAGAAAATAGCAGAAATATTTTCTAGGTAATAGCAGAAATGTTTTCGGTACAGCATACATACCGGCGCTGTTACAATCTCGCCCATTTGTCAATTCCTCCACTCTATCCAAAGTTGAATGAGCCTGTAAGCTTATAGGCGGCATTTCTACTGCCAATCGGCGCGTCTGCTACCGCGCTTCGTTGAAGAGAAAGTGACGTGATTCACTCAGTACAATTAATCGCAGACTACTGATAGTATGGGATAGTACTTAGACTTTCTCTGGCGTAGTTAATTCAGATCGGGCGTTTGTTTAGTGTTTATGTATTGAGAGAGAGAGAGAGAGAGAGAGAGAGAGAGAGAGAGAGAGAGAGAGAGAGAGAGAGAGAGAGAGAGAGAGAGAGAGAGAGAGAGAGAGGAGAGAGAGAAAGAAAGAGAGAGAGAGTGTGTGTGTATGTGTGTTTAATAACTTCACGCGAATAATTTAGGCAAATATTGTAGTGTCGAATTATTATGTTTTGTTTTTACATTTTACCCAACATGAATAATTCAGTGCAGGTGCTGAGAGCAATGTCGTTTGCAAGAGTAACTTGATCAAAAAATTGAACTAAAGTCATTGGGTAGGCCAACTCATAAATTCTGCATGATATAAACAGAAGATATGAACAGTGAGAATCGTGTTTTCAGAAGACAACTGCTTTCGAAAGGTGCGTACCAAAAAAATGACTGGATCCGTGGCTGTGACTTTCAGAAATCTTTGTTCGTTTTTCCATGTACTTCATTTCCTCCCAGAGACAGTGGTGATTGCTTGTGGACTGCAAAAGGGGTTAATGATATAAAATATCTCACAAAAACAATTAAGAAGCATTAAACATCCGCCAGTCACAGGAATAGTGTTGTTGATCTTTCTTTGATAGGCAAAGTAAACATACTGTCTACTCTAGACTCACAGTCTAGACAAAACTTTGGAAAACACAATACTCAAGTCAGCAAAAACATACATATTTTGAAACGGCTGATTTCGTGTGCCAAATTCTGTAGTGTTTTTAAATTGCCTCTAAGAGGTCATGACGAAGCAGCAGCGTCTACAAACCCGGGGGTATACAAATGCTTAATTAATTTTACTGGAGAGCTAGGTTCTGCAATGAAGTGCCGTTTAGAATCGGCCACTGTATTCAAAGGTACGTCTAAAATAATACAGAATGATATATTAAACTGTATGCTTAGTGTCTGCAGGGACGAAAAGGAAAAGGAAAGACAAGCTTCTGAATTTGTGGCATTCGAATATGACGAGACAACTGATGTGACAAACCACTGTCAAAAGGTATTAGTTTTTAGGTATGTGTTTAAGGGATCGGTATAAAAAAGATTTTTGGGGATTTCTCAGTACTGAAGGTAAATGTGCAGAAATCTTAGGAAAGTTCATAATGGACTACATCAATCCTCTTCTCCACGCATCGACGGAAAAATTAATAGCTCAGACTTATCATAGCGCTAAGGTTATGTGTGGTTCTATTATAGGTGTGCAGGCAAAAATTAGAGAAATGTATCCGTTCGCATATTTTGTACACTGTTATGCTGATCAACTTAATTTGCTATTAGAAAAATAAAAAAAATTAGCGTTTTTTCTCAAATCTTTCTGTCCGAAATGTTTTCACACTCATCTCTACGAAGTTTTGGAGGAGTAGTGCAAGCTAGGCTACCCAGAGTTTCTATAACAAAATTCGACATTCGTACAGTCAACGTTGTGTACGAAAACTGACATAATTAAATTTTAGAAAGATCACTATTTTAGAAGCCTTCTTGGGATCGTGCAAGAGATTGTGACGGACCATGGTAATGGCACTGTAAGTTAGAGAGTTCTTGCATTGTTGGAATCACTGGGAGTCAGTAGGCCTTCAGAAATGTGTGGCTTCCCAAGAAAAATAGTTTGTGATGATATATTTGCTTTGCAGTTATTATGTCAATAAATACACTTATAACAAAGTGTAGTTACTTTATAAACAAACGTAATTTATAGTTTTTAGTTGTTATCGAGTTTCGGTCTAATAAAAACGCATGTTTTGTGCGACGTTTCGAGATTTATTTTATCCTCCTCCACTGGTACCTAACAATTTTTTATTTTGTGCGTACGCTCCTTCTCCATTCAAGTAATAGATTCACACACCGTCACTATACAGTATAGAAAAGTGACAAAAAAATATAATTATTGAGTATTGTAATGTTTTTTTGTCCCTTAGTATATTGTATGTGTGCATCTGTGACTCAACAATATATGTAAGTAGTATTAGTTATTGTATACAACACAACATCACGGTTAATATCATACAACTAATATATTATACTTAGAACTCTTTTCACAATTATATTACTTTACATTTTATGTTGTAGCCACGATTATGAGATAAAATAAATCTCGAAAAGTCGCATACAATCTGCATTTCTATTACACCGAAACTCGATATCATCTAGAAACCATAATTAAAATGGTCGATAAATAATATTCTTTTAAAGTGATTTAGTTATATAAGTGATCATAATTTGAATAGTATTATACAAAAACCGACTCAGCACCGATATTTGTAGAAAGTAATACAGCACTTATACCAAGATATTTAGATACTTTTTCAAAGTACAGTTTATAGTTTAAAGTATACTGCAGCGTTATTATTAAAGGCGACCCGATTAAGTACGACAATTTCACAAGTCTCTCATTAATCTCGTTCAGAGTAATTGCTCTCACTCTTCAGAATATTTACTCTTATTTATTGTTTTCATTTGCCGCTGACGCTGAGTCAAATCACAACTGGAGTATCTTGTTACAAAACACTCGGCTTGTTTAAACTGGTCTTGATCATATTTACTCTGTGACTGCAAATCTATTTTCATGTAAATTGCATCTACTGTACTTTGTAGAGTAGGAATCAAACTTAATACTACGAAGTTGAAGATCAACATGAAGAGACTGACACGACATTAGTAGGAAGCAATCGAGACTAAACCAAGTAGTGCACATTGTAAATAATTTTCTCGTTAAAGTTCAATTTATTTTAATCTGGTGAGTTAAATTACATGCTTTCTGCCGGAAAATAACTACAGGTATACTAAAAAATTTGACTCCCGCCGGGGCCATCTGATTTAGATACGACTCTTCCCCGTTCCAAGCCGATGGGAAACCAACAAGAGCTATCCTGCCTAGTATAAACCCTCCCCAACTATGGCGTCCGGATCCGGCGTTAAACTGACTGTAGGTCCCATACACCTGTGATAGACTCCGTGACACACGCACCACGGGTACATGCGGGGAGAATACAAACCAGGCGAAAGACTGAAGAATCCAATAATAATACTAAGAAAACCCGACGGTTTATGCTAAATAATAGTGGACGACGACTGACCTTGTAAATGAGTAGTGATATTGAAAATAAAAAGATATGCGGATCAGAAAACTGGATAATTTTTTTTTACGAGTTTAGATGAAAATCTCTATAGACACTAAAAACGTACTACCTTTATGCTGCAACTGAGCAAGCTCATCCAGCAGCTTCTCCTTCATGTTTCCTTCACGGGTAATGGGGTGAAGCCCAGTAGCTAATCCCAAGATTATTCTGTCTTTCCTGACGTACAGTTTTATGGATCTATACATATTAATTGCTTTCTATTGCGATACCAGATCATGTGGCTTCTGTCTACTGAGTCGCCTCAGGACGTGTGAAGCTTCTTCCACCACGTGTCGCATTATTGGGTTATCGTGGATCTGAACCCTCTGATAATGTTTGTCTGCATATTTTGTTGTTATTTCGCTGACATATTCTACATTGATGTCTCTATGTAGGTTGTCGTTCCTTATATATATATATATATATATATATATATATATATATATATATATGTATATATATATAGCAAGGTAATAGGTTCGAGCCCATACAAGACTTGCAGAAAAGAATGCACAATTAGTGAAAATTTAATACATCTATTGTTCTTTCTTGTACAATTAGTATGAAAAAGTTCTTTACACGTTTTATATACAATAAGCTTGTTGTTGTTAAAATTTTTACTTGAAATGTCCTTTAACAAATGCTCTCTTGCTTTACACAGTTTAATGAATTTATTTATATATCCTTATCTACTGGGGGCTTGGATTTTCGAAGTTTATGTTTCGAAAATAACATTTTATGATACAAAAATAACATTTATTTCTACCACATACACAAATATAATGCCAAAGATTCTAACCTCCACATTTAATAAATTGAATATTACCGCTACCTTCAAAACAAACAATAGTCTATTAAAAATACTACGTCACAGAAAACACATAACTTTAGAAAAGAAATCCGGCATATATAAATTATCATGTAATGACTGCAAAAGTTTTTACATTGGTCAAACGTGGAGAGGTTTCCTCAAACCATTTATAGAGCACACACCAAAACGTCACCTAAATAATCTCACTCTGTTAAATAATATCAAGTCCAACTTTGCCCGCCACTTAATCTTACACAATCATAATTATACCGATTTCAAATCAAATTTGATACCCCTACATGTGTGCAACAAAGGCCGTTACATGGACGCAATAGAAGAGTTCGAAATATACAAAGCATATAATAACATAAACAGCCAACACTTCATATTGAATGACCATTTAAATTTTGAATCCAACCCGCTATACGATACAGCATTGAACCTGCTTAGGCGTAATCACTCAGATAATAATTCAGTGTCCGATCGGCTTCGCTGTGGTGCGCACCATTTAGAAAGCGAGTGAGTTATATTATGTGTAACATGTGATTTTAACTGTTAACGACCTCAATAGAGTGATTTATTCTGTTGATGGAGCATATGTTCCGAAACGCGTCATTTTAATCGACGTACAACGAAGTCACACGACGGATACAAGGTGATTTATTTATATAATCTACTATTCCTACGTGACTTGGATACCAAGAACCAACATGTATTTTAAATTAGAGGCTAGTCAAGCAAGTATGGTATTTAAATATCAAAAGTTAAAATCCAGTTACTAAAAACTAACTTACACATTAAATTTAATAATATCTGTTTAAAAAATCATCTAATACCAAAATATGCAGTCATTAATATGAAGCACCTGTCTAGGGCTGCTAAAGCAACCAATAAACATGCTGAGATTTTTCGGATCAAGGAGGAAATAAAATCTTTGTATATCAAGAAATCTACACTCAATGCACAACTTTATAAATTGCATTTACATATTTTCAACAATATTCATCCGGCCATCATAAATAATGTTATGGAATCAATACATAAATATGTCTCTGACGTTACTCACAATACGTACTTTAAAGAGACGCGTAAAATTCATAATTTGAAGAGTAAACATCGCCAAGAAACAGACATCACTTGTAAACACACATTTTATCCTCGTGTGTCTAATTTAACTACAATAGCTTTCAATGAAGACGAAATGAACATCCTTAATAAGGGCATCAAGTACAACTTACCTCTTAATAATAAATACCAAATCATACAAGAAATTATCAGTGCAGAAACTGCAGTAAAATCAATTGCCGATCCAAAACTACAAACCGAAGCACGCATTTTAATAAACAATAAAATTAATAATACCATAAAACACCATATTTTAACAACCATCCTCATGGTTTACAGAAACATATAAGATTTTCCAACGAGTTCAAGTTATTGAAACAAATCAAAGCTAAATTAGTTGATAATAATGTTCTCATTACTAAGGCAGATAAGGGGAATACTCTTGTTGTCATGGATTTCGATGTGTATAAAACGAAAATAACCGACTTTATTTCAAACAACAATATTAGAACCTTGAAATCTGATCCTACTGATATGTATGTTAAGACATTGAATAACAAAATCAATAAATGCGTAAATTTGTTTAGCGAATGCACACGTCGCTTCCTAAAGCCTATTAATGCAAAAGCTCCCGAACTCACTGGCCGTCCCAAAATTCGTAAACACGACATACCGGTCAGACCACACGTTAATTTTACCACAGCGCCCGCATACAAAACAGCTAAGAAACTCGTCAAAATAATCAAAGAAAAACATAAATTTACAGAACAATCATAGTGTCATAAACAACACGGATTTTATTAATAAATGTAAAGATGTCGATCTACTACCGAATTATAAGTTAGCATCGTTTGATATAGTAAATTTGTATACCAACATACCAGTAAAGGAAACACTAAATATCTTAAAAGAAAACTTATTAGAGAATAATAAATTAAATACACAGACGATAAACGAGTTAATTGGTTTACTTGAAACTATTTTAGAACAAAATTACTTTGCTTTCAATAACCAATTTTTCATTCAGGATAATGGATTGGCCATGGGTTCACCTCTCTCTGGTCTATTGGCCGACGTTTACTTGAATTTTTATGAAAACTCTCTTTTGCTCTCACTTAACAAATACAAAAATGATATAATATTTTATGCACGTTATGTAGACGATACTTTTCTAATTTTCAATGGTACTGTACGACAGATCGAAAACCTAAAAAATTATATGAATAGTATCAATAAAAACATTCAATTCACGCTGGAAACCGAAGTGGATAATAACCTAAATTTTATAGATTTGTCTGTCATTAAACACATACATAAACTGAAATTTAATATTTATAGAAATCCGACCACCACTGATGTGACAATACATGCTGACTCTTATCATCCCTTTTCGCAAAAGTTGGCAGCTTATAATTACTTTATCCGCAGATTGTTGGCAGTGCCTCTCAGTGATGATGATTACCGTGAGGAGTTGAATACCATTTACCATATAGCCTTAGCTAATGGTTACAAAAACACGTTAATTGATAATCTCATCAAGAAACATAAAATTCGAAAATCCAAGCCCCCAGTAGATAAGGATACAAAAATAACATTTATTTCTACCACATACACAAATATAATGCCAAAGATTCTAACCTCCACATTTAATAAATTGAATATTACCGCTACCTTCAAAACAAACAATAGTCTATTAAAAATACTACGTCACAGAAAACACATAACTTTAGAAAAGAAATCCGGCATATATAAATTATCATGTAATGACTGCAAAAGTTTTTACATTGGTCAAACGTGGAGAGGTTTCCTCAAACCATTTATATAGCACACACCAAAACGTCACCTAAATAATCTCACTCTGTTAAATAATATCAAGTCCAACTTTGCCCGCCACTTAATCTTACACAATCATAATTATACCGATTTCAAATCAAATTTGATACCCCTACATGTGTGCAACAAAGGCCGTTACATGGACGCAATAGAAGAGTTCGAAATATACAAAGCATATAATAACATAAACAGCCGAGACTTCATATTGAATGACCATTTAAATTTTGAATCCAACCCGCTATACGATACAGCATTGAACCTGCTTAGGCGTAATCACTCAGATAATAATTCAGTGTCCGATCGGCTTCGCTGTGGTGCGCACCATTTAGAAAGCGAGTGAGTTATATTATGTGTAACATGTGATTTTAACTGTTAACGACCTCAATAGAGTCATTTATTCTGATGATGGAGCATATGTTCCGAAACGCGTCATTTTAATCGACGTACAACTAAGTCACGCGACGGATACAAGGTGATTTATTTATATAATCTACTGGATAAATAAGCTGAAACATTAAAGGTAAGGAGGACATAAATTTGTGCAATTACGTAGAGGACTTTCAGCCTTCTGCGGGAAAGTGAGTATTGTTTGGTTAAAAGAAATAATAAATTAAAGACAATTAGCACAATAAGTACAGAACTTACGCTAATGATGAAACAGCAAGTGGAAGGTAATGACAGGAAGTTGGAAGTTTCAGTTATCTTAAGTACTCTTACTTCACATAAATAGCGGAAATTTTTTACATGGTGACTATTGTGTATACTACCGACCATATCAGTTGTGTAAAGATGTTGGGTTCTCTGACTGAGTGACTTAATATTAAGTGAGTGTTCATTAGTGAATTCATGACAAATCAGTGTACGCTGAACATGTGGTATGCACAAAAATATATTTGGCAGGAAATAGTTTTATCGTGCTAGTTATTTTCTTCCATGTGATGAACTGATGTGTAGGAATTAGGAAAATCAGAAACTATATGTAGGCTGTAGTTAATACCCAGTGCCATATGTATACATACCTTTGTAACGTCTGGAATCTGAAACTAATCTACTTTTTTGAAGACAATGACAAAAACAAATCGGAACTTTTTATTTATTCATTTATTTTTATTTCAACATTAAAAGTGCACTTGAACGTGACAAGCCATAATATGTAACAGCATTCCCCTTGTAATGTTTTAATTACATCTTATTCTTAATCCTTAACGTTAATTTGATGCAAATTTAGAAGAATATATATTTTAATTAAAATATTTATATCTGTTTGCTGTTGCACAACACTTCAAATATCAATAATAATATTTACACGTACATATCTTGAAAGAAAAATAGTTAATACATTTTACAAATTGTACAGTCTAAGAAATTCACTCAAGTTTTAGGATTTATGATTTGCATAGCTCTATCGCCTTTCCTACAGGATTCGTACACCAGCGTTAACCCAGCATAAGGGGGGGGACCACTTCTCTGGACCTACTTACGTAAATCTAAGTAGGCGCATTCACCATGGGTGCTGGGCCCGGCTCATGAGCCGGCTAAATTCTGCCGTGGACCCAATTGTGCGGGGTATAAGGCTTTACGTTTCCCCAGGGATATGAATGGACACCACAACAGACGAGAAGGAGGAGAAGAGGTTCTTGGTACGGTTAAGCTGGCAGAGGTGGCAATCCTACTTGTGGGTGTTTACCATAAGCATGGAGTATATGGAACACCTAATATCCAGAGAAAGCAATACATTTAGAAGAAGGTACTCTGACGCAAAACTCTGGTCCTCCGAGTTAGGTGGTTTGCAAAAGGCTAGCTATCTACCCAAGTAAAACAAAAAAAAACCCTATAAAGGTAGAAGAAAGTCTCGGAATATGATTGATGGATCAATTGATTACGACCAGGCAAGATCAAGGTTAAGAATAGGTGAATAATTGATATGATGAAATTTGCTACGTGGAATATTCAGGGGCTGGGAACAAATGAGGAAGACTGAACAATATCCTCAAAGAATATAAATTTAATATAGTTGTTATAACGGAGACTAAAAAGAAGCTAAAAGGTAAAAAAACATACCTGATTATATTATGGTATAGCCTACAGCGGGGTACCAAAGGCAAAAAGTGTAAGTTGTAGTGTAGTGGTATCAATTGATGAGAAGTAGCAAAATAAAATTACAGAATACACCTTTCTAAATGAGACAATAGTGATGGTGAGATTAAATTTGACAGGTACCGTTTAACCAGTAGGAGAACACGGGGTGGAACGGAACACCAGTTTTACTTCGCCTGTACGGTGGCGCACTCTATGTAGTTGTGTAGGAACGTTTACTACAATGCTACTAAAGAGACTGGCGCCATAGTTAACACTCTGAGTGCGTGTGTTTACTCCGAGCGACGATTCAGCAAAATTTTCTTTTACAATTGTAACTTTTGGCTATAATCAAATCCAAGGTAAGTAAAACAGTTTACTTTTATTGCACTTGTTGCTGACATATCTGCAAAACATACATATTGCTCTACATATTCATGTATTTACTGTCGTATTTTTCATAAATTAATCTAGATAAAATTTTGATCTGAACATACCTCTGCGCACGTGGCGGAATGGTACGCGGCAGAACGACCGAGGTTCCGTTCCGCCACATTTTCCAATTTCGTTGTTTCTTGCTCTTACAGTATTTTTATTTGCATTCTACCATTTTGGTGACATCATTTATAATCAAAACAGACATTCTACCGCCCTTATCAAACCGTGGGAGGAATTTAAGCTCCAGAGAGTACAAAATAAATCTATATTTTTTGTGTCTCTACTGAGGTATATAGTCATTAGTAGCTAGTTTGTTTTCTTAGATATAGTACGTAGTATTGCTATTTAAACCAGAGCCTCGCAAAAGCTGTGTTTGTTGTTTTTACTGTTCTGTAAAATAATTCAGATAAAAATTTACACTGAAAGTTGAACGTTTGAAAAACATACTGTTCCATGATGTTATCGGAAATAGTTAAACACTGATTTTATGTAGCCCCTAATATACGACACACTGAGGTTTCTCTCTCTCTCTCTCTCTCTCTCTCTCTCTCTCTCTCTCCCTCTTCTCTTTCCCAACAAACACACCATATCTGTAGCAGATTTTGTCAACTTATAAAATACCCGCCTTCCCAGTAAAGAAATAAGTTAAAAAATTTTAGGAAAAGGGAATGAATCATATGGGCCTACACCAAATCTAAACGCTATTCATTGCTGGTGCTAATATGGTTTGTTCTCTTTTCTTTTTACAGATGGCTCGAAAATATTTACGTTCTACAAATCGACAAGAATGGTCGGTGGAGAATATGCAGCTGGTTGTAGCTGCTGTTTCAGGGAAAGAGATGGGGTTACGGAAAGCATGTGCACAGTTTAATGTTCCTAAAACAACGTTAAAAAGAGCTGTTCAACGGAAACTAAAGGATGACAATTTTGAAATTGATAAGTCCAGAGGAAAGTTTCAATGTGTTTTTACATCTGCACAGGAGTTAGATCTTGTTCAATATTTAAAAGACATGGAAGGACGACTGTCCGGGTTGACAATAACAGATTTCCGTACGCTTGCTTTCCAGTTAGCTGAAAAGAACAAGTTAACTCACCCATTTAACAAAGAGAAGAAGATGGCCGGTGAGGATTGGGTGAAACAGTTTCTTACTAGGCATTCAGTTTTAAGTACGCGGAAACCTGAGGCTACATCTGGGGCCCGAGCAATGTGATTTAATCGACCAAGTGTTGACACATTTTTTGGTTAGCTTAGTGAAATTGTTGACAAGCATAAATTTACACCTGATCGTATTTTTAACTGCGACGAAACCGGTATCTCTGTCAATCCTAAAGGGCACACAAAAATAATTGCACCAAGAGGAAAACGTCAAGTGGTTGTTTTAACTTCATCCGAAAGAGGAGAAACCGTAACAGCTGAGATATGCGTTTTGGCGGCCGGTGCCTATATGCCTCCAATGTTGATCTTTCCTCGAAAACGAATGCAAAATGAATTTGAACTTGGTCTTCCTCCTGGAGGTTGGGCAGAATGCTATGAAACAGGATGGATGACTACGGAAATATTTTCCAGATGGTTTAAAAAATTGATGAAGTTTTCGAGAGCTTCTAAGGACAACGTAGTTCTACTGATTTTAGACGGCCACTCCACACACACTAAAAATTTGCAAGTCATCGATTTTGCGAGAGAGAATGGAGTAGTAATTCTTTGCCTCCACCCCCCATGCTTCTCATAGGCTTCAACCTCTTGGTGTTTCGTTTATGAAGCCAATCAGTTTGTACTATGGGGAAGAAACGCGAAAATGGCTTCGTTCGAATCCAGGTAAAGTCACCACACTTCGGCAAGTGGCATCTCTTTTCGGGCCGCCCTTCGAAAGTGCAGCATCCATGAAAACGGCAATGAAAGGATTTGATGCTACTAGAATTTGGGCTGTCAACATGGGTGTCTTTACAGATGCAGATTTTTTGCCATCCGAACCTACGAATAGGCTTACTGAAGCACATAACAAGTCAGAACATACAGCATCTACTTCTACAGTGTAGACAAATCCGTTATCATCCACAAGCAGCACTATGAACCCAACTGCTACTGAACCATCGGCATCAACCTCGTATCCTAACGTATCCCCAGCAAATGTTTGTGGTGCTGTTCCAAAAGTTCAGACAAAAGAAAAACATAAAACTTCCAGGAAAAAAGGACGAAGAGTAATACTGACTTCATCTCGCTACAAAAAAAAACTTCATGATTCTATTGAACAGTTGAAAAGGAAGGCACAAATTTTCAAGGAAGGAGTAAATTCAATGAAGGAACCGAAAGCTAAAAATAAGCTCATCTTCACTAAGGAAAAGGTAAATAATATGAAAAAGTCATAAAAACAGGTGACAGCGATACTAATTGTCTTTACTGCAATGATCTCTACTCAAGATCTACTGAGGGGTGGGTGGTCTGTGGTTTCTGTTACAAGTGGGCTTATAATTCTTGTGCTGGTGTCGACAGCGAAGATGATGAAACACCGCATATTTGCAAAAACTGTGTTACTAGCAATTAAAAATTATTTTCTTTTGTTTTTTCATGCAAATTTTTTACAATGTTTTTTACAGTAAGTTATAATTAATTTGTTTCTCCATTTTAATTATTAAAGGTTTTGGCTATTAAATGTTTAGATTCTTAGGTTAAGAAATTATATTTTCGTATCTTAATTAACAGGCAGGTTATGAAAAGCGCAACAGAAATGTAATGTGTGTAGTGATAATTTTTAGTGATGCTGGGGTAATTTATATATTTTTCGTTAACTTTAAAAACTAGATTTTTAAAAATTATATATTAATATTTCAGTGAAATAATTTAAAAGCGCTGTTTAGTGGAAATTCATAAAAATTTAACTTGCTTTTAATGTAACTTACAAATCTAACAATTCTACAATTATGGTTCCGTTCTGCCCCAGCCCCGGGGCAGAACGGTCCATTTGACTCTTTTTGAGTTTTCGTCTACTTACTGTACATAAATGGGTTTTTTATGTTTGGTGTATCATTTTTGGTAAGACAATAAATTGAAGATTGTGTATACAAATTTTCACAAATTTCTTGCCTAAAATTAATTTTTTACAACCACTTATGTATTAGGGTGTCCGTTCTGCCCCGGGTTCCTAGGTCCGAAGGCAAAGACGATGGAATCGAAAGGATAATATGAGGAACTATAAAGGAATCTTAATAATGTAAAAAAAAAGACTTATTTTGTAGTGATAGCAGGCGACATGATTATTAGAGTAGTTAGTATCCTACCTACACAATCATTACGTTTAGTAATTATGGTGTTATCCCTACATTAATGAAGAACTTGAGGAAAGCTAGAAAACGGAAGTAGATTTCATGGAAACGACAGAATTATAATTAAATCCGTTGCATAAAAGTATGAACCAGGAAGTCCTGGATTAAATGGGATAAACTTGAAATTATTGATATCAAAGGGGTTTCAGTTTCACTGAAGATGGCAGTCGATGGCACTGTCGAAACGTCTGGTTGTGAAGAAAACATTGGACTACGGTCAAACAGTGCGTGAAAGAATTTTAACAACAGGTCTCATATAGTCAGTAATAAGGCTGCGACATATCTTACGGTGAAGACAGGGACATCACTTACAAAATAACTATCACATACATGTCAAAGCATATGTGATAGATTCATAAGATTTCTTGAGATTAAACATTAAAATCAAGCAGCTAAAAGTTTATAACCTGATAGCAGTTCCCACACTGTTGCATGATTCAGAATGTTGGGCAACTAAGAAAAGGGATCTTAAATAGACGGAGTAATCAGAAATAAAGTTTGTACAGACAGTGAAATTCTGTGTTAGTGGAGACAGGATACAAAATTCAACCATTAAACAGGAATTAAACATTCAATCGGTTGCACTACAGACAGAAATGTATAAAGAAAACTGAAAAGATCGTGTGTTCAAAATGCAGAAATAAATAATTCCAGAGCAGACCTTGAATTATCACCCGATAGATGTAATAAGCATGAGCAGACCAAGGATTAGATGGTGAAGACGGAACAGAGAGGACTGCCTAACCCTGGAAGGGCAGAAGAACGAAAAGAAAATTATCTGGATCCGTATAAGCTACCTATGTTGTCCAATCCGTCGATATTTTGGAAGGGGAGAGTTTATATATTGTGATGACGTATAGAATTTAAAACTAGAGTCAATGGGTTTAGTGATATTTAGTCTTGTGAGCTCGTAAAAATGTCCATATTAATTGAAATTTACACTTACGATTTTGAAGCACAAGAGGTTGTGTAAAACTAATTTTAAAATTCGTTACTGAACTTGTTAACAGGCAATACAGTGTCTGTTTTTTGGCAATGCATATTGTATTTTAAAATCTAGACAAACCTGAAAATGTGAATATTAATTTGTTATTAATATGCATATTAATTTGTTATTAATATGCATATTAATTTGTTATAATGATTATATTTAAAATGCATATTTAACTTCAAAACAGTGTCATATGAGGCAAGTGCACAATAATGTTTACAGTTCTTTTCTATGTGTAATTTTTATTATTCGAGAGGTTGACATCGTTGCTAACCGCCAATAATAAAAACATTTGTACTGTGTAGCAACGGACAAATTAATAGCCTACAATTTCTTCTCGTCAGTTGTATCGATTTTACTCTCAACAGACAACTAAGCAAATAATAAATAAACAACACAATTAGGCTAATTATTTCCTTTACGGGATAATACTGGATTAATAACAACAGTAAGTGCTCGAACATTTTGAAAGAAAGATGTGTACTAATGCGGCCGAATATTTCCAAACAATGAAAATTTTTGCAAAAGTTTGCGGAACCTTACCCGAAAATAATGTGCACGATTCTTCTCTATCTTTTTTATATAAGATATACTCATTTTTGCTGATAATAGTGTCGGTTTATTCAACGCAGAAGAATATTGTTTCTCATTTTTATGAGTTCAAAGACATCGTATGTTTTACAGTTGTTCTGACCGATATTACCAGTCTTATTTCTCACGCAGCTGCTGTCTTTATCCCGTACTTACTGCAGAAAGTATACTATAAATTATGGAAGAAGTTTCAACGCATAGAAAAATTAATGCATTCACAAAATATAACACATAAGCAGAGCCCGACAAACTTTCAACTGTACTCGCTGATAACCCTCGCCATATCAACAATTGTTCTCAGCACTTACGTCACACGCTTTTCTTTAGGAGGAGATCTGATATATGTAATGGGAACGCTGACAATCCAGTCAAGTTTCCTTGCCTGCATGCTGCAGATTATATCGCTGCTGACCTTTCTCAGAAATAAGTTTTATTTACTCAATTGGCACTTGGAGTACCTTAACGACAAAGTTCCAGTTTACCTGTTACCTCAAGAAGCTAAAAGGTTTATTCAAAAGAAGGTCCAAGGAAAGCTTGTGTATGAGAAATTTGTTGATTACGAATCAAGCACACGACAAGTGACCGCTAACAAGATAAGGGCGTTCAACCAAACACACTTTCTACTGTATTCATCTTGCAATCTAATTAACAAATATTTCGCGGTACAAATATTCCTGTGCGTAATGAAGACTGCCCTTGATTTAATGTATACATCTATCGGTGTGTTTGATATTGATTTTATTGACTCACCTTTTGATTTGATATTTCCCATCGTTAGTTGTTACGAATTCGTACAGGTTTTCACCGCCGCCAATCTGTTCTACAACATATCTTGCGAGGTAAGTAAGCATGGTAATTTTGAAATCGATACACACTTGAAACTCAAAATACAATTTAATTTACTGTTTTCCTTGTACCTCATAGTCAAAACAGACAGCCCTTCTGGTGTTTTACTTGCTGGATGAAGAACACTCGGACAGTGGCGTCAAAGAGGTACGTAACAAATAACCACAGAGTAAAGTTTGCATATTGTTTTATAGAAAATTAGTAGAACGAAACATATGCTTTCTATATGATGTAGTGAATTTAAGTTTGAAATGCAAATCAATTCTTTGTGCTTAAAGCCTGTGTTACACTATGCTAATTTACTAACCCTACTAAATAGCTGCTACTGCATTTTATGGTTATTTTTATGTCACAAAGTTTGTAGGTAGCCGCTAGGCAGTAGTGGCTAGTACAGCAAAGTACATGGTTGCGTCGATTTGTTTGATATTAAAATGTATTGTCAAGTATGTCATGTGTGGGTGTGTGATGTGTCGCTTTGAGACACCTGTTGCTGACTGGTGTTAGAGAGCGTTGTAAGCAGTTGCTGAGTAATATAAGGAACAAAAAGAAACTTACGTGGGTTCGGGAATGGATAGGTAGAAGAGATAAACTGGGTACTTCGAATCACTAATAAGAAAGGTGGCAATTGAGGACTTCCAATCGTACCACATAACATTATGCGGTTAGGCCTACAAAAGTTTCAGGAGTTGCTAGATTTAGTGTGACCAAACTAAACTTGGTTTTTGTACGTCTTCCATTGTGGCACCATTCTTTTTAGATTTTTAAATTTTATTCAGTTCTTTATGATAAGCACCAAGGTGTGTTTTAATTGTCTTTTTAATGTATCTTCCTTTGCTGGTAATCATGGAAGTTCCAGCTCATCCAGCAACCGAGTGCAAGCAGCTTCTTTTCGCCTCGCATTTTAAATACTCTACGAACGAAATGTCCCACAATCATATTTTCTATATATGTTAAGGAATGTAGTTATTTCATCACTCGACCACTTCAATAAATCACTCATTGTAAATGTAGAAATAGAACACTCGAAAGGCACAATACAACAACAACCAAACCCAAACAAACGTCGAGACAAGCAGGTGGCGAGACGGGACGCGCTACTTTACTGCTACTGCATTGTCACATTGGGCGACTGGGGCGCTACTCGGTAGCGGCTAGTGAGTCTGGACCGGCTACTGGCTACTTAGTAGCGCCAAAAGTGGAACACGTTCAACTTCTCTAGCAACTGATTTTTCAATCGCCGGCGAGTGCTACTAACTGCTACTAACTATGTCACACTAGGCTACTTAGTAGCCACTATACGAATAGCGGTTAGTGAAGTTGTTTAGTGTGACACAGGGTTAATGTATGCCTAGCTAATCTACTAGATACTTAGCTTGTCTGTCGCCTTACCATGTTGTTTGTGGTACAAATATCACCGTGTTTTGGACCCGAGTTTGGCCGTCAACGAACATTCTACGCTACCTACCGAAAAGTTTCCAAGCCCTCTATCCCAAGGAAGGATTCCTTGTACTTCTTTTTCATATGTAATGTCTTGAAATAAATACACTACAAGTAGGATTATTTTCACCTGATGTACGTTTCACAGAAATTATTCTATATTTTCAGAGGTTTGTTTCAATTGTAATCGAATATTTCTCCTACAATACAGCTAACGGAGGATCAAATTTGTTTCGATTCTATTTTCAGTTGTAATGTTTATGTAGTCAGCTATTTATTATATATTTAATGTTTTATTTTATTATTCTAATAAATGTATGATTTTAAATAAATCGCCTTTTTTGTTTTTATTTGTGTTTGTTCTTTAATTAGTAGATTATTAGGCCTATTATTGTGTTTGTAAATAATAGTTTTTCCAGATATTCATTTTGTTACTTTTTGTACGTTTTTAATTAATTTAACGTTTTGGATATCTGGAAATTTATGTTTATTATTTGAACAACGTGTGATTAAATTAGATTTGTAAATATTAGGTTTTAAAAACGCACTGCGTTGTTGAATGAATCTCTCGGACGGTTTTTTCTTCGTCTGGCCTAGACGTAGAATTTATAGCAATCTGGACAAACTATTTTGTAAACGCAATTTTTATTGTAAATATTGAATTTAGTTTTAGATTTTATTTTAATGAAAACAATATTATCTGTGTTATAAAATATTTTTAAGTTTGTATCTATAATATTTTGCTTAGTTTTCTTTCCCATAGCTTAATATTTATATAATTTACTTAATAATACATTTTTGCAATTCCGCTTAATTTTTATCAGTAATAATCTTTTCTCCCGTATTTCACAGAAGTCCATTCCTACGCTTAAATTCTACTATCTTTCTGTACGTCCGTAGTGATTTTAGCTTTCTTAAACATTAGATGTTGTATATTTTTCAAAGATAAATATGGCAACGTAACCATAATTAGTAGTTTCGGACAGATGGTAGAGGAAATGATATCGCCATGTGTTATGTTTAAAGTTGAACATGTTTAGCACAGTAAGTAAGGGATTTAGAGAATCGGTGTCTATTGCATAAAATTGTTACCCGGGAGTGATCAGTGGCGGCGATTGGGAATTAGAAGTGGGGGGGGGGGCAAAAAATGTATAGATAACAAAAAGTACCGGGGGTCTGGGGGGTATAGGGGGGTAGACAACAAAATTAAAAAAATTAGCTACAAAATGGTAAGTTTTTGATGCTCTCTGAGCGAATTTGGACAGAGAAGTAAAGGTTGACAGTTTACCAACTTAACTGCGGTAATAATAGTTTTTTGAGATTTTTATTAATACTATACAATATAACTTTCACCAAAGGAACAATTACACATATGTTACAATTATTAAATAGAAGTACTTTGAGAATTCACAAATGATCAGTAATAATTTCATTCAAAAGTATGGCTTGTTCAAAATAAACACCAAAAAGTGATAATTTGACAAAGTCCAACCAGTGAGTTTACTCTAGCCCTGTTTTATACCCCATTACACTACAAAATATATAAGGAATAATAAAAAATACTGTGTTAGATTGCTTGTGGTAAATAATAATATTTAATTAGGAGTTCAAAGCAATATAATTAATTACATTATATAAAGTAAAATATTCAATATAAAATAAGCTTCTCATAGTCATATACTTAGTCTTTCTGGTTTAAAACAACGTTAAGTGTCTTTGTTTTCGCCTGGCGTAGACTTCCACACAGTCATCCAAGTTGAGGTCCGTTTTTACAATGGCCAACATTGCCAAGTGTGATAGACGTTCTTAAAGCATTGAATTTCTCAAATAATTTTTCACTCTTTTCAAGACACTGAAAGACCGTTCTGCCGACGCAGTGGATACAGGGACCTTAGCAAAAATATACCCCTGCTACTCTTCCTCACAGCACATGCTACACGCTGCTGCTCGAGTCCACTACTTGCTGTGGCGCTGTACGAATCTGTTAGCCGCGACGCATGACATTTTGTGCGTATTTCCGCTAAGTAAATTTTTAATAATTTAATAAATTAAAGGAAAGATAATTAGGTGGTAAGGCAACAGGGTTTGTATAAATTGTTTTTTTTTATAATTCCTAATTTTAGGCGGCTAAAATGGAATAAAAATTTAATTTTTTCCCATAAAGTGGGGGGGGCGACCGCCCTCCCCCTCGCCCCCCTAATCGCCGCCACTGGCAGTGATATGTATAAGAGTTTATGGTCACAATATTAATCAGACAACGGTTGTGGCTTTGACTGCGTTGTCTACTACACTCCAAATCGTCCCATGATTCGCCTGCCTGGTCCAATGACGGTAACTGTACCGTTATTTAATTAATAAGGTTGTATTAATGGTTATAACCACGCACAGAAATTACACTTAATTACACCGTATGAGAAGTTGGGGCCTATGTCTCCAGTCTGAAAAAAGAGCTGAGAGTCCAAAAAAAAATGTTTTTCATATGTTTAAATAAGGTTTTTGTAAGAAACACCTACTGATATGAACTATTTTTTGTTTATATTATTGACGATGTTACAGCTACAATACTTCTACAAGGAACTGATTCCGAGAAAAGTCAAGTTATCTGCGTTCGGATTCTTTGACGTCAACCTGAAAATGATAACCTCTGTAAGCATTACAAACCATATTATTAACAGTAATGTGTAATGTACTCCTATACAACCAATAATTAAAAGACCCAATAAGATTATTTTGTTACTCATATATTTGTTAAGAAAAACAAAAAGAACTTTCAATGGTCAGCTCCTCATAATCGTGTATGTATTTTGCCAGTCAATTTGTTCAATGTTCGTTTAGTCGAACAGATTACAAATCTGTGATAAATTGAAAAGCAAAATTGTTATCTATAGTTGTACTGTCATTATAACACCTGTTATAATACCATTTATTGTTATGATTGAGTTCATTACTTATTTTGTTTATTGAGATCTGCACCTTTGAAATACAATCTGAAAAGAAATGTAAGTTTTTAACTGAAGATAAAAAGTAACTTTCTAAATACGTATAAATTGTAAAAAAGATATTGTTGAACACAGAAGGTCAAAATTTTGTGAGTAACTGAAATAATATATTGAAGTTCTATTACCATAAACAGAATTAAATTAAGTCTGCTGAATTAAACATATAAAATATAATGTTAAATTTAAGATTTCTCCTTCACAAATTATAGGCATATTTAACTAAAAATATGGAAATGTTATCAATTGTGAGTTATACGTCTATTCAGCTTTGCCACTATAACACTTTTCGGTGCTTGTCAAGTGTCAAATTAGCTGATAATATATAACACTTATTTCTGTATATTTTTAGATGGTCGGGCTGACTTTGCCTGTTACACTGTTCCTAGTCCAGTACAACAACAAACAGCAAGCCAGTGATGTGGATTAATCTCGATTGATGGCATTATATTGCATTATTCTTACAGACTAATTTGTGTGCTGAGAAAGAGAAACTTCAGTAAACAACACGTGGGAAACAGGAAACATATTTACAACATGAGAACTTCGGATTGCCTGGTCGCAAGGACGTGGTTTTTATATTTTTTTTTTATCTCCTGAATTTTTGATCCCAGGATCGTCCTCACAAGCTATACAACATAAATCAACTTACAATAAAACCTTATAAAAATCTTCTCTTCTCCTTCTTCTTCTTCTCCTTCGTATCCACGTCAAGGTATAGGCTTACAGCCTATTCCGCCTTCACTAAAGCCATATTCCGTATTCACATATAGCCATATTGAAAAAAATATTTCTTCATTACTATATTCTGTTTGTATATTCATTATATAGTACTGTTCTTCTTTTTTACGTTTGAAACTTCTAACTCTTCATATAACATCCTTTTATTTAAATTATTTTTTCATATTTTGCAATAGTGAGATATGTGTATTCCGTCAGGGGTTAGGTAACTAGACAGAGCTGGGTGTTGCTCGGAAAGGTAATAGAGGGAGGGATGAAGCTTCGTGGCAAGTATTAGGGGCGTAGTTTAACAGAGCTGAGCCAATATGGTATTGAATTGACTTGCCGTAAAGGCAGATTCACTGGTAGGCCTATATATACGTTTTCCAGAGGGATATTTTTTGTCGTGATTTAGGACTTTAAATGGTGGAAACGCTGAAAGGGCTCGTCCAGGACATGACATTTAGCCGTTGAGTAGATAAGCACGACAAAGTTGGAGTTACAGAGACTGCTAATTCAAATAACAAGATTAAGAAAGAATAACTATGAAACAGGAAAAACAATTATGAAATGTTTTAAAAGTACGTGGATGATATATTACTTTTACTTAATGGCAATACAAGACAGGTCGAAAATTTCCACAAATACATAAACACAATAAACCGCAAACTAAAATTTACACTGAAAATAGAACAAAACAATAGTATAAATTTTCTGGACCTAACAATTAACGAAACAAACAATACACACACATATAAAATATACAGGAAACCAACCACAACTGACATGGTCATACACAACACATCAAACCATCCAACGCAACACAAACATGCGGCATTCAACCATATGCTCCATAGACTAACAAAAATACCACTAAGTAAACAAGATTATAAAGAAGAACTCAACACAATCAAATATATAGCAATAAAAAACGGTTACAACCCTAATTTAATAAACAAACTACACAGACACATCGTAAACAAAAACAACAAAACAAAAAATACCAACAACACACAAGAAAATAAATACATCACACTCACATACCATAACTCCAACACACACAAAATCGCCAACACATTCAGGAAACACAAGTACAAAATAGCCTACAGAACAAACAATACCATCAAAAAACACATCAATGATACAAACACGAACATAGACAAATACAACAAAACAGGGGTATACAAATTAAACTGTAGTTATTCTAATAGTTTCTACATAGGCCAGCCAGACGGGAAGATCTTTTTCTTCACGTTACTCTGAACACCTAAAAGCTCTATCCAGCAACAACATACATTCCGCGTTCGCCACACACATACACACAAACAACCACAGCTACACCAACATAGATAATAATCTTGAGATATTACACTACTTGCCTAAAAGTCGGAAACTTAACAAAACAGAACAATATGAAATATACAAACACTATACTATTATTAAAATTTGTTTGGTATTGACGTTTGTACTGAAAGGGAAACAACGTTGCCAAACTCTGACCACGTGACTTCTACAAGTTGATAAACACGAAACAATGATTCACATACAAACAACTTACAACACATTCATGCTCAAGGTCATTTAGTACGGGTTTTCAAGACAAAACGGTTTACTTTTTGATATGATATCTCTTAATGTACTTTTAATTACAGTAAGGCATCCAGAGATGATTTTGTAGTGAAGTCGCGTAGCTTATAGTGAATACGATTATTTAATGTATGGTTGCAATAACATGTACGTATTATACTGTACATTACCTTAATCATAGTGCACACTAATCTGTTCACAATCGCGTAAAAAATCTTTTATTTTGTGAAATGACATGAACCGTGTTATGCAAATTCTAGTTAAATCCAACTATGGTAATATGAGATCTTACTTAATATTTAGGTATGGATTTAATATCATAATAATTTACTCGAAAAACGTGATAAATAATTACTCTATTATTATATCATGAACTTAATAAATACAGATAATTTGGTATTAAACAATCATAAATATTTGCGGATTCTTCATAAATGAAACTGCCTATAAATAGTGAAATATTAATTTATAATTGATAGAAATTGTAATATTGGACTATAACATTACGTTTGTTAATTTTTTTTAGTTAAAGATTAAATTAAATACTTTTATATTGCAATTTTATATTTAACATTACTTCTAACATTAAACAAAATAAAAACTTCCGTTTATAATGGGTGAACTCCGCTTAATGTAGAATCACTATCTTCAGATTCAACTGATCCACTGTCACTAGAACAGTTCACGGAAATGATCAAATTTTCTACCTGCTGTTCCACTATATCTTCATTTTTCCAAGCGTCTTCAATAACTGACTTGGTGTGTTCGACTACCTTCTTCCAGTCTTCTCCAGTAATCATTTGCACGGTTTCATTTGTTAATTTTTCTACTTCAGTCATCGTGAATTTTGTATTATTTATGGCAACGTATTTTTTAACCCTGGCCCATATCAGTTCTATGGCGTTAAAGTGACAATGATATGGAGGCAACCGGATGACTTTATGACCGTAACTTTCAGCCAACTCGTCAACAATATACACAGGAAACTTTGGTTTATTAAATAGTACAAATTCCATCAACTCAGCCTTTTTCATATCCTCTGTCAATGGAATGTTTCGACGTTTTAACCATTCAACCATCTCTTCTTTTTTTTTGAAGCCATTGTTGGAGCCTTGTCTTTAATCACTGAGTGATATGGGGCGTTGTCCATCAAGATCACCGAATTGGGAGGAATATTCTTTAACAGGAATTCTTCAAACCATGTTTCAAAGTTGTTGTGATTCATTTCTTCGTGATAGTCAGAAGTCTTTTTCGATTTAAATACATAGAGGCAATTGGGAATAAACCCCCTGAGAATTTCCGGCGTGGATAATTATAAGTCTTCCACCTTTTCCAATTCGCACTGGCATAGTTCCCGCCGTAGAATCATCCTACCAACACTTTTTTAAAGAATGTCCTGCGTTCACCCATGTTTCGTCAACCCAGACGACGTTATTAAAATTTTCATTTATTACACCCCTAAGAAATCTACAGCGAGAAGCAACTACGTGTTGTTGCTCCATTAATACTTTTCTACCCGAAACGGTAGTAAATTTAAATCACAAATTTTTAATTACGGACCGTAAAGACGAGTGGCTACCAGTGAAAAGCTCTGCATCATGAAGAGTAACGAGTAGCTTTTTTATTGTAGGATACTCTTTACGACTGTAATACTCATATACGTGGCGACGGATCCCATCTTCTGCAAAAGCATCCAGATTAGTAACACGTTTTTCTATCCGTCTTTTTTTACCTGGTGTTTCCAGTTTAGAAGGGCCAGCTTCCTCGCTTTGTTTAATCTTCTCCTTACCTATCGTTACGACCGTATTTTTACTTATAGAGAGTGCAGCTGCTGTTCTATCAACAACTTGACTAACTGAAATCAGAGGCCCACTATGTTCCTTCTCTTTCTCGAAATAATCTCGTAGAGAACAAACGAATTCTCTGGACTGCCCTCTAATTGGTACTCCGCGACCGGGAATACGTGTTTTTTCTTTTACCGGGTGTATTCGCGGTCGACCACGCTTTTTCCCAGTTTCCTCACTTTCAGACATACCTTCTGTTTGAAAGTAAACGCGTATAGGTTAAAGCTGTTACGTATTTTAAAGAATTCAAAATTTAATAATGTAAATATTTATACAAATTGTTTTAAAATAAAAATCGCACACACAAAGTTCCGTAAAATGAACAAAATAAAGTAAATTTATACTTAGGTAAACATGTTATATAAACATGCTTATGCTTATTTAGTTAATAATAGATTCACACGTTTTCACTACACTTAGTTAATTAGTCAGAAATTAGTTAAGTAATTAGAAATTAGTTAGCAATAAACTTGTATCTGGAACACAACTATTTAAGTATTAAACTAACTTACAGCCACGAATAATCAAACAAGTGTAACCGAGAACACAGTACTCTTAACAAACAGACTAACAGTTCACTCTGTGGCGCGACATTCCACACTGGTTTTAATAACAGCACGTGTGGGACATTATTGGCAACAGTGTGCGTTGCTACAGTTACTGTTTACAGTTTTGAGTACGGCGATTGGTTGAGAGGCACGTAGCAGTCAGTTGTTTAATTAACAGTTCTATCTTTCAAGACCAAACAAATTTTAATAATAGTATACACAACACAACCAAACAATATACTAAACGACCAATTACACTTTAAATCACACACACTCTTTGACACAATTATACATAAAACATACACTAATTACGATCCCCGCGCCAATTCCCTTCCACCACCCGCCCTCAACTCAACATACCAACTAAAAAACCGTTACAAGTTCCGGACATTCTGTCTCACACCGCTGAATAAGGCGCACATCACGCCGAAACGCGTACGGGAAAAACAAAGTAAAGTAAGTTCACAAGTGAAAGTTTAACAATTAATATTCATTAAGTGCTGTGAAAGAAGAAGATGAACTATCAAAACAACTGTTTTAAAAAGATTAAGGAATTTTGGTTCCACAACCAAAACACGTTTATATATCTTAATGATAATCTGAATCTGTAATTATCTTTTGAGGTGTTTTGAGTAGATCTAGGCTATGCAAACAACAATTCACTCAGCATTAAGAACGCTTTAAGAAAAGGAGACAAAATGTTCATAAGTATTACAATCAATTAAGAAAATGGCTTGAAAGGGAACGGTAATGGTATTACCCTCACTAACGCCTACTTTGACCACTTAGTTTTATTAATCGATGAAACACGAATGAAAACCGCAAGTAATGAAACTTGGAAGTATTACTGTGTTAATAATGTTACGGTCCATGTTCAATAAAAATACAAACAAAATTAATTTGACGAAAGTCTTTGGAAACACACATATAGCCTAATTCATATAGGTCAACATTAACAAACTAAATTGATATTAATAAAAAATGCAAGTAGAGTAGGCTAGTAACAAAAAATAAATAAAGAAAATCATCAGGTTTCCATTAAAGGATTACCTCCATATTTGCTTTTGAAAGCAATATGTATTTGTATTATTGGGTAATGTGTTTGTAATACACTTCTTCAGTAAGACAACTTTTATTATATTCTGTCTGAGGCTTCAATGTTATGATAACTTCGGCTTGTAAGGTCGTGGTACAAAGTTGTTTGTTGCAAACGTTTCGGCCGTGCCTTCGACGGCCATCTTCAGTCCAGAAGGCTGCAAAACACTGAGAACGGTTTCGTAGTCAGTGACCACTGAACTGTGGTTAAGGGTAGTGGCTGTGAGTAGGACACCCATATTTATATATTTTTGTGTCCGCACGAAGTTGTTGTCTGATACCACCAGCCAATCGGAAGAAAGGCAAATTCTTATTGGTTCACCACAAGCACAACATCACAACCCTACGTCCATGGGGTGACTGATCGTATTGGCAGGTTGGTGATCCGGCGCGGTGTGAGACCAATCTTTAAGCCGACCAAGACAAATCCAGCAGTTTCTGATTGGCTGGTGGTGTCAGACAACAATTCCGTGCGGACACAAATAATTTGTAAATATGGGTGTCCTACTCACAGCCACTACCCTTAACTACAGTTCAGTGGTGATTGACTACGAAATCTTTGTCAGAGTTTGGCAGCCTTGTGACAGACCGGCAAGCCAAAGTTCTCATAACTTGTCTTATAGTTTACAAGTTTATCGAAATTCTTGATGTGGGCAGTTGTTCTGGTATTCCTCAATATACCACTGCGTTCCTCGCAGTATGTCGGATTTTTATTTTATGATGTAAGTGGTATAGAAGCGTGAAAAGTCTTATCAACACTATGATATAGGCCAGTAATACATTTGGTAGATTTTCTATTGCGGTATGCATACTACGAGACTGGGAAGATAATTATTTATAATGAATTACGTACAGCGGTACAGTGAAATAATTATTGACAGCCGAAAACTTGCAAACATGCTAAAGAAAACGAGATTACTATTCTAAGACGCTTTTCATGAAAATGTTCGTCCGTATACTGTGCTCACACTATTGATACCAAGCAAAGACATTGAGAGTTGAAGAGTTCCGGCAGTGTTTCATTCAATAGAAAAAAACGTATCCGGAAAGACTTAGCTTCCCATAGGAACTAGTTAAACTGATATATTTGCATTGCAAAAGATACATGCTTTAATATGTTAACAAATAATAACATTTAGAAGGTTGCGTGGATCGTTCTGTTGTACAGCGAGAACAGAATAAAATACACAAATGAAGTTTTAGAATAAAAAAAGTTAAATACAAGCTTTAATTAGACACACACAACGGTTAAAATTATAAAATAATACAAGTTATATTTGTCCAAAACACACAAATAAATTTCACCTTATTACACTTTTGCATTAATTTAACACAGTAATCACTTTACACTAAACGGCAACAATAAGTCAGAACCGCACTTGGAATATCGCGAGGTCTGACTGAACTGGCCGCTTCCAAAAGCCAGTATTTATACCACGGCCCCTCTGACGTTTAGTGACATAGCTGGCCTTGATGCCGCTGTACAATAGTCCATTAACGTCTGGAAGGGTCATCTTGAATTACCTAGAGCGTTACGCAGTTCTGCAAAGCAAATAGGCCTATATGTGCAAAACGTTACGTAGAGAGGCACCGATGAGGGAGGCCTACTATTGCTTCATCCTAGTACTACGAGCCAGGATCAAGTAAGTTACACCCATGCCGTGTTCCTCAACTAGAAAGAATAATTTAAAGGGATAATTTAATTTCCTGTGGTGGCAACACTGTCTACATTGTTGTCGTCCCACTTCCCTAGCTGCAATGCTGTACGAGGTTCAGTGCGTGTTTAGTCACTGTGTGAGTATCGCTCGTAGTATAGAGGCTTTGTCCGACATTGAACTGCATTCAGTAGTCCAATTTTTGTAGGCAAATAATTATAGTTTTTGTGAAATTCATCGCCAAAATCGAGGTGTATGGTGAGAATGCAATGTCACGCCCAATGATGCCAAGTGTTCGAAAACTGAAGAACGAATGCATGTGACGAACCGCATCTTGGGCCCTCTTAAATTGCGAACACGACCGACAACGCAGAACGCGTGAATGAAATGGCTCTGACCAACTGTTGCGTTAAAATTAGAGAGACTGAAAATAAACTAAACATCTCTTATGATTGTGTGTTTTCGATTATTCACGATCAGCTTGGTTACCGTAAGACGTGTGCACGCTGGGTGCCACGTCTATTGACCGATCAACGCTTTGTGTCTAACCTTTCTTTTCTCAAACGTTATTCCAGGGATGGTACAAAATTTTTGAAGAGAATCATCACGGGAAATGAGAGCTGGGTGCTCCAATACACTCCCGAGGCTAAACAAGCATTGCATGAACGGAGACACAAGAATTCGCCACAGCCAAAAAAATTGAAAACAACCTCACATGGTTAAAAGATTATGTTGAGGGTCTTTTTAGAATCCGAGGGAGTTGTTTACAGTACGTTTATGCCCCAAGAAACAACAATCAATGCCGAGTCATACTGTGAGACTTAAAAAAATTGTATAAAGCCATTAAAGATCGAAGACCCGGAAGATTGATGGATGGAGTCTTTCTTCTTCAAGACAACGCTACCCCTCATTCAGGTCATGTCACACGGGAGTTGCTGCATAAATTCAAGTGGGAAGTGTGGTGCCATACGCCTTTCAGCCCTGACCTAGAACCTTCGACTAACACCTTTTTGGTCTCCTCAAGCGATATCAGGGAGGAGAGCGTTTCGGTAATGATGATGAAGTGAAGGAAGCAGTCCTTAAATGGTTAAAGAAAACTGGACGGATTTTTTACGAAGGTGGAACTGAAAAACTAGCACACGATAGGATAAGTGTTTAGAAAAACTTGGCGGTTTTATTGAAAAATATATAAATGTATCTACTATTTTGTTCAATAAAATTATTTTTCTTGTAAATTTTGTTTCATAGATAGGGGGTGTAACTTACTTTTTGATCCTCCCTCGTACATACAATCAGCATAATTCGTTAATAAATAAAGGCTGTGTAAAATTAGCTTCAGCTTATTTAAGCAACCACAATATAAATAGTGTTTGTCACAGACTGACAACGTGATTCACTGAACGCTCTTCTCTTATTCACCTTTATGTAGTTATTTTTTGAAAGTACACTTCATAATTTAAAATAACAGAATTTCATTATTACGAATATCGTGATTAAGCAAAACAGTCTCAGAAGGCTCGTTCAAATACTCTTACATCAGAAATCTCTTACCCTTGCATTCAGAATAATTACTCTTATTTATCGTTTCCAGTTGATGCTAACGCTGAGTGAAATTATACAACTCGAGTACCTTGTTACCAAGCAGTCAGCTTGTTTAAACTAGTCTTGACCTGCAATTTGATTATATTTACTCTGTAAATGTAAATTACTCTGTTACTCTTTAAATTGCATCTGATTTATAGAGCAGGAAAAAAACTTAATATCTAGTTTTTTAAGATAAATGTAAACAGGTTAATACTATGTTAGTAGCAAGCGGTAATGGGTATTAACAAAAAATGTACAAACAGAATTAACACTATTGCACAGTACTATAAAAAAATGTTTTCCGATCAGTGCTTTCAAGCTTTACAGATCATCTTCAGATTTCCGACTGATGATGAGCTATGAAGCTTGAAAGCACTAATCGAAATAATTTTTCTATAGTGGTGTGCAACAGTGTTAATTCTGTCTGTGATTGTAACCTCAGTCTTAATTAAAAAAATGTACAGTGAAAATACTGTCTTCTTAAAATTCAATTTATTGGTATTCAGTAAATTAAGTTACGTGCTGTCTACCTGAAAACAGACAGGTATGTTTAGACTATCTGGTGGTTCTCTGGTAACGATTAATGGACAGCGTCTGGTATTTAATGATTAAATTGTCTACAAGAAGCAACTCGACGTTCATATTTACTTGGAGGTAAGTTTTATTTCATTTCAAGTCATCGGACACTTTATCACTAATTTTTACAGATTTTGTGTATAGTCCAACAAATATTGGACTAATCTCAACTTGACTTTCATATTATTTACTAGGAGATATGTTTCATTTAATTTCAAGTTATCAGATACTTTTTCAATAATTTTTACAGATTCTGTGTATAGTCTAACAAATCTTGGACAACTCTTATGTCAAATCAGCAATTATTCTTGATGTCAGTAAATTTTATTGCCAGCCGACTATTATTACCTCCGGTGTTTCAAAGGAAAAATCATATCTGCATTTGTTAGTCGTTTCGTATCATGAGAAAGTTAGTCGCGTTTGTAAACATTAGATTACTTACGCTCTTATCTCTATACGATAATGATCGAATATATAACTTTCTAACAGTTTGTTGACTTTTATGAAAAAGGAATAGTCAAGATTCCAATTGGCGGTATTTATGATATTGCTGAAAGCTATTTTCCATCACTATTTCGAGACTATATCGTCATTTATTATAACAGTTTTATTAAAAATTTCATTTACTTAGTTCTTTTGTTACTAAAATGTATTAATTAACTATTGTTAATTAACATATATTGTTATTTAACTTTTGTTATGGTAACTATTAATTTGTTTGACACTCTTGGTTTTAGATTTGAATATTCATGTTCCTTCATTTAAAATGTTTCTGAAATTTATATTTCCTACGTTCATTTCTTCCTCTAGACTGCGGCATGAATAGTTTATGAGATATTACTTTTAAATCAATTTAAAATAAAAATTTTGAAACGTCATTGAGGTTAATATATAACTTACATGATTAATCCTTGAGGCAACTTTGCTGCGTTGCATGCTTTTTATTGAGCAAACGTTTGAAGTGGTAAGTCTACATAAATGATAAGATCCAGACATATCGCCTGGAGTGGTTACAGCATCTGTACAGAATGGAGAATGGACGACTACCTAAGGTTGCATTTCAATATAGACCCTTTGGTACAAGGTATGTAGGAAGACCGAGATAAAGATGGAGAGAAACCCTGTGAAGACGGAGCAGGCACAGTGCCTGCTCCTTGCCTGAAGAAGAAGAAGAAGAAGAAGAAGAAGAAGAAGAAGAAGAAGAAGAAGAAGAAGAAGAAGAAGAAGAAGAAGAAGAAGAAGAAGAAGAAGAAGAAGAAGAAGACGTTTCAAGCGAAACATGCTTAGTAAGCGATCACTAATTAGGAACCATGAAAAGTTTTAAGACACATACATTTAAGAATATGTCGTTTACAATTTTTAGGTTATAAATAATGTATTGTCAAACTGTAGTATCTACATGTTGAAAACTATAATCAAGTTTTCAAACTAAAGTAACGTTATATGTAGCAAATTTAAAATTGAGAAGCTCTAAATTTAAATCTCGCCTTATATCTAAACAGTTTTGCCTACATTATGTTGTCTATCAAAACAGTCCCAGATGTTTTAGTATTACCCGGGAACAAACTAACGAACAGCAGATTATTTGCGTAGAAGAATAATTAAATACGGTTGCTTAATATAATACTAAATTACTTAAATGATTATAAAGTATACGTTACAAAGTAAAACACTGCTACTGGAAAAATGCAGAAATTGTTAATTGGTGACCTGATACGATAGAGCATAAATAATGTATACAATTAACTGCAGCTCTTACAGCTGCAACTGCAGCTGTGTTGTCAGCCCTGTGCACAACACAGGGCTCTAATTATTAGTAGTGCTCAATGTATACGATTATAACACAACGTAACGCACTTGTTATAAATTATAAAGTGCTCAAGTAAATAGTATTATAAAATGTAATACAGTAGTTACTAAAAGGTAACTTTACAAGGGTTTTACGTGTTGTGTCGCGTTCGTACACAACTGGCGCCAAGTGCTGGTCGATCGTTACACTTAACGCTTAATATAAATATTATTATTTTAAAAATCTGTTCAAGTACAGACTTAAAAATTGAATACAAATTAAATTCAATCGATTGAGATAATTTTATTTACTTACACTATACACCTATCTGTAACGACACAAAAGTTTTTCACAGACCAAATTTTCCTTGTCATAATCCGAAAAAAATTTGTAGGTACATATAATTTTTTTGTAAGTATAACCAGTCATCATCATCATCATCATCATCATCATCATCATCATCATCATCACCACCATCTTCAAGGATTAAACTAAGGATGGTTTGTTGCGGTCTCGAATAGGCAAAGATTAGAGCTGGTCACTCCAGCGCTTCCTCGGACGTCCCACACCCCTCCGTCCCCTCGGTTTATAGTTCCATTACTACTTGGGGATGCAGCAGTCATTCATTCAGCAAAGATGTTCCAACCAACTCAGCCGATACTAGGCGATCCTGTCGAGTATACTCATAATATTCAGTTCCTGCCGTATATCTGGGTTTCTTCTATGATCATGGAGAGTATATCCTGCCACGTGCCTGAGAAATCTGCATAGACAGTCTAGATGGAATCTAACAGTCCGTTTTTGTACTAATATATTAAGCTACAGTTAAAAGTATAATCTTTTATTCACGTCAATTATTAAGTGCAATACGACGAGATATATTTTAAAATTAAATCAATTTTAAAATTAAAATTTATAACTTTAAAATTTTTTTTCAGCTTTGTTTATCGTGAAAATAATTTAAAATAATTTAAAATCATGCAGTCGTAGAGAATAGTGATTGCTATATAATAAAAATGTTATTCTTATAGCCTTGTAACCTTGATTTTTGAAAGACCAAATTTTCAAAAGGCGCAATACAACGAGCGAAAAACCTATACGTCTATACACAATGTGTTTCTCTCTCTTGCACATTGTGCCAAGTAAATAGTAACTTTATAAATTAAATATACTTTGTATGAAACGTACGCTGTTTATAATCTGTTAATTTTTAAAACTTTGTATTCTGACATTGCAGTTGAATGCTATGAAACCACAAGAAGTTAGAAGCGCTTCTCTTTAAGTAAACGAGCCATGTTTTGCAATGCAGTTTGAAGTATAATATTTACGTTTACATTTCATGAAAGTAGAAAAGTTTAGAAGTTTTAGAAGTTACACGAAGTTACACAAAGTTATAGAACTTCATGGATTTATAGTTTTATTAACAAAAGTTAAACAATATGCACAGTGTAGTCACCTCGGAGTTGTGAACGGAAGACTCTATAAGATACTCTCTAATTAAAAAAAATATAGAGAAAAAATGGGTTTACTGACATTTCGTCTTGCCATTTCATACCAGATCTTCATATTGATATAAATATTAAATTATAATTTTATATTAGGATAGACTGTGTAATCGTAACTTCATATTCTTTTTTCTTAAAGTTGTTGACAAATATTATGGTGATACTCATTTTGCAATGTATCCAACTTACAACATAGGATACAACATGTCGTATTTAAAGCTAACAGTTTACGTGAAAACAGTGTCGTTTTACACAAGTACGGAATATATAAACGAACTTTTTACTTCCATGTTCCATAAGGAAATGGAAGTATGATGATGGAGAAAATAATCGTGTTCTAGGTAAGGCTGATTCTGATTGTACTACTCTCAAAACATGAAGAAAAATCATTTTTCGAAAAGTGTGTGTGTGTGTGTGTGTGTGTGTGTGTGTGTGTCTTTGTACAATTTTCCGATGGCAAACAATAACTGCTGCAAATTCAAACATAATCAAATAATGTTTTGTATATGCACCTGAGTTGTAGAGGACACAACGCCTATTGATTTTGGTGAAGATCGATTAAGGAGAAGAGGTAGTTTACCTGCAACGTTTTATGTTTTAACAAGAGTAGAGTACTTAATTGTGATACATAAAGTATCCTTAAAGTAGAAAGGTAGATAAAATATTTATAAATGAAAGGGGAGGGGGTACATTTCTATAAATGAAAATGATAGTCGAAGGGGGAGGTGATAATTTTTATTTCCATGTTCCATAAGGAAATGGAAGTATGGTGATGGCAAAAAAAATCGTGTTCCAAATAATTGCAGATTCTGATTGTACTACCCTCAAAACATGAAAAAAAGTCATTTTTCGAAAAGTGTCTGTGTGTGTGTGTGTGTCCGTCTGTCTGTATGTAGATTTTTTTCTATGCCAAATGATAAGAGCCGCAACTTCAAACAGAATGAAATAATTTTTGCATACAGCCCTGAATTGTAGAGTTCTCAAGATCTATTGTTTTTGTGAAGATCGTTAAGGGAAAGGGGTAGTTTACCGGAAACGTTTTATGTTTTAACAAGGGTAATTTTTTCTATGACAAACGATAACTGCCGTAAATTCACACAGAATCAAATATTTTTTTTCATACCTCCGTACACTGTAGAGAACTCAAGGTCTGTTGACTTTGGTGAAGATCGGTTAAGAGAAAAGGGTAGTTTACCAGCAACGTTTTATGTTTTAACAACGGTAATTTTTTCTATGACGAATGATAACTGCCGCACATTCAAACAAATCAAATATTTTTTTGTGTACGTTCCTGAATTGTAAACGAATGAAGGTCTATTGATTTTGGTGAAGATCGGTTAAGGGAAAGGGGTAGTTTACCTGCAACATTTTACGTTTTAACAAGAGTAAAGTGTTAATTTTGATAAATAAAGTATCCTGAAAAGAAGGTCATAATAATCCATTGTAGAAAGCGAGATGAAATATCTATAAATGAAACGGTTGAATGGGGAGGGGGTAATTTTTTTATAAATTAAAATGGTAGTTGATGATGGAGGAAGTAAATTTTATAAGTTTTATATGTGTAATACGTTATTGACAACAAAGTAGTAGTTCCTATGGAAACAATTCATTTCACTTTAACAAAATTCTATATTCTTTCATTTTAATTTAAATCATGTTTGAGAGAAAATATATCGTTCGTGGCAGGCAAGCATATCTAAATTATGTAATGTTTACGCTTCCATTTTATTATTATGATTACCGCAATAAAAAGGGAGGCAAGACACACACACACACACACACGCACACAATTCGCGTTATTTCTGGCCTCACTCCTGTTTATTTTTTTACATTTGCACGATTTTTAAATGGAAAGTGCCGAAACCCACATCAACACAACGCGTGCAAGCCGAAAAAGTGTCCAGCGTGGATAGCGATTTGCTTCCTGTCGATCGCTGGGCAGTGTAACTGCACGTGTTTACAGAAGAACGGTTCATAGACAGACTTTCCGTCTTTAGGGAATGAACCCTCTGCAAGATGCTCGGGGTCCATGAATGACTACGGAGCGCTTCGGAGGAGGGATGATTATCTACGTAGTTCGGTTTCTTTATAAGAATAAGTAAGCCTACCTAATTTTTATGGATAAAGTGACTGAAAGTAACATTATATTAAACGACTACCACATAATAACAAAAATATTTATAAATAGTGAAATTAGTTTGAGGGTGGGCAATATTTTTTTAGAAATTAACGAACCGAATTCAAGTAAATTATTTTAAACATAAATCTTACAACATGGAAGTCATGTATGGTTCTCCATACCGATTTTTTATATGTGTAGCCTACTACGTTATCAGCAACTAAAAAGTAGTTTCTATAGAAATATTTCGTTTCAATTTGTCAAACATAATATTCGATTTGCAAGAAATACACTTAACTTGTTAGAAATAATTGAACCGAATTAAAGTAAATTACTTTAAATATAAATCGTAGAACATCGAAGTCATGTATTGTTCTCTATACCGATTTTTTATTTGTAAAGTATATTAAAACAGAGGAGGTCAGTAGCTGTCAATATTGAACGCATTTCGAAACAAATTAGTTAAATGCCGTGACGCCAATTCTATTGATTTTTGTTACCGTGAATAAACATATAAAAATACGTTTAATTTGTTTTCTTCACGTATTCGTACTGAATCTCTAGTAAGAGTTGGTGCTCGAAAACTCTACAGGGAAAGATGAATACAAAGGCGGCCGACTATTTGCAACCTATGCATAATTTTGCTAAATTTTGCAGGACTTTACCTGGCAAGAGTTCCACGATTCTACCGTATCTTTCACGCATACAATATACTCATTCGTGTTGTTGGCAGTGTCGGCTTATTCAACACAGAAGAAAATAGTTTCTCATTTTTATGGGTACAAAGATATCGTCTGTTTTACTGTTGTCCTGACCGATATTTCCAATTTTATTTCTCACGCTGCCGCTGTCTTTGTGCCTTACTTACTACAGAAAGTGTACTATAAGTTATGTAAAAACTTTGAACGCATAGAAAAATTAATGCATTCGCAAAACATAGCCCAAAAGCAGAGCCCGACAAACTTCCAACTGTACTCGCTGATAACACTCGCCATATCAACAATTGTTCTCAGCACTTACGTGACACGTGTAACTTTGGAAGAAGATTTGCTGTACGTTGTGGGATCATTGGCAAACGACTCGGCCTTCCTTGCCTGCACACTTCAGATTATATCGCTGTTGACCTTTGTAAAAACTAAGTTTTGTTTACTTAATTGGCACTTGGAGTACCTTAACAACAAAGTTCCAGTTTACCTGTTACCTTTACAAGCTGAAAAGGTTATTCTAAAGAAGACGCAAGGAAAGCTTGTGCATGAGAAATTTGTTGATTACGAATCAAGCACACGACAAGTGACCGCTAACAAGATGAGGGCATTTAACCAAACACACTTTCTTCTGTATTCATCTTGTAATCTAATTAACAAATATTTCGCGGTACAAATTTTCCTATGCGTAATGGAGACTGCTCTTGACGTGATATGTACATGCACTGATGTGTTTGATTTTGATTTTATTGAGTCGCCTCTGGAGTTATCATTTTTAATAGTCAGTTGTTACGCGTTTATACAGGTTTTCATAATCGCTAATCTGTTCTACACCATATCTGGCGAGGTAAGTAAGCGTGGTGATTCTTACAATGATGTGCTCATGACACACACAGAATTGGTTTCTTAAATTTAATTTAATGTTTGTCTTGTACTGTATAGTCAAAACGGACAGCGCTTCTAGTCTTCTACCTGCTGAATGAAGAGCAGTCAGATGGTGATGTTTATGAGGTACGTATTATATAACCAAGAGATTATGATGTTCCAAATTTGTCGTGTTTACTTGCTGAACTGCTACTTGTCACGTTCCGAACAAGGCCTTTCAGTGTTTCCACCATTTTCAAGTCTAAACCACGACACAATAACTATCCCGCTGGAACCCGTAAATATACCCATAAATCAGCCTTCACGGCAGGTCAATTTGTAAACAATGTTACTTGTCACTACCCTGTTGGCTCAGTTCCGTTAATCCTCCGTTAAGAACTAAGGAAATACACAGAGATATCCTCCCATTGCAGTACAAATAGGTGTAGGCCGGCAGAAGACAAACACAAGTCAGAATACACTGCACACACACACACACACACACACACACACACACACACACACACACACACACACACAAACTCGCATACACACACACAGCTTTTTACATTCGGCAGATGTTACGAAACAATCAAGTTTAGAAATGTCTGATTTTGCCTGTCCCTTCGTTTGTAAGATTCATTATTTCTCTAGTGCTATGTATCCTACATCTGATGCTACTTCCAATTTTTGGAATTAAAATTGTAAATTAAATATGAACGGTTTTTTGAAAGATGTATTTTAATCAATGTACATAAATACGAGGGTAGTACTAGTAAGATTAAATAATTTGTTTCATCATTGTATGAGCGGCAGTTACTAATAAGGATTAATTTTGTGCACTATTAACATTGTTTTAGTTACAATGCTTCTACAAGGAACTGATCCCCAGGAAAGTCAAGTTCTCTGCGTTCGGATTCTTTGACGTCAACCTGAAAATGATAACCTCTGTAAGCATTACAAATCACTTTACCAGTAATTGTAATATACATCTAAGGGAATCAACGAATTTTAATATATCCTATAAAATCGTTACTGCTATTACTATTTTAATTAATAATTTTTATTAACATTTTTCATTACTTGTTGTTACAATACTTTTCTTAATTGTAATAGTTTAGCGTATCTCGAAATCTGAAGGAAAAGATTTTGTGAATAACTAAATTAAAGGTACAGAATATCAAATTAAATATGTTGGGTTATATATGTACGAAAGTATTTTAAAAATTAAGATTAAAACCTCACTCACTTAGTAAGTTATCATACAAGGGCCTAAGTTATTTAAAATAAGAAAATTAAATGTAATTAAAAATTTTGTACGTAGGCTTTCACGGCCGGTGTCATTATGATTATCTTCTAAAACTACCGGGCTGAAAGGCCGTGGTCGAGTGCTTGAAATACTGCTAAACGTTTCGGCCGCACCACCGGTGGCCATCTTCAGTAGCGAAAAAATTGTGTTCGAATAGATGACACGCCGAACACGTCTCCCAATGAACTGGGAACAAGCAACCTTTTTTTAGTTACGGCTACGATGCCTCTATTTATAACTTTTTGGCCGCTTCAGGTGTATCGCGCGGACCAATGAGAAGCCAGCTCGTCATTCTCGATTCTGATTGGCCATGGAAAATAAACCATGCCAGACACTATTTAAGGAGATGCTTTCACCTCGGTTCATAGTCGCCGACGGCGGTAAGTGTACTGCATGCTGGCAAGGGGGAAGATCGCCGTCCTGTGAATAGTTTTCTTGTGAAACTACTCAAAGTAGGCCAGTTCGAGGAGGTCTATGGCCTCCAAAACTTCCTGCACCTTCGGGTGCAAGTTCGTACTTTTGACCCGCGGCCAGGCCCCTCGCAGTGTTTTAACTGTCAGAGGTTTGGCCACTCCAGCTTGTTCTGTAATCACCCTCCGCGTTGCGTGCGATGTACTGAACCTCATCGTGGGTGTGATAAGCCCAAGACGGGGTTCACGGCCATTTGCTGCAACTGCGGCGGGGACCATCCGGCTAGTTATAGAGGATGTAGGGACTTTATATCAGCCATGAAGCTGCAGCGGACTCCTGCTCGCCCTGGCGCGCAGGCAGGCCGTGTTGCAGGTCCCCTCCCTAACCGCAGAGAGGCCTTCCCACCTCTCTCCGGAGCATCATCTCAGGCCCCGGCAGCAGTTCCGGCTGCTCCCAGGGCCCCAGTTCCACCTGCAGTCGACGTTTCGGCGCCGCCTGCAGTCCCTTCTGTCCCGGCGCTTGCCGGAGCGCCCGGTCCTTCATACGCGGCTGTGGCCGCTACATCAGTCCCGCCTTCCGCTCCTCGGAGCTCCAAACCGAAGCGCACTCGTCGCCGTCAGCGACAAGTTCCACAGGCCTTGCCTGTAAAACCTCAGCGGGCCCCGCCCGCCCCCAGCCATCAACCTAAGCTCCCAACTGAGCAGACTCCACGTCCGTCCCCGAGCCCTGCGCCATCTGCAACACCGGCCGAGGCCAGCCAGGTCCGTCTTCCGGAATCTCGGGAATCTTCCCGGGCCCCGGTGGACCCCCTGACTGCCTGGGCTGAAACTTTGGTAAACAACATCAGGTCTGCTCCAGATACAACCACGGTTCTCGCCCTGGTGTTTCAATCACTGTCTACCCTCTTTCCTCTTCTTCCTTTGAATGGCTAGGAGTCTTAGGATCGTTGCGTGGAATGCCCATAGGGTAGTCCCTCGACTATCTGAACTGATGACTTTCGTAACGGAGTACGACGCTGATGTCGTCCTCCTTTGCGAGACTCATCTGGCTCGCTACCATACCTTCAACCTGCCATCTTACATCTGTTTTCGTCAGGATCGTCCCCAACGGCCTGGCTGTCGCCCCTCGGGGGGGACAGCCGTCTTAGTCCACAGGCGGATATCCCAGAGGCCACTACCCCCTTTAGATACATCTCTTGTTGAAGGTTGTGCGGTGGCGATAGACGCTGGCGGATCGGAGTTGCGCGTTGTTGCGGCGTATCTCCGGCCCGGCCTGCGGCTACCTCCACCGCCCGAGGAGTGGGACGCTCTCCTCGATCATCCCCTACCAACCATTGTAGCCGGCGACTTAAATGCCAAGCATCCCTCCTGGAACAGCAGAGTAGCCAACGCCTACGGAAAATCTCTGTATCGGTTCGTCTCCGACGACCCGGTACTTCAAGTCATTGGCCCAGAAGACCCTACTCACTTCCCCTTTTCCGGTTATCGACCGGACGTCCTTGACATTGTCATAGCCAAGGACGTGACCCATCACATCCAGGTCTCGTCAGTGTCGGATCTCTCATCCGATCACAATCCCCTTTTTATAACTGCCCGTGAGCTGTCGGCCTCACCCCGACCTCCCGCTCCGATTGTTAGGAGAGTCAACTGGCGCTCCTACCATGATGAGCTCTCACGGCGGTTACCATCACTCCCCGCGGACCCGATCGTCACTTGTGACGATTTGGATCTCCGAGCCACTCATCTTCAGGAGTTGGTCCAAGGTGTCATGGATCGACACACATATACTCTCGAGGTGAACCATCGTAAATCGGCCTTACCTGCGGAAGTACTCCACGCCATCTGGCTCCGGCGCAATCTCCGCCGCAGATGGCAAAGGACCCGTGATCCCGGCGTCAAAAGGCGCTTTCAGGCCCAGTCTCTTTACGTCCAGCAGCTACTGCGGGACGTAAACTCTGATCGATGGGACTCATAACTTGAGTCTCTTGAAGTCGACCACGCCTCCGTCTGGAGAGCGGCGAGTAGACTGACCCGCGAGAAGAGAACTCGCAACCCACTTGAAACTCCGAACGGGGTTGTATCTTCATCGGAAGGCAAGGCCGAGGTCTTCGCCGACTGCATGGAGGTGCAATTTACTGTTCACCAAGGCGTCTCGGACCCTGCCCCCTCGGCAGAAGTCCGTGACTTCCTATCTGGACATTTTTCACGCCCTCCCGAAATCCCAGCCCTCCCGTTCGACAGGGATGAACTAGTTTCATCTATCTGCCGACTAAATCGCCGTCGCGCCCCCGGTCCTGACCGGATCGGGGCCGCTGCTCTACAAAATCTCCCGGCCTCAGGCGTTGACCTCGTTCTTGAGCTGTTTAACTCCTGTCTCCGGCTACAGTACTTTCCCCGCCTGTGGAAATCAGCCAACATCGTAATGATTCCGAAGCCTCGCAAGCCGCGCATGCTTCCTGAAAGCTATCGTCCAATCTCTCTCTTGCCAGTCATCTCGAAGGTGTTCGAGCGTCTCCTGCTGGCTCGCATCTCGCCGCTGCTAGATGGTTTCATCCGCAGCGAACAGTTCGGGTTTCGCAGAGAGCACTCGACCACGCTTCAATTGGTCCGCGTTGTTACGCACTTGTCAGACGCCACCAACAGGCGAGCGGCTACGGCCGCCGTACTGTTGGACGTGAGCAAGGCCTTCGATAAAGTCTGGCACGAAGGTCTTCTCTTCAAACTTCCCAATTCCCCTCTACCATCGACCATAGTGTTTTCCCTCCGGTCGTATCTCAGCGACCGAACCTTCAGGGTGAGTGTCGACGGGTCCTGTTCTACAGTTCGACCCGTCGCCGCCGGCGTACCTCAGGGATCTGTCCTCGGCCCCGTTCTGTATCTTGTGTACACGAACGACCTGCCTGTCTTGCCCGGAGTCACGTTGTCTTTGTTCGCTGACGATGCTATGTATCACTGCAGCTCCCTGTCCCCGCGATTTGCGAGTACAAAGCTGCAGCGTCAGTTGAACCAGCTTCCGGACTGGCTAAGGAAATGGCGGGTGACGATCAACACGGAGAAATCCGAGGCGATCTGCTTCACCCGTAAGTCCATCTCCCGCTGCCAGCCCCTCTCCCTAGCAGGGAGACCCATCGCCTACAAAGAATCGGTGAAGTATTTAGGCGTTCGGCTAGATCGTCGCCTTTGCTTCAACGCCCACGTGACGGAAACCCTTGCCAAGGCTCGCGGCGTCCGAGCCAAATTATCTCCTTTCCTCTCGTGTCGCAGCCGCCTGGCCATGCGCACGAAACTTACCATCTATCTACTATTTCTCAGGTCTGTATTGACCTATGCGGCACCCGCCTGGTGGTCTCTTTTATCCACCACCAACAGATGTAGGCTGGAAGCTTTCCAGTCCCGAACACTCCGATCCTTGACGGGGTCCCCTTGGTTTGTAAGGAACGACGTGATTCGAAGGGGTCTCCGTGTTCCTACCTTGACTTCCTTTGTCCGGTCGCTGGCTCTAACTCTCTTTGCTAAAGCCTCGACCTCCACCTTCCCGTACCTACGAACCATCAGTGCATCAGAATCACCACCGCCCATTCGGGTCAAGCGCCCTCGGGCGCTTCTTGATGACCCGCCATAACGCCATCCTCTTTAAATTAAACAAAACAAGTAATCATCAGTCCTAGACCAGAGTATTTCACCAAACTGTCCTTTTCTCCTTCCTGTCCACCTCCTAGCACGCTGAGCCGGCTGCTTGTCGCTGTCATCAATCACTGGCACGGAGGCTCTCCGCCTCGCGGGGAGCGACCGACGCCCTCAGGGCGTCTGCTGACTGGACTTGAAACGGGCAACATCTGTTGCTCGAATCGGTACCAGCGGCAGTGCATTAAACAAATAAGTTATACTCCCCCGCCTTCTCAGTTAACTGGTTGGCGGTTTCCTTTTCCAGTTTTAGGTCACCAGTCGACAGTACCAGCACTATGTTTACTTCTGGCAGCCATTGGACACGATCCAGATGCTGCAATCAAGCCACGGATGCAAAGACACCCCGCATCCATAATGCAATGCAATCGGTTCATAGCGACGGACGCATTCTTATGAATATGGATGGACTCCAGATGCAGGCGAGTGAAGTAACCCCGGACAGAAGACAACACGCGGGCTTCATCAAACAACACCCGGTGATCGTCGTGGGAAAGAGCGTGTTCAGCAACTGCGGACTTTTCCGGCTGGCCCAGGCGGCAGTATCTCCGATGTTCAGAGAGGCGCGTCAGGACACTACGCTTCGTGGTGCCTATGTAGACCTGGCCACACGTACAAGGAATACTGTACACCCCGCACGACGAGAGTGGATCCCTGGCGTCTTTCACCGGTCGCAGGAACTGTTGGATCTTTTTGGTTGGCTTAAAGATCGTCCTGACGCCCCGCTTACTCAGCAACCTGCCGATGCGGTCAGTCACGCCACGGATGTAGGGCAAGACAGCAGAGCCAACAACCTCAGGCAACACCGACTCGTCCGGCCTACCAGATCTTCTCGGCCGGGCAGCTCTCCTAACCTCCGCAGCAGAATAGCCGTTGGACTGCAGTGCTTCCTCGAGATGCCGAAACTCATCTTCGAGATACTGGGGCTCACAGATTCTTTTTGCCCGGTCTACCAGAGTCTTCAGCACCGCCCTCTTCTGCCTAGGATGATGATTGGAGGTCTTGTGCAGATATCTGTCGGTGTGCGTTGGCTTCCTATAAACTTTATGTCCCAAGCTGCCATCGGTCCTTTTCAGGACCAACACATCCAGAAAAGCCAATTGATCACCACTCTCGCGCTCCATCGTAAACTGTATGCGCGGGTGCACAGCGTTCAGATGTCCAAGGAAGCGTTCCAACTCTTCATCCCCATGGCTCCAGACCACGAAAGTGTCGTCCACATATCGCAACCAACACTTCGGCTTCAGAGGCGCAGATGAAATTGCCAAATCTTCAAATTTCTCCATATAGAAGTTTGCAACCACAGGGCTGAGAGGACTTCCCATCGCGACGCCATCCAACTGTTCATAGAAGCCGCCATTCCACTGGAAGTAGGTCGTTGTTAGGACCTGCCGGAACAAAGCAGTGATGTCCGCCGAGAACAGGTCACCCAAATACCCCACACAAATAAAAATTTTTTGTTCGAAATCTGGCTTTATCCTAAAATACTGAGCATTTCATGGACAGCACGTATAACTAATGTTGTAGTTATTAGAAAGATGAAGAAAGAAAGAGAAGATATTAACACAGTGAAGAGAAGAAAGCTTCAGTATCTGGGACATCTCATGAGAAATGACAGAGATTTTACTTATTGCAGTCCATACTACAGGGAAAACTACTTGGAAAGAGAGGAGTTGGGGAACCGAGAATCTCATGGATGAGAAACTTAAGAAGCTGGTTTGGCATGAATACAACTGACTTATTCTGTGCAGCAGTATATAATGTTAAAATAGTCTGTATGATATCCAATATCCGAAACGGATAGGAACTATCAGAAGAAGAAGAAAAATTGTATTAACAGGATCAAACTGTTAAACATCACTCTATAGATAATTCCCGATTATTGCTTCATAGCTCTTCAGTTCGTTATCCGCTTGGAAATATTTTTATCAGTGATTACAACAACTAACATAAATTTATTATTTTAAAAAAGGAATTTGATTGATTAAGACCTATACTTCAACTTCAGAGTCACTTAGAAGAATGGCGTTAGTCGGACACCGCATTCAAGATATGTGAACTTGACTTGGTACTTGGCTTCCGCCTCTTGTTTACTTTCTTTATCACTACCTATTTTCTTCTTCCTTCAAACATCTGGTCCACAATGTGATTTGCTACCGCATACATAACCTCCACCTGCAGTAACCAGCTGCATCATAAGGTGCGGTGTTGTGTGTGTTCAGGTGTGGACATACCTTTATCAAAGAGGCCCGCCTACCTCACCTAGACAGTTTTATTTGCTGCTTCAGGAGGTAGACATGATTGCATTTACTGGGACTTGAGTCAAAATCCTGTACAGCATGACGAATGATAGCATGCCAAGTTAGATACCTACCAAGGAACTACTTTTATTTAATTTGTAAGATATATTGTCGAGCGTTATGACTGAAATTTAAATTTCACTCGATAAATGTGTGTTTAAATTTTAATTGCTTTTGTTAACATCGACGCTAAACAGTAAGCGTTAATTTAGTTGATAATGTGTAACACTTATTTCCATATATTTTCAGATGGTCGGCCTCACATTGCCTGTTACACTGTTCTTAGTCCGGTACAACAACAAACAGCACGCAAGAGATGTAAACTAATCATGATTGATGTCATTATACACATTGTAATTACGAAGAAATATGGATTTTTAGAAGGAAACACATTAGCAATTGATATTTTGTTGTGAGTAGACACACTGGTCTACGACATTTTGCATATTATAGGCCTACGCGGCGGCTTTATCATGAAATGTGTATGCGTTTTCCTTGTGTATTACCGTAGTATTTGTCTACTATTAGTACTGGGCAATGGCATACAAAATTGCAAGACTGGCGCCTACTGAATCCTTGTGATAGAATGTATTTGGTATTGTGAAAAGTATTTAACCTAGAAGAACTTTCTCGTCTCAGCTGATACAACTGTGACTTTATCGGTATTTACAGAAATCCATAATAGGCTATTTGGAACATGATAAACTAACCTTACAGTTAATTATAAAACTGAGATATTTTTATAGACAAGCAGATGTCATTTATTTCAGTTATTAACTTGGAGTCAGCGTCACCATAATACGTTAAAACAAAATTTTGTTCTGCAAAAACGTGTGTAAGGGATAAAGAAAATGTACAATTACTTTGCAATGTTATTGTATCATTTTAAATTGTTCTTTAAATAAGTTAAATAATGTTTACTTATTAAGGTGGAATTATATGTACAGTGTTACGGTGGTCTACTGAGCGTCGTATGGTACAGTGGGAAACAAAACACCAGACATCAATTAAGTCACTAATCACCGGCTTTAATTATCACAATTAAAACAGTTTGTAATCAACAAGTTAGTCTCTTACAACAAATCAAATAAAAATTCTTCACACGCAATAAAAATGTCAGTTAATAGAGTCCCGCACATTTATAAAACACATAATACTTTGCCACAAAACTTTGAACCGCACTGGAATAAATCGCCACTAAAACTGAAACTAAGGGCTGCTGTTTATATTTATACCCCACTAAAATTCCAGAGTAATTCATACTACGCGTTAGCGCTACTAGAAAGCACTAGAGCGTAACTGATTGCGGCCTTGAACACAGCGCGCGCGGATCGATGGTTCTAGAGCAATCTCGTTAACGCCTGTTAAGAATCACATACGCACACAGTATTACAGCTGGTTGCACTAGAATAGCCGATAAACACGGAGAATATTCTGTAATATCGTACCAATATCTTTACTTTCATTACTTACAATCATTTTCTGTTGGTGTGGGGTAGCGTGAATTTATAACAAAAAATTTAAAACGCACTTATTACATTGCAATAGCTAACGTAATCTTTATAAGATTTCTTTTTTTCTTTTATATCTTTAGATTAAAGAATTTTCTTCCCTTTCTATTTCTGTTCTTCTTCTTCTTCTTCTTCTTCTTCTTCTTCTTCTTCTTCTTCTTCTTCTTCTTCTTCTTCTTCTTCTTCTTCTTCTTCTTCTTCTTCTCCTTCTCCTTCTCCTTCTCCTTCTCCTTCTCCTTCTCCTTCTCCTTCTCCTTCTCCTTCTCCTTCTCCTTCTCCTTCTCCTTCTCCTTCTCCTTCTCCTTCTCCTTCTCCTTCTCCTTCGTCCCCTTCTTTCTTTCTTTTCTTTCTTTTTCTTCTTCTTCTCCTTTCCTTCCTCTTATTATTATTACAATTATTTAAAACTATAGGTCGGTTTCTTTCATGGTGAAAGGGTTAGTGGTGAACCAAGTTTGCCAGAGCTCCTCTCCTATTAGTTTCCTATTGACAGGTGTCCAAAATTTAGACTTCTGTAGATTTCAATTGCGATTTAGTTTAGTGTCTTCGGTCACTTTGGTTGCTGTGCTTGGTATTATGTCTAGATCAGAAATTATTTTATTGTTTATAGATAAGTTCTATTGATATCTGTTGGTTTCCTCTTAAAAACACTTCTAAAATTGTGGAAAAGAGGAACTGAGAATCAATGTGTTTTTTTTTTTTTAAGTGTTAATGTCCGGTCTGTTTGCGGGAATTGAAATGAGAATGAGTATTTAACTATTTTAAAACGATTTTGATATTTTTATTTTCTAAATAGCTTCAGGTCGTTACTTATTATTATTATTATTATTATTATTATTATTATTATTATTATTATTATTATTATTATTATTTTTATTCATTATTAGTCATATCCCCTTTCAATACAAGTAGCCCTATTGGAAATTTGCCTATTCTCCCCGTTTGATAACATTACCGATTTCTAAAACATAAAAGAGGAATTAATTATAAAAATGAAGAATATTTAATAAAATTATTTTACAGGCTTTATAGAATTTTGGTTTTCCAAGAAAAATAAGGGATATATTATTATAGGAAGATATGTTTGTGTAAGTAGTTTTTTAGATGGATGTAGATATCTATTCACCTCAATATTAAAAGCGTTTTAACAAAACAAAACCTAAATTTGATAAGTTCCTCAAGCAATTAAGAAACTCTTTGTATGTAATATTACTCAATAGTAATGCAAATATTTGTTTTATTAATTCATGAAATAAGCACGACACTGACATGTAATGTTGTGTAAACTGGAAATACATCGTTACATTGTTAAGTGGGTAATTTCACTTTTCTGTTAAAGAAATAAAAATTTGCACTGAAAAACTAATGTATTTTATGTAATTTATTTGTACTGTCATGCTTCTTACATAAACGATATACATAACCATATCCTACTGTATATAAAAAATGTATAATGTCTAATATATCTATGCCTGATATGGATTAGAGCATCATCGTGGTTCATGTTTCTTCACATACATCATCACTATTCCAAGGATTGTGAAGACTTAGACATGTTCCGGAACCCATCTCCTCCTCGGTCTACCGACATCTCTCTTCCCAGTAGGCTGGTAAGCCAAGGCAGCCACAGGTAGACGGATATCAGGCATGCGATTCATTCAAATGTTGACACCATCTACTTCTGTGGTCTTCAATCTTCTGGTCCAATGATACACTCTTTAAATCGCAAATAATATCCTCGCTTCTTCTCCGATCCGAGAGAGAACCTTGCGTCCCTCTTAGAAATTTCGTTTTGGCTGCTTGAATCCTCTTCACGTCCCTTTTACCAAGAGTCCATGTCTTACTAGCATACAAAAATTTGGGGACAGCCACAGTTTTATAAAATTTCATTCGGGTATCCTTCCGTGTTTTATTTTTCAGGTACCTATGAATCGTTCCACAGATGCGTCTAAATTAGAATTTTATGGGTATAGTTAATAAAGAGGATGAATTAGTAAGATTATTTGAGAAGAATAAAAAGAATATTGGTGTTGTAACGGAAATTAAAAAGAAGAATTCAGGTTCAAAGTATGTAGAAAACTATGCAATGTTTTATTCCTCAACATGTGTTTGGGTGTTTCACAACATAACACTACATGTCACGTAACACTCTTTCATTTTATGGTATAAACTGTATATAGCAATTGTAGCAATAACAATGGTGAAAGGGAGAAAAGCTTTCCTTGAGTCACGGTGGAACAATAATATTCGCCAGGTCTTTGCGAAGAAGAGTAAGAAGTATAGTATATCGCCTATCTTAATTGTGGCCTCTTATAACAGGTGTTAGAAACAAATTTATTACACTTGAGATAACCTGTGTGAGAAGATGTACCACCTGATAGAAAAGGAAAAGGTGCCTAATGAAAATACATTGACATGCATGGGAATAAACAGTGCATCGATTGTAACGTTGCCAAACACCAGATCCGTGGACTGGTATGACTTTACGTTCAATGACGCCAGAACAAAGGTAGCTTAAGGCAATATTACAATTTCAATATAATAATAGGTTTGCACAAGGCGGTAGGGCCTATTACGCCCAGAAACCCATTCCAAGGTTGTGGTAACTAACCCTTCGGTGAAATGTGTCGGCAAGCCAAAGGTGCGTAGCCTGGCCTGGCAGGATGGTGTACACCGGCAGCAGGGTGTGCATCTATTGTGCAGGCGGAGGAAAGTCTAGGGGCCAACGGCTGCACACATGGGCTGATTTAGTTAGCCTACTGAGACCGGGCAGAGAGCGCTCGGCAGCCGAGGTGAAGGGCATCTCTCTAGGGAAAGAACAGCCCAAAATCAAAGTTCCTGCTCTTCCTGGTAGGGAGTTGGGCAAAAGGCTAACAACCCTATCCTGTGAAACAAAATTTTTTACGAATACAGAAAGATTGCCCAGAGTTCATTGGAGGACTAGGAGGAAGAAGAGCAAGAGGGAGGCCAAGAAGAAGATGGGTGGTCGTTGTAGACGAAGATTTGAAAAGACTTGGAATCAGAAAGTAGCGAATATTCGCACAGGGTAGAGAGGATTGGAGGAACGTCTTTCTGGAGGCCCCTTCATGAGCTGTAGTGACGTAGATAGTAGTAGTAGTAATAATAGGTTTTGTAAGTGATAAACGTAAAAAAGGTGAAGGGCATAGATACCTAGAGTGAGAACATTAATATAAGAAGAATGATAAAAGATAAATAGTTGAAATGTGACAACTGAAGAAGTCGCAACTTATGAAAATAAAAGATTCTTAAATCCGAAGAGCAAAAAGTGCCGAAGAAAAAATTAAGAAGACAAAATTCCTACTTGTGTTATGTACTCACGTTGAAAGTTTAGAATGTCAAATATTAATATGTATAATTATTGAAATTAACATCCGTGCTATTGGGACGTGGTCTAATAAATATCATTCTGACGGATGTTGTTATCAGAATTTTCCGCTTCACCTGTGGAGACCACCTTCAGTGAAACACGATTTTTCGTACAATTGACAAGGTGTTCATCATTAACCGTAGTGTTCTTTGCCACAGCACTGCGGTTACTGACGAAAATCTTGTCAATTTGATGGAAAACCGTGTTTCACTGAAGATGGCCTCCGCATGTGAGGCCGAAACTTCTGATAACAACATACGTCAGAATGATAATTATTGTAGACAAGGGCCCAATACACCGTCCAACCAAAAGAAAATATGCTCTCAATCATAGTCTTAGGTATTAGTAAGCTTGAGTAAACGAACGTTACATATCTGCATTGAAACGTTAAAGTACTTCGCTAGAAGTAATTTTGTAAACTATTTTAAATGTATAAAAATGTATTTTTTAAACTTATTTTCATGTATCAATTATTGCTAAGTAGTTTATTAATATATTTACTTAGAACCTAATGAACATTTGTTATTAATTCAGTTTCAAAGAAAAACGAACAAGCATCACTTGAGTTCTCAGAAATGCCGGAGGCTTATCGCCTGATCGTGTAACACGTTCCACATTTATTAGTTCAATCAAGGTTCGTGTTACTCACTGCTTTCATTCAACCGAGTAGCAGCAAGCGAGTAACTTTTGTTTGAGGGTCAAAATAATTTTGTAGTAGATTCTATCCTATTGGTTCACTCGATAGGATAAAAAATTATTAATTTAGTAACTATTATACATAAATTATTAATACCGTCACAATATAAAATGAAACATGCAGTATAAGTATACAGCCTACTTAATATTTCTTTAGTCGTCGTCTTCGTCATCCCTTACGGCTTAGGCTAGTATCCTGTTCCAGTCTCAATCCAACCATCGCTTACGGAGTCTTCCCACACTTCCCTTCCTTCTCTTGGATGATAGTCAAGGGCTCTTCTTGAAAATCTAGTTGGAACCATTCTCTCTACGTGTAACTGCCACTTCGTTTTGTACCGACAGATTATCTCATTTCAGCTTTCAGCTACACGTAGCTCCATTCTAATATGATAATTTCTGATAACATCTCTCCTGCTACAACCCTTTACAGCACTAGAGAACCTCATTTCCGCTCCTTGTATTCTACATATATCTTTCGCCTTTCTAATCTAAGTCTCACTACCATACAGTAGTTGAAGTATGGCCATTACATTATAATATTTCAATTGCTTCTATTTCCTTGTTTTCATCTTTAAATGTTAAACGATACAGCCACAAAGCAACTGGAAGAGACTAGTTTTGCTTTCAACCTCCTTATCATCTTGGTATGTTATGCGACATCCAATATACTTGAAATCTGGCAAGTATTTCCGAAGTGTTTCACGTAACTAGGTCTTGTGTGTCATGGAAGATGTATTGATTTAACTCTTAATGCTGTAATTCACAAGCAGATTATGTTGTTTTTATGTGACTACACTTGTAAACATAAGTATTTGTTACTGTCAGTTGTGTATACAATTTAACTGACATATGATTTTGAATATCAATTAGACTATGAGCAAATATGAAGTTAAAGTATTTAGTGGAAATGGAGATAAATATTTGACATGATAAATGTAACGTGAATGTTCCAATGTAAGAAGTGAATGTACTGCACTTACGTATACGAAATACATATACGCAAGTGAGAAACATTAATTAATTCTACTGATTGTTGTTAAATTATTAACTCGTTAAACAGTAATTACAAGCGTTCAAATTTTCAAGTCAATTTTGTAATTATGTAACTAATAATACATTTAATATTTTCTTATTTACCTGGCAACGGTTACGTATAAAAGTAATTAGGCTTAAGCTGTATAACACTTAGTTTGCTGTTGATTTTATAACAGCTTTTATAAACATGAAGGTTTATATAAGTGTTTTACACGCCAAACGCAGTTGGCGTACAGCACATATTCCAGTCCTCATAAGCTACGTAACGCATAAACGAGTTAGAAACTGGTTATTACGAAGTGGCAGTGCGCGTTGGCGGCGACTTAGTCAAAGTTTAGTAATGCCATAACGGCGTCAAAGGCTTTACTACTGAGCCACCCCGAAATTGCAAACTTCAGAATCATGTTATTACGCAAGGTGAGGCAACTGTTACCTAAATTCTTTTTCCTACGTCATCACACACATTAAATGAAAAAAATTCTGTATGCTACAAAAATATTTATTAAAAAAGAATGCGTTATACGATAAATATGCACAATTGCGAATTTTGTGTTATTAATATAATTACATACCTTATTAAACACTAGAGGTATCGTGAAGGAATGAAAGAAAACACGTTTCTAATTTCCAGTTTAGACCTGTCTCTTTTAGACTTTAACAACAATTAAATTTTTTAAGTCAAATTGAGGCTGCATACCTGACACATCTAAATTCATAAACTATAAGGTATATGTTTTGAATCAACATTACGAGCCCTACGAAAAGTGGTCTGTTGTTAAAAATTATTTGAATTTTTTTCGTCAACCCGGGTGTTCCGAATTGACCTGGCCTCAACCTGGCTCCAAAATAAGGTTGAAGCCCTCATGACTTTACGGCTTTTGCTGCAATCGCGTTAGTAGATAAAACTTCGAATGTAGATAAATTATGGAGAGCACTTGTCGCCGGTACCTCGGGTACCGGCGACGAAAAACTTCTCACTCGAATACCTACAGCTTGTCGGGAACAATGGGGTGCTGACTAGCTAGACGGATACTTCTCATAAGACATGTCTCATACGAGGACAGTTTGGAAATACCGGAGTCATGGACCGTGCAATAGACGGTTTTAACCGCGGCTATGTCCAGGACATTGGTGACGGCTTTGGATCCGGGCGGATACTATGTAGGCTGAGTGGCGAGGAAGGTTGATACCTTTTGCCGTATCTGTTTACCTGAGTTTTCCGACTAGCCCCAATCGGGGAACTTACAGGTGAGTTTGGTGGCCAAGCCTTCAGTCATCAGCTCTAAATGCGGAGGCTTTTAAGAGGAACATATTACTAGACCGCCGAGAGCACTATGAAGCTCTACCGTACCGCACTGGATTTATTTTTTGCTAACCATAGGAACCATCAATGTGCACTGAAATTACTGAAGTTTCTGTATATATATATATATATATATATATATATATATATATATATATATATATTGTAACGTCACAGAACGTTCCATAAAGGAAATTATTTGCATAGTAATTTATCATAAGAGGAAAGTGAGGTGAACAGTATCGAACCCAAGTAATCCGAAAAATTTTGTAATGTTATCTAATAATTAATATCATTAACATGAAAAAAGACTATGACTGAGACTCAAACCCCATATATATTATTGAAGTGAAGAACAGTGTAAAACTAATAATATACTATAAGAGAGACAGATAATCTCAGAAATAACCAAAATGAGGTCATTACTTATTAAGAAATGTAACTCTGAATAGGGTATAAAAAACTATTTATTGTGAATTAATGGACAAGATCCATTATTATACTTTGTAATATAAATAAAATAAATGTATAAAATGATTTGGATACATTATTAGAAAGGATGTAAGTTAAAATAAAAAAATATGTAAATGTTATGACAAAAAATCTATGTTTAGGAGCAGAGTCCAATCACTCAGATTTTATGTGAAAATTAATTATTATAGAATTAATATAAAAACTATATGCAAATGTCAATTAGACAAAGACGAACAAATTATCTTAAGTAGAGAAAGCTGTAAAATGATGCGAAATCAGTTAAAATAGCCAAAAACTGTACTAACTGAAAACATGTGATGGATCTATAATATTGTAATATTTATGAATTTAATGTTGACAAAATGCAACCAAATTGTATTATAAAGTTGAAATACAATATTATGTGACTATACTTATATATTTGACCAACTAAAACACTTTAACAGTCGAGTTAGGAAACTATTTACCTATACCATACCAGGCTGAGGCCAAAAAGCAATCACAAAAAACAATCATTTTTGACAGAATAATTGCAGAATATTAGCAAAAATGAAGGAAAAAGGTACAATCCTATAGTGTACTATAGAAACAAACATACTCAGTTGAAAACAAGCTTATTTCTTAAAGGATTTGAAATATGAGAGTGCAATTTGTCACACCAAGAAAATGAATCACTTATGCAAACCAATATGATGCTAAGTAATCTTACAGTAAAAATAATATGTATCAGGATAAACCAGGTATCACCAAAGATAGACAATATAATAAACTCTCAGTGAATACCCGAAAAATCCCATATATGATACCGAAAAAAGACAAATTATTGTAAAGAACCAGTGACAAATACATAGGCCATATGTAAGGCCTATACAAACTGAACTTATTTATATGTTATATGTGTTAATTTTCGTTTATTTTGTTATAAAAAGATGATTACATTTTGCATTAATGTTGTAGCAAGAACCAAACAACTTCACAACATTTTTATAAGTAGAAAATTGGAATTTTGTGAGAACATTCCAAGGTAAGAGTTGTATTTTATGTTATTTTATTAGAGTTATTTTTTGTTCAAAACCAATCGTAATTAGTATCATTAGATTCAGTTGAAAGCAGAGAATCCAAAAATAGTAATGGCATGCAGATTGTAAGTAGTTAGGTAAAATTGTTTGACAAATACCAGAATAATTTTAGTAATATCCTTTAGTGTGAAGAATAAGAAGTTTTTGTTCTAAAGCTTCTACGGAAGTCAAATTTGTTCCATGATGTTCCATTTGATTATTCTCGAACGTTCTAGAAGGAATTTTTAGACAAATACACCGGAAGTTCATGTCAAAAAAATAAAGCAATGCCCCTTACAGAGTATAAAAGGAAGACGAAATTCGACCAAAAAACACTTTATGCTTTGAATCCAGAAGAGACACATCACCCACGAAACTGATCATCACGTCCGAGGCGAAACCGAAGAACGAGAAGTCGACACGAGAACACAGAAAGGCTTTTCCCGTACATGACAAAAGACTGAACTAACCTATACAAGGAGTATACGCCAACGTGTTGTTGAATAGAGCAGCAACACGCCATATTTAATAGAACGCACGCAGCCAGAATATTAGCGACCCTGAAAAGGACCAAATTTTAATAGTGAATCAATTCTGCTGGTATTCGCTAAGACAAACTGACTTTGACAAAATCCCTATAACCTTACGTACACAAGCCTATTTTCAACGTTGAGTCCGGAACTGGCGCTGCGACGGCCGAATCGAGAAACTACGCAGACAGCTGATCACCGCCGGCAGATTTCAAAGCATAGATTCAGTGCTAAACTTATTTCGATCGTACGGAGTTTTAAAAAAAACCGTATTTTGACTTACAAATAATTATCAGTGCACGAGGAACGTCTACACGAAGAGGCGAGATTGAAAACGTCCCCAAGAGGACTGTTCAGTGCAAGAAATAACTACCCACCGGAACGTGAGTTGTTCAAAAGTTAAAGTCATTTTTACCTGGTATCATTTGTCACACAGTTGTACTACACATGTAACACACCTTCAAATCACCCAATTTTGTAAAGCATTCTATTGATTTGTCTTGGTAGTTCAAAGGCGTCACGTCCTGAGTATAAAGATTTTTCATACACTAAACTCATTCTTTTCAACTGAGTAAATAAAATATTTATTAGCCGATACTTGATTGGTGAAAAAACTTGTCAATAAGAAAAATATTTTTTGTAACTCTGCAATTTTATTTAATACGAGTGTTAGTCCTTCAGACGATTTTTAAGGTTCATTAAAACATACGTTATTTTCAAATTCAAACTGTCTTGTTCACATTTTTTCATAGAATTAATTTAACAACTAAGAAATCAAAATTTAATTTTAATAATAATTTCTTGGAACAAAAAATCCAAGTGGCGCCCACATACACATGTAGCTTAAGTTGTTTTGCAGGACGACATCATCGCAGAGGAACCAGTCATCAGTAAGTATCCAAAGTGCGCGGAGTGTAACACCCGATATATAACACCACAACACACATACAATTTTTGTATTTTATAATATATATATATTGTAATATAATTCTGTTAATTGAGTGGGTATAATAAAATAAATAAAAGGTTGATGTATGTAGATTGTGCTCACCTGTAAGCCCCACTGGTTGGGCTAGCCAATTTTGTAATATAATGCGGTGTATTTGTTACTGTTTTATGGTGTTCTTATGTTCTGATGTAATCAAGCCCCACAAGTTGGGTTCGCCAAATTTGTATTATTAATGTAAATTACACAATATACAAATATAAAAATATGTGTAGTTGTATGAGAATTGTACTCTCACTATTGTGTGTAGTAATATAGATGATGTCTTCTAGTCTTCATTCGGCTCTCTCTGCTGGTCTTCACTTTGGTAATATATAATTGTAATTGTAATGGTGTTCTGGTATAATATTACCCAGATTGACTTTTATGGTGCGTAGGTGTAGTAATGACGTTCCGCTCCGGGAGACGTCGATTTGGTAATGTTCCTAAAAAATGCTGTTATCAAATGTTCTTGGTGTATGTTGTTGTTGTAGCAATTTGAAATGTGATATAATTTTATAATTCTGAAATAATTGTTTTCGAGGTGTTTATATTCTTAAAATTTAATAATAAATTGAGATTATTGATTGTAATTATAAATAGTATGGTATGGTGTGTCTTCTAGTAATGATCTTCCCTTCGTTAAATTTATTAAAAAGACAATCCACTTTGAATTAGGCGCGAACAGCTCCCTTCTTCTTCCTCTTGAAAGGTTGTAATTCGCATATATTGCCTTTAAAGGTTGTCGAGTTTTCTTTATTAATTAATGGTTATATTCCTTTATTAAAGAAATCAAATTCAATTCACTAGATAACAAGCGTTTATTCAACAAAATAATGAATTTGCTTAATTGAAAACAATGTTATAATGCCGTATCGACTCACTCAGGTCCGGTCGATCTATGACTTTTATATTGGTATTATACACATATAGGTTCTTTTAACGGTTATTTATAAAAAAGCCAGAGAAGGTCAGGGTCAGAAAGTATAACACTTACAATGCTGAAAATGTATTAAAATTAAACAATAGAATGGTAATTAGTAATAATAAAAGTTTATATATAATTTTTATTCACCACAGTTCCGCAAACAGTCGACTGGTTGTGTTGATGAGATCAGTCAAAGTGGCCGTCTGGCGCATGCGTGGATTTCACCTTCTAACATTGACAAAGTACTTGTGGAATAAATATGTTCCTTCTGCGATTAAATCCTCTTCGTACTCGTTTAATCTCTTCTTGGGTATAGTTTAATGTCACTGGAGTAAGATGGAAAAGTCACTGGGTGTAAAAATGTTGTTAAATAAGTAGATCAATTGGTGTTTATGTGTGTCCGTTTAACCTCGAATATTCACTTGGTATTTGGTGTGATTCCAGTGTTATTTCGTTTAAATAGTGATATGTGATGCTGTTTATAGGTGTTATGTAGTTCATAGGGCAACTTCACCACTTCACAATGATTAGAATAGTTTAAAATTTAATTTTTTACACAAAAACTGATTCCGAACTTTAGTTATACGTAATCGCCATTAAGGTTGGGTTTTATAAAATATTCACGTAAAGTGTGCTCTTCAATGTATAATAATGAACTGCGTGGATTTCCTTCGTCATCCGAAACGTCTTAGCCAATTTAATATTAAAAAGACATTGTTTAAAATTGCCATAACTTCCGACACACTTTAATTTCGTGCACTATGCTTATAAAGTAAATTCGTTATTACTTAACTGTTTGAAATATAAAATACATATTCGTTTTCACTATTCTATTCTACTTATTTTGATAGTAATTAAGTTAGTATTACAAAGTTTTATCTGAAAATTATTTCTTATAATTTTTTGGGAGGTAGGCCTAAAATTATACTTCCCTGTCTTCTATGTAAATAATAGCCATTTTAACTAATATAATTATTATTCTATGAAATCTGAAATTTGTATAATTATCAATTCTCACTTATTTTATTGCAATTTAGTATATTAATGATGGTTTTTTCATATAATTCAGTTGTATATGATTCCCCTTCTGATAAAGTTAGTGAACCTATTTCAGTTTCAAATGGTATTTCATTATACAAATAAATAATTTTACTCATAGAATGACCATATCTTTAGAAAGCCTTATTTAAATAGTATTTAATATGTTGGGTGTATCTTGCCTAAATATTGTCAGTTTGACTGGTTTATAAGATTAGGTTTATTAATTATTCTGCATTTTAACTTTATTATATTGCCTAGATTTGAATTGTGGCTATTTGCAGAATGTTTTACTAATGTAATTATTTTATTTCCTTCTCTGACTTCTGACTCTGATATATTTGATTAAAAATTAGTTCTCTGATCTGGCATAACAGTAATTATAGATTATACAATTAAAATATAACACCCAGATATATAAAACTGGTGTTCTTAATAACATTGTTTTGGTATATCACCTAATAACATAATAAAAAGTATTTCTACCACATTGGAATGTTATCTAATTTTAGATAATGCATTCCTAAATTAACATGAACAATAAAATAACAATTATAATACTAGTATTCCTTATGACTAACCCTTACTTATCTAAATGCTATATTTAATTAGAACCCCACATTTGGATCCATATATAATTGTTAATACCTTCTACTACTCCATCATAAACAGTTAGTTCTGTAATTCCCCATTTTATAAGATTTATGCCCCCTCTTAAAGTATAACCCTGGCTATCTAAGTTATATTCCATTCTATGGAATGTTCATACAGTTTTAGTAGCTTTTTATTAGTAAAATTACTACTTCATTATCAAAGTAGGCACTGTTCACAAAACTTAAAGTTTGTTACTTTGTACTGCTACTCATGCACCTTTCTTAAAGTTTATTAGTTATAATTTGATCACTTACACCTTTCCATGGTAAATTATTACTATATTTACTAGTCTTTTTCTAGTTTTTAATATGAAATATTCAACCATGGGGGAACTGTGAAGATTTGTTTATGCACATTACACAATAACTTTTTGAATGCACTAATATTTACTACAGCTAACACTTTTAGTTTTTTGTCAGTTTTACAGTGATATGGTTTTTTAATGTGTTATACTTTCTTTTTTGGGCATTCATTGATTTTGGGGTTTTTTGGGGGTTCTTTCCCTATGGGGTTTTTGTTTTATATGGGTCGTCTTAATTATTCTTCTTTCTTCTTGAGTTTGGTTATTCTTCCTTCTTCTGTAGTTTTGGATTATCCTTCCTTCTTCTGTAGTTCTTATTTTTATTATTCTTCTTTCTTCTTTGAGTTTTAATTGTTCTTCCTTCTTCTTTAGCTTTGATTGTTCTTCCTTCTTCAGTAATAGTAGTTTTAATTATTCTTCTTTCTTCTATCTTCTGTATCTTTGATTGTTCTTCTTTCTTCATTCTTCAGTAGTAGTAGTTTTAACTAGTTCTTCTTTCTTCATTAGATTTAGTTTGTTCTTCTTTCTTCTTTGAGTTTTAATTGTTCTTCCTTCTTCTTTAGCTTTGATTGTTCTTCCTTCTTCAGTAATAGTAGTTTTAATTATTCTTCTTTCTTCTGTCTTCTGTATCTTTGATTGTTCTTCTTTCTTCATTCTTCAGTAGTAGTAGTTTTAACTAGTCTTCTTTCTTCTGTCTTCTGTATCTTTGATTGTTCTTCTTTCTTCAGTAATAGTAGTTTTAATTATTCTTCTTTCTTCTGTCTTCTGTATCTTTGATTGTTCTTCTTTCTTCATTCTTCAGTAGTAGTAGTTTTAACTAGTTCTTCTTTCTTCATTCTTCAGTAGTAGTAGTTTTAACTAGTTCTTCTTTCTTCATTAGATTTAGTTTGTTCTTCTTTCTTCTTTGAGTTTTAATTGTTCTTCCTTCTTCTTTAGCTTTGATTGTTCTTCCTTCTTCAGTAATAGTAGTTTTAATTATTCTTCTTTCTTCTGTCTTCTGTATCTTTGATTGTTCTTCTTTCTTCATTCTTCAGTAGTAGTAGTTTTAACTAGTCTTCTTTCTTCTGTCTTCTGTAGTGGTAGTTTTGACTATTCTTCCTTCTTCTGTAGTTTTTCGCCGTGTATGCCTTCGTTTCTTCTGGTCTGGTTTCTTTGACGGGGTATATTAATTGCCTGCTTCTATCTTACCTGGGTAATTTTGTTATTATCATTTTTAGTCTTCTGGGTTTTTAAATTTGTATTATATTATATTGTTTGCAGAAATTTTCTTTATTCAACCTTTCTTGTGAATATATTATTAAACAGTGCATTTTAATTAATTCTCATCTGGATATTCCATATCTTAGAGCTTTATTAATGATCATTGAGTAATGTATTTGTGTGGATTATCTGTCATGCTACAATATATATATAAAATCATAAAATACCAGCAATTTGCTCATAAACAACGTCACATTAACATTGGATTCTTTTGTTTTTTTTTTGTCTGAAGTTGAAACGTAGTAACACAAATATATGGAAATTTCAGAAATGACGTAAGAGATTATACTGATTTTAACTTATATAGTTTAATGGTCTTTTCCACGTTGTTAACCTGTTCAATAATGTGGATGATGAGAAAACACATTGTAGCAGAATCCAGACAACTGAAATGAGGTTTAAGAATTAACAAAAAAAGTCAACAAAAATAGTAGGAATATATCGAAGAGGTTATGTAAGCAAAATAAATGAAAAGAAGACTACAAAAGAAATAATTAATCATAAACTCATTCGTTATTAGAAATAACCATAGCATAATGACCATAATGATCAAATCAAAGCCTAGTAACAGAAAATAATAATGGAGAAGCAAAAGAAACATTTTCAAAAAGATGTCAGTAGAATACAGACGAAAGAGGCATTGACCTAATCGTGGAGGGCGTCGAGGAAGCAACAAGTATGATGATGGTAGAAAATAATTAATGTTACAATAGATTAAAAATTTCACAGCGAAGCCTTATGTTTAAATTAAATAACTACCTTTTATTATTAACAAGGCTTAATTTAGTGATAAAGTTTTATATCCTCTGGGAAAGCAGCAAATAGAATTGTGAAGTAGATGTCATAAATGTAATCCACTAAATTATCAGTTTTTATTTTACGAGAAAAAAAAATTTGACTAGAGACTCTAGAGCTCCAATATTTACGAGAGTTGTAACCAACAGAATCGCGTCCGTATGTTATACAGAAACACTATTCATATGTTTATGTGTGTGCGTGTGAAAGTGCTTGTTTTAGTCCTATCTCACCTGTACTATTATACATCTCGTTGACAGATTAAATTTTTACCCTTCACGGTATCAGTAATCCTATTCAGCGATACCATCTAAGCCGACCTCGTATCTAAGTAATCCCGAAAAAATTGCATGGGGGAACAATAATTTATTAACTGGAATAAATTGCCTGTAGTTTCCTTATACTGTACTTTAGGCCTACACTCACTACGTTTAAGCGTAGTTTATTGTTAGACAACGTACGCTGCTACGTTTTGTCCGCTTCATTGTCGACATAACTAATTAATTTTACACACTCGACCTTCAACAAATTTGAAATTAATAAATTTATTTCGGAGTACGACAAGAGTGTCCAATATCACCGTCTCTTTTCAATGTATGTATTGACGATGTCATACGAAACTAGATGATGGAACATTTTATGATTGGCCACTCTGCGATTCACACTTTGTTATTTGCGGACGATCAGGCTATTCTGTCGGATTCGGAAAATAGGTTACACATGGGTATACATTTGTTAAATAGAATCTGCAAAGACTCTGGATTACAAATATCTACACTTAAGACCAAGGTAATGTCTTTCGTGGAACTGATCCCGTAGGGGCAATAATTGTTGTAGATGGTTCTGTCCTGGGACAAGTTAACAATTTTGAATACCTGGGTTACAGTGCGTCCGATAATACAAGCAACGCCGTTGTTAATAATTTGATTAAAATTCAACCTTATGTGCGGGACTATCAGGCGAGCTCTTAAGTCAGGAAGTAAAGGAACACGTATAAAATTCTACAAGGTGATGGCCCTTCCCACACTTCTTTATAGGCTTGAGAATTGGACTTTAACGATAGGCCAGGCCAGTCGTATCCTAGCGACTGAAATGAGATTTCTCAGGCACGTGGCAGTGTAAACTATCTACGATCATAGAAGAATCACAGATATACGCCAGGAAATGAATATTATGAGTGTACACAATCGGATTGCCCAGTATCGGCTGAATTTGTGGGAACATCTTTGCCGAATGTATGACTGCCGCATCCCTAAACAACGATGGAACTACTATAAGCCGAAGGGACATAGAGTTGTGGGACGTCCGAGGAAGCGTTGGAGTGACCAGCTCAGGACTGTTTGGCTCTTTTGAGACCGGAGGAAATCATCCTTGGTTTAATCTTTGGAGACGGTGATGATGATGATAAATTTCTTTGTCTGTAAAAAAAATCTGGCCGATGCCATTTGGAAAATGGTTTTATAGTATTCCTATTTCTTTGCACACGACATTTTTGGTTTTATTTGTCTGTGCCGTGGTTATATTAAAAGGTAAACACCACGGCCAGTTTAATTGTATTTCCGTACGTTCGGTGCGTTATCGCTGCATGTTACAGTGGCCGCCTTCGATATCTAGAATTAGTCGGACGCCGCGACCTTGATCGGTGACGTCATTTGGTTGGCAGTGGCGTTTGTGCTTGACAACGAGATTTATGCAGCAGCGTTTTTAAGTTTTATAAGTTCACGCAGCGTCTACTCTCGCCTCTCTTTCTCTTTCAACTTTGTGCTGCTTGGATCGCGACGGTGTACCGTGATTGTCTACTATGAGCCTATAATTCGATAAAGAGCTTCAGGTAAGCCAGTATTTTGGGTTTACTTTTTAATATTAATCTAACTGGGGTTTGTGTGTGTAAAATGTAACGATTGTGTGTGTGTGTGTGGGGGGGGGCTCAGGCTGTCCAGGTTCGTTCCGGTAAAAATACAAGCACGTGGTAAAGTTATTTGAAGTAAATTTAAAGAAATAATGTTAGAGACAGGGTAAACTTAAAACAAAAGAATTAAATGAGTTATGAAATTATAATTGCGTTTCCACTGAAGTCTGGTTATTAATTAAAATAGTTTGTAAATGTTATAGCAGAGACCACGCGCTCGTCAGTCATTCATAATGTGAAGTTAAACATACTAAGTAACTCATAAAAAATTTTAAGCTTAAAGTGTAATGATTTCTGTGTGAAAAGTGAAATTTAAATTTCAAATTAATAGCTTGAAGGGTGATTTTGACTGGGGTTAATGGCAAGCATTTGTTGTATTGAAACTATAGCTATGTGTGATCTGAGTGCATTGACGAAGGAATGTAGGGGTGGTATGTTCACTTCTCTGAATCAAATGTACAAATAAAATTTTTCACAGGTTTCCCTGCTTTAGTCGGGAGGAAAGGCGTCGACGAGATGGGTATTCAACATCTTCCATCCGCAGAGCGGTGAGTAAGGAGCCCCAACGCCGTCACGCCATGCGACATCATTCTTCGCACCCAACTTGAAATGCAGGAATCTCTTTGATGTAATCTGAAAGATCAGGTGGGAACTTTCCTTTTTATTATATATACATCACACACGAAATACTCCGCTGGTTACCGGGTAACACACACAGAGAAACTCAGTTCTAGAAATTAGACTCATGCTTCAGGGTTAACATTACCTGAACATGTTTTGTGAAGACATGCTAAAGTGTGTATAGTGATGACTGTGTTATGAATAGGTTATAAGTATTCGTGTATTAATCTTGCAAGATGTTAAGGGTTACAATTGTATAATGTAAATATTTATTTCTAATTTCTGCAAAAGAAAACCAATTTCAAAATTCATTTATTAACAAAAATCCAGACCTTAATAAAATGTAATACCCGGACAGTAGACCTACTAGCATCTACCTGTCATGTGACTTGTGATCGTGCACGTTCTATTTTTCGGTTCTTTCTCTTCTAACTTAATACTCATGTTGATTTAGTTATTTATTATTTGGTTCTGCTTGACTATTCAATATATAATAAAAACAACAAATTTTTAATAATTAATTAGCAAACTTCAACCTCTGTTTAATGTTCTCTTCTAACTTAATACTCATGTTGATTTAGTTATTTATTATTTGGTTCTGCTTGACTATTCAATATATAATAAAAACAACAAATTTTTAATAATTAATTAGCAAACTTCAACCTCTGTTTAATGTGATCACTAGTCTCGATTTTAATGTTATCTTGCTCCTCGTGTTATTAATCCAAGTGCTGGGGACGGGTAGATGAAGGTATTTGAACACACTTAAGTAATTATTTTTTTTAATTTTAATTATTATCCACGGAAAATGGATTGTCATCTTTAAGTACTTATAATTATCTCATGTGGATTAATTGTTCAATCATTATGAATGCAAATGAAAAAAATGTTTTGAAAGTAAAATACTCTGTGTTTAGTAGTTTGGTATGTCATTATTTAATCGTTAGGGATATTTTGGAAATATTATTGTTGCAATCCAACCACCATGGTGCTTTAAAGAAATATTTAAATTGATGTTAAGCATTAAGGAAGACTCAAGCCAAAGTATGTAATTGTAAAAGAAATTGTTTCGAAATCAAGAAGCATAAATAAAACCTTTTTGCTGTTAATCAAGTGTTTTCTTGCAAGACCTGTCACGATTGGCTCAGCACATTTTATTTCCAACTAGGCCACGCGCCTAGCCTTAAATAATAAGTGACGCCTTCCCAGAAAAAAAAGTTAACTTTTTTTGGAGTTTAGAAAAAGGGGTGTTAAAATAAAGACTTTGGGGTGGCGTTTCACCTCTGAGATTCTAACAAACTTATAGGTTATCAAACGATCTTATACGTGACATAAAGTTGAATACTGACTCTGGTAAATATAGGCCGAATTTGTTAATGTTTAGCCTTGGGATTTATTTATGATATTCAAAAATGCTACGTAGATGGGCAACTACCTTATATTAAATTCAAAATGCAAAGTACCATTTCATGGGGTTAGTACTAATAGGAGCAGTAAGACTCTTCTACGTTTAGCTGCTCATCTTCAATTTGTAAATCGAGACAATTTTCTTAAATTGTCTTTACGATCAGTCGTGTACTATTCATTAACTCAATATTTACGTTTACTTAACAAGATTAGAGTGGCACCAACTTTTAACTTTAAAATGCATGTTGGTTTTTGGTATCCAAGTCACGTCGGAATAGTAGATTATAGATAAATAAATCACCTTGTATCCGTCGTGTGACTTCGTTATACGTCGATTAAAATGACGCGTTTCGGAACATAAGCTCCATCATCAGATTAAATCACTCTATTGAGGTCGTTAACAGTTAAAATCACATGTTACACACAATTGTCAACTAATCTAACTCACTCGCTTTCTAAATGGTGCGCACCACAGCGAAGCCGATCGGACACTGAATTATTATCTGAGTGATTACGCCTAAGCAGGTTCAATGCTGTATCGTATAGCGGGTTGGATTTAAAATTTAAATGGCTATTCAATATGAAGTCTCAGCTTAACAACAATATTAGAACTTTGAAATCTGATCCTACTGTCAAGACATTGAATAACAAAATCAATAAATGCGTAAATTTGTTTAGCGAATGCACACGTCGCTTCCTAAAGCCTATTAATGCAAAAGCTCCCGAACTCACTGGCCGTCCCAAAATTCGTAAACACGACATACCGGTCAGACCACACGTTAATTTTACCACAGCGCCCGCATACAAAACAGCTAAGAAACTCGTCAAAATAATCAAAGAAAAACATAAATTTAAAGAACAATCATAGTGTCATAAACAACACGGATTTTATTAATAAATGTAAAGATGTCGCTCTACTACCGAATTATAAGTTAGCATCGTTTGATATAGTAAATTTGTATACCAACATACCAGTAAAGGAAACACTAAATATCTTAAAAGAAAATTTATTAGAGAATAATAAATTAAATACACAGACGGTAAACGAGTTAATTGGTTTACTTGAACCTATTTTAAAACAAAATTACTTTGCTTTCTGTAACCAATTTTCATTCAGGATGATGGATTGGCCATGGGTTCACCTCTATCTGGTCTATTGGCCGACGTTTGCTTGAATTTTTATGTTTGCTCTCACATAACAAATACAAAAATGATATAATATTTTATGCACGTTATGTAGACGATATTTTTCTAATTTTCAATGGTACTGTACGACAGATCGAAACCTAAAACATTATATGAATAGTATCAAAAAAACATTCAATTCACGCTGGAAACCGAAGTGGATAATAAATTAATTTTTTTAGATTTGTCTGTCATTAAACACATAGATAAGCTGAAATTTAATATTTATAGAAAACCGACCACCACTGATGTGACAATACATGCTGACTCTTATCATCCCTTTTCGCAAAAGTTGGCAGCTTATAATTACTTTATCTGCAGATTGTTGGCAGTGCCTCTCAGCGATGATGATTACCGTGAGGAGTTGAATACCATTTACCGTATAGCCTTAGCTAATGGTTACAAAAACACGTTAATTGATAATCTCATCAAGAAACATAAAATTCGAAAATCCAAGCCCCCAGTAGATAAAGATACAAAAATAACATTTATTTCTACCACATACACAAATATAATGCCAAAGATTCTAACCTCCACATTTAATAAATTGAATATTACCGCTACCTTCAAAACAAACAATAGTCTATTAAAAATACTACGCCATAGAAAACCCATACCTTTAGAAAAGAAATCCGGCATATATAAATTATCATGTAACGACTGCAACAGTTTTTACATTGGTCAAACGGGGAGAGGTTTCCTCAAACGATTTAAAGAGCACACACCAAAACGTCACCTAAATAATCTCACTCTGTTAAATAATATGAAGTCCAACTTTGCCCGCCACTTAATCTTACACAATCATAATTATACCGATTTCAAATCTAATTTGATACCCCTACATGTGTGCAACAAAGGCCGTTACATGGACGCAATAGAAGAGTTCGACATATACAAAGCATATAATAACATAAACAGCCGAGACTTCATATTGAATGACCATTTAAATTTTAAATCCAACCCGCTATACGATACAGCATTGAACCTGCTTAGGCGTAATCACTCAGATAATAATTCAATGTCCGATCGGCTTCGCTGTGGTGCGCACTTTTTAGAAAGCGAGTGAGTTACATTAGTTGAGAATTGTGTGTAACCTGTGATTATAACTGTTAACGACCTCAATAGAGTGATTTAATCTGATGATGGAGCATATGTTCCGAAACGCGTCATTTTAATCGACGTATAACGAAGTCACACGACGGATACAAGGTGATTTATTTATCTATAATCTACTTTTAACTTTAAAATATGTGGAGGTAGATTACTTCGTAGGATTGCACGGGCCGGAGTCAATGTTGTTAAATTGAGTTTTCGGGCTGTTTGGCCGTCATCCAGTGCTAACATCCATAGCAAACGTTTGGCCGTCATCCAGTGCTAACATCCATAGCAAAGGTTTGGCCGTCATCCAGTGCTAACATCCATAGCAAACGTATTGGCCGTGCCATCAACGGCCATCTCCAGTGCTAAATTTGAGTTTGCGCTAGCGTAGGGTGTTCACGTCCACACTGTGCTTGACTTCACCCTTAGCAATGTACTCAGGTTAATTTAAAGTTGTTAATTTTCCAATGCTTTAATAATTTAAACAGTTTCCTGTTTTTGAAGGAGACAACAATGAGAGTTCCTCCAGAAAACAACCTGACAAGAAAGGTGTAAGCTGATATCAGCTTGAAAGCGGATCCCAATCAAGATGGCTGCCTCTCCTATAAATACATTGTTGTTGGAAAATATGTCTGCGGACGATGGTAGGCGTTTCAGGAAAACTGGAGACAGAACTCACGCTGATCGACCGTTTTTTATTTTGTCTAAATAACTATATTAATTACTTATTCAAAAAGTAAGAAAAATTTGAACATTTCAGGAGTCTAATAAATACATTTTATTGACCTACCTGGCCAGCGCCAAACTGCCTGCCTGAGAGTGACGGAAGTGGCTGCGAGTTTCAACCGGTAACCGTTATCGTAATACGAGACCGAATCGAATCGCCTAGAACAGCCGAGAGCTACCTTCCACACATCCTCCCGCAAGTTTGGCAGGCAGGTATTTTCTCAGTCAAGGCCGTGTATAAATATGTTCCAGATTCTTCAGGAACACACTTTAAGTATGCATTAGCGTCAGCAATTAAGTTGAAGATGGAAAATTTTTATAAGGCGCGCACGACCTATAAAAAGCCATAGCAGCCGGCTTCTGAGTTCAGTTGTTTGAGCGATTTTTTCGTAGTGCGGATCGAGTGGTGTTTGTCGGAGTATTGTTGTGTTATAATTAGTGCGGAATTTTTTATAGTTGACATTATTATTGCTTGTGAACAAGTTTAACTTGGATTATTGTACAAGTTGATCATAAACTGTTATTTGTGATAATTAAAGCTGGTTCTTAGTGACTTCATTGGTGTCTTGTATTTTGTTTTCCACTTTATCATACAAAGATCATTTACACCGTCATAACAGTATTACATTTTAAGCAGATCTAGAATACGGAAAATAGAACAACGGTAATTAAATTTGAAATTTACAATTTTATTTACGAGACAACAGCTTATAAGGGGTTTTGTTAGAACAATCGGCAATTAGAAGTAGAGGTGGCTGTCAAGACTCCTTAAACGTTAATATATAGCCCTAGGTTATACTACAAATAGGGTAAGAAAACGATAAGTATGGTTGAATTTGTTTGATTATTAAGTGTAATTTAGAGCAGTGCCTTTGTTAAACTGAGATAAAATAATTCATGTATGTTGAATTTGCAAAGTCTGTGGTTTTCCTTTGCTCTGAGTGCCCATTAATCAATAAATTGCTTCATTTAAATACCGGGAACGGAATATTCAGACAACTCAAGCAATCATGATTCAATTAATTTTTTCTTTGATTTCTTTTAGTGCAAAAACTTTTATGTTGCCTATACGGATGGTGCAGTATTTTTGCAAAGAATTATTGATAGCTTGCATTGCGTGTTATTTTAAATCTGCTTTGGAATTTTAATTTGATTTACAAGTTCCTTTGTTTGACTACACACTATCCTGCTTTCCAATTACATGTTTCCTTTGTAGTTGTGCCTACAGTACGCCACTTGCCATTGCTGTATGCGCTAAGAGATTGCCTTTGTTGACAGCATCTAATTGATACTGGCAGCTCCTCTTTCAGTGAAATAAATCGACTGCTGAAAATTCCCGTAAAACATTTGATTGTTTTCCTCACACACAAATGTTTTGCTTAGATTTGCTCACATTTTAAGATTGCTCCGTTAATAGATACTTGTTATATATTTTTTTTTAAATATCAGGATTTGAGTTCACGTGCATTGAGTATACTGTAATAATAATTTTTTTACAGAGGGGGAAATGGTTTATGCGACGTCAGAGGAGGCCGTGCTTCCTCTGGTATGTGGGACTCTCACCCACCAAAAAACCCACCTCTAATTCAGTCATTCATATCCACCCTGGAACCACTCAGCGTATTACTTCAGGGTAGAGCCTATTGCGCCCTTCTAGTTGTTCCTCATCTTCTACTGCCCGTAGGGTGCAAGTTGGGCCTACCTTTTTTTCTAGTAGGACCTACTGAATAAATGCATTGATGCGGTCTCATTCCGCCTTACCACGAAGCATAAGCGCAACTACGCTCTCGGGCGTGAACTTCACATTTCCAGCACCATCCTCTGTCTTGCGAATCTGCAGCACTTAAAAAACCTGTGCGAGGCATCTTCATGTACAGAGTCTCCGTATTGGCATGCTGGGATTTGCACCTCTCCAATTCTATGGAGGTAGACATTAAAATTGCCGTGGCCACTGAGCAACTGGGTCAGATGGTAGTTGACCTCACCGTGTTGGCGGTCGATCTATCCCTTCAAGTTTGGTTTGAGCCTTGCCATCTATTTTCCTCGATCCTCTCTACCCCAACGATCATGTCACTGCCGGAGAGTGAGTTCCCTGGCTTCATGCTTTTCGCCAACCTTTCCAATTTCCTCTCTTCTTTGGAATAAATGCTTCCAATCTATTTTATATGTGAAGACTGGCCTGAAAGAACTGAAGGAATATATAGAGGTGATTGTTCGCAGCACAGCTAACTGGCCGAAGATAGAGGAAAAGGCCCAGTAGCAGCCAAGATGAAAGGGAAACACCGAGTCAACGGTCAGTAGTAAGACCGTCTCTGCCGGTGGTCCAACACCTAAGAGAGATAAGTCGCCTTTAGAAGAAAAGGAATCTCAACCGTCTGGGTTTAAAAAGTGAGCCTCAAGCCCAGCAGAGGCAAAGACTTAAGAGAAGGAGAAATAGATGGAAACCTCGGAAGCCTGGATGGAGGTCTGGAATAAAAAGAAGAATAGGCCTCGGATGGTAGAAATAGCAGAAACATACTGTAATAATAATAATAATAATAATAATAATAATAATAATTATTATTATTATTATTATTATTATAAAAATTAAATTATAATAAATTTTATAATTAATTATATTTAAAGATAATAAAGATAATTTTTTTAGTGACTGCCTCTACATCTCCGAGCCAACACAAATTCCTTGACAGTTTCTATAAAATTTAGGGAAGCAGAATCACTGCATTTTATCTTGGTGATTCAGTATGAACAGTGTGAATAATACTCCACCTAGTAGTAGTTGGTGTATGCACTCTGCCTAACTGGGACGTATTTCAAGGAGGCGTCGATACACTATACAAAAAAGGAAAATATATTATTCCGTGAACGAAGAAATGAAATTCGTGATCAAAAAATGTTGATCAAGGTAGAAACAATAGTGAGGATTAATTATATGCGTTAAATGGAACACACTTATGAATTTAATTCCAGTTTCACTCTTAGGGAAAACTTTACTAGCTTATATACAAAGGAAACAAAAAGTTACATGAATGTATACACAACACACAATTCAGAGTCCTAGTAAATATTTCACTCCAGTATCTTCATAACATTTTTCATTAAGCCATTAAGATTCTGATTGAAACAGTCAATGCAACTTCACTGTCACAAGCACCGTTCGTCATTTTCATGGATCTCGCCAACGGAGCCAACAGGGTCTGTCACACATACGTGAACAAGACATGGCTTCTTTGTCTTACATAAGGAACTCTGTAACCCATTCCCGAGACATCAACCTCAGTAAGGCAGTAAATACTCTTATACGTAAATAAGAGTACTTATGTATACATAAGTACATAAATAAAGATTTTTAGTGCATATATGTTTTTAAGGGTTATATTTTCTTCAATGTTTATACTTTTGCTTACATGACGAAAAAGACTCACTGATACACGACATTGTAGATATAGTTGCTCAGTGGCCACTTATGGCAACTTATTTTTTATAATATAATATTTTTTTTTCGTATCGGCCATATAAGGACCACATGCCAATTTCCATTCTTTACTCTTGTACTTTCCTTTTTTTCTAATATTCTTTCATCTTCTCACTGTGTCTCTTCTTGCTGTCTTCAGTCCACTTTGAACCTGCGTTTTTCTCTCTCCTAAGCTGGACTCCCTCCATTTTTAACACTTTTGCCCGAAAAACGTCTCCTTCAATTGCTTCTTCAGCATGTATATTATTTTGTTCTAAATCCTTTTGGACTTCTTTAATCCAACTTCTTCCCCCACAGATATTTGAAGATTTGCTTTGTCAACCTATTGTCGTCCATTCTATATAAGTGTCCAAAAAATAATAATTTTCTTTTCCTCATTGTTTCTGCTATATTTTCTATACTTTGATATATTTCAATATTACTTCTTAATTTCCAACCTTCTGAAGTTTTTCGTGGGCCTAATATTTTCCTAATAATTCGTCTTTCCAATATTTCTAGTTTGTCTAAATTATAATTCAGTGCTAGACATTCACTTGCATATAGGCATTCTGGCCTCACTACTATACTGTAATGCCTTATTTTTGCATTTGTAGATACTCACTTTTTATTGTAAATATATTTAGTTATACCATATGCACTTTCCATCTTATGAAGCCTTTCGTGTAAAGCAGATTTTTCCAAGCCATTCTCTAGAATTATCTCTCCTAGATACTTAAATTTTCGAACCCACTCTATTCGACAATTATCTGTTACCAGGAATTTTGGCGCGTTTTTAATGTTTGTGAGAAATTTGGTTTTTTCTGCAGAAATTCTTAAGCCTGTTCTACTGGCTATGTCCTCTAAAAAATTAACTTGTGTTACTGGAGATGTCACATGTTCAGAAAGTATAGCAAAGTCATCTGCGAATGCAAAACAGTTTATTTCAATACGTTTGTTCCTTGTTCCCAACATGATTAGTGATATTAATTTTTCATTCCAAATTCTCACTACTCGCTCAAGGACACAGCTAAAAAGAATTGGGGATAAACCATCACCCTGTCTTACACCTGTATTTATTGTTACGACATCACAGAACAACCTACGTGTTTGTCGGAAGTGCCAGTAGAATCTCGATGTAACGCGTGTGGCGTACGTGCTTGTCGACGCATTTTCGAGAGGTTTCTCGAAGGCGCCAGCCGCGCGGACTGTGTCAAGGCCGCAGTTAATTACGTTGTTCACACGAGCGCTAAGACGCAATTAGGAACGTTCTCGTCTGTGAACGTGGGTATAAATAGATGGCGGCAGCGGCCTTAAATTCAGTATAGCAGCGATATATTTACACAGCGGTTCGAGTTATTACTGTGTACGTTCAAGTAGTTATTATTGAAGTGTTGCGTTTATTAATCGGGCGGTATAATTATAATACAATTGTGGTTAATATTAGTGACATTTTATTGCGTGTGAACAATTTTTATTTGATTTGTTGTAGTAGACTGTGTTGATAATTACGAACTGTTCAAGTGTAAAAATTAAAACTGGTGATTAGTGAATTAATTGGTGTCTTGTACTGTATTTTGTTTCCACTGTACCTACGACGATCGAGTAGACCGTCTAACATTATTCTGAATGGTTGAGATATTTCTCCCATGAATTTTACTTTTGAGACTGTGTCCGTAAGGGTTTCACGGCTTAGATTTACCAATTTATATTTAACATCAAATTCTCGGATTATTTTATCTATAGTTTCTCTATCAACATAATCAAAGGCTTTTTGGAAATCAACAAATGTTACTACTATCTCCTTTGAATTCAGTAGCCTGTGACGGATTATTGACTTCAGAGTAAGTATTTGTTCAGGACAGGATCTGCCCTTCCTAAAGCCACCCTGATATTCACCCAAATGGCTATCCAATGTTTTTCTACTCTCTTCAATAGAATCTTTGAAAATATTTTATATGCAACTGAAAGTAAAGATATTCCTCTGTAGTTGTTAACCTCTTGCTTATCACCCTTCTTATGCAGCGGATTTATTAAGGCCACCTTCCATTCTTGTGGGATTTTTTCTGTTTTCCAAATTTTTTCAAAAATTAATTGTAGATCATTTTTGATTTTTGGTAGAAACCATTTGAAAAGTTCAGCTGATATGGAGTCTTCTCCACTAGCTTTATTATTTTTCAAAGTTTTAATTACTTCTTCAATTTCTTCGATAGTCGGAGGTGTATCTTCTTCTAAATTTTCATAAATATCTGACAGTTCAAACCTCTGAATCGGTTCCGGGCAATTTAAAAGTTGATCAAAGAATTTTTCAAGTATTTCACAATTTTCCGCATTGCTTAGGCTAGTTCTACCACTTTCATTTTTAAAACAAACACTTGGTGATTGGTAACCTTTTAGTTTATTTTTAAAAATCTGATAGAAACCTCGACAGTTGGTTTTTATATAATTTTCCTGCATTTCAAGAAGTTAAACTTTTCAAAAGATCTTTCTGTAATTTCCTCTTATTATCCTTGCTGCTTCCTTTCTTTGTTGCTTAAATTGCTCGTAGTGTTCAGGTTTCCCTGAGCATTTCCACTTATTTCACATTTGTCGCTCTCTCTGCTAATCCTTCTTCACACAATTCATTCCACCATACTTGTCTTTTATTTTTAACTAAACCAAATGTTACATTTGCTGCATTATTGATTTCTGTATATAAATCTTGCCAGTTACCATTCTTAACTATTTTACTTTCTTCTTGATATTTTCTTATTGGTTCTTCCGTTATGGCAAGTCTGTCTGTATTATACTTTAATAGCTTTTGTAATTTTCGATATCGAGCCATCGAAGCAGCCAGCCTCGGATGCTCGTATTAAGAAGTAAGTAAGGAATTTTCGATGAACTTTATTAGGTAGGAGTTTGAGTTTAATTTTAGACTAGTAGTTATCAGAATCAAATTCGCCATTTCTTGTTACTTTCACATTCATAATTCCCTTTATATTTCTTAGGGAAATAGCTACATGATCTAACTGAAATTCTCATAACATCGGGTTTGGAGATATCCATGTTTCAGCCTTTCTTGGAAGCTTTCTGAAGAAAGTAGACATTAATTTCAATTGAGAACCTTTACATAAATTAATTAGTCTTATACCATTTTTATTAGTTCTTCTGTGGGCTGGATATTGACTTATGATGTTCTCAAATTTCTTCTCTCTGCCTATTTGAGCATTGAAATCTCCCAGTAGTATTATAACATATGATTTGGGGATTCTGGATATTTCAATTTCTAAAAGATCCCAGAATTCTTCTGTCTTTTTGTGGATTCTTCCTGTTGTTTTCATTTATTGGTGCGTGGCAGTTTACAAGTGTGTATTTTTTGTTTTTACATTTTATTGTTATACTCCGGGCCACCTTTTGAACAGACTAAAGCGGAAGTGATGTCGTAGCCTCGTCACACTCGCCTTGGTTGCCAAATGAACCGGCGCGCGATCAAAGTTGTGCTCTAGCACTACAATACAGCACAGCTGTAACCCACGTGGTCAAGATATTCACAGAGTAAGTGCGGCAGCTCAGCCTTGGCGACAGCATTGGCATAACTCGTGCTGACAGGCGTGTGCCCCCCTCCCCCTTTCCTACCATCTGACAACACCGTAGTCGCTGCCCCTTTCACCCGCAACTTTCCCTGGCCTACTCCCTCACTTCCGCTTTAGTCTGCTCAAAAGGTGGCCTGGAGTATAGAAGAGATATTCTTTCTGAACTAGATTTGAATTCTGTTACATTCTCTATTCTACTTTTATGGACATAAAAAGCTGTGCCTAGTAATGGCATTCCCTTCATAATTTTGATTGCTGGTTTACCCTTAAATATTCTGTAATTCCCTGTCTGCTACATTTGCCTGTAAGAATCTGGTTTCTTGCACTGCTAAAATTTGAATTTTATTCTTATCTAAAAGTATTTCAAAATCTTTTTGTTTACCAGTCTTGAGTAAAGAATTTACATTTAAAGTGCCTAAAAAGAATTTCTTCTTAAATTTAAGTTTAGAGAGATTCCAAGGTTGCTCCGACTCAAACCTTTGATTGCAGTTGTTGGGACTCCCCAGAACCCTTGGTCCCAGTGCCATGCCATGGTGGATTTCTCTTTTAAGTTACCACCTGGGGTAGTGCCTTTATTTAGCGGACTTTCCATACTGCAATTGAAATTGTATAGAGTACCTAGGAATTAAATTCCGAGGTAAGATCGGATTGTTAGTCCGAAATGATTGTTGTTCGTGGTTTACTCCACTAGGTTCTTCCGCTCTCTCTGCAGTTAGGAACCGAGGTGCCTCATCCGCCTTTGAGACCGTTGACCGGGTTTCACCTGTAACCCTAAGCAGGGACCCTTAATGGGTGCTATCATCCGGAGCCAGATTAACCCAGGTTTTTGCAGAGGTCCGCTCCTCTAAAACTCTTCCGCACGGCTTGCTGTTGGATCATTGAGATCTCTTCCATCATTCCGTCCGTTGTTGGCCTTCACAGAGGTCCGTTGGCATCTGTAGCTACAATGTGGTTACAGAAGGTCCCAGGGGCACGACGGGGACGTGGACTTGACTTACACCCCATAATAATTTTTATTATTTACTTTTTTGTGAAATGTGTTACTGAATGTTAACGTATTTATGTTTGCACTATTTTGATTGTTCATACATACAATAGCTGTATACAAACCTCACTGAAGAGGGAGAACAAAACTCCGAAAAGTCGTGTGAGAGAATAAACAAGTAAGTTCACAAGAGAAATTACCATCAATATTAATAATTATTTATGTTTGTTACATCGTGTTTGTTTGAATGATAATATTGCTACGATATTCGCACAGATCGTCGTGTTTTACAGTGGAAAACGAATAACGACATCACACAGGACACCCATAACGACACCACACAGGACACCCATAACGACACCACACATGACACCTACAACGACACCACACAGGACACCCATAACGACACCACACAGGACACCCATAATGACACCACACAGGACACCCATAACGACACCACACAGGACACCCATAACGACACCACACAGGACACCCATAACGACACCACACAGGACACCCATAACGACACCACACAGGACACCCATAACGACACCACACAGGACACCTATAACGACACCACACAGGACACCCATAACGACACCACACAGGACACCCATAAGGACACCACACAGGACACCCATAACGACACCACACAGGACACCCATAAGGACACCACACAGGACACCCATAAGGACACCACACAGGACACCCATAACGGACACCAATCGTCATCATCATCAGCTGTGGCTTGCTCAATTAGTCGATCCCATTCCTCCCTATTGCGTGCCCTAGCTTTCTAGTTTCTTACATTCATCTTTCGAAGTTCCTCATCTATCTGGTCTTTGAATCTACTTCGGGGTCTTCCCCTATTTCTATTACCCATTGGTTTCTGGTAGAAAATATATTTCATAGCCAGTCCTTCCACCATTATCTCTATGTGTTCAACCCACCTTAGCCTGTATATTTTGATAACCCTGACAATGTCCTGCTCTTTGTAAAGATGGTACAGTTCATAATTGTAGCGCCTGCGGAACATTCAATTTTTTTGTACTCCTCTAAATATTGTTCTAAAAATCCGTCTTTAACAGCAAACTAGAAGCCTCTCGCTATTTTGTTGGTCATTGTCTAGGTTGCTGATGCAAATGACACCACTTCCTGTTGTTAGTGCCGTTTATCTGGGAGCCAAGTTACACACAAATCACAAACCAAATATACACATCGTTCACTACTACTAGTAATATGGCAGTCATATTGCACTAACATTACCTTCCGGGAAAGGCCATGACCACTGTCTTGTGCAGGCTCAGCGGCATGCGATTTTCGACTGACCATTTATAGATTTCTTTAGCATCATTTTTAAGGTGAACAAAGTCCTCATAAGTGTTTACGTTCGTACACAGCTTCAAATCATAATCAAAATTTAGATCTTTAAATAAATTCCTTTTTCAATATCGTTAATAAACAAGAGTGGCTACAAATGTGGGCCCTGTGGTACATCTGAGATAGATTTAAACTGTTTAGAATTTTCCCCAGCTACTTTTTAACACGAAAATACTTATTGACGAGGTATGAATGGGTGCACCCTAACTTGGATCCCGTAATACTATAGCAAGCGAGTTTCGTTATCAGAATATCATAAGGCACCGTATCAGAAGCCCTCCTAATTTCAAAATATACGATATTTTATAATCATATATTAAGGCTATGGGGGGCCCGGAGCTATTTAAGAGCAGGGGCCTATGTATAAAAATTTCGGGTTTCGCACAATATTTTACTTTATTGAGACGATTATTTAATAAATATAATAAACAAGATATTGTTCGTAAACCGTATTTTTACTAACATATTTTTATAATTTTATACTGCTTAAATATAAAATTGTATTTATTCGTCCGAAAATGAGAATTTCTAAATGGTCGGGCATGAGCCCCCCTCCCAATAAGTGGGGCCCGGTGCTTTAGCCCCCTTGTCCTCCCTTAATCCGGCACCGTGTCCACCTGCTTAGTATTCTCCACTTCAGGAGCCACAAAGGACATTTTGTCGTTTAGATTTGTGACCGTGTATCTTCTGGTCATGAAAACATGTTGACGTTAATCAATAACACTGTTCAGTGTCTTATAAAGATAATCGTTATTAAGTTTTCCAGAAATATTTGCAATTCAATTAAGCGCCGACACAGGTTTGTAACTGTTAATGCCATGCAGGTCACTATTCTTAGGAATTGATGACACCAAAGCAATCTTGCAACGCTCTGGAAAAACTGCACATTGTAAGCTCAAATTATATAGCCACACTAGAACTGGAGCAAAAGGTTCTGCAACACCTTTGAAAGTAAAAGGTTCAAGTTAGTTGAATTGGCTCAAATTAAGATCGCCCATGCAGGTAAAAAGTACCTCGGCTTTCTTCCTTGAGTAAAACTGCGCCTTAGAGCTTATAGAGCGGTCATCCCGATTTGCACTGGCATTCCCAACATTGAAGTCACGAATCAAGAGAAGCCGATAACAATAGATCTACAACATACTTTTAATGGCATTAAAATATACTGCCATCTCTGCAGGCTTGATGTCGCCATAATTTTACATCACTGCAGAAAAAGCAATGGCGGTTGGTGATGATTTTGAAGATTTATAGTAAGTTTTACTATAACAGACATTTCAGTTGACTTGACATTTTGTTATTACATGGCTGTTTATTTTTTATATAAACATAACTTAAGTATTAATAAAACGTGGCATACAAAAATATAAACATAATACGATAGAAATAATCTACTAATTAATAAGGTTTTAGCATAGAGTTGAAAATATTTGTTATAGTTTTTACTACCAAAACTTGAGCTTCCACATTAAAGAAATTTTCACTAGCAACCCCGCGTGCGTATGCGATGCAGAGGAACTGTATTTATTTGTGTGTGTGAGTGCGCATACGTGCACGCATGGTTGGAACCGTTTTAACCCTATCACATAGGTTCTATTATATATCTTGTTGACAGATTAAATTTTTACCCTTCTCACAGCCGGTGTATCAGTAATCCCATTCAGCAGTAGGCCTACCGCCTAAGCCAACCTCGCAGCCAGTAATCCAGAAAAAATTGCTTCAGAAACAAAGTTTTATTAACAGGAATAAATAAAATGCCTGTATTTTCCAAAAATTATACACTCGATAGTTTTTGTGTAGTTTGTTCTTACACGTCTATCTTTTGCACGCCTCAATACAGCTAAATATTTTGCACAATTTGTAAATTTGTACACCTGTGTGACCGACATCGGTGGAAGAATGACTTCTTGTAATGAGTAAAATTTATTTTTGTTACAATGCACGTATTCTCTTAACACTACACAAGAGAGAGATTCGTCAAGAAACAGCTTCGATGTTCGATACATTTCCGTAAAAAGCAAGAAACGTAGGGGCAGTATATTGTTACACCATTACAAAACGTTCTACATTTTGTATGATATGGCTATCCCAGATGTAATGTGTGCTACCGGTACTTAACAAGCGAAACAGTGTTACGTAATACGGAAGAATCTCGAACATTCAATAGTGTTGTTCGATAAACTTCTCAACTAGCCCAACGGCGTGCGTGTTTCTGACAACGTCGGACTAACATTTTGTTGTTCATGTGACTGTTCCAGCAGCGCTTGGAAAGCTTCCATCATCTGGCTGGCATCCATGGTTACAGATTAATTACAAATTACACTAGTCTTGTACAAGTCTCCACTGTTTCCACTTTTAACGGTTCTATCCCACTTCTGACACCACTCTTACGACGGTCTCCCTGACCGTCGTAGGGTACAGTGGAAAACAAAATACAAGACACCAATGGAGTCACTAAAAACAAGCTTTAATTATCACAATTAACAGTTTGTAACGAACAAGTTATTTAACAAGATTGTACTCGTACAATAATTCAAATTATTCTGTCCACACAAATAATAATGTCAAGTATAAAGAATTCCGCACTATAATCACTTTTCACTAATTCACCACTTTAGACGCATTGTGTAAATCGCCCGACAAATACTGAATAACTAATCGGCAGTTTGGGGTATTTATAGTCTGCAGGGTTCCGTAATAGGCATTCTTAACAAACACTTGGAAATTATAGAGGATACTTCAGCACGGCCTTGGCAGAAACACGCACCGTTGGGCCAACACGCAAGTTGAGAATCTTTCCGAACAACACTATCGAAAGTAAGAGACTGTTCCGTATTACGTCACACTGTCTCGAGTGTTAAGTGTCACGTACGCACACAAACATTACAGCTGGACTCTGCTAGGATAGCCAAGAAACATGTAGAACGTTCTTTAATGGGGTAATATATTTTCAGCGGGATTTAAGTGTTCCCCGAATTTCAAGAAAGAAAATTTGTTTTGCATGGTATTTGGTATGGCATGTAGTGTCCAATTCTCCAAACGCCTATTCCCGTTTTGATTCCTTTATTAGTTCAAAAGAGCAACATATTCTCGTTTCTTTGATTGTTTTACGTTCCGACACTATATGTAAAAAAGTGTTACAATAATATAATCTTGTTATTCTTTTCGGAGAACAGAAGTTATCAATCTTCATTGGAAGATAAAATTGGCTGAAAAATCGACATTTCGATAAATACTAATAATTATTACTTGACGGTAAGTATATAGCAATTATAATTTTGAAAATTAAATAAACCAAAGAATAGAAAAAAGTAATTGTAGTGCCAACCCAGGTTAACCCGGTAAAAACCCCCTAAAGAAAATAGTTGTTTACTTTCGTCTGTTAGTGGTTTCGTTATTTATAAGATAAAACCAAGCTCATCCTGTTTTAACCACGATGGTTTCAAAACAAGTCTCACCAAATTTCCATCATGTGAACATCTGATGATCCTCTAGATGTCAGGAATGATAACTCGTTCGTGTACGATTGTATAATCTCAGCTGTGATAATCGTAAGATGAGCCATTAGAAGTATGAAAAAGAAGTCATGTGATCTAAAGGGGCGGGATATCTGATTTAGTGATACATTGAATAAAAGTATTTACTTTGGAAGGAGGGGTAAGAAATATCTCTTAGATTACGAACTTATATGTCACTATCACTGTGACTGTCATTTTTGGTCATTATCAAAACAACAATTTGTATAAACAAGAAGACAAATACATACTAGATACAATAAAAATTACTGGATATTAAATACATATTGTAGCATAACAAAATATTACGCTAAACATTTAACTTAATGCAACATAAATAAGGAAGAAAAGTTCCATAGTGAGTGAGAAGAATAAATTGTTTTAAGAATTACACTAGAAACTGTATATTAAGTCAATAAAATGTTAATAAGAATGAAAAATAACAAAGAAAACCATTGATTAAAATAACTTACTATGTAAAAACCAAATAAACCAGCAGTATACCCAGTAGATTGGGGAAGCAGTAAAAAGGAAATACAAGAAAAAGGAAATAAAAGGATGAAACCATATTAATAAGGGAAATGTATAAGGCCAAGATGCAGAGAAACCACAAGACCAGAAATTACTAATATAATAATTAAGAAGGGACAAAATATGTCAAGATTCCCACACAGAGACTAGAACCAAGAAGAGTTATTCCAAAAAATGGTAATCATGGAATACATACCATTAAACCAAAATTAAAACTAATATATGCAGACCCAATAACAAGTTACAAGATACAATCCCAAAGAAAACCGAATTGTATACTAGTTGTAAGAATAATATGTGGAAAAAATTATTAAAAGGACTACCATTAATGTAGCCACAATAAATGACACATTATAATAAAGTGTAGTATGAAAAATCTATTAAAAAAGACTACCATTAGTGTAGGAAATACTAAATAAAAACTAAAGAGACAGTCTAATGACTGAGTGCAATGTTGATAAATAAAAGTGTTTTAGTGATTAGGCACAATGACAATATAATAGGTATAAGATGTTTTTATTTTATTGTATTAGCAAATTAGGTATGGAGAACACAAGAGACAGTTAATAACTGATAGTGTCATTAGTTATAAAATGTTTTTATGTTAATGTGTTATCAAAATAGTTATAGTAATTAAAAGAGACAGTTAATAACTGAAGTTGTTATTAGGAATAAGATGTTTTAATAGGATAAGGTTTGTGATAAAAGGAAACATAAAAACAAAGGACAGCCAACAACTGATAATAGTGCTGATAATAATATGTTTCCATTATAATGCTAAATATATAGAAGATAATAGGCATAAGATGTTTATGTTATGGTTAAATGATATTATAAAAAAAAAGTTTAGTAGATATAGGATATTTCATTGTATTTTTAAAACCATGTTATTTAATTTTCCAGTGTGTATGGCAGAGAGGCAAGTAGGATATAGAAATGTAATAGTTTTATTCAAAACAGTAAACCATATATAATGTACAAGCAGACTAGCTAAGACACCATTTTAGAAAACAGACTAGTATAATTAAACCAAAACTACCTATCAGAGAATCAAGATATACAATAGGAATAGAATTAAGTACAGACAATACAGAAATTGAAAATATAATTAATACAGATACAATTAATAGCGAATAGAATGACAAAGGAAAGAAAATTAACTTCTTTTGAAACAAATAATACTAGGCCTATAATGGTAATCAAATCAGACTAAACAGTGAATTAATCAATATTGAAGTGTTTTAACAACAAAATTATTAACAACAAAGATAATCACGGAGTTATTAAGTATATTCCGTGGAAATATTATCAGAAATAACAATTAAAAACCATTTAAACAATAAATTTGTACAAAATATGAGGCACACAATCATTATAAAAAATTGTAATTTTTGGGCTTAAATGAGCTTGAAACAAACCCAGCTATATATCAAAAGATGTAAAATTAATTAATCAATATTACTGAGTAGCTATATTTATGCAAAATTAAGAAATATTTGAATTACAGTAAAAAATAAGAAAACTTATTATGTATATTTAGATGGTGAACCAAGTCTTAGACAGATATTTTTATAGTTAAACAATATAAAGAGGAAAAAGACATAGCACAAATTACCCTAAAACGACGACGTTGAGTCTATTAGTCTATTGTTAATCGTGAAGACGACTAGTTGGAAATGTGTTAGCAGAATACTGAAAACAGAATAATTTGTGTAAAACCGAGTGTGGTTATGCGGAGTGTAACAGAGATGATCTAAAAGTGAAAATAACCTTAACTATCAATTTCTAACACTTCACAAATTCCAAACAACAGTAATAACACCATCAAACTCAAACACAAGAAATCAACAGCCATTTTGAGACAATTTTGGACCATATTCGCAGAACACAATTACACATATTTGAACACCAGACACTTCACAAGAAACCCATCACGAAAACGACATCGCAGGAGAGGAGAGGACACTCTACACTATATTCCTGGACCAACACTACTTCGCAGAGAAGGGAATATCATTTTATTTCTGCGGGAGAATCTCAGCCAGTTCCAGCCGTATAGCAGCTAAAATCGAGGAGACGTCGGCCATACTGGATTTACTCACCAGCACGAGTTGCACTGCCAGCTTGAAAGGAGTGACGTCATTTCGTCGAGTTGGTTCGCTATTCATTTTTCTAATTGACAATTTAAATAATAATCTTGTTTTATTTCAGCCAAAATAATTTAGTTTAAGAATACCTGTAAGAATGTATCTTGTTCCTTGCCCTCTGACCATTTCGACTCGTTAAAAGAACCATAATTTCTAACCTTGTAAAAAATATATTTTATTGATTTTGTTCGCTACCGACTGGAGCACATATTAGCCAATGCCTGGGTCATGCGCAGTTTGACTGGCGCATAATTTTGAATGTTAATAAATGAACATCATTATTCAGTTACAAGAGTTGTTTTTTTTCTATAATTAATGTTAACTATTTTTTTTTTAAACAAAATTAAGTTACAGTGATAGAATAAATATCTAAGAAAATTACACACTCAATTAAGTAATTAATTATTAATTAATTAAATTAAATAATTAAACCAAAACTCAATATCAGTAAAAATTTTACAACCTACAAAATTTTATTTTTGTTTTATCAATCAATCACACTTAATTATAAAACATATTTATATTTAATTTATTCTTTGTAATTGGTGAATCCAAAGTGGAGCTGTATCATCGGCGAGTTCAACACCGAGATCCAGACAACATACATAATTCTTGCTATCTACACATATATAATATCTACACATATTATATTTTATTTATTTATATTTGTAAAATATATTACCAATTGGCTAGCCCAAACAGTGGGGCTTACGAAAGAGCACAATTCCATTATCATACATCAATATTTTATTTTATTTTATATTTGTAATAAATTATATTACAAATTGGCGTCCAACTAAAGGGCTTTAAATAGGAGGCAATAGAGTTAGAAAATAAGGACGATTGTCCAATTTCCTATTTTTAGCTTGGCAGCGGTCAATAGGTCGGAAGAGGGAGCGAGATGCACAGGAGAGCTACATCAAGGAAAAGGGCTATGGAGGCCGAGCAGGAGGTAGACATGGAAGATAAAGAGGCGACACCAGTGGAAGATGTGGAGTCGATGTTACCGCCAGCAGAACCAAACAAGCCTGCACCACAGAAGGAACAGCCAGAGAAATCCACCACAAAGGATGATACAAAATTGGATAGAATGATGGAGATGTTACTCCGAGAATTTAAAACGACGAAGGAAGAATTAAAGGAAGAGTTGAGTAACAAAATCGGAGATACCAACAAGAAAATCGAAGAAAATAGTAAGAAGATGGAGAATGATAACCAGCAATTGAAAGAAGAATTAAGAGAAAATAGTAAGAAGATGGAGGAGAAAATGGAAGAAAATAGTAAGAAGATGGAGGAGAAAATGGACGAAATAAAAAACGAAAATAAATTATTAATGGAGGAAAATATTCAGAAGATTGAGGAGAAAATGGAGGAAATAAAGACTGACAATAAACAGTCGAAAGAGGAATTAACCCAGATAAGCCAAAAACTGGAAGAAACCAACAAGAGGATGGAAGAAACAAGTCAAAAAATGGAAAGCAATAATCAGCAATTGAGAGAAGAATTGAAGGAGACGAACCAAGAGAACATGAACCGGTTAGACGGAAGAATGGAAATATTGAAGGAAGAATTGAGCCAGAAAATAGCTGAAAATAATGAAACAATCAGCAAGAAGGTAGAAGAGGAATTAACGGTAATCGAACAAAAGGTTACAAGAGCTGACGAAAGATGGAGTCAAACCGAACGAGAAGTACAGAGTATCAAGACAGAAATAAACACGAAGGTTAACAACATTGAAGAAACGACTAGGAAGACGTTGGAGGAAAGACTAAAAGAAACACGGGAAGACTGGGAGCGAGTGCAGGACCGATTCACAGAAAAATGTGACGGCATCGAAGCTACTGTGACCAGTATCAACAGTCAGGTGCGACAGAACCAAACAGATATAGACCTATTCCACAGTCGACCGACAAGTATTACCAGTTGTCCTAACAGCGAGAGTCGTGAAGGAATTAACTTCAGGTTTTATAAAAACAAACCAATGGAGTTCCTAGCCAGAATCGAAGAGTAGGCCTACTTCACCAAACACAGAGGTAATCGCTGGAGGGAGAATAAAGAAGTGCTTGACGAATCGTTCAAGGAGATAGCAGATAATTGGTGGATGGCGATAAGAGACGAAGTGACCGACTATCAACAATTCAGAAGGCTATTCAAAGCCAAATATTGGTCTGAATCAACACAAAATATCGCCAGAGACGGGATCTGTCATGGAAAATACAACCCGTATGGAAACCAGACTTTAACGGCGTACTTCTTGGGAAAGGTGTGCGTGGCCAAACATCTAGAGCCCAGAATACCGGAAGAATGCCTGGTCAGCAAGGTCTCATACCATTATGAGGAAGATATAATAAGGGCCAGAAGAAACAGTCAAATAAAGACTGTGCAAGCTATGATCGAGCTCTTAGAAATGTATGAGCATGAAGACTATTACCGGCAAAGTCGCAGGAGATATGAGAAGCCGGAACCAAGAAATAACACCAATAATTCAAGTAATAATAATCGGCAGAATGTGGGTAACAATAATAATTATAATTCCGCAAATCGGAATAATGCCGAATACAATTATAACACCCGAAATAACAATAATTTACCTAGATTTAACAACAATAATAATAATAATCATGTTCTTCGCATTAATAATAATGACAACCACAACAACAATAATAATAATAATAATAATAATAATAACCCTCCACAAAATAACAACGGTTATTATAATAATAATCGTAACTATGTTCCAAATGGTCAGAGGAACCCCAGCCTCTGATATAATAACAATTATCATGGTAATTATAACCGGAATTACCCGAATGGAGGTAATAACAATAATTACATGACATATCGACCCAATATTAACTACATCAGAGCGGAAGGCAGTGGACAGAGGAGGTACCAGCCTCAACGAAGGAGCCGATACTACGAGTACGAGACCTTTCAAGGAAGTCAGGGAAGTAATCGTTACAGAGAGTACGAGCCCAGACGTAGTTCCAGCCTGGACAATCAGCGAAGACTACCTGTAACAGAAGCCCAACAGGACGATCGTGCTGAACCAAATGAAGCAGTTTCAGGACTCCAAGCTGATGCTTCCAACGGCCTAATCCGTAATGATGCGGAACATTTAAACGAACGGAGGCAGTAATAAACTCCGATAACCCTTTACTGCTCCAATCTGCTGGGTTTAACCAAGAAAGAAATTCGAAGAAAAACAGAAAAAATTTTACTATAATATACAGTAATTATTTGAAAGATATCAGTAAGGACTTGCTAGAAGAAAGCGAAATTAATATTAATAATGATAACAGTGAAATAATATATATAATTGCAGAAATTGAGGGTATTTCTGTCCCTATAATGATAGACACTGGAGCCAATGTCTCTATAATAAATCGAAATGAGTTGGACCGGATACAGCAGGAATGCCACAAAAAATTACCGGTACTACCTATTAATAATATTGCACTTGTAGGAGCTACCGGCCGACAGAACAAGACCATAAGAAAACAGGTATCCTTAAGTGTCAACAGTCAGGGCATTAGTGTGGATATGATATTTCTTGTTGCAGCCGGATTACCTTTCAACATCATGATAGGATGTGACATATTGCGCAGAAACTCAGCAGTTATCGACTTGTGCCGAGGAAAGGTATCACTCTTTGCTGAAGGTTCGACCTGGGTAGCCAATTTAACTAACAACAAGACGTTAGACTCCAGACAACTTATCGACCACCAAAATAAGGTGAATTACTTGTCCAACTACTCAACAAACAACAAGCCAGTACATCAGGATGCTGAGGATGACCTATGGCAACAAAAGATTCAGGAGATACGTAACTTCCAGTGCCACAATACTAACGAGCAATTAAAGGAAAACCAGCTGAATCAATTGGTCAAAATATATGAAAAGTATCGAGCTGTATTTTCGGACGAACCTGGAAAGATCCGGAACTACCAATGTTCCATACGATTCAGAGAACCGGTAGAATTTAACCGAAAGTCGTATCCTATAGCACAATCTTTGAAGGAAGCCGTACGCACAGAGATCCAGAATATGATCAGTAGAGATATCATCGAGAGCAGTCAATCGCCATACACTAGGCCAATTGTGGCTATACAAAAGAAAAATGGGAAGGTAAGGCTTTGCCTTGACGCACGTGAGATAAATAAAATGATAATTAACGATCGTACCTCACCTGGCGAAATTGATGAGATTTTGAAGAGGTTCCACGGAACACGATTCATTACCACGTGGGATACCGTCTGCGGCTATTGGCAAGTGGAGTTGCACCCAGCAAGCCGGCAATATATGGCGTTCATCTTCGAAGGGCGCAATTATCAGTTTAAGAGATTGCCCTTCGGGTTGGTGAACTCAGTAGCTGTTTTTGTCGCCTGTATAGATCATATACTAGGACCAGAAGCGCTCCAATTCACGACTGTCTATGTTGATGATCTCCTAATAACATCAACCAACTGGGAAGAACACTGTTACCGTGTGGAGCATGTCTTGAAAAAGCTTGCTGGAAATAATGTCACCCTGAAACTAGACAAGTCCAAGCTTATAGCTAAAGAAGTACAATTCTTGGGTTTCCAGCTAAACAGTCAAGGAATAACACCATCAACAGAAAAGGTAGACGCCATACAACGATTCCCTACACCAAAAAACAGAAGGCAACTACAATCATTTTTAGGCCTGTGTAACTATTATAGGAAGTTCCAAAATAATTATTCCGAACTGACAGCCCAGTTTCAGTACCAGTTATCGTCCAAGAATAAATGGCGATGGGGTCAAGAACAAGACGAAACCTTCAAATCAATTAAGGAGAAGTTCTTAGAAGCAGTAATGCTCAACCACCCGGATTTTAACCGACCCTTCTTTCTAAACTGTGACGCTAGTAACATTAGCTTGGGATCAACACTGTACCAAGAAGATGAAAGTGGAAACCATCTAGTAGTGAGCTTTGCTAGCAGAACCCTTAACCAGTGTGAAAAGAACTATAATGTGACGGAAAAAGAACTGCTAAGCGTAGTCTTTGCCTGCGGGAAGTTTCGGACGTATATCCTCGGATATCCAGTGACCGTTCGAACAGATCACAAATCAATATCGTTTCTGAGAAGATGCAAGTTAAGCCATGGTAGATTGACCAGATGGGTACTCGCCCTGCAGGAATACGATATACAGTGGGTGTATGTTCCTGGAAGTAAAAATGTAGTAGCCGACGTATTGTCGAGAGTGAATCTGGAAGAACAAACGTTCGAAGGCGAAAAGGAGAGCATCTTGAAAATCTATAATATTATTAAGGACAGATCCGATTTAGAAAAGATAGTGCAGGACATCAGCAAACACCAGCAGTCCGACCCGAAGTTAAACCACATTAAACTTCGTCTCTCCAACCAAGATGACACAATAAACAAATTTTATTGTATACATAATGGAATTTTATTCATCAAAACATCCCTTGATGAAGACATATGGAAGATCATGATCCCTACTACAATCGAAAAGGATATCATCCTGGACTATCATCTACGATACGGTCACATGGGAGCCATGAAGGTGATCAAGGCGATAGAAGAGAATTGTCATATAAAAAGTATCAATAGAAAAACGAGAAACTACCCCAAAACCTGTCTGATATGTCAATTGGTGAAAACCAATAATGAGAAAAAGGAGGGTATGATGATACCAATTACCTCACAAGCCAAACTGGAAAAGGTCTTTCTGGACATATGTGGTCCATTTCCCCGCAGTGGTGGACGCCATCGATACAAATATATTATTATCATGATGGATCATTTCACCAAATTTACAAAACTGTACCCTGTGAATAGAGCCACCACTTTGAAGACTCTAGGAATAATAACAAATCATTACATTCCAGAGGTAGGGAGCCCGACATCCATCATCACAGACCATGGAACGCAATTTAAGGGTTGGAGGTGGAGAAACACTCTGAATGCGTTGGGCATTAAGACATACAAGACATCTGTCTACCACCCCAGCAGCAATCCAGCGGAGAGGGTACTGCGAGAAGTCGGAAGAATATTACGGACTTATTGCTATAATCAACAAAAGAAGTGGCAAGAATATTTATTAGCTACTGAAGAATTCCTTAATTTGTCATATCACCCCGCTATAGGTACCACGCCATACACGGCAATGTATGAAAAACCGCCTCCAAGGGAAATACAAGACATAATAGAGTTCCCCATGAGTCAAGAATTCAATCGAATCAGATTCTACAATAAATTGGCAGAAGACCAGGAAAGGCGCAAGAACAAATATCAAAAGGCGATTAAGAAAATAATAAGCTATGAAGTCGGAGAAAAGGTACTGCTAAAAAACAGGGAATTACCCAGTACTTTGGAAGGCATTACCAAAAAGTTGTTACTGCTGTATACCGGCCCATACCTGATTATTAAAAACAATAATAACAATACGTATGTACTAAAGGATATCTTTTCAAATAAAGTAAAAGGAACTTATAATCAGTTATCCATTAAAAAATATTTGGAGGAGAAATAAAGAACAAATAATATTTTCAAAATTCAAAAATCAGTAAGGACAACTTACACCAAATATTCGGACAATTATGAATGATGAGAAAAGAATTTTGATGGAATAATAAATTTCAAAATTCCAAAAATTAGTAAGGACAACTTACACAAAACATTTGAAAGACTATTATGAATGATGAAAAAAGAATTTTGAGGAATAATAATTTTCAAAATTCCAAAAGTTAGTAAGTACAACTTACACTGATCATTTGAAGATTATTATGAATGTAAAAAGAATTTAATTGGAATAAAAAATATTTTCAAAATTCAAAAATCAGTAAGGACAAGTTACACCAAATATTCGAACAATTATGAATGATGAAAAACGAATTTTGATGAAATAAGAAAAAATTTCGAAATTCCAAAACTTAGTAAGTACAACTTACACAAAACATTTGAAAGACTATTATGAATGTAAAAAGAACTTTGAGGAATAAAAAATACTTTCAAAATTCAAACATTAGTAAGTACAACTTACACTGATCATTTGAAGACTATTATGAATGATGAAAAAAGAATTTTGATGAATAAATATGTTCAAAATTCAAAACCAATAATAAGTACAACTTACACAAAAATATTTGGAAAAACAACTATGAATAAGAAAGAATGTAGTTGAATAAAAATATCTAAAGTTAAAAAAAAAAAAAAAAAAAATAGTAAGCTCATATCATTACTCATACAAATGATGAGAAATAACTCATGAACATGAAAAAAAAAGATTTTGTAAGAAAGAGATACAGAATTCTAAAGGAGATTGGAAACCAGAATATCATATGACTTAATCGAAACAACTTAACCAAACTCACAAAGAAAATAATTTAATAAAAATGGAACAATGAAGAAGGACCAACTCAGTAAAGACCAAATAGTGAGACCAGAAACCAAAAACTCTGATACTATTAATGATAATGTTGTTGCAATAACCATTGTTATAGTGAAAGTGATAAAGAATTAATTCATGTTATATCATGAGCAATAAAAAATAACTCATTTGATACCAGATGGTAGAAAGTATAAATATAAATGCTAATTACTATGTAAACATGACGAAATGTATATTATACCACATACCTAAACCACATAATATGGAATAAGCTTTGAGAGAGAAGAAGAGTCAAGTGTATAAAAGTATTAATTAATATAAAGTTTTATGAAGTGAAGAATCTAAAGATGTTTATTTTAGTCAAAAATGACTAATTTTACTGTTTATTTATTTTTATGACTGGATGTAGAAAATGCCATCAGTCTTATATTTTGAGCAGAGATGATAATGCCTCTGGACTCAATTAATTGAAGTGTTGGACAGCAGGGATAGAAGCCAAAAGTGCCACTCTGATCTGTTCCAATTAATTTGTTAGGGAATGTTAGGGAGTAAACATACTGGTGAGGAAGCACCAAATAAGAAAGAATATAAAATGATAATGTTATACACAAGATTGAAGATCACTTATTAATGAAGAAAGAAACTAATGAAGGAGATACACATCATCTGAGAGGAAGCAATGGTGGAACAAGAAGGTATATAAGGTGAAAACATGTAATCACGAAGAAAATATAGTAAATACAAAAGAATTAGTAGTAATTATTTCATCCATACAGAGTATGATCTGAACTAATCACTTTCACAGGAGAGCATATGTAGCATAACAAAATATTACGCTAAACATTTAACTTAATGCAACATAAATAAGGAAGAAAAGTTCCATAGTGAGTGAGAAGAATGAATTGTTTTAAGAATTACACTAGAAACTGTATATTAAGTCAATAAAATATTAATAAGAATGAAAAATAACAAAGAAAACCATTGATTAAAATAACTTACTATGTAAAAACCAAATAAACCACAGTATATCCAGTAGATTGGGGAAGCAGTAAAAAGGAAATACAAGAAAAAGGAAATAAAAGGATGAAACCATATTAATAAGGGAAATGTATAAGGTCAAGATGCAGAGAAACCACAAGACCAGAAATTACTAATATAATAATGAAGAAGGGACAAAATATGTCAAGATTCCCACACAGAGACTAGAACCAAGAAGAGTTATTCCAAAAAATGGTAATCATGGAATACATACCATTAAACCAAAATTAAAACTAATATATGCAGACCCAATAACAAGTTACAAGATACAATCCCAAAGAAAACCGAATTGTATACTAGTTGTAAGCATAATATGTGGAAAAAATTATTAAAAGGACTACCATTAATGTAGCCACAATAAATGACACATTATAATAAAGTGTAGTATGAAAAACCTATTAAAAAAGACTACCATTAGTGTAGGAAATACTAAATAAAAACTAAAGAGACAGTCTAATGACTGAGTGCAATGTTGATAAATAAAAGTGTTTTAGTGATTAGGCACAATGACAATATAATAGGTATAAGATGTTTTTATTTTATTGTATTAGCAAATTAGGTATGGAGAACACAAGAGACAGTTAATAACTGATAGTGTCATTAGTTATAAAATGTTTTTATGTTAATGTGTTATCAAAATAGTTATAGTAATTAAAAGAGACAGTTAATAACTGAAGTTGTTATTAGGAATAAGATGTTTTAATAGGATAAGGTTTGTGATAAAAGGAAACATAAAAACAAAGGACAGCCAACAACTGATAATAGCGCTGATAATAATATGTTTCCATTATAATGCTAAATATATAGAAGATAATAGGCATAAGATGTTTATGTTATGGTTAAATGATATTATAAAAAAAACGTTTAGTAGATATAAGATATTTCATTGTATTTTTAAAACCATGTTATTTAATTTTCCAGTGTGTATGGCAGAGAGGCAAGTAGGATATAGAAATGTAATAGTTTTATTCAAAACAGTAAGCCATATATAATGTACAAGCAGACTAGCTAAGACACCATTTTAGAAAACACAGACTAGTATAATTAAACCAAAACTATCTATCAGAGAATCAAGATATACAATAGGAATAGAATTAAATACAGACAATACAGAAATTGAAAATATAATTAATACAGATACAATTAACAGCGAATAGAATGACAAAGGAAAGAAAATTAACTTCTTTTGAAACAAATAATACTAGGCCTATAATGGTAATCAAATCAGACTAAACAGTGAATTAATCAATATTGAAGTGTTTTAACAACAAAATTATTAACAACAAAGATAATCACGGAGTTATTAAGTATATTCCATGGAAATATTATCAGAAATAACAATTAAAAACCATTTAAACAATAAATTTGTACAAAATATGAGGCACACAATCATTATAAAAAATTGTAATGTTTGGGCTTAAATGAGCTTGAAACAAACCCAGCTATATATCAAAAGATGTAAAATTAATTAATCAATATTACTGAGTAGTTAGACTTATGCAAAATTAAGAAATATTTGAATTACAGTAAAAAATAAGAAAACTTATTATGTATATTTAGATGGTGAACCAAGTCTTAGACAGATATTTTTATAGTTAAACAATATAAAGAGGAAAAAGACATAGCACAAATTACCCTAAAACGACGACGTTGAGTCTATTAGTCTATTGTTAATCGTGAAGACGACTAGTTGGAAATGTGTTAGCAGAATACTGAAAACAGAATAATTTGTGTAAAACCGAGTGTGGTTATGCGGAGTGTAACAGAGATGATCTAAAAGTGAAAATAACCTTAACTATCAATTTCTAACACTTCACAAATTCCAAACAACAGTAATAACACCATCAAACTCAAACACAAGAAATCAACAGCCATTTTGAGACAATTTTGGACCATATTCGCAGAACACAATTACACATATTTGAACACCAGACACTTCACAAGAAACCCATCACGAAAACGACATCGCAGGAGAGGAGAGGACACTCTACACTATATTCCTGGACCAACACTACTTCGCAGAGAAGGGAATATCATTTTATTTCTGCGGGAGAATCTCAGCCAGTTCCAGCCGTATAGCAGCTAAAATCGAGGAGACGTCGGCCATACTGGATTTACTCACCAGCACGAGTTGCACTGCCAGCTTGAAAGGAGTGACGTCATTTCGTCGAGTTGGTTCGCTATTCATTTTTCTAATTGACAATTTAAATAATAATCTTGTTTTATTTCAGCCAAAATAATTTAGTTTAAGAATACCTGTAAGAATGTATCTTGTTCCTTGCCCTCTGACCATTTCGACTCGTTAAAAGAACCATAATTTCTAACCTTGTAAAAAATATATTTTGTTGATTTTGTTCGCTACCGACTGGAGCACATATTAGCCAATGCCTGGGTCATGCGCAGTTTGACTGGCGCATAATTTTGAATGTTAATAAATGAACATCATTATTCAGTTACAAGAGTTGTTTTTATTTCTATAATTAATGTTAACTATTTTTTTTTTTAAACAAAATTAAGTTACAGTGATAGAATAAATGTCTAAGAAAATTACACACTCAATTAAGTAATTAATTATTAATTAATTAAATTAAATAATTAAACCAAAACTCAATATCAGTAAAAATTTTACAACCTACAAAATTTTATTTTTGTTTTATCAATCAATCACACTTAATTATAAAACATATTTATATTTAATTTATTCTTTGTAATTGGTGAATCCAAAGTGGAGCTGTATCATCGGCGAGTTCAACACCGAGATCCAGACAACATACATAATTCTTGCTGTCTACACATATATAATATCTACACATATTATATTTTATTTATTTATATTTGTAAAATATATTACCAATTGGCTAGCCCAAACAGTGGGGCTTACGAAAGAGCACAATTCCATTATCATACATCAATATTTTATTTTATTTTATATTTGTAATAAATTATATTACAAATTGGCGTCCAACTAAAGGGCTTTAAATAGGAGGCAATAGAGTTAGAAAATAAGGACGATTGTCCAATTTCCTATTTTTAGCTTGGCAGCGGTCAATAGGTCGGAAGAGGGAGCGAGATGCACAGGAGAGCTACATCAAGGAAAAGGGCTATGGAGGCCGAGCAGGAGGTAGACATGGAAGATAAAGAGGCGACACCAGTGGAAGATGTGGAGTCGATGTTACCGCCAGCAGAACCAAACAAGCCTGCACCACAGAAGGAACAGCCAGAGAAATCCACCACAAAGGATGATACAAAATTGGATAGAATGATGGAGATGTTACTCCGAGAATTTAAAACGACGAAGGAAGAATTAAAGGAAGAGTTGAGTAACAAAATCGGAGATACCAACAAGAAAATCGAAGAAAATAGTAAGAAGATGGAGAATGATAACCAGCAATTGAAAGAAGAATTAAGAGAAAATAGTAAGAAGATGGAGGAGAAAATGGAAGAAAATAGTAAGAAGATGGAGGAGAAAATGGACGAAATAAAAAACGAAAATAAATTATTAATGGAGGAAAATATTCAGAAGATTGAGGAGAAAATGGAGGAAATAAAGACTGACAATAAACAGTCGAAAGAGGAATTAACCCAGATAAGCCAAAAACTGGAAGAAACCAACAAGAGGATGGAAGAAACAAGTCAAAAAATGGAAAGCAATAATCAGCAATTGAGAGAAGAATTGAAGGAGACGAACCAAGAGAACATGAACCGGTTAGACGGAAGAATGGAAATATTGAAGGAAGAATTGAGCCAGAAAATAGCTGAAAATAATGAAACAATCAGCAAGAAGGTAGAAGAGGAATTAACGGTAATCGAACAAAAGGTTACAAGAGCTGACGAAAGATGGAGTCAAACCGAACGAGAAGTACAGAGTATCAAGACAGAAATAAACACGAAGGTTAACAACATTGAAGAAACGACTAGGAAGACGTTGGAGGAAAGACTAAAAGAAACACGGGAAGACTGGGAGCGAGTGCAGGACCGATTCACAGAAAAATGTGACGGCATCGAAGCTACTGTGACCAGTATCAACAGTCAGGTGCGACAGAACCAAACAGATATAGACCTATTCCACAGTCGACCGACAAGTATTACCAGTTGTCCTAACAGCGAGAGTCGTGAAGGAATTAACTTCAGGTTTTATAAAAACAAACCAATGGAGTTCCTAGCCAGAATCGAAGAGTAGGCCTACTTCACCAAACACAGAGGTAATCGCTGGAGGGAGAATAAAGAAGTGCTTGACGAATCGTTCAAGGAGATAGCAGATAATTGGTGGATGGCGATAAGAGACGAAGTGACCGACTATCAACAATTCAGAAGGCTATTCAAAGCCAAATATTGGTCTGAATCAACACAAAATATCGCCAGAGACGGGATCTGTCATGGAAAATACAACCCGTATGGAAACCAGACTTTAACGGCGTACTTCTTGGGAAAGGTGTGCGTGGCCAAACATCTAGAGCCCAGAATACCGGAAGAATGCCTGGTCAGCAAGGTCTCATACCATTATGAGGAAGATATAATAAGGGCCAGAAGAAACAGTCAAATAAAGACTGTGCAAGCTATGATCGAGCTCTTAGAAATGTATGAGCATGAAGACTATTACCGGCAAAGTCGCAGGAGATATGAGAAGCCGGAACCAAGAAATAACACCAATAATTCAAGTAATAATAATCGGCAGAATGTGGGTAACAATAATAATTATAATTCCGCAAATCGGAATAATGCCGAATACAATTATAACACCCGAAATAACAATAATTTACCTAGATTTAACAACAATAATAATAATAATCATGTTCTTCGCATTAATAATAATGACAACCACAACAACAATAATAATAATAATAATAATAATAATAACCCTCCACAAAATAACAACGGTTATTATAATAATAATCGTAACTATGTTCCAAATGGTCAGAGGAACCCCAGCCTCTGATATAATAACAATTATCATGGTAATTATAACCGGAATTACCCGAATGGAGGTAATAACAATAATTACATGACATATCGACCCAATATTAACTACATCAGAGCGGAAGGCAGTGGACAGAGGAGGTACCAGCCTCAACGAAGGAGCCGATACTACGAGTACGAGACCTTTCAAGGAAGTCAGGGAAGTAATCGTTACAGAGAGTACGAGCCCAGACGTAGTTCCAGCCTGGACAATCAGCGAAGACTACCTGTAACAGAAGCCCAACAGGACGATCGTGCTGAACCAAATGAAGCAGTTTCAGGACTCCAAGCTGATGCTTCCAACGGCCTAATCCGTAATGATGCGGAACATTTAAACGAACGGAGGCAGTAATAAACTCCGATAACCCTTTACTGCTCCAATCTGCTGGGTTTAACCAAGAAAGAAATTCGAAGAAAAACAGAAAAAATTTTACTATAATATACAGTAATTATTTGAAAGATATCAGTAAGGACTTGCTAGAAGAAAGCGAAATTAATATTAATAATGATAACAGTGAAATAATATATATAATTGCAGAAATTGAGGGTATTTCTGTCCCTATAATGATAGACACTGGAGCCAATGTCTCTATAATAAATCGAAATGAGTTGGACCGGATACAGCAGGAATGCCACAAAAAATTACCGGTACTACCTATTAATAATATTGCACTTGTAGGAGCTACCGGCCGACAGAACAAGACCATAAGAAAACAGGTATCCTTAAGTGTCAACAGTCAGGGCATTAGTGTGGATATGATATTTCTTGTTGCAGCCGGATTACCTTTCAACATCATGATAGGATGTGACATATTGCGCAGAAACTCAGCAGTTATCGACTTGTGCCGAGGAAAGGTATCACTCTTTGCTGAAGGTTCGACCTGGGTAGCCAATTTAACTAACAACAAGACGTTAGACTCCAGACAACTTATCGACCACCAAAATAAGGTGAATTACTTGTCCAACTACTCAACAAACAACAAGCCAGTACATCAGGATGCTGAGGATGACCTATGGCAACAAAAGATTCAGGAGATACGTAACTTCCAGTGCCACAATACTAACGAGCAATTAAAGGAAAACCAGCTGAATCAATTGGTCAAAATATATGAAAAGTATCGAGCTGTATTTTCGGACGAACCTGGAAAGATCCGGAACTACCAATGTTCCATACGATTCAGAGAACCGGTAGAATTTAACCGAAAGTCGTATCCTATAGCACAATCTTTGAAGGAAGCCGTACGCACAGAGATCCAGAATATGATCAGTAGAGATATCATCGAGAGCAGTCAATCGCCATACACTAGGCCAATTGTGGCTATACAAAAGAAAAATGGGAAGGTAAGGCTTTGCCTTGACGCACGTGAGATAAATAAAATGATAATTAACGATCGTACCTCACCTGGCGAAATTGATGAGATTTTGAAGAGGTTCCACGGAACACGATTCATTACCACGTGGGATACCGTCTGCGGCTATTGGCAAGTGGAGTTGCACCCAGCAAGCCGGCAATATATGGCGTTCATCTTCGAAGGGCGCAATTATCAGTTTAAGAGATTGCCCTTCGGGTTGGTGAACTCAGTAGCTGTTTTTGTCGCCTGTATAGATCATATACTAGGACCAGAAGCGCTCCAATTCACGACTGTCTATGTTGATGATCTCCTAATAACATCAACCAACTGGGAAGAACACTGTTACCGTGTGGAGCATGTCTTGAAAAAGCTTGCTGGAAATAATGTCACCCTGAAACTAGACAAGTCCAAGCTTATAGCTAAAGAAGTACAATTCTTGGGTTTCCAGCTAAACAGTCAAGGAATAACACCATCAACAGAAAAGGTAGACGCCATACAACGATTCCCTACACCAAAAAACAGAAGGCAACTACAATCATTTTTAGGCCTGTGTAACTATTATAGGAAGTTCCAAAATAATTATTCCGAACTGACAGCCCAGTTTCAGTACCAGTTATCGTCCAAGAATAAATGGCGATGGGGTCAAGAACAAGACGAAACCTTCAAATCAATTAAGGAGAAGTTCTTAGAAGCAGTAATGCTCAACCACCCGGATTTTAACCGACCCTTCTTTCTAAACTGTGACGCTAGTAACATTAGCTTGGGATCAACACTGTACCAAGAAGATGAAAGTGGAAACCATCTAGTAGTGAGCTTTGCTAGCAGAACCCTTAACCAGTGTGAAAAGAACTATAATGTGACGGAAAAAGAACTGCTAAGCGTAGTCTTTGCCTGCGGGAAGTTTCGGACGTATATCCTCGGATATCCAGTGACCGTTCGAACAGATCACAAATCAATATCGTTTCTGAGAAGATGCAAGTTAAGCCATGGTAGATTGACCAGATGGGTACTCGCCCTGCAGGAATACGATATACAGTGGGTGTATGTTCCTGGAAGTAAAAATGTAGTAGCCGACGTATTGTCGAGAGTGAATCTGGAAGAACAAACGTTCGAAGGCGAAAAGGAGAGCATCTTGAAAATCTATAATATTATTAAGGACAGATCCGATTTAGAAAAGATAGTGCAGGACATCAGCAAACACCAGCAGTCCGACCCGAAGTTAAACCACATTAAACTTCGTCTCTCCAACCAAGATGACACAATAAACAAATTTTATTGTATACATAATGGAATTTTATTCATCAAAACATCCCTTGATGAAGACATATGGAAGATCATGATCCCTACTACAATCGAAAAGGATATCATCCTGGACTATCATCTACGATACGGTCACATGGGAGCCATGAAGGTGATCAAGGCGATAGAAGAGAATTGTCATATAAAAAGTATCAATAGAAAAACGAGAAACTACCCCAAAACCTGTCTGATATGTCAATTGGTGAAAACCAATAATGAGAAAAAGGAGGGTATGATGATACCAATTACCTCACAAGCCAAACTGGAAAAGGTCTTTCTGGACATATGTGGTCCATTTCCCCGCAGTGGTGGACGCCATCGATACAAATATATTATTATCATGATGGATCATTTCACCAAATTTACAAAACTGTACCCTGTGAATAGAGCCACCACTTTGAAGACTCTAGGAATAATAACAAATCATTACATTCCAGAGGTAGGGAGCCCGACATCCATCATCACAGACCATGGAACGCAATTTAAGGGTTGGAGGTGGAGAAACACTCTGAATGCGTTGGGCATTAAGACATACAAGACATCTGTCTACCACCCCAGCAGCAATCCAGCGGAGAGGGTACTGCGAGAAGTCGGAAGAATATTACGGACTTATTGCTATAATCAACAAAAGAAGTGGCAAGAATATTTATTAGCTACTGAAGAATTCCTTAATTTGTCATATCACCCCGCTATAGGTACCACGCCATACACGGCAATGTATGAAAAACCGCCTCCAAGGGAAATACAAGACATAATAGAGTTCCCCATGAGTCAAGAATTCAATCGAATCAGATTCTACAATAAATTGGCAGAAGACCAGGAAAGGCGCAAGAACAAATATCAAAAGGCGATTAAGAAAATAATAAGCTATGAAGTCGGAGAAAAGGTACTGCTAAAAAACAGGGAATTACCCAGTACTTTGGAAGGCATTACCAAAAAGTTGTTACTGCTGTATACCGGCCCATACCTGATTATTAAAAACAATAATAACAATACGTATGTACTAAAGGATATCTTTTCAAATAAAGTAAAAGGAACTTATAATCAGTTATCCATTAAAAAATATTTGGAGGAGAAATAAAGAACAAATAATATTTTCAAAATTCAAAAATCAGTAAGGACAACTTACACCAAATATTCGGACAATTATGAATGATGAGAAAAGAATTTTGATGGAATAATAAATTTCAAAATTCCAAAAATTAGTAAGGACAACTTACACAAAACATTTGAAAGACTATTATGAATGATGAAAAAAGAATTTTGAGGAATAATAATTTTCAAAATTCCAAAAGTTAGTAAGTACAACTTACACTGATCATTTGAAGATTATTATGAATGTAAAAAGAATTTAATTGGAATAAAAAATATTTTCAAAATTCAAAAATCAGTAAGGACAAGTTACACCAAATATTCGAACAATTATGAATGATGAAAAACGAATTTTGATGAAATAAGAAAAAATTTCGAAATTCCAAAACTTAGTAAGTACAACTTACACAAAACATTTGAAAGACTATTATGAATGTAAAAAGAACTTTGAGGAATAAAAAATACTTTCAAAATTCAAACATTAGTAAGTACAACTTACACTGATCATTTGAAGACTATTATGAATGATGAAAAAAGAATTTTGATGAATAAATATGTTCAAAATTCAAAACCAATAATAAGTACAACTTACACAAAAATATTTGGAAAAACAACTATGAATAAGAAAGAATGTAGTTGAATAAAAATATCTAAAGTTAAAAAAAAAAAAAAAAAAAAATAGTAAGCTCATATCATTACTCATACAAATGATGAGAAATAACTCATGAACATGAAAAAAAAAGATTTTGTAAGAAAGAGATACAGAATTCTAAAGGAGATTGGAAACCAGAATATCATATGACTTAATCGAAACAACTTAACCAAACTCACAAAGAAAATAATTTAATAAAAATGGAACAATGAAGAAGGACCAACTCAGTAAAGACCAAATAGTGAGACCAGAAACCAAAAACTCTGATACTATTAATGATAATGTTGTTGCAATAACCATTGTTATAGTGAAAGTGATAAAGAATTAATTCATGTTATATCATGAGCAATAAAAAATAACTCATTTGATACCAGATGGTAGAAAGTATAAATATAAATGCTAATTACTATGTAAACATGACGAAATGTATATTATACCACATACCTAAACCACATAATATGGAATAAGCTTTGAGAGAGAAGAAGAGTCAAGTGTATAAAAGTATTAATTAATATAAAGTTTTATGAAGTGAAGAATCTAAAGATGTTTATTTTAGTCAAAAATGACTAATTTTACTGTTTATTTATTTTTATGACTGGATGTAGAAAATGCCATCAGTCTTATATTTTGAGCAGAGATGATAATGCCTCTGGACTCAATTAATTGAAGTGTTGGACAGCAGGGATAGAAGCCAAAAGTGCCACTCTGATCTGTTCCAATTAATTTGTTAGGGAATGTTAGGGAGTAAACATACTGGTGAGGAAGCACCAAATAAGAAAGAATATAAAATGATAATGTTATACACAAGATTGAAGATCACTTATTAATGAAGAAAGAAACTAATGAAGGAGATACACATCATCTGAGAGGAAGCAATGGTGGAACAAGAAGGTATATAAGGTGAAAACATGTAATCACGAAGAAAATATAGTAAATACAAAAGAATTAGTAGTAATTATTTCATCCATACAGAGTATGATCTGAACTAATCACTTTCACAGGAGAGCATATGTAGCATAACAAAATATTACGCTAAACATTTAACTTAATGCAACATAAATAAGGAAGAAAAGTTCCATAGTGAGTGAGAAGAATGAATTGTTTTAAGAATTACACTAGAAACTGTATATTAAGTCAATAAAATATTAATAAGAATGAAAAATAACAAAGAAAACCATTGATTAAAATAACTTACTATGTAAAAACCAAATAAACCACAGTATATCCAGTAGATTGGGGAAGCAGTAAAAAGGAAATACAAGAAAAAGGAAATAAAAGGATGAAACCATATTAATAAGGGAAATGTATAAGGTCAAGATGCAGAGAAACCACAAGACCAGAAATTACTAATATAATAATGAAGAAGGGACAAAATATGTCAAGATTCCCACACAGAGACTAGAACCAAGAAGAGTTATTCCAAAAAATGGTAATCATGGAATACATACCATTAAACCAAAATTAAAACTAATATATGCAGACCCAATAACAAGTTACAAGATACAATCCCAAAGAAAACCGAATTGTATACTAGTTGTAAGCATAATATGTGGAAAAAATTATTAAAAGGACTACCATTAATGTAGCCACAATAAATGACACATTATAATAAAGTGTAGTATGAAAAACCTATTAAAAAAGACTACCATTAGTGTAGGAAATACTAAATAAAAACTAAAGAGACAGTCTAATGACTGAGTGCAATGTTGATAAATAAAAGTGTTTTAGTGATTAGGCACAATGACAATATAATAGGTATAAGATGTTTTTATTTTATTGTATTAGCAAATTAGGTATGGAGAACACAAGAGACAGTTAATAACTGATAGTGTCATTAGTTATAAAATGTTTTTATGTTAATGTGTTATCAAAATAGTTATAGTAATTAAAAGAGACAGTTAATAACTGAAGTTGTTATTAGGAATAAGATGTTTTAATAGGATAAGGTTTGTGATAAAAGGAAACATAAAAACAAAGGACAGCCAACAACTGATAATAGCGCTGATAATAATATGTTTCCATTATAATGCTAAATATATAGAAGATAATAGGCATAAGATGTTTATGTTATGGTTAAATGATATTATAAAAAAAACGTTTAGTAGATATAAGATATTTCATTGTATTTTTAAAACCATGTTATTTAATTTTCCAGTGTGTATGGCAGAGAGGCAAGTAGGATATAGAAATGTAATAGTTTTATTCAAAACAGTAAGCCATATATAATGTACAAGCAGACTAGCTAAGACACCATTTTAGAAAACACAGACTAGTATAATTAAACCAAAACTATCTATCAGAGAATCAAGATATACAATAGGAATAGAATTAAATACAGACAATACAGAAATTGAAAATATAATTAATACAGATACAATTAACAGCGAATAGAATGACAAAGGAAAGAAAATTAACTTCTTTTGAAACAAATAATACTAGGCCTATAATGGTAATCAAATCAGACTAAACAGTGAATTAATCAATATTGAAGTGTTTTAACAACAAAATTATTAACAACAAAGATAATCACGGAGTTATTAAGTATATTCCATGGAAATATTATCAGAAATAACAATTAAAAACCATTTAAACAATAAATTTGTACAAAATATGAGGCACACAATCATTATAAAAAATTGTAATGTTTGGGCTTAAATGAGCTTGAAACAAACCCAGCTATATATCAAAAGATGTAAAATTAATTAATCAATATTACTGAGTAGTTAGACTTATGCAAAATTAAGAAATATTTGAATTACAGTAAAAAATAAGAAAACTTATTATGTATATTTAGATGGTGAACCAAGTCTTAGACAGATATTTTTATAGTTAAACAATATAAAGAGGAAAAAGACATAGCACAAATTACCCTAAAACGACGACGTTGAGTCTATTAGTCTATTGTTAATCGTGAAGACGACTAGTTGGAAATGTGTTAGCAGAATACTGAAAACAGAATAATTTGTGTAAAACCGAGTGTGGTTATGCGGAGTGTAACAGAGATGATCTAAAAGTGAAAATAACCTTAACTATCAATTTCTAACACTTCACAAATTCCAAACAACAGTAATAACACCATCAAACTCAAACACAAGAAATCAACAGCCATTTTGAGACAATTTTGGACCATATTCGCAGAACACAATTACACATATTTGAACACCAGACACTTCACAAGAAACCCATCACGAAAACGACATCGCAGGAGAGGAGAGGACACTCTACACTATATTCCTGGACCAACACTACTTCGCAGAGAAGGGAATATCATTTTATTTCTGCGGGAGAATCTCAGCCAGTTCCAGCCGTATAGCAGCTAAAATCGAGGAGACGTCGGCCATACTGGATTTACTCACCAGCACGAGTTGCACTGCCAGCTTGAAAGGAGTGACGTCATTTCGTCGAGTTGGTTCGCTATTCATTTTTCTAATTGACAATTTAAATAATAATCTTGTTTTATTTCAGCCAAAATAATTTAGTTTAAGAATACCTGTAAGAATGTATCTTGTTCCTTGCCCTCTGACCATTTCGACTCGTTAAAAGAACCATAATTTCTAACCTTGTAAAAAATATATTTTGTTGATTTTGTTCGCTACCGACTGGAGCACATATTAGCCAATGCCTGGGTCATGCGCAGTTTGACTGGCGCATAATTTTGAATGTTAATAAATGAACATCATTATTCAGTTACAAGAGTTGTTTTTATTTCTATAATTAATGTTAACTATTTTTTTTTTTAAACAAAATTAAGTTACAGTGATAGAATAAATGTCTAAGAAAATTACACACTCAATTAAGTAATTAATTATTAATTAATTAAATTAAATAATTAAACCAAAACTCAATATCAGTAAAAATTTTACAACCTACAAAATTTTATTTTTGTTTTATCAATCAATCACACTTAATTATAAAACATATTTATATTTAATTTATTCTTTGTAATTGGTGAATCCAAAGTGGAGCTGTATCATCGGCGAGTTCAACACCGAGATCCAGACAACATACATAATTCTTGCTGTCTACACATATATAATATCTACACATATTATATTTTATTTATTTATATTTGTAAAATATATTACCAATTGGCTAGCCCAAACAGTGGGGCTTACGAAAGAGCACAATTCCATTATCATACATCAATATTTTATTTTATTTTATATTTGTAATAAATTATATTACAAATTGGCGTCCAACTAAAGGGCTTTAAATAGGAGGCAATAGAGTTAGAAAATAAGGACGATTGTCCAATTTCCTATTTTTAGCTTGGCAGCGGTCAATAGGTCGGAAGAGGGAGCGAGATGCACAGGAGAGCTACATCAAGGAAAAGGGCTATGGAGGCCGAGCAGGAGGTAGACATGGAAGATAAAGAGGCGACACCAGTGGAAGATGTGGAGTCGATGTTACCGCCAGCAGAACCAAACAAGCCTGCACCACAGAAGGAACAGCCAGAGAAATCCACCACAAAGGATGATACAAAATTGGATAGAATGATGGAGATGTTACTCCGAGAATTTAAAACGACGAAGGAAGAATTAAAGGAAGAGTTGAGTAACAAAATCGGAGATACCAACAAGAAAATCGAAGAAAATAGTAAGAAGATGGAGAATGATAACCAGCAATTGAAAGAAGAATTAAGAGAAAATAGTAAGAAGATGGAGGAGAAAATGGAAGAAAATAGTAAGAAGATGGAGGAGAAAATGGACGAAATAAAAAACGAAAATAAATTATTAATGGAGGAAAATATTCAGAAGATTGAGGAGAAAATGGAGGAAATAAAGACTGACAATAAACAGTCGAAAGAGGAATTAACCCAGATAAGCCAAAAACTGGAAGAAACCAACAAGAGGATGGAAGAAACAAGTCAAAAAATGGAAAGCAATAATCAGCAATTGAGAGAAGAATTGAAGGAGACGAACCAAGAGAACATGAACCGGTTAGACGGAAGAATGGAAATATTGAAGGAAGAATTGAGCCAGAAAATAGCTGAAAATAATGAAACGATCAGCAAGAAGGTAGAAGAGGAATTAACGGTAATCGAACAAAAGGTTACAAGAGCTGACGAAAGATGGAGTCAAACCGAACGAGAAGTACAGAGTATCAAGACAGAAATAAACACGAAGGTTAACAACATTGAAGAAACGACTAGGAAGACGTTGGAGGAAAGACTAAAAGAAACACGGGAAGACTGGGAGCGAGTGCAGGACCGATTCACAGAAAAATGTGACGGCATCGAAGCTACTGTGACCAGTATCAACAGTCAGGTGCGACAGAACCAAACAGATATAGACCTATTCCACAGTCGACCGACAAGTATTACCAGTTGTCCTAACAGCGAGAGTCGTGAAGGAATTAACTTCAGGTTTTATAAAAACAAACCAATGGAGTTCCTAGCCAGAATCGAAGAGTAGGCCTACTTCACCAAACACAGAGGTAATCGCTGGAGGGAGAATAAAGAAGTGCTTGACGAATCGTTCAAGGAGATAGCAGATAATTGGTGGATGGCGATAAGAGACGAAGTGACCGACTATCAACAATTCAGAAGGCTATTCAAAGCCAAATATTGGTCTGAATCAACACAAAATATCGCCAGAGACGGGATCTGTCATGGAAAATACAACCCGTATGGAAACCAGACTTTAACGGCGTACTTCTTGGGAAAGGTGTGCGTGGCCAAACATCTAGAGCCCAGAATACCGGAAGAATGCCTGGTCAGCAAGGTCTCATACCATTATGAGGAAGATATAATAAGGGCCAGAAGAAACAGTCAAATAAAGACTGTGCAAGCTATGATCGAGCTCTTAGAAATGTATGAGCATGAAGACTATTACCGGCAAAGTCGCAGGAGATATGAGAAGCCGGAACCAAGAAATAACACCAATAATTCAAGTAATAATAATCGGCAGAATGTGGGTAACAATAATAATTATAATTCCGCAAATCGGAATAATGCCGAATACAATTATAACACCCGAAATAACAATAATTTACCTAGATTTAACAACAATAATAATAATAATCATGTTCTTCGCATTAATAATAATGACAACCACAACAACAATAATAATAATAATAATAATAATAATAACCCTCCACAAAATAACAACGGTTATTATAATAATAATCGTAACTATGTTCCAAATGGTCAGAGGAACCCCAGCCTCTGATATAATAACAATTATCATGGTAATTATAACCGGAATTACCCGAATGGAGGTAATAACAATAATTACATGACATATCGACCCAATATTAACTACATCAGAGCGGAAGGCAGTGGACAGAGGAGGTACCAGCCTCAACGAAGGAGCCGATACTACGAGTACGAGACCTTTCAAGGAAGTCAGGGAAGTAATCGTTACAGAGAGTACGAGCCCAGACGTAGTTCCAGCCTGGACAATCAGCGAAGACTACCTGTAACAGAAGCCCAACAGGACGATCGTGCTGAACCAAATGAAGCAGTTTCAGGACTCCAAGCTGATGCTTCCAACGGCCTAATCCGTAATGATGCGGAACATTTAAACGAACGGAGGCAGTAATAAACTCCGATAACCCTTTACTGCTCCAATCTGCTGGGTTTAACCAAGAAAGAAATTCGAAGAAAAACAGAAAAAATTTTACTATAATATACAGTAATTATTTGAAAGATATCCGTAAGGACTTGCTAGAAGAAAGCGAAATTAATATTAATAATGATAACAGTGAAATAATATATATAATTGCAGAAATTGAGGGTATTTCTGTCCCTATAATGATAGACACTGGAGCCAATGTCTCTATAATAAATCGAAATGAGTTGGACCGGATACAGCAGGAATGCCACAAAAAATTACCGGTACTACCTATTAATAATATTGTACTTGTAGGAGCTACCGGCCGACAGAACAAGACCATAAGAAAACAGGTATCCCTAAGTGTCAACAGTCAGGGCATTAGTGTGGATATGATATTTCTTGTTGCAGCCGGATTACCTTTCAACATCGTGATAGGATGTGACATATTGCGCAGAAACTCAGCAGTTATCGACTTGTGCCGAGGAAAGGTATCACTCTTTGCTGAAGGTTCGACCTGGGTAGCCAATTTAACTAACAACAAGACGTTAGACTCCAGACAACTTATCGACCACCAAAATAAGGTGAATTACTTGTCCAACTACTCAACAAACAACAAGCCAGTACATCAGGATGCTGAGGATGACCTATGGCAACAAAAGATTCAGGAGATACGTAACTTCCAGTGCCACAATACTAACGAGCAATTAAAGGAAAACCAGCTGAATCAATTGGTCAAAATATATGAAAAGTATCGAGCTGTATTTTCGGACGAACCTGGAAAGATCCGGAACTACCAATGTTCCATACGATTCAGAGAACCGGTAGAATTTAACCGAAAGTCGTATCCTATAGCACAATCTTTGAAGGAAGCCGTACGCACAGAGATCCAGAATATGATCAGTAGAGATATCATCGAGAGCAGTCAATCGCCATACACTAGGCCAATTGTGGCTATACAAAAGAAAAATGGGAAGGTAAGGCTTTGCCTTGACGCACGTGAGATAAATAAAATGATAATTAACGATCGTACCTCACCTGGCGAAATTGATGAGATTTTGAAGAGGTTCCACGGAACACGATTCATTACCACGTGGGATACCGTCTGCGGCTATTGGCAAGTGGAGTTGCACCCAGCAAGCCGGCAATATATGGCGTTCATCTTCGAAGGGCGCAATTATCAGTTTAAGAGATTGCCCTTCGGGTTGGTGAACTCAGTAGCTGTTTTTGTCGCCTGTATGGATCATATACTAGGACCAGAAGCGCTCCAATTCACGACTGTCTATGTTGATGATCTCCTAATAACATCAACCAACTGGGAAGAACACTGTTACCGTGTGGAGCATGTCTTGAAAAAGCTTGCTGAAAATAATGTCACCCTGAAACTAGACAAGTCCAAGCTTATAGCTAAAGAAGTACAATTCTTGGGATTCCAGCTAAACAGTCAAGGAATAACACCATCAACAGAAAAGGTAGACGCCATACAACGATTCCCTACACCAAAAAACAGAAGGCAACTACAATCATTTTTAGGCCTGTGTAACTATTATAGGAAGTTCCAAAATAATTATTCCGAACTGACAGCCCAGTTTCAGTACCAGTTATCGTCCAAGAATAAATGGCGATGGGGTCAAGAACAAGACGAAACCTTCAAATCAATTAAGGAGAAGTTCTTAGAAGCAGTAATGCTCAACCACCCGGATTTTAACCGACCCTTCTTTCTAAACTGTGACGCTAGTAACATTAGCTTGGGATCAACACTGTACCAAGAAGATGAAAGTGGAAACCATCTAGTAGTGAGCTTTGCTAGCAGAACCCTTAACCAGTGTGAAAAGAACTATAATGTGACGGAAAAAGAACTGCTAAGCGTAGTCTTTGCCTGCGGGAAGTTTCGGACGTATATCCTCGGATATCCAGTGACCGTTCGAACAGATCACAAATCAATATCGTTTCTGAGAAGATGCAAGTTAAGCCATGGTAGATTGACCAGATGGGTACTCGCCCTGCAGGAATACGATATACAGTGGGTGTATGTTCCTGGAAGTAAAAATGTAGTAGCCGACGTATTGTCGAGAGTGAATCTGGAAGAACAAACGTTCGAAGGCGAAAAGGAGAGCATCTTGAAAATCTATAATATTATTAAGGACAGATCCGATTTAGAGAAGATAGTGCAGGACATCAGCAAACACCAGCAGTCCGACCCGAAGTTAAACCACATTAAACTTCGTCTCTCCAACCAAGATGACACAATAAACAAATTTTATTGTATACATAATGGAATTTTATTCATCAAAACATCCCTTGATGAAGACATATGGAAGATCATGATCCCTACTACAATCGAAAAGGATATCATCCTGGACTATCATCTACGATACGGTCACATGGGAGCCATGAAGGTGATCAAGGCGATAGAAGAGAATTGTCATATAAAAAGTATCAATAGAAAAACGAGAAACTACCCCAAAACCTGTCTGATATGTCAATTGGTGAAAACCAATAATGAGAAAAAGGAGGGTATGATGATACCAATTACCTCACAAGCCAAACTGGAAAAGGTCTTTCTGGACATATGTGGTCCATTTCCCCGCAGTGGTGGACGCCATCGATACAAATATATTATTATCATGATGGATCATTTCACCAAATTTACAAAACTGTACCCTGTGAATAGAGCCACCACTTTGAAGACTCTAGGAATAATAACAAATCATTACATTCCAGAGGTAGGGAGCCCGACATCCATCATCACAGACCATGGAACGCAATTTAAGGGTTGGAGGTGGAGAAACACTCTGAATGCGTTGGGCATTAAGACATACAAGACATCTGTCTACCACCCCAGCAGCAATCCAGCGGAGAGGGTACTGCGAGAAGTCGGAAGAATATTACGGACTTATTGCTATAATCAACAAAAGAAGTGGCAAGAATATTTATTAGCTACTGAAGAATTCCTTAATTTGTCATATCACCCCGCTATAGGTACCACGCCATACACGGCAATGTATGAAAAACCGCCTCCAAGGGAAATACAAGACATAATAGAGTTCCCCATGAGTCAAGAATTCAATCGAATCAGATTCTACAATAAATTGGCAGAAGACCAGGAAAGGCGCAAGAACAAATATCAAAAGGCGATTAAGAAAATAATAAGCTATGAAGTCGGAGAAAAGGTACTGCTAAAAAACAGGGAATTACCCAGTACTTTGGAAGGCATTACCAAAAAGTTGTTACTGCTGTATACCGGCCCATACCTGATTATTAAAAACAATAATAACAATACGTATGTACTAAAGGATATCTTTTCAAATAAAGTAAAAGGAACTTATAATCAGTTATCCATTAAAAAATATTTGGAGGAGAAATAAAGAACAAATAATATTTTCAAAATTCAAAAATCAGTAAGGACAACTTACACCAAATATTCGGACAATTATGAATGATGAGAAAAGAATTTTGATGGAATAATAAATTTCAAAATTCCAAAAATTAGTAAGGACAACTTACACAAAACATTTGAAAGACTATTATGAATGATGAAAAAAGAATTTTGAGGAATAATAATTTTCAAAATTCCAAAAGTTAGTAAGTACAACTTACACTGATCATTTGAAGATTATTATGAATGTAAAAAGAATTTAATTGGAATAAAAAATATTTTCAAAATTCAAAAATCAGTAAGGACAAGTTACACCAAATATTCGAACAATTATGAATGATGAAAAACGAATTTTGATGAAATAAGAAAAAATTTCGAAATTCCAAAACTTAGTAAGTACAACTTACACAAAACATTTGAAAGACTATTATGAATGTAAAAAGAACTTTGAGGAATAAAAAATACTTTCAAAATTCAAACATTAGTAAGTACAACTTACACTGATCATTTGAAGACTATTATGAATGATGAAAAAAGAATTTTGATGAATAAATATGTTCAAAATTCAAAACCAATAATAAGTACAACTTACACCAAAATATTTGGAAAAACAACTATGAATAAGAATTAATGTAGTTGAATAAAAATATCTAAAGTTAAAAAAAAAAAAAAAAAATAGTAAGCTCATATCATTACTCATACAAATGATGAGAAATAACTCATCAACATGAAAAAAAAGATTTTGTAAGAAAGAGATACAGAATTCTAAAGGAGATTGGAAACCAGAATATCATATGACTTAATCGAAACAACTTAACCAAACTCACAAAGAAAATAATTTAATAAAAATGTAACAATGAAGAAGGACCAACTCAGTAAAGACCAAATAGTGAGACCAGAAACCAAAAACTCTGATACTATTAATGATAATGTTGTTGCAATAACCATTGTTATAGTGAAAGTGATAAAGAATTAATTCATGTTATATCATGAGCAATAAAAAATAACTCATTTGATACCAGATGGTAGAAAGTATAAATATAAATGCTAATTACTATGTAAACATGACGAAATGTATATTATACCACATACCTAAACCACATAATATGGAATAAGCTTTGAGAGAGAAGAAGAGTCAAGTGTATAAAAGTATTAATTAATATAAAGTTTTATGAAGTGAAGAATCTAAAGATGTTTATTTTAGTCAAAAATGACTAATTTTACTCTTTATTTATTTTTATGACTGGATGTAGAAAATGCCATCAGTCTTATATTTTGAGCAGAGATGATAATGCCTCTGGACTCAATTAATTGAAGTGTTGGACAGCAGGGATTGAAGCCAAAAGTGCCACTCTGAGCTGTTCCAATTAATTTGTTAGGGAATGTTAGGGAGTAAACATACTGGTGAGGAAGCACCAAATAAGAAAGAATATAAAATGATAATGTTATACACAAGATTGAAGATCACTTATTAATGAAGAAAGAAACTAATGAAGGAGATACACATCATCTGAGAGGAAGCAATGGTGGAACAAGAAGGTATATAAGGTGAAAACATGTAATCACGAAGAAAATATAATAAATACAAAAGAATTATTAGTAATTATTTCATCCATACAGAGTATGATCTGAACTAATCACTTTCACAGGAGAGCATATGTAGCATAACAAAATATTACGCTAAACATTTAACTTAATGCAACATAAATAAGGAAGAAAAGTTCCATAGTGAGTGAGAAGAATGAATTGTTTTAAGAATTACACTAGAAACTGTATATTAAGTCAATAAAATATTAATAAGAATGAAAAATAACAAAGAAAACCATTGATTAAAATAACTTACTATGTAAAAACCAAATAAACCAGCAGTATATCCAGTAGATTGGGGAAGCAGTAAAAAGGAAATACAAGAAAAAGGAAATAAAAGGATGAAACCATATTAATAAGGGAAATGTATAAGGTCAAGATGCAGAGAAACCACAAGACCAGAAATTACTAATATAATAATGAAGAAGGGACAAAATATGTCAAGATTCCCACACAGAGACTAGAACCAAGAAGAGTTATTCCAAAAAATGGTAATCATGGAATACATACCATTAAACCAAAATTAAAACTAATATATGCAGACCCAATAACAAGTTACAAGATACAATCCCAAAGAAAACCGAATTGTATACTAGTTGTAAGCATAATATGTGGAAAAAATTATTAAAAGGACTACCATTAATGTAGCCACAATAAATGACACATTATAATAAAGTGTAGTATGAAAAACCTATTAAAAAAGACTACCATTAGTGTAGGAAATACTAAATAAAAACTAAAGAGACTAAGTGCAATGTTGATAAATAAAAGTGTTTTAGTGATTAGGCACAATGACAATATAATAGGTATAAGATGTTTTTATTTTATTGTATTAGCAAATTAGGTATGGAGAACACAAGAGACAGTTAATAACTGATAGTGTCATTAGTTATAAAATGTTTTTATTTTAATGTGTTATCAAAATAGTTATAGTAATTAAAAGAGACAGTTAATAACTGAAGTTGTTATTAGGAATAAGATGTTTTAATAGGATAAGGTTTGTGATAAAAGGAAACATAAAAACAAAGGACAGCCAACAACTGATAATAGTGCTGATAATAATATGTTTCCATTATAATGCTAAATATATAGAAGATAATAGGCATAAGATGTTTATGTTATGGTTAAATGATATTATAAAAAAAAAGTTTAGTAGATATAAGATATTTCATTGTATTTTTAAAACCATGTTATTTAATTTTCCAGTGTGTATGGCAGAGAGGCAAGTAGGATATAGAAATGTAATAGTTTTATTCAAAACAGTAAGCCATATATAATGTACAAGCAGACTAGCTAAGACACCATTTTAGAAAACACAGACTAGTATAATTAAACCAAAACTATCTATCAGAGAATCAAGATATACAATAGGAATAGAATTAAATACAGACAATACAGAAATTGAAAATATAATTAATACAGATACAATTAATAGCGAATAGAATGACAAAGGAAAGAAAATTAACTTCTTTTGAAACAAATAATACTAGGCCTATAATGGTAATCAAATCAGACTAAACAGTGAATTAATCAATATTGAAGTGTTTTAACAACAAAATTATTAACAACAAAGATAATCACGGAGTTATTAAGTATATTCCATGGAAATATTATCAGAAATAACAATTAAAAACCATTTAAACAATAAATTTGTACAAAATATGAGGCACACAATCATTATAAAAAATTGTAATTTTTGGGCTTAAATGAGCTTGAAACAAACCCAGCTATATATCAAAAGATGTAAAATTAATTAATCAATATTACTGAGTAGTTAGACTTATGCAAAATTAAGAAATATTTGAATTACAGTAAAAAATAAGAAAACTTATTATGTATATTTAGATGGTGAACCAAGTCTTAGACAGATATTTTTATAGTTAAACAATATAAAGAGGAAAAAAACATAGCACAAATTACCCTAAAACGACGACGTTGAGTCTATTAGTCTATTGTTAATCGTGAAGACGACTAGTTGGAAATGTGTTAGCAGAATACTGAAAACAGAATAATTTGTGTAAAACCGAGTGTGGTTATGCGGAGTGTAACAGAGATGATCTAAAAGTGAAAATAACCTTAACTATCAATTTCTAACACTTCACAAATTCCAAACAACAGTAATAACACCATCAAACTCAAACACAAGAAATCAACAGCCATTTTGAGACAATTTTGGACCATATTCGCAGAACACAATTACACATATTTGAACACCAGACACTTCACAAGAAACCCATCACGAAAACGACATCGCAGGAGAGGAGAGGACACTCTACACTATATTCCTGGACCAACACTACTTCGCAGAGAAGGGAATATCATTTTATTTCTGCGGGAGAATCTCAGCCAGTTCCAGCCGTATAGCAGCTAAAATCGAGGAGACGTCGGCCATACTGGATTTACTCACCAGCACGAGTTGCACTGCCAGCTTGAAAGGAGTGACGTCATTTCGTCGAGTTGGTTCGCTATTCATTTTTCTAATTGACAATTTAAATAATAATCTTGTTTTATTTCAGCCACAATAATTTAGTTTAAGAATACCTGTAAGAATGTATCTTGTTCCTTGCCCTCTGACCATTTCGACTCGTTAAAAGAACCATAATTTCTAACCTTGTAAAAAATATATTTTGTTGATTTTGTTCGCTACCGACTGGAGCACATATTAGCCAATGCCTGGGTCATGCGCAGTTTGACTGGCGCATAATTTTGAATGTTAATAAATGAACATCATTATTCAGTTACAAGAGTTGTTTTTATTTCTATAATTAATGTTAACTATTTTTTTTTTAAACAAAATTAAGTTACAGTGATAGAATAAATATCTAAGAAAATTACACACTCAATTAAGTAATTAATTATTAATTAATTAAATTAAATAATTAAACCAAAACTCAATATCAGTAAAAATTTTACAACCTACAAAATTTTATTTTTGTTTTATCAATCAATCACACTTAATTATAAAACATATTTATATTTAATTTATTCTTTGTAATTGGTGAATCCAAAGTGGAGCTGTATCATCGGCGAGTTCAACACCGAGATCCAGACAACATACATAATTCTTGCTATCTACACATATATAATATCTACACATATTATATTTTATTTATTTATATTTGTAAAATATATTACCAATTGGCTAGCCCAAACAGTGGGGCTTACGAAAGAGCACAATTCCATTATCATACATCAATATTTTATTTTATTTCATATTTGTAATAAATTATATTACAATATTCACAACTACAAAACTGGAATTTTTCGAAGGTGGCTTTACCGTAGAATACTGAGAATTATGGATAGCACATATACCTAATGTTGAAGTCCTTAAAAGATGAAGAAAGAAAGGGAAATTATTAATTATATCGTATAAATTATAAAATATTGTTACGATGGTCTACTTGATCGTCGTAGGTACAGTGGAAAACAAAATAAATACAAGACGCCTATTAAGTCACTAATCACCAGCTTTAATTTTTACAGTTAAACAGTTCGTAATTAACAACACAGTCTACTACAACAAATCAAATATAAATTGTTTACCCGCAATAAAATACAAACACAATATTAAACACAATTGTATTACAATTATACCGCCCGATTTTAAAACCCAACACTTCACTAATAACCACTTGAACGTACACAGTAATGTCGCCCGATAATAACTCTCGAGCCGAAATGTAAATATATCGCTACTATTCTGACTTGAGGGTCCCTGAGGAATTGTATTTATAGCCGCCGAAAATCTAGACGATTCCTAATTGCGTCTTAGCGTCCGTATGAACTACGTAATTAACTGCGGCCTTGACACAGTCCGCACGGCTGGCGGCATCGAGAAGACTCTCGGAAATGCGTCTACAAGCACGTACGCCACACACAGTAGAGCGAGATTCTTCTGGCACATTCGACAAACACGTAGATTTGTAACAATATACTAATTATATACATTATTAGTATAAATATATATAAACTCAGCACAGCATTTATGATAACGTTGATAAACAGTGCAATATGGTACAACATTAAAATTATAAATATATTATTGTTAAGGAAATGTTTATTTTTTATTGAGGTACAAAAGTTTATTATTTGAATACTAAATAACAACTTATTATTTAATAATAACAATGAAATAAATAGGTAATAAAGAGTATTCAGTTAATTTGAATGTAGTTGGATACTGTCTGCCAGTAGTGGTAGAAGTATATCCGCATCAATAACTTAAACTTGTTTTTCAGTACAATAGTACTGGTTATCAATTGAAAAGTTATGGAATCAGTAAATATAGATATATTTATTAATTATTTTTGTTTTATGTAAGCGACTAGGAAAATAAAATTGAATGAAGTCTGCTGTCATTGTTTTTGGTTCTCCTCGTCGTTTATTTTTCCTCTACTCAATGGTATTAATTACACCCTATCTATAGGAATATTCCAAGAAAACATTCAATGCTGCTTCAGGTAACCAGAGATTTAATGTAATTCAACAGATTTGATTTTAACTCTATATTTTATTAGATTGTCGGTATTTTTAAAACATCCCTTCATGCTCATTCTACACCTTGTTGAATCAAAATTGTATCCAAATAATTACTCTTGCGTTAATGAATAAATAAATTCCTCTTTTTCTTCTTTTATGGCATCACAGTTCGGAGTCGAACCTTTGCCTCCATAATTATTCGCTTCCATTTTTCCCTGTACTTGGCGATCGATGTCCATCGTTTTATTTTAAGTAAGGTATCAGCATCCCTCGCCACTGCGTCAATCCAGCGATACTCGAGTCTTCCGACAGGTCTTCTACCCTCGATTTGACTAAACAGTACCTTCTTAAGTAGTATTCGGTTGCCTTACACCCTAATGATGTGTCCTCCCATTGCAATCTACGCAGTCGGATGGTGGTGGCCAGATCATTGTCTTTATATAGCTTGTATACTTCCTCAGTGTGACGCTTTCTCCATATCCCATTGACTTGGATTGGTTCATATATTCTTATTTAATTGATAACTAAATAAGTAATTTCTTATTTAATTACAATAAATTATTTTCGTTTATTCAATCTCAGGTATTCACTGCAATTAATTAACTTACTTTGACAAAATCATCTGCAGTACTGCTGAAACAGAATAATAAAACGAAACGTAAAGTATCTCAAGTGCGAGCAGTAGTAGCCCAAGTGTTTTCATTAAAGTAATTGTTTAACTGAATTATGGAATAAGGATTACTTATTTGTAATGCATTTTACACGGATGTTAAAACTGATTTAATCCCGTCTTGACATTTATAAATATTACGTGATGTTAATAATAATATCTACCTGTTAATATTCTTTCTTAGCTAGCGGAATGAGATTTGGTCAATGTCGTTTTCATTGTTGACGAAGTTGACTATATAGTAGGGTGTGCCGCCACTATATTGTCGAGACTTTCGCCGCCCGTCTGCAATGAGCGTAGCAGACAGAACTCATACTCTTACCCCGTCACTACGGAAATGAGAGCACTCTACCATGATGAATTAGTAAAACTAAGGATTCTTTAGTTCAATTTTTATAGCGAGACGCCCTAGAATTATAGGAGGGGGGTTACTAGGTGGCAAAAAAGAAGTCACAGATAATACCGAATATTGGTTTTTGGAAGTATAGTGTAAATATATGGAAGCAGAGTGAGTGATAAATGTGCTGTATAAATGTGTGTGTGTGTGTGTGCGTGTGCGTGTGCGTGTGCGTGTGCGTGCACGCGCCCTTCAGTTATAAGTTATGTGTCCTTATAAAGTTATACGTTTTGAAAGAAGTACATTTATTATTTGATAAGGTTTTTGAAAGTGTTATGTAATTTTTCAATTAACATATAATTTTCAAAAATCCCGATTACCATGTTATTTTACGTTTAATGAAATAAAAATTGTACAAAATTCATACAATAAATTATAATCTATTTTAGGGCTCTGGAGTACAAAATTTTGAAATTACCAAAATTCTACATAAAATTTATATTGACATTAAAATTGCTTTTAATCTGAAATTCCACATGGAATTTACAATTGCATTAAACGTTTGCCCAAATGTTTAGGCCAAGACGTCATAAAATGTTCAAAATTTCCTAAAATTAACACCATATTCAAATTTTAGTTAAAATTCCTACTAAGAGATAGATCACAAAAATATTTGCTGTTTTATCAAACTTTTCATCCACATTTTACCCCACGGCGTCCGAAAGTTTTAAAAATTTAAAAAAATGGACACTGAATTCATAATTTAGATAAAACTTTCTTCGATTCGATACGCAATTTGGATTTTCAAAAGTTTTAACCCCCTCAGGTTTTTGCCGTCTGACCCCTTATATATTATGTGGAATCAATCTAAAAGACAACAGGGGTTCTGTAAGATAAAAGTTTGGATGTGCATATAAAGGTTTTCGGAAATCGGTTGATGCCTTGAAAAGGTAACGTGAGATTTACCTCAAACAGGTAGACAGATGGACAACGGACATTTCCCAAATAGTCAAGTTAAAACTGAAAACTCGCATGGCTCGTTAAATTATAAATAGCTTGTATGGTAGAAATTATCCAATAAATTATAAGTTCGTAGACAATATAAAGAGAAATTATTAAATATTCTTCATATAATTTTTACAGGCTGGAATAAAGCTTAAATACTTGTGATAATGTTTTCACAAATTTGAGTGTGTGTGGGTGTGTGTTTTAATGTTATCTAACCCGTAGAGTTATTTACCTCGTTGACAGATTAAATTTTTGTCCTTGACTTGGCAGCTGTATTTGTAATCCTATTCACCGGTTCTACATAAGCCAACCCCGTACCAAAATAATCACAAAAAAATTGCTTTTCTGTGAAACTTATATTTATCGAAATTTTTTCCCGTTTTTGTTTTCCTATGCAAAAACTGAAGATTTAAATAAACATTTTTATCGACTTTACATTGTCATTTTACTTTAGTGATTAATATTTTATTATTGACTTTTAAAATTATTTATGTTGTTAAAAAAATTCATCTGTGTATAAATATCACAGCGTTATAGAATAACAAGAATATATACTATCTCCGCTTTTATTCACCACCTACACGGAAGGTATTTTTATAGAGGCTTTAGATGAATGTGATGTGGGACTCTTCCTGAACGGTGAAAGAATAAATAACATACATTCTGCCGATGATACCGTCATATTCGTAGATAGCTTAGAGGTGCGGCAACGAACAATGAATTGTGACAGAAAGCAGCCGTCGATATGGTCTTGACATCAATGTCAACAGAACGAAGCTAAGAACAAGACTGATTCAAGCTAAGCTAAGAATGACTGTATCTAAGAACAAGTTCGAAAACTGCACCCTTATTATAAACCAAAGGCCAGTTGAATGTGTAAGCAAATTTACATATCTTGGTACTACAGTCAATGAACAATGGAACCACTATCAAGAAATAAAGAGCAGAATTGAAAAGGTGAGAGCAGTGTACACTAGAATGAGCAATTCATTCAAAAGTCACTATTTAACAGTAAACATAAATAACTTATGAGACTTTTACCCTGCTACGTATCCTCGGTCCTCTTCTTCGGTGTAGAATCTTGGACTTTGACTGAAGCCACAACTAAAAAATTGGAATCTTTCGCAATGTGGCTTTGCCGTAAAATGTTGAGCATTTTATGGACAGCACATATAACTAAACTTGAAGTTCTTAGAAAGATGAAGAAAGAAAGGGAAGTTATTAACACAGTAAAGATAAGAAAGCTTCAGCATCTGAGACATCTCATGAGAAGTGAACAGAGATTTTACTTATTGCAGTCCATACTACAGGGAAATGTTCTTGGAAAGAGAGGAGTTGGGCGACCGAGAATCTCATGGCTGAGAAATTTAAGGACCTGGTTTGGCATGAATACAACTGACTTATTCCGTGCAGCAGTACAGAAAGTTAAAATAGTTTATATGATATCCAACATCCGAAACTATCTTCAACTTATCTACAACTTCAAGATAGTGACAACAGTACATAGGTATAGCACCTAACTGTAGCAGCTATACGCTGTGTATCGGCAACCCATCGTTACGGACGATTCGCCTCCGGACAGTCAAGCCTATCGACCACGCGAGCGCGTCTCCGGCCTAACGACTGGCCGGAGCAAAATTAGTCAGAGCTGCCACCACGTCATGCATGCAATATCGTGTATTCGTGGACCGCATCCTAACACCTTGTGCCGAGCAAACGACCGCGCTGCACTGTTTGAACCTGGCGATGGCGTTCTGATTCTATTAGAATCTATTACGTCATGAATGATACTTAAATGCGTTGACTATCGCAAGGTGAAAATTAATTACTGGTTGAATATGGTAGTCAAAATTTCTGTAATTATTTAGCGTTTAATTTTTAAACTAATTACACTGAGCTTGCCTTATGAATTTATTTAATGTTCTGTTTTGTTATTGTCCATAATTATTTTATTGTATTTTGTAAAGATATATGTGTTTAATCTTTTAACTAAGAATAGTTGTTTTAAAAATAATCATATCTAATATTTTTAATTAACGTACTTCTAATGAGTAGGTAATTGTAAGTACTCATGTTTTTAGTTTCTTATGGTATCAAATAATACATTAGTTCTACAAGTAAACCCTTATTTTCTATCACTATACGTATATGCGTTGCACATCTATCCTGATGTACGTTATTTTCTATCACTATATATGCGTTGCACATCTATCCTGATGTACGTTATTTTCTATCACTATATATGCGTTGCACATCTATCCTGATGTACGTTATTTTCTATCACTATATATGCGTTGCACGTCTATCCTGATGTACGTTATTTTCTATCACTATATATGCGTTGCACGTCTATCATGATGTACCTTATTTTCTATCACTATATATACGTTGTACGTCTATCCTGATGTAATTTATTTTCTATCACTATATATGCGTTGCACATCTATCCTGATGTACGTTATTTTCTATCACTATATATGCGTTGCACATCTATCCTGATGTACGTTATTTTCTATCACTATATATGCGTTGTACGTCTATCCTGATGTACGTTAATTTCTATCACTATAAGTATATGCGTTGGACATCTATCCTGATGTACGTTATATTCTATCACTATATATGCGTTGCACATCTATCCTGATGTACGTTATTTTCTATCACTATATATGCGTTGTACGTCTATCCTGATGTACGTTAATTTCTATCACTATAAGTATATGCGTTGGACATCTATCCTGATGTACGTTATATTCTATCACTATATATGCGTTGTACGTCTATCCTGATGTACGTTTCAATGTTTAATCTGAATCATCAGTGGGTCCCGATATATCGATTTAATTTTCTATTGTATTGAATTTATTGTTCATAGCCTAAAGGTACCATACATACGATGTGCAATAAAATTTTTATTACAGTACTGACATTCTTAAAAACGATCGATTTCGGTCACAGACCATCGCCAGGTCATATACAGCACACTTGCGGTCACAATATCGTAAAACAGCCAGTATTTGCAAAAACCAATTCGTAGACATTGTTTAATGAACGTGATACGTACGTCGTTGTTTAAAGTTTCCCGAGAACTCAGTTCGGTGCCGCTTTCGGCAATCAATCCTCTGTCATCCTTTGCAGATGATACCACCATTGTCTTCTTTAAACTGAAAAAAAATTCGTTTATGTCCTTTACTTCGAGTTCTGCTCTGATATCTTCATACCTTATTCTATCTTGCAATGTATAATTTAAAGTATTTCGAAGAAACTGCATTTCAGCACTCTGATTCTTGCCCCATTCCTTTTTTGTGATGACCCTCGCCTCACTTGGCTAAATCAAAGTCGGTATCGTAATTGTCTAAAGAATTTGAACCTTGTACTGTCTTGTTTTATTTCTAAGATTTCTATGAATCGTACTAAAAAATATTCCTAAATTTCTTTATCTTCTCTTTTATATCGTATTCAGATTCACAGCTTACTTCACAGCCGAGATATTTGAAACGGCTCTCTTGTTCTGAAGTGCTGTTGTTTGAATCTATCTTAGTTCTCACTGGATATTTACTTTTAAAGGACATGGTTTTGGTCTTTCTTACTGAAACTGTCAGTGAGCACTCTCTTGTCAGTTCCTGTAATTGAAACATACCTCATTCTCTTGAATAAGAACTATGTTATCAGCATATAGCAGGGAACACATACAAATTGATTTCTTAAGCTGTATTCACGAAGTCACTGTGGATTTCCATGATCTCAATATGTCGTCAGTGTATTACAACTTAACAACTTTCTTAATAGTACAAAATGAGACGAGATAAATGAATTAAGTATTGATAAAAATCAAAGGCGAGTTGGTGTTGTCTGACCGTTCGTAAATGACAGGCATTGTGTGGGTTATTTACGTGTTGTGTTTAGTTATACAGAATAGCGTGGTGAACGGTGTGTGGAGAAGCGTTTATTTAGGACGCTGGAAGTTGTTTCTCGCCGTTCTTGTGTCCTTCACACGAGTGGTAGGAGGTTTCTTGTTTCGACCTGTGTGTTTCGCACACCAACAACACGTGACTTGTCATATTGTATTATACGAACAGCAGATCGGGCGACAAACATAAGTTGCGAGTTGACAGACACCGAAACTCTACTTCTTATAACAACACCCCCCTCCTGTACATGCACACACACGCGTATATTCGTGTACGATAATGTAAATTTTTAATTCTATATTGTTGCCCGTAATGATAATGAGGATTGGTTTAGTTGACCATGATCTAAATCATTATTTATTGCAAGGCATGATAATTTGACAGGTTTCTTGTGTAAGTGACAGATCCGATGCGATATGTGGCAGTTAATAAACGCTGTATTCGGAAATAAAACTTATGAAAAAGTTACAGTATTAGACACAGTATGACTGTTTTCTTAATAAGTTACAGATTATTGTGTTTTACAATTTTTAAATAAATATTTAAATAAATATCACTATAATATTGACGACTCGGAACACTAAGTTTTTTATAAGTAAAAACGTAAAGTTTTACCTTACAGCCTAAACCGGCTTTCAACTATAGAAGGCTTCATCAGAGGCTGTCGTTAGTAGCGCTGTTCGTCTTGTTGTTGGTGACGAGATAGTTTTTCGAAAGATCGAAGCTGTGTGTGTGTGGTGAGATGTGTTCGAATAATGCGTGCGATTTGAATTGTGTCTGTTCGTTTAGGATGTCGTTTTTATTTGTTTTTGTGTGTTTGTATATTTCTAATTGTTCTAGAGTGTCTAGTTTTCGGCCTTTTGTGTGTACGTGTAGTATGTTCATGTTATTGTCGATGTTTTTATATGTGTGGTTTGCTTCAATGAGGTGGTTTGCGAAGGTAGATTCTGTAGTGGTGTGGAGTGCTTTTGTGTGTTCAATGTATCTCTGTTTGAAGCTACGTCCTGTCTGGCCTATGTAGAATTTTTCCAATTTGAACAATTTAGCTTATATACAGCGGGTAGATCGAATTTGTTTTGTGCTTTGGGCATGCGTTTTGATAGTGTGTGTTCTGTTTTGTTAGTAGTTTTGAAAGCGATTCTGTATCCTGCTTTTTTGAATTTGTGGGCGATTTTTTCTGTTTGTTTGTTGATGTATGTTAGTGTTATGAATTTGTTGTTTTCTGTCTTTGTCTGTTGTTTGTTTTGTGTTTTGTGTAGGAGTTTACTGACTATTGTTCTGTCATAACCGTTAGATTCTGCTAGATATTTTATCGTGTTTAGTTCGTCTTTGTAGTCTATTTCATCTAAGGGGATGTTGTTAAGTCTATGTATCATGGTTCTAAAAGCAGCTAGTTTGTGTTGTATTGGGTGATTGGAGGTGTTGTGTATTAGTGTGTCAGTTTTAGTTGGTTTTCTGTATATACTGAATTTGTGCCTGTGTTCTAGTTTTGTGATGGAGAGGTCTAAGAAGTTTATGGTATTGTTGTGTTCGTATTCGGCAGTGAAGGTTATGTTTTTACTTATAAAAAACTTAGTCTTCCGAGTCGTCAATATTATAGTGATATTTAGTTAAGTAACGGACACGTCATGGACAACGAAATCCAAGAATATTTAAATGTTTAAAAACCTGTGTATACACATATTCTATCCACATAGGACTCTAAATAAAATAGAGATTCAGAATTTTATCTTCTTATAATAAGTTATATTTTAAAATTTGTACCTTTAAATACTTTAGCTAGTGGTTCATTTATTCTCCTGTAATAAAGAAAGTTTGTATTTTCTAAATTATTATTACAGCTCTATTTTGAAATATAGTTTTATTAAATATTTGTTTAGTGAATTTGTTTAACTTTCTTTTAATGTGAATATTATTTTATTATGTAAATACTTTACTGACTGCTATATAAAGACTTGAAAATATTTATGATATTATTTTGGGTACATTTGAATTGTATTAACGTATCTAAAGTATTGAATGGATCGATTTGATTAAATTTATTATTTCTTCTCTGCTCCCATAGCAAAGTCATCTATTTGCTAGCGTATTTGCGTATACTGTATTGTCTATATTGGAAATAGTTGTAACTTCAAATAATGTTTTAAAGTATTGGGCAATTTTTTAATGTATCATTTTCGTCATTTATTTATTGTTTATTTATTATAATAAATATACATGCTTACATCCATGGAATACATGCGTACATGCATGCATACCATGCATGGAATGCGTACATGTTTGAAATAGAGTAAAAGTTTGTATTTTTATTCATTTGTATGTCTTAAGTTTTCCCTTGAGTTTTTACTGAATTTTAAGGTTGTAGTTGGCTGAAAATTTCATTATATTGCTACGCTGAGAAATAAATAGTACCGTACCGTATGGCTGTGTGGCTACGTCGCGTCGGCGCAGCAGAGTTGCGCAACTTTCTTGATTGTTCGAGATTTTCCGTGCCCCTTCCAGTCGTTAGCCGACTATCCTACAAGCACCAGTGCACGCTATGTTGCCAGAACGCAAGGCGGCGAGGTATACATACTGGATTTCGGAGCGGCTCAGTTTAGCCACCTATCCACACTTCCGTCGTCGTCTCAGTACAGACGTTGGCCTACCACCTAGATGCCATAAACGCCCTCAAGCACTGCTCGATGACCCCGTCACAAGGCGTTATCTGCCATCTGCCCCCTCCCACCCACCGACCTTGAGTAATTTTTCCTCTCCCACTCCGTCCGTCTCTACCTTGTCCGTGCCGGCGCTCGGCCTGAGAGTGGGCGCGCTTTCCTTCGGTGTGGTTAGTGCCGCCTGTGGTGAGCGCTTCCTCCTGCTCTGTTCTCTCCCGTGCCACTACACTGCCACTGGGCAGCCCTCAGCGACTTTTCCTGATCGGTCAGAGGCGCCCTGTCCGTTGTGGTCGGGCAATTCCTATCTCTCAATCGAAAGGCCTCTGACGTCTTCCCCATTCTGTCGTCGCGGGTCTTTTCGAGGTCCAAGGGTCCAAATAAAATTACATCATCCTATCCCTCAAAAAATAAATAAACGGAGGTTCCAGTCTTGCATAACGCGAGATTGCTAATCAAGGTAACAAGCAGGCATCAGGCAGTCATTGGGTTGGCCCGGACACTCCGACCAACGGAGCACGTCAAGCTGCTGCTCCGCACACCTTGACCTGGCTCAGTTTACTGTTCAATCAGTGATGCTAGAGTGAAGTTCGGAGTGTGTATTATTGTGGCTAGCGGAATGTGATAAGTGTGTTAATTACTACTAAACTGTAATAAAGTGACATTATTATTGTGTGTAGGACAAATTTAACTTGAATTATTGTATAACAGTGCCTTTATTGATTTCTAATTGTTGTTTGTGACGAAAGCAAGTAATTAACAACTTCATTGATGTCAGTTATTCTGTTTCCACAAAAATCACTACAATCTGTGTGGTCGTTTTAACAAAATAATCAAACGTTCGTGTTTGTAATTAAGCTATTTTACAAATTGATGCTGTTCTAACGCTTATTAACAGTTTGTGAATTTAAGAGATTATGTACTCGTAATTTTATTGAGTAATTTAATTTGTGTAATTTTATTGAGTAATTTAATTATATATTAAATTAAACCTAATAACCGTATTTTACTGGGGTGATTCATCAGGAATTTATTTGTAGGTTGTTTACTATTTTTTAGAATATTTTACATTTTATTTTGCAATTATTTGTAGGATCTTCGTGTAATACAATGAGAGTTTTATTACTTATAATTTAATTCGTTTATCCGTTTTTCTCTTTGAATTAATTTACAGTTATTAGCTACTGGTTTACGTTTTATGTTATTAATAATATTGTTTAGTTTATTGTATTGGTTTTGTTTATAATAATAAAACAATTTTTTTATTTTTTACTGTGCTGTTTATTCTTATATTTTCGATAGTCTTCTCATTTCCTCATAGGTGCTTCTCTTATTTTATATTGTTTTTCTTCTATATAATATTAAATGTATTTTCTTCTTTCGACTACGATATTTTTATGACCACTCAAAATTTATATGATTTATTTAATTGAATTTTCTAGACTTGCTATTTTGTTTGCAGTAAACTTAACTGTAGATGAGTTTATGAATTTTAGATAAGAAGCATAGATATTTTTTAAAGTTTGTAAATTTTAGTTATATTTGTTACATTTAATGTTTGTTAGAAGATTATTAAGTTTCTACAGACTGTATTTGTTTATTTATGTTAATTTAGGATTTATAACATATTATAGTCTATTTATTATTTCATGAATGATAATAAAATATGTTGACTCGCATAATATGAAAATGAATACTACTTTGTTTATTAAGGTAGTAGAAATGTCTGTAATTATTTGACTTTTTGATTTTAAACAAATTATATTGAGCTTGAGTTTTGCATTTATATAATTGATTGTTTTGTTATTTTGAACAATTATTTTATTGTATTTTGGAAAGATATTTAAGTTCACGCACCTTAAATTGCATACTTATTTTCAAAGTAATTAGATTTAATTCATATTTATTTTTATAGGTAAAATAAATAGATAATAAAATGAGACAAACCACCTTTTGTGGTGTCTTCATCTTTGTTTCTCTTTGTATGTACTCGTGTTTTTATTTTCTTAGAGTATTTGTATGTTATATAATATTATGAATAATAAATTACTTCTATAAGTGATTACTTTATTTACTATAAATCATTAATTTAATTTAATTAAAACCTCAATTTAATTATTTCTTTAATTAAAGATTTTCTTCAATTAACGAAATATTAGTATTTTGATTTTCCAAAATTTAACTGTATGACATTTCGATATAATTTTCGTTTAAATCAACAATTTAATTTGTATTACTTACACAGTGTGTGAGCTGAATTAGAGTTGCAGATATTGCTTTTTAAAACGCATTGCGGTTATAGCCAAGGAATATAGAAAATATATCTAGTAGTAGTTTTTTTCGTCTGTCATACGTTAAATATATTTCAATCTGAACATTGTATTTACACGATCGCGCGGGTCGTGTAGTTTCTGAGAGAGAGAGAGAGAGAGAGAGAGAGAGAGAGAGAGAGAGAGAGAGAGAGAGAGAGAGAGAGAGAGAGAGAGAGAGAGAGAGAGAGAGAGGAAGGGCTATAAATAAGAGAGAGAAGAGTGAGTCAATGAGTAATTTTTTGTTGTTACAATAACGTGTACAAATGATAAGTAGTAACAAATTTCGCTTCTCCTCTGCTCCGGAAAACAAGTTTCCCTCCCATCTGTGATTCAAATATTTCAGTATTGTGTTGTGTGGTGTGTTGCGGCTTTACACAACATTTATTGTGTGGCAATACATTTGAACTACACGTAGGGTTAAACAAACTGGGGGCATACATCATGTGAATGCCGCAATACGAGTATATAGCAATCTTGTTGTTAAACCACTGTTTCATCTACTCTCAACACCTATAACCTGTATTTGGGCTATACAATTATAAATTGATTTTATACACACACATACACACACAGATATAGTCATATATAGGCTATATATTAAATTTATATCTTCTCACATTATTTTTGTGTATTTTCATTACTAATAACAAATAACACTTGTTTTTACAAGATTATTTTATATATTTTTATATATTTACAATGTTCTAAGTGTCAACTAAAATTAACAGAATTTATAAAATTAAATTAAATTAATAAAACTTTTTTTTTAAATTGTATATTATCTGATGACGATAGCTTAACGATTAGTTAAATATATAAAAAATATATAGGTATATTATATTCTTGAGAAAAATATTCTTATTATTATGTAGATATATAATATGTATTTTAGCCTATATATTGCAAACCTATACATAATCCTTTGTGTAAACCTGTGTGTGTGTGTGTGTGTGTGTGTGTGTGTGTGTGTGTGTGTGTGTGTGTGTGTGTGTGTGTGTGTGTGTGTGTGTGTGTGTGTGTGTGTGTGTGTGTGTGTGTGTGTGGGGTGAATATCTGTTGTAGCAGGTTTTTGGGCACATCCGTGTACGTGATGTTTATATTGCCGAGGTTTCGTTCCGAAATCCCGGAATATTTTCAAGGCGTACCGATGTTAATTTAACTACGCCGCGCGTTTTATATCTCGGGCCTCCATTGTGATTTTTGTCGTGGGAAGGTTTGAGCGTGGGGTTGAGTGTGTTGTGGCCATATGTTGTTTGTTAATTTGTGAACTGTCAGTTAGGAATTTCCAAGTTGTCGCTAATTTAGTGTATTCAATTAGCGACAGAAATTAATATACTAAATTAATGACAATATGAAACCCTGCAGACTATAAATATTCCACACCTGCCGCTTAGTTTTCAGTAATTGTCACGCGATTTACACAGTGCGTCTCAAGTGTTGTATTAGTCACAAGTGATTATAGTGTGGAATTCTTTATACTTGACATTATTATTTGTGTGGACAGATTTGCTCGAATTATTGTACAAGTATAATCTTGTTGAATAACTTGTTGATTTAAAACTGTTAATTTTGATTAATTAAAGACTAGGTATTATTGACTTCATTGGTGACTTGTATTTTGTTTACCACTGTACCATACGACGCTCAAGGAGACCATCGTAACAATATGTTACCAACGATTATAAGAATAACCTTCATTTAGATTTCGTGGAAACAAACAAAATAAAATGTTTATATGAAAATATATTTAGACGAAGCGTAAAAAAAGCTTTTGCGTTTTGCGAGAATGTCGCGTTTGTAGACTGTGACAGATTTGTGTGCAACAAAAGGCATCTGTCAGTCGGTTTCAGAGACGCTGAGTTCCAACAACATTTTACCAGCTGCGAGGTGTATCTAAGGCCTTGTCAAATTGGTCTTGTTCTTAACATTTTTTTTTGTTATCAAAATTTTAAACAGTATTTGTCAAATTATGCTATGTAGGTTTTTGTGTATATTATCCTTCATCATTCTTAATTAGGTAAATCAAAGTGAATATATTTTCTGAGTAGTATAGTCAGTTTGAGCAACGGTATGAAGGTTCATTATTCATAAAGCAACATAGTTATTAATCTAGCACGTTACATATCTTGTATAATAGTTTTATTCACCATCATCATCATCATCTTTGAAGACTACACCAAGGATTGCCTCTTTTGTTCCGGTCTCACACCGGCAAAGATTAGAGCTGATCACTCCAGCGCTTCGTCCCACAACTCCCCGCCCACCACGGCTTATAGATCCGACCGGCTAGCCCTTATTTAGTAGTATGCCCTCCCCCCGGATATGTTACTAGCATATCGCAGGGTAAGACTTATGGTGAGACTGCCACCTTCAGGTTTAACGTCCAGCCCGATTTTCTGTCTGCGTGTTCGCCCATAAACTGCTGTCTTACCAGACTAAAGAGACCAGTTTTCCTTTTGAGATATCAATAAGTATCTTTAGTGTGGTGGTTTCTCCTTGCCTCACACATCCTACGTCGTTGACCAATGGAAGGTCATCCATTTTAGAGGCAATTTCTCACCCCAAGGGCAAAAGTGTGCCCTAACCGTCTACTTGCCAATGACAAGTAGGAGACGGACAGCTGATACCGGCTGTCACTCGGTCTCCAGAGCCGCGTTAGCCACCTCTAGGTGTTGCCTATTCCCCACCACTTGGAGGTGCGGTTGGATATTTTCCTTCGTCAAGGAATGAGACCATAAAGCATTACTCATCCTCTCCAGTACTTTGGAGGACTAATAGTTTTATTATTTTAATAATCTCACGGGTTCTAAGGGTCTATAGGTGTACAAAATTTGTTACTTGTTGAGGATAGTAATTGTTACATTTAGTCTTTCAAGTTTCTAAAGCTTTCAAGGCAGGCGTCAACAAAGTTCAAACACCATTTACCGTGTTACCAGGCGGTGGTCCACCATCGTTTGTGTTTACAGACGTTTTGGCCCCACCATCAGAGGCCACCTTCAGAGCTGAAAGCAATTGGCACGGTGTCCACCAATTCATTCCAGTGAAGGTAGAGACCGTGGGTTGAATTGGTGGACACCGTGCCAATTGCTTTCAGCTCTGAAGATGGCCTCTGATGGTGGGCCCAAAACGTCTGTAAACACAAACGATGGACCGCCGCCTGGTAACACGGTAAATGGTGTTTCCAACTTTAATCATTAAGTCAGTAAAACAACTGAAATTTTACATTGTTAACATTTCAGTAGTACACGTGTGTTAGTGCGACAATCAAATGGATCCATTATTTATAACAAACTAACTTCACAATCAATATCGACGATGTAAAAATGTGTCTACATACAGAGGTAAATATTTTATTTGCTATAGGCTAACACAGTTCCTGCTACATTAGAGAAAAATAAATGTATTGAACATGCATTATTAACACTTAGGAGTTGCTGTAATTCCCTTTTTTTAACAGTGAAATCACAATACATGCAAACTGAATATCTCTGCCGAACGCTAAGCATTCTGAACAGAACGCTAAACATTTAAGTTATTTGGGCGCCAATTGTTACCATTGAAATAATATTCTTTCAAACTATTAATTAACGGAATAAAAAAAATGGTATAAGCGGGTAATGTGAAGAGTGGTTAACTTTCAAGCTAAATTACCAATTGTTAGTTGTCAGTATTTTTTAAATGTACGTCAGGGACCCATATAAAATAAATTTTCTTTCCATGGTGTATCAATACGAGGTTCATAATTGTAAATGTAAGTTATTGATGGAATGCTTATTAAATAGTGTGATTATGAAACTCGCACACTTATGTAGACTGGCATATATTAATTTTATTTTAAATTTGCTTTGAAATAAAAACCCATTATAGTTTTCTAAAATTCACCTTAATAATTTCGGTGATCACGATAACAGGCACGAACTAGAACGCAATATATATAATTGTTACTGGATTTTTCTTCAATTTTTCTAGAAATCGTTTTGTTGTGTTAGAGGTCTCTGTCTTTTTAAGTATTTAATAATTTTGTACATATGTATATTTCGTAATCTCCTTTACTGGTCATCATCATCATCAGAGCAATTTAAATTATGCATACATAAAACTCTTGTTTGTTTATATATTCGTTCCACTGTTAAAAGAGATTCCCCTTTAAAACCCTTTCTTCCCAACTACACCATTCAATATGTTTAATATGTTTATTTTTTTTTTACACCGAAGTAAGTCTTGAAATTACATACACAGATCTTCTTCTTCTTCTGTGGCGTCACACTTCGGTGTCAAACTTTAGACTCCATAATCATCCGCCTCCATTTTCCCTGTCATTGGCGATCAATTTCCATCGGTTTATTTTAAGCAAAGTATGAGCATCCCTTGCCAATGCGTCAATCCACCGATGCTTGGGTCTTCCGATGCCTTCTACCCTCGTTTTGACTTAACAGTACTTTGCTAGTTTGGCTTCCATGCTAATGATGTGTCCTACCCTTTGCAATCTATGCAGTCGGATGATGGTGGCCAGATCGTTGTCTTTATATAGCTTTTATAGTTCCTCATTGTGACGCATTCTCCATATCCCATTGACTTTGATTGGTCGATATCTTGTCCTCAGAATTCTCCTTTCAAAGATATTGACTATGTTAGCGGCTTGTTTGTTCAGAGCCTAAGTCTCGCTGCCATAAGTTATCACCGGTCTAATCATAACTTTATATAATGTGACCTTGGACTGACGTTGGTATTACTTGTCTTGAATATAGTTGTCAACGAAGCATATTCTCTATGTGCGGTCTTTATCCTTTCCCTTATTTCATTTATTTCTTGATTATCTTCTCCCATCCAACATCTCAAATATTTAAACCGATTAACTATTTATAGGTTTAGTGGTTCGATTTCAAACTGTTCAGGTTTTCTGGTTTTCCGTCGAGTGGTGACCATAACATTTTTTTTCATCAGTATTAACCTGTAATCCTGTCTCTTCTGCTTCGTGTTTGAGTTCTTGGAAGGTCTCTTTTGCTCTTTCTTGGGATCATGCCATAATATTAATATCGTCTGCATATCCTACGATCGGACCATTTTATATTGTAATATTGCATTCCTATGAATTGAAATTTTTCTGATCACATATTTAAGTGCTAAGTTGAACAGGGTTGGTCCCAGCCCATAGCCCTGTTTTAACCCTTTATGACATTAAAAAGATTCTGTCATACCCGATTGCAAGTTGACTTTGGCTATCGTTTGTACCATTGTAAATCTTGTACATACATGGATAACTAACTTTAATTATTGAAAGTGAAGATTAGGCGAGGCGAACACCGAGCTACGTAATCGTTCATAACTGGTACGACTTTCTCAACGACGAACCAAATAATTACTTGACAGTTGACTTGAACACATGGACTCACCTTTACACTACAGTGTTTCCGAACTCTAAATAAAAGCAAATAAGGTCTATCAGAGTATGAGATGATACCAAACTGATGCTGCGACTGTTCTCGAATTGGTTAAATTGTTATTGTCAGGCACTAGTCTCATCAAGACTTAAGCATTACTGCACGCAAAAACAATACATAAAGAATTCTTTAGAAAAATATATGACAAATACATTTCTTTGCGTGATTGTGTAACTTCATGTTGACAGTAAAATGTGAATTGTAAATGAGCCTGACATTTTTCAACCCCTGCTTTCTGATTACGACCAAAGTTTTTCTTTGTACGTAAACTTCATGAACGTGGAAATAACAAATATTTTCCCATTTTCAGCTGTTACTACGCAAAGTCAGAGAATTCTGTCATTCACAGTGGCAAAAAGATGAGTATGCGTGAGAATCCTCTCTCTCTCCCTCCCCCCTCTCGCGCTCTATCTATCTATCTCTCTCTTACTCAAACACCTATACACTTGCAACATTCAAGATGTACTTGATTTGTTTTCTGGATTAACCGGATTTTATTACTTCATAAAACGATTTTGAAACATCGAAGAGATCACAAGACCGATTACCTAAATTAAAGCGTGCATGCATGTATTTGTGTGCCTGTGTGTTTGTGTGTGTGCGTGTGTGTGTACCAACGTAACAACTAACTAAATCGGGGGGGGGCATATATTGTTTTGTGTAAGAAGTGTGGCAGCAGGTGTCTAAATAAAGGTGCTCAGCTGAACGATAGCAAACGTAGTGTCGAATAGACAAAGAATATTCAGTTGTGACGAGATTTATTCGAGATATAATATATTAACCCACGTACTAGGAATCTTTGACGACCTCGGTTTTTCACTTGTTATCCTCTGATGCGGTTTGGAAGCTCTTGATAATCTCGAGTTGTTCCAAAAACGTTATGTAGGAAGGGCTGGATTGTTTGTACGAAAAGAAGTGGACTGTAATACTGTTATTAGAAATGCGTTTATTGAAATGTTAAGATGTATAGACCATGGTCGACACGTGCAGATGCATTAGAGGCCATAACGCCCAAAAATTAGTTTTGAAAGAAGTCGCGGTCCATTGTCAGTGGACGCAGGTAGTCTGATTAAATTAATAAGTACGATACATAATTAAGAATGATCCAGAAGCCGCAGCTGGAAGAGAGATTGTTTAACGAGAGTACAGCTCGGAGCCTGGTTAGAAACTAAACTAACTTGTCTCCCGTCGGTCAGCTGACCGCCGGCAGCGTTTGATAAGCACGTGACGTCTCCGCCCGTGTCGCATTGCAGTAGTTACTGCACACAGCTGATAAACAAAGTACAAAGTTTGAACATACTGCCCGCCAAAATCGGGACGATTTTGTAAATTAAACATTAATTGGGAACAGTATATTACAAAATATTATCAATGTTATATATATAAACAATAGATATTATACTTAAAGGGCTTATACATTAAATTGACTCTTGGATTAAAGTAACTCACTTCTAACATAAAGTCTGTAGAAAACAAAATTCATTAAGCTAACAGAAAAGCTCAAAGTCAAAACAAAACAATTTCTGTGCTAGAAAAGGTACAAAATAAAAAATCATGATAAAAACGAGTCTTTGCATAACTAAACATGATCTCTCTTGAAGCATAAACATATGGATATGAAATACATATATTTAAACTTTAACAAAAACGTAAGTGACAAACCTTAATTTATATAAGAGAAACCATCTTGAACACTGCTTCATATATAATAATACAAATAATAAGAACATAATGTATATGTACATAATGTTATCATAATCACATCAAAGTTCAATGGTACATGGAGATATGGTAGACATATCCAATGTAAAAATGCATAACATGAGTTTCGAGTATACATAATACATAAAGACTGACATAATAATTAAAGGTACATAATAGTATAATAAAGATCACAAAATTCAATAATACATGACATTGAAAAATACAATACATACAATAATTGGTACAATAATAATTTTCAAAGTTCAATATATAATCATATAACAATACATAAATGATAGCACAATGAAAACGTAGTCACTGTTACAATAATAGCTATCAGAACTTAGTAATAATTACAACGCTAATGATACAATTAACTTGTATAATCGCCCCGGGAATTTTCCGGGTGAATTCCAGGCAATGTGACAAGTTCACAATCCTAGTACGTCTCGTGTATCCTAGTACAACAGACGCATACGACTAGTCTGTTGCCACCGGAAGGGGCATAATTTGTGGATGGGTCGGCGTAAGATACCTAGCGCGGTGCGAACTTCTGCGACGCGTACTAAGGAATCTTGACCCGGAAAAACATTGGTAATTACCCCACGCTTCCACTGTAGTGGGGGGGAATTATCATCCAAAATGAGGACAAGCTGTCCGACATTCAAATTCCTTAACGGGGTGCGCCATTTGTTGCGCTGCTGCAACTGGTGCAGATAATCCCTAGACCACCGTTTCCAGATGGTCTGTGTAAATTTTTGGAGCAGAAGCCATCTGCCCAAACGACTAGTATTGCCTTGGGTATAGTCGGGTTCCGGAAGTGCAGTCAGTGGAGCACCGACCAGGAAATGAGCAGGAGTTAAGTGTTCAGGGTCTCTAGCATCGTCGGACACCGCACACAAAGGGCGTGAATTAAGACAAGCCTCAATTTGAGAGAGAAGAGTAGAGTATTCCTCAAAATTCAAGATCGTACCGCCTATTACGCGACGCAAATAATATTTAACACTCCTTACACCACTTTCCCACAAACCACCGAAATGAGGGGCTGAAGGGGGGATAAAGGACCATTTGATACCGTGGAGACCGCAAAGCTCCTGAGAAGATTGCTCATCTTCCTTTGAGGTTAAAAATTTGTACCAATCATATAAGGTGTGGTTGGCACGACGAAAATTCGTACCATTATCTGAAAATATGTGCGCGGGAATACCTGTGCGCGCGATGAACCTTTTTAAAGCCGCTATAAAGGCGTTGGAAGTAAGATCCGACACCAATTCTAAATGGATGGCCTTTGTACACATGCATATGAATAACGCGATGTATGCCTTGGACGTGAACTTTGAGCGCTGCCCGCCATGGCGCGAAGGTACAGGACCGGCGTAGTCCACGGCAGACTGTGAAAATGGCCTAGCAGGCGTGACCCTAGAAGGGGGTAACTGACCTAATAGTTGATTCGCGCCTCTAGCCCGGAAACGAAAACAAGTGACACACTTATGTATCACTGAGCGGATATAGGATTTGTCGTGAATGATCCAATATTTGCGCCTGAGCGAAGCTTGAGTTGATTGCACCCCAACGTGCAACAAACGGATATGTTCATACTCAATTATTAATCTCGTGAGACGAGAGTGCGGGTGCAAAATTATTTGGTGTTTACTCGCGTAGTTAAGTGGGGAGAATTGCAAGCGTCCACCCACTCTTAAAATGCCTGAGTCATCCAGGAAGGGGTTGAGAGCAAGAATTTTACTACTGCGAGGAAGGCACCGGTGTGCCTCAAGTTCCTTAACTTCTACGCCGAAGTGCAACTGCTGAGATTGCCGGACAAAAACCAAGAGTGTGTCAGACAATTCTTGAGCAGACAAAAAGGACGTGGCCCTGTCAACAACCGGGAGCCTAGAATTGCGAGAAAATCTGCGGCAATATGCGAAGACGCGAATGAGCCTAGTAAGTGATGAATAATTTTCAAAATAACTATGTGTTGAGGACGCGACAATTAGTGAGGTTGAACCTACTTGCGACGTTGCTGCTCAAGGTCGGGATAAGTACAAGGAGCATTAATGCCGAAAGAGCTGACTGGCCATGATGCTGACTCATGCGCCAACCAGGATGGACCATGCCACCATTGAGTATGACAGTGCAAACTACGAGGGAGGCAACCGCGCGATAAAATGTCGGCAGGGTTGTCAGTCGATACTACATGATGCCAAGTTCCCCTGCTGCTAACAAGACGCTGTATTTCCGCGACACGGTTGGCCACAAATACCTTCCAGCGGGAAGATTGTTGATGTATCCAATTCAACGCTATCATCGAGTCCGAATAGAGATATAGTCCGTCAAAATTGTAGTTGATGGCGTTTAAAACCTTGGAAGTTAATTGCGTCAGCAATAAAAAAGCACAAAGTTCAAGACGTGGTAGCGTTATCTGTTTCAGCGGAGCGACCCTAGATTTAGCACACAACAAGTTTGACGATATGGCGCCGTTCGAATAGACCGCCCGCACATAAATGCAACACGCGTAACCTTTAGCCGAGCGTCGGCGAATCCGTGAAGCTGTAATGAACTAATTGGATAATTGTTCGAACTCTTAACCGACCTCGTAATCTTAAAATGAGTGTCGGAAACTAATTGAGAGTATAGTTCTAGCCACTGATTGGCTAATGACCCAGATAGGGGTTCGTCCCAATCTGTGCCCGCCAACCACAACTGTTGCACGAAATGCTTGCAGTAAAATGTGATGGTTGCGATAAGACCCAGCGGATCATAAATCCCAGCAATGACCGACAACACGCTTCTTTTGTTGAACACGGTCAAATTATCATCATCCCGAACGGTGTATAAAAAATTATCCTTATCAACTGAGCCGCTCATCACCAAAGACATCACAACAAAATTTTTTAACTTTCCAAATCTGACACATTTTCTAAGTTTGACATCCACCAGAAAAATTTTTTAAAAAACTACAACTTACCTTGATGACCGGCTCACTTGTTCACTCGAACTAGGAGAAGACTCCTAGTGGAAGAATGTCCACATGCGGGGTAACCATTGGGGAATCGGACGAATGAGGTGACCTCAAATTGGTTGTTTTGTTTAAATTCAACAATTACCAATTTATTGCTTCTGTGCGAAATAATAAATCATATACAATATTTCATGTGACAGCACTCCATTAGGAGTATATAAAATACACACCATATTTAAAATATATGACATCGTATTCAAAATTTTAATTTCAAAATATTCAAAATTCAATATTTAAAAAAAAACATTCCATTAAAACTATATAAAATCTGTAAAACCTTTAAACTCTCTTACATGGCATGCACATCACCACTGACATGCACCTTTTTACCTTCACCCATAGAATTTTCTTATTTGGAACTAAATACATTAACATTGATAAGTACCAAGAGTAAATCCAGAGGTTTTCAAAATATAACATTTAATAACACTAAGTCTCTTTTTTTTTCTTTTAGTCCCCCTCTGGTTGTACTATAAACACTTTCAATAATATCAACAATTTTATAAACCATTTAACAAGCATTAACAAGCAATTCTCTCCTACAACAATTTAAACAAACATATTACATAACGACATGCGCCCTCTGAAATCTAATTCAAACTTTAAAAAAGAGAATCATATAATTAGGAAAATATAATGCAAACCTAAGATAGATGATTATACACTCTGTGTGGAATTCACAAGTGCATGTGCTCAGTTTTCCCTAAACCTGCATAAACTTGAGTAGCACAAAGGCTTGCAGATTTCAGAGTGCACCATTATTAAGAAACTAACAAATAGTCAGGTACATATATCTCTCAGCCATGTAACATGTTGTGTGCATGGAATTATGAGCCTATACATATACAAAAGAATTTTCACAGTGACTGTAAATGGATAGCGAATGAAATTAAATATGAGTATATACATCTACCAAAGATTTTAAAAGGTCACTGTACATTGATAGAGAATTAACAATACTATGAGCCTATAAATCTACAATTCTTATAAATATATAAATAGTGAAAATTTCATCTTGTACAGCAGTTCAGTCATTTTTATTAATAGGCTGAATGCTCCTGAATTACAGTTCTAGTACAGGGCAATTGTTACAATTGTAGGTGATCTGCAACTCTTTCATAATCAGATTTACAAGTTCCAATAAAAGACTGCCACAAGATCAGTTCCACACAGATTATAGTAAAAGGTATACTAGAAATTACATGCTTCCACAATTAACACACAAGACATTTATATGAACACACTGAATATGAGCATTAAAGGAACTCGGCTGAACTTTGCTTCACTCGGCCCCGGAGCACACTGGCCAATTCCTAGCACATTTTCTTAAGTTTTTTTTTTATTTTTGTTTTCTTTTTTTTTGTAGGTAGAAATTTTGCACAGAATCTATTACAGTCGAATAAGAAACTAGTCACATAAGACACTAGTAAGGTTTACCAGACCTTTCTTTTATTAAAAACTTGCGTTCAAAAATTTGCAATGAGTGCAGAAACCTGTCTATTATATTCCCAATATATAGTGAAGTGAAAAAAAAAATATCCAGAATTAAGCAACAGTTTTTTTTTTTTTTTTTTTTACCTTTTTTTTGTGTTAGAAACAGTTAGGCCACACTTGACTCCAAAACAAGCAGCGCAAAAACGCCTCCCAGGCAAAAATTTAATAATTATTATTTTTCCATACCTGCACAATTTTGCAAAGTGTCACTTACAATTGAGTTCCTCAATTTACTCACGCATAAATCACATCTCGGTCTTCACAGGATCACGGCCGCCGGGCCCCAAGGGACCCCCTTGGCACACTTTACTCTTAGCCTGCCATGATTAATTTAAAAACCCAGGCCTTATAATAAAAAAATGAAGCAACTTTTCAAACGCCGATCGCTAAGACCGCACGTGGCGAGAACAGCTCCTGAATAGAACAGCTGACAACAACCCTCGTCTCTCTCTATCCAGCTGACCCGGAACCACCCCCATCGAGTCAAAAGAAAAACTCTCCACTCGACGAAAACCACAGGCCAATCCACAGCTCAAGTCAAAACAGCAAACCCTCTACTCACGGCAAACACCGCACCAAGCAGCGGGACCGAAAAGTTAAGTTGTGCGAAGTCTCTAACAGATAGCGACAGTATCCAAAATTCGGAGCGAGAGCCACAACCAGTTCCGAAGTTACCGTAACTTCTCATAGATAGCGAAGTGACCACTGTCCAAAGCGCACTCCCCAGATACATGAAAATATCGCCCGGAATCCTTAGAACCGCTACTTGCCGTACACCTACGTACGGCACACCCCCACAACAAAAGGAGTCCAACGGGTTGGACGACACTGGGACTGCCACCACCGGAGGAAAAAAAAGCGGGGACTGGCTAAAAACAAATAAAAAGATAAAATCCGGCGAAAGTGGAAAACTAAAGGACACCAGAAGGAAGGACAAGGTGTGTGTGGGTCTGTAGCTGGGTGTGTGTAAGTGTAGAAGATACGGGGAGTGTGAGCGGCCGCGGCCTAAAGCAAAGAAAGAAGAAAGGAAAGGAGAGAAGCTAAAATACCGATAAAACGTTTAAAACCCCAATTAACCCCACCTAAAACAATAAAACACTAAAAAGTAAAACCCTAAAACACAATCCCTCCAGCGAAGCCCCCCGAAAACAACCGAGGACCCCAACTACTCCTAACTGGGGTAAGCGTCATGGCCATTTTATAACAAAGTTCAATCAGCTGATGCACCAACCAGGTCGACCGTGAATTGACATATCAAACCTAGAACCGATACAAGAGACAAGGACGGGTATATCAGATTACGCAAACGACAACAACAACATTCCACCCTGCAGCCGGCTATCAACAGCTCATAGTCCAACTCGCCCAGATAACAATTTTACAACAATACATCTGGTTACAAGTTACTCTGTCAATGTCTAGACTCCGGATACAATGACAAACAACGTACTTTTGCACTTATACACCACACAAACTACCCCTGACAATATCTCGTATCCCCATAAAACAACAAATTTAGTTGGGGTGTCCCGACCCGACACCGGACCAACAATGAAGACCAAGATGAAGTGCCATAAGACAACAAAGACAACCATGATCACACAAAAACACAAACAAACAAATGAACACTCAAGAACCCCCAAAACCATCATAAATCGCCAGGCTGTGCTCAACCCCCCCTAGGGGTCCCGGCCCGGCAACCGCACCCAAAGACCAAGATTTACAACACTAATAAACATCACTCTTGACAGAACTTGTCCGACTAAGATTTGGAGGTCACCTCATCCATTTCCAATTTTCGTTTCAGAGGTGGCCAGCACTACGTCCAACCACGCTCTGCTACCATTTGGGAGCCGCTCATCACCAAAGACATCACAACAAAATTTTTTAACTTTCCAAATCTGACACATTTTCTAAGTTTGACATCCACCAGAAAAATTTTTTAAAAAACTACAACTTACCTTGATGACCGGCTCACTTGTTCACTCGAACTAGGAGAAGACTCCTAGTGGAAGAATGTCCACATGCGGGGTAACCATTGGGGAATCGGACGAATGAGGTGACCTCAAATTGGTTGTTTTGTTTAAATTCAACAATTACCAATTTATTGCTTCTGTGCGAAATAATAAATCATATACAATATTTCATGTGACAGCACTCCATTAGGAGTATATAAAATAGACACCATATTTAAAATATATGACATCGTATTCAAAATTTTAATTTCAAAATATTCAAAATTCAATATTTAAAAAAAAACATTCCATTAAAACTATATAAAATCTGTAAAACCTTTAAACTCTCTTACATGGCATGCACATCACCACTGACATGCACCTTTTTACCTTCACCCATAGAATTTCCTTATTTGGAACTAAATACATTAACATTGATAAGTACCAAGAGTAAATCCAGAGGTTTTCAAAATATAACATTTAATAACACTAAGTCTCTTTTTTTTTCTTTTAGTCCCCCTCTGGTTGTACTATAAACACTTTCAATAATATCAACAATTTTATAAACCATTTAACAAGCATTAACAAGCAATTCTCTCCTACAACAATTTAAACAAACATATTACATAACGACATGCGCCCTCTGAAATCTAATTCAAACTTTAAAAAAGAGAATCATATAATTAGGAAAATATAATGCAAACCTAAGATAGATGATTATACACTCTGTGTGGAATTCAAAAGTTCATGTGCTCAGTTTTCCCTAAACCTGCATAAACTTGAGTAGCACAAAGGCTTGCAGATTTCAGAGTGCACCATTATTAAGAAACTAACAAATAGTCAGGTACATATATCTCTCAGCCATGTAATATGTTGTGTGCATGGAATTATGAGCCTATACATATACAAAAGAATTTTCACAGTGACTGTAAATGGATAGCGAATGAAATTAAATATGAGTATATACATCTACCAAAGATTTTAAAAGGTCACTGTACATTGATAGAGAATTAACAATACTATGAGCCTATAAATCTACAATTCTTATAAATATATAAATAGTGAAAATTTCATCTTGTACAGCAGTTCAGTCATTTTTATTAATAGGCTGAATGCTCCTGAATTACAGTTCTAGTACAGGGCAATTGTTACAATTGTAGGTGATCTGCAACTCTTTCATAATCAGATTTACAAGTTCCAATAAAAGACTGCCACAAGATCAGTTCCACACAGATTATAGTAAAAGGTATACTAGAAATTACATGCTTCCACAATTAACACACAAGACATTTATATGAACACACTGAATATGAGCATTAAAGGAACTCGGCTGAACTTTGCTTCACTCGGCCCCGGAGCACACTGGCCAATTCCTAGCACATTTTCTTAAGTTTTTTTTTATTTTTGTTTTCTTTTTTTTTTTGTAGGTAGAAATTTTGCACAGAATCTATTACAGTCGAATAAGAAACTAGTCACATAAGACACTAGTAAGGTTCACCAGACCTTTCTTTTATTAAAAACTTGCGTTCAAAAATTTGCAATGAGTGCAGAAACCTGTCTATTATATTCCCAATATATAGAGAAGTGAAAAAAAAATATCCAGAATTAAGCAACAGTTTTTTTTTTTTTTTTTTACCTTTTTTTTTGTGTTAGAAACAGTTAGGCCACACTTGACTCCAAAACAAGCAGCGCAAAAACGCCTCCCAGGCAAAAATTTAATAATTATTATTTTTCCATACCTGCACAATTTTGCAAAGTGTCACTTACAATTGAGTTCCTCAATTTACTCACGCATAAATCACATCTCGGTTTTCACAGGATCACGGCCGCCGGGCCCCAAGGGACCCCCTTGGCACACTTTACTCTTAGCCTGCCATGATTAATTTAAAAACCCAGGCCTTATAATAAAAAAATAAAGCAACTTTTCAAACGCCGATCGCTAAGACCGCACGTGGCGAGAACAGCTCCTGAATAGAACAGCTGACAACAACCCTCGTCTCTCTCTACCCAGCTGACCCGGAACCACCCCCATCGAGTCAAAAGAAAAACTCTCCACTCGACGAAAACCACAGGCCAATCCACTGCTCAAGTCAAAACAGCAAACCCTCTACTCACGGCAAACACCGCACCAAGCAGCGGGACCGAAAAGTTAAGTTGTGCGAAGTCTCTAACAGATAGCGACAGTATCCAAAATTCGGAGCGAGAGCCACAACCAGTTCCGAAGTTACCGTAACTTCTCATAGATAGCGAAGTGACCACTGTCCAAAGCGCACTCCCCAGATACATGAAAATATCGCCCGGAATCCTTAGAACCGCTACTTGCCGTACACCTACGTACGGCACACAACGTTCCATTGGATTCCCAATGTACGCACGTTTTGACCTTTGCTGAAGTCATGGGATACTTGGGCGCGAAGGGTCATAATCTTATGGTGGTTAGAGAACCACTTATGTAACGTGAAACCATACCTACTTAGCAACTTCACGATCTCGCATTTCATTTTAGCTAAGACGTTCGGATCATCCGAACCCGTTATAAGATCATCTACGTAAAAATCATTGGCTATGGCCCTAGAAGCTGTAGGGTAGTCGGATTTATTTTCGTAGGCTATCTGAGCCAGACAACGTGTAGCAAGGAAGGAGGCACTAGCAGTGCCATACGTAACCGTCCTTAAAGCGTAATGTCGCAATTCCTTATGCGGCGCATCACGCCAAACGATGCGTTGCAGGTTTGAATCCTTTGGGTTAACCATGATCTGGCGATACATCTTTTCTATGTCCGCAATAAGTACGTATCGGTGGGTACGGAACCGAACCATTATCGAAAACAGATCCTGCTGGATCATAGGACCGACCATTAGAGTATCTTTGAGGGACAAATTATTTGTGGTTTTAGCGGAGGCGTCAAATACCACGCGCAATTTAGTGTTTAGACTGGAGTCCTTGAAGACTGCGTGATGGGGCAAATAAAAAATATCTGAGTTGTCAAGCGACAAATCGTAATCATTAAGTGGAGACATGTGACCAAGTTTCAAGTCGTCACTCATGAACTCGCTATAATCCTTGTATAGGATAGGGTTCTGCTTGAACTTGAACTCTAGCGATTGGAACCTGCGGATAGCTCCGCGGAGAGAATCTCCCAAATGAAATTTATCAGACCTGCGGGGCAGGGATACCACGAATCTCCCATCGCGGTTGCGGCTAGTGTTTTTCACAAAATGTTTTTCACACGGCGAGTCCTCAGAGCAGGGTTCGCGACTAGAGATCTCCTCCAACTTCCAAAATTCTTTTAGTTGCGAGGAAATCTGACTATCATCCTTACAGACCATAAAGGACGAAACTGTTTTAGTTATGTCGACGTTGAAGGGTAAGTTACCGGCCAAAATAAATCCTACCTGAGTCTCCTGAATTATAGGAAAGTGCGGTCCGCGCGTAAATTTAATAGGTTCAATTAGTTGGAGATAATATTGAGCGCCGAGTAATACATCGACTTGCGCCGAGTAATGTAGGTGAGGATCAGCCAAGAATACGTGCTTGGGTAAATTCAAAGAGGCAAGATCGAACGACTCCGCCGGTAAATCATTAGTTATACTGGGTAGTACGGCACAATGCACGTTTAACGTGAAGGGTTTATAGCGAGAATGTAGCCTTACCTTTGTACTAAAGTCAGCCTGGGAAAGCGAGTTGTTTATACCCGTGATGGGTATTTGCGATTTAACCAATTGGAGGCCCATTCTGCGGGCGAAATCCATTGTGCAAAAGTTCGCTTGAGAACCGGAATCCAGTAAAATCCTAACGGGAAAGTTCCTACCGGCCTTATTAGCGGTCATACAGACGGCGGTGGATAACAATACTGATTTATTTGTCTGTGACTTTAGTGAGCATTGGTTATTAATGGAAGCTCCGTCTCTGTTGGGGACATGAATTGTGGTGTGGTGACGCTTAGCACATTTTTTGCAAGAAAATTTTGAGGGACATTTTGAGCTTTCGTGTCCCGGACGAAGGCAATTTAAACAAAGTTTGTTTTTTACTAAGACGTTTCTTCTGTCAGTGATAGACAGTGATGTGAATTGTAAGCAGTCGATAATTCTATGTTCGCCGTTACATAGTCTACATAAATTGTTTCTGATATGAGAATGGAATGCCCCCCCTAGGAGCGCTTATCTGTTTAACTGCCTTGCGATAAGGAGACATCGCTTTTATTCAACCTGCTCGTTGGGGTAGTCGCGTTATCAAGATTTTGTAGTAATTTTCTGCGTGAATTTAGAAAATTCATAAAATTATTAAAGTCAAGGAATTTATGTTCCGACAAACTCCCTTTCCACAACCGGAAAGTGTAACTATCAAGTTTTTTAGCTAAGTAATGTATGACAATAATTTCGAATGTGTTAACTGGCAGGTTGAGATTATTTAAAGCGTTTATATTGGCTGAGATTTCATCAATGAATTTAGATATGCTGACTTGGGATTCTTGTTGAACCAATGGTATGTCCAGGACATTCCCTACATGGTGGGCGGAAACAATTAGCTTACTGTCATATCTATTCTTCAATAGATTTATAGCCACCGCGTAATTCTCATGAGTGATTGGTAATGACTTTATTACGTTAAGCGCCTCGCCATATAATGACGAGTGCAAATAGTGAAGTTTCTGTATGTCCGTCAGATCTGCTCTGACGTGAATTAGTTCAAGAAAAATGTGATAATAATGTTGCCACTCAACAATACTACCCGCAAACCGTGGTAATTTGATTGGTTCCAATTGAATAGGGGGTGTTTTAAGCTGTGTACTTTCAGCATTAATTACTGGTTTCTGGTTCTATGCTCAGCTTGCTCCAGCAGGTGTTGCAATTTACACTGTATATTACAAAGATCGTCTTCCGTTTGTACCTTATCACTCGTTAAAGCAACGTCCGCTTCCTCGGATTCGATTTGGGATTGAATCTCATCGTATTTGGTGGATAATTCCATCAAATGTCGCAGTTTTATTTTCAGCGCATGATGATCGCTGGTTTCCAAATCGAAGTTATCCGCGAAAGTATTTACGCGTGATATTGAGGCTTTAATTGTGCCTCGTTTTTTTATTAGAGCCCTTACATCTGCCATTATTACAATTTAAGAAAAAAGAAAAATACTTTGGAAGAATTTGAGCATAAAGCATGTGGACCATAAACGTAAGTTTTAATAAATTTGAATACGTTGCGGTAGCAAGCGATCGTTGTTTATATGAACCTAATACTTGCTAGAACATAGGCTTACTCTCTCTATTAATCAAGCTTTGTTGGCAATTAAGATTATTAAAATTATGAATTTAAATGATAGTAACATATATCTTTATCTTTGAAGTTTGAACTCACAATGAACTGCCAACCACCTACTAAGTTGTATTGTGTAATGATGGTGTTTGTTTATACAAAGGTGTTAAGAAATAACTGCTAAATGTAAAATATTGTTAAACGTTAAATATAAGTAAAAAGTTCATAGTCACGTGGACGTTGATCCAGTCGTGCTGAAGCTGGCTTCGATCCCGTTGCTCGATCCTGTTAGGAGCTGTTGCACCTCCTGTCTCTACTGGTCAGATGACGCCTTATGTTGTAGCCCTCCATAATTTAAAGCTGTGGAACTTTTTTACGTGAAATCGCAAATGCTGTCCTGCCGTGTCCCGTCGTCTCTGGTCTACTGCTTTGCCGAATCTTGTCGTGTTGACTGCGATGTAATTCACAAAAATGGTGTCGCTCAGGACGAAAATGATGTCGCTTGTGGACGAAAATGCGGTCGCTCAGGACCAAGAAATGCTGCCCGTAGGGCGAGAATAAATTCAGCTCAGTTGGACCAAAAATGATGTCGCTTTTGGGCCAAAAATATGATATCCGTCCCGTGAGGACCAAAAATGATGCGGTTTGGAAGCTCTTGATAATCTCGAGTTGTTCCAAAAACGCTATGTAGGAAAGGCTGGATTTTTGTACGAAAAGAAGTGGACTGTAATACTGTTATTTGATATGCGTTTATTGAAATGTTAAGATGTATAGACCATGGTCGACACGTGCGGATGTATTAGAGGCCATAACGCCCATAAATTAGTTTTGAAAGAAGTCGCGGTCCATTGTAAGTGGACGCAGGTAGTCTGATTAAATTAATAAGTACGATACATAATTAAGAATGATCCAGAAGCCGCAGCTGGAAGAGAGATTGTTTAACGAGAGTACAGCTCGGAGCCTGGTTAGAAACTAAACTAACTTGTCTCCCGTCGGTCAGCTGACCGCCGGCAGCGTTTGATAAGCACGTGACGTCTCCGCCCGTGTCGCATTGCAGTAGTTACTGCACACAGCTGATAAACAAAGTTCAAAGTTTGAACATCCTCAACAACGAAAATAAAATACAATTTACAAATTACAGTAAATACGATTATAGCAACGCCGGAATTTTTACAAAACTGGTAACAAATTTAACACACATTTGTTCATATGGGAAAGTGAGCCACATTTGTATGGTCGTGCTGACTTCATCTCTGAGACGGTACTAGCCTTTCAAATTTAAATAGTATATACAAACATTTGAAATAGTACTACTGAGAGTGCAAGTAATCCGCGTAGGTACCTAATGTAAATTTACATAAGTCCATAGGGCTGTTAAGGTAGAATTTTTACGAAGGTCTTGGTAGATTTTCGGAAAGTAAATTGTAAACAAAGGCTGAAAAATCGAGTCATCAGAAATGTAAGCGGTTAGGGACCAAATTGTTCCTACAAAAGTCTAGATGGTAAAATGATTTTCCGTCAAAACTTGCACTCTTTTTTGTTAGTGGGGGGCTCTCGGTAAAACTATAAATAGATTGTAGAAGGCCAGGCTAGTCGTATCCAAGCGGCTGAAATGAGATTTCTCAGGCACGTGGCAGGGTATACTCTCCATGATCATAGAAAAAACACAGATAGCCTATACGGCAGGAACTGAATATTATGGTATACTCGACGGGATCGCCCAGTATCGGTTGAATTGGTGGGAACATCTTTGCCGTATGGATGACTGCCGCATCACCAAACAACTATGGAACTATAAGTTGAGTGGACGGAGAGGTGTGCGACGTCCGAGGAAGCGCTGGAGTTACCAGCTCTAATCTTTGCCTATTGGAGACCAGAACAAACCATTCTCGGTTTAATCCGTGAAGATGATGATGATTATGAATTGTTACACAAGACAGTATACGCTTAAGAGGGCTCACGTTCGTTCTTATAAACACGGGTGATGTCTTACGGGTATATACTGCAATAGAACATTGCAGTAAAGGAAATTGTAGCAAGGACTACATGCCGCTATACCAGGTTTATGACGTTGCAGACAAGACAAAAATTTGATTTTTTTTTTGGGAATGTAAATTAAATGTAAGTATTGAAATAAGAATTGGGTAAAAGACTATTATGTATCAAAATGCCCATAAATGTATTTGTGATCATGCCATGTGGGAGTTAAATGTGCGAGTGCGCGAGTGCGCGAGTGCGCGTGTCATTCGTATTTTTATGAATGACTCCATTATAAATGAACGTACCGAACGGAGATTCGGGCAGCGCAAGCATCTTAAATAGCGCTATATTTTCTAGGTGTCAGAGACTTGTTACGTAATATATTAATAGGTATTTGTTAGTAAAATCAACGTCTATAAATTCCTTATCTTTTAGAAGTCAGAAAATTTATAGATAAAATCTATACCTGCTTCTGCAGAAATCTGCAAATCTTTTCAAGGAGTTGTCTATCAGTTTTATCCATCAATCACATGATAGCTGGTTCGAACAATCAGCGGCGGCCACAATTTGCATTAAGATTGGGTCTCCGCCGACGAATATGTAGTTAGTTCCATCCTGCAGCTCGAATATTACGGACGTGCTCTCTGTGTGAGTTGTTCGTACAGATACGTGCTTATGTAAGAGCGATCAAGGACAATTTAGCGACGAGTTACCCGTTAGCTAATATCTTGCCGGGGTACGAACTCACTATTAGTTCAAAAAAAAAAACTATTTAAAATTTTAAACAGTGCTAGTCTCGCGTGAGTGAAGATTTCCGCATAGGAAAGGTTTATCCATCCGGGATACTCCTGTGTTTCGCGAGGACACCTCAAGACGCGGGTAGGTGCACGCTTAAAGCACCAAAAATAAATAATATTAAATTACAGCCCAATTTCTGTGCCCTGAGATAAGAGTAGACTGGTTATCGGTGTGTCGGCGTGCGTGCGTACTTGAGGAGTGTCAGCGAAGCGGCAGTGTGCAGAAAGGAGGAGACGAGAGAGGAGCAGATTGCGGCGAATCACAGGACAGCAGTGAGACGAATCAACATACTTGGAATCACGTTCAAGTAATAAATTGACATTTTTTCCAAAACAGATCAGTCTGATATTCAGAGACAATTTTTGAAGTAAAATAAATATTGTTGTGAATTACAAACCATTAAAAAATTTTGTTTTAAAATATACAACCTTGCTCCAGATAACTGACTATAGTATTCAGTTATTACTATGCCTAATATATGTTTTGTCGCAATACGGAATACCACGACTACTTTGTGTAGAACGAGATATAGGCTACACTGAGGATTTAAAATGAAAAATATAACTAGATTTATTGCTATTCATTTTTTTGTAAAGCTATTCACCACAAAGTTTCGAATGACGTAGGCGGTAATATAAAATTCAATTACAGAAACTCAGCAAGCGTGTCAGACTAGACGAATTTTATGAAAGATATTTGAATACTGCGAACGATAAATATATTAACATAAAAGTGATACAAGTTGAAAGAGTAGAAACTAGAAAGTAATTGACGTTTAAAATATAACTTATTACATTTTGTTGTCAGTCTTTGTTGCTGGCTACAGAATATGTCACAATGTGTGCTTCAGATAGACAGAAGAATTTTTAATAAAGGATATTAGATAGTGTACCTTTATCCGTTCCTGCAGTCATTTTACGATATTTCAATTATGCGATTGTTTAGTGAATATCGCACATAGTTTTAGGTAGGTGAAAGAATTATACAAATTTAATCGTTGCAAAATAGTTGGCTGGCGATTGCAGTTGGTGCTCTTAGACGTTTTTTTTTAATGAGAAATGATTGTAACAGTAGTATATCACAGTTGCGTGCCTAGCGATTCCCGTATGGGGCTACTTGGCCAAGACCCATAAGCGAAAGCTTTTGTCTCTCCTGGACCGTGATTGCGCTGGGCGTGCAAAGCCCACTACCTGACATCAAACAAAATCATCTGTGAATCACTGCGTGGACGCCACTATACGGACACTGTCCCGCAAATTATATCACCGCACCGCCCGCTTTCAGGGCAAACACCTAGTTAGCGTCCTCGGTTGCTTCCCACCTGTGCCAGGTGAATCTTGGTCCCGACCTCGGAGTACACTCACCCTCAATTAGATAACTAATTGAAAACACACGGCCGGTAGATGTACCCTTAACATCCAGATCATCTGTGGTCCCTGCGGCAGGAGGCGTATCCGAAGCTCGGGACGCAGCACACAAGCATCCCCTTCGTCCCGAACAGCCCCACTCGTAGTAGGGAACTTACGGTACTTGAAAAATTAATAATTTACTGTGAAGTGGGCCAATCAGCTTTGCACCCTTCTCTAGTGTCTATCAATCTATAATATGATAACTTGGTATGTGGTTTGTTCTAATAAAGTTTAAATGGTTAAGAGTATGTGTTCATACATTATTACGACACGTCTCCATATCATCGTCTGTTATAGTGAAAAACGAAATACAAGACATCTATTAAATCGCTACTAACCAGCTTTTATTATCACAATTAATAATTTCTAATCAACAAGATAGTCACTTACAACAATTCAAGTAAAAATAGTTCACAAGCAGTAATAATGTTAACTATAAAGAATTCCGCACTAATTATACAACAACAACACTTCGCTACAAACACTTGATCCGCGCTAAAGAAATCGTTCAACACCACTGTACTGACAAGTCGGCTGCTATGGCTTTTTATAGGCAGTGCACGCCATCTAAAAATTTTCATTCTCACTTCACGGCACTTAATCTGTATCTCATGTGTTCCTGAATACACTGGAACCTACTTGTGAGCGGCCTTGACTGAGGCAACACCTGCTACACAGGACGGGGGGCGATGGAGAATGTTCTGGGCTGTTCGATATGATTCTCGTTACAATATTGTATTAGGGCTCTTCTACAATTAGCCTCCGCTTTGCTGGTGTACACAATCTGGTTGCCATACAAGAAGTACAATTTTCTATTGTAATGTAATTCGTTGTCCAATTTGTCTATTTCTGTATCACTAGTGATCAACGAAACACGAAACCTGTAAATGTCTCTCCCGGCAGCTGTAACGTGCGTGATGCAATTCACTGAAACGTCCGTCGTCTGCTGGTTACGTTTGGGTCTCTGCCCTGAATTGCTGCACGGTGTCGGACGACGAGGATGCCGCGAAATTGCCCGATGCTGCCGTAGTCGTTCCGGACCTCGTCCCGAACGACTCGCTGTGTATGATGGTTGCCCGGTCAATCACGGTTAGATCAAATATTATAAGGTGGTGCCTAGTCATCAGTATGACTATCGGGAGGTCGACTGCGTTTGCTGGATATCCACGCGTTTGCAGGCTTCGCGTAATTGAAAAGCTGGAACTTTAGTTAAGTTTATAGACGGGAATAGAGGACAATTGAGTTAATATAAAGAAAATATTTACGTACTAAAAGTAAGTATTTTATTTGTTTGAGTATACAATACCCTCTATCTTATCGAACAGGGGCCACACTATGTGTCAGATTCCTTTCAACATTTCAATATTTAACAAACAGCAGAATTAACGCTGTTGCATGTTGCACACCACTACAAAAACATTATTCCGATTAGCGCTTTCAAGCTTATCAGGTCATCGTCAGATCGGATATCCGATCTGACGATAAACTATGCAGCTTGAAAGCGCTAAGCGGAATAATATTTTTATAGTGGTGTGCAGCAGTGTTAATTATGTTTGTGATTATAACCACTAACACAAATTTCTTAATTTACTTTCAATGTTTGACACATAGTGTGACCAGGCACGTATTTCAGTACTGAAATGACATAAGTTTAAGGGTTTTCAAGTCATGATTAAAGGCTCAGTTAAGTATAAAACTAATATCTAAATACCAAAGGTTGAGGAGGAAACTAAATTTAAATAAATAAGTTGGAAAAAACTTTGAATACCTGGGCTACAGTTTGTCTTATAATGCAAGCGACAACGTTGTGAATAATTTGCATAAGTTCAATCTTATGTGCGGGACCATTAGGCGAACACTTAGGTCAGCAAGTAAGGAACACGCCTAAAATTCTACAAGGTGATGGCTCTTCCCACACTTCTTCATAGGTCTGAGAATTGGACTTTAACGAAATGGGATGCCAGTCGCATCCAAGCGGCTGAAATGAGATTTCTCAGGCACGTGGCAGGGTATACGGAACATGATCATAGAAGAAACACAGATATACGGCAGGAACTGTATATTATGAGTATACTCGACAAGATCACCCAGTATCGGCTGAATTCGTGGGAACATCTTTGCTGAATGGATGACTGCCGCATCCCCAAACAACTATGGAACTATAAGCCGATGGGATGGAGAGGTGTGGGAGGTCCGAGGAAGCGCTGGCGTGACCATCTCTATTTGAGACATGAACAAATCATTCTTCGTTTAATCCTTGAAGACAATGACGATGATGATGATGATGATGATGATGATGATGAAGCTGGATGAAATAATAAGAGAAAAAGTGTTTAGTGTTTCCTACTTAGATGAGACGAAGTATATGCTCATGTGTTTCATGAATGGGTGAGTAAGTAATCTCACAAGACAAGCTAACCTAAGCTTAAAATTACAAACAACCTAAAAAATGTTTCAGAGAAAACTTAGTGTAAGTGTGTAACATCGTGTTGACAGGGAATGTGAATTCCAAATGAGCCTGAAGTTCTGGTAACCCCCGCTTGCTGATTGCCGTCAAACTTTCCTTTGTCTGTAAACTTCGTTCTGTATGAACGTGAAAAATAGAATCATATTCGTGTTTTCGCCTCGTCACCGCTCTAAAACACACAAACAATGTCAGAAAATTCCCTCATTCTGAATTCGCATAAAAATACAAGCCCACGCGCATACACACACACACCCACTCACGCACAAAGAGTAACAGTAATAGTAATAATGTATTCCTTCACATAGTAATACTAACAACAACAACAACAACAACAACAAAAACTACTACTACTACTACTACTAATACTGCTGCTGCTGCTACTACTACTACTACTGCTGCTGCTACTACTACTACTGCTGCTGCTGCTGCTGCTGTTGCTGCTGTTGCTACTACTAGTACTACTACTACTACTACTACTACTACTGCTGGCTACTACTACTTCTTCTACTACTACTACTTCTACTATTACTACTGCTGCTGCTGCTGCTGTTACTACAAATACGACTACTACTCTGTGTAATTAAAATACATTTTTTTTCGTAAAGTTAGCAAGTGTTTCCGTCCTTTGTTGTTGTCCTTGACAAGGATTCAATGTGAGAATGATATTACGGAGGTACAGGACTGCGTTGTAAGCAAATACATAGTACCATTGGTAGTTAAGCTCACTGCGTGAAAATCGTTTTATTGTTGTAACGTTTCAAGAATTTTCGCCAACTACAAGAATCAACAGAATTTAACTCGGATATATTTTTTCTTCAAGAAATAAATCTGTGTACACCAGGCATTCAAATTGTCTTTCTTTTTCTGTTCTATTTTGTTTGAATTGTTGTTTCTCATGTTATCTTGTTAGTGGCGTCCTGTGGGTACATAACAGCAGCTGCGGGTTGTGAAGCCTAACCCTTACCCTAAAAATTAATTCTTTTTACCAGCACCAAGTGTTCTTTTTATCATCATCATCCTCAAGGTTTAAACCAAGAATGGTTTGTTCAGGTCCCAAATAGAAAATATTACAGCTGGTCACACTAGCGCTTCCTCGGACGTTCCACACCTCTCCGTCCCCATGGCTTGTAGTTCCATAGTTGTTTGGGGACGCGGCAGTCATCCATTCGGCAAAGATGTTACCACGAATTCAGCCGATACTGGGCGATCTTGCCGAGTATACTCATAATATTCAGTTCCTGCCGTATATCTGTGTTCCTTCTATGATCATGGAGAGTATACCCTGCCACGTGCCTGAGAAATCTCATTCCAGCCGTTTGGATGCGACTGGCCTGGCCTGTCGTTAAAGTCCAATCCTCAGACCCATAAAGAAGTGTGAGAAGAGCCATCACCTTGTAGAATTTTAGGTGTATTCCTTTATTTGCTAACTTAAGCGTTCGCCTGATGGTCCCGCACGTAAGGTTGAACTTATGCACCACGTCGTTGCTTGCATTGCAATACGTGTTCTTTTCAGAGTCAAAATAATTTTGTTGAGTATTGTCTACCTTTCGCTGACAGTAGAAGATAGTCCCGGTTTCACGAGATCTGACACCATTATACTTGCACAAAATACATGCGGACACACATAATCGAATTAAAAATTATAAAGACAGACAGAGAAACACATGACTAAACGAAAATAAGTACGTAGTAACTGCTGCACGTTGGATCCGAAAACGAACATAGCTACCAACTGAGCGTTTTGCCGGTATACAACAGCGGCAACACGTTGTGTGGAAAAATGTGTCCCGCCCTCCTCAGTTTGCACAGTGACAACTACTACGAGGTCAATAACCTTACACAGCGAAACATTGCCGATGTCTGAGCCGGCAACACAAGACGGGGCAAATGCACAGCAGTTCGAAACCAATTCTATGCTTTTCTACAAGTTTCGCTACTAATATTGTTCAAATTTCAAATTATGCAATAACTAAAGTATTTATTCTATGATATAATTAATATCATTTTCTTTAATTTATAGCACTGTAGCCGCCGGCAACAGCGGTTACCTGGACGCCACGCTACTGCTTGTTACTATACACGCCCGGCAGATGATATGTGATTGACTCTATGTGTCTGGTCGTGCCGCTACTGCGTTTGCACTTTGTTACAAATACTAGGAAACGGATTAGGCTACTAATCTAAACATTTCAAGTTAGTTGCTACTCATCATATTGCAAAGTCGCGCTAATAGTCTGACATTTTGCACTAAATGGGTTGTTTGTAAAGCGCAAACAAGTTCAATTTTGTGTATTTCCCTGTTTATAGTATCAAAAGTTTTACCACGCAATAAAGCAAATGTTAAATGATTCTGCTACGTTGAACTAAAACTATGTGCTGCATTCACTCTTCAAAGTATGTGGTAATTGCCAATTAAATCTCAGTTTCCTACAGTTTATGAGTTCAAAGGCAGTATACGTCTACAGCGACTTTGTTCACGGGAAATTACGAGTGTATGAATCCAGTGTTTCACTCTGCACAATGCATAACGTAATAGGCTATCCTGTTCTGTTTATGATAGGAATTTGAGATAACACACTATAAAAGTGTGCTTTATGTAATACTGCATACAAAATCTTTTAACGGAATTAATGCTGTTAATTGATGACTTGTTGGACACTTGGTGAAACATATTAATGCAAAGGTTTTTAAAAAATATATAACCACTTGGAACGTTTCACAATTTTATTTAACTCTGACAGCTGTTTCAGCTTATTAAGCTATTGTCAAAGAGATCAGTGAACCACTAATCTAAACAAAGGATGTAAGGTTGGTGAACATGTGTTTAGGGCGTGTAACCAAACATGTGTGGGGTGTGTTTGAAGGAGGGGTGGTGGAGGAGCATCCATTATTAGAAATGGATTTATTAAAAATTCTAGAAATTAGAAAAGCAATCAAACGTAACAAAAATTTAACAAACGAACAATCTGAATTCTGTGTATCCCCTTTATTAAAAGTTGTTAGTCAGGTTAGTTAATTCTCATATTTTGCATTCCGATTATACTTAGTTTTTATCAACATTTCACCTTCCTCCTAGTTCCTCTACCGCCCTTCTTCAAACACACGCCATACATGTCCGGATACACGCCCTAAACACATGTTCAACACCCTTACATTCTTTGTTGTTAGACTGGTGTCTTTGACAATAGCTTAATAAGCTTAAACAGCTGTCAGAGTTAAATAAAACTGTGAAACGTACCAAGTGTTTATATATTGTTAAAAATACCTTTATATTAACGTTAAACTCTACATTAAATATTTGAACAAAATCCCTTTAAATTAAGTAGGTAAACACTTCCCGTCACATATTAACTAACGTAATATATTAGAAGTGGCTAAAGACTCTCTTATGCACTAAAGACCAAGTTCATTGGAAAGACAGAAAGTTCGAAGAAAGTTAAGATGACTATTTTCAAAAACACGTATTTGCCAGTTCTTACTTATGGAACTGAAACCTGGGCTCTAACTGTAAAGCAACTAAACGCTCTCCAAACTATGAAGATGAGATACCTCAGGAAGGTTGAAGGAAAGTCAAGAACAGATCGGAAAGTCAGTAAGACTACTAAACAACTGTTTGAAGAAAGGATGGGTTGGAGAAGACCAAGGGACCGGAGGAGAGTGACTTGGAAGGACAAGGTGAGGTCCTCTCTGCAGTGAATAAAGCTGGGAGTGCAGTGAGTGAAATAGCCCTGGCCATACAGAGACCTCGATTTATTCCAGAGTTGATAACATCTGTGACTATTAGGGTCAGAAATTATAATGATGAGTTTGGTTTTGTTCAAAATCTACTACAAATATTTTAAAGAAATTTGTAATAAAAAATTGTTTGGCAAGAGCAAGAACACAGGCAGACCAAGGAAGACAGAATTCGAGATGATGATGAACATTGAGAAACAACTGGTGAGTCTAAAATCTGGATGATTTATTTTATCTTTAGGGCAGTCATTCAAGCTGGTATTGTAGGGATTTCTGGAGGTCTGGCAGCGTTGGGGACCTTGCAGCGATGCTCTGCAGACAAAGACTGATGGCCTGTCTCCATCCTCGCAACCCCTTTCTCCTCCCGACTATGCGGTAACCCTGAAGCTCTTTAACTAATTACAGACTCATTTCGAAAGATGGATCACAATTTGCGACGCCGCCAGACCAGTGTCCCGTTGGAGTGCAAAACTAGAAATGAGGAAGAATGACGGTTCCTGCCGGCCGACCATGAGGGCAGAAAAGTTGAACAAACAGCTGACGAGTCGCAGCGGACTTGATTACGCTGCCCCAACTGCCGCGACATAACGGTCAAGGCCGAGCGATATAGCCAAACTGTTGCCTCGGCTGCGCGTAACCTTTGGTACTGATATACAGTCGGCATTGTCGCCACGAAATATGGCCGGGAAATTTAATGTTTAAATTACAACGGCACAATAGGAAAGTAACTTTTGGTTTCTTGAATAATTAAAAAAAATATATATAATTTTTGGAAGAATACACAAACCAGCATACACAGAACACTTTCAGTGAAAGCAAAATTATGGCCTTCATGGAAAGATGATTTGCTGTTTTAAGATCAGATGAACAAAGGAAATGAGTTTCTTTATTTGAAATTAAACCAAAATAAAAATCACAAGTGTGCTGTTCGTGTGTGTGTGTGGGTGTGTGTCTGGCGGCGTGCCCGTGTGTGTAGCTAATTGTACTGTGTCCAAGATTATGTTTCATGAGCTATATAACCTTCTAAAACGAATTGCAAATTTATCTAACAATTCATTTGTTAAAGGGAGCATGTATCCCCTAACTTCAAAATTTTAGATTTTTTATTAATAGGCATAAAATATTTTTCTGTTAATTCTGTTTAAGAAAATATATAACATTACATACCTTTATAGTAATTTACTACGTGTACAATATTGTTACGACGGTCTACTCGATCGTCGTAGGTACAGTGGAAAACAAAATAAGTACAAGACACCAATTGAGTCACTAATCACCAGCTTTAATTTTCACAGTTAAACCGTTCGTAATTAACTCGTACAATATATTTCCAGTTAGATTTGTCCACACGCAATAACAATGTCTATTAATATTACACAATGTCTATGAATGGCACACAATAATTAACACAATTCTACTTCATATGGACACACTCAATCCGCATCGCACTAGCGAAAATCGCTCACGTCAATAAATTGACAATCCGTCTGCTATGGCTTTATATAGGCCCAGGAGAGGTGCAATACAGCTTTGCCTACTTACTGCACGACGCCGGCGGCTTAATGCGTAGTATCTCAAGTGTTCTTGGTACTCACTAAAATCACGTAGTTGAATGACGCACAGCTGCCACACAGGCCGGGGGGGGGGGGAATGGAGAATATTATGGGATGTTCGGTAGGCTTCTCGTAACATTATTAGCAATAACATGCCTGCACATCTTGGACATGCGCCCGGTAGGTGGCGCCGACGAATTCATGCAGTACAACTTCGTACGTACTTTACTGTTACAAATAACTTTCATAAATATAATATAGTATATGCATATTATATGTCATATACTGAATTTTATTTTTGTATGTTGGTAGCATTGTAAAGAAGCCAACAGCTGTTTACAATTTTGTTTTGCTTACAGTTTTGTTTGTATTCATTTACTTTTCTATTATTATATATTTATTACAATCACTTTTACTGCGGTCTTATTGTACGGGGTTCGAGAACCTAGTACAGAACCTAGTGGTGACTCCATTCTTCCACTACTACAGCGAATTCCTGGACGTTAGCGAGCTACAATGGAAGATGTTGACGAATGGATGAATATTGATCAGCAAAGTGAAGTGACAGATAACGAAATATTTCAGCTGTGACAAAAACGAAGTCGATGATGAACAACCAACTGAGGACAATAATAATAAATGTGTTAAATTGACTCATGCGGACGGCGTGAATGCTATTTAAGAAGCACAATGTAGAATATACATTTCAGGAACGTTTGTGAAATGTAATGGTGTCAAGTACGTTCAAAAAACCACCAGAAAGATCTAGTGTAAAAGCGACGATCAAGTCAATTCAAATGTAGTCAGTTACTTTAATTTACAACATTATATGCATGTGACCTACAACAGATACTCACTTTTTTGTCCAATGCATTTTAAATGGGAGAAAAGGGGTTTAGTTAGGTACCATTAATTAATGATTTGTTAAAGTTATGTATTTGAAATTTCTACCAGACCTTAACACATATATTTGTAACATGATGTATTAGTTTGAACTAATTTAAGAAAAAAATACCAATACAACAAAGGTAGTTAATTAATAAAACTTTTTGAACAAACGTTTTTTATTTCAAAATGTTGTATAAAATTAATTTTTCAAAAGAATAGATTAATTCTAGTACACTTTGATTGTCGCGTTGTAGTGTTCAACCACAAAAAATTTGAAATCAATAGCACTTATAGTTTTTAAGAAAAGCGTACCTAGCTTTGGAAACCCATGGTTACGGAAAAACTTGTGTAAAGCTAAACAATGGGATTGGAAAACAACGCGTAATACTTTCAGTTTATTTTTTTATGGTCACATAATGTAGTTAGTCTCATGGAAGTGTATATTTTCTTAATCAGGATGAAATGGAGAATGTTTTGGGACATTAAAAAACAAATTTGATGAAACCGAAAAAACCGAAAAACTGCTGATCTCTCCTTAATGTGATCATTCAACAACTTTGTAAGTCAGTAGTGGAAACACTGTCGGCACTGCGAAGCAGATTGCGTTTGTTATAGTTGTTACTGAGGGTAGCGTGAAACTGGTTGCTGGAGATTCAAAGTACCCGAAACGTGACACATGTCTTATTTGATTTGCTTCAACAGTTAACAGCAGAAACAATTCAATTCAATTCTTTTTTGTTTAGTATTGAATCTAATATAGGATGTCTTACTTTAGCGCAGTATTTTCCCACGTCTAGTAAATTATTAGCCATTGATATAGTGCATTTTATTTAAGGAGTGCGGATGGAAAAATTTGCTCTACAAATGTTCGTAAGGGTCCACACTTCCGGGGTCTGTGGGTCTGAATATTATACCCGACCCACTAAAAAACGATTTCCTTTTCCTCTTCTAGTAACTGTTTGATAAACTAGTTCGGGCGCTTTCTATAGTGCATAATAAGTACAGTGCATCCAACAAGATCACCAGTCTTTGCAGTCAGTTATGAAACATCACAATAGGTATGCCAGAAACGTCGGGCTCTAGGTTAAGAAAGCAAAACAAATAAGAGTTGAAATTTATGCTTAACACAATGTAGAATACGAATTTCACGAATGATTGTGTGTAATTTTCAGTTAATTTTTCTATTTTATTTTAAGTTTATATTTTAGTTTATATGAATATGATTAGTAATTAAAAATACTTTAATAAATCATTTAACAAAAATATATTGCCCCTGATTGACACAAATTGCGTTTGCATTGTAATGTTTCATTATACTCAATATACGTATATCACCTCAATTAACAACACTAAGCCATATGTATTATATGCAGTCTACTTACCAATTCTACCTACCCAGTAGGACGGTGCTGTCAGGCGACAATTGTTCACATCTGGACAGGAGTAATTCAATTGAGGTCTCCACAACATGCACTTCGTACAACAGCAAAGCCTCTAGAGAGGAGAAATGTGACAGCTGACTGTAGAAAAGCAGTAACGTAAGCACACACTATCATTATGAGCAATTCCGACACCGTGAATCACGCCCATAACGTATTAGTACTCTTGTCTTCTAGTACGGACGTTTACTGGTAGTTAACCTGTCCTACTAGACGAAACTCACAATCCCACTCTTGACTTTTGTGATACCAACGCATTGAAACTATTACTACACAATTAAACGTACCTTTTGACGGTATGTAAATAATAAAATTACATCAGTTTTTAATTATGTCTACACATCAATTTATGTTTCTATTACAGTGGTAGTTGCTGTTAAAAATGTTTCCTCCATCTTACGTTTCTCGATCTAAAACACAATCGGTCGGTTTATGGAAATTTCTTTTATTCAAGATTAAGCCCACGGCTTCCAAACGTTGCTTTCCTGTGAGGTGTAAACTAGTACTGAATGATCAAATAATTGAGCAAGCGCATTCATTGAGGTTCCTTGAATGTGACTTGTCTTATGTTGGGGTGATAGATCTAGACAAAAAATAGAAAGTCAGAAAAGATTTTATAAAGTGATAGCAGCAGTGCTATGCTGCCATTATGTTGTGAGACTTGGACACTGAACGCAACAGCCCAAAAGCAGGATACAAACTAGTGAAATGATATTTTCACGGTCAGTACTAGTAGTATCACGGAGGGAGCGGCTAAGGAATGATGATATAAAAAACATCCTTGGTGTATACAACTTAAACGGAAGGATAAAGCAATAGAGACAGGATTGGACAATTTTGAAACGGTGCATGAGAACAGGACACCAAAATAAATTTTGCTCGATAATCCGAAAGGGCTGCAGGATATTTAGAAAACCAAAGAAAAGATGGTCGGTCCAAGGAAAACACAACGGATCGTAAAGTTCACAGCTTGAAGAAGAAGAAGAAGAAGAAGAAGAAGAAGAAGAAGAAGAAGAAGAAGAAGAAGAAGAAGAAGAAGAAGAAGAAGAAGAAGAAGAAGAAGATAGTACTAATATCTCAACAATTGTTTTCGAATGCAGGAATAATGCGTAATACCAACATTCCTAATGCGTGAAGTTTAAAAAGTTCATCAAATTTTTCCTGGAACCTCTAATAACGCTTATTGTTACTATTTATAATAACAGAAGATACTTCTATAATGAAATATAATTTTCTTTTATCTTACAAACGTAACAAAACTGATAAAATCTGTCAGAAGGATAGGATTACAACCTCAAAAGTTAATATTTGTATTCACAAATTGTGTACTTGATTTACAACTGACGGTAACGGTCACTATATATGTCAATCTTTCTTAAAATACAAATGGCATTAAATAAATAAAATTTAATTTCAATATTAATCTTTGTCGAGTTCATGCTTGTCTGTCCGTCCGTGAATGACAAACATCTGATACGTTAAATGGGATATGTATTATGTTTAGTTATAAAGAACAGCGGGGCGTAGTGAGAGAAGCGTTTATTTAGGGCACTGGAAATTGTTTTTCGTCGATCTCGTGTCCTTCACACGAGTGGTAGGAGGATTGTTGTTTCGCCCTGTGTGTTTCGCATGAGGTGAAACAGAAGCGACACGTGACTTGTCATATTGTATTATACGAACAGCGCATCGGGCGACAAACATAAGTTACGCGTTTACAGATACTCAACTGCTAGACATTATGTCCTCCCTCCCCCCCCCCAACATATGCACACACGCGCATATTCGTGCAAACTTCTGCCATTTCGAATTAATTTTAAATATATATTTTTCTCTGTAACAATGTTGATGTTGAAACAGAAACGACACGTGACTTGTCATATTGTATTATACGAACACCTCATCGGGCGACAAACATAAGTTACGCGTTTGCAGATACTCAACTGCTAGACATTATACCCCCCCTCCCAACTCAACACGGACACACACGCATATTCGTGTCGATATTATATATTTCTGCCTTTTAGTATGAATTCTTAAATATATATCTTTTCTGTTATTACGATGAAGAGTGGTTTACAAATTCTTACCTAAAGCATTATTTATTTGAGGTGTGTTAAATTGTGTTTTAAGCAACAGAGCCAACTTAATATATCTTCTTCTTCTGATAGTTCGTATCCGTTTCGGATGTTGGATATCATACAGACTATATTAACTTTCTGTACTGCTGCACGGAATAAGTCAGTTGTATTCATGGCAAACCGGGTTCTTAAATTTCTCATCCATGAGACTCTCTGTCCCCCAGTTCCTCTCTTTTCAAGTACTTTTCCCTGTAGTATGGACTGCAATAAGTAAAATCTCTGTTCATTTCTTATGCGATGTCCCAGATTGGCCTACTGAAGCTTTCTTATCTACTCTGTATTAATAACTTCCCTTTCTTTCTTCATATTTCTAAGAACTTCAATATTAGTTATATGTGCTGACCATGAAATTCTCAGTATTCTACGGTAAAGCCACATTTCGAAAGATTACAATTTCTTAGTTGTAGCTTCAGTCAGAGTCCAAGATTCTACACCCTAGAAGAGGACCGAGAATACGTAGCAGCGTAGGAGTCTCGTCTTTGTGTTTATTGTTAAATCGTGACTTTTGAATAACTGCTCGTCCTATTGTACACTGCTGTTGCCTTTTCAATTCTGCTTTTTCTTTCTTAAGAGTGGTCCTATTGTAACGCAAAATTTACCAGCTAAGAAGGATTGTACTCAGAAATATAAAATAAAAGAAAATTATAATATTAAGCTATAGTAAGTTTATTATTAAATTGATAATAAAAGGAATTGTTAGGCCGTAGTCGGCTGCGTTTCAATGCCACTCTCGGCGATCTTCTTCAGGCCGCAAAGCGACAGAGAGTGAAACAAACGAGTACGGCAGATCTTGGCCGAACGATACCCGACAAGTTATTCCGAGTAAGAGCAACCGAGAATAGCAACCGACCGCGGCCGAACAGGCGGGTTTATTGTCAGTGTGATAATATTGACAACTGCCACATAAGCTCACGACATAAATTATATCCTATCCTTGTTTTTATAATAAATGACTACAAATTTCTCCTTTTATTTATAGGAAAAATGTCGCTTTCAACGTTAAAAGTCTTGTATCTAACAATAGACAAAAATCATGTTTTTTGGGGGTAGTTTCCAGTCAGATCAAAAATTTATTGTTGTATTGGAGTGTTAGTGGTCTCAAATATTGCTACTAGTAATTTTATACAAACCACTATGTTGTCTTTGGTGTTGACGAGCGCTTTCGGCAGTCAAGCCATCTTCAGGTCATTTACCAACTTTTTTTTCCATGTAAATTTCTGTATTACCGGTGACATTGATGATCCCATTGGAAGTCCCTTCTTCTGAATATAAAAGTTATTATTAAACCTAAAGTAATTTTACTTCAAACACTCTTGTATTACTTTTATTAATTCTTCTTTCTTTTCGTACCCTTTCAATTTGTTCTTTTCAATTAAATGTCCTGATAGTTGGTAAATGACCTGAAGATGGCTTGACTGCCGAAAGCGCTCGTCAGTACCAAAGACAACATAGTGGTTTGTATAAAATTACTAGTAGAAAGATCAAAAATTGTTCTTGAGGGAACAGTTTTGGAACAAGTCTCTGACTTCAATTGCCTGGGTTGCCATCAGTATTGTGAATGACACAGACCGAGGTATCAGTAAAAAAATATCGAGGTATAGATTATGTGTGGTGTCATACATAGAACGTTGAAGACAAAGACATGCAAAGAGACAAGGCTTAAATTCTATAAAAGAATGGCAGTGTCTGTTTTACTATATGGATCTGACAAATGAAGATTCCTACAAAGAAGATTACACACTAGATTCAAACTTCGGAAATGAAGTTTCTGAGAAGAACAAAGGGTTTCACGAGACAGGATCGTTTGCGCAATGAGGTTATTAGAGAAGAGCTACAGATATTCTCCATAAATGATAAAATCCAGACATATCTCAGGGAATGGTTACATTAGCTAGACTGAATGGAGGATGGACGACCACTTAAGGTTGCGTTTCAATATAGACCCTTTGGTACAAGAGATGTAGGAAGACCAAGAGTCAGATGAAGATATAGTCTGTGAAGACGGAACAGGCAAAATACTCAATGAGGTGAAGAAGAAGAAGAAGAAGAAGGAGAGGAGGAGAAGGAGGAGGAGGAGGAGGAGGAGGAGGAGGAGGAGGAGGAGAAGGACGAAGAAGAGGATGAGGAGGAAGAGAAGGAGAGGAGGAGGAGGAAGAAGAAGAAGAGGAGGAGGAGGAGGAGGAGGAGGAGGAGGAGGAGGAGGAGGAGGAGGAGGAGGAGGAGGAGGAGGAGGAGGAGGAGGAGGAGGAGGAGGAGGAGGAGGAGGAGGAGGAGGAGGAGGAGGAGGAGGAGGAAGAAGAAGAAGAAGAAGAAGAAGAAGAAGAAGAAGAAGAAGAAGAAGAAGAAGAAGAAGAAGAAGAAGAAGAAGAAGAAGAAGAAGAAGAAGAAGAAGAAGAAGAAGAAGAAGAAGAAGAAGAAGAAGAAGAAGAAGAAGACAATTGTATTTCCACATATGAATACAAACATGTTCAAAATTACAATGAGATTAACCAAAATTATTTATAAAATATAAACTTCCTGTAGAAATCCTTGATATTGTCTGATTATGTGCAACGAATTCACAATTGACTATGCCTTTCCAGTAAAAGAAAACCACAAATCACCACCATCAACTTCACATTTGACAGACTGATGAGGCAATTTTGGGCGAGGCGATCCTTTCCCACCTACTGTGACCATTGACCCTTGGTTTCGACGTCATAACCGTAAGCCCTAGTCTCATACCTCCTGTTACGATATCTTTCAAGATGTTTTCATTGACACTATCCCGGTCAAGCTGTTCCAGAATATGTTAAACGGTTCTCTTTCTGATAATCGGTAAACAAATGAGGCACGAATTTGACGGAAATACTATGCATTTTGAACTTTTCTGATCAAATTTTGTGGCGCGGTTCTATCCTGATGCCCATCTCCACAAAATGCTCTCGGACAGTTAAACGATTTTTACGAATCACAGCATGAACTGAATCGATTGCGCACCGGAAGACAAACATTTCTTGCGCGTTGACAGGTATATCGACTTCTTGACGTAGTATTACCCCCCCCCCCTTCAATACATATGCACATACGCACATATTAGTGTCGATAATGCAAACGTCTACCTTTTAGAATACATTTTCAAATATATTGTTAGGACTGTCTACTGATCGTCGTTTGGTACAGTGGAAAACAAAATAAAGACACCAATTAAGTCACTGATCACCAGTTTTAATTAATCACAGTTAACATTTTGAAATGAACAAATTATTCAATAAGATTATACTCTTACAATAAATCAGTTGAATTGTTCCACACTCAATCATAATGCCAACTAATAAAGTCCCGCACAATTATAACACAATAAAACGTCGCCACAATACTTCAAACCTCACTTGAATAAATCGCTACTTAAACGCACTGAGTAATCACCCGACGTCAACTGACTGTCCGTCGCTGGATGCTTCCCCGCTGAAATGCCAGAATAGGCTAATCGGTCACGTTCTGGATGTCGTGTCAAGCAAACTGCATGTTAGAGGGGCTCTCGAATCTACTAGAAACCGTGATACTGTCTGGCCTTTAACACAGTGCGCTGACCGGTACGGTCTGGAATAGCCTCGATTGCAGACGCATGACCAGCGTCAAGTAATCGTCTTTCCTCTCAAAGTAGCAGCAATATGTGCGCACACACACATTGCAACTGTGCTCTGCTGGGATAGCCGAGATACTTGTAGAATGTTCAGTATTACGTAACTATATATTCGATTTGCACTATCGTTTCATGACGTGGAAGACGGGTCAGGAATCCTCATCGGTCAACTTATGCCAGTTTTAAAACGCCTGAAACATTTGTAGTACTTGGTTCGGATCACGTAGTTTTTCCCATTTTCAGTGTGCCTGTAAACGTTTTAACGGCTTTGGAACAAAATGTAAGACAAACGCGTTGTTGTTCAAGATCTTTCATTTCAGATGTTCTAAAAATCCGACACGAGGTTAGTATACACGTATAGCCTACTCCAGCTGTTGTGGCTTGAATACCAACAATGGTAGTGTGACGGGTTAAGCGTAATTGTGTTTCCGAAAGTTGCCGCTAGTCAGGCCACACGATCCGTATTCTGTTCGGCGCGTAATTACAAAAGTTGGCTCAATTTCTTGATCACATCTTGTACACGACAATTCTTCCAGCTTACGATTGTCCAACACACAGTAAAGTAACGCACAATGCATATCGCTTATTGAACGGTGACGTATTAAATTATGCAATCGTGAACTACAGATGTTTCAAACAACGCCTGAAAAATTTCACGGGTCCGCGGATGATTATTGTGTATTCAGCGCAGCAATATGAAACGTTGAGACCAAAGTAATGTTCAAGGTTTTCACAATTTAATAGTTCATAATGTTATGCTTGCAAGGCAATTAACGCATCTAAGCTTCACACAGTAATGTAACGCACAATGCATATCACTTATTGAACAGTGACGTATTAAATAATGCAAATCGTGAACTACAGATGTTTCAAACAACGCCTGAAAAACGTCACGGGTCCGCGGATGATTATTGTGTATTCAGCGCAGCAATACAAAACGTTGAGACCAAAGTAATGTTCAAGGTTTTTACAATTTATAGTTTATAATGTTATGCTTGCAAGGCAATGTCATCTAAGCTTCATCACTATTCAACGAAGAAAACTTAAGAATGGTTTGGGGAAAACATAACATTGTATGATAAGAAATGTGAATTATAAATAAGTTTATAGTTCTGGCAATTCCTGCTCGCTGACTGCGATCAAGCCTCTCCTCGTCTGTAAACTCCATTCTGTAAGAATTAGAAACATATTTACCTTTTCGCCTTGTAAAGTACACAAACGTAGAAAATTCTCTACGACCGCACTCTCGACCACACACACTCCCACACACACACACACACACACACACACGCACACGCGCGCACACACACACACACACACACACACACAAAATATCCCTCTGTCTCCCTGTCTCTATATCTATCTCTAAATCGACTCAGTGCCAGGCGATGTCACGAATATTTCCGCATCAACCGATAAAAAATGTCTCCTTCTTTTCACCCTTCGAGGAGGGCTTTTTTCTGGACGAGAAATTTAAGGGACCCCCTCAACCAGAGAATTATGTTGAGGACTCTGAATTTTGTTGCCAGGAGTACTGGGGAAGTGACAGACCACCGCGGCAGAGTCCCGAGTACCACGTCTACGACTAAATACCACAGGGTGCGTCCTGGTGCCCTGAGACCATCGTTCGCGACTCGGTAATGTAGAGCAATCCACCCACTGGCACGATCGATTCCACCGTTGGTTACGGTGTGTTTTCAAGGGGTACACACAACCTTGTCAAACTCGTCTACCAGTTTTGCAAAGTCGTGCACACAGTGTGACGGAGTACAGTTAATTGGACGTTTGTAAACCACACAAATTCAATTTCCTGGATATTCATGTTTCGAGTATCAAATGTTTCGCCACGTATTAACTCAAATATTGTATGATTCTACTACGCTGAACTAAAACTGTGTTGCATCCAGCTCGATGTGTATGGTCGTAATTGCCAATCAAACCTCAGTTTTCTGTACTTTGTGAGATCAAAGCAGTTTGCATCAAAGCAAAGCTTGTTCAGGGAAAATTACGAGCGTATGAATTCTGCTTTTCACTCTGTACTAATGCATTTCTATTTAAGGAGTAACCTGATACCACATAGTGCATACACTTTACCCAACGTTTCCCAAACTGTGTGCTGCAAAATTTTAGAAAATAATAACAATATTAAATAAACTAAAACAAAATAAAGGTGAAATGTATCAAAGTATAGAAAATGTAACAGAAAAGGTGAGAAAAAGAAGATTAGTATTTTTTAGACATTTATATAGAATGGACGACAATAGGTTAACAAAACAGATCTTCAAATGTCTGTGGGAAAAGAAGTCAACATCAAGTTGGATTGAAGAAGTCAAAAAGGCTTTAGGGAAAAAATAGTATAAACGCGGAAGAAGCAATTGAAAGAGACGTTTTTCGGGCAAAAGTGTTAAAAATGGAAGAAGTCCAGGATCGGAGGGAAAAAACGCGCGTTCAAAGTGGACTGAAGACAGGAAGAAGTGACATAGTGAAACGATGAAATAATATTGGAGACAAAGGAAGGAACAAGGAATACAGAATTGAAATTGTCATGTGCTCCTCAGATGGCCAATACAAATAGAAAAAGATAAATAAAATAAAATGTCTAACTCCGCAAAAATAATCAAAAAGTTGATTGCTTCCGTAGTTAACATTCCTGTCTTAAAGCCAAGATTGGAAATTAATTTAATAAATAGCGGAAAAGAAATTTGTAGGATTGGGTGGAATCAGAAAGACTATAAAACTTAATACAGAATAAACATTAATCTAGTAAAATTCTTTTGTTTTAATTATTTTGTTAATTAAGAAAGTGCAAATAAAAGTTACGTAAGAAAACATGTTTAAGTGGCTTTTTGTAATTTCATAAGTCACAAAAATCTTATTATTGTCCGAAGGCTTTCACGGCCCGTGTCACTTGAGTTAAAACTCTGTGCCGGGCTGCTTGGCCGTGGTCCAAGGTTTTCATTAAAAACAAACATTTTAGCAGCACCACTGGCTGCCATCTTCAGTGGGATGTACCGAGTCAAAACTAACGCGGGGTGTCGTACGTTAGGACCACGATATAATGCAAACCTTGGACCACGACCAAAAAGTCCGGGAGATAGTTTAAACTCAGACAAAAATCTTAGTTTGTTGATAAATTTGCGTTGCAGTTGAACAAGTCTATTGACAAAAGCGAAACCACATGTAGTATTGAGGCAAGTAAGTAACATACATTATTATGATATATTATGGTAGTATGATTTTGAAGACATCGCGGATAGGTACTGATGGCGAGGAGGGGGTCGGTATATAGAAGGAGATAGGTGCCGCAGCGTCTGACTATGTATTTGTAGTGTGCCGTGGGATATAAAGGTTTGGGAAACGCTGCCCTACACTATAAAAATGTGCATTACCTAACCTTGCTTTCAGAATATTTAATGTGAATACCATCTACAACTGTACATAACATGTTAAAATAATCATTTAAATTAAGGATATGAAAACCTGTTTTCAATTATTAAGTAATGCAAAGTATCTTATCACTTGTTCCAAAATCTTCAGGATTAGCATGTGAGAGTTATTTAATTGTTATCATTTCATCTTTCCAGTCAGTAGCATGGCGTCTATGTATTAATTATATTACAGAATAAGTACTTGAGTTATTGAATAATTTGAAATCCGAACAATATCAGCAGTGAAACTTAAAGAAAAGCGTAGCATTGCTTTCGAACTGCTGGGCACTTGCACCGTCTTTTGTTGCCGGCTCAGACATAGGCAATGTTTTACTGCGTACGGTTATTGACCTCGTAGTAGTTGTCACTGTACAAACTGTGGAGAGGGGGACACACTTGTCCGTCCAATGTGTTGCCGCTGTATAAATCGGCAAAACTCTCAGTTAGCAGCAATGTTCGTTTTTGGAACTGACGTGCAACAGATACTACGCACCTATTTATGTTTTGTTATTTTAGTCGGATGTACCTCTGTTTGTCTTTATTATTTTTATTATTTGTTCCTCTTCTTCGCCCAGCAGTTGATAGAAAATGCTCGAAAAAGAACACTTGGTACAAGAATCAATTCAAATTAATTTTTGGGTTAAGTTTTAGGCCTATCACAACCGGCAACAGGTGTTATGTACCCACCGCCACGCCACTGTTTTCAGTAGTAGCCTTACTTAAAGGTTTCCTGTTCACTATTTCTCAACTCTCCTAGTACCAAATGCTTAAAAATTCATTTCATTTATCGCAATATACGTTTGTTTTGTTGTGATTTTATGACCATGAACGTTTTACGTATTAAACTCTGAGGTACTGAACAACCACAGGAGGATCCTGTAGAATATGGGGAGTTGAGGGTCCTTAGTATGGTGGTGTTTGGATAGACAAACAGTTAGAGATATTCTCGACGGTGGAATGTCTTTATAATACCAATGTAAACTGTAACAATACAAGAGAGACTGGGATTATTACATAAAATATGTAAAGCATATAAATTGAAGAAAACTTATAATAACTTTGTAATGAAAACTAAAATTAAACCTTGTTATTTAGCTTTAATTACAATTTGTAAAAACTGTACGACATGTTATCCGAGGTAATAGGTCATCGTCCAATACTTAAATTTTCTGAAACACCAGACGTGTCGGCAACACCAACCGATGCCATCTTCAGTCTTGCGGGAACAAGGTAGTAGTGTCCGCGTTTCTTTTATTTAGCGAGCAGTACTACATTGTTTACATCGCCGACGTCATCCTTTACGGCTTAGGCCAGTAGTCTGTTCCAGTCTCAATGGAAGTCATCCAAAAATCGTTTACGGGGTCTTCACACACCTCTCTTCGCCCTTGGATGATAGTCAACGGCTCTTGTTGGAAATCTTGTTGCATCCCTTCTCTTTACATGTAACCGCCACTCCGTTTTGTACCGTGAGATTTTCCCATTTAAGCTTTCAGCTACGGCTAGCTTCCACGGAATATGGCAACCGTTGGTGCTGCCGAAACGTCTGGTGTTTCAGGAAATTTAAATATTGGACGATGGCCTGTTAGCCCGGATAATATGTCGTGCAGCTATGACAACTCTGGCCGTAAGATTGGCGTTCAAAATTTGTATAATTTCACTATGTAATAGATAAACAAGTATTAAGTTATCATACACTGTTAGTGCGGTACCTATTGTAATTTAAATAGAATAGATTGTATTGTGACAAGGCTCAATCAATATTATACATTACGGTGGAAAATTAAAGCATTTTTTAAAGTAAATAATTTTAAAATTTCTGTAAATAAATATGTTCAATCTAACTAAGAAGAACCAAAAATATTTTTGTGTTTATAAACAAAATATTCAAAGTAAGACGAATTCGTGCAATTTTTAAAAGTTCTTCACAAAGTTATTCAATGCAACAACGTAAGTATTATTTTACTTCAGTTAATATACAGATAGTTATAGGCAGTGGTTGATTTCTAAGATTATAGATGCCGGAACGCATCAATTCTAAAGTTGTACGGACACAAATATACTTATAATTTACAATATCGTACAAGTATACATTATTACAAAGGAGGTCTATATTTTTAAAGCCTTATAAAATATGTAACATCTAAAAAGGTATTAAAATTTACTGATATTACTAAAGAGCTTCATCGTTACGTTAGCCGCACGACAATCCAAAACATATCACTCATCATGGCGACACAATCCCAGAGCCTCAATCAAATTCTAAGTGATGGTTTCGGCGGTTTAGCCATTTTAAAAAAGTTTCCTTAGTTTCATCATTGTGTCATCATATTGTGTGTTTCTTGACCTTTACTTACTCTTTGTATCCAATGCCGTATGATGGCAAGAAATCGTCCCTCTCACATTCACTTGAAGTTTTTACTATTGATTCAATAGCATACGTCTCGGAAGCTCCCAATCAGTTGGATTTCATGTAATTTTAATTTTGAAGTAAGTTTTTCATTTCATTTTCTCCGTAGGTTATTGGGACATTTTTTGAACGATATAGTTAAGACAAAGATTAGTGCCGGTGTTTGATTTTGACAAATGTTTAGTTTTGTGATGGGACTGATGAGAGGCACAATTTAAAAAGTAGTAGTAAATTTTGGTTAGAATTAGATATTTTTTCATATATTTTTTCGCTAATTTATTTTTGGATCTAAGAGATTTCGGAAAGCCTTTACGGGGCGTTCCCCCTGAAATCAAGCCCTGGTTATAGGTAGGCATTTTATATGTTCAAACGTGACACCATGTTCATTTTGTTTTAATAAAATTAATATTTTTTTTCGTACATAAACTAAAATAGTAGTTGTAATGAATTTTAATATAATTAAATTAAACAGTGCAACAATTATAATATATTATGGAACGGCCAATTCAAAACGATAGAAATGGTTAACTATCATACATAACAGAGATGTGGTGCAATCAAATGTACGACATTTACGCTAATGATTTTACGCTAACTAACCTAATTAACACGTTTGTAATTGCCAAGATTAGTAGCGCATTTTTATTACGAATTATTTCACATTACTATATTTTAGAAAACCAAAGGTACATAAATGATGCAGGAATGTTGAATCCTGCAAAACTCATACAGAGAGTTCAGCAAAACTGCTTTTTTTCAATTAACTAATTTTATCCTTTTTTTGTATGTGTTACCGTTAAAGTATATAATTAAGTTATTTCATAAAATAACTAGGTATTTTATAAATTACTTGGCAATATTAGGTAAAGTGTCAAATAAATATAGTATTTCAAACTTTATCTAGTTATTCCATGAAATAACTACTTCTTTTATAAATTAATTGATATAAGTAGTTGAAGTCGTCAAAAAATAAATTTTTATTACAGCTAGATTAGTTGAACAGTAATAAAAAATTACACAGTATAATGTAATAGATCGTGTTTATTTAACTGAATTTCAAGTTTTACAACTTAGGATGTTAGGCTAAACGAAATATTGTTTTATCCAAGACAAGTCACATCAAACGTAAGATAAATTATATGTAATGTTTTCCTAGTGATTCACTAATTTATAATTTTTTTTTTAATTTATGATATCCTTAAATATAACTATTTAAAAAATAAAATGTTTAAAAATACTACAATAAAATCCTTATTAATTTTGAAAAAATAGCCGGAAAATTGATTTGATTCGCCAATATCATAATATATTTTTAATTCAACTTTTGTTACTTTTTGTTAAAATGTATTAGACTGATAGCTAAATAACCTGCACAGAAAAGGAAAAAGAGAATGTTAATCGAAAACATCAAATTGTATTTTAAAAATAGAGAACATTTTTAAAAATAGAGCACAATTTGTAGGCATGATGATGCTAGTTTCTGTAAGTAACAAAAGTAAAATTTCTATAAGAATTCACAAGGAACCTTCCGTAGTACATTATATAACGTGCGTATTTTTATAGAAATAAAACATAATTAATAGTATAGTAATACTATTATATTTTTACGACGCCCGACGGTCTACTGATCGTCGTATGGTACAGTGGAAAACGAAATACGATACACCAATTACGTCACTAATCACCAGCTTTATTTATCACCATTAACAATTTATAATCAAGAAATTATTCAACAAGATTATACGCGTACAATAATACAAGTTAATCTGTCCACATAAATAATAATGTCAACTAATAGAGTCCGCAGAGTAATCACTTTTCACTAATACACTACTTGAGACGCACTGTATAATCGCCCGAAGTAAACTAAACTGATCGACTGCCAGAGCTGTTGGGTTGCGCGTCGTGAGACGACCCAATGGTTTCCTAGTACCGAGCCTCCAGTAGGGACTCCTGCCTAGTGATCCTGTCCAGACGTAATATTAAATAATTATTTAGTGGTCGCTACAGCGACATGCTCGTACTAGGTCGACTAGTACAATATTTGTCGAGGCCGTTTCCAAGAATCACCTGGACGTGTTCGGTACTTGCCAAGGCCAGCTATGAGTGGGTTTGTCTGGGTCCTCGCAGCTCGGACGTACAATTTACGTGCAATGCGCTTTGCGTGTCTTCCAAGGAGCGGACACCGAGTCCTCTTCTCAAAAGTCGAGAAGAAAACCGAGAGCCCTGTCAGCGTTCCGATCGGCGGTATAGACCGCCGTGTCGTCGGCAAACTGGGCCATCTGGACTCCAGGCTCTCTGGGTGCGTCGTTGACGTACACGGAGAACAGAAGAGGCACGCTACCATGAGGTACCCCGGCTGTAATGCGTCTCTCGGAAGAGACATAGTCATCTATTCTCACGCAGAAAGTCCTCTCAGTCAGAAAGCTAGCAATCAACTAATCTGATCGTCGCTGTTTGCCTATATTTATACCCCACTGATATCCCATAATAATCTGTCACTTTGGATGACGTGATAAACGCGCGCGCGCGCGCGCACACACACACACATTACAGCTAGCCGAGATACTTCGTCTTGTAGAACGATCCATGTTACGTAACACTTTTTCTCTATTACTTAGCAATATACTTCTTGCAACAATGAATAGCCTACCAACTGTTGCTAAGTAGTTCTGGAAGTTAACAATAAGAAAAATCAATACAGTTGTGATTGAATACACAATATATAAACCATTTACGTTATTTTCCCCGTTTCCACTAAAACAAGTGGTCAAAACCGTTAGGTCTGTATTATTTATGTAAATAACAGGATAATACGCACCGGAAAATGTGGTATACTTAAAAGCATATTTTTAAGGAAATTTAACATTTAACAATAAATTTTCGCTTTACAGGAAAACATCACATTCTTAACGAATACTTAAAAATAAAACATATTGTACATAGAACAAATGATATTGCAACAGTTTATTGCAAAATTCCATGTGTCCGTTGCAGGCAACCTACTTTTCTATAGAAGCAATACTTTGTAACATGAGGTTTCCGAGTTTTATTTACTGTCCTTCGCCAGAACGCAGTCAACAGCATATCGATAAATGGTTACAAACCTATAAAATACTGGAATAGAACTATATAGTACACATACAGACACAGCAGTAATGTCTTACGTTTCTGTTAGTGCAGAAAATATGATTTAAATTCCTGCAAACTCGCTGCTTATTAAGTAAAAATTGAAATATTGAACGCGTCGTTTAATTTTATATAATAATTTTATTTGCTGTTAAAATGTAGGAAAACAATTAAATTTCTTCATAAGAAATTATATAATTCGTGAAGTAATTATATCCGATTAGTGTCTAGAAATTTGTGGAAAAAGACTTTATTAGTGGTATGATAATTGTTTCAGCTTTGTTACACATTTTGTTCTTATATATAAGACATGATATATAAGACATGTACGCTCTCCAAGCTTTGTAATTACTTTTCCATTGTCGCTGTGGGTATTGGTTGCATCAGTTTATTCTATAGGTACCATATTATTGGAAGAAATTATGTTTTTTTTTTTATTTTAGCCACTAGTTAGAATATATAATCAGACATGTTTAAACTCTAATTCTAAGATATTACTTGTTGTTTATTCAGTACTTCTGATATTTTAATCTTATAGTCTCTTTGTATATGTTCGCAATACATTTCTCATTTAATAAATCTTTACATCATTTAAAACAAATAAGAAAATTAAAAGTATAAGTAAAAGGATTAACATCGTTTTGTTAAGTTTTCAATATCCTTTTAATATAACATGAATCTGGAAAAAGTTAACATTCGTCATAATCTTAGAAAATTATGTATAACATCCTCTATATAAGAGTATGTAAAATTATAATATACTGAGTAGTGCATACTTATTTGCTACACGAAGAACGGTAAAAATAATTATACCGTACACAGGTATACAGCTTCACTGTGTGTGTTTCCATATAAAAAATTTGAAGTTTGCTTTTCTAAACATATAAAAGAATAAAAAAGTGACTAAATTTCATTTAGCAATAAATATTGTCTTAATATTTTTAAGGAAAATATACTTGATTTTTTGCCGTTATAATTATCAATATTATCCTTTTTATATAATAATTTAGTATATTTTATTTTATCCTTTTTGACACATAATTATCTTTTGATTAAGTAAGACTAATATACCAGGCAATTTATTTCCTATTATAACAGAATAAACTGATTATGCCACAGTGTCAAAATGTGTGTCTACTAAGCTTACAGGGTTAAAGCTTCACGGTTTCTTTTTGGTCAGTCCAGTAGTCACACATACTATATTTTGCGGCCCTATGCAATCTATTCGCTGAGGCCTCCTTTTCACATAGAAAAATTTATTATTCTATTTTATCATACTTTCAATAGATCGGTACCACAAGTCTTCTTGATTACTTGTTTTCTGCGTTTATTTCAGTAAAAGTATTTTGCAATGATTTAATTAAAAATGCATAAAAATGTCATTAATCAGATTTAAGATCAGGGAGTGAGAAAATAATAAACAACTATTTTATGCAAAAAAGACTACCAGGAAAGGCATGAAAATTCTTTTACGTACCCATATTAGAAAAAGACTGAAAGGGATAAGAAAACAGGAAAGTGAATGGATTGCATAATTTTCAATGGAAGCTAAATCCGTGCAAGTAGCAATTAAGAAGTAGTAGTAAGCAATTTGAAATTATGAACTGAATTCGTAGAATATTCTGAAACCACTGACGCTGATTAAATAATCTTGCACAGAAAATAATATTTCCTATACATGAAGCTACGGTAACAGGAAAGTATACGCTATCGTAAACTCAGTATACCGTGAATAGTATAAAAAAGGAAGCTAACAGAACGTTTGAATCTGTAAGCAAATATTTACAATGTTTACAATGAAATATTTGATATTTGTGTATACGACCTATGTAGATGCTACTGCCCCTTCATATTTAGTAGTTAACAATTTGAATGCAAGCAGAAACAACACTGTTGCACACCACTGTAGACAAATTATTCCGAGTAGAGCTTTCAAGCTTCACAGCTCATCATCAGATCGGAAATAACGATAACGATACAGATAACGATAACGATAACGATAACGATAAAGATAAGATTATTGTTATTTCCGATCTGATGATGAGCTGTGAAGTTTCAAAGCGCTACTCGGAATATTTGTCTATAGTGATGTGCAGTGGTGTGCATTATTCTGTTTGTGATTTGTAACCACTAACACAACTTTCTTCATTAAATTTGAATGCAATTAGACGTAGACTATTATATTTGAGTTACATCAATATAAAGTAAAAAATGTGGAAACGAAAACAACATGAAGAAAACCTTATCATTAACTAGAATACTGAAACAATAGGAGAGAGCGATAATAAAGAATTAGAGTGCGGAAAGAGAGAGAGAGAGAGAGAGAGAGAGAGAGAGAGAGAGAGAGAGAGAGAGAGAGAGAGAGAGAGAGAGAGAGAGAGAGAGAGAGAGAGAGAGAGAGAGAGAGAGAGAGAGAGAGAGAGAGAGAGAGAGAGAGAGAGAGAGAGAGAGAGAGAGAGAGAGAGAGAGAGAGAGAGAGAGAGAGAGAGAGAGAGAGAGAGAGAGACGGAAAGACAGACAGACAAACAGATAGTAGACAGACAGACAGAGATAGAGGGACAGAGAGGAAGATAGACACAGAGAAACAGACAGACGACCAGACAAAGCAAGGCAGACAGACGGGCAGAATTAGTGAGTGAATAAGAGAAAAAAGAGGAGGAGATGGTTTGTAGAACGCAACAGAATGCTCCTGAATCCCTGTAAAATGAAAAGTTTGCAATCCAGAAGTAAGTAAACAATAAATAACTTTTCTCATATAGCGTATCTCATGTACCTATCGCAGCATCCTAATATGTTACTTAATCTTTGAAAGTAAACTTTACTTTCAAAGTAATCTATACTTTACTTTAACTACAGAATTTAAATTTACTTGCATTAAATAAAATTTGTACACGACTTAATGACAAAAAATTCTTAAACATAGTAACAATATAGTTATAATATAATATGCCTATTTTTGAAATTATAATAAATTAATATAGAATATTGAAACTTTCAACTTGTGAAACTTACTTGTCTTTTCTTCCCGTACGCGTTTCTGCGTGATGTGCGCCTTCGTCAGCTTTGAGACAGACTTCCATTAACTTGTAACGGTTTTTATTTTGAAAGGTATAGTGGTGGTGGTGTGTGGAGGGAGGGGATTGGCGCGGGGATCCAAATTATTGTTAGTTTTATGTATAATTGTGTCAAAAAGTGGGTGTGATTTATACTGTAATTGGTCGTTAAGTATGTTGTTTGGTTGTGTTGTGTGGTGTTTGTATATTTCATATTGTTCTGCTGTGTTAAGTTTTCGACCTTTGGGTAAGTAGTGTAATATCTCAAGATTAGTATCTATGTTCGTGTAGCTGTGGTTTTTTGTGTGCATGTGTGTGGCAAACGCGGAATGTATATTGTTGTTGGCTAAAGTTTTAGGTGTTTAGAGTAACGAGATTGAAAAGATCTTCCCGTCTGGCCTATATAGAAACTATTGCAATCGTTACAATTTAATTTGTAAACACCTGTTTTGTTGTATTTGTCTATGTCCGTGTTTGTATCATTGATGTGCTTTTTGATGGTATTGTTTGTTCTGTATGCTATTTTGTACTTGTGTTTTCTGAATGTGTTGGCGATTTTGCGTGTGTTGAAGTTATGGTATGTGAGTGTGATGTATTTAGTTTGTTGTGTGTTGTTGGTATTTTATGTATTGTTGTTTTTGTTTATGATGTGTTTGTGTAGTTTGTTTATTAAATTAGGGTTGTATCCGTTTTTTATTGCTATGTATTTGATTGTGTTGAGTTCATCATTATAGTCCTGGTTACTTAATGGTATTTTATTTAGTCTATGGAGCATATGGTTGAAGGCCGCATGTTTATGTTGTGTTGGGTGGTTTGATGTGTTGTGTATAACCATGTCAGTTGTGGTTGGTTTTCTGTATATTTTATGCGTGTGTGTATTGTTAGATTTGTTAATTGTTAGGTCCAGAAAATTTATACTAAATTTTTGTTCATATTCCAGTGTAAATTTTAGTTTGTGGTGTATTGTGTTTATGTATTTGTGGAAGTTTTCGACCTGTCTTGTATTACCATTGAATAAAAGTAATATATCATCTACACACCTGTGCCAATAAATGATTTTGTTGGTGTATTTGTTGTTATTTATTATGTGGTTCTGTTCTATTTTGTGTATGAATATTTCAGCCAGTATTCCTGATATGGGGGATCCCATCGGGAGATCGTCTGTTTGTGTGTATATCTTGTTATTGTATGTAAAGTAATTTTGCTCAGTTATTATTTTGGTGAGTGTGATGATCTCATGTATGTGTGTTTCGGGCGTGTTGTTTTGTCTGAGTAAATGTTCTAGAGTTTGTGTGTTTGTTTAATGGTTTTCATTAAACAAACACACTCACCAAAATAATGACTGAGCAAAATTACTTTACATACAATAACAAGATACAAGCAGAATGATCACTGTTGCACACCACTATATAAAAATTATCCCGATTAGCGCTTTCATGCTTCACAGCTCATCGTCAGATCGGAATTGAAAGATATAATGTGAAAACAAACCCTTCACCCCCATCTCACCCCTTCCTGCTCACACACAAAAAGCTATAATTCAGATGTCCCTTCACCACCCCCTGAGCCCTGTCCCTCCTTCTGGACAGTTACATATTTTTCTAGCAAATTCCTTGTGTTTAAGTGTTGTGTGTATGTGTGTATGTGTGTATGTGTGTATGTGTGTGTACATTCCTTTTAAACCTACCGCCTTCCTCTCCACACACGTGGGTCAGTCACACACCCTTATTTTAAACCATCCAATTAGTACTATGCAATGTGAATCTTAATCTTATCTGTCTGTCCTCTATCATGGGGGTGAAGGGTTTTTTTCACATTATATCTTTCAATTCCGATCTGACGATGAGCTGTGAAGCTTGAAAACGCTGATCGGGATAATTTTTATATAGTGGTGTGCAACAGTGATCATTCTGCTTGTGATTTCAATCACTAACACAACTTTCTTCATTAAATAACAAGATATACACACAAACAGACGGTCTCCCGATGGGATCCCCCATATCAGGAATACTGGCTGAAATATTCATACACAACATAGAACAGATATAACCAATTTATACACCAATGTACCCATTAAACAAACCATACAAACACTAGAACATTTACTCAGACAAAACAACACGCCCGAAACACACATACATGAGATCATCACACTCACCAAAATAATAACTGAGCAAAATTACTTTACATAAAATAACAAGATATACACACGAACAGACGATCTCCCGATGGAATCCCCCATATCAGGAATACTGGCTGAAATATTCATACACAACATAGAACAGAACCGCATAATAAATAACAAAAAATACACCAACAAATCATTTATTGGCACAGGTGTGTAGATGATATATTACTTTTATTCAATGGTAATACAAGACAGGTCGAAAACTTCCACAAATACATAAACACAATACACCACAAACTAAAATTTACACTGGAAATTGAACAAAACAATAGTATAAATTTTCTGGACCTAACAATTAACAAAACTAACAATACACACACGTATAAAATATACAGAAACCCAACCACAACTGACATGGTTATACACAACACATCAAACCACCCAACACAACATAAACATGCGGCCTTCAACCACATGCTCCATAGACTAAATAAAATACCATTAAGTAAACAGGACTATAATGATGAACTCAACACAATCAAATACATAGCAATAAAAAACGGATACAACCTTAATCTATTAAACAAGCACATCAATGATACAAACACGGACATAGACAAATACAACAAGACAGGTGTTTACAAATTAAATTGTAATGATTGCAATAGTTTCTATATATGCCAGACGGGAAGATCTTTTTCATCTCGTTACTCTGAACACCTAAAAGCTTTATCCAACAAGAATATACATGCCGCGTTTGCCACACACATACACACAAAAAACCACCGCTACTGCAACATAGATACTAAACTTGAGATATTACACTACTTACCCAAAGGTCGAAAACTTAACACAGCAGAACAATATGAAACATACAAACACCACACAACACAACCAAACAACATACTTAACAACAAATTACAGTATAAATCACACACACTTTTTGACACAATTATACATAAAACTAACAATAATTTGGATCCCCGCGCCAATCCCCTTCCACCACACACCACCCCCACTATACCTTTCAAAATAAAAACCGTTACAAGTTAATGGAAGTCTGTCTCAAAGTTGACGAAGGCGCACATCACGCCGAAACGCATACGGGAAGAAAAGACAAGTAAGTTTCACAAGTTGAAAGTTTCAATATTTTATATTAGTTTAGTGCTGTGAAAAAGAAGATGAACAGTCAAAACAACTATAATAAATACTTAGTATTTATATTAAAAGTTCTTTTGAATAATAGAAGATAAACATAATAGTATAAGGAATTTTATACAAACTTTTCATGGAAATTTACTGAGAATTTTGCAAAGACATGTTCTTGTTAAACCTAAAGACGGTCAACATGCGCGATCGTATTTTCCATGTCAAGAACACACTCCCCCCCCCCCACTCTCGCCTTCACTGTCTCTGTCTGTCTGTCTGTCTGTCTGTCTGTCTGTCTCTCTCTCTCTCTCTCTCTCTCTCTCTCTCTCTCTCTCTCTCTCTCTCTCTCTCTCCCCCTATATATATATATGGTTAAGAATTGTTCAACATTTACTAGCAGTCAAAATTTTATATGAGTATTTATTTATACATCGATAAAACATCATAGTCTATATACTTTTGTGAAGTGGTATAAATACTCATATAAAACTTTGACTGCTAGTAAATGTTGAACAATTCTCAAAAAGATCGTGTACCCTAAAAAGTTATTTGTAAGTAAGTTAGGAGCATAAAGTAGACACGCAATTGCTGTTGCTCTATAACAATGTCCGTCGACTGCAAATGACATAGCTTTATTGAAGTTTCCGCATGGACAGGTTTTCAAGTAACTACTAGAGAAAAGTGTGTCATTGCGCACAACGTTCTCCACTCAATGAGCCCTTCCATTGATTGCCATTTTATTTAGTTAGAGTCTGCATTGTCCAATTCGTTAACTAAGGTTATAACATGGTAAATTTGATTTTAGATTATACAGTTCAATCTCGATTTATGTTATATTACCTCTTGGTATTAAAGTATCTGCATACACCACGCAAAATTTTATTGTATTTTAAAGATTTGCACTGCTGATAATTAATCGAAAGTCTTGTTATATCTGATCACTAGACCGTAGGTTGAATATAATTTTAAGTGTCATAAATATAAAGTTAGAAACAAAACATGGTACTAGCAGAACGAGAATATATTTAATCAATGGCTCTTATTATCCATTGTTAGAATGTGTTAAAACCACATGAATTACCAGCATAGAAAAATTATCGTAATAGGAATGTAATTTGTTGATTAAATTTCGAAAACTTTTATTTCAATAGTCAGGATTCCACACGTTATGCTTAACTTATTCCGGCGAAACAGAACTTTAAACTGTCACTTAATTAATGTAGGTTATAACGTCTGCAGTTAATCAAATCCACATTAATAGTGTGCTCTGCACGCTGCTTTAAATGAACGCCTCGAATTATCTGTGCTCTCTGCAAACACGTTCTCGTAAATTAGTCTGCAGCTCCTCCCATGTGAAGTTCACGTGGAAATTATTCAAAGTGCACTATATATTAAAGCTAAAAGCAAGAAACTGTGATTAGCAAACACAATTTTGGACAATGAAGTGTATGAAATAACGCACACGTTGTTTTGCCCACTGGAGACAAATTATTGCAAACATCAATTTTTCTCTACCTGGAGAAAAATTATTGCAAACATAGAATTATCAACGTGGTATTATTTTCCTTAACATGAGGAGTTATCCAAAAAATATATTAATTACACATTTAATTCAGTTAGATTACGATTATATTGCAGAACCGCTTAACGGCGTGTGTAAGAATGCTAATCGGATTGGAAGGTTACAATTGAGGATAATGAACCGTCGTTATGGGGACAGGTTTAGGTTAGAAAGAGAAAAGTAATATAGCATGTCAAAATTATAATACCTGAATTTGATTATAATAGCATGTCATAGATACCCGAAAAATAAACCACGGAAGGATACCCGAATGCAGTTTTATAAAACTGTGGCTGTCCCCACATTCCTGTATGCTAGTGAGACATGGACTCCTGGTAAAAGGGACGTGCAGAGGATTCCAGCAGCGGAAATAAAAATTCTAAGAGGGACACAAGGTATCGGAATATTAGACGCGATTTAATTTAAACATTGTATCATTTCAGAAGAAGATTGAAGACCACAGAAGGAAGTGGTGTAAACACTTGAACCGCATGCCTAATATCCGTCTACCTGTGGCAGCCTTGGGTTATCACTCTACTGGGAAGAGAGATGTCGGTAGACCGAAGAGGAGATGGTTTCCGAAACGGGTTCTAGTCCTTGTAATGATGATGATGATAATGTCAGGATGATGTAATGATATTATGGAAATTACTTTAGATTTCACGTGTAGTCAGTCGCGGGTTCCAAAGACCATGTCAGATACTGTAGTATAGCGTACAGATGATGGGTATATTAAAGCCACAAAGTTTTGTATAGTAAGAATGATAGCTAACTACATGTCGTGACAGTTAAGTCATACAAAACAGTTACACATAATCTACTTAATATATTTAATATTTCAAAACATTGTGGAAAAGATAATTAAATCTGGTTTAGGGTGAAGATAATAAAAGAATCTGGCCTCAGGAAAGACCGAAAATAATTATAGATATGAGAAATTTTATGTTGACGAAACAGAAAAACGTTTAAAAGAAAAAAATTATACAACACCGTAATTCATATTTAAAACTACAGGTGTACACAAAACAAATTTAGCTACACACTCAATCAAAAATAATCACGTATTTCCAAATTTAAGTGTTATCACGTTATTAAAACACATTTCCAAAGGTTTATAAATGAACTTATGAGAAAATTTCGAAATATTTAAACATAAAGCAAATAATAAATTTTTCCAGAACAAATTCAAATTAATACGAAAAATGATAGTACTTTTAAAATTACTAATTTAATAAAATACTAAATTATTAATATATAAAAAATAATAAATATTTATATTATATTTTACAATTAGTTGTATAACATATTTTTTGTACATTTATAAAACAATAAATTTAGTTTACATATAATCAAACTCTTTTCAACAATTGATTTTTAAAATTTATTATTTTAATATCTGGTCATGATAGTTCATACTATATAACAGTGTTTTATTAAAAGAAAATAATAAAAAAATTTCTTGTAGAAAAAGGTTTGTTTATTATTAACAGTAATATAAGAAAAATATACACGCATAATTGACAACTATAATTGTAACATATGAGAGTCAAAACACTGTATTTTGGAAAAGCATATGCGTATTACTTAAAATATAATATTAAGTGGTTGGGGACTTCTTACTTTTATTTATTTTGTATAGAAGAACTAGGCGTTTGTAAACAAGTCTACAATTTCATTCTTTATTTATTATTCCGGCTGCACAATGTTTACACATTTTCCGGAACCAAAGATTACAGAAGTGACCGAATTCTCACCTTCCACTGCTGCTTGTCCATCCACAGATTTTCTCAGTATAGTCTGAATTTCTTCTATCCAGGTAATAGGTGGTCTTCTTCTTTTCTTTCTTCCTGGTGGGGTCCATTCCATAACTCTCCTTGGCAATCTTACCTGTGCCATTCTTTTCGTGTGTCCATACCATTCTAATTTTTTGTTTGGATAAAATCAACAATTGAATTTTTCACATTCATTCTGTCCTTAATGACTTTATTTCTAATGTCTCATATCTGGATACTCTTGCCGAACGTCTCCAAAAGTCTATCTTTGCTGTCATTAATTTTGTTCTTGTATGTTTATTGGTAGTCGAAACTTCTGAGCCATAAGCCACGATACTTCTAACAATGGTTTTAAATGTTTTGGATCTCATTACTAAAATATTTGTTTTCATCTTTCTATTGTTATGTGTTTATTAGTAGTCCAAATTTCTGAGCAGTAAGTCATAATATTTCTAACAATATTCTAACACCTTTGCTTATCCCACAGGATTCCATTAGCCATCTTTCCCAAATTAATTCTAGATTGTATTTCTTAGTCTTGCTTCCCACTGGTCGTAATTTTCACCCCTAAATACTTGTCCTCCTCTGTATATGAAGTCTTCCCTATGTCTTCCTCCAATATCAAGTCTTGATAAAGGTCACCTATTGCCACGTATTTTGTTTTATTCATATTTGTATTTAGTCTTCATTTCTGAATATTCACGTGTCAATTTTCTAGTCATGTACTCTATATCTTCAAAATCTATGTCTGCAAAAGTAATTGGTTATCAGAAAACTGTAATGAATACACTGTATCACCAACAAGTGGAATTTCAAGGTTCCTGCACATTTTTTCCAAGTCTCTACTATTTTCTTCGTATACATTTTGAAAAGCGTGGGTGATACATTTTCATATAAATTATAAAAAACGCTACCTCTATATTTTCTAATTTTTTTTTTACAAATAAGATTTTTTAATTTTGTAAATGATAAGAAATATTACAATTGTACCACCATCTCTGGGTTGTACAGAGTTCAAAAGTGGTTTATATTAAATACACCTATTATACAGAATTTTTCAAGAAATAATTTCAAATATTGTCAGCTCTCGTCTTCTTTTGTTACTGGAGAAAATTGAAAATAATTTTTCACTGGAGTGAGCAAATGAAGCATAAAAGGAAAATTGTAAGAAATAAGAATCATGCCTGTTTCCTAGCCATATTGCAGATGGTAGAGTTTTTCTTCTCTGCTGAGTATTTTGAAAAGACGGATAAATTTGTTAACTCTGTTAAAGGCGGCAAAAGTAAAGGGGTGACGATCAATCACGCGCCCATGCATCAATGGTTTCTCAATCGCTTGCTCAGTGCCTGACACCTTTACTTAACGTGTAATGTGTTTTATCTGACATCATTTATATTATTCGTTAGGTTGCTTCTTCTCTCTGCACGAGAAAGAGTTATAGCTAGCCACTCTCCCTACCTAACTGCACCAATTTATAAAAATATGTTTTACTTATATGTTCGAATCCTGTATTAAATTCTAGACCTTGTCTACATTAAATACAATTATTTGAAACACATAGAGAAACGCATGCAGAAATGTTGAAAAACAATCGTAGTATTTTGGCGAAAAAGAAAATTGTGGAGTGTACAGAAGAGTGGAGTGTTCAATGTAAATGTAAAACATGTGATAAGGTATGCGTGGGCGAACCTGGACGTACATTTTAGGTTAGGTTGAGAGAACACGCAATGGGAGAAGGAGGTAGGACCACTAATTCACTATATGCTAGGCATTTTATGGAAACTGGGCATAAATTCACCAACCCTCTTAAAAATGTTGAAATATAAAAAATAAAAAATAATTTAAATAAAATGAGGTTATATGAAGAGTTAGAAATTTTAAAGATAAATAAGAAAAACAGCAATATTCTTATGAATATACAAACACAAGAAATATTTTTTCGTATTTTGCAAGGGTGAGATGTGTGTATTCCGTCAGAATGTTATGTAAGTAAACAAAGCTGGATATGGCTTAATAAGGTAAAAGAGGGAGAGATGAAGGCGGATTCACTGATATATACACGGGTTCCAGCATGGTATATTTTTGTCGTGGTTTAGGACTTAAAAATGGTGGAAACACTGAACGACTTCGTCCGTAACATGACAAGTAGCAGTTTAGCAAGTAAACACGACAAAGTTAGAATTACGAGACCGCTAATTCAAATAACAAGATAAACAAAAAAGATAACTTGCAATGGAGAAAAGGATTTCATGCTCAAAACTGAAATCAAAATTTCATTAATAATTGCGTAATGTGATAAATTGTGTTGCGCTCAAATAGAATCAACAAACAAAGCAAACAACCGTTTACAATAAAAAAAATAAATTACTTGACAAAAAGTTTACTTCGCTATTTAGCGACTTGCTTTACGAGAATGTGCTGCAAAACTTTCCACAGCCAGTTTAATGAACTGGAAATAATCCGTTAATATTAAGTGGTACTAGCGCGTAGTTTCTTCTGTTTCTTTGCTAATGACTGCTGTTTGATATAATTGTATAAAAACAGGTAGTAGTAGTGGTAGTAGTAGCGGTAGTAGTAGTAGTAGTAGTAGTAGTAGTAGTAGCAGTAGTAGTAGTAGTAGTAGCAGTAGTAGTCGGTCTCGGTCAGTTGCGACGAAACCACGGTTTTTACATGTTCTTACGCGGTCAATTGGGCCACGCATTTTCACTTACTCACTGATTCTGTCATTTAAAAACCTTCCTATTCTGAATTTCGATGAAATTTCATTTCCGCAACATTTTATTTGTGCGTGTAACCTCTTTCTTTTAATATTCTTGTTATGTTAGGTTAGGTTAGGTTAGGTCAGGTCAGGATAGTTTAGGTTATGTTAGATTAGGTTAAATTAGGTTAGATTAGGTTATGTCAGATTTGGTTAAATTAGGTTAGGATAGGTTAGGTTAGGATAGGCTAAGAATTAATAGAATTATAAAGGTAATTTTTGTATTATTATAATAATAACATGAAAGTTCAATTGATGGCAATTGACTGGGTTCAAATTTCTACCTCGGTCGCAACTGACCGGCTTTTATATGATTGGGTCGCAACTGACCACGGTCCGTAGCAGTAGTAGTAGTAGTAGTGGTAGTAGTAGTAGTAGCAGTAGTAGTAGTAGTAGTAGTAGTAGCAGTAGTAGTAGTAGTAGTAGTAGTAGTAGTAGTAGTAGCGGTAGTAGTAGTAGGAGCTACCTGTAGCTGTAGTAGTAGTATTAATAGTAGTAGTACTATAGTACTAGTAGTACTGGTAGTAGTAGTAGTAGCAGCAGTAGTGGTAGTAGTAGTAGTAGTAGTAATAGTAAGTAGTAGTATTACTAGCAGTAGTACTAGTAGTACTGGTAGTAGTAGTAGCAGCAGCAGTAGCGGTAATAATAGTAGTGGTAGCAGAACCAGCAGCACGTTTTAGTTGTAAAAAAAATTTCACACCTTTTAAGTTACATTATATTATAAGAGTGACACGTTAATTTCAAACGCTATGTAATCAAATCTTATGTAAAATAAGTAATTATAAAACAGTGGGATTTTTATGAACAGTAAGCAAAAAGTAAACGTTTCTAAGCTTTTGTAGTTTTTAAGTGTTATTCTTTTGTTTACTGATCGAAATGTACATAGGTCCTATTATATTAAAAAGAAGCTTGTAAAAATATTTTTATGCCGTTGCTCATAATTCATTAACCAATTGATTATATTGTTATTCTTTTAGAATGTAACACATTCTATTCTTTTAGTTCATTAGAAATCCTGAAGATAATAGAAAATAGGAAAAGGAATTGGTTAGGTCATTATTTAAGAAGAAACTGGTTGCTTACAACTGCCACGGAGAGTGTCACAGAACGAGAAAAAAGAAGAGGGCGTAGAAGAACGAAGTTAATAGATAGCATTAAAATCAGATGGTGTTACGAAGAAACGAAAAGATTGGCATGCGATAGGACGGGTGGGAAAGCTTTGACCACTTCATGGCCTGCCTTAGGGCAGAACACCAAGTACGAGGGTCATTCAATAAGTAAACAAACAAACAGCTATGGAGCAAAAACTTGTTATTCAATTTTTTTTATTTATTTATTTTTTTTTTTATGGAGCAGCAATTTTTTTTTGCTTTTTTCAACGTAATCTCGTAACTTCTATGCACTTGTCCCATCTCTTTACAAGCTATTTTATTCCCTCAGCAAAGAATTCTTTACCTTGATGTCGAAGCCAGTTTTAGACTTTTTCCTTCACTTCTTCATTGCTGTTGCACTTGACACCACGCAAAGTCTCCTTGAGTGGGCCAAACAAGAAAAGTCAGATGGGGCAAGGTCAGGGATATAAGGGGGATGAGGCAGGATCTTCTAACTTACTATTTTTATTGTTTCGAACGTCAGTTTTGCCGTGTGTGGGCGGGCATTATCGTGAAGAAGAATCACACCTTTCCTCTGCCATTTCTTCTTCAATGCAGGCTTAACTTTGTTCACAGTCATGTCAGAATAGTACTGACTATTGATGGTACGCTGGTCTTGTAGGTAATCACAGAAAATTGGGCCTTGGGAGCTCCAAAAGATGGTTAACATCACCTTACCAGCAAAAGGCTGGGTTTTGAAATTCTTTTTGGCGGTGAACTGGATGCTTCCACTCCATGCTTTGTCGCTTTGACTCAGGTCGCTTTAAACAAATAGTGAATCCAAGTTAGTGGTTATAGTGGTTTCAAATCAATTTTATAACAGAACGCTGTTCTTCGAAAGTAATGTCCTCAAGAGGACACGACATCGTAAATAAAGCTTATGTTTATGCAATATATTACTGAACAGCTGATCAAAACTCACAACGACGTTGCCAGGTAACACTCCTGAAAGTTTCAATCAGCTGCTACAATTAATTTCTTTTCTACAACTGTTTGTCTGTTTACTTATTGAATGACTCTCGTAATAAAAATTCGTTAGACACTTGGGTTCATTTTAAATTTTACAAGCCCTTAAGTATAGATGAAAATTTAGCAATACTTTTATTTCATATAAGCTGATGTGTTGTGTAATCGTTGTTTTATTAATTCTAGAAGGTTGGGAATGTCATGGGAATGGGAATATCAATTACACATGGGAAAAATTTTATGAATTTTTGTAATATTTATAAAAGTACTAATTTCTTGTACTTTGATCGTGTTGATTAGTTTGAAATGTAAATATGAAATATGTATTTACCTAAAGAACAAATTTAGAAATGTGAAAAAGAAACAAATTATAAACGAATTTCCGTACTATCTCAGACGCTACGTTACGTTCTCTTTCTTGTTAGCATTTATTAAAATCTTCCAAGCAGAAATTTTAATATTACGCTATGTTTCTACTGGACTGAAAATGTGCTTAACTTCTATAAATTTGTTATATTTCTTTTGAACTCGGTTAACTTACATATTTGTTTAAGTTTTTCTGTAAAAAAATATATTTCTTACAAAATCTACTAAAAAATATTTTCCAGTATTAGAACGTCTGTAGTGTACAATTTCTACGTTAAGTAAAATTAACATCACGACAATTTTCAAGACAAATAACATTAAACTGAATATATTCCGCCATAATAATAGTATCACACCATTAGAAAAGAAACAGGTGTAGGGGGCCTATTTAAAATGTCGTGTGATGATTGCGATTGTTTTTTTACATTTGCCAAACTGAGAGGGGTGTCCTAAAGATATTTAACGAATGCACACCAAAACATAATTTAAAATTACAAGTACCGTCTGCCTAGTGGCAAAAGCTAAAGAGCATGATAATGTCTTTCTGCCGCCAGCAAAACGCAACATTATTATGGTTACTAACTGACTGATTGTTTCTTTTGCACAAATGTTGCGTTTAGTTGCCATCTCAATATTCTTATTCAATCTACAACGTTTTACTAGTTCGTTGGTTTCCCTTCGCTTCTCTTTCAGTTTCATGTTGTAGAATGCATCGATTTTCTCCTGCTCAGTCATCATCGACGCGAACGGTGTATTTATTAAGTACTCGTTCAATTCTTCGCGCATCAAGTCATCTTCCTTTCGTTTTTGTTGCGATGGGGCCGCTGGTACCGAAGCTTCACCGCCGACAGCAGCCGTTCGTTGCTGTTCCTTCTCGAGCTTCTTTCGTTCCCGACACTTTCTTACTCGCTCGGCATTTTGTCGTTTCTTGATCTGAGCCTTCTCGTCGCTGCTATCCATTGTCGAATGCTATTTTAGTCAGTCGTCACGTTTGTTTACTATATATCAACAGCAGTGTATTTCGCCACAACACAAAACAAACTTTTATTTACATATTGCGACGTATCAAAACAAACCTTTATTTACAATACAACAATCCCAATGACGTCATGCAATGATGACGTCACGCAGTGATGACGTCATACAGCGTTACATGTTACAGAAAGTTTCAAACGACGCAGTACAGACAAAAGAGCATGTAAAACCAAATTTATTCTCACTAAAACGTTTGCTTAAATTCAATGTCAGCAGCGATCATTTCTGTCTTGATGCGTTTACATATCAAATTTCTAGACTGTGGGGAATCGAAAGTGTGGAAGCGTCACGCAATGATGACGTCATACAGCATTACATGTTACAGTTTCAGCGTTACAGAAATTTTCAAATGATGGCCAGCCAAAAGACATTATCATGTCAAAAATCGGACTTCACTTAATAACATAAAATCCAACTATGCACGACATTTAATTTCAAGTAATCATACTTACACAGAATTCACATCAAATTTAAAATCCTTACACATTTGTAATAAAGGCCAGTACATGAACGCTTTAGAGGAGTTCGAAATTTACAAAGCATACAATAACACACACAGTCGGGATTTCTTATTACATGATCACCTGAACTTTAAATCGAACCCGCTATACGATACAGCCCTGAACTTGCAAAAACGTACGTAGACAACTTCAGTATCCGATCGGCCTTCGTAGGGTGCGCACCCATTCTGACATGTGTTTTTAAAAATTGAGTATGTGAATTTAAATATTTGCCGGTCTCAACTGAGTAAAGTAATCTGATGGTGGAACATATGTTCCGAAATTTTAAACAAAGTCACACGACGGATCTACGGTAATTTATTAATTTATAAAAATATCGTCTATGGAATCCCTTAGTTAACTTGTTATATCAGAAGTAATTTTAACATGAATGGTTTTAATTAATTGTTTGTTCTTGTTAGGGCTTTATGGGTTTAAATGTCCCAATAATGTGTTCTCAATATCCACAGAAATCGGTTTCCACCCACAAAGAGATAACACTTGTCGTAACACCTTAAAGATCTAAACGATCAGTTTTCATACAAATGATATGATAAAATGATATTATTTTTATGGTATTTATAGAAATGAATTACTTACCACTATAAATTATACAGTACAACAATATTTACTTAACTCGTAGAAATCATTTCTAGTAAAAATTACAAAGAAAATTTATGTATTTTTTAAAATAATTCAAGCATTTAAGCAGACCTGTCTTCAATTACGAGTCACAAATGAAAAATAAACCAGAAGGCTGATACTAAGTAGATGTTGATGTTGCATATTTTCTAAAATTGTTTGAAAATGTGGCAATTTATATGGTTCTACCTGATAATCCCAGAATTCTGGAGTTTATTAAAACAAAAATATGACACAATATTATGAATATCTCCATAAAGTAAAACTGGCAGATGTGTCTTCCAGAACATTTTATGATTGGTCACTCTACAATTGACACTTTGTTGTTTGCGGACGATTGGGCTATTCTGTCGGACACTGAAAACATATTGCAGATGGGTATACATTTGTTAAAGCGAATCTGCAAAGACTCTGGATTTCAAATATCCACACGTAAGACCAAGGTGATGGCTTTTCGTGGAAATGATCCCGTACGGGCAAAGATTGTTATAGACGGTTCTGCCCTGGAAGAAGTCAGCAATTTTGAATACCTCGGCTACAGCGTGTCTTATAATGCAAAACAACGACACTGTGAATAAGTTGCATAAGTTCAACCTTATGTGCGGGACCATTGGCAAATCCTTAAAACAGCAATTAAACGAACACGCCTAAAATTCTACAAGGTGATGGCTCTTCCTACACTTCTTTATGGGTCTGAAAATTGGATTTTAACAAAATTCCAAGGCAGTCGCATCCAAGGGGCTGAAATGAGATTTCTCAGGGACGTGGCAGGGTATACTCTCCATGATCATAGAAGAAACACAGATATACGGCAGGAATTGAATATTATGAGTATACTCGACAGGATTGCCCAGTATCGAGCTGAACTGGTGGGGACATCTTTGCCTAATGGATGACTGCGTATCCCCAAACAACTATGGAACTATAAGCCGAGGGGACGGAGAGGTATGGGACGTCCGAGGAAGCCCTGGAGTGACCAGCTGTAATATTTGTCTGTTTGATACCGGAACAAAGCATCCTTGAAGATGATGATGATCTCTACGCAGTTACAGCTTTTTCATTGTTTAATCTGTCATCTAGTGTACTTTAGTTATAGCTAAAATACGAATAAAAACATGAATTGTTAGCTTTAAATTAAGAGTGTGCAAACTTAACTAAATAAGAAAAGCTTCATTTTCGTTATAGTAGACTTCGTATTTTCCTCAATAAGCGTCGTCTAGGCAACGTTGCACTACATTATTTTCCCTTAATCTGGCACAGTTTAACCTATTGTTTATTAATTCATCTTGTACTGTTAACTATGCATAACAGAGCAGTAATTACTTTCTAGTCAAATCTATTATAAGGAAGTGATTATAACGGTGTAGAGAGATTGCTGCCGTCAAGCCTAGAAATAACTACACTCTCAACGGTCGCCTTGTTATTTTCATTTCTATTAAGACAGTAGTTATTTTATAACGCTTAAAACAGAAACAAGAAAGTTTGTCTCTTACAAACGAATGTTTCAATCGAATCTGCAAGCATTTCGGATTACAGAAGTCTACATCGAAGATAACATCTTTTCTTTGATCTAATCCCATACGAGCACATTTATTGTGGATCGTACTGTTCTACAGCGGGTCATTAAATTAAATTTCTGGCCTATTATGTGTCTCATACTACAATGACGTTTAGTATTCAAACGTATGTCCAGGACCCTAGAGGGAACGCTTAAACCATCGAGTGCAGAAACACTCCTGAATTTCAACGGGGTGATGGCCCCCACACTTCCTATGGGTATGAAAATTTTACGAAATTCCAAGCGACTCGTATTCAAGCGGCTGAAATGAGATTTCTCATGCACATGACAGGGTATACTCTCCATGATCATAGAAGAAACAAAGATATTGGGCTGGAACCGAATATTATGGGTATACTCGACAGGATCGCCCAGTATCGGCTGGTGGGAACATCTTTGCCGAATGGATGACAGCCACATCCCCAAACAAATATGGAACTATAAGCGGAGGGGACGGAAAGGTGTGGGACGTCCCAGGAAGCGCTGGAATGCCCAGCTCTATCTTTACCTATTTGAGACCGGAATAAACCATCCTTGGTTTAATCCTTAAAAATGATGATAATGATGATGACATTTTAAAAGCGTCTGTAATTATATTTCATGTTTTCCTTATTAAAATTGAATACGTCCAGCATTACGATATAAGGATTCGACTTGACTTGAAAGTTGTCACATTAGCAAATAATACGCAAACTGGGCTAAGTATGAAACCAGGAAATTTCCTTGAAATACGTACTTCAGACGTTATACAATTTTCTTCAAGAATACCCTCGTGTTCCCTTTCCAAATATGTTTAAAGCTGTGCCTCAAACTTCCACGTTATCTCATCATTAGTTTTGAGAACTTTGTGGTCTAGTTAAAATTTAAAATATCATACTGTTTACCTATAAAACTGAATTTTTAAAATTGAAGAGAATTCTTACAAGTTGAAGGAGGAAAGAAATTATTTCATAACACAAAAACAAACGTTTAGAAAAAGCAAGTTTCCTATAGGAAAGTGTGTTGTAAAGCTTTTATGTTGTAAGAAACATTTTTACCTGGACAAATAACTTAGTTTAATACACATTTTTATATGTGTATGGCCTTTCGAACAAGTCCAATTCTTAGACCCATAAAGAAGTGTGGAGGGGCCATCAACTTGTAGAATTTTAGGCGTGTTCCTTTACTTGCTGACCTTAAGTTCGCCTAATGGTCCCCCACATAAAGTTAAACATATGCAACATATTCTCAAGGTCGTTGCTTGCATTATAAGACACATTGTAGCCCAGATATTCAAAATTGCTAACTTGTTCCAGGACAGTACCGTCTATAACAATTGTTGGCGGTACGGGATTAGTTCTACGAAAAGCCATCACCTTGGTCTTAAGTATGGGTATTTGTAATCCAGCGTCTTTGTAGATTCGACTTAACAAATGTCCTTTTGAAATGTAACACGATAATTGAAATTAACTTTCAGTACTACAAAAGAATCGTTAGTGAGTAAGTTTCCACAAGCCAGTTCAAAACGACTACGTGTTGATACAGACTGGACACGTCAATCTTTAAAATAATATAATTATTAAATTGAGTTTAATTAATAACAGAAGTGTTGCTTTGAGATTATTACGACATTTTTTTGTCATATTACAGAGATTTTCAGACAAAAAGTTGAAGTATTTTTCAGACAATATTCTACATTTTATATTAATCTTACAGAATTCTACATAGTTTTCAGAATATAATGCTAATCCAAAGTATCTGATAAACTTTCTGGAAGGGTGTTAAGGCGTTATTCTTGTTTGCGGCGAAACTAAAGTTTCTCATTCGTTCAACTGGCAAGAAACGTTTTCACTACTTTGCGGCCTCTTACGGGGTTGTTATACTTACTTTCCTCCCCGACGGAAAACTTGTTTGTTACTAGAAGCAGATGTATGTACGGGCCCTCTAGGGAATGTGATAAAAGCATTTTAAATTTTATTAATTTTCTTTTTTTTTCAAATTAAAGCAAGTTTTTTTTTTTAATATGGCCTCTTAATTGAGACGAACGGACTTTTATAGATTTACATACTGTGTGTAGAAAGAATGGTTATTAAACATTTCACCACTTACTAATTACAATTTTATAATATTCATGAGAAAGTCAAATTATTCGTTAAGCTGTGTTTACTGTTCTGAATAGTGGCATAAGTGTCATGTTTATTGAACAGCTCATAGTACAGGTGTAAATCTAATTACTACGCCCGAACACGGAAGCTTAATGAAACGCCGCAGCGATCGGCAAATGAGACAAACAACTTCTACCAGAGTTGATGCCGTCGGTCTATGCTTAATTAATTCATTTCCCGCAGCTGTATACTGGCGTGTTATAAGGTAGGATGGGTGAGATGTTGTATTTATATGGTTTGTCTCCGTTCCGTTATAACAACGTTTGAAACTAACCTTTTTTGTAATAATTCAGCTCAAGAATTCAGCCATGCTGCAAGAGATTCCTCGCAGTTTCAATATGTTAACAAATGTACTGAATCAGTTCATTCCTCAACTCACCCTTTGTCATCATCACCATCTTTAAGGATTAAACCAAGGACGGTTTGTTCCGGTGTCAAATAGACAAAGATTAGAGCTGGCCACTCTAGCGCTTCCTCGGACGTCCCACACATCTCCGTCCCCTCGGCTTATAGTTCCATAGTTGTTTGGGGATGCGACAGTCATCCATTCGGCAAAGATGTTCCCACCAGTTCAGCAGATACTGGCCGATCCTCTCGAGTATGATACTCATAATATTAAGTTCCTGCCGTATATCTGTGTTTCTTCTATGGTCATGGAGAGAGAGTATACCCTGTCACGTGCCTGAGCAATCTCATGTCAGTCGCATGATGCGACTAGCCTGGCTTTTTTTGTTAAAGTCCAATTCTCAGACCGATAAAGAAGGGTGGGAAGAGCCATCATCTTGTAGAATTTTGAGTGCATTTTTTAACTTGCTGACTTAAGAGTTTGCCTGATGGTCCCGCACATAAGGCTGAACTTATGCAACTTATTCACAAAGTTGTTGATTGCATTATAAGACACGGTGTAGCCCAGATATTCAAAATTGAAAACTTGTTCCAGGATATTTTATGTCAAATTTTTAATAATTCTTAAAATTGTTATCATCACCAAGTTTGAAAAATTAGTTTGATATACCGAATTTTATCATTGTTCAAAACATTCATTATTTTTCGTGTTTGTTTTTCTAGCTGAGGGTGTATATTTGTATTTCTGTAGCTTGTACAGAGTATTCTACTTGCACTCGGTCAAAATTATTTATACCAAACGTATGATTAAACAATTTTAAGTTACTACATCTTCTTGTTGAAAGTTGTACGGGACGATGTAATTTTTACATTTAGTTTGATGTTTTAAATCAACAAACTTAGTTTTATAGAATTTCATGATATGTATAACAAAGATTTAAGTATAATAGCTCATCATCATCATTATCATCACCACTCCAAGGATTAGGTCTCAGACCTGTTCCGTAACCCATCTCCTCCTCGGTCTACCGACATCTCTCTTCCCAGTACGGTGATAACCCAAGGCAGCCACAGATAGACGGATATCACGCATGCGATTCAAGTGTTCACACCATCACCTTCTGGGGTGTTCAATCTTCTGGTGCAATGATACAATGTTTAAATCGCATCTAATATCGTCGTCCCTTTTCCGATCCAAGAGAGAACAACCTTGAGTTCCTCTTAGACATTTCATTTCTGCTGCCTGAATCCTCTGCACGTCCCTTTTACTAAGAGTCAATGTCTCATTAGCATATAGGAATTTGGGGACAGCCACAGTTTAATAAAATTTCATTCGGGTATCCTTCTGTGTTTTATTTTTCAGTTTCCTATGAATCGTTCCACATACACGTCTAAATTTTGTTAGCTTACTATCCCAATCAATATCAGTTCGATATGATTACAACAGATTACAACCCAGGTAATTAAAATGATTAACCGTATAATAGCTCAAAACTAAATAAGTTTACTACGTTGAACTACAACTAGGCCTATGTTGCAACGAAGCCTCGGTGTGGCCGGTAATTGCTAATTAGAATTCAGTTTCCTGTAGTTTATGAGATCAAAGGTAGGCCTAGTGTATGTAAAGACAAGGTGTTCATTACAAAGCCACACATTACGATAGTGAATAAACGGAAATTTTTTCCTTTCGCGAAAACAGTTTTCTAAGGTAATACACTACATATACACTACATTAAAAAGTGTTGTTTAACATTTGAATTAAAAATATTGGAAATCACTACAATGTAAAATAAATAAAAACATTTTTTAAATTGATTTTCCTTTCATTAAGAAAATTAATGCCTGTTGTCTCTAGGGTATTAAAGGTTGCTTCTGTTCAAAATGTACATATTTTTTAGAAAAAGCGTTTGATATATACACTTAACAATTTCCTATAGAAAGCACAAATTTTTATAGGCCTACTATTACAAATTGAAAGCATGTGCTGAAATTTCCGTTAATACAAATTTTCGTAACACACTATATGTTTTACTGTACATGTTTCAACAATATTTTGTATAATTACAACGCGCTAAGATATATTTTCAATGTGCGTTACACATCAACATAGATTGACACCTAACCAACCTACATAGGGAAACCCTATACAGTATGTTAATTCATAACATCATTGCGTAAAGTATAAACTTAAAAAAATACTATTACTACGATCTACTTGATCGTCGTAGGTGCAGTGAAAAACAAAATACAAGACACCAATTAAGTTACTAATCCAGCTTTAATTTTCAAAGTTAAACAGTTCGTAATTAACAACACAGTCTCCTACAACAAATCAAATAAAAATTGTTCACACGCAATAAAATGTCAATTAATATTAAAACACAAAACTTCAATAATAACCACTTGAACGCACACAGTATCGCCCGACAATAAACTGGAACCGCACTGTAATATATCGCGACTATAACTGAAACCGAACGTCGTTGAGTACTGGTATTCATACCACCCCGGCCCCCCGATATACTAGATTATTCCACAAATTACATTACGACGTAATTGATTGCGGCCTTGGCACAGTCAGCGAGCGGCCGCCCGAAATCTGTCACAGTCTAGCAAATGCGTCGAGAGTCACGTACGCCACACGCATTACATTCCGGATCCCTCTGGAACGTTCGATAAACACGGAGATTATTCGGTGATGTCGTAACACTGCCACCTCCTTAAGCCTGTTAGTCCCGAACTGGCAAACCGTCTCTGAAGTAATACTTAGCCAGGCGATCTAGGTGGACTTTTGCTGTCCTTCCTGTTGAATCCGATAAACAACATTGTTGATTCTTTTTGAAGTTATACTTCTTTAGGCGCGTTGAGGGTGAAATTTTAAGATGTAACGAAATGCGCGCGCACCATGCAACGGAAACGGAAAGTTAACAGGATGAAGTTAGCCGTGGACAAAGAGCCTGAGGCCAAAAAACCAAAACATTTCGGTCGCGGCCCCGATGGACCTTCTGGTGCTGATCGTGAATGGATATAAAATTAAATAACTTTATATACATTGTGATGTGAAATATTTTTCGGTGACAAAAATTGTGTAACCAAATTTTAATAAATGCTTAAAAATATTTGAGGTTAATTTGTCGTAAGTATTATTTTCAAGTCTTTTTTATATTAAATCAATAAAAGTTTCGATAAGTATTCGATCATTATGTTTGCTTTAATCCAATAATCTAATATATATATGTATATATTTCAGTAGGGTAAAACTGACAGTTCTACCCCGGATGTGACGTCATATGGCGGGAAATTCAAAAATCTAGGTGGTGGGGGTAAAAATCTGGTAGTCGGCTTTCGGTCATGTTGTGGGCGGTCAGTATAAAGTGGGGTTATGTGTGCGTTGATTGGTGTATACGTCGTCGACGTTGCCGCTTCGTGCATGTGTTATAGTGTACGGGTTTGTATATGCAAGGTGTTTTTCCGGTCGGCCATGTTGTAAAATCGTCGTGGTCGGCGTTGCCGACTCGTGCTGGTTAATCGGCGTAGTCGACTCTTGCGTGTGTTATAGTGTACGGGTTTTGTATATGAACGTCGCTGCGGGCGATGGTCGATGGCGATGGCAACGGCGTGTCCGTGTGTCGTGGCGAACTGTATCGCGAACCCGTGTAGTGATCCGGTTCGCCGTTCGCCGTTCGCCGGCCGACGTCGGGTCGATCTGCTGTCGGACGCCGTCCGCCGCCGACGGCGAATGGCGAACGGCGAACGGCGAACTGGTTCGTGAGGCTGCGTCGTGATCCGGTTCGTCGTCGAGGATTGGTCTGTGTGTCGGATATTCTGATTGATATGTAATTTTCTATAGGTAAGTAAATATATACAGATTGTAAAAATACGTTCGCACCAACCTGTTGGTCTAGCGCTCGCTATAGCGGGCCCTACGTTTTTTGTTGTAAGAAACACACATGAATAATAGGGACAAGTGGCAGTTGGCTTCCGCTGAGATTTATTGTGGAACGCACACACACACACACACACACACGCATCATGCATGGAAAAGGAAAGTTGAAAATAAACACTTAAGCAATTACAGATACACTCACGTATATATTTACATGGACGCATCTTATTTACAAAATATTTACAAAAACATAAATTAAAAAGTACATATATACAAAAAAACTATTGTGCACACTCATATATTATAGACACATATTATTTACAAAATATTTAAAAAAACATAAATTAAAAAATAAATACATTTTTAAATATTTACAGAAACAGAAATTAAAAAATAATTACATTTTTAAATATATATGTATATATATATATACATAAAAAACTGTTGTGCACGTTCACGTTCATCTGTAAGAAAAGAAAGAAAGAGTATTAGTGACGCACAGTTGATGCGAGTAGGATGGTTTAGAATAACGTTTATCAGTACTGTAACATACCTCAAAAATGCATACGTCTGTAGAATTCGCGTTTCGGCTTCCCGAACGCGTAGAATCGACATTGCGGACATCTCGGTTCCGCCCCCTCCGACGCCATGGTTCGAAACCAGTTGACGATGCACCTAGAATGGAATGTGTGGGTGCACGGCAACCCGAGGAGCCTCTCCCCATCCGTGTATGGAGCTAGACACACACCACATGTGGCGTGTGGTAGCATACCCTGGATGGGGCAGTCCTCTCCACGGGTCCAACACCACGTTGGTAATGACCTTCTAAATAATATCATCATCAACGTGGGGTTGTAGTTGTTGTGCACCCTTGGTGTCATAACGTCAATGATTTCAAACAACGGTAATCTTTGTTGTGGTTCCCGTTGTTGTGGCTGCGGCTGAGGCTGAGGCTGAGGCTGCGGCTGCGGCTGAGGCTGAGGCTGTGGGTGATGTCTACAATGCAGCGGATGGTGTATGCAATTTGGGCGAGTGGTGCTTATCCGCTGCGGTTGATGCTGTGACAACGGTTGCGGCTCATACTGTGGTGTCCGAGGTCGTAGTGGTTGATGCTGCGGTTGTGGACGCGGTTGAATGTCACTGTGTGGCAGAATATAAATAAAAAGATAAAAACGTGTACAGTCATGGAAAAAAAAATATATGTACGCATAAGAAGATGACTTACACATCGCAGTTTGGGCGAGTGCTTATCCACTGCGGTTGATGATACGACAACGGTTGCGGCTCGTGCTGCAGTAGAGGCTGCGGTGTCTGAGGTCTTATTGGACGATGCTGCGGTTGTGGGTGCGGTTGAATGTCACTGTGTGGGAGAATATAAATAAAAAGATAGAAACGTGTACAGTCATGGAAAAAAAAATATGTACGCATAAGAAGATGACTTACATACTGACGTCGATTATGGAAATCGTTGATGATGATGAGTTGTTAAATATTTCATCATCAAGAAAATCTTCGTGACTGTCATTATCATCATCATCATCATCATCACTATCATCACAAAGATTGACCATCCTCTCATCAAATTCCACATCGTCCATGTGCATGAAGACACCGCTGACAGTGTCACCACTATATCCGCTAGATTCATCATTACTGGAAAAAAAAAAGAAGTACAAATTTAATATCGAACGTAAACACAACAGTACAACGGAATGTTAATGAAAACGGTCGTACCGACTCATGCCGGGTTCAGGAGATGCAGGAGTTCTGCTGGCAGCAGTAGTTGGAGCGACAACATCACTGAAAAAAAAAGTATAAATTTAACACCCAATGCAAACGTAATAGTGCAATAGTTTGTTAATGAAAACGGACTTACCGACTCGTGTCGGGTTGAGGAGACGCTGGGCTCGTGCTGACAGCAGCGGGTGGACCATCAGCATCACTGAAAATAAAAAAATATATATATGAATTGAACGTCTACTCTAATCGTAATAGTATAAAAGATTTACAATGAAAACTCACTTACCCACTCGTCCTGGGTTGAAGAGATGTAGGACTCGTGGTTGCCAGCAACGCACGTTGTATCCGTTGTGAACTACAAAAAAAAACAATAAGTCAGCCGAATGGAATATATTGTTTATGCTCATTAATACATAAAAAAAGGTGTACTTACTATCTTACACGCCGCTGCTCCTCTTGAATATGGTGTTTGCATACTCGTCCTCGTCCGTTATTATGCATTCTGTAAAATGTAATGAATTATGTATATTAATTAGTAAAAGAACATAATAAAGTGTGTGTGTGTGTGTGTGTATTGCTGAAATTAAACAGAAAATACAGTAAGTACTTACATGCAAGATGTAAAACAAACTGAATATGATAATCGTAGCGACAAAAATCTTATATATATATGCATTTGCTCGGTGGGAGTCTGCTACAGACATGCTCCCCCCTATCATAACGTTCACAAGGTCAGACAACATCTTGTTGTTTAAAATTAAACGCATATTCCCCCTCTGTCTCGGCGGGAGTCGATTACATCACCAGCGGCTCGCGTCCGGTTTCACAAGGTTAAACTGACGTCATCTAGTCGCCTACCTCCCCACACTTGCACTGTGTGAATTGTATTAAATAATTTTTATACATGAAATACGAGTTTATTCTTACCATGAGTTACTGATCCGTATACCTCCGCCTCTTCACTTCATTGTTAGGACCAGCATTGTCGTCGGATATCGTGCGTTTACGCGTTCTGTAGTGTCCGTACGCGAGCGTAGTTACGCCGTCGTCCAGTACATACCTCTTATCGTCATAAGGTGACAGGGAAAGTTTCGTTATACGTTGCGTGTACAGCTTATGACGATCGCTTCGTATACACTCGGCAGAGGTGAAAACTGTACGACTATCGAAAAGACACTCGCTGTACAATTGATGACGTAACCTATTTTTTATTGCCGTCCTTGGCACACCTTTCGCCACCTTTTTGTCGGTGCGGTCGGACAATAGAAGCGAGTAACATTTCGCTCTGAGTCCGACAAATTCCCTGATGGGTTTCCCGTGGGTTTCATCCTTGAACTTCCCCACGACCTTTTTGTTGTCGTCGCTATGACAAGGATGATCCACGGGATAGTCCGACGTGTCGAAAAGGTGGTGATCCTCTTTCATATCAGCGTACACGTCGTCAGTCCGTATACTGTAAAGTAAACTGTCTGTATCAGTCATCAGTAATGTCAATCGTTGTCCGTACTTGGCGACAGCGTAACGATAATGAAAGTCGTACATTATTAGTTTGCTGACGTCGAGTACTGTGAAGCCGACGTACACCGGACGGGAAAGGAATATCGTCCTGTTTCGTAAAGCCAGTCCGACCAAGTCATCGGTATAGCGGATCATACGCTTTAGTCGTGGATTGGAAACCAGTTTCTGCAGCCGTTGTTCGTTAGAGACTAGTTGGAAGTCTATTCGTTTCCTCACGTTCTCCAGCGATTTACCATAGACGGCGTTGACCATCAGTTTGAAAAAATCCTTTTCAAAACTGTTTGTGGCTGCCGCTCTCTTTTGCGTGTTGAAATCGATAAACGGTTTCATCCACGCTCTCTGTTTAAAACTCAACACCCTATGGATCGCTTTCAATTCTAGTCCAAGACTCAGATACAACTTTAAATTTCGAAAATGGAGAACGTATTTTTGTTTGTCGTCCAAAGTCGTCAGCAACTTGCGAACGGACGACGAAGGCGTTTCCGATCCGCTAAACCCTTTTGTATAGTGCAGACGTGTGTGGAGTCGGTGAGAGTATGGTGAAAGCTTGTCGGGATTGACGCAGGAACGGACGGGCGCCAGTGGATAATCGGAGTGGAGGTCGTGAAGTTCACGTGGATAGTGTAGGTCGACTTCGAGTATGTAGCCTGTGTCACTGTCATCGCTCAGAGTACGCACGTCCAGTGAGTCGATCTCGTTACGATCAAGCCATCTGAAGTCGGCGTAAGGGAGCGGTTGTGACATGGCTGCACCGTAAAGGTTGTTGCAGTCAGTGTACAGTATGAAAGAGGTCGGCTTTGAAGCATCGTACTGATCGATGATTAGCGGGTTGTTGGCCTTGGCATGGCGGTTGGGTACCATGCTAACGCCACCGCGAACAGACGATTCGATAAAGAGATGCTGATCTATATCCGTCAACAGCTCCAGTTGCACACCGCTCATCTTCAACATCGCGTGCCAAGCGACGCCAGGAAGCGAGTAAAGATGAGCCGGGTCGATCTGGTAGTACCGCATGGCCATCTCACGGAACGCCTCGAAGACGTCGGCCAGCAGCAGTACATCTGTTTTCAGATACAGATCGTGATATTCACCCAGCGTACGGATTCCGAAAGTCCGCCACACGTTCTGCGCGTGAGCGTAATCTTCGTCCGACACAGGTGATTCACTCAGCCTGTTGAAAAAGTGTTCACGTGCAGGCAGACGTGTTTCGTCGAACTTCTTGCTACCTGTCATATAATCGTAAGGGTAGACGCCCTTACGTAAGAGTAGCTCGAAGTGTTCTTCGAAACATTGCTTTGTCAAAGCGAAATCTGCACCGCTCGCGCGCAAGTTTCCAACCAGCATGTCCAAGGACGTGTTCAAAAATTGAAGCGTGTCTACGAAACGCAGGGCACCCAACGAGACCGATACGAAGCGTTCACTAGTGGTAGCGATACAAGCGAGATTGTCGTATTTGCCCAACCCTTGTACCAAGTGATGCGCATCGTAACCTCGTAAGTTATGAAAAAAGACGGGTATGTGTCGGGGAGTCTTGAAGTTGAGGTTACAAACGTTGTGCGCTGCGCCCAGGTATTGACCGGTCAGATGACAGTGGTTGCGCACTTTGTCGTCGTCAGTCAGAGGTTTTCCACAGAGATGGCATACGACGGTATTTGCGAAAGATAACACGTCATGCTCACTCATAGTCATAGGCACGATGGAATGTATGATTCTGAAGAGTTCACGCTCTTCGACGACCAGTCTATCGAGAAAGGTCTCTACCACGTTCTCACCGTGATAAACGACCTGAGGTTTGAAAATTTTACGCTCGTGGTCGACTATGAGGTAGGAGAAACCTGAAGGAAGGTGTAACGACTCCGTTGTGGTGGACGATGTGTGAGGAGGAGCGTCGCAGCGATGGCAAGGGACGATAAAAGATTCAAAGTCTGCGTATATCGCGAAAGGGACCTTGTGACAGTAGGTGTAATTTTTGAAACACATCACTTTTTCCTCCTCCTTCACAGGTAAACGAATTCTCTGTTCACCGTACGGTGAACAGTGGGGGATGTGTTCGGTAAGGAGCCGTTCTTCGTAGAACCTGTGCAGACAGTAATCGCAATAGAAAAAACGCCCGTCGTGTTTGGTTAGTGAAGACAATAAGCGACTCATATTTGTTACTAAACAGTAATGTTTTCGGTCGTTAGTGGTAAGAAGTAATAGATTAACGTGATGTCGTCTACCAATGGAGGGAGTTATTCTTAACGGGTAAATTTCATTGTCTTCGTATCCGAAAACATTTATAGAAATGTCAGAATTGTCTCGTTCGAATTTCACAATGTCGCATAGACGGGTGGGATAAGTTATACCGGAAGTGATGATACTGTGGAAATGTGATTTGTATTTCGATACACGATCGTTGTGCGAGTGTTGAGGAAACAGTGCGGCCAATACTGACCATACGAAACACATTTGATCGCCCGTATTGTTCACGTTGATGATGGATTTAGTACGAGACAATTCGGGGGGTGTACGGATGAAACTGGAGGCGGCCAGCGGTTGGTACCGTGAGAGAACGAGTTCTAAAGAGACGATGTGGTCCAACACCCAACCGCTACCCTCGCGCGTGAATTTATAAATTGATTCAATGATTTTTTCGTACGAAGCTTCTAAACGATCCGGCAATATGTCTTGGTCACCGATCAGCGTCGTATGGCATCGTCCATGAAAATAGGCTTCAGTCGTCACTTCTTCGTCCTCGTCTGTGTCAGCGTTTACTATGTACTTGACAAATCTCGCTTTAACCGTTATATACTACACCACTTTATACTACGCAATCGTGTCAGTTCGTTTAGAATGTCCGTACGTAACGTATCGTGCATTTCATCGAAAAAGGTTATGACATCGTTGACACATTCTTCGTTCTCCGTAACAGCCGTGTAAACGTACGATATCAACGCGCCACGCAACGAATGTTTACGAGCAACAGCAAACGACTGCATTCTTGGTACAATTAACTACAACAACAACAAAAAACTTGAAACGATAAAAGCAAAACAATTACTTGCTCGCTTGAGGAACAATGTAATACTGATATGAAGTTAGAAATTAATCACCACTTTATATGCACCACGTGAAACTTAGTCTGCACGAGACTTGCAGGTTAACTACAAAGTGAACGTGAACAGCGATCCCCTCTCCGCTTACACTTCAGGCTGCGCGCGCAGCTATCCGCTCCCACCACCATGATACCGAACTATTACCGTCAACGATCCCCCACTACCAACTGCGTGCGCAGCTATCTGCTCCCACTACTGTGCTTTATTTCATACCGACCAATCGACGACAGCCATCCCCACTACGGATGCGCGCGCAGCTATCGCTGAGGAGGTGAAATGCAACGCGACAAACTAACATTCTTGCTTCAGATATGTATGTGTACACATATTCTTTTGCAAGCCGATTAAAAAGCTTTTATAACATCAGTCGTCGTGGTAACATTAAATTTTACGTTCATAAATTTCCGAATGCGAACGTAAAAATTTTTGACCTAGCCAAAGCCGGGTTTATTTACGAAGACGATGATGATGTTGTAAGATGCTGCAAGTGTAAAATACGAATTATGGATTGGGCAGTGGGTGACGATCCTGCCCAAGTCCATAAGGCGTCAATGCCCGCATGCGATTTCGTTCGTGAACACTTGTAGAAATCGACACACGCAAAAACGGCTCTTTTCAGAGCCGACATAAACTCATGTACAAACATACCCGTTTGGGTAGTACTAGGTGTTAGTACTACTACTACTACCGAACGACAGTAGTCACTCCAAAAGTGTGAGTGAAGACACCCATAATAAAAAAAATTATAAATAAAAAAATTCCTCAAACAATATGCGTATACACTATAAATATCACGATCATGACTAATAGCGTATCACTCACATCGCAGATCATCGACACGATGGACGTCTATCGATACGATGATGGGAAACATTTCACAATAACAAAAGCTTCACGAAGCGCGATACGGTCCAACTTATGTTCTGTGTATTTTGTGAAGAAAAGACGATTTTGCGGCAACTACTGTACACGTTACAAGTTCGGTGTTGACAGATATCACGGACGTTGTTGGCATCACATTAAAAAACGTACCAGTGATCTGCCACCTATAGTGCTGTTGATGATAGTCTCCGATCGTATACACAACAAATCACGTTGGCTTGAATTTATCGAAGAGTGCGAACGAAACAACGTACCGATAGAACTCGTAGTTTACGAAAAGAGTATGTTCAAGTGTACCGTACGTCATGGATGGAATTTTCTTTCACGTTTCCGCCCGATTCCCGAACTGTATCGTGCCGTTCAACGCGTGCACGGTTTACACGATTCGCATGGACGGATGAACTACGCAACGGTTTACACGGACATGCTCGCATATGGAAGTTCGATCCCTCACGCTTCGTGTTGCATTGTCATTACGGAGCGCACTATTCCGATACGTACACCTATTGAAATATACAGAAGCGCGACAGCGATAGCGCCAAAGTGCGCACTAGATCCTAGCTACAACGTAAGTTTTGACGTGCGCTGCCCACCGTCCTCGTTACCGACACTAGCGAGAGGGAAACAGTTCGCGATAGTGAACAACAAGGCGCAAGGATTGTTTTCGGTACCCTTTCTGAAGGAGGCGTTGCCTACGCTTCGCGAGTATTGTGAATACTTCGGTCTGCAGTATTCGCACGAACAAGGGTACATGGTGAAAGACCGACGTTTGTACAAACAGTGGCAGCGGTGCACCGGTGCTATGGCTGACGAATTTTGGTTGTTGAACTCGTACCTGATACGCCTGCAATTGGAGTCACGAAGTCAGCGCCCGATCGCTGAACTCAAAGCTAAACACATGTGCGAGCGTCTACCCGAGAACGATAACGTCATAGTCGCGGAAATGCACGAGTATCGCGAGAACGTTATACGTAGCGTCGTATTCAAAGACATGAATTCCGTCAAGACCGTACGAGCGTTGGACACGAAACAACATACGCTCATGAGATATTACAGCGGAATGGGTCTCGTGCGTAATGGGTGTATGAATATCAGTTTAGCTCACGTTTTAACGTACTTGCGCAATCACAAGAAGAACGCGCTGTTCTTCCGTTCAGTCGAGATGATATAATTGGGTGTGGTGTGGCGGCGTCGCGACAGTCATGTGATGGAAGGCAGTCGTACCAGAACGGTACCAACGAGAGTTACGTTCAGCACAGAGCGGACGGTTTACGACGTGCCAGCGTATTGTGAATCACGGTTTGCAACGCGACGACATGAGAATGAAACAACGAGCGAAGAACGTACAGCAGACCGTTCGCAAGACTATTGCGTCGGAGTTGCACAGACCAGTAAGACGGAATTTTCCGAGACGAGCGGTCGAGTTGAAGGGACTTCACGACTTGTACCAAGCGGACCTGGTAGAGATGATACCGCACGCGAAGGTGAACAAGGGATTCAAGTACCTCATGACGATGATTAACGCGTTTAGCAAGTACGCGTACGCAGTTCCGTTAAAAACAAAGACGGGTGTAGAGGTCGCACGAGCTCTGGAACCGATTCTGCGCGCTAATAAAATGAAATATCTTCAGACGGACAACGGGAAAGAGTACTACAACAGCGTCGTACAAACGTTGCTGAGGAGATATGGTGTCACACTGTATTCTACGTATAGTGAGAAAAAGGCGTCCATCGTGGAACGCTTCAACCGTACGTTGAAAACTCATATGTATCGTGCGTTCAGCGAACAAGGTCATTACCGTTGGTTGGATATGTTACCGGAACTGGTCAGAGTGTACAACGACAGCGTGCACAGAACGATCGGAATGAAACCATGTCAGGTGAACGAATCCAACGAACGCACGGTGCTACGACGGATTCACAAGAACACAGCGAGAAGCATCGACTATAAACAACCAAAGTTCAAAGTAGGCGATCGAGTGCGTATAAGCAAATACAAAATGACGTTCGCCAAAGGATATATGCCTAACTGGACGAACGAGATATTCCATGTTCACACGGTACGTACCGCCAGCGTACCCGTCACTTATTCGTTAAAGGATCATACGGGAGAAGTGTTGAAAGGCGGTTTTTACGAACACGAAATCAGTAAATCGAACGTTGGTGACGTGTACTTGGTAGAAAAGATCGTACAACGTAAAGGTGATCGTGTGAAAGTCAGGTGGTTAGGATTCGATGGTAAACACGATTCGTGGATACCCAAGAAGAACTTGCTATAACAAGGAATTGGCTTGCGGAATAGAACCAGTATGCGACGGTGCGTTACGATGACAACATGCGCGCTGTGTACGGTGTGAAAGACGTTGTGTTGCATCCTGGCTACGATGTGTACGTCGTGAACACGCCCGAGAACGAGATCGAGCGCATGCGCAGGATATTAAAAGTACACGAGTATTGGCAACGGGTTACTAATCGTGTGACGAGATTCCGACTCAGCGAAATAGTACATAGAGGCACCGGATTCGATCACTACAAAGAATGTGTTTGGTCGGATCCGAACTGTGAAACGGGTCCTGACACTTGTGTGTGCAGTTACATATCTCTCGATTGTACGAACATAGTGCGAATATTAACTAGACTTTGGACGGAACAAAATGAAAATATTACAACAAGCGCACAGACTAAAAATAAAGGACGTGGACTATTCGAAATTGTGTGGCGATGGTGGTGGCGGTGGTTGTGGCAGAAAAAAACGTAAGCACGGACGTCTTCTCCCCGATACCGTACGTTCGATCATCTGCGGACCTTCCGCGTGTGGAAAGACTAACGTCATGTTCAACCTATTGTTCGATGTGAACGGGTTGAGATTCGCGAACCTGTACGTGTTTTCTAAATCATTGTTTCAACCCAAATATCAGATGCTGGAAACCCTGATGACACGACTTTCCAACGAAGGAATGGGTTATCACGCGTACAACGATAACGATGAGGTACCCCCTCCTGACGAGGTCGATCCCAATTCTATTATTGTGTTCGACGATGTGTCTTGTGAAAGACAACACAACATACGCAAGTATTTCGCTATGGGACGACACAGTGGAGTGGACACGTTTTACCTGTGTCAGACGTACAGCCAAGTGCCGAAACAGTTGGTACGCGACAACGCCAATCTAATAGTTTTGTTCAAACAGGACGATCTCAACTTGAAGCACGTGTACAACGATCATGTCAACATGGACATGAAATACGACACGTTTAAGAACGTGTGCGCTGAAGCGTGGAAAGATCGTTACGGGTTTCTCGTCGTGGACAAGGATTCTTCTATCGACATCGGTAGGTACAGAGCTGGTTTCGATCGTTTCATAGTAGTCACGTCTAACGATTAACAGCTGTTCACCAAAAAAATTGTCGAGCGTACGGGTAAATACAAGTGTCCCGCTGTCAGCAACGTTAGTCGACGTACCGACGTTTATCGAGATGGACGAAAAGAAGAAACGATTAGCCCACGATATCGACACGATCAGTGATGACATACGGAAGAAATACCGTGCGTTAAAACACGGTATCCGTGAAGAGGAAGCAACTTTATCCAAAAGTTACAAACCGATACTGGAACCGTTACAAACTATTTCGCAAGCGTTGGTTGAAAAAAAACGTAAAACAAAAAACGAAAAGTCGACGAAAAAGATGAAGCGTGAGGAGGAGGAGGAGGAGGAGGAGGAGGCGGTGGAAGAGGAGGATCTGATGGGCGCGAGTAGTAAGATCGATATAGGAACACCGCTCCGTCACCGATCGACACCACGTTTCCTGAAAACACCCGTGATAGCCGAAAGATCGGACGAGGAGGACGACGACGAGGACGATCCTAGTCTCAACATCGAAAAAATGTTAGACACACCAGAAGGAAGGCGTGAAGCGCGTAGATATTTTCTGTCCAAATACGACAGCGCATCGTTAGCGAACAAGTACATGCGCATGATCGTGTCGGCCGAACGTGATCGTCTGATGGACTATACATACGGTGTAAGAAACACAAATGGAAAATGGATGATCGGTGATTCACCGTTTGAAATCGAAACGGACGATACGATCCTCATCAACGGTAAACGATATAAAGGCACACCGGGTCTATACGAACTCGTGTTCATGAAGGACCCTAACGAAAACATTTACAACGAGACGGATATGAAGGCGTACAAAGATATACTACGCGCCACCAACGCGCACAAGCATTATTATTTAGCGAACGCTCAGGTAAAGGCGAACAGAGGTGTAAAATATAAACGGATAATATCAAAGCTGTTCCCACCGAAACGTACAGGACACGGGTATAATACCGACAGAACGTATATGGTAGCGTCGAAAAAAAAAGACAAAATCGATTACGTGCACTGGGACGATCCGAATGAACTGGTGGACAGATTGCGAGTGTTGATAGCGTCACAGCGCGCTGGAAACGGTGGGCACACGAACGAAATCGTTTGAATAGTAGAAGAACTAAGTGAAGCTGACATCATCGTATAAATTAGACGGGTATACGACGACTACCGTCATTAGCAACAGCATCGAGACACGATTCACACATGTATACCACGCTAGTGTTTATTATCGCGTCCACGAGAGTCGTCGCATCGTCCTTCGAGAGTAATAACGCGAACGATATAGACTTCGCTATCGATTACTTGACGCGTTACGGATATGTGCCCGACGATAGTTTACAAGACACAGACAACGCCACCGTCGACGGCGGCGTTATTACGTCCTACCTGCGGACGTTTCAAGAGAATTACAATTTAACCGTAAACGGAGAATTGAACAACGAAACGATGAATCTGATGCAGGCGCGGAGATGTGGTAACAAAGATTTTGCGTCGTACACCTTACGAACGCATTGGACCAAGAGACGACTGTCGTGGCGATTCGTTCACGGTACCGCTGACGCTATAAAAGCGACACGACAAGCGTTCGCTATATGGCGGAAACATTCAAATTTGGAATTCGAATATCGACCCAACGACATAAATGTGGACATAGCCATCTCTATGAGATATTTTAAACACAGGTGTCTGACCTCCAAGTGTACGATCTGTGGGTACGATTTGGACGGACGGGGAGGTATACTCGCACACGCTTACTACCCGCCCGATCTACCTTACAACACTTCCGAAATACATATGGACTACTACGAATCGTGGAATTATACGAACGCAACCGAAATACCGGACGATCAGACCAGTTTTCTACAGGTGCTAACGCACGAGATCGGACACGCGTTAGGACTGGCTCATTCCCTCGAGAAGGAATCGATCATGTACCCTTTCTACGTACCGCGCTCGGATGGACCGTTCGACCTGAGAGACGACGATATAAGAGGCATTCAGCACTTGTACGGGAAGCCGTCGATCGCTATGGCGACGACGACGACGACGACGACGACGGCGAGGTCGATGACGAACGACACCGTCCGGACGACGACGGATTTATGTCGACTAAAGAATGTTAATCAATTTTTAATAATCAACAGACACGTATATATAGTGCACGATAACTTTTTGTGGACAATGGACCTCGAGTCGAAGCGTCTGGGTGGTGGTGGGAGTCCGCTTCTGTTGACAGATTGGTTGACGTTCTTACCGTTAACGTTCACCAAAGTTTCGGCGATGTACCAGAGACCGCGCTCCGAAGAAGTGGTGCTCTTCATAGACGGATACGTGTACATGTTCGATATACACAGTCTACAGCCGGTGAACGGGTATCCAAAAGCGATCACGGCTCTCGGTGTTCGCACGCTGACAAAAATAAACGCTGCGATACACACCTACACAGGACGTACATTTCTGCTGTATAACGATATGTATTACGGTGAGATAGACGAGTGCTCGTTCATGATCAAGAAACACGGATACGTTAAAGATCGCTTTGTCGGCTTACCTGAAGCCGTTGATAGCGCGTTTCGATATACCGACGGAAAGATTTATTTCTTCAAAGACGCACGTGTATACGTGTACGATGAATTTCTAAACACGATCGTGAAAGGAAAACATACCGACGGACTCTCCGTCGTCGGAATAAAATGTATAGACAGTACGATCGTATCAAAACTAATCGATTTATTACGTGAATACGTATAAATTCTGCGTACGATGGTTGACACGCATCATTAACGAGATGAGCGTTGACAAGTTCGGCAGACACCAGAGCGCCGTCAGAGTCCAAAGGGAGACGCGACGCAGTCTGCGGGAGGATATCGGAATCGCGATGACAGAGGACGGACACTTCGATGTAGCGGGGAAAAAAATACACAACTTGGGCGAACCGCATGATGGTAACGATGCCGTTCCACTGCGGTTCGTGCAAGACCACTGTCTGGTCGTCGATCCGTCAACGCAAGGTTCCTCGAGAATAGACGTGAAAGGTAGTAAGCTCATCAACGTCGGCGCTCCCATCGATCTCACGGATGCTGTCAACAAGCAGTATGTAGACTACACGTGTTTGCGTTTCACGACGGTACCGAACAAGAAGAACGGTACCGTCATCGATGCGCGGGACCATCGCATACAGTCTCTGAGAGACCCGATTCGTGCGAGAGACGCTGCGACCAAAGTATATGTGGACGCAAAGATCATACCGAAGGATACGAACTCTAACCTAATGGTCGGCAACGTGCGGATAACGCAGTTAGCGTCGCCTGTCAACAACAAAGACGCTGTAAACTTGGAATTTTTGAACCAGCATACAATCACAACGGTAAACGACTCTTATTTAAACGCACAAGGAAAGACTATTCTGAACGTCGGTGACGGTGGCACACGGCCCACAGACGCTGTGAACGTGCGTCAATTGGAGGACACGAAGCGGTACGCGAAGAGCGAAACGTACAAACTCGCAAAAGTGTTCCAACACCGTTGGGAGAAAGTGGTATCGTATATCTATAAATTGCATACGCACGCAGCGCGTACTTCACTCGGCGCCGAAGAGGCAGAGTTACTACTCACGAGCAAGGCGGAGACGAGCAAATTGATTAGCGATCTTGACAAGTCCTTCGACAAAAAGGACGAGAACGATTGGAGATCTCTTTATCGACAGCAGGCGAAACAGTAGACATGTACGAACTTCGTAGTCGTGTTGATAAAAAAAAGGGGCGTGGTCTCATAGGAAAAATAGTTAAAAGCGCGGTACCATTCGTCACAAAGTCAGTACCTACACTGATCAATCGAGCGGTGGACGTATTACCTGTGGAACTACATCTGCCCGGCTACAGATTCTGCGGACCCGGAACGAAACTAGAGGAGAGATTGGCTCGTGGTGATCGAGGAATCAACGAGTTGGACGAAGCCTGTCGCGAACACGATATCGCCTACTCCAAGTATAAGGACAACGAACGAAGACGCGTAGCGGATCGTGTGCTAGCCGGCAAGGCGTGGGAACGTGTGAAAGCTTTGAATTCAGGCATCAGTGAAAGAGCGTACGCGGCGGCCGTAGCGGCAGCGATGAAAGCGAAATCGGCGTTAGGTAGCGGACTATGCTGTGGTGGTGTGCGTAAAAGGCGTCGTCGCACCGGTCGACGCAAGTCGATTCGGCGCACGATAATCAAGAGAAGGAGGAGGACGACAGGGATGGGACGACGAAGACGGACCGGTGGTGGTGGTAAAAGGGCTTCGGGACTATACCTTCGTCCGTACCGAAAAAACTAATCGAAATACCCGTGCGCCCGTTGTCCGATGGAGATCTGTACGAGTACGCGAAACGATTGCGCGTACCTCATTTCAGAGGCGTGTACATGCGCGACGCACTTCCTCGCTCACCGTGGGAGAACGAAAGCGCGATCGTGAATCTGGACGACGCTACCGGACCGGGCACGCACTGGGTATGCTACAAGAAGCGTGGTGACGGAGTCACGTACTTTGATGGATTCGGCAATCTACGCCCTCCCGTCGAGCTAATACGGTACTTTGGATCGTACGTGAACGACGTTCGTTACAATTACGCGCGTAAACAACCGCCGGACACGGTCATCTGCGGACATTTATGTTTGGATTTTTTGACATCAAACGATCAGTAAACGACGAGATGTCTTCACTTACGGTCACCGTCACGGGTACGGATCCAAGCGCACTGGTTTGTGACTTTTTTCCACCGCTCGAACTGACGGACGGTGAATGGTATGCAGGACTGCTGGACTTTACCACGTACAACTCTATACCGAACGTGGAAAGCGGAAGAAACAACGTCTTTCCTGTACTAAAGGGTCCACGTAAAACGCTAGAACTCATCAAAATACCGACCGGTGCGTACGAAATCAGTGATATCGAAACGTACCTGAAGAAAGAGCTATCAGACCCGAAATTTACTCTACGCCCTAACAACAACACGTTAAAATGTGAACTTTATTGCTCATACGAGATCGATTTCGAGCGTACAGAACACGGAATCGGTACCATGTTGGGTTTTTCCAAGAACCGCAAGTTAGAAGCGTATATATTACACACGTCGGACACACCAGTAAACATTAACAAAGTGAACGTTTTGGAGATAAGGTGTAACGTCGTACAAGGTTCATACAAGGCGGGACGAAACGACCATATACTGCACTCGTTCTACCCGACTGTCGAGCCTGGATTCAAGATAGTCGAAACGCCTGCCAACGTCATTTATCTTCCGCTTAACATACTACACTTGTGTAACGTTACAGTGTCCGTACACGATCAGGACGGTGATATTGTGAATTTTCGTGACGAAGTTATCACCGCACATATACATTTGAAACGCGCGTAGTAATCATGGGATTTTATTTCAACGATACCGCTTTACCTGCAGCATCGGTGACGAAGAGCGGTGGTACACACAAGATAAAAGTGGACGACACTTTTGGACAGAGTATCAGTAGACGTACGTCGTTGACACGATTAACAACGGCTAACCGACGCTACCTGATTTCACAAGGATTCAAACTCAAGAAAAACAAGTAATATGGCGGACAGTGGTATCGTCTTATCGGTCGAACGACGACCGTTTTTTGAAGACAACATAACACATTACGAATATCATCCTCATGCACCATACGCGTCGACGTCGCGATACGGAAATAACGATGAGATACGTATACCTATCCTGCAACAGGAAGTCTTCACTTTACCGATGGAAAGTTTCCTGTACGTTGAAGGCAAGTTGAGCAAGAAGACCGACAGCACCGATACTGTGAACGTGAAAATGGTCAACAACGCGATCGCATTTCTCTTCGAAGAAATCCGATACGAACTGGCCGGTGTGGAAGTGGATCGTACCAAGAGCGTTGGCATCGCATCCACTATTAAAACCATGCTATCCGTTGGTATGCATGACGTGGTTTCGATGAAAAACGCCGGTTGGGTTGCCCCCACGGCTAACGAGCTAACACCTTCCGGTAAAAACGGTGAATTCAACTTTTGCATACCATTGAGGATGCTGATGGGATTTGCTGAGGATTTCACGCACGTCATATTAAACATGAAACAGGAACTGATACTGTTGCGCACTTCCACTGACGTTAACGCACTGTTCTCGTCCACGGATACGTCAGCTAATGCCGATATAGAACTGACCAAAATCTCTTGGATGATTCCGTTCGTGTACGTGAACAACGAAGTACGGATACGGCTGTTGGACATCGTACGCAAGGATTTACCGCTTTTCTTACCGTTTCGCAGTTGGGAACTCCACGAGTACCCGGCTTTACCTTCAACTGACAGACAGACTTGGACGGTAAAAACAACGACACAACTGGAGAAACCGCGGTACGTGATACTCACGTTCCAGACCGCTAGAAAGAACGATCTGAAGAAACACGCGGACGAATTCGATCACTGCAAGGTGACCAACGCAAGACTCTTTCTGAACGACAAATACTACCCGTACGATAACCTGAACCTGGATATCGATAATGGACGTTACGCTCTGCTGTACGACATGTATACAAGATTTCAAAAATCGTACTATCATAGAACTCAACCCAACGTACTTCTAGCACCGACCGAGTTCATAACGAAAGCACCGCTATTCGTCTTCGATTGTAGCAGACAGGACGAGTCGCTCAAGTCGTCACCGGTCGACGTCAGATTAGAATTCGAGTCATCGACCAATTTCCCCCCTCAGACCTCGGCCTACTGCTTGATACTGCACGATTCGCTCAACGTCTACACTCCGCTGTCCAACACGGTGCGCAGACACAATTAAACTCACTCTATAATTGTTTTTTTGCTGTAAATATTATGTTGCTTCTTACAATATTATGTGTGTGTGTGTGTATTTCATGTATGTGTTTTTTTTATATTAAAAGATGTAATCAATTTTCATGTATTTTATTTTCTTAATACCTGTAACCTCCCTCTTTCCGAACGGTGGGAGAGGGAAACGTCTCCCCTCATATTCTTCGCTCAGTGTTTCATCAGCGCGAGTCGTGAGAGGACGTGCACGATGCTTTCGTACGATCACAAGGATGACGATAACGATCGCAACGAAAACCGCTATTTCAGACAGTGCGGTGAAGCGATGACGATCAAGTCCGTATCTCCGGACGACAAAGAAGTGCAGATCGCACTGATTAAAAAAATCATATCTCCTTATCCACGTTACAGAAACATTGAAGACCGTTTAAGGAGTTTTAAAGATTGGCCGATATCGTTGACGATAACGCCTAAAGAACTAGCCGAAGCGGGTTTCTTTTACAACGGATGCAACGATAGAGTGATATGTTTTTGCTGTGGAGGCGGTTTAAACAAATGGGAGCGAGGAGAAAACGCTTGGACGGAACACGCACGTCATTTCCCCGTGTGCTCTTACGTAATGTTAGTGAAAGATAAAAAAATTCATCCTAAAGGCATTGGGTATCATTACCGAACCGGAAGCAGCAGCAGGAGCAGCAGCAACAGCAGTGGCAGCAGAGAACGGACAAAGCACCGACTCGATCAAAGAGAATAACAAAAAAGAACCGGATGCAGCAGCAGCAGTGGCAGCAGAGAACGGACAAAGCACCGACTCGATCAAAGAGAATAAAAAAGAAGAAGAAGGGGGTCCGGATCGGGATACGATGTGCAAAGTTTGTTACGCACACATTGTTGAAGTCGTACTTATTCCCTGTCGTCATTTTGTCATATGTGTGAATTGCGCCATCACTCTAAATCAGTGTCCCGTATGTAGAGCCACATACACCGCTTATATGAGAGCGTATTTCTAGTTCGTTTTCATGCACTGAGAACGTCTAAACAACGTGCAGTCAGAAAACGAACAGCAAATTCATACTCGCGCTTACCGACTGTTAATACAAAAGCAAGAACGTTTCGTCTAATGCATGAAATAAACCAGTAAAAATAGTTTAAAAAACAATGCTGCTGCTGTGACGGAAGTGCTTATAAATAAACGATATCTCACTACTTCCTCAGTGTTTCGGAAGGACGTGTCGAGAACGAACGCATGGAGCTGTTGACTTCGTACGAGTACAGACGATGCAGTGACTTAACGAACGCAGTACTGTACCCTGTAGATCTTTTTGTATACAACGTTTTGACGCAAGAATTTGTTGCACTGATTCGTGACGTGGAGACAAGGTACAAAGTAAACGTTCCGAAAAAATTCTTTACGGACGTTTCACAACATACAACGTGTCTGTTTCGTGAGACGGACGGATCAGCAGCGTTCCTAGTAGCACCGAACACATTGTTTGTAACGAAAAAAGATGGCAGTCGACGAGCTAGCAGTCATACTTGACTTTCACTGTTTCGTGGACGATAACGGAAACGAACTCGTCAAGGAACTGGCCGTTATGGATGTCACCGCATTTACCAGCAGACATTGGATATTTGCACCACCAGTGGACACGAACGTTTCGAATCACAAACACATGAGGACGAACCGATGGTTAACGGAGCATTATCACGGACTAGAGTGGAGGGACGGGGAGACATCGTACGAACATCTTGTGCCGATATTAGTAAAATACACGTTTCCTTTTAACTATGTGTTCGTAAAAGGTTTACAGAAAAAAAGATTTCTGGAAAAGCGTATCGTGCATTACAATATTATAAATTTAGAAGATTTCGGTTGTCCTAAACTCGAACAATTACGTCCGATGCACGGAACAGCATGTTTCGCGCACCGTTTATTTCCAGAAATATGTACAAATAATAGAGTGCACGCTTTACGCGAGTGGGTTATATCGGATTTTAGACTTATCAGTAGGTTTCTGGTAAATTATTAACATTTTTGTTTTATTTAGCATCATGTCGCTTGCATAAAAATTACTGCCTTCACACCCTGTCTAGACGCATAAAAAACTAGTGCCGCCGTCTGGTCGTCTTTCCCCTTCCGCGCTCAACAGGAATCAATGACATCACTCTGTCTAGACGTATAAAAAAATAGCGGCATCTTTCGCATGCATAAAAATTACTGCCTTCATGTCAGAATAAGATTACATAACCCTGTCTAGACGCATAAAAAATTAGTGCCGTCGTCTGGTCGCCTACCCCCCTTCCGCTCTCAGCAGGAGTCGATTACAACACCTTGTCTAGACAGATAAAAAAATAATTGCCGACTGGTTGCCTCCTCCCACCCACCGAACATGACGTGTGAAAGCGGCTTCATCCTGTTTCACAGGGTTTATAATAACAGTTTACTGCTCGTTGTCTGGTTCCCCCTCCCTCACGCTGTCTGGTTTCCCCCTCCTCAACAGCCTCCCTACTTATAACGACGCAAACGAGCGTTATTTAATTCAGACCTTGACAGAGACGCAAGCGAATAGTGATTCTTCTTCATTAGAAATGGCTTCATTCGTTGCTAAGTTCGCGGACATTAGTGCTATACAATATAGGAAAATTAAAGAACTAGTAATGGGTGTAAAATATCCCATAGTGCAACTTCAAAACGTAGACAGTAAATACGGAAATGCTGTACTCGCTACTATCCAGGACTATACGGACGATAAATTGAAATATCGTGTTTATCTTCCAAGGAGATACGCAGGCGTTTGGGAAGACGATGAGTTAAAACATTTAGCACCGAACTCACTATATCTCGTTTACCGTGGAGAAAAAAACAGGGCCTACGTGGTGGACATTTTAATGTAATACTGGATGGACATCTTATGAAGTAACAAGTATATTTGTATGTCATAATGTACACATTATTAAATTTGTAATATATATAGCGCTTACATGTAATTCATTTGTTTTAATTACAATTCAATGTGTGTGTGTGTGTGTGTGTGTGTATGTGTGTGCATAATATGTATTTTAACTTGAATGCAATCATAAACTTGTAATATAGTGTGATTACATATATTTTTTAATTGTACAAAATTGACAATGTACAGGTGTTTACATATTATGTATTTTAACTTGTAATTAGTATGCATACATATATTTCTTAATTATACACAATTGAAAATGTACACGTGTTTACATATTATGTATTTCAACTTGTAAGTAGTGTGCATACACGTATTTCTTTTATTTTAATTATATGCAATTGTCAATTCAATTCCTTGTGTGTGTGTGTGTGTTTAAATATTTTAACTTATAATATATTGTGTGTGTGTGCATAATATGTATGTTAACTTGAATGCAATCATAAACTTGTAATATAGTGTGATTGCATATATTTCTTAATTGTACAAAATTGGCAATGTACAGGTGTTTACATATTATGTATTTTAACTTGTAATTAGTATGCATACATGTATTTCTTAATTATACACAATTGAAAATGTACACGTGTTTACATATTATGTATTTTAACTTGTAGTGCGTGTGTGTGTGTGTGTGTGTGTGTGCGTGTTTAAATATTTTAACTTGTAATATATTGTGCTTATTGATAAAATTAAACGATATTATCTTAACATTTCATTGTATTTAATTTCAAAAAAATCCTTTGAACTAACAGTACATTTAATCATATTTTAAATAACAGTATAACACTCAATCTACAAGCTTGAACGGTCGTTGCGCACCGACCCTTATTAGATACATTCAATTAATAAAAAATCAAATTTATATTAAAATAATTGCATAATGGTAATATATTACAGAAACTAAAGAATAATTTTAAAGCAACTTACCCTGTACGAGATATTCTGTCTTTCACCGATGATGTCAAAGCAGAATCCAACGATGGTATGTACTTCAACAGATCAAATCTGTCGGCTTTTTATACATCGCTGAACCCCGCTTAAGGAAATGAAGATATGCAGTCATGAACAATAAAAAAGTTAACGACTCAGGAAGGCAGATGTTCAGAGACTTGTTTGCCTAACCACGCCCGTGAACAAGGTCGACCACTACCGAATATCAGCTAACGCCCAGACGTCCTTACTACCACAATATATATTTAAATTCTTTTTTTATACAAAATAATTGTCAACTCCGAACAGACACTTATTACTTTTTTATACAAAATAATTGTCAACTCCGAACAGACACTTATTACTTTTTTATACACAATAATTGTCAACTCCGAACAGACACTTATTACATACCCCGTCACAATAATACAAATGATAATAATTTTTTTTTATTTTTAAATTTAAGTTTTCAATTGTGTTTATTTACAATTATCCTTTTTCCGTTCATGATGAGTGAATTGTTTTATTTTGTACGAAATAATTTTCACCACTGAACATACACTTAATACATACCCAACACATTAATATAAATGATAATAATTTTTTTAAATACTTTCTCATGCATAGTATGCATTCTACAATTTATACAAGTAAAGGTCATCATTCGTATCTTTACAACGATGCCGAACACTTTGTTTTTTACTCACCACCGACACACAGACCAATCCTCGACGACGAACCGGATCACCGCGTGACCCGTTCGACGCTCGCCGGCCGCCGACGGCGGCCGGCGAACGGCGAACGGCACCGACCGGATCACGACGCAGCCTCACGAACCAGTTCGCCGTTCGCCGTTCGCCATTCGCCGTCGGCGGCGGACGGTGTCCGACAGCAGATCGACCCGACGGCGGCCGGCGAACGGCGAACGGCGAACCGGATCACTACACGGGTTCGCGATACAGTTCGCCACGACACACGGACACGCCGTTGCCATCGCCATCGACCATCGCCCGCAGCGACGTTCATATACAAAACCCGTACACTATAACACACGCAAGAGTCGACTACGCCGATTAACCAGCACGAGTCGGCAACGCCGACCACGACGATTTTACAACATGGCCGACCGGAAAAACACCTTGCATATACAAACCCGTACACTATAACACATGCACGAAGCGGCAACGTCGACGACGTATACACCAATCAACGCACACATAACCCCACTTTATACTGACCGCCCACAACATGACCGAAAGCCGACTACCAGATTTTTACCCCCACCACCTAGATTTTTGAATTTCCCGCCATATGACGTCACATCCGGGGTAGAACTGTCAGTTTTACCCTACTTATTTCTATATTTTCAATTATAGATCACACTTAATTATTCAGAAGTCTATCGAAAAGTAAATCCATTACTGTAATACACTATTCGTAAGTATTATGAGCTATTTGATAAAAAATAATTTTTCTCTACTAAAATATTATAATATTGAATTTAAATTAATTCAATTGAATTAAATTTTTATCTGTTAGTGTATAATAGTTATGTTATAAACACACAAACACACGCTTACATGCTATAAAGATAGTGGCAAATAACCCTCAGCAGTGTAGATTTGAAGCAACTTTTATGCGTTGCCGATCTACAACTATATTATCACCTATGCGAATAGATGAGCCTGAATTCAAAAATTATGCCAATTGTTATAAACATATTAGGGTTACTCTCGAAAATAATGTATACTCTGAGTTTGATTCTTTTTAACAAAGTAACAATATTTCCTCAGACGAAGATTAGTGCAATATACTTCGAGCTGGAATTAAGAGGCCAAGAGTTTTTCTCAAAAGTCAACCATATGAAAAATGGCATAATAATAACGATAAACAAAAAGAAATTTTGCTACATGTCATCTCCAATCTATTCACAATATGTTCCAAATATTTTTCACGGGTCCAGCTGGATGCGGTATCTATAACCGATACTCGTATTTACCATCTCCCTTCACTCCTCTTATCGTTCTACTCGTATGAATTTTTAGCATGCATGTTAACCCTTAGTTTTTCAATCACGCCAAAGAGGTGTAACTTCTAACGCGCGTACATAAGTACACGACCCACAATTTTTTTTCACAGTGTATGGTCCTTCCCAGTTAGACTGAAGCTTAGGTGAGCGACCACGACGGCGCTTTTGGTTGAACAACCAGACTTTATCTCCTTCTTAGAAACCCACACTATTGCTGCGAATGTCATACCGAATTTTCATTTTGTCACTGGGAACCTTCAGCCATCCTCTTACCAAGCGAATCATTTCTCGCAGTTGGTTTTCTAATTGCGAGGAATAGTTCTGTGGCTCTTGGGACTGAGTCTCAGGTGACCCGAACATCAAGTCCCTAGGAAGACGAATCTCCCGCTCAAACACCAATTTTGCTGGAATCATGCCGGTTGTGTCGTGTACTGATAATCTATACGCCAGGAGGAATAATGGTATACGTTGGCCCCAGTCCGTTTGGTTCTCGTAAACAACCTTCGAAAGATGCTGCTCAAGTTTCCTATTGAATCTTTCAACCATCCCGTCCGACTGAGGATGCAGAGGCGTTGTCCTGGTCTTTCGAATTCCGAGTAGACGGCATAATTCTTTAAACACTCGTGATTCGAAATTTCTCCCTTGATCCGTATGGATTTCCATAGGGTCTCCATAACGGCAACAGAAGTTGTGAACTAACTCCTTTGCAACAGTTGTAACCTCCTGATTTGGAATTGCGTAGGCTTCCACCCACTTAGTAAAGCAGTCAGCTACAAACATGGTGTACCGGTTTCCATCGTCAGTAACTGGGAATGGCCAAGCAATGTCTATGGCAATTCTCTCGGAAGGCAGTCCAACGTTATACTCTCTCATTTCTCCCCTGCTTCTGGTTTGTGAGCCCTTGCTTGCAGCACATTTTTCACAAGTCCAAACCCATTGCTCTACGTCACGGCGAAGATGAAGTCAATATAAACGCTTCCGTATTTTGTCAAGGGTTTTGTTAACGCCAATATGGTCTCCAGGTGTTCCATCATGCATCTCCTTCAAAACAGACTGCACTTTGCTTCGGGGAACAATCAACTGCATGAACACGTCTCGACCATCTGGACTTTCCCAAGCCCTTTTCAGCAATCCGTTTTCTGAGGTAAGAGATTCCCATTGTGCCCACTTCGGAACCATGGCAGATATCTTGCTAATCCGGGCGGCGACCTTCCTCTTTTGCTGTCAAAATCTGTCCGATGTCTTCATCAGTCATCTGTACTTGTCGACAGTTTTGTGTTGTCCAGCCGTCTGCCAGGAAATCTACAGTGATGGCTTGAACATGTTCGCTTGAGTTTTGTTCTTCCTTTCTAGTTTTGTCGGCAGTCTTCCGGGCACGGTATCCGTGATTAGCCACCTGCATTACCATGCAGGCGCTCCCTCCGAAGTTGTACCTTGAAGTTGTATTCTTTCAGACGTTCGAGCCACCTTGCCAACTGTCCTTCCGGATTTTTAAATCTCAAGAGCGGCATGCAAGCGCGGCATGGTCGGTACGTAGTGAAAACTCTCTCCCATAGAGGTATTTAAGGAAGTGCTCCAAAGCTCTGACAATTGGTAACAACTCTCTCCTTGTAACACAATAATTTCTCTCTGGTTTAGAAAGCGACTTACTGTAATACGCTATTACTGGATCTTCACCGTTCTGAACTTGAGACAAAACTGATCCTAGACCAGTATTGCTTTCGTCTGTGTCTACGATGTACTTCCATTCGGAAGCTGGAAAAGCGAGAATTGGCTGAGAACATAATGCAATCTTTAAAGTCCTAAATGCTTGTCACACTCTCTCGACCACTGGAAGTTTCGTTTATTTTCCGTTAGCTCATGTAGTGGTTTAGCAATAGTAGCGAAGCATTAACCCCAGAGCGAAGCCTTAACTCCAGCAAACCCCAAACTTCTTGTTTACTCTTTGGCACTGGCCAGTCTCTTACGGTATCTAGTTTATTGGATACATGCTAACACCCGCTGCCGAAACCAGATTGTCCAGATACTGTACTATCTTCTGGAATAGAGAACACTTCTTCGGGCTCAGCTTCAGCTGGGCACCGTGAACCTCCGTTCTAGTTAGAACTTCCTTAAGGTTTTCCAAATGGTCTTGCAAAGACTTCCCGATAACTACGACATCGTCTAAACAAACAAAGCAAGTTTTTCATGTCAGGCCTCGGAGTACCAGGTCCATCAATCTTACAAATGTTGTCGGTGCATTACAGAGTCCAAATAGCATGACGTTAAATTGAAATAAGCCACTTAGGGTCGAGAAACGGTCTTTTCCTTGTCTTCTTGATGAAGACCCACTTCCCAATATCCACTCTTCAGGTCCAATGTGGAAAACCACTGTGCTCCGTACAACGTGTCGATTGTATCGTCAACGCGAGGTAATGGATGGCAGTCATTCTTTGTAACCTCATTTAACCTCCGGTAGTCTACTTAAAAACGCAATCCACCATCCTTCTTCGCTACCAGCACTACAGGAGAAGACCAAGCACTTGACGAAGGTTTGATTACTCCCTCTGTCAACATGTCCTGTGCTAACCGATACATTTCCTCTTGCTTAGATATTGAAAGCCTTCGAGGAAGTTGGTGTATCGGTGTTGTGTCCCCGGTATTGATGCGATGTTGTACAAGAAAGGTTCTTCGCAGTGACTGTCCCCGAACTGCAAAAGAATCTTTAAATTCATGTAAAAACCGTCTGAGTTCTTTTACCTCACCCCTTGTGAGGTCGCTAGAAGATCTGTTCAATAATTCGTGCAGTTCCTCTTGTAATTTGGAAGTATCCGAAGCACAACTGGATCTTCGTTGCGTCATTCCGGCTACCCAGGCTACAGGAGTCAATTTGCCTAGGAGCGTATTGCTTTGAAAAGTGGCAGCTTGATCCAGAATATTCGCCACTATTTCGCCACTGTACATTTCCAGTTTCGTCAAGTTTTACTAAAGTTCTGGCATTTAGTATGCCCGCTGTGCTGACTACCTGGGGTTCGTATATAGAGCATTGATTGCCCCTAGTATCTACCTCGGTTCTAACCATGATGATCTTTTCGGAGTTTGTCGGAACAGTTACGGCCACTTGGTTTATGACGTCCATCGATTTTTCTGCTGTCGTCATTGTGGAGAGCATTACCTCTTCTCTTCCGATTCTCAAGACATTGTTTTTGAAGTCGTCTATAAACCCGTATCCGTTCATAACATCCACACCAAGAATTTCTTCATCCACAATGTCTGCAACCAGTATTTGATGATTAAACTCAAGTCGACCGAGGCGTAGGTGTATCCACTTTTCCAAACACTTTTACAGGCCGTCTAGTAGCTGTTCGTAAGATGCATGAGCACCAGATTGGCTTAAGATCTTTCACCACGTCGGGCCGCACAATGGAAACTGTTGCACCTGTGTCAACTGTAATCGAGGATGGCCTTTCTTGAACGAATCCGGTAACCACCAAGCTCCCGCTGTTTTTCTGAGCTGTAGAAATTGCGTATTGTCTAGGGGCTTCGTTCCTCCAGTTAGTCAGCACACCCCCCGTTGTACCGACTACTGCTCGTTTCCCTGCTGCTGAACTCTAAACCCGACAATCCCGTTATAGATGTCCAGGTTTCCCACATAGGTAACACTTCGGTCTTCTATCCTTTCTTACTTTATTCTGTGGCGCCGACCGTCGAGTCTCTGTTCCTTGTTCTTCTTCCTCATCGTATGTGCCGTCGCGATCTTTTATTGGGCGCACGTTATGACTTGTCCAACCAGACGCTGATTTGGCGGCCTCAAATTGCAAAGCATGTACCACGGCGTCAGCACTGTTTTGGTGTCTTGCCATTCGTAACATTGCTCTAATTCGTTATCTCGGACACCGGCAGTAAATGTCTGCATCGCAAAACTCGTACGAAAATTTGCTGGCGCTTCAGGATAGGTCAGTCTAATTAGTCTGTCGATACTTGCTTCAAACACTTGAATGCTCTACCCGGAATGTTGTCGCCTTGCTCTCAACTGGGTGCAATACACATCTCGCAAATATTTATCACCATACCGTAATTCCAGAGCTTTTATCAATTCGGCATATGTGTTTTGGCTGTCAGATGCCACTTCCTGTAGTAGTTCTGCCGCGGGTCCTTTTAATGAGAGACGGGTGAAACTCCCGTGTCTTTCTCTGCCCAATTATTTGCGCATGCAGCAGCTTCAAATTGGCGGAGGTACGTTGACCAGTAACTGCCTCCGTCAAAGTTTGGTGCTTTGACATGAACTGTCCCTACTGCAGGCAAAGTGACTTTCTCTAATAACTTATTTTCTGTGTCTTTTTCTGTCTTTATCTTTGGTACAGTCTGTTCACAAAGTTGTTTTGGTTGTATCTGCAGGCGCTGCTCGACTTCATTTTTAATCTGCTCTTTTATATGTGTAATCGAGTCTTCTATTTTTGTTAACACATCTTTTTCCATACTCGTGACAGATCTTTCTACTTCAGCTATTTTATTAGACATCGATTCTTCAACACTCGAGACAGATTTTTCTACTTCAGCTATTTTTAATGTTATCGATTCTTGTACCTCTGATATTGTAGTAACTTGTTTATTACGCTCACCTCTTAGGAGACCAACTCTGCAGCGGTTTGTTCTTGTGTCTGCTTTCGCTCCTGTATTAACTCCTTGATGTCTTTTGTTTCACGCTTCCGTTCTTCTTTTTGTCTTTCTTCTGTTTCTAGCATCAGTGTTCTTTTTTATCTGGGTCTTTCCTCTGCTTCCAGCAGGAGGGTTTTCTGTCTCTCTTCCGGTTTCTGTGGATCCTGTCGTCGTCGTCCCTCTGTCTGCAACAACAGCGCCAGTAAATTTTCCATCATCTTACTGGCATCCATTTCTTTTCCGGTTAATTACGAATTACACTCGTCTTGTACAAAGTGTCCACTGTTTCTACTGTTAACCATTCTATCCCAGTTCTGACACCACTGTTACGACCGTCTACTTGATCGTCATAGGTACAGTGGAAAACAAAATACAAGACACCAAATAAGTCACTAATTACCAGCTTTAATTTTCACAGTTAACAACACAGTCTCATACAACAAATCAAATAAAACTTGTTCACACGCAATAAAATGTCAACTAATATTAAAACACAACGCTTCACTAATAACCACTTGAACGCGACTGTAACTGAAACTGAATTTCGTTGAGTACGGGTATTTAAACCCCCCGAAGTACTAGATTATTCCACATATTACGTAAGATGCTCTACATTACGACGTAATTGATTGCGGCCTTGACACAGTCAGCGAGCGGCCGCGCGAATTCTCCACAGTCTGGGAATTGCGTCGAGAGTCACGTACGCCACACACATTACATTCCGGATCCCTCTGGAACGTACGATAAACACGTAGATTGTTCTGTTATGTCGTAACAATACAGTATAACGGAAACACTCGACGGTGTTTGTTTCTGTAAGTATACATACGAAACTCCCTGTTAAAACTGTTACGACGGTCTCCTTGGTACAGTGGAAAACAAATTACAGGACACCAATGAAACCACTACTCACCAGCTTTAATCAGCATTAACAATTTGTTCTCAACAAGATAGTCTCTTACACAAAATCAAATAAAAATTGTCCACACGCAATAATAATGTCAACTAATAGAGTCTCGCACAATTATAAAACACATAACACTTCGCCACATTACTTCGAAACGCAATGGAATAAATCGCGACTTAAACTGAAAGTAAGCGGCGCCTGTCATCGTTTAAATTGATAGCACAAGCGTTCCAGAATAATCCATAATACGCGTCAACACTACTATAAAAGAGTAGAGCGTAATTGCTTCTGACCTTGAACACAGTGCGCGCGGACCGGTGAAGTCTGGAACAGCCTCGGCGGGTGTCACGTAATCTGTCCTTCATCTCAAGTAGCAGCAATATGTAAGCACACACACACATTAGTGCTGGGCTCTGCTGGGATAGCCGAGGAACATTTAGAAAGCTCTGTAATGGCGTAATAATACATTAAAAACATTCACGTTTTGGTAGAAATTAAATGTAATTAATGATAACTCGATTATGCTTTTTTGCAAATATGTATACCTAATGGTGGTGATTACATTTTTGCGAGTTGAAATTAAGGAAATCAATTCTTAGTGAAAACCCATCGTTATATAAACTTGTTACGTTATTTTCATCATTTTTAGAAAAACAAGTTGTAGGAATTGTAGATCTGGATAATTTATCCAAATAAAATAATAATAGGCAGCAAAGAGAATATATATATTAAAAAAATTGTTTTAAGAAAATACAATATTTTTGCTTTACAAGAAAACAATTAATTTATTAAAGTCTTAAGATGTCACAATCTGTAGATAGAACAAATGATATTGCAACAGAATACTGAGAATTACATCTGTCCGCTGCAGACAACCTACTTTTCAATTGAAGCATTACTTTGTATAGAAAAGATCCATAGTTTTATCTGCTGTGTTTCCCAGTATAAAAACAAAATCATACCGACAAATGGTTATAGACTTATGAAAAACTGGAACAGAACTACATCGTGTGCACAGTATATGTTACGTTTGTGTTAGGGCAGAAAATATAATTTAACTTTCTCAAACACTCCGCTTATTAAGCTGTATTTAAAGAGTAGTTATACGTGTTTCTTCCTTATTATCTTTGAAAAAAGTTATTTTATTCCTAAAGTAACATTTGCTTAGCGCATATTACGTATTTTAGGTTTTATCTAAACTAAAATTGGGTATACATTTGTTAAACCGAATCTGCAAAGACTCTGGATTGCAACTATCTACACTTAAGGCCAAGGTGATATCTTTTCGTGGAACTGATCCCGTACGGGCAACAATTGTTATACGGGCTGGAACAAGTTAGAAATTTTGAATACCTGTGCTACAGTGTGTCTTATAATGCAACCAACGACGTTGTGAATAAGTCGCATGATTTCAAATTTATGTGCTGAACTATTAGGCGAACCCTTAAATCAGGAAGTAAAGGAACTCGCCTGAAATTCTACAAGGTGATAGCTTTTCCTAGACTTCTTTGTGGGTCTGAAAAACAATCAGTAAATGCAACAATGGTGAGTGGACCGGCAATAAAATGTCAACGGAGAATAATAATTTCTTCAATAATTAAACTCTTAACTGCCAAAAATTTTAAAGTTGCTATTTAACAATAAATACACAATAACGACCCTTTTTCTCTATCAATCTACTTTGTATACATAATGATAGAACAAATCTTACTTACCCGTGACTTTCTCTTTACCTGGGCGCCAGAACAAATCCCAGATACAAATGACACGGATTCAGCTTAGCTCAGAGCACAGAGACACACTATCTCAGGATTCGTTCAGTGAGTGTGGAATTTAAGGGGAATCGTTACAAATAACTCCTAAAATTTGTTGAAGTTTGTTTAATTAACAATTCTGTTATGGTATTACTTTCTTTAAAAGCTAAGTTAATGACTTATTGCTTACCTAAATCTTATTGTTTAATGAGCGTGCTTAAAAGTGAAGATTAAAACGTCCAAACGACCAATTGCTCTAATCTGGTTTATTTAGGGAATTTATGTCTCCCAAACCAGTACTAAAGAACGGGTCTGCAATAATTTGCACGTTCAATACTACACTTCACTCTCCATTCAACACTCCTATATTACTTTATATCTAATATTAATAAATAAATACAAAATTTTAATTTATATAGTGTCTTTTTTAAAACATGTTTATTGATTTAATTATTTAGTTTGTTATTTATGTTCATTGATCAATGAATATATTTCTTACCTGATTGATGTGTCGACCGTAGATAGTAATCAGTAGAGAGACCCCTTTTGATGGTTCGGCTCAGAAGAAATGATGTTGACCAATAACGTTGACTGATGATCCTGGACAATTACAGATGCTGTAGCTACTCTGGTGCACAGGTCACTTCACTGTTACTTAATTATTTATTAATTAATTATTTAATTAATTAATTTGTTATTACGCAGCGAGCTTATTTATTGAACTGTTTATTTAAATAGTTACTTTGCGTTGTTTGTGCAATTAAGCTCGTATTTAACACACGTCTTGCTTATTTAATGCCCGAACGAAGAGTCCTCAATTCCCTCATTCTGAGTTGGCGTCTCCTCTAAACACAGGATTCTGATTGGTTGTTCCAAATAAATCATGTGTTTTCCACTTGAAACAATATCGAACAAGTCGGTCAAACGCTCCTTAACAAGTTTGAGATGGTAGAGAATTACTGGCTAATTTCATACTTCCTCTGTTTGCAAATCGTTTGATTACAGGTATTTGCAAACGTGATTTCAAAGATCCGACCACAGAATATTATTGCTTTGGTCTTTCTCTGTATATGTGTGAAAACACCTAATTCGTACCTAGCCTAATTCTCTAGTTATATCTCTTGGCGTTCTCCTTGTGTACAACTTCTTTAAATGTTAATTATATTAGTTGATATTTTGGCTACTTATAGAGTTTTAATTGCTGAACACTATGCAGGTTTCAGAATTGCCGTATGTTTATTAGTTTTGAAGATATTGCAGTTTTAATAAATAAAATTAATTGAATAAAATTTCATGTCTGTGCCCGCATCAGTAGTAGCAGTGGCGATGTTAGACAGAGATGGTTGCGAATATTCCCTCTCTCTCTCTTGCTTACGCCGCTAGACTAGCACAGTTTGACACTTTCATATAACGATCTGATAGGTCGACTATATGAATCGTTATAACACACACCCACACACAAACCTTAACACAGTACTCGGGATTTCCGTTGTGGGTAAGTGTGTTTGCATGAGTCCGTTCCTGATAACTTACTTTAGTTGGGGATGATATAATGGCACAAGGGACAAAAATTGTTTTGTTAAACCACTGCATTGTATTTACTTCAGTAGAACCCTTCTATTATTCCAAAGACCACTGACTACTTAATGTATAATAGATGATATATTTTTGAAATTTTGTTAAGCCTTCTAGTAATATTCTTCAATCTTTGCTTCAAGGTATTAGTCATATCTTTTACAGGACCAGCGGATACCTGATAATTAACCAAGTGCCTATGAGAGTAGATAAAGTCTGTATAATGTTTATATCATTGGTGTAGGTATATGTGCAAATAAGACTGTTCAATTTTAATGCAGTAACAGGTGAATATGAAAGACGCTAAAAGTTGAATTTTCTCTGGGTATCAAAGAATTCTAAGCAGCCTATAATAGAAAGTTATCAATAGAAACTTAAAATACTTATATGTTTACTGCTCTCGAGTCGTAATATTATGCGTCGAGTATAATAAATATACGCTCACAAAAAATTATTAATTATTAATTCCTTAAAATATCTTCCAATTAAAATGTTTTTAAAATTTTAACTATTTTTTAGTATTTTTGAAATTTTTATTATAAAATAGAAACGTCAACAAGCCGATCATCTTGTTTACATTTCAGACTTTATAATTAACACCTGTGCTGATGTTACAAACTCAGTAATAAGTGTATACTTGCGGCCCACTAAGCTGAAAACGTTTTATGAAGCATATCACCTCAGAATTGAACTGACAATTTCAATTAGATAATTTAGCAGTAGAATATTATCTTATTAACTGTACATTCATTGTATTATTACGCCGTTACACAATATTCTACATGTTTATCGGCTATCCCAGCAGAGCCCAGCTGTAATGTGTGTGTGTGTGTACATATTGCTGCTGCTTTGAGATGAAAGACAATTACGTGACACTTATTATGCGTCCACAAACAAGGCTATTCCAGACCGGTCGGCGCACTGTGTTCAAGGCCAGAGAGTTTGGACGGTTTACAGTGGACTCTAGAGCGCGTGTAATACGCAGTTTCCTCGACACGTCATCCAGAAAGTGACCAATTATTCTGGCGTTTCAGCGAGGTATAAATATAAGCATCCAGCAACGGAGAGTCAGTTTACTTTGGGCGATTACACAGCGCGTTTCAAGTGGCTATTTGTGAAAAGTAATTATGTGCGTGACTCTATTAGTTGACATTATTATTGCGTGTGAACAAGTTTAACATACACTATTGTACAAGTTGATTCTAACCTGTCATTTGTGATAATTAGTTCTGGTAATTAGTGACTTCATTGGTGTCTTGTACTTTGTTTTCCACTGTACCATACGGCGATCAGTGAGACCGTCGTAACAATATATTTCACAGTATATGCAACCAATGAACTACGGATTAGCAAAGATAATAAAATTTTTGGGGTTTCTGTAGATAGCTGAATACCTAGAGGTCATATGACATAAATCGAGACTGAATTAGTACAATTGTAAACCTAAAATGTCATAACCTTAGCTAACGATTTGGAAAATGTAGAGTGTAACTAAATAAAATAGTAATCAATGGAAAGGCTCAATGAGTGCAGAACGTTGTTGGCAACGACACACTTTTCTCTCATTGTTACTTGAAAACATGTCCACGCGGAAACTTCAATACAGGTCTGTCGTTTGCACTCGCGAGACATTGTTATAGAGCAAAAGCAATTGCGTATCCGATCCTTACTTCTAACCCACTTTGAGAACTGTTCAACATTGACTTGCCGTTAAAATATTTTATGAGTATTTGTATTGTGTACACAGACTACTCCTGAAAATTACTCGGTCTATGATAATTTTTTATCAGTATAATAATACTTAAAATTTCGTGACTTTTATAATAAAATATAATTATCATAGTTTCTAATAGTATATTATAGTTTCTATAATTATATTCCTAATAATATTGGTATTATTATAGCCAAACACATAAAACAACAGTCTTGTGTATATGGTCCAATACAGCAAATGGTCAATAAAATCATTGGAAAACAGAAAAGAAGTAAATCAAAAACGAATAACATATCAGTCAAGAGGAAGAAAACCTGTATTCCTGCACATTACATTGACAACTCTCAAAAATTATCTAGAACATTCGCAAAATTAGACTATCAATTAGCGTAACAGTGATATCTACAACATCTGAAGATAAGCGATACAAACAAGCAAAGCATTTATGAAAAAGCTGGAGTCAACCGATATCAACGTCAGCCTGTTAACTCGACAGAATATATTGTGTGGTGCAACAAAACATACATAGGTTTCACATCAAGATCCTTTAAACAAAGATATGTAGAACGCACCAGATATTCTTAACATTCAAATCCGAACTGAACAGTAGCCAAACACATAAAACAAGTCTTGTGAATATGGTCCAATACAGCAACATTTAACGGTATTGAAAACATGAAATGATGAAATAAGATCTAATTTATATGAACAATACCGAATATACAAACATGTAAAAGAAGAGGGCCACGAAAATCTATTAAATATCATGACGGACATCAAACATCGTAACACATTTGACATATTGCAGCAAAAAAAAAACCAACGTACAGTAATCAGCCGATATACCTGAAAGTAAACATAAACACTCCGCAAGAAAATCAGTTCTTGAGAAAGTTTGGATGCAAACGTACTTTTCACGATCATTAATCAGTGTTTACGAATTCGTTTTTTGTAAATAGTAAATGTTTTACAATATTGTGACCGCGAGTGCACAGTGTATATGCCCTGACGACGGTCTATAACCGAAATCGATCGAATTTAAGAATGTGAGTAATTAAAACTTTATTATAAATCATATGTATGTTATCTTTATGTTATGAACAATGAATACACCACAATACAAGAGTCAGATTACAGGTACCATTAGTAAGCAATAAGTGTGTGTACATAATAAATACATCACATTATCATTAGTATCGTTAGTATCATTAGTATATATCATTTGTAATGATTTAGTGTTTGCATATGTTTTATTTTTGTGATTCCAAAAATTGTACTTAATATACATGGTGAGCCATGTTTTGCCTGACTGAGACGTTTGTTACTTGATACAGTTCAACTTCCTGGAAGTATAAGACTTGCTTAGCGAACTGTGGTTTGCATAAGTACTTGAAGACCGTTAGTGTATTCATTGTATTTTAGACCTTAATGATTGTACGTATTGTTACGTAATGCGGAACATTCTCATGCGTTCAATGGTGTCATTCTAAAAGCTTCTCGACTAGCACTGTCAATGTGTGTTTCTGCCATCGCCGCTCTGAAGTATCCTCTAGAATTTTAAACTGTTTGTTAAGGACGCATTTTATAGAACCCTGCAGACTATAAATAGCCCATACCTGCTGGTTAATTTTTCAGTTTTATGTTGGTCGATTTACACAGTGCGTCTCAAGTGGTGTATTAGTGGAAAGTGATTATAGTGCGGAATGCTTTCTAGTTGACATTATTATTGCAGGTGGACAAATTATTGGACGAGTATAATCTTGTTGAATAACTTGTTGTTTACAAACTGTTAATTGCAGTGGCGAAGTTACATGGAGGCAATTGAGGCAATGCCTACCCTAAAAAATTCTGTAGAATAAAAATTACAAATACGTATGAACTACATAACGTAAAGATTATACATTGTTACCGCGACTGTCGAATTTATTAGACCGAAACGTGCTTTACTGAGCGACCGCTAGATGGTGACAGGTGAGACCCGGCATAGCTCGTTTAAAGCGAATGAGGCAACCTGAACTTGCCTCAGCGTTTTTTGTATACATCGTATGTAAGCAATGTGCTGGAGCGATAGGGAAGTGAAGGGAGGGGGGTTGTCCTGTGCTGTACACATAGAGCGTTGAGGCATGCCTCATTTCTGTGGTCCAAACATTCAAGTTAAAGCGCGCTGTGTTGTTTATAAGTGTGTTTATTTTTGCGGTTATTAAAAGTGTCTCTGTTATTCCGCTGAACTAACAGATGATCAAGATTGTTATTTGAATAATTTGTAACATTAAACATATATATAGAAACTAATCAAGTTTAAAAATTTGAAGTTCAATCAGTTGTATTATTGTGTATGACTAATAAAAGGATTGTTCAATAGAAACACGTATAGAGCTGTAAAGCATTTTTTATTCAACGATTTTAAAAGAAGTCTCCATTAAGATTAAGACATGAGTTCCACTGTTGCACCAACCTGTAGATTCCCTGCTAGTAAAATTCTTACGGCTGTTTGTGGAACCATTCGCTTACAGCAAACTCTACCTCAGCGTCCGATTTGAACCACCATCCTTTTAGTGATTCCTTAAAAAACAAATTAAGATAAGATTTTTGCCTACCCATTCATTAACTACTAGCTTCGCCACTGGTTAATTGTGCTAATTAAAGCTGTTGATTAGTGACTTTATTGGTGTCTTGTATTTTGCTTTTTACAGTACCAGACGACGATCAGTGAGACGTCGTAACAATATTAAGCTAAATAAATGGTCACTGCACTCTCTGAAATAGAAATTTGTGAGCCTTTGAACACAACGTTTATTTTACATTAATGAACTGGTGTCACATTATGGTAGATTTATTTCCTGTAAGTTATATGTTAATTTTGAAACACCTGCACTAAACGCTAGTCGCGTTCATATGAACGTAGGTCTGCATGAGCTGTCAGCAATTACATTTTACCACGTACTTTATAAAAGTAAAACATATGAGTCTGATGCTTATAGTAAATAAAAATAAAAGACTTTATTTACTGTATCTTTAATATTTAACATTCATACTCTCTCGTGAGAAAATTTTTGTTCACAAAAGTAAAAATTCAATTTCTTACGTATTCAGTAGGCTATATGATTTAAAAAAATTAACTTTGATTTTTTTTAATTTAAAAAAAACAAGTATTTAAATATTAAACATAATACGTCACGTTTCACTTATAGGAAATATATAAAAATGTATTTATTGTTTGATTTAAATTAAGAACTTTTATTAAATTTTATAGGGGAATTGTCGCTATGAGTTAAAACAAAAACAATTTTACAACGTGAATGAAATTATAGTTTGCCGTGTCTTTCAAAAAGAATAATTTAAAATATTTTCTTTTTTCAAATGCATACTAATACCAGATAGGTATGTTGAATTACTGGTGATTACGACTTTCAGATCTGGAGTTTTATTTAGTGTTAATCTACAGACATTACAGACATTAGACAGACAGCGTCTGGTGAAAAATAAACAAAATATAGGATAAAAAAAAATTCCTTTAATATAAACTGCAACAAAACACAGGATGATGATCTATGAATAAATATATCAGAGCATGGATGACGGACATTAACATGTTTTAAATTGATTTATGTAAATTTCGTCAAATAGCTATAAGTTTTGTATTTAGTGATGGATAAGAACTCGTGTTATACCAAATTCTTTGTAAATTTTTGTTCTATAATGTCATGTACTTTGTTTGTGAATATGTGCGCGCGTTCGCGTGTGGTGAACCTTCGTTGTTATATCTTCTGGGTTAGTTAACCTATCGGCATGAAACTTGGACAGTGAATTATTTGTGAATATAGCTACATTTTCTGTATACTCTGTTGTTCTTAGCTATTTTTTAACTGTGGTTTTTTAGTATTTGATTCTCAACTTTTCACGCTTATCAATTGAAGAGTAATAAAATTTCTAGATAAAATCTATGCAGGCTCTCGCAGACTTATACAAGGATTCGCCTGCAACGCGTCTATCTTTTGTCCAATCTACCGCGTAGACAGACGATTGACCAATCAGAAGCCCCTAATTTCAGTCAGATCCGTCCGTTGTCATGTGTACTTCGAGGCAGTTCATCGGAAGCCGTTGCTTAATGAACGTGTGCTCTTCGTCAAGAGTTTTTCTTGTTCGAACTGGTTAATCTAAAGTAACTCTAACTCTTGGGACTCTTTTCGAGGTGTTCGACTAGAACCAAGCGGGTGAACCATATTAAGTGCTAGTACGTGTTAGTGGAAGATTTTCCGCTTAGGGACATTTATCTACTGGGGTAAATTCTTATTAACGCGGGACACGTCAAGAATAGCCGGAAGTGTAAGCATTAAACACCGCTTTTAAAAGTATCACTCATTATCACCGTAAATATCAAAAACAATAACGATCAAATATTAATAATAATCAATTCCGAGTGATAAAACTAACGATTCGGAAAGTGACAATTTGTGTGTGAAATCTGAAATTAGTGTTGTCAGTTGTTCGACGAACCGCAGAACAGCGAGAGAGAGAGAGAGAGAGAGAGAGAGAGAGAGTGAGAGAGAGAGAGAGAGAGAGAGAGCGAGAGTGCGAGGGAGCGAACAGAGCGGCGATCAGTGCAGAGAAATCGTAGCAGCGGCGGAGCGAGTGACGTCATGCCGAGTTAAAGGAATTCTATGTATTATGTAAAACTTATCCAAACTGAACTGAATAGACTCTTTTATAACAAATAAAATACTATACATGACATTTGTTTAATTTTAAATATGTCATATAAACAATTATTTCTTTGTGTGATAAGTAAATAATTTTTCTACACCTCCAATATAGACTTGTGCATAATTTATACACACAAAACAATCCTATGGGAAAATATTTATTTGTATCGTCGCAAAATATTGCAAATTGTTATTAATAAATCCAGCCCTAGTATCTTATTTTGAATTATCAATTTATACAATACAGCTTTTGATTAATTTTAACTAGAAAAATTACAATACCATGCAGGAAATTGAACAATGTTAAACATGTTTGATGTAAAGAAACAAATTAGTAAACGCGACGGACTGCGTCATACCGTAACGACGGTCTTTCACCTTACACTGTGGTGCTGATCGTTGGGTCTGTCTTCCTAATTCTTCCTGTTTATCATCTGTGCCGTTGGGCTTACGTTCGTCTTTTTGCGTCTTTCTGCTTTTCTTTGTTTCCCCTGCTGCCGTTTATCTGCTTCTTCTGCCTCCTGTCGTCGTCGTTCTTCCGTTCGCAGTAGCAGCGCTTGGAGTGTTTCCATTATCTGACTGGTATCAGTTATGGTAAACAAACTGCACCACGGACTACTCTTGCACGAAGTGTCCTATGTTTCTACTGTTAAGGTTCTATCCCACTTCTGACGCCACTTATTACAAACATTAATTAGTCATAAACAGCAATTAAAAATGAACAAAACACTCGTATACAATAATCCGAGTTAAATTTGTCCAACAAATTTAATAAACGCCACCTTATTACAGTTTTGCACTAATTAACACAAGGATCACTTCTCACTAAACCGCCTCAGTAACTCCGAATGGTAGTTCTAAAATTGCCAGGAATAAGTAAACTTTACACGCCGGTTGCTGAATCTTATATATACACCACAGAGTTTCCAGAATAATATTCCATTTTCTGGATGGCACGCCCAGAATAATTTGCGCACCTATGAGCACTAGAACAATCTGAAGTCCTGGTCAAAGCCCGAACTTGAAAAACCCAACTTAGCTGGATGCGCTAGGCTAGTTGAGAAACTTGTAGAAAGACTTCTTCTTCTCCTTTTTCTTCTTCTTCTTTTCAAGGATTAGGTTATATAAACCTTTTCCGGCACATATCTCATCCTCGGACGACCTACGTATCTTCTACCAATGGCTCTATAGGTGGCTTATAGCAATGGCTTCGAGGGCTAAGGCGTTTCGTTTTTCAAATCTAATTTCTTAATTTTGGGTGGCTTAGGATCTTAGAGTGCTCAATGATGCCAATAGGTGAGCACTGGAATATTAAGATACGTTCAGTATCCGAATAACTGATACAAAGCCACCAAATCCTATCTTAGAAAGAGAAGAATCTGCTGCGTCCCAAAACAGTGGCCTTTCGGCTATGGAATGGTAACCCTGACAGAAGAGTCTCTGGTACACTCCTGGGACTGCAACAGACCAGTAGCCTGTTCATGTAAAACTTAGAAATACTATTATCATCCAAAACAGCATCGGAGTAAGGTGTGGAAGAGCGATATTGAATATCCAAGAGAGTTACATAATTGCCTTTCGTCTCAACTAACATAACAATTCTAGATTATGTTTTTTTTAAATAACTTTTATTAGCTTCTGACAGGTAAAGATTGAATTGGGATTGAGATACTAAGCTAACAAAATGTAGACACATCTGTGGAACGAGTCATAGGTACCTGAAAAATAAATCACGGAAGGATACCCGAAATTAAATTTTATAAAACTGTGGCTGTCCCCACATTACTGTTTGCTAGTGAGGCATAGACTTATGATAAAGGAGACGTGCAGAGGATTCAGGCAGCAAAAATGAAATTTCTAAAAGTGACGCAAGTTGTTATCTATTGAATCGGAGAGGGAACGAGGATATTAGACGCGATTTAAACATTGTATCATTGCACCAGAAGATTGAAAACCACAGAAGGAGATGGTGTGAACACTTGAATCGCATGCCTGATATCCGTGCACCTGTGGCTACCTTGGGTTATCAGCCTACTGAGAAGAGAGATGGTCTGTAGACCGAGGAGGAGATGGGTTCCGGACCGGTCTAAGGCCTAATCCATGGAGTGATGATGATGATGATGATGATGATGATGAGCTTCTGACTGGTTTTTTTACGGGTTAGGCAAAATAAATATTGCTTTATTTGAAACGAGGTTAACAACCATGATTAATCTCCTATTTATAGCTGAATTCAATTTTTGAAAGGATACCAGGAAGTAATAATTTTAGTAAATAAACCTAAAAACAAAACTGCTAGACATACGTATAGAGCAGGTGGTTGTAAAATAATCTATAGTAAAATATTTTTACGGGTCGACAAAGAAGATAAACATCCTTTCCATATTATAAGTATTATATGACGTTTTACTTCTGTAGTTTCTATAATGCAAACGTACAAACACCAGCATGAAATATTCAACTTCATGTCTTGTTTCCACAAACTGTGCACATATACAGTACAATGGAAGCAAAGTACTTCATAGACGTATCCTTAGAGGAACATGATATTATATAATATGCAATCACACCACCATTGAAATTTAAAATGCGGCAGACTCACACCACCAACTTTTTTCTAACCATCTGCAAAAATTTTCAGCAACTCGAACACGCGCGCAAGCTCTCTCTCTCTCTGTGTCTCTCTGTCTGTCTCTCTCTCTCTACCTCTCTCTCTCTCTCTCTCTCTCTCGCGCGCGCACACTGACACACACACACACACACACACACACACACACCACACACAAATACAACTCAGACTCGAGAGAGCGACAGGAAAAAGATTGAGTGCGATATTGATACATACGTTAGAATTGTTGAAGTTCATATACTTGACAGAAATACTTCATTGATGTTACTCTGTATCTGCATTTATCTACTTTTTTTGTTCCCCTATATTGACTCTTAACCGGGTTCAATAGACCAGTGGCTATGACGTCTTGTTACTAACGTAGAGGTCCCCAGTTCGACCATAAAGTCGAGTTGTTTTTCTGAACCTCCACCTGTCAACTCAGCTGTAACTAGCGGTTGCCTGGAATAACATCCTGGCTCGGCTGAAGCCTGGTGCCGACGTACCTTCATTGTATGCTGAACGACACACATTTTAACCTTAGGCAGCTTACTGACCTAACTCTTAACTGCTTCAGTAGTGTAAAAAAAACTTAAATATAGACCTTTAACTACTTTAATAAACTAGTTGGTATTTTTCTCACTAGCATCAGTCCAAATAGCTCACTGCTTTTAACACACAAATTTCAACCATTACAAGTTGGTATTTTGTATAGTTTACTCCCGTTTATTCTATAGTTTGAAAAGCTTTCAATATAGTGTATTGTCGCCTCAGGAACGGTGCATACAAATCCAAGGTGGTTTAATTTTGTCCGAATAACATAATACGCCTACGATCTTTACAATGAAATGTTTACCATTGTGTGTCTGACCTGTATGGCTGTTACTATATCGTTCATGTCCCGCAATTAACAATTTGAATGCAATTAGACTTTTAATAATTAAACTTAATAATGAAATAATAATTAAACTTATTTATTTTTTAAATAATTTTGTTACATAAATTTTTGTTTATTAATTAGGGGAGTCACAATTAAGGTAAAAGGCAATGGCAAAAAGCGAGGAAACATAGAACGTAACGAAGAATACCTTACTATTAACTACCACTACCATAAAAACTGAGAGAATGAGACAAAGTGGTAAAAAGAGGATAGAACGAGAAGGAGAATATGGAAAAGAGAGGGAGAGAGGAAGAGAGAGAATAATGGTAGATAGATAGGTAGACAGACAGACGGATAGTGTGTGTGTGGACGAATGAATGGAAACAGGGGGGCGGTATTTGGAGCGCAACACAGTGCTACTGGATCCCTGTGTAAAATGAAAAGTTTGTAATCCAGAAGTAAACAATAACAAACTTTTCTCATATAGCCTACCCATGTACCCATCGCAGCATCCTAATATGTTACTTAATCTTTGAAAATAAACTTTACTTTCAAAATAATCTGTACTTACATTGACTATATTAACTTAACTTTCCGCACATTAACTAAACCTCGTACACAACAATTTAGTGACTTAAACTTGTTTGCTAAAAACTTACTTATACTTAATAATAATAGAGTTATTATTCTCAATACGTATACGATAACACATTTTGTTGAAAGATAAATATAAAATAACAACCATTTTCTATTAAATTTTTATAGAAAATTTTTTGGGATTTCAAAACTTGTTTTTATTTTAAACCTAACAATGGATCAATATATGGGATTGCATTTTCTATGCCCAGAACAGACACACTCTGAAAACCAGTTTTCTGTAAGGTATCTATAAAAAATGTTAAAATATTTTAAATTAAAAAATATTTTACTATAGATTATTTTACAACCACCTGCTCTATACGTATGTCTAGCAGTTTTGTTTTTAGGTTTATTTACTAAAATTATTACTTCCTGGTATCCTTTCAAAAAATTGAATTCAGCTATAAATAGGAGATTAATCATGGTTGTTAACCTCGTTTCAAAATAAAAGCAATATTTATTTTGCCTAACCCGTAAAAAAACCAGTCAGAAGCTCATCATCATCATCATCATCATCATCACTCCATGGATTAGGCCTTAGACCGGTTCCGGAACCCATCTCCTCCTCGGTCTACAGACATCTCTCTTCTCAGTAGGCTGATAACCCAAGGTAGCCACAGGTGCACGGATATCAGGCATGCGATTCAAGTGTTCACACCATCTCCTTCTGTGGTTTTCAATCTTCTGGTGCAATGATACAATGTTTAAATCGCGTCTAATATCCTCGTTCCCTCTCCGATTCAATAGATAACAACTTGCGTCACTTTTAGAAATTTCATTTTTGCTGCCTGAATCCTCTGCACGTCTCCTTTATCATAAGTCTATGCCTCACTAGCAAACAGTAATGTGGGGACAGCCACAGTTTTATAAAATTTAATTCGGGTATCCTTCCGTGATTTATTTTTCAGGTACCTATGACTCGTTCCACAGATGTGTCTACATTTTGTTAGCTTAGTATCTCAATCCCAATTCAATCTTTACCTGTCAGAAGCTAATAAAAGTTATTTAAAAAAAACATAATCTAGAATTGTTATGTTAGTTGAGACGAAAGGCAATTATGTAACTCTCTTGGATATTCAATATCGCTCTTCCACACCTTACTCCGATGCTGTTTTGGATGATAATAGTATTTCTAAGTTTTACATGAACAGGTTACTGGTCTGTTGCAGTCCCAGGAGTACCAGAGACTCTTCTGTCAGGGTTACCATTCCATAGCCGAAAGGCCACTGTTTTGGGACGCAGCAGATTCTTCTCTTTCTAAGATAGGATTTGGTGGCTTTGTATCAGTTATTCGGATACTGAACGTATCTTAATATTCCAGTGCTCACCTATTGGCATCATTGAGCACTCTAAGATCCTAAGCCACCCAAAATTAAGAAATTAGATTTGAAAAACGAAACGCCTTAGCCCTCGAAGCCATTGCTATAAGCCACCTATAGAGCCATTGGTAGAAGATACGTAGGTCGTCCGAGGATGAGATATGTGCCGGAAAAGGTTTATATAACCTAATCCTTGAAAAGAAGAAGAAGAAAAAGGAGAAGAAGAAGTCTTTCTACAAGTTTCTCAACTAGCCTAGCGCATCCAGCTAAGTTGGGTTTTTCAAGTTCGGGCTTTGACCAGGACTTCAGATTGTTCTAGTGCTCATAGGTGCGCAAATTATTCTGGGCGTGCCATCCAGAAAATGGAATATTATTCTGGAAACTCTGTGGTGTATATATAAGATTCAGCAACCGGCGTGTAAAGTTTACTTATTCCTGGCAATTTTAGAACTACCATTCGGAGTTACTGAGGCGGTTTAGTGAGAAGTGATCCTTGTGTTAATTAGTGCAAAACTGTAATAAGGTGGCGTTTATTAAATTTGTTGGACAAATTTAACTCGGATTATTGTATACGAGTGTTTTGTTCATTTTTAATTGCTGTTTATGACTAATTAATGTTTGTAATAAGTGGCGTCAGAAGTGGGATAGAACCTTAACAGTAGAAACATAGGACACTTCGTGCAAGAGTAGTCCGTGGTGCAGTTTGTTTACCATAACTGATACCAGTCAGATAATGGAAACACTCCAAGCGCTGCTACTGCGAACGGAAGAACGACGACGACAGGAGGCAGAAGAAGCAGATAAACGGCAGCAGGGGAAACAAAGAAAAGCAGAAAGACGCAAAAAGACGAACGTAAGCCCAACGGCACAGATGATAAACAGGAAGAATTAGGAAGACAGACCCAACGATCAGCACCACAGTGTAAGGTGAAAGACCGTCGTTACGGTATGACGCAGTCCGTCGCGTTTACTAATTTGTTTCTTTACATCAAACATGTTTAACATTGTTCAATTTCCTGCATGGTATTGTAATTTTTCTAGTTAAAATTAATCAAAAGCTGTATTGTATAAATTGATAATTCAAAATAAGATACTAGGGCTGGATTTATTAATAACAATTTGCAATATTTTGCGACAATACAAATAAATATTTTCCCATAGGATTGTTTTGTGTGTATAAATTATGCACAAGTCTATATTGGAGGTGTAGAAAAATTATTTACTTATCACACAAAGAAATAATTGTTTATATGACATATTTAAAATTAAACAAATGTCATGTATAGTATTTTATTTGTTATAAAAGAGTCTATTCAGTTCAGTTTGGATAAGTTTTACATAATACATAGAATTCCTTTAACTCGGCGTGACGTCACTCGCTCCGCCGCTGCTACGATTTCTCTGCACTGATCGCCGCTCTGTTCGCTCCCTCGCACTCTCGCTCTCTCTCTCTCTCTCTCTCTCTCTCTCTCTCTCTCTCTCTCTCTCGCTGTTCTGCGGTTCGTCGAACAACTGACAACACTAATTTCAGATTTCACACACAAATTGTCACTTTCCGAATCGTTAGTTTTATCACTCGGAATTGATTATTATTAATATTTGATCGTTATTGTTTTTGATATTTACGGTGATAATGAGTGATACTTTTAAAAGCGGTGTTTAATGCTTACACTTCCGGCTATTCTTGACGTGTCCCGCGTTAATAAGAATTTACCCCAGTAGATAAATGTCCCTAAGCGGAAAATCTTCCACTAACACGTACTAGCACTTAATATGGTTCACCCGCTTGGTTCTAGTCGAACACCTCGAAAAGAGTCCCAAGAGTTAGAGTTACTTTAGATTAACCAGTTCGAACAAGAAAAACTCTTGACGAAGAGCACACGTTCATTAAGCAACGGCTTCCGATGAACTGCCTCGAAGTACACATGACAACGGACGGATCTGACTGAAATTAGGGGCTTCTGATTGGTCAATCGTCTGTCTACGCGGTAGATTGGACAAAAGATAGACGCGTTGCAGGCGAATCCTTGTATAAGTCTGCGAGAGCCTGCATAGATTTTATCTAGAAATTTTATTACTCTTCAATTGATAAGCGTGAAAAGTTGAGAATCAAATACTAAAAAACCACAGTTAAAAAATAGCTAAGAACAACAGAGTATACAGAAAATGTAGCTATATTCACAAATAATTCACTGTCCAAGTTTCATGCCGATAGGTTAACTAACCCAGAAGATATAACAACGAAGGTTCACCACACGCGAACGCGCGCACATATTCACAAACAAAGTACATGACATTATAGAACAAAAATTTACAAAGAATTTGGTATAACACGAGTTCTTATCCATCACTAAATACAAAACTTATAGCTATTTGACGAAATTTACATAAATCAATTTAAAACATGTTAATGTCCGTCATCCATGCTCTGATATATTTATTCATAGATCATCATCCTGTGTTTTGTTGCAGTTTATATTAAAGGAATTTTTTTTTATCCTATATTTTGTTTATTTTTCACCAGACGCTGTCTGTCTAATGTCTGTAATGTCTGTAGATTAACACTAAATAAAACTCCAGATCTGAAAGTCGTAATCACCAGTAATTCAACATACCTATCTGGTATTAGTATGCATTTGAAAAAAGAAAATATTTTAAATTATTCTTTTTGAAAGACACGGCAAACTATAATTTCATTCACGTTGTAAAATTGTTTTTGTTTTAACTCATAGCGACAATTCCCCTATAAAATTTAGTAAAAGTTCTTAATTTAAATCAAACAATAAATACATTTTTATATATTTCCTATAAGTGAAACGTGACGTATTATGTTTAATATTTAAATACTTGTTTTTTTTAAATTAAAAAAAATCAAAGTTAATTTTTTTAAATCATATAGCCTACTGAATACGTAAGAAATTGAATTTTTACTTTTGTGAACAAAAATTTTCTCACGAGAGAGTATGAATGTTAAATATTAAAGATACAGTAAATAAAGTCTTTTATTTTTATTTACTATAAGCATCAGACTCATATGTTTTACTTTTATAAAGTACGTGGTAAAATGTAATTGCTGACAGCTCATGCAGACCTACGTTCATATGAACGCGACTAGCGTTTAGTGCAGGTGTTTCAAAATTAACATATAACTTACAGGAAATAAATCTACCATAATGTGACACCAGTTCATTAATGTAAAATAAACGTTGTGTTCAAAGGCTCACAAATTTCTATTTCAGAGAGTGCAGTGACCATTTATTTAGCTTAATATTGTTACGACGTCTCACTGATCGTCGTCTGGTACTGTAAAAAGCAAAATACAAGACACCAATAAAGTCACTAATCAACAGCTTTAATTAGCACAATTAACCAGTGGCGAAGCTAGTAGTTAATGAATGGGTAGGCAAAAATCTTATCTTAATTTGTTTTTTAAGGAATCACTAAAAGGATGGTGGTTCAAATCGGACGCTGAGGTAGAGTTTGCTGTAAGCGAATGGTTCCACAAACAGCCGTAAGAATTTTACTAGCAGGGAATCTACAGGTTGGTGCAACAGTGGAACTCATGTCTTAATCTTAATGGAGACTTCTTTTAAAATCGTTGAATAAAAAATGCTTTACAGCTCTATACGTGTTTCTATTGAACAATCCTTTTATTAGTCATACACAATAATACAACTGATTGAACTTCAAATTTTTAAACTTGATTAGTTTCTATATATATGTTTAATGTTACAAATTATTCAAATAACAATCTTGATCATCTGTTAGTTCAGCGGAATAACAGAGACACTTTTAATAACCGCAAAAATAAACACACTTATAAACAACACAGCGCGCTTTAACTTGAATGTTTGGACCACAGAAATGAGGCATGCCTCAACGCTCTATGTGTACAGCACAGGACAACCCCCCTCCCTTCACTTCCCTATCGCTCCAGCACATTGCTTACATACGATGTATACAAAAAACGCTGAGGCAAGTTCAGGTTGCCTCATTCGCTTTAAACGAGCTATGCCGGGTCTCACCTGTCACCATCTAGCGGTCGCTCAGTAAAGCACGTTTCGGTCTAATAAATTCGACAGTCGCGGTAACAATGTATAATCTTTACGTTATGTAGTTCATACGTATTTGTAATTTTTATTCTACAGAATTTTTTAGGGTAGGCATTGCCTCAATTGCCTCCATGTAACTTCGCCACTGCAATTAACAGTTTGTAAACAACAAGTTATTCAACAAGATTATACTCGTCCAATAATTTGTCCACCTGCAATAATAATGTCAACTAGAAAGCATTCCGCACTATAATCACTTTCCACTAATACACCACTTGAGACGCACTGTGTAAATCGACCAACATAAAACTGAAAAATTAACCAGCAGGTATGGGCTATTTATAGTCTGCAGGGTTCTATAAAATGCGTCCTTAACAAACATTTTAAAATTCTAGAGGATACTTCAGAGCGGCGATGGCAGAAACACACATTGACAGTGCTAGTCGAGAAGCTTTTAGAATGACACCATTGAACGCATGAGAATGTTCCGCATTACGTAACAATACGTACAATCATTAAGGTCTAAAATACAATGAATACACTAACGGTCTTCAAGTACTTATGCAAACCACAGTTCGCTAAGCAAGTTTTATACTTCCAGGAAGTTGAACTGTATCAAGTAACAAACGTCTCAGTCAGGCAAAACATGGCTCACCATGTATATTAAGTACAATTTTTGGAATCACAAAAATAAAACATATGCAAACACTAAATCATTACAAATGATATATACTAATGATACTAACGATACTAATGATAATGTGATGTATTTATTATGTACACACACTTATTGCTTACTAATGGTACCTGTAATCTGACTCTTGTATTGTGGTGTATTCATTGTTCATAACATAAAGATAACATACATATGATTTATAATAAAGTTTTAATTACTCACATTCTTAAATTCGATCGATTTCGGTTATAGACCGTCGTCAGGGCATATACACTGTGCACTCGCGGTCACAATATTGTAAAACATTTACTATTTACAAAAAACGAATTCGTAAACATTGATTAATGATCGTGAAAAGTACGTTTGCATCCAAACTTTCTCAAGAACTGATTTTCTTGCGGAGTGTTTATGTTTACTTTCAGGTATATCGGCTGATTACTGTACGTTGGTTTTTTTTTGCTGCAATATGTCAAATGTGTTACGATGTTTGAAGTCCGTCATGATATTAAATAGATTTTCGTGGCCCTCTTCTTTTACATGTTTGTATATTCGGTATTGTTCATATAAATTAGATCTTATTTCATCATTTCATGTTTTCAATACCGTTAAATGTTGCTGTATTGGACCATATTCACAAGACTTGTTTTATGTGTTTGGCTACTGTTAAGTTCGGATTTGAATGTTAAGAATATCTGGTGCGTTCTACATATCTATGTTTAAAGGATCTTGATGTGAAACCTATGTATGTTTTGTTGCACCACACAATATATTCTGTCGAGTTAACAGGCTGACGTTGATATCGGTTGACTCCAGCTTTTTCATAAATGCTTTGCTTGTTTGTATCGCTTATCTTCAGATGTTGTAGATATCACTGTTACGCTAATTGATAGTCTAATTTTGCGAATGTTCTAGATAATTTTTGAGAGTTGTCAATGTAATGTGCAGGAATACAGGTTTTCTTCCTCTTGACTGATATGTTATTCGTTTTTGATTTACTTCTTTTCTGTTTTCCAATGATTTTATTGACCATTTGCTGTATTGGACCATATACACAAGACTGTTGTTTTATGTGTTTGGCTATAATAATACCAATATTATTAGGAATATAATTATAGAAACTACAATATACTATTAGAAACTATGATAATTATATTTTATTATAAAAGTCACGAAATTTTAAGTATTATTATACTGATAAAAAATTATCATAGACCGAGTAATTTTCAGGAGTAGTCTGTGTACACAATACAAATACTCATAAAATATTTTAACGGCAAGTCAATGTTGAACAGTTCTCAAAGTGGGTTAGAAGTAAGGATCGGATACGCAATTGCTTTTGCTCTATAACAATGTCTCGCGAGTGCAAACGACAGACCTGTATTGAAGTTTCCGCGTGGACATGTTTTCAAGTAACAATGAGAGAAAAGTGTGTCGTTGCCAACAACGTTCTGCACTCATTGAGCCTTTCCATTGATTACTATTTTATTTAGTTACACTCTACATTTTCCAAATCGTTAGCTAAGGTTATGACATTTTAGGTTTACAATTGTACTAATTCAGTCTCGATTTATGTTATATGACCTCTAGGTATTCAGCTATCTACAGAAACCCCAAAAATTTTATTATCTTTGCTAACCCGTAGTTCATTGGTTGCATATACTGTGAAATATATTGTTACGACGGTCTCACTGATCGCCGTATGGTACAGTGGAAAACAAAGTACAAGACACCAATGAAGTCACTAATTACCAGATCTAATTATCACAAATGACAGGTTAGAATCAACTTGTACAATAGTGTATGTTACACTTGTTCACACGCAATAATAATGTCAACTAATAGAGTCACGCACATAATTATTTTTCACAAATAGCCACTTGAAACGCGCTGTGTAATCGCCCAAAGTAAACTGACTCTCCGTTGCTGGATGCTTATATTTATACCTCGCTGAAACGCCAGAATAATTGGTCACTTTCTGGACGACGTGTCGAGGAAACTGCGTATTACACGCGCTCTAGAGTCCACTGTAAACCGTCCAAACTCTCTGGCCTTGAACACAGTGCGCCGACCGGCCTGGAATAGCCTTGTTTGTGGACGCATAATAAGTGTCACGTAATTGTCTTTCATCTCAAAGCAGCAGCAATATGTAGCCTACACACTCACACATTACAGCTGGGCTCTGCTGGGATAGCCGATAAACATGTAGAATATTGTGTAACGGCGTAATAATACAATGAATGTACAGATAATAAGATAATATTCTACTGCTAAATTATCTAATTGAAATTGTCAGTTCAATTCTGAGGTGAAATGTTTCATAAAAATTTTTCAGCTCAGTGTGCCGCAAGTATACACTTATTACTGAGTTTGTAACATCAGCACAGGTGTTAATTATAAAGTCTGAAATGTAAACAAGATGATCGGCTTGTTGACGTTTCTATTTTATAATAAAAATTTCAAAAATACTAAAAAATAGTTAAAATTTTAAAAACATTTTAATTGGAAGATATTTTAAGGAATTAATAATTAATAATTTTTTGTGAGCGTATATTTACTATACTCGACGCATAATATTACGACTCGAGAGCAGTAAACATATAAGTATTTTAAGTTTCTATTGATAACTTTCTATTATAGGCTGCTTAGAATTCTTTGATACCCAGAGAAAATTCAACTTTTAGCGTCTTTCATATTCACCTGTTACTGCATTAAAATTGAACAGTCTTATTTGCACATATACCTACACCAATGATATAAACATTATACAGACTTTATCTACTCTCATAGGCACTTGGTTAATTATCAGGTATCCGCTGGTCCTGTAAAAGATATGACTAATACCTTGAAGCAAAGATTGAAGAATATTACTAGAAGGCTTAACAAAATTTCAAAAATATATCATCTATTATACATTAAGTAGTCAGTGGTCTTTGGAATAATAGAAGGGTTCTACTGAAGTAAATACAATGCAGTGGTTTAACAAAACAATTTTTGTCCCTTGTGCCATTATATCATCCCCAACTAAAGTAAGTTATCAGGAACGGACTCATGCAAACACACTTACCCACAACGGAAATCCCGAGTACTGTGTTAAGGTTTGTGTGTGGGTGTGTGTTATAACGATTCATATAGTCGACCTATCAGATCGTTATATGAAAGTGTCAAACTGTGCTAGTCTAGCGGCGTAAGCAAGAGAGAGAGAGGGAATATTCGCAACCATCTCTGTCTAACATCGCCACTGCTACTACTGATGCGGGCACAGACATGAAATTTTATTCAATTAATTTTATTTATTAAAACTGCAATATCTTCAAAACTAATAAATATACGGCAATTCTGAAACCTGCATAGTGTTCAGCAATTAAAACTCTATAAGTAGCCAAAATATCAACTAATATAATTAACATTTAAAGAAGTTATATACAAGGAGAACGCCAAGAGATATAACTAGAGAATTAGGCTAGGTACGAATTAGGTGTTTTCACACATATACAGAGAAAGATCAAAGCAATAATATTCTGTGGTCGGATCTTTCAAATCACGTTTGCAAATACCTGTAATCAAACGATTTGCAAACAGAGGAAGTATGAAATTAGCCAGTAATTCTCTACCATCTCAAACTTGTTAAGGAGCGTTTGACCGACTTGTTCGATATTGTTTCAAGTGGAAAACACATGATTTATTTGGAACAACCAATCAGAATCCTGTGTTTAGAGGAGACGCCAACTCAGAATGAGGGAATTGAGCACTCTTCGTTCGGGCATTAAATAAGCAAGACGTGTGTTAAATACGAGCTTAATTGCACAAACAACGCAAAGTAACTATTTAAATAAACAGTTCAATAAATAAGCTCGCTGCGTAATAACAAATTAATTAATTAAATAATTAATTAATAAATAATTAAGTAACAGTGAAGTGACCTGTGCACCAGAGTAGCTACAGCATCTGTAATTGTCCAGGATCATCAGTCAACGTTATTGGTCAACATCATTTCTTCTGAGCCGAACCATCAAAAGGGGTCTCTCTACTGATTACTATCTACGGTCGACACATCAATCAGGTAAGAAATATATTCATTGATCAATGAACATAAATAACAAACTAAATAATTAAATCAATAAACATTTTTTAAAAAAGACACTATATAAATTAAAATTTTGTATTTATTTATTAAGATTAGATATAAAGTAATATAGGAGTGTTGAATGGAGAGTGAAGTGTAGTATTGAACGTGCAAATTATTGCAGACCCGTTCTTTAGTACTGGTTTGGGAGACATAAATTCCCTAAATAAACCAGATTAGAGCAATTGGTCGTTTGGACGTTTTAATCTTCACTTTTAAGCACGCTCATTAAACAATAAGATTTAGGTAAGCAATAAGTCATTAACTTAGCTTTTAAAGAAAGTAATACCATAACAGAATTGTTAATTAAACAAACTTCAACAAATTTTAGGAGTTATTTGTAACGATTCCCCTTAAATTCCACACTCACTGAACGAATCCTGAGATAGTGTGTCTCTGTGCTCTGAGCTAAGCTGAATCCGTGTCATTTGTATCTGGGATTTGTTCTGGCGCCCAGGTAAAGAGAAAGTCACGGGTAAGTAAGATTTTTTCTATCATTATGTATACAAAGTAGATTGATAGAGAAAAAGGGTCGTTATTGTGTATTTATTGTTAAATAGCAACTTTAAAATTTTTGGCAGTTAAGAGTTTAATTATTGAAGAAATTATTATTCTCCGTTGACATTTTATTGCCGGTCCACTCACCATTGTTGCACTTACTGATTGTTCGCTACGTGTTTGAGATTAAAAAAAAAATATTTGGAACAGTAAACAAAATAATAATATAAGAGCATAGATTTTTTATTAATAACAATAATATTGTACTTTCTTATTAGTGTATATTTAAAATTAGTTACGATTAATTTCTACATTTTCTGGATTTTTTCTAAAAAACGCTTTTTCCATACTTTATTATTTTTATTATATTATCGCTTTATAAATGGTATTTAAACACAAAAAATTATTTTCAACATTTAAAAAATAATTAACTAAATAACTAAATATTTCTTTAATAGGTACTTTAGGTACTACAACTGCTTTAAAAATATATTTATCATTTTCTATATACGTAGCTTAAAGTTTCTTGCAGCAATTATATAATACTGTATTATGATATTGTTCAATATAGGTCCTGCATTATTTTAGGTATTGAAACGACAAGAACACAATAGACTACTTGCAGAAGAAACTAAATTGAACAATATCACAATATTATAAAAAATATAATTCTATTTCGGAATTTTTCGTATACAAGGTTCTACATGTATATAACTCTGATATAACTTAGTTTGACCACTGTTCTTTAATAATAATATTTTATCCTCTTTCAAAAATTCTTGTGTCACATATGACTTCCTAAGACATAATTTGTTACAGATCTTATTATTTCTGTGTAATTTGTGTTCGGCTCAAGCGAATTATTCCTTATAGTGTACATTTTAGTGAAATCATGCTAAACCACGCAACAGCTTATACAGCAATAACAACAACAAGGCTGTAACTCTAAACTCGCAACGGAAGTCAACATAGTGGAGGAAGCAATGAAGAATACAAAAGACAAGGCAACTTAAAATTTAAAAATTGTTTCAACAGTTCTACGAATAGAATATAAAAAATTTTTATTGCGGTTTAGTTGTGCTTTAAAAAATGATGCAAAAGAGTGTGTATGTGAAGTATTTATATTTAGTGATTTTATTAAAAATATTATGTTCCTAATGTTCTTTCTTTGGAGAAATTTATCCTTTTGGTTCAGTTATCCTTTTTGTGTAGAATTTAATGTTATACGCTTATACAAATGTTACAGGCTCCATATATGATGTTTGTTTATCTGACATTGTGTTTAACAAATAATGTAATGATTTTATAGTGTTTAAATGTTTTTACGTAAAAAAAGTGGTGAAACACGTAATTGTGTTTTGTGGTATTCGGGAGAAGGAACCATTTTGCATTGAGAAAACTTAAAGGAAAAAAGACTTACTTTATGATTCCAGACTTTTTATGCCTTCTACATCATACATGTTTGGCATTTGCCCAATTTTTAATAATCATCGATAATTTGTTTACGGAAGTAATGTGCATTTTATAATATTTCTTGTATTTCAAACTGCTGTCTTTATTCTACGGTTATATTTTCTTTTAACAGATTATGATGGTCTAATGAACATACTCCTACTCTTAATATTATGAGGACACCATTATGAGTATCTGTGTTTATGTAGCTCTTGTTATAAACTGAATCTGTAGCTCTTGTTGGCAAACTGAATAATGTTATATGTACTGCAACGTTACGATTATTTCATAAATTCACACAAGTACAGAATCATGTACTCAACGCAACTATTACATGGACACGGACTCGTTCACTCACTGCTTTTCTTTCCATACCCTGCTCCTGCTTTGCTACTATAAACTTCTCATTTCATTGTTCAGCTACTTGGATCACACTATCTTTTAATTCTTTAGACCATCCTGCTTTTTGATCTTTAAACTCTAATGCATCTATGCATTTATCCGTGTCTACTAGTTGTGTAGTATTATCTACGATATTTTGTTCTAATTTTTCTTTTATTCCTTCTCTTAGTTTTGCATTATATTCTTTTCATTTTTCTCTTAATTTTTCTTTATCTGATTCTAACTCTTCTATGTTTCTATCTAGTCTAGCACATGCATTTTGTCTTATACCATATTCGTCCATAAGGTTTCCCATCACCTCTATCATTGCCTCCATACTGAAGTTAAACGTTGTTGACATGTTGAATTATTTTTATTATTTATATTTTAAAATACTTATCATAGGTAAACCGCGACTCTATTGGTTATTTATTTTATATTATTTATTTATATTTGTTATTATTATAAATCATCTCATATCAACAATTTCTCTCCTCTTTTAGTTTTGTTGAGCGCCAGTTGTGAAATACACAACAATATTACAATTACAATACAATAACGTTAATAACAATACACTTATTAATTCTGAACCAACTTATTATGGTTCGTTAATTATCGAAGTACGCCAATTTATTATGGCTTCTTTTAATAATCGAGCACTACGTTGGCTGCACCAATTTATTATGCAACGTTACGATTATTTTATAAATTCGCAGGAATACAGAACCATGTAGTCAACGCAACTATTAAGTGTAGTACATCGGCCAGGTCGTAGGATTTTTGTTTCTCGTTGCGTCAAGTATATGTAGTTGCACAATAATTAAATAAATTTTAAAGAGGAGTGAGATGTTGTTGAAATGAAATAATTATTTAAAACCATTTAAAAAAAGATCATTCTAAGATTTATTCATTAATAGAAAAATATTCCAATATTAAAAAATTCAAAATTTAGATAGATCAAATATCCACTTTTATAAGTTTCACACATATTAGGCTGTTCATAACATCTAAAAACTAAACAATCATATACTCTTATTAACTAAACACACATGTTATTTAGTCATCGAAATTCTTTCAGTTTTTTGTGTGTCTGACTGTTTCAATCTTCAAATGCTAATAGCAACTCATTTAAAAACCAACAAAAATAATATTAAACTTAAGCATAAAATTACTAGTTGCTATAGACAAAATAAACTAATTACATTTACTTTCAAACTATTATTTAACTCTATTGACACGCCCAAATTTTTGACATATAACAAAGGATTTAGTAACTTTCAAATTTTCTTATAAAATTAAATTATTGACTTTAAATAATATTTATATTTAAAATTTTTAAGTCTTACTGTTCATGTAAAATTTTCTTTCTGAAAGTTCTTTTCACAACAAAATTATAAATATTTACTCATCAGCTGCATACTGCTGCCGTTACCGTTGTGTGTGTGTGTGTGTGTGTGTGTGCGCGCGCGCGCGCGTACTGAATCCTGAGAATTTGATGATGATGATGATGATGATGATGATGATGATGATGATGATGATTATGATGATGATGATGATGATGATACTGTGTTCTCTGTCCCTATGGGTTGTTATTGTTGTTGTTATTGTTGCTCCTGAGTTCCTCCATACGTCTTGTTTGAGTGTGGTAGTGTGTGTGTGTGTGTCCATGTCGATCCGCAACGGGCAGCGTAACGTCGTCTGTAGATTTTTTGAGTCTGAGAATGCCCGAAAATTGTCAGTCGTATTTATACTGGACTCAATCTGATATATCCGGGATTGCTCTTGACATGTTAGAAATTGTAACTTTCATGCAAAGCGTCCTTTTAATTACGAATCACTTTTTTGTTCATTTTAGCGATTTCGTAAACACACTTGTAGCATGCGCGATATCATTGTTTTCGTAATTTTTTTTTCTGTTCACGCACATAGAACATACATGTTAATTACTCTTTAATTACAGCCGTAATTAACATTAATTACTTAACGTCTTTAATATTGCAAATTTCTGCAATATTTTATAATATATCACTGCATTCGTTAAGAATTTCTTAATGCAATGGTGTTTCAGACAAAACAATAAGTCGTTCGCGTCACCTGATATTCTTATCGCAGCTGGCTCACACACACAAACGCACATACGCTGTAACGTACGCTACCACAGCAGGTGTCCCTCTCGACAGATTGGATATTGTCAATTCCTGCACAAAACTGTCTAAAACTGTACCTTATTATGTTTATACTAATTACAACATAAAACATACCGCCCTGGGCAAATATGCAAGTATATGTATTGTTGCAGTACGTATTCGTACATATTGTTACGACGGTCTCATTGATAATCGTATGGTACAGTGGTAGACAAAATACAAGACACCAACGGAGTCAATAATATCCAGCTTCATTTATCGCAATTAATAATTTGTAATCAACAAGATAGTCTCTTACAACAATTCAAGTAAAATTTTTCCACACCCAATAATAATGTCAACTATAAAGAATTCCGCAATAATTATAACACAACAACACTTCGGTAGAATACTTCTATAAACACTGGATCCGCTGTAAGAAAAATCGCTCAACAACTGAACTGACAAGCCGCTGCTATGGCCTTTTATAGGTAGCGTACGCCTTCTAGAAATCTTTCAGCCTCACTGTGCACGCCACTTAATGCTAAAGCTAATGCGTATTTCAAGTAGCCTCTTAAAGAATCTAAAACAAAATTTAACGCGGCCTTTGACAGAAGCAACACCTGGCTACTATTGGCGAGGGGACGAGTGGAACGAAGCTCTTGGCTGTTCTACGCGGTTCGATACGATTCTCGTTACAATACAGTAAATATTTGTAGCATATATAATTAGAAATTAGTCCACATTCTACTGAGTAATGTAAGAATATATGGCTATACGTAATAGAACATGCTTATGGGAAAGGGAAGTAAGTGATGAAGACGGTAAACAAGCGGGTAATAAGTACTGAGTATTCGAGTACACATCTTTACTTGTCGAATACTCCGTATCCAGAGGCGATCCATCAGCAACTCTTCCTCCACCGTTCAATATAGCAAAGTCTTAACCAAAAGCAAATGCTGTATTATTAAGTGCCATTAATCTCTGAATTTATTATTCCTGAGAATTTGTAAATATATTGTTACGACTGTCTCACTGGTCGTCGTATGGTACAGTGGAAAACAAAATGCAAGACACCAATTAAGTCACTAATTGCCAGATTTAATTTATCACAAATAAGAGTTTGTAATCAACACGGTATTCAACTAGATTATACTCGTACACTTAATCAAGTAAAATTTGTCTACACCAATAATAATGTCAAATAATAGAGTTCAGCACAATAAACACTTTTCAATAATTCACCAGTTGAGACGCACTGAGGTTTTATATTTATACCCCGTTGAAATGCCAGACTAATCTGCCACTTTGGATGATGTCCTTGAAGACAGTGCGCTGACCGGTATGGTCTGGAATAGCCTAGATTGTTGACGCATGATAAGTGTCACGTAATTGTCTTTCATCTCAAAGTAACAGCAATATGTATGCACACACACACATACACACACACACACACACATTACAGCTGGGATAACCGAGATACTTGCAGAACATTTCGTATTACATAACAATATTAACTCACTGGCCCTTCTAATCTACCTTACGGAGTGCGTAAAGAACTCTTAAGTTACTAGCATACAAGACTCATAGTAATGGGAATGTAATTATTTGTTCAGAGTTTTAAAAATAGTATTAGGTTATAATTGTTAGCCATTATGTTTAACCTATGCTAGCGGTACAGAATTTCAGACGCTTAATTAATTCATGGGGGGGGGGTTAACGTCTGACATTGCTGTAGTTAATCAACATAAATTAACAGTGTGTTCTGTAAGCTGTTTTAGAAGTGAGCTCCTCGAATCCTCTATGCTCTCTGCAGACACATTCTCGTAAATTATTTTAATATGCGGCTCTTCACATGTAAAGTTTCACGCAGCGTTTGCTCAAAGTGCACAATATAATAAACTTTAGCAAAAAAATTATTTTGAAAAATAAGGGGTACAAACCAGTAATGATGAAATATATCAAAGTATAGGAAAATATAACAGAAACAATGAGAAAAGTAATAATAGAATATTTATTCAATCATTTTCTGCTACATTTCGTCTCTTGGTATATGTAAAATATTTAAAATTTATATTTATTTTACCTATATATTTACACCCAACTAATATATAATACCTGAACAAATACAAATCAGTACAAAACATGACACAATATTCAAAGCACTCAACATCGAAAATACACAAAAGACTAATACATACACCAAAATCACACACAATAATACCACTTTAAAATACTAGAGACCAACAAGAAAACAAAATAGCGACCAGCCAACACACAAATACTTCACCAGACGCAAGATCACGAAGTCTAAGGATGAGAACATAGGAGTTCTCGAAACATGTTCCAAATAAGGGAAGAATAACATCCTGAGGTAAAATAAATATAAATTTTAAACAGAATAATTATATAGAATGGACGACAATAAGTTAACGAAGCATATCTTCAAATATCTGTGGGAGAATAAGTCAATATCATGTTGGATTAAAGAAGTCCAAAAGGATTTAGAAAAAATAATATAAACGCAGAAGAAACAATTAAAAGAGACATTTTTCAGGCAAAAGTGTTAAAAATGGAAGGAGTTGAGAGAGGAAAACCAGGTTCAAAGTGGACTGAAGACAGGAAGAAGAGACACAGTAAAAAGATGAAAGAATATTGGAGAAAAATAAAAGACCAAAGAATAAAGAATTGAATTTGGCAGGTTGTCCTTAGATGGCCGATACAAAAAAGGTATAAAATAACGAACACTTTGTTTTGTCTATTGCTACTTAAAGGAACAATACTGCGGACAAACGATTATAAACACAATATTTTTGTACATAGATGGTAGGCATAAGCAGTACTGAGTACATATTTCATTAAAATGAATTTAGGATTACATTGCATATCCCTTTACAGTTTCAGAATGCAAAAAATTGTATTGCTCGAGTACAGCTGAAGAGAGTGAACTGTCGTTAGACAGACAGCTTGAAGAAGAAGAAGAATAATATAGGATATATACATCACGAAACTAAAGATGATGAAAAGTCGATATGGCAATTCCGTTGGAGTTTATCCTATAGGAAAAGGTTTTAGAGGCAAAGTTTTTTTAGCGTAATGTAGCGTGTGAGAATGTATATGAAAACTATACAACCATGCTGTTATGCCATTACAGAACGATCTGCATGTTTCCCGGCTATCCTAGCAAAGTCCAGCTGTAATGTTTGTGTGAGTACGTGATAGCTAACACGCAAGGCTATACGAATGTACGTAATACGGAACAATCTCGTACATTCGATAGTGTTGTTCGACAAGCTTCTCAACTAGCCCAACGGTGTGTGTTTCTACCAAGGCCAAGGTCGGACTGAAATATCCTCTAGAAATTTTAATTGATTGTTAAGGACGCCTGTTATGGAACCCTGCTATAAATACCCCAACTTGCTTCTTATTTTTCAGTTTACTTTGGGCGATTACTCTGTACGTTCAAGTGGTTAGTAGTGAAAAGTGATTATTGTGCGGGACTCTATTAGTTGACATTATTACAAGTCTGGACAAATTAACTTGAATTACTGTATGAGGATAATCTTTTTGAATAACTTGTTGATTACAAACTGTTAATTGTGATAATTGAAGCTGGTTTTTAGTGACTTCATTGGTGTCTTGTATTTTGTTTTCCACTGCACCATACGACGATCAGTTAGACCGACGTAACAATATGTGTAGAAAAAAGGAAAGCTAATGACATATCGTACCAGTTACAATCATAAAAGGCAATTACATATGTCGGTTTAGTGTTTAAAGATATTATAGAAAGTATTTGGCAGCCTTCAATCCCCCGAAGAAAGTATTTAGCAATCTAGAAAAAAGACAATTAAAGAAAGTGGGGGAAGAAAACACAAAACATAATGCAGCATAATATGAGAAAAGATGTAGTTTTCTTAAATAACGAAGAAAATTGACTTTGTTTCCTCTTTTGTTATGTACCGGCTACAGTACGTATTTCGGAAAATACTTTACATTTATTACAATCATAATCTTGATTATTTATTGAATTCAATTTGTAAGATTACCAAAGTGTATTAAAACGAATTTCAAATTAACTGGTTCAGTAATGTACGTCGGAGGCTTACACGGCCTGAGTCATTGTTGTTAAAATTCCTTCCCGGACTGTTTGGCGGTGGTCCAATGTTTTCTACAAAAACAGACGTTCCGGCAGTGCCATCGACTGCCATCATCAATGTGATGGATGGATGGATGGTGCGCGGGCGTCTTGCGCCCTAATTTGTGTGCGTTGTCCAGGCCTGGGGCTGATGAACGCCAGTTGCCAACAGGTCAGCGCGGTCGTTTGCTCTGCTCAAGGGTGTTATGGTGCAGTCCGCGGGTCCATGATAAATTAACATGGCCACCACGGGGGCAAGCTTAGGCTTTGCTTCAGCCAATTGTCCCGCCAAGGCGCGACACCATGGTCCCCTCAGGCTAGCCTTTGGGAACGTGGTGACCCGCTGGCGAGGACAAGAGGCTCGAGCGCCCTAGGGCGTCGGCCGAATCGATAAGCAATGACTCCTAGTCAGCCTGCTTCCGCAAGGAAGGCACTTGCACAACTTCGCAGAAGCCCGTGTCTCGGGTCATTACCTGCCGACTCAGCAAAGCAGGTGCTGACGGGGATCTCAGTGGCCATGGCTTCAGCCAATCGCAACGCCTGGTCGCGGCTCCTTGGTCTCCGAGGACATAGCCCACGGAAACCTAGAGGCGCGCCAGCGACGACAAGAGGCTAGACCGCCCGAAGGCGGCGGCTGATTCGAAGGAAATCATCAGCGAGGCAGACAGCTTCCGCAAGGAAGGCATTTGCACAACCTCGCGGGAGCCCGTGTCCCGGATCAAAGCCCTGCCGAATCGGCAAAGCCGATGCTGACAATAAATCTATCCATTCCAATCTGCCGCAGCATGTATGACTACAGTTTCGGCAGGCGCAGGTAGTCATTGATGGTGATCGGTTCAGATTTCCAGAAGGTTGGCGGTTCGTTTCTGGGGGGTTCATGTGATGAACTTAGGGGGGGTCGTCTAACAGCGCCCTAGGGCGCCTGACGCGGCGAGGGGGCGGTGCATTCTCCATGATGTTAAGCCTTTGAAGGTGCGGACAAGGGGACTCGCCAGCCTTGGCGAACAAATTCGTTGCCAGGGACCAGACGAAGACCTCTAAGGTGGGAACACGGAGGCCCCGGTGAATAGCGGAATTTCGCACATACCACGGGCACCCCGTGAGGGAGCGTAGGGTCCAGTTCTGAAATGTAGTCAGCCTATGCCTTTTGGTGGCCGACAGGAGAGGCCACCAAGCGGGTGCCGCATAAGTGAGTAGTGTTCGGAGGAACAGTAGATACAATGTTAGTTTTGTACGGACAGCCAGGCGGCTGTTCCGCGAAAGCATAGGTGATAGTTTGGCTCTGACGCCACGAGCCAAGTTGAGGGTTGAGGTCACGTGGGCGTTGAAGTTTAGGTGCCGATCAAGCCGAACACCTAGGTACTTCACCGTCTCAGTCCAGTTGATGGGTCTCCCCTCTAAGGAGAGGGATTGGCATCGGGAAATGGACTTATGCGTAAAGCAGATCGCCTCGGATTTCTCCGTATTGATCGCTACCCGCCATTTCCTTAGCCAGTCCGGAAGCATAGCCAACTGGCGTTGTAACATTACCCTCGTCCGCCAAGGCGAAAGCAAGCTAAAATGAAACATCGCGTCGTCGGCAAATAGAGATAACGTGACCCCGGAATAAACAGGCAGATCGTTCGTGTACAGGACGTACAGAACGAGGCCGAGGACAGATCCTTGTGGGACGCCGACGGCGACAGGGCGAACCCGAGAGAACGCCCCATCTACGCTGATCCTGAAGGTGCGATCCGTCAGATAGGATCGGAGCAAGTGGACGATGGATGTCGGGATTGGCGAATGCGCCAGTTTGTAGAGCAGGCCTTCGTGCCAGACTTTATCGAAGGCTTTGCTCACATCCAACAGGACGGCGCCTGTTGCCTGATGATTGTTGGCGGCGTCGGCTAGACAGGTGACAACCCGTACTAGCTGAAGAGTAGTCGAGTGCCTCGGCCTAAACCCAAACTGGTCCCCGCGGATGAAACCATCCACTAGGGGCCGAATACGGGCCAGGAGAAGACGCTCGAATACCTTCAAGATTACTGGCAATAGTGATATCGGGCGGTAGCTTCCAGGTAGCGTGGGCGGCTTTTTAGATTTCTGGATCATGATGACGTTTGCGGTTTTCCACAGGCGGGGGAAGTACCTCAGCCGGAGACAGGAGTTGAACAGCTCAAGAAGAACGTCAACTGCCGAAGGCGGGAGATTCTGCAACGCAGCGGCGCCGATGCGATCGGGTCCAGGGGCCTTTCTCTTCTTCAGTCGGCTTAGGACAGACGCAAGGTCATCCTCGTCGACCGAAATAGGAGGATCATTGGGGGGAGCAGAAAAGTATCCAGATAGGAAATCCCTGACGACGGCCAAATGAGCCGGGTCAGAGATGCCTCTATGGACGGTGAACTGTTCCTCAATACAGTCGGCGAAGACCTCCGCCTTGCCTTCTGCAGAGTATACAGTGCCGTCCGGGGTATTCAAGGGATGGCGAGTCCCCTTTTCGCCTTTTAGTCTACCAGCGGCTCTCCATACGGAGGCGTGGTCGACTTCCAAGGACCCCTAATAGGAGTCCCATCGATTCGCGTTTACGTCAAGCAGAAGCTGTGAGACGTGTTCCGACTGGGCTCGAAAGCGCCGTCTAGCGGCAGGGTCACGGGTATGGTGCCATCTGCGGCGGAATCATCAATGTAAAATTGAGTTATGCTAACGTGAGGTACTAAAGTACCGTGGTTAAGGCTGCAGAAGTCCCGTGAACACCACTCCTACTTTTAAATTCTCTAAGTGTCACGATACAGTCATAAATCAACCTCCAGCCAATCAGAAAGAAGTACGTGTATTAGGTGCTCGCAACACACCTTGCCATGTACTTAATGACAGGCTTTCACCCCGCCGATTCATAGCGATCGCAGAATGTTTCTGGCTCTGGACGGACTCCATATGTAAGGGAGGGATATAAGCACTCACCGCCGACAAACGCTTTGTCTCATCGAAGAGGATCCGATGGTCGGGATTGGCGAGTGAGTGCTCCGCCACGGCAGACTTATCCGGCTACACAATCGACATGGCTGCGGACATTACGCCTAGTGGTTGCAAAGTAGAGTTGGCCGCATGATCAGGGAAATCCGTAGACTCCACACGATGGCAGCGGGTCTCTGACGTCCTTCGCCGGCCTCAAGAACGGATGGATTTTTCTTGTCGGTTTGAATATAAGTCTTACGCCGTGCCGGCTAAGCAGCGTACCAATGCGGTCCATCACCCCATAGTCATAAGGCAACACCGCGGAGCCAACATTCTCCCGTGACACCAACTCCGCTGGCCTGGCTGTTCTTTTCGGCCGGACCGCTCGTCTCGCCCGCTTCCCCGACGGAATAGCCATTGGCCTGCAACGCTAGTTCAAGGTGGCACAGCTCCTCGTCGAGGTACCGGGCCTAGCAGATCTTGAACGAGGTCTACATTACTATTCACAACTGCTTCAATATGTATTAAAATAAATAAAGATGCGGATGTTTCCAGACTTGTTAATTTGCAAATGCGTGACTATTGAAAGGCAGATTTGTCATGTGGTTAAAACAATATTGTTACGACATTTCAGAACAGTCTACGTGTTTGTCGAATGTTCCAGGAGAATCTCGCTCTAATGTGTGTGGCATACGTGACTCTCGACGCATTCGCAAGAGTTTTCTGGAAGCCGCCTGCCGCGCGGACTGTTTCAAGGCCGCAATCAATTACGACGTAGTTTAGAGGTAATATGTAGTATGTGGAATCGTCGAGATTTCCGGCGGACTATAAATACAATTACTCAGGGTTGCTCAGTTCAGTTATTGTCGGGCGATTAGAAGCGATATTACTCTGTGCATTCAAGTGGTTATTAGTAAAGTGTTGTGTTTTATAATCGGGCAGTATAATTATAATACAATTGTGTTTTAATATTAAGTGAAATTTTATTGCGTGTGAACAATTTTTATCTGATTTGTTGTAAGAGACTGTGTTGTTAATTACGAACTGTTTAACTGTGAAAATTAAAGCTGGTGATTAAGGACTTAATTGGTGTCTTGTATTTTGTTTCCACTGTACCTACGACGATCAAGTAGACCGTCGTAACAGTGGTGTCAGAAGTGGGATTGAACGGTGAACAGTGGAAACAGTGGACACTTTGTACAAGACGAGTTAATTCGTGATTAATAGGAAAAATGATGGATCCCAGTCAGATGATGGAAAATTTACAGGCGCTGCTGTTACAGACGGAGAAACGACAGGATGGGAAACGCAGGCAGGAGGCGGAAGGAGCATATGTGTGTGTATATGTGTAAGTGAATAGAGAGCATATGTGTTTTTCTTAATATTAAAAAATAACATGAAATATTAACATGTAATTATTGGTTACTAACTGCAAACCTAATGTTATTATTTAATGTTTGTAGAAGTACTGGGAATTGTAAACAATATTGCTTTTTCTAGTATTCTATTTACAAATGAGAAATTTGAAGTTTGTAAAGAATAATAAAATTAAAAATTATATTAGCCACCCTGGATTATGTAGACGAATAAACCTGTTTGGTATTATATCCATCTATACTACAAATTTTTTGAATAAATTATCGTTAATATTATCAGAACCAATCTTATGTTTTAGTGCAGGAAAGTAAAATATTTTTCCATTACAGTAAGCAAATGAAGCGCAAAAATGAATTGTAAAGAAATAAGAATCATTACTTTTTCCTATCTGTATTGTAAATGGAAGAATTTTTTTCTCTGCTGGGTATTTTCAAAAGGCGTATAAATTTTTTAGCTCTGTAAAGGCGACAGTAAGGAGGTGACGATCAATCACGTACGTGCATCAATGGTTCCTCAATGCGTGCCACTGTTAAAGTGTATGTGTTTCATCTGACATCACTTAAACGCTGAGTTGCATCGCTTTGCAGGACAAAGAGTTTATCCAGCCACTCTCAGCAGTAAACTAGCCAAGTGTACAAATTTAATGAAACAGATTTTATTTACATCTTTCCAAACACGATGATAAACATTAATCCTTCTAAAAATGCAGGAATAATATTTAGAAACAGAGGAAAGACATATGCAAAGAAGTCGTAAAGCAACCGTAATATTTTGGAGAAAAGACCTTTCTATTCTCAAAATTAAAATCCCAATCTCAATAATATTTTTGTAATGAGGTAAATACGTTGCGCCCATATCGAATCAACAAGCAAAAGTTCTGTCAACGGTAAAATTAAATACAAAGGAATAATAATTTAGACTGTTATTAGTTGTCTAGTATTAATAGAGAGTGTTGCAGAACTTCTTACAACTAATTTTTAATTCTTAAATAGTTATGCGGTGTTGAATTATTCTGTTCAGATAAAGAATGACGGTATGTACAAATTTAATGATAAAAATGATTATCCTAATTGCTTATACTTTTTGGTTTAGGTATAAACCAAAGTTTACGTTTCAGTATTTCATTTTCCTATATTTAAAAAATAAAAATTTATAAAAAAATTATAAAACACGTTTACTCAAATTTAATTGAATAAGTTAGTCATTATGCAATTATTTATTTATTATTTTAATTTTAGTCATAATTTTAAATTAAATAATTATTTTAATTTTAAATAAATTTAATTAAATAATATATGCAGTGAAAAGAAAAAATTTTACTTGAATTTAACTAAAATTAACGGTAAATATATTTTACTGAATAAAGATACTCCGCCAAAATGTGTAAACTGTGGAGGCCAATATCAAGCAAACTATCGAGGGTGTGAGGTAGCTATGGAATTACAGAATATTCAGAACAGAACCAGTGGATTTCAACAAAGATATAGAAAACAAGAGGAAAAAGTATGGAGCTCACGCACGTGGTACAAAATCCTCAGGAAAGCAAAGAAACTGGAAGTAGTCTAGACCAGTTAAGGGGAAAGAAATAGAGGAAAGTAATGTATTGGAAAAATTATTAAGAAGGCTAGAAGCTATAGAATAGCGTCTAGACTCTAATGATAAGAAATTTGAAGATGTATATATGAGCCTTGTAGATATAAGTAGTTATTTTAGGTAATGTGAGTAAAACTAATAGAATAGCAACTTGGAATCCAAATGGATTGTCACAACATATTCAAGACCTAGAAATATTTTTGAATTCAGGAAAAATTGATATTTTCTTAATATCTGAAAGTCATTCCACAAAGACATCATATGTTAAGGTACGTGGTTATCTCTATTATTCTGCTGTCCACCCAGCAGATAGAGCAAGAGGAGGATCAGGAATATTTGTAAAAGAGAATCTTCAACATTATGACATTCTCAAAGTAGAGGAAGAATATTTGCAAGTTATAGCCATTAGGATTCAAGCTAACAGGTAGGCTACAAAGAATACAGTGTTGGTGCAATCTACTGTCCACCAAGATAGAAGTTGAAGCGAGATTACAATTTTACAAGTTTATACAACTGTTTGAAACTTTATTTGGGAACTTCATTATTGGAGGAGATTTTAACGCCAAACACTTCTACTGGGGATCAAGACTAATTAATCCTAAAGGAAAAGAATTACTAGCAGCAGGAAAATCACTGGTGTGTGACTTTCACTCCGGAGGTAAACCTACACACTGGCCTGCTGACGCAAACAAACTACCCGATATTATTGATTTCTTTGTGACAAAAGGAATTTCTGAAAATTATATTCATGTAGAAAATTATGAGAGCCTTTCCTCAGACCACACACCGGTTATAATGACAATTAGTGAATTTACAATTACAAATAAGGCATCAGTCCAAAAATTAACAACTGTTAAAACTGACTGGTACTTGTTCAGTAGCCTAGTAGGAAAAAACACAAATCTGCATGTACCTATTAAAGATCCAGTACAATCAGGAGAGGAGCTTGAGAGATTTATTAAAATTATACAATATGCCGCTTGAGATAGTACTCCTATTAGTTATAAAAAAGAAATAAAGAAATTAATTATCCATTTGAACTAAGAGAGCTGATTAAGGGAAAAAAGGAAAGCACGTAAAGATCGGCAGAGAAATCGACACCGGATAACAAACAAATTGTAAATAAATTATGTATTTAAATAAAATCATTCATAAAAGAATTCAAGAATGAATCAATTAATAGGTACTTAGAAAATTTGTCTGCCCAAAAAGGCACAGATTATTTCCTTTTGAAGGCAACAAAAGGAATCAAAAGACCTAAAATGCAAGTTCGCCCAATAAAAAAGATGACGGAACTTGGACTAGAAATGCTAAGCAAAAGGCAGACCTCTTCGCGGCATAACTAGAGGTGAAACTCCCCCCCAAATTTTGTACTTTTTTTTTTTTTTTTTTTTTTTTTTTTTGAGGAGGGTTACTTAAAATTTAATAACTAGCCACTAGGACTAGACGGAAGCATAAATGGCTGGACCCGTCTTGACAGGACTTGCAAATAAAACAATCAACAACCCTTCTTTTTATTGGTGCTCACTCACCTTTATACAGTCAATATAATCAATAAGTAAAATTTTCATGCTACCGGCATGTGTAAGTCTTTACATCCATAACACATACTATATATATCCCATTTTTGTTAATACATTGACAATACTAATAACAATAGTAATTAGTTGAGCAATATAGAAGGTAGGTCCTTTAACACAGTCAATAATAATGACAAATATATATATATATATCCACAGGACTTGTTCTAATTTTGATTCATCAGAATATACAAATACTGTTCAGGTGTATACTTTCTTTGTGAAATAAAAACCGGTGTGGTGTTGTGGACGAGATTTTATAAACGGAATCGGCCCACCTGCACATTTGTAGACTTGGCAGTACCAAGGAGGCACTTGGCACTTTTTTTGAGGAGGGTTACTTAAAATTTAATAACTAGCCACTAGGACTAGACGGAAGCATAAATGGCTGGACCCGTCTTGACAGGACTTGCAAATAAAACAATCAACAACCCTTCTTTTTATTGGTGCTCACTCACCTTTATACAGTCAATATAATCAATAAGTAAAATTTTCATGCTACCGGCATGTGTAAGTCTTTACATCCATAACACATACTATATATATCCCATTTTTGTTAATACATTGACAATACTAATAACAATAGTAATTAGTTGAGCAATATAGAAGGTAGGTCCTTTAACACAGTCAATAATAATGACAAATATATATATATATATATATATATCCACAGGACTTGTTCTAATTTTGATTCATCAGAATATACAAATACTGTTCAGGTGTATACTTTCTTTGTGAAATGAAAACCGGTGTGGTGTTGTGGACGAGATTTTATAAACGGAATCGGCCCACCTGCACATTTGTAGACTTGGCAGTACCCGTTAGATCCTGTGAAGAAAGGTGGGTGACGTTGATGGTTAGTTCATCATTCCGGCTCGTTTCCTTCTATCCAGCAGTCTTTTAATGTTGAGAAGCATCTCTAAGCAAGTGTAATCACGAAGTTTGAATTCACATTTACGTTCAAATTAACATTTCCACCATTCAAGGCCTTTATATTTATTTACTTTTATTTTTATTTCTTACCTTTTAGCTTACTTCTTTTACCTTTAATCTTTCAAAGAGTTAAGTATAATTACCATCTGCTCGCCCATCTACCGGAAGTAAAATATGAGTCACACATATACAAACTTGCCATGCATTCTCCCCTTAATTAAACAGAATTAAATACGTAACCCCTTATGCATACATAACAGTGAATAAAGAATTGTCCTCACCTAAGACACTCTATAAATTACTACTCCATATTAGTAGAAGAAACCCTTGCTTGCCACGCCGCCAGACCTCGAAGTGCTCCGTGGAATGATCGAGAAGAAAATGAGAGAAAGACACGGTTTCTTTAAAACACGAGGCTACGGAAAAATAGCCTGTAGCAATCGGTCAGTCAGCTGATTAACCGCCCACTCTATACCATCGCCACGAGACAGTAGCGGCGCCCTGAATTTCGTTACCGTTCGCCAGCACGGCATTTACGTAGATAATTACGACTTTGGCTGTCTTCTGCTACGACGTCACGGCGCGATAATATAAACTCGCCGGAGCAATACCCTTGCAACGGCACAGAGGAAACTTTTCAGCCTCTCCCTAGACAAACAGCTGAAGAAAATATTTACCCTATAAACAAACGTGATGATCTAGAAATAACTCTTGTAACACTTGTGGAATTAAAAAATGAAATTAGAAGTAACATAATTGCAAAAAAACACCAGGTTACGATATGATTACTGGCCAAATAGTAAAAGTTCTACCTGAAAAAGGACTTAGGAAGTTATTGTACTCAATTAAGGCATCCTTAGGGTTGATGTATGTTCCTTTACAGTGGAAGGTAGCTGAAGTTATTATGATATTAAAACCAGATAAGCCACCAAATGATAGGAAGTCATATAGACCAATTTCTTTGCTTCCAGTAATTTCAAAATTGTTTGAGAAACTGCTACTAAAAAAACTTAAGCATATTATTGAAGATATAAATCTTATCCCTGATCATCAATTTGGCTTTAGACAAAGGCACTCAACGATAGACGAAGTGGAAAAGATTATGAGTATAATAGAAAATGGACTTGAGAATAAAAAATGTATGCGCAAATATCTTTTTGGATGTAGCACAAGCATTTGATAAGGTGCATGAAGGTCTGTAGTGGAAATTACAACGGGACCTACCGAAACAATATTTCAAAATACTCAAATCATACATAACTGACAGACATTTTCGAGTGAAATAGAAAAGGAGAATATTCTGAACTGAAGAAAATAACAGCTGGAGTACCGCAGGGTAGTGTTTTGGGACTGGTCTTGTATTTGTTATATACAAGGAACCTTCCTGCTGTAGAAGATGCAACCATTGCCACCTTTGCAGACGATACTGCAATTCTAGCGACTGGAAATGAAATTGAAGAAGCTGTAGTAAAACTTCAAAGAGCCTCTGATGCTGTGAGCAAATGGACCAAAAATGGCGCATTAGATTAAATGGGATGAAGTCAGTCAAAGTAAATTTCACAAATATAAAGATTGATCATCGGATACCAGTTATAATCAATTCATTACCAATTCCTTATGCTAATACAGCTAACTAGCCTATTTAGGAATGACATTAGACGCAAAACTGAAATGGAAGGAGCACGTCAAAAAGAAAAAAACAGGAGTTGAAGCTAATATATATTAGCTCTTGGGAAGACAATCCCAGCTGTCAATCCATAATAAATTGCTGTTGTATAAGCAAGTGCTAAAGCCTATCTGGACCTATGGGGTACAACTCTGGGGCTGTGCAAAGAAATCAAACATAAATATAATTCAAACATTTCAAAACAAGGTGCTTCGGTGCATTGTTGATGCACCATGGTATGAAAGAAACGACAACTTTCACAGGGATTTAAAAATTGAACTTGTCATTTAAAAAAGCAGGCAGTGAAGCATGGGCAACGCGTCTTGCAGCATGTACACCCTGGGATACGGCGACTGCTGGATACAACTAATGCAGCTAGAAGGCTGAGGCGAACTAAGTTGATGAATATTAGATAAATGGGGAGATTATAGCCAATGGGTTATATCTCTTGATTAGTGTCTTTAATTATGAAATGTAAATCACTAAATGGGTAGTACTCAGGTGTAATAAAAAAAAAAAAAAAAAAAAAAAATCGGTATGGAGAACCATACAGGACTTCCATGTTCTAAGATTTATATTTAAAATCATATTCGAAATGAAATATTTCCATAGAAACTACTTCTTTCTACTTATTGCTTCAGCCTTAAACCACAGTACTGTGGTCACTAACGTATACCACCTCACGTTTTCGCACTCGATTTTCACTGAGATGGAAGTCGATGGCACTGCCGAAAAGTCTGGTTTTGCAGAAAACATTGGAGTACGGCTAAACAGCCCGGGAAGGAATTTTAACAAAGAACTACTTCTTTGTTGCCGATAACCCAGTACACATAAAAAAATTCTCCCCTCCCCATTCAACTATAATTTTCATTTATAGAAAATTACCCCCACCCCGTTCACCTAACCTCTTCATTTATAGATATTTCATCTACGTTTCTACAGTGGATTATTATGAGCTACTTACCAAGATACTTTATTTATCAAAATTAAGTACTTTACTCTTGTTAAAACATAAAACGTTACAGGTAAACTACCCGTTTCTCTAAACCGATCTTCACCAAAATCAACAGACCTTCAGTTCTCCACAATGCAGGGATGCATGCAAAAAAATATTTGATTCTGTTTCAATTTGCGGCAGTTATCGTTCGTCATGGAAACATTTCTCTTATTACAACATAACATGTTTCAGGTAAACTACACCTTTCCCTTTACCGATCTTCACCAAAATCAAAAGGCCTTGAGCTCTCTACAATTTAGGAAGGTATGCAAAAAAATATTTGATTTTCTTTGAATTTACGGCAGTTATCGTTCGTCATAAAAAAATTACACTTGTTAAAACATAAAACGTTGCAGGTAAACTACCCCTTTCTCTAAACCGATCTTCACCGAAATCAACACACCTTCAGTGCTCTATAATTTAGGAGAGCATGCAAAAAATTATTTGATTCTGTTTGAATTTGCGGCTGTTATCGTATGCCATAGGAAAAAATAAACCCTTGATAAAAACAAATGTTGCCGGTAAACTACCCGTTTCCCTTAACCGATCATCACCAAAAACAATAGGTTTTTTGTACTCTACAAATCAATGCTGTATGCAAAAAATTGTTTGATTCTGTTTGAATTTGCGGCTATCGTTTACCATAGAAAATAAAAATTACCCTTGATAAGAAAAACGTTGCTGGTAAACTACCCCTTCCCGTTAAAAAACAACACCAAAAACAACAGATATTGAGTACTCTACAAATCAGTGCTGTATGCAAAAAAGTATTTGATTTTGTTTGAATTTGCGACTCTTATCGTTTGCCATATAAAATACCCTTTTAAAACATAAACCGATGCTGGTAAACTACCCCTTCCCATTAACCGATCTTCACAAAAAAACAAACGCTCTTGAGTACTCTACAAATCAGGGCTTATGCAAAACATTATTTGATTCTGTTTACATTTGCGGCTTTTATCGTTTGCCATAGAAAATACCCTTGTTAAAACATAAAACGTTGCAGGTAAACTATACCTTTCTATAAACCGATCTTCACCGAAATCAACAGACCTTCAGTACTCTACAATTTAGGGCTGAATGAAAAACATTATTTGATTCTGTTTCAATTTGCGGCTGTTATCGTTTGCCAAAAAAAAAATATTACCCGTGATAAAAAAACGTTGCTGGTAAACTACCCCTTTCCCTAAACCGATCTTCACCAAAAACAATAAGTCCTGAGCACTCTACAATTCAGGGCTGTATGAAAAAAATTATTTGATTCTGTTTACATTTGCGGCTTTTATCGTTTGCCATAGAAAATACCCTTGTTAAAATTTAAAATGTGGCAGGTAAACTACCCCTTTCCCTTAACCGATCTTCACCAAAACCAATGAGTCTTGAGAACTCTATAATTCAGGGTTTTATGCAAAAAAGTAGTTGATTATGTTTGAATTTGCGGCTGTTATCGTTTGCCAGAGAAAAAAATTACCCTTGTTTAAAAAAAACCGTTGCCGGTAAACTACCCCTTTCCCTTAACCGATCTTCACCAAAATTAATAGGTCTTGAGCACTCTATAAATCATGGTTACATGTAAAAAATTATTTGATTCTGTTTGAATTTGCGACTCTTATCGTTTGCCATATAAAAAACCCTTTTAAAACATAAAACGTTGCCGGTAAACTACCCCTTTCCCTTAACCGATCTTCACCTAAAACAACAGGTCTTGAGTACTCTACAATTTAGGGCAGTATACAAATAATCATTTGATTCTGTTTGAATTTGCGGCTGTTATCGTTTGCCATAGAAAATACCCTTTTAAATTATAAAACGTTGCAGGTAAACTACTCCTTCCCATTAACCGATCTTCACCAAAAACTATAGGTCGTGAGTACTCTACAAATCAGGACTGCATGCAAAAAATGATTTGATTCTGTTTGAATTTGCGGCTGTTATCGTTTGCTATATATAAAAAATCTACAGATAGACACACAGACAGACACAGAGACAGACAGACACACAGACACTTTTCGAAAAATGACTTTTTTTCATGTTTTGAGTGTAGTACAATCAGAATCTGCAATAATCTCGAACACGATTTTTTTGCCATCACCATTCTTCCATTTCCTTAAGGAACATGGAAGTAAAAATTACCCTTGATAAAAAAAAACCGTTGCCGGTAAACTTCCCCTTTCCGTCAACCGATCTTCACCAAAAACAATAGGTCGTGAGAACTCTACAATTTAGGGGTGCATGCAAAAATTATTTGATTCTGTTTGAATTTGCGGCTGTTATCGTTTGCCATAGAAAATACCCTTGTTAAAAAAAACCGTTGCCGGTAAACTACCCCTTTCCCTTGACCGATCTTCACCAAAAACAACAGGTCGTGAGTACTCTACAAATCAGGGCTGTATGCAAAAAATTATTTGATTCTGATTGAATTTGCGGCTGTTATCGTTTGCCATACGAAAAAAATCTACAGACAGACAGACACACACACAGACACTTTTCGAAATACGACTTTTTTCATGTTTTGAGTGTAGTACAATCAGAATCTGCAATAATCTCGAACTCGATTTTTTTGCCATCACCATACTTCCATTTTCTTAAGGAATATGGAAGTAAAATATCGGTGTGGAGAACCATACATGACTTCCATATTCTAAGATTTATATTTAAAATTATTTTCGAAATGAAATATTACCATAGAAACTACTTCTTTCTACTTACTGCTTCAGCCTTAACCACAGTACTGTGGTCACTAACGTATACTACCTCAAGTTATCGCATTCGATTTTCACTGATGATGGAAGTCGATGGCATTGCCGAAACGTCTGGTTTTGTAGAAAACATTGGACTACGGCCAAATATCCCGGGAAGGAATTTTAACAAAAACTACTTCTTTGTTGCCGATAACGTTGTACACATATATATAAAAAATATGCCTAAAATTAATGGCTTTTATAAGTTAATTATTGATCTCCATTAAGTAGTGCTCAAGTTTCCAAAGTTTTAATATTATGATGTCCGTAATTAAAACATCAGAGCAGGCTTAGTGTGAATGAGGGTACACCGTGGACAAAAATTTTCAACATTTCCTATTGAGCGTTGCTTAGAGTAAAGCTGCGAATCTACAGTGTATGTTTCACAGAACAAACACGCGAAAAAGAAGGAGCGCTCCGAAGTCACTCATGGACCCTCAACATCTTGCAGAGGGTTCATTCCCTAAAGACGAAAAGTTTGTCTATGAATCGTTCCTCTGTAAACACGTGCAGTTACACTGCCCAGCGATCCACAGGAAGCAAATTGATGTCTATTTTTTCGGCTTGCACGCGTTATGTTGGTGTGGGTTTCGGCACTTTCCATTTAAAAAGAGTGCAAATGTAAGAAAATAAACATGAGTGAGGCCAGAAATAACGCGAATTGTGTGTGTGTGTGTGTATGTGTGTGTTCCTGCCTTTTTATTGCTGTAGCCATAATAATAAAATGGAAACGTAAACATTACATATCTGAGATATGCTTACCTGCCACGAACGATATATTATTTTATACATGTATATTAAATCATACATAATTTACATTAGAATGAAAAAATTATAATTTTATTGCCTGGCAACAAAATTATTTTATTTTTACTTCCATATTCCTTAAGGAAATGGAAGTATGGTGATGGCAAAAAAAATCGTGATCGAGATTATTGCAGATTCTGATTGTACTACACTCAAAACATGAAAAAAGTCGTTTTTCGAAAAGTGTCTGTGTGTGTGTCTGTGTGTCTGTCTGTCTGTAGATTTTTTCTGTGGCAAACGAAACAGCCGCAGATTCAAACAGAATCAATTAATTTTTTGCATACAGCCCTGATTTGTAGAGTACTCACGACATATTGTTTTTGGTGAAGATCGGTTGAGGGAAAGGGGTAGTTTACGAGCAACGGTTTTTTTTTTTACTTAGGGAATTTTTTGGCAAACGATAACAGCCGCAAATTCAAACAGAATCAAATAATGTTTCGCATACAGCCCTGAATTGTAGAGTTCTCAAGATCTGTTGTTTTTGGTGAAGATCGGTTAAGGGAAAGGGGTAGTTTACCTGCAACGTTTTTTTAACAAGGGTATTTTATATGGCAAACGATAACAGCCGCAAATTCAAACAGAATCAAATAATGTTTTGCATACCTCCCTGAATTGTAGAGGTCTCAAGGAGTTTAGATTTTGGTGAAGATCGGTTAAGGGGAAGGGGTAGTTTACCTGCAACCTTTTACGTTTTTACAACAGTAAAGTACTTGAAAATGCATTTAAACTTTTTCAAACAATGGTAATTGTTAAAAATAAAATAATTTTGTTGCCACGCAATAAAATTATAATTTTTTCATTTTAATGTAAATTATGTATGAGGTAATATACGAGGTGTGTTCATAAAAAGACCAAACTTTTTGAGTAACACATCAATCCGCACAAACGACGCGCCGCGACTTTGCGCGCACCTAGCGATAGTTTTTGACAACAAACTACCACTTATTGTGTTCCGCTATGAGCAGTAGTCTTTGAGGTATATCACATTGAGTGGGGACGTGCACACGCTGGCCGGCGGATTAGTGACAAAGCGATTAAGAAAGACCGCGAGAACAACGTGTACGTATGAAATTTTGCAGCAAAACTAGGTTAAAACTTTTCAGAGACATTCTGGTTTTCAATTAAGCATACGCGGAAGCCTGCGTGAGGCGAACGATTAGTTTAAGAATTTTTAAAGAGGGAAAAACAATGGTCGGTGCAGATCAAAGCGATATCGAAGATCATGGGAAGAGAGCTCATGATGTGGTAATTGTAAATCATCGTTTAAATGCCGATACTTTCTGAGAGAATCCATTTAAGATCGTAAAATCAAATTTTTATAGAAAAATTTAAATGTATCGTATCACTGAAAAATTCTTCCTGTGTTTGTTGACGACGATCAGAAAGAGACCCGTTTTGAAATCGGTCAACAACTGCGTACAATGCAAATGGTAATTGAAAACTTTGGAAGACAATGGAAATAGCTCTGTAAAGATTTTACGAAGTCAGCAGCAAAATTTTATACACACACGTTGTGTTAAGATCTTCATTCTCACTTCGTTATAAATCCACCGGACGGTGTGTGCCCGTGCCCACTACAGCGCGTGTAGCTCGAAGACTGAAAATCGTGACGGAATAGAGAAAACGGCATTCAGGCGTCAAAACCTGTCGCTAGCAGCACTTAATTCTGCAGCTCGCTCTATGCGCTAGTTGACGTGCTACACAAATAGTTCGGTCTTTTTTTGAACACACCTCGTACATGTATAAAATAATATATCGTTCGTGGCAGGTAAGCATATCTCAGTTATGTAATGTTTACGTTTCCATTTTATTATTATGACTACAGCAATAAAAAGGCAGGGAGGACACACACACACACACACACACACACACACACACACACACACACACACACACACACACACACACACACACACACAATTCGCGTTATTTCTGGCCTCACTCATGTTTATTTTCTTACATTTGCACGCTTTTTAAATGGAAAGTGCCGAAACCCACACCAACATAACGCGTGCAAGCCGAAAAAATAGACATCAATTTGCTTCCTGTGGATCGCTGGGCAGTGTAACTGCACGTGTTTACAGAGGAACGATTCATAGATAGACTTTTCGTCTTTAGGGAATGAACACTCTGCAAGATGCTGAGGGTCCATGAGTGACTTCGGAGCGCTCCTTCTTTTTCGCGTGTTTGTTCTGTGAAACATTCACTGTAGATTCGCAGCTTTACTCTAAGCAACGCTCAATAGGAAATGTTGAAAATTTTTGTCCACGGTGTACCCTCATTCACACTAAGCCTGCTCTGATGTTTTAATTACGGACATCATAATATTAAAACTTTGGAAACTTGAGCACTACTTAATGGAGATCAATAATTAACTTATACAAGCCATTAATTTTATGCATATTTTTTATATATATGTGTACAACGTTATCGGCAACAAAGAAGTAGTTTTTGTTAAAATTCCTTCCCGGGATATTTGGCCGTAGTCCAATGTTTTCTACAAAACCAGACGTTTCGGCAATGCCATCGACTTCCATCATCAGTGAAAATCGAGTGCGATAACGTGAGGTGGTATATGTTAGTGACCACAGTACTGTGGTTAAGGCTGAAGCAGTAAGTAGAAAGAAGTAGTTTCTATGGTAATATTTCATTTCGAAAATAATTTTAAATATAAATCTTAGAATATGGAAGTCATGTATGGTTCTCCATACCGATATTTAACAATTACCATTGTTTGAAAAAGTTTAAATGAATTTTCAAGTACTTTACTGTTGTTAAAACTTAAAACGTTGCAGGTAAACTACCCCTTCCCCTTAACCGATCTTCACCAAGAACAATAGATCTTGAGTACTCTACAAATCAGGGCTGTATGCAAAAAATTATTTGATTCTGTTTGAATTTGCGGCTGTTATCGTTTGCCATAGAAATACCCTTGTTAAAAAAACGTTGCCGGTAAACTACCCCTTTCCCTTAACCAATCTTCACCAAAAACAATAGGTCTTGAGAACTCTAAATTATAGGGCTGTATGCAAATAACCTTTTGATTCTGTTTGAATTTGCGGCTGTTATCGTTTGCCATAGAAAATACCCTTTTAAAATATAAAACGTTGCAGGTAAACTACCCCTTCTCATTAACCGATCTTTACGAAAACTATAGGTCTTGAGTACTCTACAAATCAGGCCTTTATGCAAAACATTATTTGATTCTGTTTACATTTGCGGCTTTTATCGTTTGCCATAGGAAATACCCTTGTTAAAACATAAAACGTTGCTGGTAATCTACGCCTTTATATAAACCGATCTTCACCCAAATCAACAGACCTTCAGTCCTCTACAATTCAGGGCTGCATGAAAAACATTATTTGATTCTGTTTCAATTTGCGGCTGTTATCGTTTGCCATTGAAAAAAATATTACCCTTGATAAAAAAACGTTGCTGGTAAACTACCCGTTTCCCTTAACCGATATTCACCAAAAACCATAGGTCTTGAGCACTCTACAATTCAGGGCTGTATGCAAAATATAATTTGATTCTGTTTGCATTTGCGGCTTTTATCGTTTGCCATATAAAATAATCTTGTTAAAATATAAAATGTTGCTGGTAAACTACCCCTCTCCTTAACCGATCTTCACCAAAACCAATGGGTCTTGAGAACTCTATAAGTCAGTTATGTATGCAAAAAAGTAGTTGATTCTGTTTGAATTTGCGACTCTTATCGTTTGCCATAAAAAATGCCCTTTCAAAACATAAAACGTTGCCGGTAAACTACCCCTTTCCTTAACCGATATTCACCTAAAACGATAGGTCTTGAGTACTCTACAGATCAGGGCTGTATGCAAAACATTATTTGATTCTGTTTAATTTGCGGCTCTTATCGTTTGCTATATAAAATACCCTTTTAAAACATAAAACGTAGCTGGTAAACTAACCCTTTCTCTTATCCGATCTTCACCAAAATCAATAGATCTTGAGAACTCCACAATTTAGGGCTGTATGCAAATAATCATTTGAATCTGTTTGAATTTGCGGCTGTTATCGTTTGCCATAGAAAATACCCTTGTTAAAACATAAAACGTTGCTGGTAAACTACCCTTTTCCCGTAACTGATCTTCACCAAAAACAATAGGTCTTGAGAACTCTACAATTCAGGGCTGTATGTAAAAGAGTAGTTGATTCTGTTTGAATTTGTGGCTGTTATCGTTTGCCATAGAAAACAATTACCCTAGATTAAAAAAACCGTTGCTGGTAAACTACCCCTTTCCCTCAACTGATCTTCACCAAAAACAATAGGTCGTGAGTACTCAACAAATCAGGGCTGTATGCAAAAAATGATTTGATTCTGTTTGAATTTGCGGCTGTTATCGTTTGCCATAAAAAAAATCTACAGATAGACACACAGACACACAGACAGACACACAGACAGACACACAGATAGACACACACACAGACACTTTTCAAAAAATGACTTTTTTTCATGTTTTGAGTGTAGTACAATCAGAATCTGCAATAATCTCGAACACGATTTTTTTTGCCTTCACCGTACTTCCATTTATTTAAGGAACATGGAAGTAATATTTTACTGAATACTACAATCATCAGGTTTAAAGTCACTAATAATAAAAGCGTAGGTTCTCCTAATCAAGAGCTATATAGTAGCCGACTGTCATTTGAAAGACGCTATACCAGTTTAAACAATTGTGTTCTTCTTCTTCTTCTCTTCAGGGATTAGGTTATATAAACGTGTTACTGCACATATCTTATCCTCGGACGACCTTCGTCTCTTCTACCAATGGTTTTACTGTTCAGTGCCGCTTTCGGCAATCGATCCTCTGTCATCCTTTGCAGATGATAAGAAAATTGAAATAATTTTATTTATATCCTTTACTATGAGTTCTGCTCTGATATCTATATTCCTTATTCTATTTTGCAATGTACAATTTAAAGTATTTAAATGAAACTGCATTTCAATACTCTGAATCGTACCGCTTTCCTGTTTGTCATGACCCACGTCTCACTTTCATAGATTAACGTGGGTATTGCAATTGTCTTAACAAATTTATTTCTTGTACTGTGTCTTGTTTTATTTCTAAGATTTATATAAATCGTGCCAAAAATATTCCTAAATGTATTTATCTTCTCTCTTACATCATATTCAGATCCATAGCTTACTGCACAGCTGAGATATTTGAAAAAGGTCACTTATTCTAAAGTGCTGTTGTTTATAACTATCTTAGTCCTCACTGGGAATTTACCTTTAACGGCCGTGGTTTTTGTCTTTCTCACTGAAATTTTTAGTAAGTACTCTCTTACCACTTCTTGTTATTGAAACATAGTTCTTTGTAAATCATCCTCAATTTCTTGAATAACAACTATGTCATCCGGCTATAGCAGGGAACCCATACAAATTGATTTGTTAAGCTGTATTCCCGAAATCACTCTGGATTTTCATGCTCTGAACATGTCGTCAATGTATATATTAAACAAGTTTGGGGAAACACAGTATCCCTGCCTAACTGCCTTACTGGTGCGTTATTTTCCATTATTGCGGATAAGATCTGCATAGCCGACATCGACCAACTGCTCATTGAATGCTGATGATTGTACTACAATTGACCCTGGTGACGATCGTTTGCGCTACAGCTCTTCTGTCAGAGTCCCAGCCTTCAACACCACGCGTCTGTGTTCTGTTCAATTACACACCGACATCATGATATGCCTGCTGTTTGTCTATCCGTCAGTTTCCTCACATTTTCCTTTAAAACATTGTGCAATATAATCGTCTCAGTCTAATTGAGACTGAATTCTACAAATACCATAACATGCAGTTATCCAATACGCACAATTACAGGCGCAATTCTAATTAATTACCTACTTGAACATTACAGCACATTAGTAAAAGCCAATCATTAGCACGTCCACGTAAGAAAATATTTCTGTGCTACCTTTCAGCCGTTCATGAAAGAGAGTTACAAAGCGTTCTCGATAGGGGCATTCGGCTAACGGCCAAAGCCCTTTATCAGTTCCCTTCTCGACTTTTGAGAAGTGGACTCGATGTCCGCTCCCTGGATGACATCGTGCGGCGACTTGCACGTAAATTTTACGTCCGAGCTGCGAGAACCCAGGCAAACCCACTCATAGCCGGCCTTGGCAAGTACCGACCACGTCCAGGTGATTCTTGGAAACGGCCTCGGCACTTACTGCACTAGAACTACCTAGTTCGAAAATGCCGTTGTAGCGGCTACTAATTAAATAAATATTCCGTCTGGACAGGACCACTAGGCAGGAGCCCCTTCCGGAGGCTCGGAACTAGGACACCATTGGGACGTCTCACGACGTGCATACCAATAGCTCTGGCCTACTACCGCCGCTTCATTGCAATTTAACATCGTTGCAGGCACGGCCAAAACGTTTACAACAAACAACCTTGAACCATGGACTTAGAGCCCGGCAAGCAGAAGTCCTCATTACATTGAAGCCGGTCGTGAAAGCGTCAGACAGCCTTCTCATTTGTTTAAGTCCAAGTCCAAGTTGGCGGAGCAGCAATTCGTCGTGCTCCGGTCGTTGCAGTCTCCGGGCCTCCCCGATGACTGCATGATGCCTGCTTGTTACCATGACTAGCGATCCCGCGCTATTCAAGGAATGGAACCTCCGTTTATTTATTTTTGGAGGGACAGGATGATGTTATTTTTCTTGGACCCTCAGACGTCACCCGCGACGGGAGAATGGGGGAGACCTGAGAGACCTTTCGATTGAGAGGTAGCAATTGCCGACACACAACGGGCAGGGTGCCTCTAACCGCTCAGAGAAAGTCGGCGAGGGCTGCCAAGCGGCAATGTCGGGGTACAGGAGAGAGCTGAGGAGGAGGAAGAGCCCACCAGAGGCGGCACTAATCACACCTAAGGTACGCGTAGCCCCACCCCCCAGTCTGTCGCCGTGCTCCGGCACGGATAAGATAGAGAAGGAAGGAGTGGGAGAGCGAAAATTCCTCAAGATCGGGCGATGGGTCACACGTTCTGTAATCGATTTATGAGGGGGGTCGAGCAATGCTAGGGGGCTTTTATGTCGTCAGGGCGGTGGGCCAACATCTGTACTGAGTCGACGGTTGTGAGGATGGGTCGAGACAGAAGCTCGAGTAAATAGGTCGAAGGCTAGAATTTGTTTAATCTTTTACCTAGTGTAATTCAGTTACAGCTGCAATACGGGCAACAAAGTGAATCGTTAGCTTTAAATTAAAAGTAGACAATTGTAATTAAACAATAAACACTAAATTCTAGTTACAGTACGTATTCCTCTTTTTCAGCATCGTCTACACAAAGTTGAACAGTGTATTAATCTGGTACAATTTTGCCCGTTACTTTACATCATTCTGTACTGTCTAACGGTGTAACAGTTTAGCGGAGTAGCAATTATTTTAAAGACAAAAGCAATTATAACGAAGTGATTATAATGGTGCCGTGATACTGCTGTCGTCCGCGTCGTCGAGCTGAATACAGACAAACACTAAGTACTAAGCAGTAACGGGAGCCGCTCCTCGTTATTTTCCTTTTCATTAAAACAGTAGTTATTTTACGAAACTAAGATAGAAAACAATAAAATTACAGATTTGTTTTGTCGGCATATTTCCACGATGGACATCTAAAGTTGACTCGCGAATATCACTTCAGCGAAATATTCATACGAATGCATTGCTTTATGACAAGGTAGTGATACAGAAAACACAAGACCAGTTACAGCGTATCCAATAAAAACTACGATAGTCGTGAATAATCAGATTTTGGAACAGGTTAGTCATTTTAATTACCTGGGTTGTAATATCTCATATGGAACTGATATTGATTGGGATAGTAAGCTACCAAAATTTAGTTTTTTATTGTTGCTTCCAAGATTATTTTATTTCCGATCTGACGATGAGCTGTGAAGCTTGAAAGTGCTAATCGGAATAATTTGTCTATAGTGGTGTGCAAGAGTGATAATTCTGTTTTGTGATTATAACCACTAACACAATTTTCTTAATTAAATTTTTAATGACTTAAGTTAGTCTTCAGTACACCAAAGCAATAAAAATACTGATTAAGAACACATTTTGAAAGTGTTACTCTGATATTGCGTAAGGTATTCTCTTTATTCTAGAAGTTTTCCGACAAAATATTTAAGTAATTTATACGATATTCAGCATTTTACTTTACCGTTTTAGAATTCTACACAGTTTCGTGAATACAGTGGTAATCCCAAGTACCTGACGAACTTTCGGAAAGTGTTAAGACATTATTCCGGCTTGCGGCAAAACTAAAGTTCAGCTGGCAAGAAATGTTTTCACTACTTTGCGATCTGTTCCGGGATAGACTTACTTTATTTGCCTATAAAAATCACGTTTGTTACTACAAAACGACAAATGCTCTACCCCAACGGGGATCTGATAAAAATAAATTTTAAGTACTTTAAATTTTTAGAATTTTCTTTTTTTTTCAGAATAAAATAGGATTTTATTTAATTGTGGCCTACTTTGAGAGACTGAACATAGTTTTACAGCTTCATTAAACTCTTACATTTAAATACAAGTGAGCGAGTGTGTGTGTGTCTGTGAACTTAATACTTTGTGTGCACAAATTTTGTTGATTAACGTTGATTAATTTTTATGCTCTATAAAATTATGGGAATGGAGACAAAATTAAGTAAGAATCGAATGCATAATTATTGTAAGTGTGTAATATTAGAAATTGGTAATCATGCAACAATCCTACAAAGCCTTATCAAAAGTTTCGTAAAATTCCATAGCTGCTTAAAGCAGATCTATTTCTAACCCAGTTGCGTGAATTAAAATTATTATTATTCCGGCCGTAGAATATTTTCACATTTTCCGGAACCAAAGATTACAGAATGATTGAATTCTCATCTACTACTGCTGCTTGTCCATCCAAAGATATATTTCAATTTCTCGTTCCCTCAATATAGTCTGAATTTCTTCTGTCAAGGTGATAGGTGGTCTTCCTCCTTCCCTTCTTCCTGGTGGGGTTCATTCCATAATTCTCTTTGGCAATTTTTCCTATGCCATTCTTTTCGTGTGTTCCTAACAAGAATTTTTGTTGTAATTTTTTGTTTGGATAAAATCAACAATTTAGTTTTTCATATTTATTCTATCCTTAATGACGTCATTTCTAATTTTTCTCACGTCTGGATACTCTTGGCAAACGTCTGCTAATCCATCTCTGCTGTAACTAATTTTGTTCTTGTGTGTTCATTAATAGTTCGAACGTCTGAGCCGTAAGTCATGATACTTCTAACAATGGTTTTAAATATTTTGATTTTAGTTCCTGCTGTAATTTGCTTATAGCACAGGATACCATTTATGTAGATGTAGCAATCTTTCCCAAATCAATTCTTCATTCTCTTTCTTTGTCTTCCTTCCCACTGACCGTAATTTTCACCACTAAATAATTACGCTTAGGGGTAAATACTCACCCCCCAATAAACGCTTAAAATTGCTTTTTGTAATTTTCATATTAATTCACTCATCCTCTTACTTGAGTAGTGGGACGAGCACACATTACACCTGATTACATGTCTTAAGATATGAAGGCTTTTGTTTCCCGTATAATACGGTTGGTCTGCGTGAAAGTAGTTTATTACGCCTTCTTCCTCACTCGTCCATCACATAAATGAAAGTGATTTTTTTCTTTTCAGGGAATACACGGAAAAAGCGGATACCTTTGTTAGGAGATGCGTAAGGGCACAAAACGTGAACTTGTAAGCCCGTCGTCGATCATTCACTCCCACGCGTCAATGGTTTCTTACAGTGCGCTCAATTCCTGCCCTGCCACTTTCTTTCATATTGTAGCGTGTTGTATGAACGTTAAGTGAAGTCAGTAGAGCTAGCAGCGTTATTTTTAATAATGTAATTAGGGAAAGATTATTTTATATAAATTTTCCATTACTTCTTAATTTCGTTGTGACCGTCAATCAATGAATTTTAACAACGAAGTGTTTGCGAGGATCGGTCAAAAAAGTATAACACAAATTTTAAATTAATGTTGTCGATGTTTCGACAATATTTATTGTCATCATCAGGACCTGTGTACAGATACAAGAGAAAATATCAACCGCAACAGATAAATTATTTGAGTGAATGTGTTTGTGTATGTGAGTGTGCGCGTATGTGTGAAGGAGTAGAAACAGTTTGTTTTACATCATCAAAATAATTGCATTATTACATACTCTTTTCATTAAAGGCATCAAGAAAATTATAATACCACAGACCATAATTTATACACTATTACTATTTCAGTTACTGATAATGCAAAAGATCCTTAATGGTATTTGTAATTAATTATAAAACTAGTAATCAAAAACTATATATTAGACTTGGTACAGAAACCATTTCTACATATACATGACTGCATACAACATAGTAAAGTATATTATAGTTGATTACAGGTTGTACGAATGTTAATTATGTATATTATTAAAAGTTATTTTTACCATGTTTCACTCGCTGCCGGTAGTGAAAACACTATCGTTTATTTAGAGAACTCTATACAGAATAACTGTAGAGAATTAGAAACCTAAATCAAAGAATTTACAAAATATAATAAACACAAGTTTATGGTTAACTTATTTATGGTTAACTAATTTAAATTGCTGAATTCTTCTTTATTCCATACCTAGAAATGCATTACGTACTTCATTAAAACCATTTTATTGACGAGTTTTATAAAATGTCTTTTTACCTCGCACAGATACTACTAACAAAGTACGTGAAATATTGAGGATTACAGGACAATTATCTGTACATATTCATCTGCAAGTATTACACTCTAAGTGATTAGCAGATTTCCTTCAGTTTCTGTGGTATCTTTTTCACACACACACACACACACACACACACACACACACACACACACACACACACACACACACACACACACACACACACACACACACACACACACACACACACACACACACACACACACACACACACACACACACACACACACACACACACACACACACACACACACACACACACATCCCTGCTGTGCCATGTAGACACTTCAAAATAAAACTTTAACTCCCATACAAACAATATTTTTTCTGGTTTATAGTTGTCTCATATTTATGCTTTATTTATTGTATACGTAATTGCTTTTACACTGCTGTAAATTTATTTCAGTTTTCTTTTAATTTACTGTTTTATTTGGACAGTTCTATAATCTAGTTTTCTTTTATCTAATATTATTGTTTTAAATTAAATTTTCTTGATTTGATAACTCTTCTTTCCAATGTGACCTAGTTAAAAAGTTTTTACCATAAAGTCAATTGTGGTTATGGTTGAGCTCTGGCGATATTTTAAGATACATGACGATACGTTTGACGATATTTTATGTACATCAGGTAGTCGTTCATTAATGTTTCTCAAAACTGCTTTATATCCAAAATAAACATTGCCAATTTATAGGCGAATTAGCGTAGAGTAGTTGGTATCCACGGAAGGTTTCCATTGAAGATATTATTTATCGTATATTTAGCAAACAGAAGTAAATAAAAACAACCTACCAACCAGGTAATCCGTAACTAACCACGCGCGCGCGCGAGCACACTCACACACACACACACACACACACAACACAAGTCGCACAAACTCACCTCAAGGTCATCCGCAAACTGCGACAAGTGGCAGTAAGTCTCACCCCTTTATATAGTCAACCGGAAGACACGCCTCCCCATCCCACAAATTAATGCTCAAACAACAGTCAGACTCGCTAACCTGCCCCAAACCCATGATCCCAACGCCTAAACTAATTTTCTTATGGAACAAAGCCAGATAATAGGAATTTCACTGTTTACTTGACTAATACATTTACTATTAGTCATTATCAAAGCAGCTTCTTAACTCTATGTTTGAACCATTTCTGTTACTTACAAATAACTCTCACTTCATCTCATTTTAGTCAAGTAAACAGTAAATTTTTCCTATCCCATATTATTTTCAGTGAAGAGTTAAATATATAGGGCTACAGCTGTAGACACAGAAAGTTTATTTAAATTTGAATGCTACTCATCTAACGCTGCTTTGTATAGGTCGGTATATTATTATGAAAGCGTACGGCTGTCTGTGTTCCAGCAGTCGAACTCAACACGTGACGGAAAATCTCATAAATAAATCTCAAAACACATTATGTGGAGGAGATTACGGAATAAGCGGGACTTGACCGTATGTAGTGCAAAAATTGTAATCACAAACCAGAGTATAGGTTACTACAAATCTACAAATAATGCAGTGATGACTAACTATACGTTTCATGTGTGTGTGTGTGTGTGTGTGTGTGTGTGTGTGTGTGTGTGTGTGTGTGTGTGTGTGTAGGCCTACTTATATTTACACACATTTACTAAATTAATACATTTTTACGATGGTCTCACTGATCGTCGTATGGTACATTGGAAAACAAAATTACAGACACCAATCAAGTTACTAATCATCAGCTGTAATTAATCAGAAATACAGTTTATAATCAAGTTGTACAATAATCGAAAAAATTGTCCACATACAATAATAATGTTAACTAATAGAGTCCCTCACAATTATAACACATAACACTTCGAAACTCACTTGAAAAATCGTCACTATAACTGAATCTAAGCGGCAGCTGTCGTTGTTTAAATAGATAGCACAAGTGTTTTATGAATAATCCATAATACGCGTCAACACTACTAGAAAACACTAGAGCGTAATTGGTTGCGGCCTTGAACGCAGTGCGCGCGGACTGGAGAAGACTGTAACAGCCTTGATTGTTGACGTATGTTAAGTGTCGCTTAATTGTGGTTTTTCTTAAAGTAGCAGTAAGTACGCACACAAACATTATGCCTGAGCTCTGCAGGAATATCCGGGAAACATGTAGAACGTTCTTTAATAACATAACAATATGCTGTACGAGTACCATACTTTGGCTTTGGCTATCCCCAATATGCAGAAATGCAGCAAACATGCGAATTGTAGATATGACAAAAAAGAAGTAGGCCAAAGAATAATATGACAAATAATAAAGAAGTAGGCCAAATTGTAGATATGACAAATAATTGTAGAAGTTATGGAGATAAAAGCATAAAAACGATTCCGAACAAGGTGGGAGTTGCAAATGCGAGGAACTACAGTTCCCTATGCGATTCCAGTAGCCCACATAAAGCGTAATGGAAACAGATGGTGCCCACAGGCTGTTAAAGTGAAATATCCTAATTCAAATAAATATGCAACGCGATAGCTTTATACTCTTGGGTGATGCTCCGCAGTTTTAAACTTTCTGTATACCTGGCAGTTTTATGCTAACTATTTACTTACCCACTAAACGCCAGGGGTGTTTTCAATTACCCAGTACTATGACTATTTTCATATACAGTTTTAATCTTTGCGATATTGTAATTTTGTATACCTCGTAGAAAACCTATATTAAATCGACAATAATAACAAAGGTATTATTAAATAAACATTACTAAAATAAAAACAAAAATCACTGTTTTGATGCGTTATGGTTTGCCGTTTTTTGTTAAACAATTGATTTTATACAAAAATAAAGTGGTTCCGTCTATGAACCTACGTCTTAGTTCCTTAACATGTTTTAAGTTTGACCTTTGTATCATTATAATATAAAGTAATTTATGATATTCGTTCAATACGGCGCTTTCACATAGATTTTTCAGCGAAATAAATATTTTTAGCAATATTTTGCGGATACACGACTTTAAAAAACAAATTTTTTTCAAAACGCTTTCTACTTTTCCCCGTATATTGTTTGTGCGAGTTTTCCTCGTTACTTGTTTATCCCCCGTAATACGTAAAAATTTTAAATGGAAAAATGTTAAAGCAAAATTGAACGTAAACTACGCTATAAAGCATATTAAAGCAAAATAACCTTGCTACGCTGCTAATCCAACATTGTACAAGGTTAGACTAAACTGTCAGTTTCCTCATAGTAAACGAAATCTTCGGTGTCTTCACCAAATGATGAGAACATTTGGGGTGTCGTCGTATTAGGATTTGACTGTGGGGTAGACAGCAAAAGGCCTCACTGAGTACAAGGAAATTAGCGGTTTACCAGAACCTACTACAAAGTTGTAATTATAAAAATTCTAAAAATTAAGCTGACACGCTCGTTTTCTCTTCACTCAGAACGTTAGACACAGCACTACTTAATTGCGCGCTCGCGCGCTTGTGTGTAAATGAAACGAGAGGATAGGGAAAAGCCTAGGAAACAGATAAAACAATATTGATTTGAATATTTTTGTATTATTTTTATTACATTTGAAATAACACATGGTTGAAGCAATCTTCTTTGGCATCATTAGCCTATTTCCCTTTCGGAATGAAATGCAAACATGTCAAACAACCAGAACTAGTCGGCGACAGAATGATAGTGGGATAAACGAATAGCTACACACAGATAAGAGTTATGCCGAACTGTAATTTTCTTAATATTTGCAAATAACTTTATATGATTACTGTTTTATAATTTTCTGTTTACCATAAATCAAAACAAAAGTAATTGATTACTTGTTCCTTTTGATAGGTGTTGATATGAAATCATTAGAATAACTGTCTTTACCTTCTGTGTTTTTGTACAGACTTGTTCACGTGCACCATTTATGAAACTGTTTTGAATTGCGTTCTCCAGGTACACCAGTGAAACAGTAACAGAATGGTGCTGCCGGTACCCACATTAGTGTGCGGTCAGTGGGCAGCACCTGATTCTTCAAGTCACCAGGTAAGCCGGTTATTAACCAGTCTCTCCAATATATTGATAAACACAACGTCAACCATACTGGACGTTAGTCCTCTGATTCATGATAGTCCTATCCGTCTTCAGATGCGGAAAACCATAGTGTTACGACGGCCTACAAGTCGTCGTATGGTACAGTGGAAAACTAAATGCAAAACACCACTTAAGTCACTAAAAACCAGCTTTAATTATCACAATTAACAGTTTGTAATCAACACGTTATTCAACAAGATTACACTTGTACAATAATTCAAGATAATATGTCCACACCAATTATAATTTCAACTAATAGAGTCGCGGAAAATAATAACTTTTCACTAATAACCACTTGAACACACAGAGTAATCAACCAGACGTAAACTCGAATCTCACTCGAATAAATCGCCAATTTAAAACTAAAACTAAGCGTCGCTGAGTGCTTGTATTTATAACCCGCTGAGATTCCAGAATAATCCATACTACGCGTCAACGCTGCTAGAAAACACTAGAGCGTAATTGCTTGCCGGCTTGAACTCAGCGTGCGCGGACCGGTGAAGTCTGAATCAGTCTCGGCTGCGGACGCGTGACAAGTGTCACGTAATTCTCTTTCATCTCAAAGTAGCAGCAATATGTACGCACACACACATTATAGGCGGGTTCTGCTGGAGTAGCCGTGAACCACGTAAAATTTTGTGTAACGGAGTAACAATAGATCCTTTTTATGGATTTTGATAAACCCTTGCTGTATAATAGAGCAACGGTTCTTAAATAGCAGGATCAGGCAGTCAACGTAAAATGCCGTAAGGAGTATCGTCTGGTCCTGCTGCACTGCTATCAGCAGAATAGGTAGGGAAATGTAAATCTCTCGTCGACAAAAAGCATTTATAGGTCGTATAACCTTTGACTTCCTAGTCCGTAGTTATAGGCTATCGTGACGTATATAGCTAACATTGTAGAACAGAAACCACTTGTTTGCAAACAACAGACTTGCGAGAACATACAATCGTCACTGTACGTTTTTGCATCCGCGCGCTTGAACTAGTCCGGCACTACAACATCCAAGCGCCGATGGTGCAAGCGTAAGTTCTATGTGAAGTGCCTCCTAGGGTTATTTGCAAATCCACGGCTGGATGCCGCAAGTGCCACCCAACTAAACTAAAACTCCTTTATAGATCTGTCATCATCATCTTTAAGGATTAAACCAAGGATGGTTTGTTCCGGTCTCAAGTTGGCAAAGATTAGAGCAGCGCTTCTTCGGACGTTCCACACTTCTCCGTCCCCTCGGCTTATAGTTCCATAGTTGTTTGGGGATGCGGCAGTCATCGATTCGGCAAAGATGGTCCCACCAATGTAGCTTATACTGCGGGATCCTGTCGAGTATACTTATAATATTCAGTTTCTGGCGTATATCTGTGTCTCTTCTATGGCCATGGAGAGTATACCCTGCCACGTGCCTGAAAAATCTCATTTCAACTGCTTGGATGCGACTTGTCTGACCTTTCTTTAAAGTCCAATCCTCACATCTGTCCGGCTAGTACTTATTTGAGGCAATTTAGTAGTAAATATGTCCTTGGATATATTACTAGCATATGGCAGGGTAAGACGTATGGTGGGGCTGCCACCTTCAGGCTTTACGTCCAGCCAAATTTTCTGTCTAAAGAGACCGGTTTTCACTGTTGAGATATCCATTAGGATCATTAATGTGGTGGTTTGTTCTTGGCTCCCACATACTACGTCATTGACCAATGGAAAGTCATCCGCCTTCAGGGGCAATTTCTCACCTCAAGGACAAGAGATTGCCCTAACCTCTACTTGACAATGACAAGTAGAGGACGGACAGCTTATATCGGCTGTCACTCGGTCTCCAGAACTGCATTAGCTACCAATAGGATTTTCCCGGCCCCCACCACTTGAAGGTGCGGCTGAATGTTTCCCTTCATCAAGGAATGAGACCACAAGGCGTTACTCATCCGCTCGAGTACTTTGAGATACTTTGAAAACTAGCATGCAAATCCTACGATTACCGGGAAAATAAACTGACCTACGCGGCAGAGCCCTCAAGTAACCCGGCTAGTGGTAAATACAAACCATGCGACCTAGTGCCCTGAGGCCATCGTTCGCAACTCACTAACGTAGAACCAACCATTGGGACGATCAGCCAACCATGGATCCGAGGGTGTATTATCAAGTGGTGCACACAACGCTGTCAGAATGTCATTACCATACTACTAGCCTTTTGTTAATGTCTAATTTTCAGACCCATAAAGAAGTGTGAGTAGGGCCATCATCTTGCAGAATTTTAGGCGTGTTTCTTTACTTGCTGACTTAAGGGTTCTCCTAATGGTCCCGCACATAAGGGTAAACTTATCCAACTTATTCACAACGTCGTTGATTGCTTTACAAGGCACACTGTAGCCCAGGTATTCAATATTGCTAATTGCTCCACGACAGTACCGTCTATAAAAATCTTTGCCCGTACTATATCAGTTCCATGGAAAGCCATCACCTTGGTCTTACGGTGGATATTGCAATACAGAGTCTTTGCAGATTCGATTTAACAAATTTATACCCATCTGGAATCTGTTTTCAGAGTCCGAAAAAAGACTCTGATCGTCGGCAAACAATAAAGTGTCAAGTGTAGAGTGACCAATCATAAAATGTTATGGAAGACATATCTGCCAGTTTTACTTTGTAGAGACATTCATAATACTGTGTCATATTTTTGTTTTTTTGGGGGATATGTGGATGTTTATTGTTTGGGGATATTCCATAGTCATCCATTCAGCCAGTAGGCCTACTAGGCGTACCTATCGAGTATACTCATCATATCCAGTTCCTGCCGTACATCTGTGTTTCTTCTATGATCATAGAGAGTATACCCTGCTACGTTCCTGAGAAATCTCATTTCAGCCGCTTGGATGCGACTGTTTTGGCCTTTCGTTAAAGTCCAATTCTCAGACCCATAAAGAAGTGTGGGAAGAGCCATCAGCTTGTAGAATTTTAGGCGTGTTCCTTTACTTGCTGACTTAAGGGTTCGCCTGATGGTTCCGCACGTAAGGTTGAACTTATACAAATTATTCACTACGTCGTTGCTTGAATTTTTAAGGTACTGTCTATTAATCATTTCTTGTGCGTGTTTCGGGAGCTTCTTAGCTATTTTGTTGACTGAATACTTTAAGTCTACACACGCACACACATATATTTATATTATTCAATTAATTGCATCTATCTTGTTATTGATAAATCCTTATATTGACATCAATAGTTGTTTGCACACATACAATCCGGAATATTATTATTATTATTTTGGCTGTACAATGTTTACACATTTTCTGGAACCAAAGATTACAGAAGTGATTGAATCCACTGCTTCAATCCACTGCATCTTCCACTGCTGCTTGTCCATCCAAATATCTTCAAATTATCGTTCCCTCAATATAGTCTGAATGTCTTCTATCCAAGTGGTAGGCGGTCTTCCCCTTTTCGTTCTTCCTGGTGAGGTCCATTCCATAACTCTTCTTGGCAATATTTCCTGTGCAATTATTTTTGTGTGTCAATACCATTGTTACTTTTTTGTTTGGATAAAATCAACAATTAAATTTTTTACATTCATTTTATCCTTAATTACTTCGTTTATAATTTTCTCACGTCTGGATACTATTGCAGAACGTCTCCAAAAGTCCACCTCTGCTGTCATTAATTTTGTTCTTGTGTGTTTATTAGTAGTCCAAACTTCTGAGTCGTAAGTCATGATACTTCTAACAATAGTTTGAAATATTTTGGTTTTATTTTCTAAACTCCGGAATAACTTCGGTCAATAGTATTAAAAGTATGTACCGGTCTGTTTGGCCGTGGTCCAGGGTTTTCAGAGAAACCAAACGTTTCGACAGCACCACTGGCTGCCATTGCCAGTGGAATTCGAGGAATTCGAGTCGACCTGAACTGTGGACGTGTTGAAACCCCTGGACCACGGCCAAACAGCCCGGTATATACTTTTAATAACGCTGACACCGGCCGTGAAAGCCTGAGAACTTGTGTTAAATTTAATAGTTTCCTCACTTTCTAGTAATTACTTAAAAACAAATTTCTGTGTTTCATAGATTTATTGAATGCATTAGTTGTCATTTAAGCTTTTTACATCAATGCGTTTTTATGATTTAGTTTTATTTGATATTCTTCTGTCATAAAAGCAATACCTGTCAATAAAAATAGAGGGAGTGAACGCAATTATTATCTCAAATAAACAAGATAGTGCGTACTCGAAGTTTGCAATGTTTGTTATCAACTCGAGCGTGACAAATGAAACACAACAAACTTGTTAACCAGCACACAGTACATTTGTTATTCTCCTTGAAGCTTCACTCCTTGTCTAGCTTCAAGTTTACTTTCCTTTGAAAAAAAAATACTTTAATGACAATACACATCTCGACAGAAACGCAGCAACGGAAAGAGAATTTACATCATAACTGTATGCCTTGGACAATCACCTTTTTACAATTTAATAATTATAGCTGTAAGTAAAATTAACAAATTACGTTTTGTAATTGTTATTATATCCTAAATAACAAGACGTTTTCTTGATGTGGAACTGGTAACATTTGCAGTATAAAATATGAATTAGAAAAAAAGGAAAAGGTATTAAACGCTCAAGAAAACTATTTTATCGCACAAATATATTAAAGTAAACTTGTAACAATAAGTAAAACAATTCTTGGATTTCGTTGTCCATGACGTGTCCGTTACTTAACTAAATATAATTATTTCACTACCGATTCGTAACGCAAAGTTTTTTACGGGTTAACACGTAAAAGTTTACCTTATAGCCTGAACCGGTTTTCGCTTTTAAAAAGCTTCTTCAGAGGCTGCCGCTGGGAGCACTGTCCGTCTTGTTGTGGGCGACGGTATGGACTTTTGAAAGATCGATATTGTGTGTGTGGGGTGTGGTATGTTCGAATAATGCGTGAGATTTGAATTGTGTCTGTTCGTTTAGGAAGTCGTTGTTATGTGTTTTCGTGTGTTTGTATATATCCAATTTTTCTAGAATGTCTAGTTTTCGGCTTTTGCGTGTACGTGTAGAATGTCCATGTTATTGTCAATGTTTTTGTGTGTGTGGTTTCCTTCAATGAGGTGGTTTGCAAAAGGTGGATTCTGTAGTAGAGTGTAGTGAATTTGTTGTTCAATGTATCTTTGTTTGAAGCTACATCCTGTCTGGCCTATGAAGAATTTGTTGCAGTTTGAGCAATTTAGTTTGTAAACAACAGGTAGATCGAATGTTGTGCTTTGTATGTGTGTGTTTTGATAGTGTGTGTTCTGTTTTGTTAGTAGTTTTGTATGCGATTCTGTATCCTGATTTTTTGAATTTGTGGGCTATTTTTTCACTTTGGTTGTTGATGTATGTTAGCGTTATGTTTTCGTTGTTTTCTGTCTTTGTCTGTTGTTTGTTTTGTGTTTTGCGTACGGGTTTATTGACTATTGTTCTGTCGTACCCGTTGGATTCTGCTAGATATTTTATCGAGTTTAGTTCATCTATGTATTTTTTTCATATAACGGGATGTTGCTAAGTCTATGTATCATAGTTCTGAAGGCAGCTAGTTTGTGTTGTGTTGGGTGACTGGAGGATTTGTGTATTAGTGTGTCAGTTGTAGTCGGTTTCTGTGTATACTGAATTTGCGCCTGCGTTCAAGTTTTGTAACGGAGAGGTCTAAGAAGTTTATGCTATTGTTGTGTTCGTATTCGGCAGGAAAGGTATGTTTTTGTGTATTTTGTTTATGTGCGTTAGTGACTGTTCACATTGTCCTTTGTTTCCCCTGTATAGTATTAGAATCTCATCAACGTATCTGTGCCAATTTGGTATTTTATGTGAGTGTCTGTCACTATTAAAATAAAAGGCCAAATAAGAATGCATGCTGTCAATTGCCTATGTAAAAATTAAATTTTATATTATATTACCAAACATATTTTAATTGAGCGTACAGTAGTATTCATTAAATAATCTGTAGGTACTGAAAAAGGACACTCCTTCATAGTAATTAACGTGTTCTCCCTTTTTAGAAGACAAACACGTGTATGTTACAGTTATTACACTAGTTAAGTAACACAAAGTAATATCAACAAAAGTGGCCAAAATAGTTACTAATATTTAGTACTACTGTTAAGAAAGAAATTACCTAAGCATGAAATGAAATTAACATATTTAAATGTAATGATTTTTTTAAATATAATATTATATTTTCCTGACAACTTACTGGTAACGTCAGATAAAATAGTAGTATTGAAGAAGTATATAGGGTAGTGTGTGATATGAACAATTACCGCCTGTTAAGAGTCACGTACGCACACAACGTTACAGCTGGTTCTGATGGAATAGCCGAGAAACGAGAAACATATAGAAGGCTGCGTAATGATGTAACAATATATTTTCTTCCCTATCTGTCTGTCTGTCTGTCTGTCTGTCTCTCTCTCTCTCTCTCTCTCTCTCTCTCTCTCTCTCTCTCTCTCTCTCTCTCTCTCTTTCTCTCTCTCCATCTATCTATCTCCCTATTTATCTAGCTGTCTGTCTATCTATCTATCTATCTCATACACACAGAAGAAAGATAAATTGTTTACAACTTGTTCTCTATACTTAGTGTTAACTTTCCAATTAGTGTTAGTACAAACAATAGCCTATTACGAGTGACTCTGCAGAACGTGATAACATATCGACATGTAATTACTCGGACGACTACAATCAGGCTACAAAGTGATTCCGAAGTAATTACATTCTGCAGCAAAGAATTGCCTTCACAACGGCGAGCTAGTTTGATTAGAAACGACGCACTAATTGCTAATTACTGATCGCAAATTAAAGAAAACTTCTTTGCCTTATAAGACACAAATTCAAGTCTTAAATATCTACTCTGACTCAACATAATGTAGTGGGAGCATAAAAAAAAAACCAATTTAAATTGTAAAGTTAATAATATTGTTCGACGGTCTGCTGCTCGTCGTATGGTACAGTGGAAAAACAAAATACAAGATACCAATGTAGTCACTAATAACCAGCTTTAATTATCACAAATAACCGTTTGTAATCAACAAGTTATTTACGAAGATTATATTCGTACAGTAATTCAAATTAATCTGTATACACGGAATAATAATGTCAACTATTAGAATCCCGCACATATTATAAAACACTTCGCAACAACACTTCGATACTCGCTGGTATACACCGCCACTCAAACTGAAACTAAGCGTCTCTGAATACTTACATTTATTCCCCGCTTGGATTTCCGAATAATGTATACTACCCGTCAGCGCTACACTCGAGCGTAATTCCTTGCGGCCTTGAACACAGTGCGCGCCGACCGATGAAGTCTGGCACAGCCTCGGCTACGGACGCGTGACAAGTGTCACGTAATTGTTCTTTATCTCGAAGCAACAGCTGTTTCTACGCGCACACACACACACACACTACGGTCTGGCTCGGCTGGACTAGCCGGGAAATACGTAGATTGTTGTGTAATGGCTAAACAATGTGTTCCACGACTTCTTGGCTAATGGCTAACCAAAAAGCCTCTAAAAGTTTCATGACAGACATTAGGAACTTTAGCAAGCAGGAGGCGGTGGTGAAAGGCAGTATAATCATACCTTAAGTATGCGATGTGTCTGAAAACATTAGAAAGATAGCTGCTGAGCTTAAAGGTTGAGCGCTGCTTTTCAATTCCCACCACATACGTTACGAAAATCATTAACCGTAGCCTCTAGTGTGAAAAGTTAATTTACCATGAAGTAATGATTAGATAATTTTTCTTTAAAACTGTATTCCACTTCAAATGATATAGAAAACTATGAATGGTTCTAATCTGGAAAGCCTAATATTCAGCTAATTATTCCTCCCACGTTAGGCACAAAGTGACAAGTGACATGTAGGTACAACGGGAGAAATATTCTCAACGTTTCCAACAGACGTTAGAGATAATTATTGCTCCCACGTTAGGCACAAAGAGACATGTAGGTACAACGTGAGAAACATTCTCAACGTTTCCAACAGACATTAGAGATAATTATTGCTCCCACGTTAGGCACAAAGAGACATGTAGGTACAACGTGAGAAACATTCTCAACGTTTCCAACAGACATTAGAGATAATTATTGCTCCCACGTTAGGCACAAAGAGACATGTAGGTACAACGTGAGAAACATTCTCAACGTTTCCAACAGACATTAGAGATAATTATTGCTCCCACGTTAGGCACACAGTGACATGTAGGTACAACGGGAGAAACATTCTCAACGTTCCCAACAGACATTAGACATAATTATTGCTCCCACGTTAGGCACAAAGTGACATGTAGGCACAACGGGAGAAACATTCTCAACGTTTCCAACAGACATTGGAGATAATTATTGCTCCTACGTTAGGCACAAAGTGACATGTAGGCACAACGGGAGAAATATTCTCAACGTTTCCAACAGACATTAGAGATAATTATTGCTCCCACGTTAGGCACAAAGTGACAAGAGACATGTAGGTACAACGGGAGAAACATTCTCAACGTTTCCAACAGACATTAGAGATAATAATTGCTCCCCCGTTAGGCACAAATTGACATGTAGGCACAACGGGAGAAACATTCTTAACGTTTCCAACAGATATTAGAGATAATTATTGCTCCCACGTTAGGCACAAAGTGACATGTAGGTACAACGGGAGAAACATTCTCAACGTTTCCAACAAACATTAGAGATAATTATTGCTCCCACGTTAGGCACAAAGTGACGTGTAGGTACAACGGGAGAAACATTCTCAACGTTTCCAACAAACATTAGAGATAATTATTGCTCCCACGTTAGGCACAAAGTGACATGTAGGCACAACGGGAGAAACATTCTCAACGTTTCCAACAAACATTAGAGATAATTATTGCTCCCACGTTAGGCACAAAGTGACATGTAGGTACAACGGGAGAAACATTCTCAACGTTTCCAACAAACATTAGAGATAATTATTGGTCCCACGTTAGGCACAAAGTGACATGTAGGTACAACGGGAGAAACTTTCTCAACGTTTCCAACAGACATTAGAGATAATTATTGCTCCCACGTTAGGCACAAAGTGATATGTAGGTACAAATGGAGAAACATTCTCAACGTTTCCAACAGACATTAGAGATAATTATTGCTCCCACGTTAGGCACAACGGGAGAAACATTCTCAACGTTTCCAACAGACATTAGAGATAATTATTGCTCCCACGTTAGGCACAAAGTGACATGTAGGCACAACGGGAGAAACATTCTCAACGTTTCCAACAGACATTAGAGATAATTATTGCTCCCACGTTAGGCACAAAGTGACATGTAGGTACAACGGCAGAAACATTCTCAACGTTTCCAAAAGACATTAGAGATAATTTGAAATTAATTTACATTAATCATCTTCATGTTCTTCTTAACGGTTTTAGGCTTTAGCGGCCTGTTTCTATTCGACATTCTATCTCTTCTTAGCTCTACCTACATAAGAACCTTAGGACGTTATGAACCTTAGGATTTTTTCACATCCAGGAGTAGGATATGCGGAACATAGAGCTGTTTGGACCAGAGCCTCTACCTACTCAAGACCGTTGTGCGGCTGAAGAGTCACGCCCTTACCGATGTGGTCTTATAACAGAACACGACGGATCTAGACCAGAAGAGGTTGACAAAAAATCTATGCGGCATAGGGTAGGTTGCCCTCAACGGTGGTCTCAATCAACAACTCACAATTCCAACAAAAATAAGAACTTGAAAACATTATAGCCTAATATTAAAGTAACCCAAAGGCCGAGTAAGTAAGTTTCTAAGAACAGTCTATTCTAGACAAGAAAACGCTAACTCACTCTTGTGCAAGCGTCTATTCAGTCGATATTAAAGGCAAACGAGTGTCATGTAGTAATTAATTGTTATTCAGTTTCAATCCGGTATTTCAAAATAAATAAAAACAGTCGTAGTAGATAATAATAATAATATTTAAAAAGTGATAAGAATATAAATTACAAAAATATATAATTGACAACAAACGAAGAGAATAATTTACAGGACAAACTTTATAGGCATGTGTGCCACACCGTTTTCAAGGTGGTGCCATAACAGAACACGGAGGATCTAAACCAAAGAAAGTCGATAACAAATCTAGCCGGCATAGGGTTGATTGCCTTATACGGTAGTCTCAATCAACAACTCACAATTCCAACAGTAGCCTCGGAATTAATTTAAATTTTGTGTCTAAATTACAGCCTAGACTATAGTTAATTTAAAGAGTCTAAAACGATTAGTCGATTAGAGTTCAGCGCGCCGTTGAGTAGATTTTACACCTTCCCTTATTAGAAACCTGCCCATATGAGGCCACATTTCTGTGTTGTTTTGACTCTAAGTTTTTATTTAAGAAACGCAAATTTGACGCTAGACACAACCAATAAAGCTGCAAACAGAATAACAAGTGTAGGCCTACAGTGTGCGTGCCTGTTAACAAGTTCGTCGAGTTTCTTATTGTTACGCTGGAGTTGAGCACGAACACTACCAACTTTCTGTACACACTTTCTCGTTCATCTCAGTTTTCTCTGCAGATAAATGAGTTCACTTACAAAACTTATTGACAGATGTTGCAAGTATAATAGTGGGAAAAGAAATAAATATCAATCACAAAATGTATTAACGTCAAGAATTGAATTTAAAAAATCTGACTTTAATAAATTCACAAAGCAATATAATTTATATTGAAGTGAGTAGTAGAAAGGTAGGAAAATGTATGTTACGTAATACGGAACGTTCTACAAGTATATATCGGCTAGCCTAGCACAGCCCAGCTATAATGTGTGTGTGTGTGTGTGTGTGTGCGCGCGCGCGCGCGCGTACATATTACTGCTACTTTGATATGAAAGACAATTACATGACACTTATCACGCGTCAACAATCGAGGCTGTTCCAGACACTACCGGTCCGCGCGCACTGTGTTCAAGGCCAGACACGACACTGTTTCTAGTGGTTTCGAGATCACCCGTAAGAGACAATTGTTCAACACTTCATCCAAAATTTACATCTTATTCTGGCATCTCAGCGGGGTATAAATAGAAGCATCCAACGATGGTCAGTTCAGATTACGTCGGCGATTACTCAGTACATTTAAGTACCGATTTATTCAAGTGAGATTCGAATTATTGTGGTTAAGTGTTATTTGCTTTATAATTGTGCGGGACTCTATTAGTTGACATTATTACTGCGTTTGGACAATTTTTACTTGAGTTGTTGTAAGAGAATATTTTGTTGATTACAAATTATTAATTGTGTTAATTGAAGCTAGTTATTAGCGGTTTAATTTGTGTCTTGTTGTTTTGTTTTCCACTGTACCATACGACGATCAGCAAGACCGTCGTAACAGTATCAAACTTAACCATAGTTGTTCAGGAGTGTCTCTGAACGGATATATTTAGGCTACATAAGAGAAAGGTTGGTACGAGATTTTTAGCAAAGGGAATATAAAATTAACCAAATTAACTTAACCAAAACGTTTGTATTGTCATTATTTTCGTATGTACTCAGTCAGCAAAGTTGTGATGTACATTTTGAAGCAAACAAAACGCGTCCTTGAATGGATTAATACTCGGTGCCCTCCAAATTTATATATTAGTAAACTATCAAGTACATTTTGTGCTACTAATTCTCTTAATTCTCTTACTAGGCCCATGTAGTGTTTAAAATCTTAAATTATTTTTACAGTACATCGGTTTCCTTTTATTATGTATCCGGCTGTACAATGTTTACACATTTTCCAGAACCAATGATTACAGAAGTAATTAAATTCCCATCTACCACTGCTGCTTGTCCATACAAAGATCTTCTTCAGTTTCTCGTTCCCCCAATATAGACTGAATTTCTTCTATCCAGTTAATAGGTGGTCTTCCTCTTTTCCTTCTTCCTGGTGGGTCCCATTCCATAACTCTTTTTGACAATCTTTCCTTTGACATTCTTTTCGTGTGACCATATCATTGTACCACTGTATTTTACTGTTTGGATAAAATCAATAATTGAATTTTTTACATTCATTCTATCCTTAATGACTTTATTTCTAATTTTCTCACGTCTGGATACTCTTGCCGAACATCTCCAAAAGTCCATCTCTGCTGTCATTAATTTTGTTCTTGTGTGTTTTTTTAGTAGTCCAAACTTCTGAGACGTGAGTCACGATACTTCTAACAATGGTTTTAAATATTTCTTTGTTTCCGTTTTTGCCATAATTTGCTTATCCCACAGGGTACAATTTAATATAGATATAGCCATAATTCCCAAAATAATTCTCTATTGTATTTCTTTGTCTTTTATTTTGTTTAAAAATGTCTCAGATTAACTTCGCAGCTCTCACGAATATAACTCTATGTACTTAAATTATATAAGAATACAGTTTCTATCTTCCGTATATTAATTTTTAAAGTCGCAGTGCTTTCATAAAACATAATTCTGACCGTTTCTTTCCATGTTTATTTCAGTGTCATACATTTAAATAAAATAAGTAAATTATTTTTATTACTTTTTGTTTATTGTATTTTGTTCAGTGTATCCATCTTTCACGTATTTGAATCGGAACACAAATAATTAAATCTGTATAATTATTTTTGTTAAAAGTTTGAATCAAATAGAAAGGATAGAAAGGTTTTTATGAAAGGTTAGAACATTTTAAACAACGCAAAGAAGAAAAATTAAATTTCAACCCTGATACAAATAAAATCTATAAGTAGATGTATCTTACGTAATTGAAGTGAATAGGAAAAAGGTAAAAAAAACTAAGAATAATTGAGTGAAATAGAATAACAGAGCGAGTTGGTAACAATATACGCTAATATAACAAATTATCTACTTCAATAAGCCCATACAGCTAATAAAAACGTTTTAACATATTTTTTGCACGATATGCTGTATGCCCAGAGAAATCAATATACGCAAACCTCTATATTGTTACCACACAATGTGCAAAAGCTAAGAGTGACTTAATTTGTAATCAAACACAGGGGGGGTAGAGTGGTAGAGACATCTTATCTTAAATTAAGAGAGAAAGGTAAGGAAATGGTGGGAATAAAAGGAACAGATGAGGCGAACGCAACGGAATACTGATGAATTCCGGTTAAATTGAAACTTTTAATCCCAAGGTAAACAATATCAAACTTTTCTCATATACGCGCACTGTCATAGCCTGTATTTCACGAGGACCGTAATCCTGGATAACAAGCTTTCTTTTCGTGTGATCGATTTTTTCTGTTACCTATTATATACTATTCTTATAAACCTGAAGGCCCGTTATTATTTCTCAGTACGTCTAAAGTATTCATAATAACACAATATTAGTATATACTTTTATTCTTTTACATTTCAAACTCCAATAAAGGGATTATTGCCAGCAATATGAAGATTATGAACTTTAATAGGATTTTGTGTGCGAATGTTATGTATTGTTAACATAAAAATCAAAGAGTCAGATTATGTTTGAGCTGTTATTTTATACTTCTTGGTTAATGAAATTCAGAAAGGACTTGCTGAATAATTGCTGTCGTGATGTGTTAAGCATGGAGAAATGAGGGAGCAACAACATTGCAAAGAACCGAATTGAACAAATTCATACAGGTTTAACACATAAAACTATTTTATAATAAAGGTAATAGTGGCAAAAGTAGTAGTAAGATACATTTTTTTAAAGGATAAAGAGAAATGCATTTAGGCACGAAGCGTTGTGCTCCCATCTCACGTGTACTACGCACAACACCTCTCCTCCGTCGAAGAGCACTAGCCTGGAAATTATCCCTCTACATAAGCCTAGGCCATTTCGCTGCGTCCAGTGAGTTCACATCTATATTGATCTATAGTCTATAGACGCTCCAAGTCTCTCTTCTTCATCCTTCATTCTTAAGCAGGATGCCTTCTGCTTAATATGTCACATGGTTCCATTCGTTCTCCCCTTTTATCATGGCTCCGACTATGTAATCTGGAGCTATCGTTCCTATATCCACAACTAGAGAGGCTCTTGTTGTGTCAAACCATGGCCGGGTCTAGTATAAGACCGGAATAATAAACGTAGCACGTATTAAATGTGATTCGATAATAAAATCACGTCATTTTTAATTGCCGGTTAACAGCAGTTTTATAATTCTTTATTTTTGCAAATTAAATTTTATTATATAAAATACTGTCATATTATTTAAGAAATATAATAATTTATTCATTCATATGATACGAATTCAATAATAATTTTAACAAAACTAATTCATTTGGCCTAACACTAATTCTCTAATTTCTTTAACTTGAGTAGTAAGTACGCAAAGGCCTACAATTTAGATTTAGCTATAAATAGGCTTATTCATGATTTTAGTAATGCTATGAAATTAAATCAAAATATAACATGTTTACTTTAGTTATTTTAATACACTATGCTTAAAGGCTTCAGACGCAACGTTGCCACGTTTAATATTCCGGCCTTCTACTAGAGCCGGCCATGGTCCAAACTACGAGGGCTATTTTTTTTTTGAAACTCCGATAGACCAATAAGCAGACACGTGAATGACATCAATAATTTTATTTTATACAAAATTTCATACATATGTAAACTACTTTTCTACATAGTCACCACCATTGTTGAGCACTTATCATAGCGAGGCACCAACTTTTCTATGCCCATGTTGTAGACTGTTCGCTCCTGAGTAGTCAGCCAATCTGCCACACTGGACGTTAACTCATCATTGGAGTCAAACCACTGCCCACCTAACCGCTTTTTCAAGTCAGTGAACAAATGGTAGTCACTTGGTGCCCAGTCTGGGCTATAAAATGGGTGATCAAGGACTTCCCAGCAAAATTCATGAAGCAGGTTTTGTGTGAGTGCAGCTGCGTGAGGTCGTGCGTTGTTTGGAAACCCACCGAGCACAGAGTTCCCTATACCCAAGCTTCTGAGTAAGAATATCATGAAGGGCAGACCTAGGTATTTCAGGAAAATCAGCAGAAAGTTCAGTAATAGTGAAACGACGGCGCTCTTGAACCATCCTGTCTACCCTTTCAACAACATCGTCAGTAACCAAGGACTTTCTTCCTTGTCCTCCTACATCAATAACATCAATTCGGCCTTCTTTAAATTTTCGACACCATTTCTGAACTGAACCATCACTCATCACATTTTCTCCATACACATTACACAACCTTCGATGAATTTCTGCAGCACTATGACCTTCAGCTTGAAGAAATCTAATAACAGACCGAATCTCACACTTGGAGGCAATTTCAATTGTAGTTGCCATAATAATTAAACTGTCGTGACCACAGTAATAGACAAAATAACTATAAAACCAGTGGTTATAGTTCAGAACAAAGCCTAAAAAAACATTAATTTACAATCAGATTGTTGCTATGACAAAAGAACCAGGTTTCCCAACTCACCGCAGGTTGAAAAAAAAAATAGCCCTCGTAATACAGTGGAAGGCGGTGGACTCCGCGTTATCCTCTATACCCGGGCAGTACAGGCAGTCTGCAGACAAGGCTTTACTCACTCAATGGAGGTAGGATTCTATCAAGCTATTTGCCGCTTTCCAAGTGCGTGGAGCCTTTCTTGGTGTGTTGTCATCTCCTTGCCGACCTCATCTTTTCTAAAGTGCACAACTCTCCACTACTTGTGTATTTTATGGTGGCCGGCAACTTTGGTGAAAGTTATGTTGCAGAACCCAGTTTTTTTTTGTCAATGTAAGTGCACCTTACTGAGTGCGTAAGTGTTGATTGGGTTTTCAAAAACATTTACCGCGAAACATATACCATAAAAAAAAGGGCACCCATAAATCAGGCTGTAGCAACGGTAAGACGGACGTTTTTGAAATTAAGTGTGTTACAACTGAGCACACTCAGTCTCCGCACTACCTTCATTTTCAGCGGCCATCGTAAAGTAAGGCGATTGTACTCCATGACAGAGAAATCGCCATGCACGACTCCAGAGATTACCATAACAGCTGGTTCAGAGACGGTGCAGTAAGCAGCGGCTACACTCATAGTTTCACTCGTATGCACGGCTGGGCCAGTCTCTTTCGGCATACCTTTAGTTCAAGGCGTTCGCCCACAAGAGGACTGATAGGACCTCCGTCATGAGCAGGCGACGCTTGCAGAGTCTCGGTCACCACTTCCATTAGCCATCATCTCCTAAGCATCGTTAGAGCCTTACCCACCGTATGATGTATCTAGTGGAAATAATTCAACTTCGTATCGATTAAAATCCCAATATATTTAGCCACAGGATTTGTCTCAACGATAACATTTTCGCCTTGGCATTGCTGTCACCTTGGCTGCAATATATGCCGAAGTCAGTAGTACAGAAATGTATCCTCTCGGCTCCCTGGCAAGGAAAGATGTAATCGAAAAGTAAAGGGTAGAGGACTTACAACGTGTATTTTACGACATTAATAACACTATTGTTTCTTTTACTTTATTAACAACACGCTTGTGTACCTTTTGTGCCGCTTCAACAGTGGCAGAAAGCTTTCACAACTACTTCCTCCTTCACTTCACCCTCCGAGGAGGACCTTTTCCTCGGTGAGGGAATTTAAGCCGTCCCACAACCCCAGGATTATTTTGAACCACTGACATTTCGGCCCCACTAGTAGCGCAGCTGGTACTAAGTACAACAGTGTGCGTCCTGTTATCCTGAGACCATAGTTCGAAACTCACTAAGGTAGAGCCAGCCACCAACTATCACGGTCGGTCCTGCCTTGGGTTACGGTGTGCTCTCAAACGGTACACACGACACTGTCAAATCCATGTTACTAATGGCCTCTTATCCAGCTTAGCGTGACAGCTGTTATCGTTATTAGTTTGATTATTGTCATACGGTATATAGTGCTACGCCCTTACAGAACATTCTACATGATTCTCGGCTATCCCAGCAGAACCAGCTGTAACGTTTTGTGCGTACGTGACTTTTAACGTGCGTCAACGAGGCTATTCTAGACCATACCGGTCTTGTGTTCAAGACCGCAATCAATTACTTTCTAGCGATTTCGAGTAATGGTGGGTGACGCGTATTATGGGTTATTCTGGAACACCTGAGATATCGATATAAACAAAGACAGCCGCCGCTTAGAGTCAGGCTTACGTCGGCGATTACTCATTTGAGTTTTATGTCGGGCGATTTACACAGTGCGTTTCAAGTGGTGTATTAGTGGAAAGTGATTATTGTGCGGAATTCTTTATAGTTGACATTATTATTTCTGTGGACAGATTAACTTCAATTATTCTACGTTTATAATTTCGTTGAATAACTTGTTGATTACAAAAAGTTTAATTGTGATAATTAAAGCTGGTTTTTAGTGACATCATTGGTGTCTTGTGTTTTGTTTTCAACTGTACCATACTTTAAATCGTACCAGTATATTTTCAAGTTTGTTGTCTAACGGCAATTTAAATTAGTTCAGTTTTTAGATAGTTTTTAGTTAGTTTAGGTACCTGTTTGAAATTAGTTTAGTTTTTGACACTTATATTCAGTCGTAAATTCAACTTTGGGAAACTAAGAATTAGTTTCAACAACAGACTTTATGATATACGCAGCTGTTCCTTTGAATTACAAAATATTTCTATACGATAAAGTTTTGTATAATAAAGAAAAACCATTTTGTACATCAGGCAGCAATGTTAGCTATCGAATAGCTTGGTGTTTTATTACGAACTAAAACTTAATAAAACTTTATAATTTGCAGGTAACCTAGGATTTGTAAACAACCCAATTTAATTGCATACAAAAATTAATCTATTCCAAAACTGATTACATTCATTGCTTATAATGGTTTCCAAAGATTTTAAATATTTAATATTTAAGATTATTTAATTTAAAAATTTTTGTTAATGGTTATAATCACAACGAGATTTCACACTGTTGCACACCATTATAGAAAAATTATTCCAATTGTCTTTAACATCCAGTGATATCAATTTTGTATTTTAATTTATTTTAATATATTCTAGATTTTTTGTCAGTTTTACATTATTTCCCATGTTATATTTTGTCCCAAATTCATATTTCTCCTTAATAGTCTGCTGACTTCCTTTGATAATTTATAAATAGGTGCGTTATTAAAAGAAACAATCGGTCTAATTGGTTTTCCTTTTTCATGTATTTTAACTGACATTTAAAAGTTAGTCTTATTGGATTACTTTCCATTAAATATTTTTTCTTGTTTTTTTCTATAAATGTTATTTGTTTTATCCTTTACTGGTACTTACTTGTATAATTATACCGTATTTCTTTATATTGTCCTTCACTTATAAATGCTTCCGATTCCTTTATGTATTCGTCCTTTTTCAGTAGTACCATTGCGTTTCATTTGTCTGCCTTCGGAACTATAACATCATTCCTACTAGTAATTTTGCAACAACTAGTTACATTAGTTGTTACACTAGTAATTACTACTAGTAACACTCCAATACAACAATAAATATAACATCATTCTTTCTGAGTTTTTTTTTAGTTTAGTTACGGTTGATATAATTTTTGATCATTTCTTGATTTATACAAAGTTTTCTTAAATTATTTTATCTACTAATCTATGTTACCTACTTACCACCTTATCCTTTTTCTATCATTTTCATTTTCTAGTTTTTGTATGACGCATTCCCATTTAATAATGTTTTTTTTTTTAATTTAATTCTGGTGGATTAAACGTACGTATTTTAAACCTTTTGCCAACATTTTTTTAGTGGTGTGCTAATTGCTAATTTTTCTATAGTGGTGTGCAGCAGTGTTAATTCTGATTATTTAAGATTTAAGTATTCATTCACACAGCTATTTATTTTTAGTTTCATTGTTGTCTTCCAACTATTACATTTTCATTTTTGATTGACGAAATGACTGTTCTGTTTCTTTATCTTTAATTTCTTTCGTAGTTCTCAAAAATACATTATTCTTTCGATTACAGAATTACTTACCGGTACTATTTTGTATGTCCTTCTCTCATCTCCATTTTATCAGCAGGTCTTCTTCTCTCTTTTCTTACCTAACAACATGTTAGAATAGTTGTGTCTTACTAACGATTCAAACAACTATACACATTTATTCCTGTACACGTATTGTTCATATCAAATATTTCCTTTTTTTCCATAAAGTTTCTCTCTGATAGTTCCTATCCGTTTCGGATGTTGGATATCATACAGACTATTTTAGCTTTCTGTACTGCTGCACTGAATGAGTCAGTTGTATTCATGCCAAACCATGTCCTTAAATTTCTCACCCGTGATATTCTCGGTCGCCCAACTCTTCTCGTTCGAAGTACGTTTCCCTGTAGTATGGACTGCAACAAGTAAAATCTCTGTACATTTCTCGTGAGATGTCTCAGATGCTGAAGCTTTCTTATCTTCACTGTGCTGGGCTAATAACTTCCATTTCTTTCTTCATCTTCCTAAGAACTTCAACATTAGACATATGTGCTGTCCATGCAATGCTCTTTGCCTTGAACATAGCCATGATGATATTACTAGATATATCTAAACGATCTTTAATGCAGTGGTTTTTCGTTGCCTTCTACATGCCAATGTCGTTGATTAATGACGAGTTCATCCGCGTTTGGGGCCGATTTCTCAAACCCAGGACAATGAGGTGCTCTACCGCTCGCCAGCTCATCCAACCATTTAATAAATTTTAAAAAATTACGTTAACCATTTATTTAATAAAAAATTACGTTGAGCGTTAATCTCTGTATGCTAACTCGTCTTTATTGGAGAAGTTCTTTATTAAATTTTACTCATACTTAATTGGTGAAGGGCCTGTTGGAATATTATCACTATTGAAGATAGTGGTAAACACACGGGCAAATTAAACGAACAAGGACGAATTAGATATTGAGGCTAAGATAAAGATATGTCTTAGATAAAGACAGTACACGATGACTTCGCGGGATGGAATACTTTAAATCTCTCTCACTTCTTTGTAGAAACTGAAAAATATTGTTACGGCGGTCTCCTGATCGTCGTATGGTGCAGTGGAAAACAAAATACAAGACACCGATTAAGTCACTAATCACCAGCTTTTATCATCACAATTAAAAGTTTTGAATCAACAAGATAGGCTCTTACAACAAATCAAATAAAAATTGCTCACACGCAACATTAATGTCAACTAATAGAGTCTCGCACAATTATAAAACACATAACACTTCGCCACATTACTTCTAACCGCACTGGAATAAATTGCCACTTAAACTGAACTAAACGTCGCGGAGCGCTTGTATTTATACTCAGCTGAGATTCCAGAATATTCCATAATATGCGTCAAAAACGCTACAAGAAATCGCGAGAGCGTAATTGCTTTGCGCCTTGAACACGTTGTGCGAGGACCGGTGAAATCTGGATCAGTCTCCGCGGGGACACGTGACAAGTGTCACGTAATTGTCCTTCATCTCAAAGAAGCACCAATATGTACGCCCACACACATTATAGCCAGGCTCCGCTGGAATAGCCGAGACTCACGTAGAATGTTGTGTAATCGCGTAACAATATTAAGTCCAAATTGTCACATAACGTATTGCCAAAAGTAACCTTTTATAATATTACTGTCTTACAAACTAAAACATTCTTCCCTCAGCCAAAGTTTGGGTAGGGAATACTAAAATCGCCTTTTGTTTTGTCATATATAAATGTGTAGGTTTGTTTCGCTGAAAAGTTCTATCTCAATTTTAGTTACTTGGTAAGGTACGTAACAATGTTAAAACTATCACAGTTTACGGTAAAATAAATGTGATCATCTGGTCATCTGACTTCGTGAGCAGCCTTAACACTCACCCAATACTGCTTCAACAAAGGTTTCCTATTCACGTTGTCTGTTTGCTTAAATACTAAACATATAGAGATAACCAAAGGCTACTAATTCAGAGACTAAACAAGTCTCATACTAAGATCGAATTTGTTATACTGTTTGCGTGTATATCACTATAAGTAAAAAAGTTGTATGTTTCAATCATTCATCACTAAAGAGAAGAACAAGTTTTCTTATAGCAGTTTTCAGACTAACAAATATATACTTCGTAATGTAAAACAATAATGATGAAGACTGAATACCAAGATGTCTTATTAAGCTTTTGAGCAATGAAAATTTACGAGTGAATTCATATTTATAAATGTAATATTTTCAAATACATATACTGCAAATAAGTTTATTTTAACCTGACTCACGTTTTGCTGAATTTATTCTGTATCTTCAAAGGTTTGTTTGAATTGTTTTTTAAATTATAAAAAAAAATTAATTTTATAATTCAAACAAACCTCCGAATACACAGAATAAGTACTTGTGAAACGTGCATCAGGTTAAAATAAACCTACTTGCAGTGTATTTATTCGAGGATATTACACGGGGGACATGCAGTAAACTCAACGAGATACTTACAAAGGAATAATATTTATAACTAACTGTAAACAGAAATTTATGTAGTTTTATTATGTAACAAATTAGTACCTATAGTAGAATACAGATATACATTAATAAAATATTCTCAAAAATAAATTAGAATACATACAAATTAATTTATTCTTACAACTATTTATATATTTTTATTTACGTTTAGTGTTTGATCATTTATAATGTAGGATGTCTGTTAGAAGTTCAGAGTACTATTTCTCTCATTCGTGTTAACTATAGAATTGAGAGTAGTTCAGTTATTCAAACAGAAATGCTGCTCTTCTAATAACACAGGAGAGCTTTGCAGACACACTCATAAATTAATGTAGTCTGGCTCCGCCCATATGAAGTTCCACATGAGTTCATTGTGCACAGTATAAATTAATTATTAGCTCTTGTAGTATTTAACAAAGACGTACGAAATAGTGCATCCTTTGGTAGATATCTGCCGACTATTATCACGCTTAAAATATTTACCAACAACAAATAAGCTGTTTATGTGCCTAATGCTTTAATATGCACATATTTTATACACACTTTTCGCCAATGGATATTCTGTAATCTCCGACATTTTATAAGTTGTCATTAAAACGGATAGATTTTATTCTATAACGTACTTTTCAGTGCTATTGCAGTTAGGTAGCGAATCGCATAAATTATATACTAATAATGAAGTTATAAAAATTATACGTTAGCCTGAAGGTGGCAGCCCCACCATACGTCTTACCTAGTGGCATATACATGGGACACATTCACTATTAAATTCTCTCCAATAAGGACTAGCCGTACGGATGTTATGAGTACATTCGACAGGATCGCCCAGTATCGGCTGAATTGGTGACTGCCGCATCACCAAACAACTATGTTAGTCCAGTCGCCAGAGATTTTGACTTGATAAAAAATTGGGGCAAAGCAATATTTGGTGCACGTGTTAAATAAACGTTAATAATTAATATAAAAAAATCTTTGCATGTTTACCTTTCTAGGGTTTTCTGAAAATGGTCTGGAAAAATCGTAAAGACAGATTTTCTTAAAGCACTCCGTAAATATGTACAGTTGGAAGAAATAAAAAGGTGTATATTGAAGAGCAAACAATTTCCTTCAGAAAGTCTCCTTACATATTTTTACGTTAATGGAACTGTTTTCCTGAAAATTGGTAATGATGAGCGCTGCGTTTTAAAAAGAGCGTTTGCCCCCGATCTTGCGTAATTCGCTAAATTAGCCAGGCGCGTCTATTCAAAAATATCATAACTTTCTTTAATCTAAGCATAGCCAGTTAAATAAAGGCTAGTTTTGAAGGGGAACAGTATAGCTTTCAAAATTTGTTGATTTTTACATAAATATTTTATTTGAACATAAAGAATATAGTGTATAAATATTTACTGTAGATACAAAAAGAAGTGAAACCACAAAATTACAAGTACTATACAATAAAATTTAAAAAAATAGTAGTTCTTTACTAATTTACCTTTAAAAGAGATAAACTTTTTATTTTATAATAATGAAAACTACTTTTGAAGTTGTTATTTAAAAAAAAACACCTTTTCAAAAGTGAGTATTTCGACGTATTTTAAATTTACTCGAAAATTCAGAGTTTATCTGCCTTTATTAATCTTAAAAATAGAGATATCGAAATAAAAAAAATTGTATTTGAAAGCTGCAAGTGTTCTGCATCAAAAACTATACTCATGAAACTTAAAATCATTTTCGAAATTAAAAAAAATAAATAAAAATTGTGTATAATAAAAAAAGGTGCCTCCTTTGCGTTACATACATGTATCTTTTAAGTGGGTTTATTTGAGTACTTGAAATTAACGTTAGAGCTACTACAATACTAAATCTATCTATTCATGTTATTTCTCTTACCTGATTATACCTATACTCTAAAAACAAGACCCTAGAAACCAGGTAAAATTTTTAAACGGCGCGGCGTTCTATTCCCCTCGAGTGTGCAACTGTAAATGTAGCTGCGCGCGCAACACCCATTGTTGTGGTGTGCCATACAAACATCTGCTATACAAGAACGGAGCAGTAACGCAGTTGATATTTCTTCAAAGGTTATAATCAAAACATTACAAATATTTTTGTTTTTATCATATAAAACAGGTAAAAAAATTGCAGTTTAAAGTTTTTATTTACACTTTTTATACATGCTAATATTTATTTATTTGTGAGCACGTGTAGTGGAGTCAAAATAAAAATCAAATGTGAATTGTTTTGGGAGTCGATTTTTTGTGTGCTAAATTGGTTAATGGGATCAAGTTGAGCTAATAGTTAAGTTTTGTGTAAAAACAACCCGTTTATTTTTTTATTAACAATTTAAGTTGCAAAATAGCGTTTTTATAAATATCTTTGGACCTAACAAGCCGATTTTAATGTGAATTTTTTTCAGTATTCTATAATAAATTAAGAACATTTCTAGCCTTAATACGGAAGTCGATGTTATTATTATTGTTAATAAATAAATAAAGTGGCGATGGCGTTTATAAACAAATTGCTGTTGTTTTAACACAAATTAATGAAAGTTGATAAAACTTGAGGGAAAGGTAACCTTTGTGGAGTACTATAAAACCCAAAAATTTCATATTGAAATGTCGAATATTACCTCAAAAAAATCGCAATTCACAAAAAAATTTGAGTGCTCATAAAGTACGGCAAGATTGTGGCGCAAAGGTGTACGACGGCTTAAATTAAAGCTTATTAAAAATACTTTCGGGTGGTTAATTAACAAAAATTTTGGCCTTTCTGACACCATTTTTTGACCATTTAAAAAAATTAAACGTAGACATGGATAGCCTCAAAAAAAGATGAAAATGAAGAAAAAAGAAAAATCTTAAAATCTGCAGCAGCAATTATTCGAAACGATGTTAATCTGAAGAAAAGTAATACAGAATTTTATCCTCCAAGTGATAATATATTCCAAAATATTAATGAGAATATCCCAGAATCCCTTCAGTTTCTGATAGAAGAAATAATTTTAAAAAATAAAAAAGGTGATATTAGTTCATATGAAACAAAATGCACAGCAATTACTCATTCAATTATGAGTTGCATAAGACCTAGAACCTTTCTATCACCATTGCAAGTTGGTCTGTCTGTAATGTTGCACAGGAAAATTGCTTCTAAACGAATTATAGATATATTGTCGCATCTGGGAGTGTGTTCATCATGCAAAGAAGCAACACTTTATGAGGATAGTGTATTGCTTAGTCCACGTTCTCCATTTAGATCTGGTTGTTTTGCACAATTGGCATTTGACAATTCAGATATTAACATCAATACTATAGACGGGAAAAATACTTTTCATAGTATGGGAGGTATTATGATTGTAAGTCCCAGAGATTGTTATTATAACAAAGTTCCCTTAAAACGATTGACAGTTAAGCCTACTGCAAAAGAAATTAGCAAAATTGACAAAATACCATTCCAAATTTTTGAAAATATTAATACACATGCACTCCAAAACATTGTTTTTAAAAAAGTAGATAACCCGAGTTTTAATAATATAGATTTTTCTAATGCTGACTTGCTTTGGATTTATGGAGTGACCAAACCAGGCATTACTGGCTGGAATGCCTTTATGTCCAAGCTTTTGGAAAATATGACGTATACATTATCTAGAATTGTTTGCTTGCCTTTTGTACACTCTCCTCCAACTGACAAAAATACAATATACACCGTTTTAAAATACGCTGTAAACCTAGTGAAAACTTAAGTCTATTTAATTGTTTTGTTACTTTCGATCAACCTTTGTATCAGAAAGCGTTTAAAATGGTCCAATCCTCACCTGATGATGATATACATAATGTAATTGTTCGACTTGGAGGATTTCATCTGCTTATGTCTTTTCTTGGTTCAATCGGTTATGTGATGGCAGGAAGCGGTTTAAAAGAAGCATTAAGCTGTTACTCCAGGAACTGTAGATAAGATGTTAGATGGCCATGCTTATGCTAGAGCAGTACGAGGCCACACATTAATTTGGATAGTTTTGTGTAAAAAGATTATTGAGGAAATGAATCTTTCAGAAGTTGAATATTCAAATATGAAATCTTTACTACAAGAATTTTTAGATGACAATCTTACTTACAAAGAAGTACAAGATCATAATTTTTTTAACATCTTAAATGGTAAATTTCTAGAAAAAATTATTGAAATTGAGGAACGCGGTAAAACTGCAAAATTATGGATACAATACATACGAATGATCTCTATTGCAAAAGCATTTGCGCGCTCTGAAAAAATGGGTAATATAAAAATTCAATTACAAGTTATTCAGCAAATGTTGCCATAGTTTTATGCGACTGGACATTTTAATTATACGAAATTAGCCTTATTATATGTACAATATATGAATCAATTTATAAAAGAATCTGAAAAACTTTTCACCTCAATGCAAAACCAAAATGTACTTCCAGAAACTACCGCTTTAAAAATTAAAGAACTTCAAAATTTTATAAATAACAGATTTTGTACTGTAAAACGAACTGAGAAATTCTGGTCAGGAACTCATACTGATATGACAATCGAACAGGACTTAATGAGAGTCATGAAAGTTGATGGTGGTATGATTGGACGGGGAGTAACTACCAGTACTGCAAATAAATGGATTTTAGCGATGCCATATACACATGATATCTGCGAAGAAGTAGAAAATTTTTGTGGTATACAATTTTCTACTTCCGATCAGCATGTAGATGCTAGAGATTTTCGAATAAAACGAGATACTGAAGATATTCTCAAAATAAAATCCTGGTTTGATTGTCACGAGACATTTCCTTATCAAGATTCAATAATGTCTATATCTACTGGAGTTACTGGCGGTAATAATATTAACTGTCATAATGCTTTTGAGGTTGGAAAAGCAGGGTTAGAAGAAACTGCTGGTACAAACTTCCATAAAGTTTCGTTTAAACGAAAAAATAGAGTACTGTCATTAAAAAGCGTTAATAGTAGTCTGAAAATTCAAGAGGAAATTGTCCCTATAGATCCAATGTTTATATTTCAACGCATTTGTGTAGCAAGAAAAAGTGACGACGAATTAAAAGATTACATGCGTTATGAACTTGCACCGTACCCAACATCTATGTTTTACGAAGGTGTATTTCGGAAAACAGATAAGTCTAAACTATATGATATGTTTGAAGTGGACCGCACTGAGATTAACCTTGAAGATTGCATTTACGTCATTGATGGTGGTATGTTACTGCATAGAGTAGTATGGTCAAAAAATGACAAGTTCAAATGTATTTTTCAAAGATACGTAAATTATGTCAAGAGACACTTTGGATCAAAAGTTACTGTAGTTTTTGATGGCTACACAAACAATTCTAACAGCATCAAAGCTATGGAGCGTTATCGCCGTACCAATCAAAATTCCTCTTTAGATATTTTATTCTATGAAGATATGTGTGTCACAGTGACCCAAGAACAATTTCTTTCGAATAAAACTAATAAAACTCGATTTATTGAAATCCTAACGAGATATTTGGAAGAAGAAAGCTAACGTTAAACAAGCTGACGATGATGCAGACTTATTAATTGTGAAAACAGCCTTAGAATTATATGATAAATTATATGCACGTCAAATTGTTACTTACATTGAAATTCCCTTTAATTTGATACCCCACGTGCGGTATTTTCATATTTTCCATTTTTGACATCACCCCTCCGCCAATTCCAGTAATTTATTGAGCCCAAAATTTTTAAAAACCAAAATCTTTAATAGTGCGTATAAGCATGTCACATATGATATTTCATATTTTCCATTTTTGACACCCCTCCATTACAACCCATTTATTGAGCCCCAGGGCCCAAATGTATTCAATAGTACGTATATGCATGTAAAATTGTTACCTGCATTGAAATTCCCTTTAATTTGATACCCCACAGTATTTTCATATTTCATATTTTTCATTTTTGACATCCCCCAGGGCCCAAAACACCTATCTTATGTTGGTTCTCCCATTGCGTACAAAATTTGTGCCAAGTTTGGTGGAAATCGGTCCAGTTTCATATTTTCCATTTTTGACCTCCCCCAAAACCACCCATTTATTGAGCCCCAGGGCCAAAGAATTTTCAATAGTGCTTATATGCATGAAAAATTGTTACTTGCATTGAAATCCCCTTTAATTTGATACCCTACATGCGGTATTTTCATATTTTCCATTTTTGACATCCCCCAGGGCCCAAAACACCTATCTTATGTTGGTTCTCCCGTTGCATAAAATATTTGTGCTAAGTTTTGTTGAAATCGGTCCAGTGGTTTAGTAGGAGGTGTGAAATATAAATACACACAATGACTTTTATGTATATTAAGATACACATATTTAATAATATTATTCAACAGAAGAAGATTTGTTAAAATTGACCATTCCGTCTATCGATTTAATACTCCTAACGATGAAATAATAACAAAATCGTTATTTTGATTTTATTACTATTAAAATTTGAACTATTTTAAACAAAAAGAATGAAGACTTTATCATGATCCAATGGTTTATTTAGTAGTAAGAAAAGAAATTCACGGAATGTAAACGTTTTTATCGATTTTACCGCGCGCTGCCCTTAAATAAGGTTTTTTTTTAAAGCCTGACCTTATAAACATGCAAAGATGATTTTAAACCGATATTTAGACCTTTTTCAATAACTATACCAAATATCACTTTGCCTCAATTTTTTACGAAATTTTACCATTATTTTTACTCTGGCGACTGGACTATGTTGCCGAGGGGACGGAGAGGTGTGAGACGTCGGAGGAAGAGCTGGAGTGACCAGCTCTAATCTTTGCCTGTTTGGTCATGTATGGTTCTACGTACAGATATTTATCCTTAATTTTAAAATCTGTATGATTTTAAAATAATAATAATAATAATCGTCACCAATAATGCATAACATATTGGATTTGACGAGAGGAACTGTTAAATTTCTTCTGATTTCAATGAATCGTATACACACCCCCTATCATCCATATCACGTTCTAATCGTATGGTCATATTTATAATTCAAACACTTTCTTCTACAATCTATTTCTCGATGCATATGTAATTTCTTTAATATTTATAAGTTACTGTACCTCAAGTTATTTTTTCCTTGTTTAGAACATGTTTCGGGAATCCTATTGTTCCCATCGTCAGCCTTCTAATTTTGAATCTTGTACACCAGTACTCCACGAGATTCAAAATTAAGAAAGCTGAGGATGGGAACAATAGGATTTCCAAATAATGGAAACACATCTTGTGGTAAAGTAATTATAAATACGAAATATATCACATTTATAAATACGAATGTAAAATTATATTAACTATATAGTGTACAACGATCATGTAGTAGGCTAAGGCAAGAACTTAGGTCAACGAAGTGGAAAAAGTAGAATTTATGGAAAAGAAATGTGCAGTGAGTTCAAGTGCTCAGTCAACGAAAGAACATTACGTACTTACAATGCAATGACACAGTTTTCTCGTGTAGTCACTAGAGAGCGTATCCATGCGGAAATTTCAATAAGTATCAGTGACTTTGTAGTCGTCGGCAGCCGTTGTTATGAAACACAGGGAGTCGTCAGTTCACTCGACATTTTAATTCATATAAATTAACATCTACGCCATGTACTGTGACGTAGCACATTTCCATCAGCACTAAATCTAATACAGTTTATCGAGAACATTGCTTTTATAAAATTATAATTTATAACTATTTAAAATTTTCAACCGCAATGAAACTGACTCTCATTCGAAAAATTTGAGTTTGACTAGTCTGTATTAACTGTTCCAACTACATTATATATTCGGAGTCGATTAAAAATTAAAATTTAATAAACTAGCCAGCACAGTTTTGTCTAAAGTAATTTTTACAGTTATTATGTTTCATATAATACGCTATGCAAATAAAACTTTACTGGCCTCAGAAAGACTGAGCCTGTGGAAATGAGTAGGCCTCATGGAGTAATTATGTGCAGCGGTAGCTTAGTGCTAGCCAGTCTACCTTTCTTTTGTACTAGACACGGAGTATCCGGTACCCGCAACTCGCAAGGTTATGATAATATCCATAATCTATCAGTATTATTATCTCTTTAAAACACACACACACACACACACACACACACACACAGAGGTGAGATTTCCACTCTTGACAGATGACAGCATGTTACAATGAGAACTGGTTGAAGTAAAGATTGCATGTTGAGATATTGTCAAATAGACAGTAGTTTCATGTACAAATTGTTAGTTTAAGTTAATTTTTGACAGTAAAAAAAATTATTAGTATTTTAAAGTAGTCCGACCATATGCGTAGGTATATAGCGAGTCCGCGTGTGCGGGTATGTATAACTGTGTTACGGAACAATAATAAAACAGATTAAATTAAATAACTTTTGTGAAAATAAAATTTCTGACATGAGACTTACACCAGAATATGCATTAAAATAAATATCTTACTTGCTTACTTACTAAATCCTTAGCTTTTCTACCTTTCGGTGTAAAGCTATGCTGGAGTTGAGTCCTCTGAAGTCGTCTTTTTCCACATATCCCTCCATTTCTTTCTATCTCCTGTGAGCTCCTTTAATTTCTCCCATTTTACTCCTCTTCTTTCTGCGGCTGTGCGGGCTTCATCGTTCCAGAGGTTACTCGGTCGTCCTCTCTTTCTTTTAGCTGTTTCTCTGTATACAAACACTTGCTTTACCAGTCTTTCCTCCTCCATACTCATTACATGTCCCAGCCATCTAATTTGTGCTTGTTCTACTGTTATTGCTACAGGAACAATATCTAACTTTTCCTAAATAATTCATTTCGGATTCTATCTTTTTTTTCTTCCCTTCTATTTTTCGAAGAAACCTCATTTCATTACTAGTTAGCTTGCTTTTTATTCTCTCATTTGTTGTCCATGCTTCACTTCCGTAAGTTAGTACTGGCTTCATGATTTTTCTGACTATTTCTGTTTTTATACTAGTGGATATTTCTTTTTTACCCAGGAAACTTGATTTAATACTATTGAATAATCTTCCTGTTTTCGCTACTCTTTCATTTACTTCTTCATCTAAATTCCCTTTGTTGTTAATCACTACTGCCAGATATTTATAACTTTTTTCTTGTTCTAAATATTTTCCATCAAGTTCTATACTGTGTTTCTCCTCGGAATTTCCTATTACCATAGTTTTAGTCTTCTGTATATTAATCTTCATGTTTTGCTTTCTAAGTTCTTCATTAAATACCTTTATGTTATTCTGTAATTGTTTTTCTGTTTCTCCTATAATTATTAAATCGTCTGCGTAGCATAATTCTGTTATTGATATTATCTTCATATTCCAGTATCCTATTCTATATTTACTCGTACTGTCTTTACATTTTTTGACAACATCATCCAACACCAGATTGAATAGCAGGGGGCTTAAACCTATTTTGCTAGTGAAAGTTTTTGGTGACTCTTTTCTTACTCTTACGTAATTGACAGTGTTTTCGTATAGGCTTTTTATGCCCTCAATAAGCTGTTGTTCTACTCCCTTCCTCTTCAATATGTTCCATACGTCCTTCCTTCGTATACTATCGAATGCCTTCTCCATGTCCACGAAACATGCATGTATTTGTCTTCCCACTTTGGCAGCTTTCTCACATAACTATCTTACTATGAAGATTTGGTCCACTGTTCCTCTCTTTTTCTGAACACACTTTGGCTTTCTGCCAAGGTATGCTCTACTTTTTCCCTTAACCTGCTTTCTAGAATCCTACCGTACAGTTTTCCTACCGTGCTCCCTAAAGTAATGCCTCTATAATTATAACATTCTTTATTGTCTCCCTTTTTGTGTACAGGCGCAATAATTCCTATTTGCCAGTCAAGTGGGACCTTTCTTTCTTTCAATGCTTGGTTTAAAATGTTTAGGAGTTCCTCCTTTCTTTCCATGTTTGCCTATTTAATCGTTTCTGTTGTTATTTCATCATGTCCTGGTGCCTTCCCTAATTTCATTTTCTCCATTGCCTCATTGAATTCTTCTCTTGTTATTTCCTCTTCTTGTAATTGGTTCTCTTCTTGTTCCATGTTTTCAGTATCTTAACTTTTTTCTTCTTCTTCCTCTTCAACGTTATCTTCGTTTCCGTTTTCTTCTAATAAATCTTTAAAATATTCTCTCCATAATACTTGTCTCTTCCATTAGGATCATTTTTGTCCTTTAAATTTTGTAGCATATCCGTTTTGGGTTTTCCCCTTGGTGTTGTAGAATAATTTCTGGTTTTCATTATATGTTTCTGTAAGTTTATTCCCGAAGTCTGTCCATGTTTTTTCCTTCCTCGTTTTTATTTGGTTTTTAACGTTTATTCTTACTGTCTTATATTTGTCATAGTCATCTTGTGTCTTATTGTTCAGATACGTTTTCCACGCTTTTTTCTTTCCCTTTACTGCTTTTCTACCTCTTTTGTCCACCATGCTGCCCTCTTTGTAGCCCCATTTCCTATTTTTGCTACCCTACAACTAACTTTCGCTTCTTCTTCGAAGCTTGATTTATAATTCTCCCATGTTTCATCAAATGTTGGTATACTGTTTTCTTCTTGAATTTTTCTAGTTTTGCATGATAATTTTCCCTTGTTACGCGTTCTTTAAGTTTATACACTTTAATTTTTTCTTTTATTTCTTCTTACATTACTTTATAAGTTATATCATTTTCACTAGATAGTGGTCACTCCCTATTTCTGCACTTCTCTTAATCTTTATGTCCTTTACATACTTCCATATTTCCCTATGTTAATAATAATCCTATGATAATAATCTATGATGGATCGTTCTTTTCTATTTCTTTCTTCCCTCGTAAATTTTGTGTTTCCGATAACTAAATCATTTTCCATACACAAAGCAATTATTCTTCTTCCATTATTATTTTTCATGTTTTCCCCCTCCCTTCCTAGCCAATTTTCTATTCCCGTGTTATCATTTCCCACTCTCCCATTTAGATCCCCCATGACCATTATATTATTATTTTCTGCTGCATCTATTTCTTTTTGAACCTCTTCAAACAATTTTGTTTTTTCCTCTGCTGATGCGTTGTCGTTTGGTGAATATACTATTATTATATGATATTGTTGTTTATCCATTATTAATACTAAGGTAAATATTCTATCGTTTAATTCTTTCGTCTCTACAAATTTTTTATATATTCTGGCTCTACTATTATTGCAACGCGGCTTGTGCCACTGCTGTATATTTTACTCCTGAACAAAATATATTATATTCTTTTATTATTTGCTCCATACCTCTAGCCTTCTTTATTGTTTCAGTAACTGCTAATATATCTAATTTTAGTTTTTTCATTTCATCCACTAGCTCTACTTCTTTTCCTTTTAGTCCTCTAACATTCCATATGCTCCAGTTCATAGTTTCCCTCTTTCGTTCTTTTTTTTCCATCATTTAATTTATTCATGTTTCTTGTGTCCTTTCTTAACTCTATTTTCTTCTTCTCCTTTTTTGTCTCCATTCTCATGTCCTTATTCTTTGCCTGGATCGTTGTCCTTATACCGTCCTTATTTTGCTTTATCGGTTTTTTGGGTTGACCGTTTTTAATTTGTTTTCAATTAGTTCTTCCTGCTCCCTGTTCCATTTACATTCTGTTCCGTCAGTCGTCACTTTTTGAAACCATATTTCTGTATTTTTTCCTCTCTTCTTCTGCTATTTGCTTTATCTTTTTCTGGGCTTCCCTTCCTACCTTTGTCATTTCATTATTTATGTAACTTCTATCTTGTAGTTGTTTTAGTTTGTTTTTATTTTTCATTACCATTTCTTTTTCATATGCACTATCTAGTTCCGCTTTGCAAATGTTTGTTCCTATCTATCTGGCTTCTTTGATCTGTACTGTTACTCCTACTGTTCTTTCTATGAAGTGTTCTATTCCATGCTTTAATCCAGCTCCATCTTCCTCCTTGATTTCTAATCCTGAAATTATTATATGATTTTTAACTTGTTCTTTTTCTAGTCTTCTTAGCCTGCCATCTACGTTTTCATCTTTTCCTTTATCATCATATTTTCTTTCTTTAGTTTTTCAATTTCTTGTTTAACCCCTTTTAGTTCCTGTTGGTATGTCTTTAGAACTAGTTTTATTTCTTTTATGCCTTTCATTAGTTCCTTCATCATTTCTGTTAGCATATTGTTACGGCATTACGAACAATCTACGTGTTTATCGAACCTTCCAGAGAGATCCAGAATGCAAGCGTGTGGCGTACGTGCTACAGACGGATTTTGCGAGAATCTTCTCGACTGTGCCGGGCTTCGCTCGGGCGCTCGGCCTGTGTCAAGGCCGTAGTTAATTACGTAGTTTACGAGAGATAAGACGCAGTTTGGAAGCTTCTGGTGTGTGAGCGTGACTATAAATACATGGGGTAGCGGCCTTATTTTTCAGTTCAATGCGAGATATTGAATAGTGCGGTTCGAGAGTATTAGTGCGATATATTTCCAGAGCGGTTCGAGTTATTACTGTGTACGTTCAAGTAGTTATTAGTGAAGTGTTGCGTTTTATAATCGGAGGGTATAATTGTAATACAATTGAGTTTTAATATTAGTGGACATTTAATTGCGTGTTAACAATTTTCATTTGATTTGTTGTAGAGACTGTGTTGTTAATTACGAACTGTTTTACTGTAATAATTAAAGTTGTGATTAGTGACTTAATTGTTGCCTTGTACTTATTTTGTTTCCATTGTACCTACGCCGATCGAGTAGACCGTCGTAAAAGTGGTGTCAGAACTGGGATAAAACGGTTAACAGTGGAAACAGTGGACACTTTATGCAAGACGAGTGTAATTCGTATTTAATCTGAAAAAAATGGATGCCAGTCAGATGATGGAAAATTTCCAGGCACTGTTGTTGCAGACAGAGGAACGTCGACGACAGGATGCAGAGAAAGCAGAAGACAGGCAGAAAACCCTCCTTTTGGAGGCAGAGCAAAGACGAAGACAAGAAAGGGAAGAAACAGAGGAACGACGACGACAGGATGCAGAGAAAGCAGAAGACAGACAGAAAACCCTCCTGTTAGAGGCAGAGGAAAGACGAAAACAAGAAAGGGAAGGAACAGAGACTCGACGGTCGGCGCCACAGAATAAAATAAGAAAGGATGGAAGACCGAAGTGTTATAGATGTGGGAAACTTGGACATCTACAACGAGATTGTCGGGTTAGAATTCAGCAGCAGGGAAACGAGCAATAGTCGGTTCAACGGGGCGTGTGCTGACTAACTGGAGGAACGAAGCCCCTAGACAATACGCAATTTCTACACTTCAGAAAAACAGCGGGAGCTTGGTAGTTACCGGATTTGTTCAAGAAAGGCCAACCTCGATTGCAGTTGACACAGGCGCAACAGTTTCTATTGTGCGCCCCGACGTGGTGAAAGTTATCAAGCCAATCTGGTGCTCTTGCAGCTTGCGAACAGCTACTGGACGGCCTGTAAAAGTGTATGGAAAACTGGAGGTACACCTACGCCTCGGTAGACATGAGTTTAATCATCAAGTACTTGTTGCAGGCATTGTGGATGAAGCAATGCTTGGTGTGGACGTTATGAACGCATACGGACTTATAGTCGACTTCAAAAACAACGTCTTGAGAATCGGAGGCGAAGAGGTAATGCTATCAACAATTACGACAGCAGAAAAGTCGATGGACGTCATAAACCAAGTGGCCGTAACTGTTCCGCCAAACTCCGAAAAGATCATCATGGTTAGAACTGCGGTAGATACTAGGGGCAATCAGTGCTCTATATTCGAACCCCAGGTAGTCAGCACACCGGGCATACTAATTGCCAGAAGTTTAGTAAAACCTGACGACACCGGAAATGTACCTATTAGAGTGGCGAATATTTTGGATCAAGCTATCGCTTTACAAACCAATACGCTCCTAGGCAAATTGAATCCCGTGGCCTGGGTAGCCGGAATAACGCAACGAAGATCCAGTTCTTCGGATACTTCTAAATTACCAGAGGAACTGCAAGAATTATTGAACAGATCTTCTAACGACCTCTCAAGTGGTGAGGTAAAAGAACTCAGACAGTTTTTACACGAATTCAAAGATTGTTTTGCAGTTCGGGGACAGTCACTGGGAAGAACCTCTCTTGTGCAACATCGCATCAATACCGGGGACATAACACCGATACGCCAACCTCCTCGAAGGCCTCCATTACCTAAACAAGAGGAGATGTCTCGGTTAGTACAGGACATGTTGACAGAGGGAGTAATCGAACCTTCGTCAAGTGCTTGGTCTTCCCCTGTAGTGCATTAAGAAGACAAAGAAAAGACCGCTTTCTAGACCACAAGTGGCTTATTCCAATTTGACGTCATGCCATTTGGACTCTGTAATGCACCGGTAACATTTGAGAGTGACGTGGAAACTTGCCTTGTTTACTTAGACGATGTCATAGTGATCGGGAAGACTTTCGAAGATCATTTGGAAAACCTTAAGGAAATTCTAACTAGAATTCACGGTGCACAACTGAAGCTGAGCCCGAAGAAGTGTTCTCTATTCCAGAAGGAAGTACAGTATTTGGGCCATCTGTTTTCGGCAGCGGGTGTTAGCATGGATCCTAATAAAGTAGACACCGTAAGAGACTGGCCAGTTCCGAAGAATAAACACGAAGTTCGGAGTTTCCTGGGGTTATGCTCATATTACCGACGTTTTGTGAAGGGCTTCGCTACTATTGCTAAACCACTACATGAGCTAACGGAAAATAAACGAAACTTCCAATGGTCGAGAGAGTGTGACCAACCATTTAGAACGTTGAAGATTGCATTATGTTCGCAGCCAATTCTCGCTTTTCCAGCTTCCGAAGGGAAGTACATCATAGACACAGACGCAAGCAATACTGGTCTAGGAGCAGTTTTGTCTCAAGTGCAGAACGGTGAAGAACGAGTAATAGCGTATTACAGCAAGACGCTTTCTAAACCAGAGATAAATTATTGTGTTACAAGAAGAGAGTTGTTGGCAATTGTCAGAGCTTTGGAGCACTTCCATAAGTACCTCTATGGAAGAGAGTTTTCACTACGTGCCGACCATGCTGCACTTGCTGCTCTTGAGATTTAAAAATCCGGAAGGACAGTTGGCAAGGTGGCTCTAACGTCTGCAAGAGTACAACTTCAAGGTACAACATCGGCGGGGGCGCCTGTACGGTAATGCAGATGGCTTATCACGAAGACCGTGACCGGAAGACTGCCGACATTGCCACAGAAAAAAAGAACAAAACTCAAGCGAACATGTTCATGCCATCACTGTAGATTTCCTGGCTGACGGCTGGAAAACACAAGACTGTCGACAAGAACAGATGACTGATGAAGACATTGGACTGATCTTGACAGCAAAAGAGGAAGGTCGCCGCCCGGATTGGCAAGATATCTCCCATGGTTACCAAGTGCTGAATGGCTACTGGGCACAATGGGAAACTCTCACCTTAGAAAACGGATTGCTGAAATGGGCTTGGGAAAGTGCAGATGGACGAGGCGTGGTCATGCAGTTGATAGTTCCCCGAAGTAAAGTGCAGTCTGTTTTGAAGGAGATGCATGATGGAACATCTGGAGGCCATCTTGGCGTTAACAAAACCCTTGACAAAATACGGAAGCGATTCTATTGGCTTCATCTTCGCCACGACGTAGAGGAATGGGTTCGGACGTGTGAAATATGTGCTGCAAGCAAGGGCCCACAAACCAGAAGCAGGGGAAAAATAGGACAGTATAACGTTGGAAAACCTTTTGAGAGAATTGCCATAGACATTGCTGGATCAATCCCAGTTACTGACGATGGAAACCGGTACATCATTGTTGTAGGTGACTACTTTACTAAGTGGGTGGAAGCCTACGCAATTCCAAAACAGGAAGTTACCACTGTGGCAAAGCAGTTAGTTCACAACTTCTGTTGCCGTTATTGAACCCCTATGGAAATCCATACAGATCAAGGGAGAAATTTCGAATCAGGAGTGTTTAAAAAATTATGCCGTCTACTCGGAATTCGAAAGACCAGGACAACGCCTCTGTCGGACGGGATGGTTGAGAAATTCAACAGGACACTTGAGCAGCATCTTTCGAAAGTTGTTGACGAGAATCAAACAGACTGGGACCAACGTATACCACCATTCCTTATGGCGTATAGGTCATCAGTACATGACATAACCGGTATGACTCCAGCAAAGTTGGTGTTTGGGCGGGAGATTCGTCTTCCTGGGGACTTGATGTTTGGATCACCTGAGACTCAGTCCCAAGAGCCAAAGAACTACTCCTTGCAATTAGAAAACCAACTGCGAGAAATGAATCGCTTGGTAAGAGGACGGCTGGATATTGCCAGTGATAAAATGAAAACTCGGTATGGCATTCGCAGCAATAGTGTGGGTTTCCTAGAAGGAGGTCAGGTTTGGTTGTTCAATCCAAAGCGCCGTCGTGGTCGCTCACCTACGCTTCAGTATAACTGGGAAGGACCTTACACTGTGAAAAAAGAATTAACGATATTGTTTATCGGATTCAACATGAAGGTCAGCGAAAGTTCAAGGTCGTCCACCTAGATCGCCTGGCTAAGTACAACTTTAGAGACGGTTTGCCAGTTCGGGACGAACAAGCTTAAGGAGGAGGAAGTGTTACGGCATCACGAACAATCTACGTGTTTATCGAACGTTCCAGAGAGATCCAGAATGTAAGCGTGTGGCGTACGTGCTACAGACGGATTTTGCGAGAAAATTCTCGACTGTGCCGGGCTTCGCTCGGGCGCTCGGCCTGTGTCAAGGCCGTAGTTAATTACGTAGTTCACGAGAGATAAGACGCAGTTTGGAAGCTTCTGGTGTGGAGCGTGACTATAAATACATGGGGTAGCGGCCTTAGTTTTCAGTTCAATGCGAGATATTGAATAGTGCGGTTCGAGAGTATTAGTGCGATATATTTCCAGAGCGGTTCGAGTTATTTCTGTGTACGTTCAAGTAGTTATTAGTGAAGTGTTGCGTTTTATAATCGGAGGGTATAATTGTAATTCAATTGAGTTTTAATATTAGTGGACATTTTATTGCGTGTTAACAATTTTCATTTGATTTGTTGTAGAGACTGTGTTGTTAATTATGAACTGTTTTACTGTAATAATTAAAGGTGTGATTAGTGACTTAATTGTTGTCTTGTACTTTGTATCTTGTATTTTGTTTCCATTGTACCTACGACGATCGAGTAGACCGTCGTAACAATGTCTATCTTATCTTCTTTGTCCTGTTTCTCCTTTTGGTGTGTTATATTTGTCTTTTGCTTTTTCTAAATACATCATTTAGCTTCTCCACGTCTTTTTTCCTTTTCGTATCTTCCATTTTTTGTACTCGTCACTACCCATTTTTTCCCACTAAACTGTATTTTTCTTAAAACTAAATATCTAAACCATTAGGCAACTTTCTTGTGTAATTTAATTATACGTTCCTGCATTTATTATATTTATTTATTTATTTATTTTATTAATTTAATCTATATTTAATATTTTTTAAGGCAGCGCGATAAAAACCTCCTCCAGGTCAACCCCTCAAAGAGTCTGTTTTTCACAGTGCATTCAGGATTATTTAAACTTATAATCTAATCCTACCTTGATTTTTGATGTCTTCTTTTTAACCATTTGCTCTGTTCACTTGCTTAATTGTATTTTCCCGCACTAATTTTTTTATTAATAAATACATTTCACAAAATTGTATTTAACAAATTTATACATTAAATATTTTTTGCATTAAATATATCGAAATCAAATCAAAACCACTATAAACCAACACAAATTGCTTGTCTGTGTTTGCTGATATAAGACTCGTCTAATGATTTATTTATCGTCTGCTCCCACAGACATCCGTTCACGTTGCCGACACAAACTCAACTCCAAAAACTTAAATTTCTGACATGAGACTTACACCAGAATATGCATAAAACAAAGATCTATCAAGTGATAATATTTATTAATAAATTAAAGAACTAAATATATGAGTTTTTTATAAACAATTTTACGACCCTGAAGAAAATTAATAAAATTAGACAGGTTAGTTAGTTTCCACCCACTTAGAAAAGTAGTCACCTACAACTATGATGTACCGGTTTCCATGGTCAGTAACTGGGAATGGTCCAGCAATGTCTATGCCAATTCTCTCGAAATACAGTCCAACGTTATACTGTCTAATTTTTCCCCTGCTTCTGGTTTGTGAGCCTTTGCTTGCAGCGCATATTTCACATGTCCGAACCCATTCCTCTACGTCGTGGCGAAGATGAAGCCAATAGAATCGCTTGGGTTTTGTTAACGCCAAGATGACCTCCAGACGTTTCATCATGCACCCCCTTCAAAACAGACTGCACTTTACTTTGGGGAATTATCAGCTGCATGACCGCGTCTCGTCCATCTGGACTTTCCAAGCCTTTTTCATCAATTCGTTCTCCAAGGTAAGAGATTCACATTGTGCCCAGTATCCCCTCAGCACTTTGGAACCATGGCAGACATCTTCCCAATCCCGACGGGGACTTTCTTCTTTTGATGTCAAGATCGGTCCAATGTCTTCAAAAGTTATCTTTCTTGTCGAAAATCTTGTGTCGTTCAGCCGTCTGCCAAGAAATTTACAGTGATGACTTGAACATGTTCGATTGCGTTCTCTTCTACCATTCTGTGGAAATGTCGGCAGTCTTCCGGGCACGGTCTTGTGATAAGCCATCTGCTTTACCTTGCAGGCTCCCCCGCCTATGTTGTACCTTGAAGTTGTATTCTTGCAGACTTTCGAGCCACCTTGCAACTGCCCTTCCGGACTTTTAAATTACAGTCACTCCAATGTACTTTTCTCCACAAAGCTGTCTGAGCTTTGAAAAATCAAGGCTCTTGTACTTTCAGTGTGTCGTTTATTTTCAATAATCTACCAAAAATATAGTGAGGACACTTGAACACATTGTTGCCGGACAAAAAGGTTTGCCGCATAACAAATGGCGCCAATCGTACAACTCTTAGTGTTTTTGGTGACCTCAAAAAGGCCGTGTGGCGAAAACGCTGATGTTGGTTGTTCCGCCCGAGCCGCGCTGACTTGTTCGGCGGCTGCGCCCGCTATTCGTGGCGTACTGCATACCTCCTCTTGTTTCGGCATCGGTTGCGTCGAGTCCGTTGCCGGCCCAGCGATGCCCTATAGCTGGCGCGGAACTGGAATGCGAAGACACAAGAAGGTCGGTTCTATTCTTCGACTGTTTCTTCGGGCTGACTCCGCTTCGATGTCGTCCGAGAGAGGAGAGGAGATGAAGTGCGTCCGATGGCGTGGCGATGAAGTGCTGTGGCGGATGTCCAGATGCAGGGGCATTCTGCAGGCGTGCCCCGGTGACGCCAGTGTCCGGGCGAGACCGACGACTGCTCGATGCGCTTCGTATGCTTGTAGCGAACCTTGTCGCAGGAAAATTGCAATGCATTGCGTTATGTAGAGAGGCATCTTTGCACCCATGGCTGAATTACAACTTCCGGAAAGTGCCCGATGGCTGTCAGATGAAAACAGTGCTGGACTTTTACAATACAGGTAGACTAAAAATCAGGAGGGACATGCCAACCAGTTCACTAAGAAGGCGGCGGAAATTTTTAAACAACTTAATTTTATAGAGGTTCCGGGTCATGGTAATACTGCTACCGGTATCGTGGCGAACGGCAGATGCCGCACGCGCCCGGTCCGGTAGGCAGGCGCCTTGTGGCGCCGGTCGTACCCCGCGAGGCAGGGAACCTCCGTGTATGTGGCAAACGGTAACAGTTCCAAGCAGTGTACCAACATACTTGGGGAGGGAGAAGACTCAGAAGGTAAGTAACAAGGAAGTCAAGTTTCTGGGGAACCTAACTAGCAGCAAATAGATTTATGGGGGGGTCGTCTAAAATCGCCCGAGGGCGTTTGACTCTGATAGGGGGATGTAGTTCTGACGTGCTAATGGTACGTAAGTAGGGAAAGGACGAGGTCGCTGAAGTAAAGAGAGTTTCGGCAAGCGACCGGACAAAATCGCCGATGGTAGGAACTCGAAGGTCTCCACGAATAACATTATTCTTCACAAACCATGGAGACCCCGACAAGGATCGGAGGGTACGGAACTGAAGAACTTGCAGCCTACACTTGTTAGTGGTCGTCAAAAGCGACCACCATGCGGGAGCAGCATAGGTCAACACTGACCGGAGAAAAAAGAGATAGATGGTAACTTTAGTGCGCAAAGCCAGGTGGTTTCGGCACGAGAGCATGGGAAATATTTTGGCTAGGACGCCTCGAGCTTTGTTGAGGGAGTCAGTCACGTGAGCGTTGAAGCTAAGGCGCCGGTAAAGCCGAACGCCCAAATACTTCACCGACTTCTTCCATGCGATAGGCCTCCCTTCTAGGGAGAGGGACAGGCACCGGGAAGTGGACTTACGGGTGAAGCAGATCGCCTCGGATTTCTCCGTCTTGATCATCACCCGCCACTTCCGTAACCAGTCCAGAAGCTGATTCAACTGACGCTGCAGCTTCGTACTCGCAAAAAACGGGGACAAGGAGCTGCAGTGATACATTGCGTCAGCGAATAAAGATAACGTGACTCCAGGAATAACAGGCAGGTCGTTCGTGTACACTAGGTACAGAACGGGGCCAAGGACAGATCCCTGCGGAACGCCAGCGGCGACGGGTCGAACTGATGAACAGGACCCTTCGACGCTAAACCTGAAGGTGCGATGGCTGAGGTAGGACCGCAAAAAATGCATAATGGACGGTGGTACGAGGTAATGAGCGAGTTTACAGAGAAGGCCTTCGTGCCAGACTCTGTCGAAGGCCTTGCTCACGTCCAACAAGACAGCGCCTGTAGACTCTTTCTTGTTTGCGACGTCGGACAATGCAGTGACAACTCGGACGAGTTGTAAAGTTGTCGAGTGCTCTGTACGGAACCCGAACTGTTCTTCGCTCCAAATAAAATTATCCAACAGCGGCCAGATGTGGGCTAGTAGGAGACGCTGAAACACCTTTGAGAGGACTGGCAACAACGATATTGGACGATAGCTGTCTGCAAGCATTCGTGGCTTGCCGGGCATGGTAATCGTGCAGATATTGGCATTTTTCCACAGGCGGGGGAAGTAGTGCAGCCGGAGACAAGAGTTGAACACATACAGGACCAGTTCAACTCCCGAGGCCGGGAGATCCTGCAAAGCTGCGGCCCCGATCCGGTCAGGACCAGGGGCGCGACGGCGGTTCAGACGACAGATGGACGAAACTAGTTCGTCCCTGTCGAAGAGAGCGGAAGGCTCAAGTGGAGGGCAGGAGAAATAACCAGATAGGAAGTCTCAAACCACTACCGAGTGGGCAGGGTCCGAGACGCCTCGATGAACGGTGAATTGAGTCTCCATGCAGTCGGCGAAGACCTCTGCGCAGGAAAATGTTGGCACCCCTTTTTTTTTGCGGAGGTGAAGTAGACGTGCTGTGGTGGGCTGAACCGCAGGCGCAATCCACCAATGGCCGAAGAGGGAAGTTTACGCGGATCTTCCCTGCGAAGGCATGGACAGGCGGGATTTGTTCGCCCACAACGGGTCGATACACTTCCGCCTATCCGGTAAGAGTCCGGGTCGAATGCCGCAAGGCGATACCGAGGCTGGCGAGAGATTGGAGGGATGAAGTCACCGACTGAAGGCGGCGCTTAGCACACCTAAAGCCGGCGCAACACCCGATCCATTTGTCCGCATGCAACGGACCGGAATCTTGACAGGAGGGAAATGGTTAAAATCCATTTAGCTATCTGTGTGTGGGCAGATAACTATTGGGCGGTTTAAGGCGGGTCGTCGAGCAGGGCTCGAAGGCGTCTACGTTTGATAGGTGGTGGTCCTTCATCGTTACTGAGGCGACGGAGGTGAGGAAAGGCTGATTTGGATGCTCGATCAAAGAGGTTGAACGTAAAAGTTCGCGCAAATCCATCGAGCAACGGAATCTTCAATCCTCGCCTCATAGAATCATTCCCGACGTAGCAGGGAGAGTTGGAGATAAGGCGGAGGGTGCGAGACCGGAAAGCCTCCAGGCGTGCAATTACGTTGGGGGCAAGCTGGGTCCAAAATGCAGGCGCTGCGTACATAAGGACGGCTCTGAGCAGATATATCGAAAGTTTCATGCACACACGCAGTGGCCCTCGAGTAGATAAAAATTGGTATAGTTTGGCTTTGACGCTACGGGCGCGCTGGAGCACGTTGGACACGTGAGCTCTGAAGCTTAGGCGTCGCTCAATCGTGACGCCCAAGTACTTCACAATACGTTGCCAAGCGATTGGACTCCCTTCAAGGGAGAGGGTCTGGCATCGGAAAGTGAGCTGACTGAAGACGGCAATCGACTCGGATTTGTCCGTATTGATTGTCACCCGCCATTTCCTTAGCCAGGCCGGTAGTAAGGCGAGCTGGCGCTGCACCACTTCAGTCGCAAAACGAAGGTTTGCTGAAATGGTGTGGTACATCGCGTCGTCCCCATATAGAGACAGCGTGGCTTCAGGCAGTACTGGCATGTGGTTCGTGTACACGAGGTACAGAACGGGGCCGAGGACAGATCCTTGAGGGACGTCGTCGGCGACAGGGCGGACTGAAGAGTACTTCCTGTCGACGCAGATCCTAACGTGCGGTCGCAGAGATACGACCGCATCAGATGTACAAATGAGGCCGGGAGCGGGGATATGGCTAGTTTGTAGAGCAGACCTTCGTGCCAGACTCTGTCGAAGGTCATGCTCACGTCCAGAAGGACGGCGACGTAGAATGATTCCTTTTGATGGCGTCAGTGAATTGTGTGATGACTCGGACAAGTTGAAGCGTGGTCGAATGCTGCCTGCGGAAACCGAATTGTTTCTGCCGGATGAAATTATACAGCAGGGAAGTAATTCGGCCATGCAGGAGGCGCTCGAATATCTTCGAGATGCCTGGCAAGAGCGATATTGGACGATGGGTTTGTACGCAGCTTGCGAGGCTTTGGTATTATGATAACCTTTGCTCGTTTCCAAGGGCTGGGAAAGTAATGGAGCCGGAGACATCCATTGAACAGCTCGTGTATAAGCGAAACGAGACTTCTTGGGGCGTGTTGTAGGGCCGCCGCGCCAATACGGTCCTCGCCGGTCGCCCGCTTGGGGTGCTGTGGCGGATTCTAGCTGCGCCGTTTTTATGCCTTGACCGGGATCGCTGATTTGCTCGCTCCGAACGCGTCAGTTGTCACGTCTCGGCTGCTGATCCCTGATTGGCTCGCTGTGTATTCGTCAGCTGTCACGCGCCGCCAGGTGTTTTCCCCGCTGGTACCGCAGACTCGCTGTTGTCACAACATGTTGGGAAATTTCAATCAATCTGATATCAAATTGTTCAAAAAAGATCGCTTAATGTGCAGAACTATGTGAATAAAGTATGTAACTTTACACTTTTCAGCAAGCATTCGTACATAAAAATCAACACATATTAATAATACACTTCGTACTATTACCGCACTAATTACAAATACTGACTTTATGTGTAAAGTATAGTAGTTGTGTTAACTGGCATCTAGATAACAGTTAAAGTAAACTTATAACCTACCATATGACAAAAAAGTGCAATTGTTTTATTCTTGGTCATACGTAATATGTGTTACTATTTGTAACATTGTTGTGTGTATGAGTGTGAATAACTATTAACAACTGGTACGTACATATACATGAATAATTAGCAATATTATTTTTCTTCAGAAGATGATCAAGTTTTCTAAAATAAAATCAAAAATAAATACAGTTTGTGTTATTAGTGTAATGTATCCAATTTAACTTTATGTCTGTTCAGTCGACCTACTTTTCTTTTGCTGTAGTTTCTTATTTTCATCTCCCGTTTTATAGACGCAAGTCAGCAATATAATAACAATCTGAGTTAGAGAGTTATAGTCTACAATTTTGCTCGCAGCGAATATTTGTTTCATAGTATTCGATGAGCTACAGAGAATTTTAAAAACGCAATTCTGTATCCAAGAGAACAACTGCCGTTTTTCCTAATTTCAGTTTCAGAGAATCGTTAATATTTATAATTCTTGCAATATTGTTTTTGAAAACATTAATAAGTAGATAAAGGATTTGCTAGACTAAAATTTAGTCAACATTTTTTGTTTGTTTTCATTTGTAATTTTAAACCAAAGTACAGCATTTATGTATGACGATGTGGACATTGCTCAATGTGTTGATATGTTTAGACGTTTGTTATCTTTTCGTAGCACATTTTCGTGTATACTTGCAATGTTCCGACATTCTTTTTAACTATCATCTTCAGATTATTGTTAAATACGGGTCGAATAGCATACTCGCTTCCGTGTGTGTGCGCGCGATTTTGTAGCAATGTATTTCATCTAACTGAGATAAACCCAATATAATAATCATATTTTTATTTTCAATATTGGAATAAATTTTACAGCGACAGTAAAAACAGCTGTTTTTTTATGAAATTAAATAAGTATCATTGAAAAGAACATTTTTTGTTGTCGATGTCTTCCTCACGTCTTGTGTCACACACTTCTCTTTAAGTCAGTTTTCAGTGCATCAATCTGGGTTCCATCAGTCTTTCATTACTTGCTGTAATTGGCAATTAGTCTCATCACCATTGATCAAAAGCAATTTTAACACCATACGTGCGTACCTGCAATTACGTTGCAAAACTGTTACTTTGTACGCTACTGTCACTGCTTATTAGCGTACATGAGCGTGTTACAGAATATGGTAAAAGTAGCGCAGTATATCGTGCAGTATTTCTCAGCTTCCTCGCAAACATACGTGAATACGTAATTCTAAATTATAAATATACGAGGGCCAATGTTTTTTTCAACTTCCAATAGACCAATAAACAGACACATGAATGACATCAATAATTTTATTATAACTTATACAAAAGTTGAATATATGTGTAAACACAAGTATATGTGTTTCTACATAGTCACCACCATTGTTGAGGCACTTATAATAACGAGGCACCAACTTTTCTATGCCCACATGGTAGAATGTTCGCTCCTGAGTAGTCACCCAATCTGCCACATAGGACTTTAACTCATCATTGGAGTCAAACCGCTGCCCATCTAATTACTTTTTCAAGTCAGTGAACAAATGGTAGTCACTTGGTGCCAAGTCTGTGCTATAAGGTGGGTGATCAAGGACTTCCCAACCAAATTCATGAAGCAGGTTTTGTGTGGACATCTGTGAGTTGTTTGGGAACCCACCGAGCACAGAGTTTCCTATACCCAAGCTTCTGAGTAAGAATATCATAAAGAGCAGAGCTAGAAATTTCAGGAAAATCACCAGAAAGTTCAGTAATTGTGAAACGACGGCGCTCTCAAACCTTCCTGTCTCCCTTTCAACATCATCAGTAGCCACGAACTTTCTTCCTTTCTCTCCTTCATCATGAACATCAATTCGCCCTTCTTTAAGTTTTCGGCACCATTCCCGAACTGAACCATCAATCATCACATTTTCACCATACACATCACACAACCTTCGATGAATTTCTGCAGCACTATGACCTTCAGCTTGAAGAAATCTAATAACAGGCCAAATATCACACTTGGAGGCAATTTCAATTGTAGTTGCCATAATTATACTCTCGTCACCACAGTAATAGACAAAATAATTATAAAACCAATGGTTATAGCTTAGAAGAAAGCCTCAAAAACATTAATCGACAAGCAGATTGTTGCTATGTCAACAGAACCAGGTTTGTCAACTCACCGCAGGTTGAAAAAAAATTGCCCTCGTACAATTGACACAAGTACAGCAGCAGCAAAAATGAAATTGTGCTAAAAATCAATTAATGGATTGTCATCACTAGAAGAAGTCTCGTGTTACGTTATGTTTATTCAACGAGCGGAGCGAGTTTTCAATTTTCACTCGACCGTTTGGCATTTGAACTGTTTGTATGTCTGTCCACATATCTATCTATTTGGCGTCCATGTGACCGTTGTTGCCGGCGACAACAGTACTGGAAATAAGAGAAAAAAATATTAATTATTTCACAGAATAAATACTTTTGTTATTGAATAATTTGAAATCTGAAGACCATTAGTAGGGAAAGTTGAAGGAAAGCGTAGCATTGCTTTCACTTGCACCGTCTTGTGTTGCCGGCTCAGACATCGGCAATGTTTTACTGGGTACGGTCTTTAACCTCGTAGTGGTTGTCACTGTGCAAACTGTGGAGGGGGGGGGACACATTCGTTCACCCAATGTGTTGCCGCTGTATAAACCGGCAAAACGCTCGGTAGCAGCTATGTTCGTTTTCGGAGCCGACGTGCAGCAGATACTACTTACCTGTTTGTGTTTTCTTCGTTTAGTCATGTGTTTCTCTGTTTGTCTTTATTATTTTTAATTCGATTATTTGTGTTCTGATTTATTCTGTGTAAGCAGAATGAGAGTCAGATCCCATTGAACCGGTGTACCCTCTTCTTCTCCCGGCTTCCAAACGCTCTATAAAGAACACTTGGTACAAGAAGAAATTCGAATTAATTCTTACGTTAAGTTTTAGGCCTATCAAAACCGGCAACAGGTGTTATGTACCCACGCCACGCCACTGCCGGTATTTGGGATGTAGACAATTTGTTCTGTTTGGGGTAAAGTTATTTCACAATAAATTTTGAACGCATCGACCGATTTTTGTGAAATTGCCAAGCGTGTACATGCTTTTAGCCTACATAAGCTTATTGTCTTTGTTTGCTGCTGCTGTTTACTATCAATGAAAACTGCCACACTTTTGGATAATCTGGATGCTTCCCCTACGTCACTGTAAAACACTGCACAGCTCCAAACACACTGTTACCCAATTACAGAAAGTTCTACATGTTTGTCGGCTACTCGAGCAGAGCCCACCTGTAATGTATGTGTGCGTACGTGACACTTAACATGCGTCAACAAACGAGGCCATTCCAGACCATACCGGTCGGCGCACTGAGTCTAGGCTACAATCAATTACGCTTTAGTGTTTTCGATTAGTGTTGACGCGTATTATGGATTATTCTCTAACATTTATGCTATATATTTAAACAATCACAGCTGCCGCTTAGTTTCAGTTTAAGAGGCGGTTTATTAAAGTGAGGTTCAAAGTATTGTGGCGAAGTGTTATATTTGTGCGGGACTCAATTAATTGACATTACTATTGCGTGTGGACAGATTTTGCTTGGATTGTTGTAAAAGTTGATTATAAACTGTATTTTGTTTTCCACTGTACCATACGACGATCAGTTAGACTGTCGTAACAATATTTTGAATCTTTGCCATTATTGTTTGTTTGTTGATAATATTACAGAAATATTAATGATGTCTTTTTCAGATATGTTTACCAACTCTGCTTCCTTATTATCAATGACGTCGATGTTTCAAGTAGCATGTATCGAATTAACTTTATCCAATTTTTCTGTGTCAGTTTTGGTAACTCAGATCGATTTCCGAGATGCGAGACTCTTCTGAAACAATGTAAGTAACATTCATCTCTTTGCATAAGTAGATTTCTGGGCTGCACAACCCTTAACCTGGAAGACCAGGAATTTTAAATCAGAGTTTTCTTCCCTTGGACACGGCTGCTTCCACTACACCTTAGAGCCCGGTCTGTCATTTGTTTTATACCGCAGTATCCATCTTCTAGACTTTTTGTGTTTTGTAATTGCCTTGTTAAAAAGATTGTTGTTAGAAATATAATAAAATATCTGTAGGTAATTACTAGAAAAGTATAATATATAATTAGAGTTGTTAGTTACTTGTAATTATTTGTGTACGCTTACTCAAAACCAAATTGCTCTTTGAACTTTTCTTTTACAGGTTAGCTGTTCCAGGTTGGTTGGTTATTAAAACCAGACGTCTCGGAGAGACGCATTTAAAACAAGAAGTGGGTCAAACTTTATAGAAGTTATGAGCATTTAATTAAGTAAAACTTTAACATAATGTGCAATTACAAAAGTCATAATCTGTGTATCAACAGAAAGAAAGTTATGTACATCACATTAGTAAAATTTTAAAACAATTTGTGTTTTCAGAAACAAGTAAATTGTTGTCACAGCTCTGGTTCTCCCTGCATTTTAGAAAAATGTAGTTTCAGGATCAAACAATGATTTACTTGTTACTTAGTATTAGTTGATAAGCATATTTGAATCTGCAGCTAGAATATATGAATGTATACAAGATGTGTTCCAATGCTTAAACTTACTGAAAAGTATTTTAATTTCAGCAAACGAGAGCATGATTATGTTTACTGTAGAAAAATATTCGTTTTCCAATTATATTTTTGTCCATAACTAAGTATATTTAATGCTTACAACATACCAAACCACTTTATTATTAAGTGGCCCACTGGTACTGGTGCTAATATGTACAATACTTTACTGGGTACATAAGGCCGACCATCCAAGTATTGCATATTTTCAAAGCTTCTACTCGGTAAATATCTATCATATTTTAAATAAAATATGCACTAAAACTATGCTATTTAGTTTCATATTTATTTTATAGTTAACGTTTCTTGTGTGAATGGGACAGCAGAGATAAAAAGTCGCACTAAGTTAGAAAATTGTTATCTAATTGTTGTGAATGTTGTATCCCTGGTGAGACAGATGTATCATTGAATCTTGGAAAAGTATATTTACCTATATTACATTTTAATTTGGGAGTCATGACAAATTTTGTGAACTCAATCGGTAAAATATCTTGTGCATTAATCGTCATTGTACAATAAAATCTGGTTTCCTGTAACTATGCAACATGAGACATAAAAATGACACATATACGTACTAACAAAGAGAATGTACTGTAATAGTTTTGTTGGTACAATTCATTGTACGATACGATTTCTGTTCTTAACGTTTCTAAACTATTAATTTATTTTATAAAATCTTATGTAGCTGTCTTATGTTGTGTGTGCGTTGTAAAATCTGGACACTACTCTTGTGTACCTTAATTACAAGAACCTTAATGTGCATATTTATTATTCTCGTTGTAATTGTTAGGCTCACATTAGCCAGTGAAGACGCGTCATTTTAGAAACGTGCAACACAATTGAAAGTAATAAAAAAATATGGGCGTTAAACAGAAAGGCTCTATTCTGAATGGAATTCGATTCTTACCCTAGTCAAAAAATTGTGTATTAGCACATTATTTTAATTTCTTTTAAGTGACATGTTATTAAAAATTCTACACTGGCGTAGTAAACGTATAGAATATTAATGTTTATCTTGCAAATTAAGAAAAAAAAATTATGTTTAATTTTGAAAAAAACTTTACTTACATAATTTTTCATTGTTTGTCATACATATAAAATAAAAGTAAGTACTGCTTCATGAATCTAAATTTGTTTTACAATAATATTTATAAAATAATTTAACTTTTAGATACTTGACTATTGTTTACAGAATCTTTAGTAAATTAACAAGCAAGTGAACCATGAGCGTACAGGTTTTTACTAATAATGGCAAAAGAAACACTACAAACAAAAACGTTGAAATTTTAATGTTATGTTTACTAATTTATTTCTACCGAAATATCTATTAATAAAATCAAATTAAAATTTCCAAAAATTAATAGTATTTTTAGGTGTTTTAAGTTTTCCATGTTGAAATAAACGGAAAAGTGTAAAGTAACTTTCGGTAGCAGGATGTAGGCTATGGAACGGTGGCAAAAACACAAGCAATAAGCTCAAGCCGCGGCCGGCTAAGGTTTTCCATCATGTTGCGAAAGTGATTAATGGCAATTTGACGAAGTGTGTGCCTCGACTTTCCCATTTTTCTTTTCAACATGGAGAGCATTCTGTGTTTTATCACCAACTGTCACAAACGCCGCGAGATAATAAGTAATTACGCTTACAGTTCTCTCAAGCTGTTGACGCACACACGCGCGCGCGCGCACGCACACACACTGGCGTGCGAAACACATACTTACATGTTTAAGTATGCTATACATTATGTTATTCTAGGTATTAAATAATAAATTAATCTGCAAATGTATTTCTTACGTCTTATACTATAATTTCATTTGTATTACAATTACTTAGATATAAATATTGCACTGGAACATTGCGAAAAGGGTATTTGTAGCCAGGACTACACGCTTTTATATCAATTATGACGTTATAGATATTTTGGAAATTGATTTTGTTTAAATTTTGTAAAATAGCTATAAGTTTTGAATTGAGAAATGGGTAATTAACTGTTATGTGTCAAAATGCCCATAAATTTATTTTCTGTCAGGTCAAGTGCGAATTTAGTGCGCGTGTGCGCGTGTTATTCGTATTTACATGAAAAACTCTGGTTTAAATTAACGTATTGAATTGAGACTTGGACAGCTCAGGCTTCTAAATTAGCGCTAAAATTTTCTTATGTCAAAGACTCGAAACATATTATTTTAATATGTATTTTTAACAGAATTCATCTTTCCAAATAATCCTTATCTTCTGCAAGTCATAAAACTTTTAGATAAATCTATACCTACTTTTGCAATTTTCAGCAAATTTGTTCAGGACTTCTGTCTATCAATTTAACCCATCAATCACGTGTTAGGGGTTTTAACCAATCAGAGGCCCCTATTTTCATTCAGTTCGACCTCTCAGCTCGACGTAAACAGACGTTCTCTCTGTGCGAGTTTTTCATATCAGTATACGTTTCTATATAAGGGTTGCGAGTACGGAACCTTAGCAATGAGTTGTTCGTTTGCTAAAATCCTGCTGGGTACTAGAACTCAAATAATATAAATTAAATTATTAATTAAATAGTGCTATTCTCGCGAGAGTCAATATATCCTCTTAGGGTCTGGTGTATTTACCGGAATACATCTGTGTGAACGCGAGGACACATCAAGACTCGGGAAGGTGTACGTACAATACACCGAAACCATATTAAAATAATCATATTAAATTAAAACTCATTATTGAGCCCTGGGTAAAGAGGTAAACGCTATCGGTGTATCGGCGTCGTGCGTGTGAGCGGAGTGTCCACGTGTCATCAGTGCTGCAGATTTCAGCAGGCAGCGAGAGGTAGCAGATTCAACAGGCCCCGAATGGTGGCATTTAACGGATCAACGGTGTCGTAAAAGGAATTCAACGACCAAGTAAAAATAGACTTTACGAAAAGAAACTTTCAAATCATTTTACAGACATTAATAAATTTAGAATAAATAATTTTTCAGCCACAGATCATTTCTAAATTTGTTTAAATACGAGATACCTTACTCCAGATAAAAGACTCTATTATTATTGTGTTTTTAATACTATACCTTATATATATATTTTGTTACCTTATATATATTATTATTAGTAATCAAACTTTTTACAACAATATATTTTTATTAGTCCGTAAGTTGCAGTGTTTCAATACCCTTCAGCTATAATCGTCATATATACATTAATAAATTTCATTTTTAAATTAATTGTTCGAAACAGCTGTTTATATGAAGACTAAATTTAAAGTTTTATATGTGTATATACATATGTTATATAGTTAATTGTAAAATATAATATATAAATATATATCACTTTATTAAATTAGTAATTTTGAAAATATCATTTTCTGTATTCATCTGAATTTGTTCTGGTATCCATTTATTATTCGTTTTATGTTTAAATATTTCTATATTTCATTTTTATGTAGACACTTTGTAATCATGGGATCATCCATATACAAGGAAAAGTTAATTGAAATCCTCCAAGGCTTAAAGTGCGTACCCGAGGAGAGACCACGATGTAAAGAAGCCGTCATTATAACTGATCGGCTCAGCGAGTTAACAAAACGTTAATCCTGGCTGTAACATCAACTGTCTTGAAACCAAAGCTTCCATATCGTGTGATCTGCAGAATAGAAGAATCTGTTTCTTAAGAGCATTTCTGGTGAATAAAAACCTACGCGGGTATCAGAGTCATTGAACTAGTGGGCCACATTGCGAAGTAAACAATGAATGACGTCTACAATTTTGGAACTATCTATCAACATATGGTCCGAACACCACTTCAAATCCACTCTGACAGCTGAGTAAAGAACTTCCAATAACTCTTGCCTAGCTGGAAATACGACACCATTCCCGAACTGAACCATCACTCATCACATTTTCTCCATACATATTAGAGAACCTTTGATGAATTTCTGCAGCACTATGACCTTCAGCTTGAAGAAATCTAATAACAGGCCGAATCTCACACTTGGAGGCAATTTCAATAGTAGTAACAATAATTAAACTGTCGTCACCACAGTAATAGACAAAATAACTATAAAACCAGTGGTTATAGGTTAGAACAAAGCGACAAAAACTTTAATCAACAATCAAATTGTTGCTATGACAACAGAACCAGGTTTGCCAACTCACCGGAGATTTAAAAAAAAATAGACCTCGTATTTACAGAATACATGTCCACCTGTGGTTGACTGCGCCTGGTTTCATGATGCCTCGCCGAAAGCGAAAAACCACTATAGAAACAATTTCCAGGATCCGCAGTGGCCAGTGCTTTAGCAGATCTTACCTGCGTCACCTATGCGAGGAGAGATCCCGTATCTGTAAAGCTTCAGCAGAGGCAGAAAACCTGAAATACGGCACCATGTGCTGTAAATGTTTTCGACAAGAACGATCAGATTTATTTGCACGCCGTACAAGACCAGAAATCCTTTGAACCCATGTCAACTTTTAGCCATGAACAATGCCGACGTAGGCCTATATAGTATAATATACGACTTAATATTAAAAATCTATGTAAAAATTCTAGTTAAACATTTTATTTACTTGTTATCTTTATTTATGTATATCTACATGCGTGTTCTATTGTTTGTGTTGTTTTGTCTTTTACTTTAATATAGCCTACAGTATATTGTGTATCAAATTTGTAATACCAGCATATAGCTCAATTCTATTTTTACTACGCAATGTCACTGTACCTACAACCGCACAGTTATTTGTTGTTTCCATTAAAAAAAGAATCTACGAGAAGGAACAACCGAGATTGTCATTCTTTACAACAATGAATAGTTCACAGTGAAATTGAACTCAGGACTGCTTTGTGTTTGCTAGCACTAGGCACTGATGTTATTAATTTCCCCCGAGAACGTTTAAGTAACCACGGCGTAAGAGAAACCAAACAATTGCACTGACGTATTCGATCAATGATGTAGATTTCAGTCAAACGACACGTTACTTTCGAAGCCAGTTGGATTGGAATATTAGATTCGTACTGAACTAAAAGTTTTGTGTTCAAAGAAATGTTCCTTGTCTAGTATATCTAATAGTAATATCTATTGTCTAATATATCTAATATCTAATGCCTAAAGTCTAATGTGTAATATCTAATACCTACTATCTAATATCTAGTGTCTAATATCTGTTGTCTAAATCTAAAATTTAAATGCAAAATGCAAAAAATAAGTAAAATGTAAAATGTAAAACCTAAAATCTAAAATCTGATATATATATATCTGATATCGGATATCTGATATCTGGCATCTGACATCTGATATCTGACAACTGATATCTGATAACTGATAACTGATATCTAATATCTAATATACGATTCTAATGTGACAGTGTGTGCAAGCATACACACATATATGGCAGTCTCTTTTCCGATTTTCACATATCATATAGGCATAAGTGTCACCTCACTTGCAGTATGTGTAGGCTACTGTACGACGTTCCCGTGCAGTCAATTCAAATCTAACACAGTCAATTAAAAATTACTAGAAGCCACAAAAATCGTTTATTGCATTTTCTGTCAACACGTTGTAAAACAAACGCACTTGTAAAAATACTTCATTTTTTATTATTATCACGTCTGTACAATGTTTACACATTTTCCGGAAACACAAAGTATTACAAAAGGGATAAAATACTCATTTTCCACTGTTGGTTGTCCAGCCAAAGATCTTCTTCAATTTCTCGTTCCCTCAATATAGTCTGAATTTCTTCTATGCAGGTGACAGGTGGTCTTCCTCTTTCCTTCTTCCTCGTGGGGTCCATTTGATAACTCTCCTTGGCAATCTTTCCTGTGGAATTCTTTTCGTGTGTCCATAACATTGTAATTTTTTTGTTTGGATAAAATCAAAATTTGAACTTTTTACATTTACTCTATCCTTAATGAATTTTTTCTAATTTTCTCACGTCTGGATTCTCCTGCCGAACGTCTAAAAGTTTTCATCTCTGTTGTCATTAATTTTGTTCTTGTGTATTTATTAGTAGTCCAAACTTCTGAGCCGTAAGTCATGATACTTCATTACTATATAGACTTCTATTTAACTAACAACTATATAAAAGTTATAAACGATCTAGCACTGGCTGTATTTAAACCATCGTCAAGTGAAACCACCAGAATGACATTAAATGACTTCCTTTTGTACATATTATTAACCGATAATAATAATAATAATATATACAATAAACCGTGGCTTACCGCGGAGTGTCACATTGTTAAGGGACTACTTTTCGTGAATGTATGTTGTTAAGTATGAAGTGTTCGTGAATTGTCGATTTATGTTGTAATTAATTCGCCAGGATGCAGAAATGATGAAGAGAGAGTGGACTGTAGTTAATACATTTATTGAAAATTATTCACATATTCAGCATTGAAATGGTTAGGTGTCACTTTTGAATATAAGATTGGCTAATGAGCGCATCGTAAATACAAGTCGTAAAATGTTACATTGAAGAATTAATTTAATGAGAAAGCCTAGAAGGCCTTATATAAGTCTTGGGCCTAAGGCCTATATTAATTGTCGCGACAAAGAAGAAAAATGTGACAGGATAGCAGCGGGCGAAAGGCCGACCGCCGCTAGCGAACGTATGTAACGCACTGTCCAGATGTACAGACATGAATTGAGCAAATTAAAAGCGCAGATTAGCCAACCTATAAATGCAAAAATTACCGCGCTACTGTACATAACTGCCCGCAAAAATCAATAGATTTTTTTAATACATTTTAGTAACTTATTATATAAAATACAGAGTTCTTAATAATGCAAGTTAATCTCAATAGGCTGCATTGAACCTTGAGTTGCAATGTTAGATAACAGTTGTGCATTAATTGTTTAGCGATAAGCTTGAATAAAGATAAGCTTTAATAAAGATAAGCGTTTAGTAGGCCAAGGTTGGCGTGCAATGTGATTTTATGCACAAGGGCTGGCAATGTATTGCCCAAATATATTGTATGTATACAATATTGAACGAAATAAAACATGAAAGTACATAATTTGACAATGTTTAATATTGAATGATCGGAAACTCATCACAAGATGGCCCGATAAATTGTAACCCTATGCAAGTCATAGATGGTTACCGTGAAATAGTTGAGGCCAGTAGACCTGTACAGAGTATTGCATACAATGAACAAATAAATTGTCACAAATTATACATGTTTAGACGTAAATCTAGCATGGCGTCATAAAATTGAACGAGTCATGTTATACCTGAAGTTTCAGGAATTTACAATATATTGTTGTGTGAGAACAAGCTATAGATAGCTGACTGATTGCGAGCACATACGTAATGACATGTATGTCATAATTAAGCAGGAATACTAATTGTGCAATGCAAAATCACAAAATACAAAATACCATATAAAAATACAATATAAAAATAAAATCTAGGCGTGGCGTGGTTACAGACAGTAGACGCAAAAAACAATATGTTTTACATAAATGCAAGTTATATAATAAATACAATAAACACCAATTTAGTTAATTACAAATATGAATAAGCGCAATAGTATAAGTAACAAATACGACACTGTGGTTACAAATGTATTACATGAGTTGAACAATTGAGAAATACATTCATAGAACAATAAATCACACATATTAACAACTGTGCAAGAAATGCATACATGGTTGTATAACTGCAAAGCATGCGAATATTATGTAACAAAGTTTTATAAAACAATACCACCGATAACATGACACATATAACATGACCAATCAAAATGTAAATGTGTAGGACATAGTATGCCACACAAAATATGAACATATAAATACAAAATAGCAAATATACCACCATGAAACTATGATGAGTATAGAGATGATAGCACAGTGCATGGTTGTGAACTTACAAGTCACATGCAAATTTAGTATAGAAACACGCAATGGTGTAAATTGTCATGAAAATGTTGTGATGATACATATCACAATTAAGTTGACCAAATGGTCATATAATAAAGTAATAAAGCCAATGGCCAAGTAAAATAGCATTGTGCTAAATGATCATTATAACCTTGTGTCTAAGTCCCGTCCCGCGCTGGCAACAGACATAGCTTATGAACTGGTCTCTGCAAAACACCAGTAGGCGAGCGAATGTCTACGACTCTAATTAAGTTATCTGGGCCGGGAAATGTGGCGGTAATTACACCAAATGTCCAGGCAAATGGAGGTAGGTTATCCTCAATAAGTAAAACTAGGTCCCCAATGGAAACATTATCCTTTGCGAATTTCCATTTGTGACGTTGTTGTAATTGGTGTAAATAGTCGCGAGACCAAGCCTTCCAAATGACTTGGACAAACTTCTGGAGAAGTTGCCAACGTCCAAGACGAGAGATAGGAACATGAGATAAGTCTGGGTCCGGTATCGCCGTTAATGGTGCGCAAATCAAAAAATGGCCAGGTGTAAGTGGCACCGGATCATTTACACCCGAAGAGATGGCAAATAAAGGGCGAGAGTTTAGACATGCCTATATCTGAGACAAAACTGTCGTAAACTCCTCGAAGGTGAGTATGGACTTGTCTACCACGCGGCGCAAATGAAACTTTAAACTCTTTATGCCGCTCTCCCAAAGACCACCAAAATGAGGTAACGAGGGCGGAATAAATGACCATGAAATACCCTGAGAGGGCGTGAATGATTTGATTGATGAGGTGGCATCCTTATTATGCCAAAGATTGTAGAGGTCATGTAAAACATTCCTAAAGTTTGTGCCATTATCAGAATATAACTGACTGGGTATGCCCCTGCGGGACATAAAACGACGTAAGGCAGTTATAAACGCACTGGCTGTAAGGTCGGAAACCAATTCCAAGTGAATGGCCCTGGTTGCTAAGCAAATAAACAAAGACACGTATGCCTTAGAGAGAGTTCTGGATTTCTGCCCGCCATGACGAATCATGAAGGGACCACCATAATCAACCGCGCAGAATAGAAACGGCCGTGATGGAGTGACTCTAGGAGATGGTAAAATACCAAGCCTCTGAACCTGCTGTTTGGCACTAAACCTGAGACACTTGGCACACTTACGAATGATGGAGCGAATGACTAACCTGGCATTAATAATCCACCAACGTTGACGAAGTGAGTGATGCACGAGTTGAGCACCAGCGTGAAGTAGACGAATGTGTTCGCGTTCAATAATAAGGCGAGTAGTATGAGCCGATGGATGCAAGACAATAGGATGCTTAGTGTCGTAAGGTAATTGCGACTGCTGTAATCGCCCGCCAACGCGTATTACTCCAGGCTCATCAAGAAACGGGTCGAGAGAAGGCAACTTACTCCTGATAGAGACAGAAGACCCATTACGAAGACAATTAATCTCGGCAGCAAAGTGGATCGACTGAGATTGTTTTATGAAGAAATTAAGAGAATGATGAATTTCGACGTGGGTAAGAGCGCCCGTTACTTTGTCAGCACTGGAGAGTCTAATATTTTTGATGAACCGAAAACAGTAAGCGTATACGCGTGTCAGACAGTGCAACGAAGAAAAGTCCTTAGAAAGGTCAATAGCCAGGGTAGACATTAGAGAAAGGTTGGGGGTTTGTTTCTCTTCCGCAGTGACTTGGAAGGCGACGGATTGGAAGGTAAAAAGGGTGGAAAAGGATTGGACTCGGAAGATTGAGACAAACAAGCGGGGCCGTGCCACCAAAGCGAACAATCGCGCAAAACGTTAGGGTGACACCCCCTAGAGATAATATTAGCAGGATTGTGTCTAGAATTGATGTGATGCCATGTATAGGCTTGCGTAAGACGCTGAATCTCGGCAACACGATTAGCGACGTAGGTTTTCCACCTCGTGGACTGGGCATGAATCCAGTAAAGAGACACCACGGAGTCAGAATATAAATGAACACTATTAATAAACGAATAAAGCGCAGGAACGACCTTAGATACGAGTCGCGATAACAACAAGCAAGCACAGAGTTCGATGCGTGGTAATGACACCTCAGAATTGATAGAGCAATTATCGATAAGCGTCATGTGGCCAAGATCCTTATACTCATTAATAAAGTTTGCGTAATCGCGCGCAAGCTTAGAATCACGCCTGAATCGGTGTTCTAAATTCAAAAAGCTTGCTTCAGCATTGGTATAAGATTCCCCCAACTGGAGATGGTCGGACTTAAATGGTAGTGAAACAACGAACCTACCCTCTTGATTGAGATGAGTAGACCCCACGAAATGCTCCTCACAAGCTGACTCGTTATCAGGTGTATTATCAGGGATAGTTTCTGCTTCCCAGAATTTTTCGAGAGACTGCAAAATTTAACCGTCGTTGTTCCTAGCTAGGAACGAAACAGCAGGACCCTTATAACGGCAATGTTTGGGAAAATTGCCTGCCAAAATGTAGCCTAACATTGTTTACTGAATAATGGGAAAATCAGGACCGCGTACGTATTTGTTGGCTAAAATTAAATCTAGGTAGAATTGCGCCCCTAACGGTTGTAATAAAAATTTACAAATTCTGTATTCTGATCTTCCTTTGTAATCAAGCCCCACTGTTTGGGCTAGCCAATTTGTAACGAAACTCTTATTCTGGTATTTAATAATTGGTGTGGTTCTCGAGTCTTGCTGGTCTGAAACACTTCCTTTAGTTTCCCAGTTGATCGAGTCCCAAATATAGCAAAACCTGTCAAATAGTGTTAAGCTGTTGAAGATATATATGTGTAGTATCACAAACTGTTAAAAAAAAAAAAGTTGCTTGTTGAAGAAATAAAAAAAAAATTGTGTTAAAAAAAATATAATTTAAAAAAAAATTTCCTTTTATCAATTAATTAATTAAAATCAATTAATTAATGGTGTTTTGTGAAGTTTTAAAACGTGTATCACTTCTCTATGAAATTTTATTGATGTTCTTGTATTTTTCAATAAACTACAACCACTCATAAGATTGTCTCCAAGGACAATCGATATTTGTTTACTTTTTCGTTTTGGAGGTTATCTTCCTTCTGATGTGGTAAAATTCTGGTAGTTTATTATTAAAATTATATTAATTGTAATTTGTTATATTTAAGAAAGAAAGAACTATTTTGAGGTGAAAAATATAAATGTTTTATTTAATAATTGATTAATAGACTCTTGTCGATTATAAAGTCGACTCTCAGGGTATCGAACAGTTACAAGTTTTGATATATAAAATTCAATAGGGTTCTTTAAACAGCTAGTTATGGTTAAAGTCAGAGAAATCGGGCCAATATTAAAAAAGTATAACGTTACAAAAAGTAATTACTAATACTAGGTACATACATCGAATATAAATTGAAATAAAATAATTTGTTGTCACCATACAGCTGACTGAAACTAGGAGGCGTTGCTCACGACAATTGCCAATGGCTGCCGTCAAGTTAGTCAAAATGTCCTTCGTATATGCTACGTTCCAAATAAGAGATTTTCTGGTAGTATTCACGTCCTGGTGTCCGCAAATCTTCCTTCTGATGTTGTGTAGTGTCTTGAGTGAAGTTTATGTGTTGTATTTTGTATATCTGTGTATGTATAAGTTAGTTCACTTTTCTGTCATTCGGCACTAATTAACGGTTATGGTGTATACTGTTTTCTTGTGTTTAATAGTGTTATTCGGTGTAGTTAGGTGCTGTTCAGTGTTATTTAGTCTTTAGCAATTGTTTCTGTCACTATGTAGACGTTCCAAAATGGTTTTACTCGCCACTCGCGATTTTCAAAAACGTGTCGTTCACTGACTCCACATTACCGTACGATTAGTTAGGTTAATTTGGTTATATTCCGCTCGTCAAGTATTCCGTACAAATTCCAATAATCAACTATCTATTTCCTTCAGTTTCGACTAAAATCTTAGCCAATACAATATTATTCTTTACATTGTTCAAATATAATTTTGCATCCTGTGCATGTTTCCAATTACATTATATAACTGCTTAAACTTTGGTTATTAATCAATTTTATTTGCTAGATGTAATTCAAATTAATCCTTCAGTTCATTCGGCGTATTTTAGTATTGAATAATGCCGTTTTATTATGTTTTTTTGTCTAAAATTAGTAATTTTACTTTCATTTTGTATTTGGTAAATTTCCAAAATTAACTCCCTGTCATTATGCAGATTCTGCCATTTTTAAGTTATATTTATTATTAATAATCTCATATTGTATTAAAAGGTTTAAATTCCCTTATTTTCTTGTAATTATTTGAATTGGTTAAATTCTAAAATATTATTTTGGAATATATGACTCCCCTCTCCAAATTTCTGAGTTTTGTCATTTTCATTTTTATTTATAATTCTGAATATAATTTTATAAAATCTTTCTAAGTGGTATCTGTAATTATATGGCTTCATCTCAGGTTTATTTTATCTAAATCCCTTTGGTTTAAATGCATTTAAGTGAGTAATTTCTCTGTTTTGATGAAGTTTGGTTTTCATTCTTTTGCCTAGATTTTTTAACAAGTTTTTTCTTACAAAATTTTTATACAAACAATGAATACTATGTTATACCCTCTCTGACTTTTTAAATATGGTATTATAAACTAAAATTTTTTCAAATAACACAACAATAATTAGTATTGGTTTCAATACAATAAACAGTCAAACAAATAAGAAATATTTTCAAATAAATGGTTGTCTTCAACCATTCAGACATTTTTTTACAATCAACACTTATTACTAACATAGAAATATTATTCACAAAGGAGGTTTTTTACCAACTAACATCTTAATTACTTATTACTATTATTACAAGTAATAAATATATTTACAGGTATGATGACTTTCTCGGCTTTCATTGATGGGCAATCCGGTGAAATGGGTCGGTCTATTTCTTATTGCTTCCATCTCTTCTCGGCTTTGTCGCACCTGACCTGTGATATTGGTCATCGTCTCTTGCATATCATCACACCGTTCCGCGACTTGGTTGCGTACTCTCCCGAATTCTTCTTGAGTTTCCTTCCTCTGTTCTTCTCCTTTCCTGTGGCTATGTTCTTCTATATTTGTAAACTTGATGTTCACTACTTCTTGAAACTCTTGTACCTCCTTTTCGGTCTGGTTGCACTTCCCGTCAATCTCTCGAATCTGTCGATTTACCATTATGTTTTCCTCTTCCATCTTCTTATTCATCGCTTTCTTGTTAACGTTGATTTCCTTATTCAGTTCTTCTCGCAAAAATTCCATTCTTTCGTCCAGTTTGTCCAAATTCTCCTGATTGACCTCTCTTAATTCTTCTCTTAAAATTTGGTTGTCCTCTCTCAATTCTTCCAACTTCTCCCCCATCTTCTCTTCCAACTTCTTGTTATCTTCCTTCAACTCTTCCTTCAATTGTCGGTTGTTCTTCTCTATCTTCTTCCTGGTTTCATCGATTTTCTGATTGGTGTTTTCAATTGTATTAATCAATTCTTCTTTAGTCGACTTGAATTCTTCCTTAAAAGATTGGTTGTGCTTGTTTCAGTTCTTCCATTTTCTTGTTCAAATCTTCCTTGCTGGACTTGATATCTTCTTTCAAAGACTGGCTATCTTCTTTCCTTTCCTTATTACTTTCGTTCATTTTCTTGTCCATTTTCTTACTAAAGTCTTCCTTCAATTCCCTACTATTTTCGTCCATTTTCTTACTCATCTCCATCATCAATCTCATCAATGTTTCCTGGAACTTCACATCTCCGGTTGTCGCAGTGTTCTCGGTTTGTGAAGGTTCCCCTGGTTGTTCTAACCGTTCCTTCCGGACATTGACTTCCCCTGTCTGAGTAGGCATCTCAGGTTGTTCCCCTGGTTGTTCAGGTTGTTTGGACAACACCGGTGGCAATGAACTTTCCACGTCTACTGGCGTCGCCTCTTTATTTTCCATGTCCATCTCTACTGTTTTTTCGGCCTCCACCGCCCGTTTCTTTGAAGTTGCCAGTCGTTCCATTTTTCTTTCTTTCTCTGGCTTTATAGCTGCTGCCGAACTCCAATTAGTGATTGGGCAGATTGTAGTGGCCTTTCAATCGCTAATTAAAGCCCCTCAGTTGTGCGCCAATTTGTAATAAAAATTTACAAATTCTGTATTCTGATCTTCCTTTGTAATCAAGCCCCACTATTTGGGCTAGCCAATTTGTAACGAAACTCTTATTCTGGTATTTAATAATTGGTGTGGTTTCGAGTCTTGCTGGTCTGAAACACTTCCTTTTGTTTCCCAGTTGATCGAGTCCCAAATGTAGCAAAACCTGTCAAATAGTGTTAAGCTGTTGAAGATATATATGTGTAGTATCACAAAATGTTAAAAAAAAAAAAGTTGCTTGTTGAAGAAATAAAAAAATTTTATAATTAAAAAAAAATTTTCCTTTTATCAATTAATTAATTAAAATCAATTAATTAATGGTGTCTTGTGAAGTTTTAAAACGTGTATCACTTCTCTATGAAATTTTATTGATGTTCTTGTATTTTCCAATAAACTACAACCACTCATAAGATTGTCTCCAAGGACAATCGATATTTGTTTACTTTTTCGTTTTGGAGGTTATCTTCCTTCTGATGTGGTAAAATTCTGGTAGTTTATTATTAAAATTATATTAATTGTAATTTGTTATATTTAGGAAAGAAAGAACTATTTTGAGGTGAAAAATATAAATGTTTTATTTAATAATTGATTAATAGACTCTTGTCGATATAAAGTCGACTCTCAGGGTATCGAACAGTTACAAGTTTTGATATATAAAATTCAATAGGGTTCTTTAAACAGCTAGTTATGGTTAAAGTCAGAGAAATCGGGCCAATATTAAAAAAGTATAACGTTACAACAAGTAATTACTAATACTAGGTACATACATCGAATATAAATTGAAATAAAATAATTTGTTGTCACCATACAGCTGACTGAAACTAGGAGGCGTTGCTCACGACAATTGCCAATGGCTGCCGTCAAGTTAGTCAAAATGTCCTTCGTATATGCTACGTTCCAAATAAGAGATTTTCTGGTAGTATTCACGTCCTGGTGTCCGCAAATCTTCCTTCTGATGTTGTGTAGTGTCTTGAGTGAAGTTTCTGTGTTGTATTTTGTATATCTGTGTATGTATAAGTTAGTTCACTTTTCTGTCATTCGGCACTAATTAACGGTTATGGTGTATACTGTTTTCTTGTGTTTAATAGTGTTATTCGGTGTAGTTAGGTGCTGTTCAGTGTTATTTAGTCTTTAGCAATTGTTTCTGTCACTATGTAGACGTTCCAAAATGGTTTTACTCGCCACTCGCGATTTTCAAAAACGTGTCGTTCACTGACTCCACATTACCGTACGATTAGTTAGGTTAATTTGGTTATATTCCGCTCGTCAAGTATTCCGTACAAATTCCAATAATCAACTATCTATTTCCTTCAGTTTCGACTAAAATCTTAGCCAATACAATATTATTCTTTACATTGTTCAAATATAATTTTGCATCCTGTGCATGTTTCCAATTACATTATATAACTGCTTAAACTTTGGTTATTAATCAATTTTATTTGCTAGATGTAATTTAAATTAATCCTTCAGTTTATTCGGCGTATTTTAGTATTGAATAATGCCGTTTTATTATGTTTTTTTGTCTAAAATTAGTAATTTTACTTTCATTTTGTATCTGGTAAATTTCCAAAATTAACTTCCTGTCATTATGCAGATTCTGCCATTTTTAAGTTATATTTATTATTAATAATCTCATATTGTATTAAAAGGTTTAAATTCCCTTATTTTCTTGTAATTATTTGAATTGGTTAAATTCTAAAATATTATTTTGGAATATATGACTCCCCTCTCCAAATTTCTGAGTTTTGTCATTTTCATTTTTATTTATAATTCTGAATATAATTTTATAAAATCTTTCTAAGTGGTATCTGTAATTATATGGCTTCATCTCAGGTTTATTTTATCTAAATCCCTTTGGTTTAAATGCATTTAAGTGAGTAATTTCTCTGTTTTGATGAAGTTTGGTTTTCATTCTTTTGCCTAGATTTTTTAACAAGTTTTTTCTTACAAAATTTTTATACAAACAATGAATACTATGTTATACCCTCTCTGACTTTTTAAATATGGTATTATAAACTAAAATTTTTTCAAATAACACAACAATAATTAGTATTGGTTTCAATACAATAAACAGTCAAACAAATAAGAAATATTTTCAAATAAATGGTTGTCTTCAACCATTCAGACATTTTTTTACAATCAACACTTATTACTAACATAGAAATATTATTCACAAAGGAGGTTTTTTACCAACTAACATCTTAATTACTTATTACTATTATTACAAGTAATAAATATATTTACAGGTATGATGACTTTCTCGGCTTTCATTGATGGGCAATCCGGTGAAATGGGTCGGTCTATTTCTTATTGCTTCCATCTCTTCTCGGCTTTGTCGCACCTGACCTGTGATATTGGTCATCGTCTCTTGCATATCATCACACCGTTCCGCGACTTGGTTGCGTACTCTCCCGAATTCTTCTTGAGTTTCCTTCCTCTGTTCTTCTCCTTTCCTGTGGCTATGTTCTTCTATATTTGTAAACTTGATGTTCACTACTTCTTGAAACTCTTGTACCTCCTTTTCGGTCTGGTTGCACTTCCCGTCAATCTCTCGAATCTGTCGATTTACCATTATGTTTTCCTCTTCCATCTTCTTATTCATCGCTTTCTTGTTAACGTTGATTTCCTTATTCAGTTCTTCTCGCAAAAATTCCATTCTTTCGTCCAGTTTGTCCAAATTCTCCTGATTGACCTCTCTTAATTCTTCTCTTAAAATTTGGTTGTCCTCTCTCAATTCTTCCAACTTCTCCCCCATCTTCTCTTCCAACTTCTTGTTATCTTCCTTCAACTCTTCCTTCAATTGTCGGTTGTTCTTCTCTATCTTCTTCCTGGTTTCATCGATTTTCTGATTGGTGTTTTCAATTGTATTAATCAATTCTTCTTTAGTCGACTTGAATTCTTCCTTAAAAGATTGGTTGTGCTTGTTTCAATTCTTCCATTTTCTTGTTCAAATCTTCCTTGCTGGACTTAATATCTTCTTTCAAAGACTGGCTATCTTCTTTCCTTTCCTTATTACTTTCGTTCATTTTCTTGTCCATTTTCTTACTAAAGTCTTCCTTCAATTCCCTACTATTTTCGTCCATTTTCTTACTCATCTCCATCATCAATCTCATCAATGTTTCCTGGAACTTCACATCTCCGGTTGTCGCAGTGTTCTCGGTTTGTGAAGGTTCCCCTGGTTGTTCTAACCGTTCCTTCCGGACATTGACTTCCCCTGTCTGAGTAGGCATCTCAGGTTGTTCCCCTGGTTGTTCAGGTTGTTTGGACAACACCGGTGGCAATGAACTTTCCACTTCTACTGGCGTCGCCTCTTTATTTTCCATGTCCATCTCTACTGTTTTTTCGGCCTCCACCGCCCGTTTCTTTGAAGTTGCCAGTCGTTCCATTTTTCTTTCTTTCTCTGGCTTTATAGCTGCTGCCGAACTCCAATTAGTGATTGGGCAGATTGTAGTGGCCTTTCAATCGCTAATTAAAGCCCCTCAGTTGTGCGCCAATTTGTAATAAAAATTTACAAATTCTGTATTCTGATCTTCCTTTGTAATCAAGCCCCACTATTTGGGCTAGCCAATTTGTAACGAAACTCTTATTCTGGTATTTAATAATTGGTGTGGTTTCGAGTCTTGCTGGTCTGAAACACTTCCTTTTGTTTCCCAGTTGATCGAGTCCCAAATGTAGCAAAACCTGTCAAATAGTGTTAAGCTGTTGAAGATATATATGTGTAGTATCACAAAATGTTAAAAAAAAAAAAGTTGCTTGTTGAAGAAATAAAAAAATTTTATAATTAAAAAAAAATTTTCCTTTTATCAATTAATTAATTAAAATCAATTAATTAATGGTGTCTTGTGAAGTTTTAAAACGTGTATCACTTCTCTATGAAATTTTATTGATGTTCTTGTATTTTCCAATAAACTACAACCACTCATAAGATTGTCTCCAAGGACAATCGATATTTGTTTACTTTTTCGTTTTGGAGGTTATCTTCCTTCTGATGTGGTAAAATTCTGGTAGTTTATTATTAAAATTATATTAATTGTAATTTGTTATATTTAGGAAAGAAAGAACTATTTTGAGGTGAAAAATATAAATGTTTTATTTAATAATTGATTAATAGACTCTTGTCGATATAAAGTCGACTCTCAGGGTATCGAACAGTTACAAGTTTTGATATATAAAATTCAATAGGGTTCTTTAAACAGCTAGTTATGGTTAAAGTCAGAGAAATCGGGCCAATATTAAAAAAGTATAACGTTACAACAAGTAATTACTAATACTAGGTACATACATCGAATATAAATTGAAATAAAATAATTTGTTGTCACCATACAGCTGACTGAAACTAGGAGGCGTTGCTCACGACAATTGCCAATGGCTGCCGTCAAGTTAGTCAAAATGTCCTTCGTATATGCTACGTTCCAAATAAGAGATTTTCTGGTAGTATTCACGTCCTGGTGTCCGCAAATCTTCCTTCTGATGTTGTGTAGTGTCTTGAGTGAAGTTTCTGTGTTGTATTTTGTATATCTGTGTATGTATAAGTTAGTTCACTTTTCTGTCATTCGGCACTAATTAACGGTTATGGTGTATACTGTTTTCTTGTGTTTAATAGTGTTATTCGGTGTAGTTAGGTGCTGTTCAGTGTTATTTAGTCTTTAGCAATTGTTTCTGTCACTATGTAGACGTTCCAAAATGGTTTTACTCGCCACTCGCGATTTTCAAAAACGTGTCGTTCACTGACTCCACATTACCATACGATTAGTTAGGTTAATTTGGTTATATTCCGCTCGTCAAGTATTCCGTACAAATTCCAATAATCAACTATCTATTTCCTTCAGTTTCGACTAAAATCTTAGCCAATACAATATTATTCTTTACATTGTTCAAATATAATTTTGCATCCTGTGCATGTTTCCAATTACATTATATAACTGCTTAAACTTTGGTTATTAATCAATTTTATTTGCTAGATGTAATTTAAATTAATCCTTCAGTTTATTCGGCGTATTTTAGTATTGAATAATGCCGTTTTATTATGTTTTTTTGTCTAAAATTAGTAATTTTACTTTCATTTTGTATCTGGTAAATTTCCAAAATTAACTTCCTGTCATTATGCAGATTCTGCCATTTTTAAGTTATATTTATTATTAATAATCTCATATTGTATTAAAAGGTTTAAATTCCCTTATTTTCTTGTAATTATTTGAATTGGTTAAATTCTAAAATATTATTTTGGAATATATGACTCCCCTCTCCAAATTTCTGAGTTTTGTCATTTTCATTTTTATTTATAATTCTGAATATAATTTTATAAAATCTTTCTAAGTGGTATCTGTAATTATATGGCTTCATCTCAGGTTTATTTTATCTAAATCCCTTTGGTTTAAATGCATTTAAGTGAGTAATTTCTCTGTTTTGATGAAGTTTGGTTTTCATTCTTTTGCCTAGATTTTTTAACAAGTTTTTTCTTACAAAATTTTTATACAAACAATGAATACTATGTTATACCCTCTCTGACTTTTTAAATATGGTATTATAAACTAAAATTTTTTCAAATAACACCACAATAATTAGTATTGGTTTCAATACAATAAACAGTCAAACAAATAAGAAATATTTTCAAATAAATGGTTGTCTTCAACCATTCAGACATTTTTTTACAATCAACACTTATTACTAACATAGAAATATTATTCACAAAGGAGGTTTTTTACCAACTAACATCTTAATTACTTATTACTATTATTACAAGTAATAAATATATTTACAGGTATGATGACTTTCTCGGCTTTCATTGATGGGCAATCCGGTGAAATGGGTCGGTCTATTTCTTATTGCTTCCATCTCTTCTCGGCTTTGTCGCACCTGACCTGTGATATTGGTCATCGTCTCTTGCATATCATCACACCGTTCCGCGACTTGGTTGCGTACTCTCCCGAATTCTTCTTGAGTTTCCTTCCTCTGTTCTTCTCCTTTCCTGTGGCTATGTTCTTCTATATTTGTAAACTTGATGTTCACTACTTCTTGAAACTCTTGTACCTCCTTTTCGGTCTGGTTGCACTTCCCGTCAATCTCTCGAATCTGTCGATTTACCATTATGTTTTCCTCTTCCATCTTCTTATTCATCGCTTTCTTGTTAACGTTGATTTCCTTATTCAGTTCTTCTCGCAAAAATTCCATTCTTTCGTCCAGTTTGTCCAAATTCTCCTGATTGACCTCTCTTAATTCTTCTCTTAAAATTTGGTTGTCCTCTCTCAATTCTTCCAACTTCTCCCCCATCTTCTCTTCCAACTTCTTGTTATCTTCCTTCAACTCTTCCTTCAATTGTCGGTTGTTCTTCTCTATCTTCTTCCTGGTTTCATCGATTTTCTGATTGGTGTTTTCAATTGTATTAATCAATTCTTCTTTAGTCGACTTGAATTCTTCCTTAAAAGATTGGTTGTGCTTGTTTCAATTCTTCCATTTTCTTGTTCAAATCTTCCTTGCTGGACTTGATATCTTCTTTCAAAGACTGGCTATCTTCTTTCCTTTCCTTATTACTTTCGTTCATTTTCTTGTCCATTTTCTTACTAAAGTCTTCCTTCAATTCCCTACTATTTTCGTCCATTTTCTTACTCATCTCCATCATCAATCTCATCAATGTTTCCTGGAACTTCACATCTCCGGTTGTCGCAGTGTTCTCGGTTTGTGAAGGTTCCCCTGGTTGTTCTAACCGTTCCTTCCGGACATTGACTTCCCCTGTCTGAGTAGGCATCTCAGGTTGTTCCCCTGGTTGTTCAGGTTGTTTGGACAACACCGGTGGCAATGAACTTTCCACGTCTACTGGCGTCGCCTCTTTATTTTCCATGTCCATCTCTACTGTTTTTTCGGCCTCCACCGCCCGTTTCTTTGAAGTTGCCAGTCGTTCCATTTTTCTTTCTTTCTCTGGCTTTATAGCTGCTGCCGAACTCCAATTAGTGATTGGGCAGATTGTAGTGGCCTTTCAATCGCTAATTAAAGCCCCTCAGTTGTGCGCCAATTTGTAATAAAAATTTACAAATTCTGTATTCTGATCTTCCTTTGTAATCAAGCCCCACTATTTGGGCTAGCCAATTTGTAACGAAACTCTTATTCTGGTATTTAATAATTGGTGTGGTTTCGAGTCTTGCTGGTCTGAAACACTTCCTTTTGTTTCCCAGTTGATCGAGTCCCAAATGTAGCAAAACCTGTCAAATAGTGTTAAGCTGTTGAAGATATATATGTGTAGTATCACAAAATGTTAAAAAAAAAAAAGTTGCTTGTTGAAGAAATAAAAAAATTTTATAATTAAAAAAAAATTTTCCTTTTATCAATTAATTAATTAAAATCAATTAATTAATGGTGTCTTGTGAAGTTTTAAAACGTGTATCACTTCTCTATGAAATTTTATTGATGTTCTTGTATTTTCCAATAAACTACAACCACTCATAAGATTGTCTCCAAGGACAATCGATATTTGTTTACTTTTTCGTTTTGGAGGTTATCTTCCTTCTGATGTGGTAAAATTCTGGTAGTTTATTATTAAAATTATATTAATTGTAATTTGTTATATTTAGGAAAGAAAGAACTATTTTGAGGTGAAAAATATAAATGTTTTATTTAATAATTGATTAATAGACTCTTGTCGATATAAAGTCGACTCTCAGGGTATCGAACAGTTACAAGTTTTGATATATAAAATTCAATAGGGTTCTTTAAACAGCTAGTTATGGTTAAAGTCAGAGAAATCGGGCCAATATTAAAAAAGTATAACGTTACAACAAGTAATTACTAATACTAGGTACATACATCGAATATAAATTGAAATAAAATAATTTGTTGTCACCATACAGCTGACTGAAACTAGGAGGCGTTGCTCACGACAATTGCCAATGGCTGCCGTCAAGTTAGTCAAAATGTCCTTCGTATATGCTACGTTCCAAATAAGAGATTTTCTGGTAGTATTCACGTCCTGGTGTCCGCAAATCTTCCTTCTGATGTTGTGTAGTGTCTTGAGTGAAGTTTCTGTGTTGTATTTTGTATATCTGTGTATGTATAAGTTAGTTCACTTTTCTGTCATTCGGCACTAATTAACGGTTATGGTGTATACTGTTTTCTTGTGTTTAATAGTGTTATTCGGTGTAGTTAGGTGCTGTTCAGTGTTATTTAGTCTTTAGCAATTGTTTCTGTCACTATGTAGACGTTCCAAAATGGTTTTACTCGCCACTCGCGATTTTCAAAAACGTGTCGTTCACTGACTCCACATTACCGTACGATTAGTTAGGTTAATTTGGTTATATTCCGCTCGTCAAGTATTCCGTACAAATTCCAATAATCAACTATCTATTTCCTTCAGTTTCGACTAAAATCTTAGCCAATACAATATTATTCTTTACATTGTTCAAATATAATTTTGCATCCTGTGCATGTTTCCAATTACATTATATAACTGCTTAAACTTTGGTTATTAATCAATTTTATTTGCTAGATGTAATTTAAATTAATCCTTCAGTTTATTCGGCGTATTTTAGTATTGAATAATGCCGTTTTATTATGTTTTTTTGTCTAAAATTAGTAATTTTACTTTCATTTTGTATCTGGTAAATTTCCAAAATTAACTTCCTGTCATTATGCAGATTCTGCCATTTTTAAGTTATATTTATTATTAATAATCTCATATTGTATTAAAAGGTTTAAATTCTCTTATTTTCTTGTAATTATTTGAATTGGTTAAATTCTAAAATATTATTTTGGAATATATGACTCCCCTCTCCAAATTTCTGAGTTTTGTCATTTTCATTTTTATTTATAATTCTGAATATAATTTTATAAAATCTTTCTAAGTGGTATCTGTAATTATATGGCTTCATCTCAGGTTTATTTTATCTAAATCCCTTTGGTTTAAATGCATTTAAGTGAGTAATTTCTCTGTTTTGATGAAGTTTGGTTTTCATTCTTTTGCCTAGATTTTTTAACAAGTTTTTTCTTACAAAATTTTTATACAAACAATGAATACTATGTTATACCCTCTCTGACTTTTTAAATATGGTATTATAAACTAAAATTTTTTCAAATAACACCACAATAATTAGTATTGGTTTCAATACAATAAACAGTCAAACAAATAAGAAATATTTTCAAATAAATGGTTGTCTTCAACCATTCAGACATTTTTTTACAATCAACACTTATTACTAACATAGAAATATTATTCACAAAGGAGGTTTTTTACCAACTAACATCTTAATTACTTATTACTATTATTACAAGTAATAAATATATTTACAGGTATGATGACTTTCTCGGCTTTCATTGATGGGCAATCCGGTGAAATGGGTCGGTCTATTTCTTATTGCTTCCATCTCTTCTCGGCTTTGTCGCACCTGACCTGTGATATTGGTCATCGTCTCTTGCATATCATCACACCGTTCCGCGACTTGGTTGCGTACTCTCCCGAATTCTTCTTGAGTTTCCTTCCTCTGTTCTTCTCCTTTCCTGTGGCTATGTTCTTCTATATTTGTAAACTTGATGTTCACTACTTCTTGAAACTCTTGTACCTCCTTTTCGGTCTGGTTGCACTTCCCGTCAATCTCTCGAATCTGTCGATTTACCATTATGTTTTCCTCTTCCATCTTCTTATTCATCGCTTTCTTGTTAACGTTGATTTCCTTATTCAGTTCTTCTCGCAAAAATTCCATTCTTTCGTCCAGTTTGTCCAAATTCTCCTGATTGACCTCTCTTAATTCTTCTCTTAAAATTTGTTGTCCTCTCTCAATTCTTCCAACTTCTCCCCCATCTTCTCTTCCAACTTCTTGTTATCTTCCTTCAACTCTTCCTTCAATTGTCGGTTGTTCTTCTCTATCTTCTTCCTGGTTTCATCGATTTTCTGATTGGTGTTTTCAATTGTATTAATCAATTCTTCTTTAGTCGACTTGAATTCTTCCTTAAAAGATTGGTTGTGCTTGTTTCAATTCTTCCATTTTCTTGTTCAAATCTTCCTTGCTGGACTTGATATCTTCTTTCAAAGACTGGCTATCTTCTTTCCTTTCCTTATTACTTTCGTTCATTTTCTTGTCCATTTTCTTACTAAAGTCTTCCTTCATTTCCCTACTATTTTCGTCCATTTTCTTACTCATCTCCATCATCAATCTCATCAATGTTTCCTGGAACTTCACATCTCGGTTGTCGCAGTGTTCTCGGTTTGTGAAGGTTCCCCTGGTTGTTCTAACCGTTCCTTCCGGACATTGACTTCCCCTGTCTGAGTAGGCATCTCAGGTTGTTCCCCTGGTTTGTTCAGGTTGTTTGGACAACACCGTGGCAATGAACTTTCCACGTCTACTGGCGTCGCCTCTTTATTTTCCATGTCCATCTCTACTGTTTTTTCGGCCTCCACCGCCCGTTTCTTTGAAGTTGCCAGTCGTTCCATTTTTCTTTCTTTCTCTGGCTTTATAGCTGCTGCCGAACTCCAATTAGTGATTGGGCAGATTGTAGTGGCCTTTCAATCGCTAATTAAAGCCCCTCAGTTGTGCGCCAATTTGTAATAAAAATTTACAAATTCTGTATTCTGATCTTCCTTTGTAATCAAGCCCCACTATTTGGGCTAGCCAATTTGTAACGAAACTCTTATTCTGGTATTTAATAATTGGTGTGGTTTCGAGTCTTGCTGGTCTGAAACACTTCCTTTTGTTTCCCAGTTGATCGAGTCCCAAATGTAGCAAAACCTGTCAAATAGTGTTAAGCTGTTGAAGATATATATGTGTAGTATCACAAAATGTTAAAAAAAAAAAGTTGCTTGTGAAGAAATAAAAAAATTTTATAATTAAAAAAAATTTTCCTTTTATCAATTAATTAATTAAAATCAATTAATTAATGGTGTCTTGTGAAGTTTTAAAACGTGTATCACTTCTCTATGAAATTTTATTGATGTTCTTGTATTTTCCAATAACTACAACCACTCATAAGATTGTCTCCAAGGACAATCGATATTTGTTTACTTTTTCGTTTTGGAGGTTATCTTCCTTCTGATGTGGTAAAATTCTGGTAGTTTATTATTAAAATTATATTAATTGTAATTTGTTATATTTAGGAAAGAAAGAACTATTTTGAGGTGAAAAATATAAATGTTTTATTTAATAATTGATTAATAGACTCTTGTCGATATAAAGTCGACTCTCAGGGTATCGAACAGTTACAAGTTTTGATATATAAAATTCAATAGGGTTCTTTAAACAGCTAGTTATGGTTAAAGTCAGAGAAATCGGGCCAATATTAAAAAGTATAACGTTACAACAAGTAATTACTAATACTAGGTACATACATCGAATATAAATTGAAATAAAATAATTTGTTGTCACCATACAGCTGACTGAAACTAGGAGGCGTTGCTCACGACATTGCCAATGGCTGCCGTCAAGTTAGTCAAAATGTCCTTCGTATATGCTACGTTCCAAATAAGAGATTTTCTGGTAGTATTCACGTCCTGGTGTCCGCAAATCTTCCTTCTGATGTTGTGTAGTGTCTTGAGGTGAAGTTTATGTGTTGATATTTTGTATATCTGTGTATGTATAAGTTAGTTCACTTTTCTGTCATTCGGCACTAATTAACGGTTATGAGTGTATACTGTTTTCTTGTGTTTAATAGTGTTATTCGGTGTAGTTAGGTGCTGTTCAGTGTTATTTAGTCTTTAGCAATTGTTTCTGTCACTATGTAGACGTTCCAAAATGGTTTTACTCGCCACTCGCGATTTTCAAAACGTGTCGTTCACCTGACTCCACATTACCGTACGATTAGTTAGGTTAATTTGGTTATATTCCGCTCGTCAAGTATTCCGTACAAATTCCAATAATCAACTATCTATTTCCTTCAGTTTCGACTAAAATCTTAGCCAATACAATATTATTCTTTACATTGTTCAAATATAATTTTGCATCCTGATGCATGTTTCAATTACATTATATAACTGCTTAAACTTTGGTTATTAATCAATTTTATTGCTAGATGTAATTTAAATTAATCCTTCAGTTTATTCGGCGTATTTTAGTATTGAATAATGCCGTTTTATTATGTTTTTTTTGTCTAAAATTAGTAATTTTACTTTCATTTTGTATCTGGTAAATTTCCAAAATTAACTCCTGTCATTATGCAGATTCTGCCATTTTTAAGTTATATTTATTATTAATAATCTCATATTGTATTAAAAGGTTTAAATTCCCTTATTTTCTTGTAATTATTTGAATTGGTTAAATTCTAAAATATTATTTTTGGAATATATGACTGCCCTCTCCCAAATTTCTGAGTTTTGTCATTTTCATTTTTATTTATAATTCTGAATATAATTTTATAAAATCTTTCTAAGTGGTATCTGTAATTATATGGCTTCATCTCAGGTTTATTTTATCTAAATCCCTTTGGTTTAAATGCATTTAAGTGAGTAATTTCTCTGTTTTGATGAAGTTTGGTTTTCATTCTTTTGCCTAGATTTTTTAACAAGTTTTTTCTTACAAAATTTTATACAAACAATGAATACTATGTTATACCCTCTCTGACTTTTTAAATATGGTATTATAAACTAAAATTTTTTCAATAACACAACAATAATTAGTATTGGTTTCAATACAATAAACAGTCAAACAAATAAGAAATATTTTCAAATAAATGGTGTCTTCAACCATTCAGACATTTTTTTACAATCAACACTTATTACTAACATAGAAATATTATTCACAAAGGAGGTTTTTTACCCAACTAACATCTTAATTACTTATTACTATTATTACAAGTAATAAATATATTTACAGGTATGATGACTTTCTCGGCTTTCATTGATGGGCAATCCGGTGAAATGGGTCGGTCTATTTCTTATTGCTTCCATCTCTTCTCGGCTTTGTCGCACCTGACCTGTGATATTGGTCATCGTCTCTTGCATATCATCACACCGTTCCGCGACTTGGTTGCGTCCTCTCCCGAATTCTTCTGAGTTTCCTTCCTCTGTTCTTCTCCTTTCCTGTGGCTATGTTCTCTATATTTGTAAACTGATGTTCACTACTTCTTGAAACTCTTGTACCTCCTTTTCGGTCTGGTTGCACTTCCCGTCAATCTCTCGAATCTGTCGATTTACCATTATGTTTTCCTCTTCCATCTTCTTATTCATCGCTTTCTTGTTAACGTGATTTCCTATTCAGTTCTTCTCGCAAAAAAATTCCATTCTTTCGTCCAGTTTGTCCAAATTCTCCTGATTGACCTCTCTTAATTCTTCTCTTAAAATTTGGTTGTCCTCTCTCAATTCTTCCAACTTCTCCCCCATCTTCTCTTCCAACTTCTTGTTATCTTCCTTCAACTCTTCCTTCAATTGTCGGTTGTTCTTCTCTATCTTCTTCCTGGTTTCATCGATTTTTCTGATTGGTGTTTTCAATTGTATTAATCAATTCTTCTTTAGTCGACTTGAATTCTTCCTTAAAAGATTGGTTGTGCTTGTTTCAAATTCTTCCATTTTCTTGTTCAAATCTTCCTTGCTGGACTTGATATCTTCTTTCAAAGACTGGCTATCTTCTTTCCTTTCCTTATTACTTTCGTTCATTTTCTTGTCCATTTTCTTACTAAAGTCTTCCTTCAATTCCCTACTATTTTCGTCCATTTTCTTACTCATCTCCATCATCAATCTCATCAATGTTTCCTGGAACCTTCACATCTCCGGTTGTCGCAGTGTTCTCGGTTTTGTGAAGGTTCGCCTGGTTGTTCTAACCGTTCCTTCCGGACATTGACTTCCCTGTCTGAGTAGGCATCTCAGGTTGTTCCCCTGGTTGTTCAGGTTGTTTGGACAACACCGGTGGCAATGAACTTTCCACGTCTACTGGCGTCGCCTCCTTTATTTTCCATGTCCATCTCTACTGTTTTTTCGGCCTCCACCGCCCGTTTCTTTGAAGTTTGCCAGTCGTTCCATTTTTCTTTCTTTCTCTGGCTTTATAGCTGCTGCCGAACTCCAATTAGTGATTGGGCAGATTGTAGTGGCCTTTCAATCGCTAATTAAAGCCCCCTCAGTTGTGCGCCAATTTGTAATAAAAATTTACAAATTCTGTATTCTGATCTTCCTTTGTAATCAAGCCCCACTATTTGGGCTAGCCAATTGTAACG